>CM042048.1:131263785-132521285 GCA_023525745.1 Arctium lappa | reverse complement strand
CAGTGACTCACGCGACTTACGCCGCGGGTGGAAGTCGCGGCACAAGCCGCGTAGGCCACTGGATTGCACGTCTATAAGGAAACGGGTGACTTAAGTCGCGGGTGAAAGTCGCGGGAGCACCTGCAGGTCTCCAAAACCCTTTTCAGCCGATTTCAAAACACAAAATACACACACATACTCGTTTTTCAAAGGCGATTTTTAGGGTTTGGGCATCAAATTCATCCTCTACTCACCTCAAAGCTTTTAATGCAAACCTTGGGTGGTTAGACATCAATCCTTGGGCATTCAACCTACCTTGGAGTTCATTTATTTGAGTAGATTCCCAAGATTCAAGTCTCATCTTCTTCAACTAGGGTTTTCATCTTTTCTAGGTTTTGGTCAAAAACCTAGATTGTGAGTTTACTAATCCTTTGTTAAAACAAGATACACATCATAACCTATTACTTGTTATCATCTTGCATCCTACTTGAAATGTTCATTTTATATGTTCAAGTATTTGGGGGATTTCTTTATGAGCCATGTTCATTTATATCATGCCTTGAGTTATTGGGATATATATATGTGTATCTTGTTATGAAGATGATATAATATTTGGGACTCCATTTTATGGGTCAAAACCACATGATTAAAATGTGGTCATATTTGTCTTGTTATAGACTTCATATTATATGACTTGTAATATTGTACCCATGGTTGGTATGGATAATATTCTTGGTCACATTGTGCCTTGAGGCCGATTAACAAATTATGTTGGACGAACCAAGTCAGAAGACACTAGGAGGATGTAGTCTTGGGTGCCACCGTGTGGGTATGTGCCTAGACCTCCGCCATTCGGGGTAATGCCATGGTTGTAGTCCTCAGATGTGTCGGGCCTTTCGGGTGTCACTCGTAGTAGTTGGCATTAAGGTATATCGGCTCTTTGGGTGGAACTTGATTGGTGCTATGGGTATCCCCCGTTGATTCCACATTAAATGAAATTTGGTTAACTGCTGATAAGAATTGTAAATGCTTTAACATGCTATTTTCTTGTTCAACTCACTAGGCTTTTTGGCCTAACACTTGTTTGGTGTCGATGTGTATCTCAGGTTCTAGTGGCGCCGCTTCTAAGCAGGCGTAGTTGCTTGGGTGAGAGCTTGGGGAAATGCACTTGGACTTACATTATTGGAGAAGTCTTTTGGGCTTATAGATGACACCCTTTTTGTAATCTCTTTTCTAGTTGTAGAAATTAGATTAGTTGGTTGTTGTTTATTGTCCGTTCAATTACAACTGTGATTAAACATGTTTTTATATTTTCCCCCTTTTTGGGAGGCTCTTGCTAAGGCAATTTATATACCCTTTCTCCTTTTTGGGAAATTTTTGTTATCCCTATTTTTAGGGTGTTACAACTTGGGGGTGGAGCGATGGTGGCTGGTACTCCGAAGTTGATTGAATAATAATTTGATACACCTTGGACTGTCATTTTTTCAGTTTATTCTGCGGGAAGCTTGTCCCACCATTTGACTCTCAAAGTCCGTTGTATTAAAGGTGGAGAGAGTCCATTTGCAGGAGTAATTGTAAAAGACTACGAAATAATCCATGGAATTTTGAACAAAACTGTGAACTGAAGAAGATATTCGAACTCTGGGATATCTTGAACAAATATTTCTTTGAATTTGATAAAAACCTTCTTTAATACATAGAGGAAAGGTATCCAGAATGTTGCCCATGTATTTGAACCATTTGACAAACCATCGAGGATAGTTACAATCAAAATTCTTACCAAAGAATAAAAACCAAGAATGAGAATAACTTCTTCGATAAAGAAAATTGAACCAGGCATCTTGATAATCATAATAATTATATGAAGGATTTTGTGGGAAATTTGAGAGGGTCTTTACGGTGTATGGACGGACTTTCCAATCTTGAATAGAGAGAATATGAAAAATCTGAGCTATGCTGAAGTCAATTTGAGTTCGATTTAAAGAATTATAATTAAGAATAATCTTGATGGATCCAGTGTCTATCAAAATCGCTTGATAATTCTCTTGTCGTATGAATACTTCCAATGAACAAAGAATCTTTTGGAAATAAAAAGTCAATGAGAATATGAAATCCTTTGTTTTAAAGCTGTAATTCATATTCTTCAAGTATCTTGACAAGCTGCTGATTTGGATTGAGCACATAGGAACTATTAGTAGATTTAGAAGAAAAAGAGACGGATGCTTTTTGAAAGGGAGAGGTAATGGATTTTGTGTTTGAAGTAGAACTTGAAAAAAGAATTGTTATTACTTTTTGAATTAAAGATGAATAAGATGGTTTGTTTGAAGGACGAGTGATCGGAGAGTGTAGATCCCAGTTTCAGTGCAATCAACAGATATAAGAACAATGATGAACAATATATTGGCCACATCAACTAGTCATATGATTAATATAAACTTCAAAGGGCTAAGGTTTACAGAGAGAATTTCTGATAATAATATGTAAACCTAACAACTAGTAAACTGAATAATGAATCTCTAACACTTCTAAACTGTTCAACCTTAATTATAAAACAAATAATGCCTTTATATACTTAGGCTTACAAAGATATTGGGCTTATGGGCTTGGGCCCATCTAATAAATTAACTATTAAGTAATTACAATAAGCACCCTTATAAATACTTTATTCCACTTTCAACACATAGGACTTTCAGTCCTAACAATCTCTCCCTAAAGTTGAATAAAGCATTTAACAACTTGAAAAACTTCAGGCCTTGATCTTCTTTCCCTCTTGAATCTTTTGAAGAACTTTGGTGTTGCATGTCTTCATGTCTTTCCACGCTCCCCCTTGAATAAAGCTCTTCGGTCTTCATAGTATCAACTTTGTAACCAGATTCAATGTACAGTAGCCTCGACTGAATGCACTATCAAGCAGCTTTTAACTGTAGAAACTCAATCACATCGGATCAGCATACAAGAAAGATAATGTGAGAGTTACTTGACATTCCACGGTGCTTCTTCAGTTTAAAACAAAGAATCTGTCTTTGAACCGCGAGTTGAATTAGACTTTCATCTCAAGAACTTGTTTCAATTAGCGCATAGGAGGAATGATAAACAAACTTGTAGCAAACACCACTTGATACGGAAAGAATCAATACAATCTTTGAAATCTCTTTGAAAAATTTAGTTGCATTAAACTCATATCTTCATCTCTTTGATAAATGAAATAGCATTTGCATTAAACTCATATCTTCATCTCTTTGATCTCTAGACTGCCTTCAGAACTAACTTTCTTTCTTTAAACTTTTGAAATTGAACTTTGAAAAATTCTCCCCCTTTTTGATGATTGTGAGCATCATGATCATCAAAACTTCTTCAACTTCAGCACCTTCTTTGATTTCCTCTTTATGATAATTTGAAAAACTCCCACCTGTGATCTGAGTATCCGTCAATTCATGAAATATATATATCTGAATCTTTTCAAATTCAGATATATTAGGAATGGTAAACCTGAATCAACAAATGATACAGTTAGTATGCCTGTAAGTAGCACGGAGCCACTTTGTACAATGGATGTACTTTGGAAAGGAGATTTTGTGATGTTCACTCCCCCAGGGCTTCCATTCAATCATCGAAAAACCACAAAGTAATTTTCTATGAATGTTATGACAAGAAAACTCATTTCTTGTGTGCTCGTGCAAGTGTAGAAATGATTGAAGCTACTTAGCTTGATCAGGCTCAAATTATGTAAACTGTTGAGACAGCAACAGATATTACACGGACTCAATGTGCATGAAATAGGTGCGAAGGTGGGGCAATTTTCCTTCTTTTTCAATATCTAAATCTTCCGAGTGAAGACTAGATAGCAGATATGCTACGTCCCCAAAGAAAATGAAACATTTCTTTGTTAAGAAAGAAACGAGTGGTTGGTGGGGTTAATGCAAGAGTTGGCATGGGCTAGGTGCCTTTTTCAATGATGGTCACCATTGAGTGTGAACCAATCAGAATATGTGGCTGCCCGGCTCAGAAAGTGGTTGGTGCAGAGTTCTGATATTCTTTTTAACTTTGTTCTCACACCCTCTTTCTTTTAACATTAAGGCTCACTTCTAACCAAACTCTCTTTTTCATTTTTCCGCTCCACACAATGAGAAAAACTCAACCGGATGAGTTATCTCCCCCACTCTTTGATTTATAACCCCTCACCCCTCAAATCACTCTAGGATAACTTCCGGGGTAGGAAACACTGGTTAACGTGAATCCATGGAAGTTCTGTTTAAGTTCTCACACAAATCCCATGTATGTTCTAAAACAAATAGTTGCTCAACAGTTCAACTTGTCCAATTAAGCACAAAATGTATGATACCATTGTCAAAATGTATGCTCATGAGATTTGAGCAATTGAACTTTGAAGATTTCTCAAAACAAAGATATTGAATGAAAGAAATGAAATCAAAAGACTTGTTTTGAGAATCTGACAATGTATCAATCAGATCAACTAAACTGGTTAGGGTATCAAAGAAGTGGATATTTTGTTTATATGAACAAATATAAACAATTTAGCAATGAAAGCACAAATTTCGTATAATTATAGATGCTCAACAACATTGAATATCAAACGGGGGTATTACCATCGAAAAATTGTTTTCCTATGAGACATGGTAATAACAAATACAAATGAAGTACTGAGCCTGTGTGTGTGAATACGTTACAGTATAAGAATAAGATAATATGCAAGTACTGATCTTTAGAAACACACAGTCAGTTAAACATTAATGCGCAACATTTGAAAAACATTTAAAAGACACACTTCTAAATTCATAAAATCTTTTGAGAACCATAAGTGGTTTGAACATTTCAGAAAACGTTTTTCATGCTTGAAAGTTGCTCTTCTTTCAAACAATCAGAGATCTAGGATTAGACGATATTTACCTTTTAAGATAGAATGATTTATGGATCTATTAAGCTCCCCTGGATATTTGCAAAATATCCAGGTCTAAACGTTGAAGAACGGGTCCTGATCTGTCATGTAATCAGAAGCCAAACTTCGTTGAAGTCCGGGTTCTAAGTTGGTTTACTTAGAAGCCATCGTTCTTCTACTCCCCCTTGACAGTAGGTGCCTGCAACACAGAATCAGTTTTCGGTTTTGGTACCCACTGGTATTTGGGTCCTCGAATGTTAGTTGCAGTTCTTGTAGGGGATATAGAATAAGAACCATACCAGAAATGATCCATGGTTTTGTGAATGTGATCATGTGTGTGACAATAAGAACAATGATATTTCTTACCGGACAACTTGAGTAATTGATCTCTTGAGTAGATGTGATCAGGTTTACCTTTACTCGCATTGTTCTTCTTTGCATTAACCGCATGTACATACGATTCTCTTTCTTTCAGCTCATCTTTAACTGGTTTCTTCTTCCAGACCAGTTCCTCTTCTTTGTATCTCCTTCTTCTAGGATGTGTACCTGAACCATCTATATTTCTATCATAGAAAAGGTTAGTTTTACGAATCTGATCAAAAGATTTAACTGACCTTTATGTAGAGACAGATTTCTGATTTGAGCTTGATTTAGACTTTTCAAGCACTTTAATTGTTGAGGCGAAGTTGTCTCTTTCTTGAACAAGCAGGTCAATCTTCTTCGTGAACTCAGACTTCGTTTTCTGCTCTTTTAGTGCCTTCTCAGATAGTTCAGATAGCTTGGCATTCAGCTTTTTAATCTCAGTCTCAAAGATGCTTCGTTCTTCTTCAAATCCCTTCTCAGCATCATTTCTTTGGCCGGATATTTCCTTGAAGAATCCAACATTCTTCTGTTCAATGGCCTTCTTTTCTTTTGCAAACTTTTCTCTTTCAAGAATGATTAGTTTCTCGAAAGCAGAAACTTGCTGAGAAAGTTTTATGCATTTCAGCTCCACTTCCTTTTTCTCACCAGCACATTTTCTCGAGAATTCTGAGAACTTCTTTGCGAACGATTTCTCTTTAATCTCAAAATCAGATTTGTGTTTAGCAAGCAGTTGCTCCAAATCAGATAAACGCTTTTGAAGTTCTGCATTTGCATCTTTCAGAACTGAGATCTTTTCATCAGAACTTTCAACAGAGACTGTTTGCTGAGTTTTAGCTTCCAAAATAGATATCTTTCCTTTTAGCTTAGAGTTCTCAGCTTCCAATTCTCTTCCTGTTAATAAACCCTTTGTCCCTAACACCAACCATTCAGTACAATCCCACCGCTCTTTTCCTGTCATTTTGTTAGAATTTATTTGACCAATAATGTCACTAAAAATGTCACTAATAAATTCACACGAAACACTATATTTCATATAATTTCTAGCATAATTATTGCCACTCTCTCTTTGCTCCTTTTCCACAGGAGAAGCTTCTGGCGGAATTTGGGATTGCTTCTCTCCTTCAGTCAATGACAATCTGATGTAGGGACCCACCTCATGTTCGTCAACAAAATACAGAAAATCAGCTTTCCACCTTTCATATTCTCCTTTGGACCGCAGCCTTGGTGGGTTCACCATTTTGTACGAATTGAATAGACTGTATTCGATCCGGCTTAGAAGAAAGATGAAACTTGAAAGTGCAGGGACCAAAAGTGACAAAATGTGAAACTTGAAAGTTTAGGGTCACAAATGACACGCTGAATCCTTGAAGTACGGGGGCTAAAATAAATACACTGCAAAAAGATCGTGAGACAAAAAAATTTGACTTTTATACTCGGTCGAAGGAAAGACCGGACTAAGCAGGTATCCGGTCGAATGACAGGACCGGGGATACACTTATCCGGTCGAAGGTGTTTGACCGGAGGAACTCTTATCCGGTCGAAAGATTAAGACCGGAGAACTCTTATCCGATCAAATGGGTAAGACCGGGGAAACTCTATTCGGTCGAAGGAGTTTGACCGGAGCACAAGTGTCCGGTCGAAGGAGAAAAACTTATTCGGTCGAAAGGACAAGACCGGAACACACGTGTCCGGTCGAATGAGTAATTCCGGGGAAAACTCTTATTAGGTCGAAGGTGTAAGACCGGAGTATAAGAGTCCGGTTGAATGCTCAGGTCGTAAGATTACGATAAACACAAAAACCAGATAACCACACATATAACGATTAAGACCGAAGAACCCGAAGAACACACCGATGAACTCGATGATTTCTGGAACTCGATCGAGATCAAACCCAGACAGTTCGACCAAAAAACAGATTTCAACACTACCAAACGACCGAACAAAAAAAAATTCCAGAAAAAAATTTACGGATAAACAGATATGCAATAAACACAAGACCGGATCTGAGTTGCAAACAGAATTCGGTCGAGAAAAAAAAATAAACTTTTTCCACAGAAAACTTAAACTTAGACCGATAGAACTTTTTCCGAAAAACAATAGATCGACCAATAAAACTCATAAACACATAATCAATTAATGCACATATACGCGATTAACACAAAAAAAAATTATAGGGTTTTAGACAAACCTTTTTCTGGATCAAACCTTTTGCCTATCTGCTCTGATACCAATTGTAGATCCCAGTTTCAGTGCAATCAACAGATATAAGAACAATGATGAACAATATATTGGCCACAGCAACTAGTCATATGATTAATATAAACTTCAAAGGGCTAAGGTTTACAGAGAGAATTTCTGATAATAATATGTAAACCTAACAACTAGTAAACTGAATAATGAATCTCTAACACTTCTAAACTGTTCAACCTTAATTATGAAACAAATAATGTCTTTATATACTTAGGCTTACAAAGATATTGGGCTTATGGGCTTGGGCCCATCTAACAAATTAACTATTAAGTAATTACAATAAGCACCCTTATAAATACTTTATTCCACTTTCAACACATAGGACTTTCAGTCCTAACAGAGAGTATTTGTTTTGAATAGTAAGAGGAGGTGAAGAATTTGAACTACTAGGTATTTTGAATGGCGAAAGAATCATCTTTTTCTTTTGATCTAGGGTTTAAGAAGAATTTGGTTGAGAACTCATTTGCTCTGTAAAAATTCTCTTGATAAGAAATCTAGTAAATAATTATCTTTTCCTTTAATAAATTCTATTTGAAAATCGAAATTGCTTAGCAAGGCTTGCCATCTTGCAAAAATTTGTTTAGAGATGAGATTTTTGATATGATTTTCGAGAATTGGTTTTGCATATTGACAATATGTTCTTATAAAAAAAAAGGCTTCATATATAAATCATCAAATTTTTTGATGCATAAGACAATGCTTAAAACTTCCTTTTTAACGGTTGAATAATTCTTTTGAGTATCATTCCATGAGCCAGAGAAAAATCTAACTAGTTCTTCTTTTGATTGACTATTAAGCTTTTGTTTGAGAATTCCACCAAATGCTAAATCACTAGCATCAGTATGTACTATTATTTGAGCATTAGGTTGAGGTATATGGAGGCATGGTAAATATCTAATCTTTTGTTTGATATGTTTAATAATATTAGTATGTTCTTGAGTCCATGATTCAGGATTCTTTTTCAGTCGTTGATAAAGAGGTTTGCAGATTATTCCTAAATCTTGAAAGAAGTCATGAACATAATTTAAGCATCCTAAAAATCTTTGAAGTTGAGTTTTATCTTTAATTTCATCCAGGAATTTGTTAGCGAATTTTAAACTTCTTTTAATGGGTTTTATTGTTCCTTTAATAATTTTGTGTCCTAGAAATCTAATCTCTGTTTGGAGAAGGCTCATTTTTGGAGCAGAAACAACGAGTCCATTTTTATGAATTAGATCATAAAATATGTTTGAAATGTTTGAAATGTGGATCTATAGATTTTGAAAAAATTAAGACGTCATCAATGTATACAATAGAGAAATTACTTATAGGCATAATAATGTCATTCATAATATTTTGAAATTTAGAGGGAGCATTTTTGAGTCCAAAGGGCATAACATTCCATTCATAATGTCCGAAAGGAACATTAAAACCAGTTTTATATTTGTCCTGTTCATTAATCTGTATTTGCCAAAATCCAGATTTCATGTCAAATTTTGAGAAGATATTTGAATCATAAAGTCTTTTTAGTAAATCTCTTTTGTTTGGGATTGGGTATCGAATCCATTCTAAAACTTTATTTAAAGGTTTATAATTGAAAACAAGTTTTGGAGATCCTCTTTCTAATTCAGTTGCGTTCATTACATAAAAGGTTGAACAAGACCAAGGAGATTTGGAAGATCTTATAAGTTTCTTTTCTAACAAATCTTGGATTTCTTTTTCACAATGTTCTTGTAATTCTGTTGACATATGCATTGCTCTTGATTTTGAAGGGATGTCTCTCTCTTTGAAATCTTTTTCATGGGGTAATTTGACAATATGTTGTTTTCTGTTCCAGAAAGCGTTTGGAATATTTGAACAAACGTTGTTTTCAAAATTTTCTTTTATTTGTTTAATTTTATTTTAGACAATTTGATTTTGTAGTTGGTCAGAAATTTTTAAACTACTTATTTCGTTGATTAACTTTATTATTTAGATTATTTAATCCTGAAAAAGAGATTGGATTGGTAAATTTGAAAAATATTTCTTTATTTAAAACTTTTGTATAAATTCCTTCTTCATTAATTGTAAGAGGGTATAATTTAGAAATGAATGGGTTCCTAATATCAAAGTAGAAGTTAGGTTTTTTTGCTAAAATTAAAGAGGTTTTATAACAATAGTCATTGTTACATATATGAACATTTGTAACTTTATACTTGATATTTAATGAAGATCCGCTTGCTGTTGATAAGCGATTAGCAATTTTTTCATAGTATTTGGTAAGGATGATTCCTTCTTGAATGCACTTCATGTCTACACCACTATCTATTAAAGCTAAAACTGTTATTTTGAAATCATTTGAAATACAAAGATTTATATATGTATTCCATCTTTGAAATGATATATTTTTTGAAAATTTTACTATCTCTTTTGATTATTTATTATCAATTTTATTGACATTTTCTTCTGTATTAATAATGATTTCTTTACCCCTTTCTACTTTAGATAATATTTCTTTGATTAGTCTAATTTTTGTCTTAACATATCTTAATTCTTCTTGTAAGTCTTGAATAGATACATGGGTATTTGTTTTTTGAGAATTGTTTATATATTTCTTGGAGGTTAAATGGTTCATTTGAAACTATAGGTTCATTTTTTTATAATTAAAAAATTTATTAGAAACTTCCTCTTTAGAGCTTTGTCTTGAATTTTATCTAAAAGGTCTAAGACTTCTTTATCTTCATTAGTAATGACATTTATTTTATTACAAATGCAATTTCCTATACATTCACAATCTGATTTTGACTCTTCTGTTGTTGAGTAAGCTTTGACAGCATTTAAATCATTATATTCGTAATCTGTAAACTAGACTCATTACTAGAGATATCATCGTTAAGAATTAATTTGCTTATTTGGGATTTTAACTCATCAGAAATATCTAATTCATTAAATTTTCTTTTGACATAACAATTCTTTGCCATATGACCAGTCTTCCCACATTTGTAACAAATTATAATATCTCTAGAATCCTTTTGATTAAAATTGGGTTTTTTATTAGACTTCTTGTAATTTTTTCTTTTCTTATATTCATTATATCTTTCTACTTTATTTTGTTTAGATGTGTACCTGTTATTTAAATATCTTTTCTTGGAAAAATGTTTTTTATTCTTGGAAGAAGAGGGACCAGAAAGGGGTTGATAACTATATTGTTGACAAAAAATCTCCTAATTCATTTTTACTGATAATTCTATCATTTTTGAGTTTAGTTTTTAACCATAAGTCTGAACATATGGATAATCTTTCTTTATTAACATGGCTAATAATCTCGCCATAGGTAAGCTCTTTATAAGGAACTTGATTATCATAATTTTCTCTGCAAATAAATTTGGTAATCCAACTATAAATCTTTTTTTCCAATAAGCTTCTTTACAGGTCTTAACATAACTTTTGTTAGGAACATATCTTTACACCATCGAAAATCTTGAAGTTTTCTACAGGTAAGATTTAAAAGTATTTCTCCGCTTCTTTCTTGAAATATTGTTGGGTCTCCTATATAATTTTTTACTAAAGCATATATGAGAGTGTTAACAATATCATCTTCTTGAGTAGTAAGAGTTTGATTATTTTCTTGTTTTACTACTGTTTTCTTAGCAGTGAGTATATGATCTTTCTCTTCTCTAGTAACATATAAATCCCACCATCCTTTTAGATTGCCAGTGAATCCGAAAGTTAATAAATCTACAATTTGTTTTTGACTATTTCCTTTGATTAAATAAGCATTTGAGGCCATATTTATTTCTTAAAGCATATTTGAAATTTGATGTTCTGAAAGTCCATCTATGTTCCATTCATATACAGATGAACCATCATATTGACTTCGATTTAGAACAAAATCTCTATCTTCGTATTGAACATCTGGAAAAGTTGGTTGTGGATAGAAATTAAATGTATTTGGTCTATTTGTTGAGATCGAATTTCTTCTAAATTTGACTTTATTAATATTATTAGAAAATTGTTCTTGAAGTTGAGAAATTTTATTGTAATAATTTGATTCATTATCAGAAGAACTATCAGTAGTTTGATTAAGAACATTAATTTTCATTCCAGATAATTTCTGCTCTAATTCGTTAACTAATTTATTATTATAGCCTAGATTTGTTGTTGAGTCTATTTGTTGTGGTGTGAAAATTGGTTTCTCCATATTTCTTTTAGAAAATTTGGAAGTTTGAGTATTTAGTATTTCGTTTGAATAATTGTTTTGGAAAACTATTTGTTTGATTAAATCTTCTTTAGTTGACTTTTCAGTGGTCGTAATAAGAGGTGTAGCTATATGGATTAATATAGAAAATTTTGGTGGATGAATAAGTATTATTTTTTCATCGTTAGATATATCCTTATATTCTTGGGTTATTTTTGGGGAATTGTATATATTTAAAAAGGGATTATCAATGTTGAATTGTTTACAATATATTTCATATAATTCGAAAAATGTTATATTCACATCATTTTTATTAATATATCTTCTCCAAAGGAGTTGATGTCAAATTCCTCTTTACTATCATTAACAAATTTGTAATATCAGTCTCTTTTATCTTTATTATGATCAGCATGGAATTCGTCTCGAAGATATTCCATATTAATTGTTGATTCTGTCATATTAATAAGTAAATTGAGATAACTCTGATGAATGAACTTTTATCCAAAAGTTATGTCACTTAACTGGATTTTCTAAAGCCATTAATAAGTTGATCTTATATTCATAATAATTATTACTTTGATTATAAGGATCTTGTATATGGATAGAATTTTGAAAATTATCCTCTAAATTTTTAATTTTTTTTTACCTCATCTATTGATTTCAGGCATTTTTCTAATTGAATCCAATTCCATCTCAGATAATTTTTTCTTATTTTCTTATCTTTATTACAGTTTATTTGAATTTTATTACTCATTTTTAACAAGTTATTAATTCAAATTTTATTTCTTTAATCCATTCTAACATTATTTTAATACGTTCTTTAAGTTGATTAATTCTTATCAAAGTTCTTCTTAAACGTACTATTTCAATAGTCGTTCTTTCTTTTTTAGATTGTAGTTCTCGAATCCTTTTATTTATTATGATTTCTTCTTGTTTGAGTATAAGTATTTCGTTGGAATCTTTAATAATTACTTTCCAACAAAGCTTGATTATTTTGACTTTAGTATTATTAATATTATTGCACAAGATTTGAGTTTTATTGCTCATATTATTTGACTTTTGAATTTGCTGACTTCTGTCATAACGTCTGATCTAGTTGGGCTATAACCATCAGATTCACTTATTTTATCTTCTTGATAGATTAGTTTTGGAATATTTTGATTAAAATCTACATATTTTAGTGATTTAGACTTTGATATTGAAAGATTTCTTAGATCAATTGTGCTACTAATTGAGTCTGTTGAGAATCTTGGTGAGATAGATTGAGGGTTTTCAAAACTTATATCTATTGAACCATCTTCGTATTCAACTACTCTAGATATTTGACTAGATTCGCCTATAGGTTTTGGCATATTAATATCTTGTAAATTCCAAATGCAAGCTTGAGTAATTTCATTCCATTTGAGTCGTTTTGGAGTTTGAACTTTAGTATGTTGGGGTTTGATTCAAATATTATAGTTTCATTCTTAGGACTTGATATTCTAGTTTTGGGCTCTATTGTTGAAAACATAGTCTTATACCATATTCTATATATTATAGCAACAACTTTTGTATCTTCTTTAAATTCTAAATTCTTAGTTTTAATTGTTAAAACTAAAGTATCTAGAATATTTGGATCAAATAAACCTACAGAAAAGTTTGGATAACAATTTAAATATATGGGGTCGTTTGAAATATTGGTTTCTGCCATAGCTAATATTGAGTTTTGAAAGTTTGTATGCCTAACATCTCTTAATATTAAAAGGACTGGAGCATCTATTCCTAGTCTGAAAAGGGATTTGATTGCTACTTGAACTAGTCCAACATGTAAGAATTTATATTTATTTCTATGTTGTATGATTGAAGATTTTGCTAAAAGATTTAAATTATCATAATCATTATTCATCGATACAGTTTGTCAGTTGCTTTGATTGAATACCCTTGTAAAAAATCAAAAGTTCCGATTTTGTAAATTGTATTAAAATCTTGTTTTGGACTTTGTTCAATATCTGAAATATGAACTTCAGCAGAATTCATATGAAGATCATTTTCTTCATTGATTTCACTGTCTGAATTATGCTTTTTAGAAAACAAATTCATCATCTTATCTATAAACTAAAACGTATTTGGGAATAATTTGATTTAGTAAGAAAATTGGGTATTTCTAATGGTTGTTAGGCTATTATCGGGACCACCTACGACGGGATCACCTATTCACTATCCGGGTCCGGCTGGGCGACTTATCTCCTGAGCCTCCTATGCTAATCCAATGGGCAAGGCTGACCAACGCTAACTTCCAACCATCATTAGAAAACTTCATTTTCTTACAGATCAAACTTATCTCTAAATAGCTTTGGTTTAAACAGATAGGATAAGATTTCATCTTCTATATATAATTAAGACAATATATGGGTGAGTTCAAATAAAAACTCATATTTCATTGTGCACATGAGGACAAATCTTAACCATTGATCAAAACTTAGAAAACTAATCAATGGTTAATACATAATAAGGTTAATTGAGAAGTGATTAAGGACAAAATTGGAAATTTGAATCAGTGTCTACCTTGTTTGACTTTTTTTTTGTTTTTTAATTAAAAAGTTTTTTACCCCTTAAACTTTAAAATAAATTCACTTAAAAATTACTAATATTTTAATCAAACAAATTACACCAAAAAAACGAGAATTTCGTGCTCTTCGATTTGACATCCATCTCGATATAGTTTTTTTTTTTTCGTTTTAACCGTTTTTACATGAAATTCTATATATGTGTTATATTCATTATGAATATGCATACACATCCTCTGGTGTCTACATTCAGTATGAATAACAAAGATGAACGTTCATTCACTATTCATGATGAATAATACAGTATTCAAGATGAATAATACACAAATTCATGATTCATGTATTATTTATCATGAATCGTGTATTATTAACCCTGAATGTTGTATTATTCATCTTGAATGAAATATTTTTGATGAATAATATATGAATGACCCGTGAAGGTGTAGACACATGGCGCACTCTCTCTTGTTTTCCAATTCACAACCGAAATTTGGTTTAATTCATCATGAATATGTATGCGCATCCCCGGATGTCCCACATTTAGTGTGAATAACAAATGTGAATGTTCATTCATTATTCATGATGAATAATATAGTATTCAAGATAAATTACACAACATTCATGATGAATAATACACGAATTCATGAATCGTGAATTATTCACCCTGAATGTTGTATTATTCATCCTGGATGATACATTATTCATGATGAATAATACATGAATGACCCGTGAAGATGTGAAGACGTGACACACTCTCTTTTGTTCCCCGGTTCACAACATAATTACTCGATAGGTTCTCGATTCGTCTTGATGGGTATTGGGTTACGGTGCTGAAGAAACGCGATGCCTTACGACGTTGAAGAAGGTGATGTCGAGTTACATACTTACGTTGTCGAGGTTTTGTACAGACATGAACGTACATAAATATTCATAATAAATATAACACATATATAGCATTTTACGTAACAAAACGTGATAATCAATAAAATCCCAAACAACCAAGCAATTACTCAATAATATGACAATTAAGATCAAGAACTAGAGAGAGAAACTAGAGAGAGAAAGTAGATCTTGAATTCCAATCACAAGTCTGATTTTACAATACAATGCTTCTATTTCGTTACCACAAGATTACAAAAGCCAAACCTGTTGGATCATAAATTGTATTCAAGATTAAAATTAAAGTTCAGGGTTTAAACTGCAATTGTGTCAAAGTTATTTAAAGGGTTTATTGTGTAATAAGATAATAGTTTATTAGCTATTGGGCCCAAGCCCATTAGAAAGCCTGTTAAGCTTAAAGCCCATAAGGATTAGGTATTTATAGTTTTGGTTAATTAGTTATAGGGTTAGAACCTTTCATAATTTCATAATCATTGTTTAGAGAGAAAGGTAGCCATATTATTCTCTGTATTCAAAGGGTATCAAGAACACTCAAGTGTTTCATTGTTTATTCAAGGGATTGGTATGTTACTCTGATTTATATATCTCTTGATTATTATTGTGTTGCTTGATTACTTGATTGATTATTTGTCGGTCCATAACAATACTATATCAAGTTCTTAGAAACAACACATTAATCGATTACCAACCTGTATTGATATATAACAAAGGTTACAAGGTTGATCAGATTCAAAGTTTGAATGTGTTCTCTGTTTTCTCTCTATTACACTTCAGATTGCGATCTTCAAATTGGATGATCTTGAATCCAATGAGACTGTGTCTTAACATTATTTACCAACTAGATTAAACTGGGATAACAATTGGTATCAGAGCCTAAAGAATCAAAAAAAAATTGAGATTACTATTCATCGATTACTATTCATCAACTACTGTTCAACGAGTTACTATTCATCAAGTAAAAAATCGATTGCATGAATTAATGTGTTTTTATGCTTTAAATTGATCTGATTATACTAGATTTATGCTAGTGAAAGTTATCTGATTGGTTAATTGCATAATAAAGCATCAAGTGATTGGATTTGTTGATTTTTTCATATCTGGGTTCGCATAAATATCGACCATTGTGCTGTCAAAATCGTTGCATTAAGTTGAAATTAATATTTGATTTTGTTTAAAGTGTGATCGATACATGTTTCTGGGTACAAAAGTCTGATTTTTGCATCTGATTGTGAGTCTGTACTCATTTTCTGGGTTGATTATTGCGTCTGTTCATCGACTTCTGGGCTGCTTAAGAACATACCGGTCGAACATTCTATCGGTCTAAGCATTCATATCGGTCTAGTCCTTTACCGGTCGAAGTAGATTCTCGATCCTTACACCCCATCGGTCGAACACCATATAGGTCGAACAACCTATCGGTCCTTAGTCATATGGGTCATAGCATTATATCGGTCGAACAGAGTCTATCGTTCTAATTAAATATCGGTTGAATATCTTATCGGTCCATACCTTTGTATCGGTCTTAGACACTATCGGTCCTATCACAATCCCGGTCTAACCCTATATCGGTCTAATCCTTCCCGGTCTTTGCAAGTTCCCGGTCGAACGTAATACCGGTCTTTGCAAGTTCCCGGTCGAACATAATACCGGTCTAAGCAAGTTCCTGGTCGAACTCTCTACCGGTCTTTACAAGTCTCTGGTCGACTCAATACCGGTCGAAGCACATCCCCGGTCGATTTTTGCAAACTGTAATAGGGCATCTAAATGTCAAAAAAATTTCTCTAGGGGTGCTGCCCCGATACCCCCGCAAGGGCATTGCCCCTTGACCCCACCCGGTTAGCGGGTAGCGGGACCCCCGTGCTAAGTCTACGAAGGGGGACAAAGTTCTGTTCGAGATCAACATTTTCTTTAGTATTATTTGAAGCTTTATATTGATTGAAAGGACTGCATTTAATTATTTTCGGGAATTTATTTTTCTGAAATTTTTTTAGTGTGGTTTTAATTTTGATTCTAACGATCTCATCTAGTTGGTTGTCTTGGTACAGATAAGTTTAATTACTAACCATTGCTAGGATGTCGAATCAGCTAAAGATGTCTGAAGGTTACAACCTTGATTTTGAAAAGATGACACATTCTGAAGTAAAAGCAAAGGCTAAACAACTTGCTGGACGGTTATCAACATCATCTCGCATGATTGATGAGTATGACAAAGAGGAAAAAATGCTCAAAGCTGAGAATAAGGCTTTACAGATTCAGAACCCATATCTTCTTATTCAGATTAATGCTTTAAAAGAAAATTCAAAAGATTCTGATTTTTTAATTGACTTTGCAGGAATAATTGAGTCTAAAGAAAAAGAGATCTTCGATCTTCAAGTAAAGTTGAAAAGATCTGAGTCAAGCTCTACATGGTCTAAGAAGGATGCAATGCAAAGAGAGCTTGAGGAGCTTAGAAGGAGTACAAGTGTTGCAAAGGATACTAGTACAGGACTAAGACAGATAAATTCTCAGCTCTGTACGGACAGAGATAAGTTTAAAGATAAAGTTCTCAGTCTTGAGGTTGAGATTAATAAGCTGAAAGAAAAGGCAACCCAAGACAGAGACAATGCAACAACTCAAGATGAATCGTTGAAGATTGAAAAAGAGAGAAAAGAATTTGCCAAGACATTCTCTGACTTCTCCAGAAGAGCCTTCGAAGAAAAGAAATCTTTAGAGCTTAGATGTGTTAAACTTTCTCAACAAGTTTCAGACTTTGAGAAGGTTATCATTCTTGAGAGAGAAAAGGCTGATAATGAAAAGAAGAAAGCTGAGTTGAAGGATATACATACAGACTTTTCTGAAGAAAAGAAAATATTTGAGACCGAGATAGCCAAGCTGACAGGAAAGCTATCTGAATTGTCAACAAACATCATGAAGGAGAAGAATGCAAAATCTGAGTTGCATAAGAAGTTTGATCTGATTGAAAAGGAAAGAAACAATTTGTCTTCAAAGATAAAGGAACTTGAAGAGATCGTATTCAAGGTGAAGCTGACTGAGCACAAGACGCCAGAGTCAATAGCTCAATCACCAAGAGATGATCTAGCTGATTCAGATAGTTCATTAAAAACAGCTTCAAGTTCACATATTTCAAATGTTTTCTATAATCCTTTCTGTGATTCAGATGATAGTCTTACTTCTAAATCTACTGATCAGATTCGTCCTTCTTTCTATGACAAAAATGTTGATGGTTCAGGTAACTTCAAGAAGACTAAGTCTCAAAAGAAAAGCTTCTGGAGAAGGCATGATGAGAAAGAAAGAGGAAACTGGATCTGGAGAGTTAAAGGATCCTTGGAGGAGAAGAAGAAAGAAGAATCATTTGTGCATACATCAAATGCTAAATGGAACTATGCTACAAAAAGTAAAACTTTTGGCAAACCTGATCTGGTTTACACAATCCATCAATTGATCAGGTTAGCACAAAAGAAAATTAGTTGTTCCTATTGTGGCTCAAATGATTTTGTAAGAAAAGATTATGTAAATAACTGGTATGGTTCTTATTTTATCTCCTACTAGAACTGCAACTAACCCATTAGGACCCAAATACCAGTGGGTACCAAAAGCTAAATCTGTGTTGCAGGTACCCAAGGTTTAAGGAGGATAAAGAACAAAGGCTTCTAAGTAAATCAGCTTAGAACCCGTACCTCAACGGAGTATGGCTTCTAATCACATCAGATTAGGACCCGCACTTCAGTGCTTTATTTTTCCTGCTTGATCTTAAAAAAACAAAAAAAAATTATCAGTTAATGGGGAGAATATCTGTGATTTTAAAAGATTATCTGACCGTGTGTTCTTAAAGCTAAATACTTGCGTTTTATCTTGTCAATATACTTTGTCAAGTATTCATACACATAACAGTTCAGAACATTCTATTTGACTTTGTTATTACCATGTATCAAAAGTTAAATCTTTCTATGGTAATACTCACGTTCTTTGTATTCACTGTTGATTGAATCAAACGTCATTTCATGTGCTTTCATTGAAAATATGTTTATATATTGTTCATATAAACAAAATTCGTTTTTGATTCTCCAGCATATTATTCTTCATGACAAATTGATATGAGCTTATTGTCAACCACTTTTAGGTTGAGGGGGAGAATTGCATCGTCAAACACAACTGTTTTGACTTCTCCAAAATTTTTATTCTTCATGTAACAAGTGGTATTTGTGCTTACATGTACAAAAAGCCTGTTGAACAACATGTTCTTTTAGGAAAATACATGGGATTCAGTGTGAGTACTTAACAGAACTTCCATGGATTCACAATAACCAGTGTTTCCTACCCAGGAAGTATTCCCTAAGTGATTGAGGGGAGAGGGGTAAAAAGAATTGAGTGATGGTGTGTGAAGAGGTAAAATGTAAATGAGAGATTGGTTAGAAGTGAGCATTAAAAGAAAGAGGGTGAGAGATCAGAGTAAAAGAATATTAAACTCTGCACCAAATTCTTTCTGAGCCGGGCAGCCACATAATCTGATTGGTTCACATTTTTTTTTTGGTGACCATCATTGAAAAAGGCACCTAGCCTATGCCATCTCTTGCATACAACCTCACCAGCTACTCATTTTTTTCTCAAAAAGAGAATGTTTCACATTTTCTGGGGACGCAGCACATACGCTATTGGTTGTTCATTTGGAAGATACTAATATTAAAAAAGAAGAAAAGTTGCCCCACCTTCGAACCCTTTCTCATGCACATTGAGTCTTTGTATAATTTGTTGCTGTCTCAACAAGTTTACATACTTTAAGCCTAAAATGAAAAGCAAACATTTGTGCTTAAATTCTTTCATACACATGCACATGCACATGCACACAGAAATTTGTTTTCTGTCAGAACGTTCATAGATAACCATGTGTTATTCGATGATTGAATGGAAGACCTGGGGAGTCAACATCAAAACCAGCTCCTTATATAGTAACTTTGTGTTACTCAGTGACTTTGTGTCATTGACAGACATTTTAACTGAGTCATTTGTTGATTCAGGGTTACACCTATTAACTGTTTGAATTTGAAAAGATTCGAATGGTTACTACTTTCTATTTTAATTTGAAAAGATTGAAATAATCACTCTTTCCATCTGGGAAGACTGCTCTTATTTTCATACAGGACTCGTTACATGAAGACTGTGCTTACGTGATCATACACAATGGGGGAGATTGTCTTGAAAAGGGGGAGATTGTTTTGCCAAGTTTTGATGATGATGCTTCTCACCACTCATCAAAAAGGGGGAGAAGATACAAAAAGGGAGAATTATCAAAGAGGGAGAATATAATCTAAAGATTTTAAAGAAGTTACAAGTTTTGAAGTTATCAACGTCATATCTAAAGAAAAGAGAAGAAAAGTGAAGACCCGAAGACAATTGCAAAAAAAAAATTAATCTTGAATCCAAAGGGGGAGATTGTTGGATCATAAATTGTATTCAAGATTAAAGTTAAAGTTCAGGGTTTAAACTGCAATTGTGTCAAAGTTATTTAAAGGGTTTATTGTGTAATAAGTTAATAGTTTATTAGCTATTGGGCCCAAGCCCATTAGAAAGCCTGTTAAGCTTAAAGCCCATAAGGCTTAGGTATTTATAGTTTTGGTTAATTAGTTTTTAGGGTTAGAACCTTTCATAATTTCATAATCATTGTTTAGAGAGAAAAAGGTAGCCATATTATTCTCTGTATTCAAAGGGTATCAAGAACACTCAAGGGTTTCATTGTTTATTCAAGGGATTGGTATGTTACTCTGATTTATATATCTCTTGATTATTATTGTGTTGCTTGATTACTTGATTGATTATTTACCAACTAGTTTAAACTGGGATAACAAAACCTATATAAACCATCTATCTAATACAAAGACTTAACCACTAAGAAAAGTTATACATACTATGACTAACTATTACAAAGACAATGTTGACTTTTACATGTTTGACTTTCCTATTAAATATTGGATACAATAATTAGACTTAACAATCTCCCCCTTTGTATTCAAGATTTAATAAAAATTTGATACTAATCTTCAGCTCTTGATTCTTTAGCTTTTGTCTCTTGAACTTTGAACTTTGAAGCTTTATCAGTCTTCAGTCTTTTGGCCTTTGAAGAATCTTGAAAAGTCTTTTTAATCTTTGAAGCTTTGAAAGTCAACATGTCTTGAACACGAAACGGAATTCTTGAAAACTCTTTTGAAACTTCAACTTTGAAACTTTGAAACATCTTTCACAAACTTTGAACATCTTTGAAACAACTTTGAGGAATCTCTGATCTTGTATCTTCATCTCTTGTGATCTCTGGACTGTCTTCAGAAAAACAAACTTTCACAAATCTTGATTTATCTTTGAACAATCTTTCTTCAGAATCTTTTGACTTTGAATCAGCGGAAGCATTTTGAATTGACTTTTGAACTTTCAGAATTTCTTCACAAGTCTTTCCACTTTGACAACTCTTCTTGGCTTTGAAATTGAATCTTTGTAAATGTCTCCCCCTTTTTGATGATTGTGAGCATCATGATCATCAAAACATCTTCAATTTCAGCATAGTCTTTGATTTCCCCCTTTGTGAACAAATAACAATCTCCCATTTGACAATCTCCGGCCGTTGATCTGAATAGCCGTCAATTCATGAAAGGTATATATTTGAATCTTTTCAAATTCAGACATAATGAACGTGGTAACCCTGAATCAACAAATGAAACAATTAGGAATGTCTGTCAGTAACACAAAGTTACTGTGTACAACGAATGTACAATGTAAGGAGCTGGTTTGATGATGACTCCCCAGGACTTCCATTCAATCATTGAAAAACACAAAGTTTATCTATGAATGTTCTGACAGAATAACAGATTTTTTGTGTGCTCGTGCTTGTGTATGAAAGAATTGTAGCACAATGATTGTGTTTCATAAAGGCTCAAATTGTGTAAACTGTTGAGACAACAACATATATTACACGGACTCAATGTGCATGAAAGAGGTGCGAAGGTGGGGCAACTTTCCTTCTTTTTCAATATCTAAATCTTCCGAGTGAAGATTAGATAGCATATAAGCTGCGTCCCCAAAGAAAATGAAACATTTATTTGTTAAGAAAGAAATGAGTGGTTGGTGGGGTTAATGCAAGAGTTGGCATGGGCTCACTGCCTTTTTCAATGATGGTTACCAAAGAATGTGAACCAATCAGTAATATGGCTGCCCGACTCAGAAAGTGGTAGGTGCAGAGTTCTGATATTCTTTTAACTCTTATCTCACACCCTCTTTCTTTTTAACATTATGCTTACTACTAACCAAACTCTCTTTTCCATTTTTCCGCTCCACGTAATGAGAAAAACTCAACCGGATGAGTTATCTCCCCCACTCTTTGATTTTGACCCCTCACCCCTCAATCACTCAAGGATAACTTTCGGGGTAGGAAACACTAGTTACGTGAATCCATGGAAGTTCTGTTTAAGCTCACACACGAATCCCATGTAAGTCCTAAAAAACATGGTTGCTCAACAATTTAACTGAAACAGTTAAGCTTAAAAAGATAACAGTGTCAGAATGTATGCTCATTTAAAAATATGAATGAAATTTGAGCATTTGAACGTTGAAGAATTCTCAAAACAAAGATATTGAATGAATGAAATGAAATCAAAAGAATTGTTTTGAGAATCTGACAATTTATCAATCAGATCAAATGAAATGGTTAGGGTATCAAAGAATTGGAAATTTGTTTATATGAACAAATATAAACAATTTATCAATGAAAGCACAAATATGAAAAAGATGAATGATGCTCAACAACTTTGAAAGCAAACGGGAGTATTACCATCGAAAAATTGGTTCGTTTAGAGACATGGTAATAACAAATTCAAATAAAATACTGAACCGGTGTGTATGAATACTTGACAGTATATGGACAAGATAATACACAAGTATTGATCTTTGGAAACACACGGTTAGTTAAACAATAAAGCTCAAAAATGAAAAACATTTAAAATCACACTTCTTAATTCATGAAATCTTTTGAGAATAAGAAGTGGTTTGAACATTTAAGAAACTGTTTTTCATGTTCGAAAGTTGTTCTTCTTTCAAACAATCAGAGATCTAGGACAAAAGATATTTACCTTTTCAGCTCCCCCTCAAATCATGATATAATGATTTAGATCTTATAAGCTTCCCCTGGATATTAGCATAATATCCTTCTTTGATCATTGAAGAACGGGTCCTGATCTGTCATGTGATCAGAAGCCACTTTATTCACATCATTTATTCAGAAAATAAAATGACAAAAAGCAGTAAAATAGTTTATAGTATAAGTTCTGATCTGAAGTAATCAGAAGTCATCACCTTTACTCCCCCTTAAATTAGGCATCTGAAATATGTCAGTTAAAACAGGATAGAGATCAGACACTCCCTTTTGAATTGTAGACCATCATATCAGTAAAATCTTTCAGAGAAAAAGTACAGGATAAAGATCAGATCAATTCTCTTGGGATGTAGACCGTCATATCCATCGGATGCAAAAATACAGGAGTAAGGTCTTTTTGATCGCTGAGGTCCGAGTCCTAAACTGTTGTGTTTAGAAGTCATTCTCCGTTGAAGTACGGGTCCTAAGCTGATGTACTTAGAAGCCATTTTCTTTCAGCATTGAAGTCCGGGTTTTGAACTGATGTGTTCAAAAGCCATTGTGACATTGAGGTCCGGGTCTTAAACTGTGTTATTCAAGAGCCATTGTTTCTTACTCCCCCTTGATTTGAGGTGCCTGCAACACAGAATCAATTTTCTTCTTTGGTACCCACTGGTATTTGGGTCCAGAAATGTTAGTTGAAGTTCGTGTGGGGGTTATGGAGTAAGAACCATACCAGTAATGATCACTTGTCTTGTGGATATGATCATGTGTACAACAGTAAAAACAATAATATTTATTACCTGAAAACCTGAATAATTGATCTCTTGAGTATATATGGTCAGGTTTACCTTTATGTGCGTTGTTCTTCTTTGCTTTGTGTACATGTACACATGATGTGTTTCCTTTCAGCTCATCTGACTTGTCATCTTTGACTGATTTCTTCTTCCAGACCAATTTTTCTTTCTTGAAACTTCTTCTCCTCGAATATGTATCTGAACCATCTAAATATTGATCATAGAAAATGTTAGTTCGACGAATTTGATCAAAATATTTAACTGAACTTTGTGAAGAGACAGATTTCTGATTTGAACTTGAGGCAGACTTCTCAAGCTCTTTGATATTTGAAGCAAAGTTGTCTCTTTCTTTCACAATCTGGTCAATCTTCTTTGAGAACTCAGATTTCGTTTTCTGCTCTTTCAGCGCAGTAGCAGATAGTTCAGATAAATTTGAAGTAAGTCTTTTGATTTCAGTCTCAAAGATTGATCGTTCTTCTTCAAACCCTTTCTCTGAATTATTTCTCTGGACAGATAATTCCTTAAAGAATCCAACATTCTTCTGTTCAATGCCCTTCTTTTCTTTAGCAAATTTCTCGCTTTCCAAAATCAGTACTTTCTCAAAATCAGAAATTTGTTGAGAAAGTTTTATGCATTTAAGATCCACTGACTTCTTCTCTTCAAAACACTTCTTTGAAAAATCTGAGAACTTCTTTGAAAAACCTTTCTTTTCAGAATCAAAATCAGCTTTATTTTCAGCAAGCTGTTTTTCAAGATCAGATAAATTCTTTCTAAGCTCCGCATTCTCAGATTCCAATTTCAGAATCTTCTCATCATTCAGCCTAGAAGATATTTTCATAAGATCTTCATTGAAAGTCTTTAAAGCACTGATTTCTTCTTTCAATAAGATGATTTTAGCAAAGTACTCTTTTGACTTTTGAGAATGAAAGTCAACAGCATGACCTAGATTAATTTTCTCTAATTCCACCTTTCTAATCTTCTCTTCAAGATCTGTAAAAAATCCCATGATTAATGAGTAATCAGCTTAATGTGAATGATCGTTCCAAACTGTATATCAGAAAGTCAAAAATCAGATTAAATTGAAATCTAGCATAAAATTTTAAAATTTGAATAACACTTGATATGGTGCAAAGATAGGTTCTCGTAATCAATCGTGAGACGCAAAGTCAGGTTCTCGTGATAAGTGTAATGTGCAAAGTAGGTTTGTGTGACCCACTGAAGACGCAAAGTAGGATTTGCGTAGGTGCCTTGTAGCGCAAAGTGAACTTTGCGTGATTGACTTGAAGCGCAAAGTGAACTTTGCGTGAGCCGAAGGATGCGCAAATGTGACTTTGCGTGACTGTCTTGATACGCAAACTATACTTTGCGTAGGTCGAAGGATACGCAAATGTAGCTTTGCGTGATAAACTTCAAACGCAAATGAAGCTTTGCGTGACAAGTACAAGACGCAAACAAAAATTCTCAAAGTCCGGAAAAGCTCGCGCAAACGTCTATGAACTTGCGCAAATCGTATGAACTTGCGCAAACCGTGTTCTTGGCTCTTTCTATCTCAAATCGATCATAATCTGCAAACATTTATCAGAATCATCGACAAACAATACTAAACACAAAAATTACAATCAATTTCCGATTAAAAACAACAATTCGCACATTTTCGTTCAAGAACAGTTGTTCGAACAAAAATATCAAGAAAAAAAAACTCAAAAATCTAAAATTGACATTGAATTTGAACGAAATACAACATGTAATCAATACAAGAATCAATCAACAACACAAATCGAACTCAATGATTCCATTTTCTTGCAACAAAAACGATTTTTCACACAAAATTTGTATGAACAGTGAAGAACACGAGTTCTTGAGAAAAATTTCGAAAAACTCAAATTTTCGATTTAAAACTTCAGATTTCAATTCAAACTTTGATCAAATCATTTCTAAAAAGTTTGGTTCAGCTCTGATACCAATTGATAATCAATAAAATCCCAAACAACCAAGCAATTACTCAATAATATGACAATTAAGATCAAGAACTAGAGAGAGAAAGTAGAGAGAGAAAGTAGATCTTGAATTCCAATCACAAGTCTGATTTTACAATACAATGCTTCTATTTCGTTACCACAAGATTACAAAAGCCAAACCTATATAAACCATCTATCTAATACAAAGACTTAACCACTAAGAAAAGCTAAACATATTATGACTAACTATTACAAAGACAATGTTGACTTTTACATGTTTGACTTTCCTATTAAATCTTGGATACAATATTTAAACTTAACAAAACGGTTAAAAACAACAAAAAAAACTATATCGAGATGGATGTCATATCGAATAGTACGAAATTCTCGTTTTTTTATGTAATTTGTTTGATTAAAATATTAGTAATATTTAAGATAATTTACTTTAAACTTTAATTGGGTAAAAGTTTTTAATTAAAAAAGAAAATAAAAAGTCAAATATGGTGGACGTGAGTTTAAATTATCTTTCATTTTTACCCCTAAGCATCTTAAATTAAAAACTCTATTTAATATGAGTTGTTGGATTAATAGAGATGGAGTGACTGAGATTTGTCCTCACGTACACAATGAAAATTGAGTTTTCATTTGAAATTTCCTATATATATATATATATATATATATGGTGCGTTTCTTTTGCAAACCAAGCAATTTGTACAAACTATGCAAACCACTATATTAGGAAACAATAGATATATTTATGGATAATGATTATGATTCATTAATAATGATTGTGATATATATGGAAAATGTTAAGTTTATTCATTATAATCATGATTTTAAATTAGGAAATGTTAAGTTTATTTATTATAATCATGATTTTAAATTAGGAAACATAAAAAAATCATATATTTATTAGACTTGATGAACGGCTAAGTTCAGTTAAATATATATATAGGGGTGGTTTCAATTGGAAACCAAATTTCATTGGAAACTTTGGAAACCAAATTTCAACCATTGATCTTTTTAATCAATGGTCAAGATTCATTTGAATTATATATGGTAATAAATTAATTAATTTATTAATAAAAGATAATAATAATATGTCAAAAGGGTAAATGTGTCTTTTTCTTTTGTGTTTCAAATTTGGCAACAAAGATGAAAATATGGTAATAAATTAATTAATTTATTAATAAAAGATAATAATTATATATAGTAATAAATTAATTAATTTATTAATAAAAGATAACAATAATATATCAAGACTACCTTTTTATTACCTGTTCATCAATATGCAGTATGTAAAAACTCAATTAAGTTTCATTACCATTATTGTTTCATTACCTTTTCATTATTTTTACTATATCAAATCTGTTTCATCAGGTTTCACTATATTAATATTTTGTTTCATTACCTTTTCATTATGTTTCACTATATCAAATTTGTTTCATCAGGTTTCACTATATTAACATTTTATGTTTCATCAGGTTTCACTATATTAATATTTTGTTTCACTATATCAAATTCATTATATTTCACTATATTAATATTTTGTACCTGGAGGTAATATTGAAGATTTCATATGAATATAAACTTTCATTCATTGGATGAATCAATCACTGATTCATAAGAATCAGAAAAAATAATTTGATTTGTAGCTTGCGTATGAATCAATTTGTGTTTACCTAAATTAAATGTTTCATGTTTAAATTAATAAAGGATCAATATTACCATATATAAAATACATTAAAATTAAATAATTAATATTACTATAATAATAACACTTACCATATATATTATGAAATTATGTAAAAGACTAAAATAACCTTATCAGTTAAAAATAAAAAAAAAAGAAATTCAATGATTGGTTAATTTCGGTTTCCAAAGTTTCCAATGTAATATTGGTTTCCAATTGATCCCTCCCCTATATATATATATATATATATATATATATATATATATATATATATATATATATATATATATATATATATATATATATATATTTGTGTGTGTGTGTGTTGGGACTTAATCAAATAATAAATTGAAATTTCTTGAGATTTGTGAGCTCCATTGTAGTCCACTCATTTGTTTTAATAAAATTGGTTTATTAATTAAACATTAAAAGTTAATTTAGTAATTTAATGATTAATGACAATTCATCAAACCATTTTTTAAGAAAAGTCGATTATTATTATATATACATATATCACACACACTCTCTCTTACACACACACATACACACAACTGTAACCACCTTTCTTCTACTCACATCCCTCAACCCCCTCGTTTTCATCCAAACCATCACTTTAACAACAAGGTAATATGTATAGCGTGGACATACTAAAACAATAAGATTTCAAATAATGAACATATTGAAATCACATTTTTAACACACTAAAAATAAGGTTTATACTGTTAGGTATATGTGTTTGTTGTGATACTATCACATTGTGAACCAGACGTATGGGAATGTACACACCAACTAAGTGTTCACATAGTGTGAATGTTATTATCATATTTTACATACACCATACCTTGTTATTGTGCATGTTATATGGGGGTAATCTATTCTTTTGCGAAGAGAGCAGAGTTGAAAGATGAGATAGGAAATAGAAGAGAGAATATAGCAGATAGACAAGAGATTTACAAAATACCAACAATTCCCTTTATTTAAATTAGAATGAATTACATATATCATCCATGATGTGTGAAACTCTACCAATTGCCATTATTGTTCTAATTTGGTAGCATATCCCCCATTGTTTCAATTTCATGTATGAATCGTCCCTGGCCTAACTTTCGTTAATGTCACTCATTAAGTTGAGGGCATTTCGATCATATTTTTTTTATTATAAAATTTTAATGTACAAGTATGTTAAACTTGTGTACAAGCCTTTTAAAGATTTTAAAAGATTAAACAAAAACAAAATAGAAAACACACCCTCCTCCTCCCCCTTCCCCGTCGTCCCTCTTCCCTTACTCCCAATGTCTTTCTTCTTCATCCTTCCCCACCCCATTTAAGAACTCTCGCCACTATTTGGCTTATCTTGTCACCACTATACCTCTCCATCTCCAATGCATATATATTTATACACACACACACAATATACACACACAAATAAACCCACTTGAAAGGAAAAAATCTCCGTATCTGGCCTTCTTCTCCGACAATAAACCCACTTGCTATAATCATGAATATAACAAAAACCGGTTGATTTCTTCATTGTTTCTTTGATGTTCTTATACCTAAACTAACATTAAAGCAAAATAAATCAAACTTCTGATGCAGAGCTTGTGTTCCAGGAGAGGGGATGGGTGGTGGCTGTCTACAATTGTTTTTATGGAGACAAACGAGTGCAATGAAACCACAAGGGTTGTGGCATATTAGTTAAGGTCCTGGGGGATGTGGTGGAATATCCCATCTGCCCAGGGTTCGAATCCAGACACACACAACAATTGTGGCCATTGAGGTTTAATCAGGGTTGAATCCAGGCGTACACAACAATTGTGGCCACTGAGGTTTAATCAGGGTTGATGTCTTACAATCATAATTTGCTAAGGGATTAGTCTAGGCATAGCCTAGGACACCCTTCCCAAAAAAAACAGGTACATTGAGGATGCCATCTCCGACGAGGGAGTCTGACACAAGATCTCAACTTTGATGTAATTCCAATAAGCCCCTCCGTTGCGACTCCGGTAGGTTTTCAACCATACCAGATCTCTTCTCGCTACAACTTGTCATTCTCTCGTGAAAGGGATTGGTGGTAGTGGTGATATCTAACGATTTTTGTTACGATTTTTTGAAGAAGGAAATGGGTTGGGGAATGGGAAATGTTTGGGTAAAAATTCTAAAGTCTGACCTTCGAGGATATTATCTTCGACGAAGATGATTACGACAAATGTATTACTTACACTGCTATCTTCGACCAGCGATCGACGATAGTAAAATCGTTGATATCTGTTAGTGCACAAATATGTTGGATCCAAAATCATGGAAATTGAAAGTCATTGTTTTAAGTCAAAGCCTCATTGTAAAGTCAAAGTTATTTGTCAAAGTGTTTAGTTTAGTTGTTTTATCTTTGTAACTTGTAGATATAAATAGTTCTTTTATGTTTGTAGAATCATTAGACACGCTGAGAGAGTGAGTGTAGATAGAGAAATATTTGTATTGATTCAAGGTTTATGAAATGGAATTTGGCATCTAAATCTTGTTGTTATCTTGATGATTTGCACATAGATTGGGAATAACAATTGGTATCAGAGCAAGCACTGAATCAGAATCATAATCAATTTTTCAAGAAGTTACATGGTTGCTGCTTGCTATGTTTATTTTGACGGGTACTCAATTGTGCTCAAATTAACAGAGCATGCACTCTATCACATGATTCATATTAGTGTGCAGAAGATTGATAATAGTCAACACATTCACTCAAAGAAGGCAATAGTCTATAATAAGATATATTAAGAAGAAGAAAAGATGAATAGCCTTAATATTTTTTTCAAATGTAATGACCTTATTTCAACATTTTTTTGTTAATAATTCGTCAATTAGAAGCATATAATACCAAATAAGTTGAAAGGTAAAAAATCCATAATTTAACCATAGTTGCATACATACACTAGATGTCTGGAACACATATAGGATTACATCAAAGCTAGCAAAATAACACGGTGGAGCACATATGGCAATACATCAACCTCTACGACCAAAATGCACCAGAAATTAACCTAAGCACTACTTGGTGGTGAAAAAACTACAACATTTGCAACTATACATTAGAAAAAGGACTATAAATAATATGACCTAAACTTGTATTTGAGACCGTTTAAGAACAAATATATATACATATATACCTACATAAGTACAATCTCAACATTTGCACATTGATTCTGTCATAAGAGAATTAAAACTTTTGTGAAGAAGAAAGTAATACGTGTCAAAAGTTAGACAATCAGGACGTGGAAGTGTAACAACCCAAAAACCGACATACATAATATAAATTGAACTCCCCAAAACGGGTCCCAATACAAGCATACGAAAAGGAAAACTTACAAGGTTCCAGAGGTCATTTTGTTTTATCACAACCGAGAGACTATAAGTTGCAACTATCACCGCACTAAGGCATCTCCCTCTGTCTCGCTAGCTCTAAACACTTCTCCTTTCCCTTTAACGAACCACCAACTGAATCCTTACCTGAAAATGGGTTTTAAGAAAATGGAATGCGAGGGTTAGACCGGAAGGTCTAGTGAATTCCCAACCTCGACCCAATTAAATATTATAAAGATCATGTATAAATATTAGTGAAACAAATAGCACTTATCACATTAGCTCATGAAATTCCGCGTCCGAAATAAATATTTGCGACTTCATTGCAACGCACTCGGGGACCCCAGTAGATCCCCATCTACCCCCTTAGTAAATGTCGTCTCCCGGATGCATAGGAAACGAATTCCAAGCATACGATTCAACCATCCCCGATGGTTTTAGATAAGCCATGGCAAACGACCCAAACGGTAACAATGCAAATTCACCATCATTATCTACGTAAAAGCACAAGCATGCGATCAATAACAATTTAGCAATCCATGATTTCAACATGATGCGTATATATATATATGAAAGATAATATAAAGTTCACGCCCGTACACCATTTTCAGTTTAAAAGCATTAGAACAAGGGAACTTACTTGGATGCTTGAAACTCGGCACACAAGAAACTAAATCCGGGACAAATCGAGCTCCTACATTTTAATTGAAATAATCACAATTAAACTCCGACAAAGTCCCGTATAAAATTCTACGAGGCATACTCATTTCAAGGAAAAATCTTGAGGCTCCAAATGGTCATAATTAGAACCCCACAAATGATAGTCCAATTGGTTTGGGGTCTCGGCCCACTTACTGATTCGGGTCCGCCAGCGACTAGCTCCCTGGGCTGCCCGAGTCTGGCTAACAGGCTTCGCCTGGGTCCCTAGTAGTCCCGGTTGATGGGATCCCGGTACCACCCGGTCAAAAGTAATCCCTGTACCACCCGGGTGAAGGTAGTCTGATGCATCCGGGCCGTGGAGCTCCCGGGGACACCCGGGGAGGGCATCTCCCGACACGTCCGGGTCATGGGTCTCCCGGTGCACCCGGGGAGGGCGACTCCTGGTGCGACCGGTTGGGGTTTCCTCTCGTTGCAATATCGAACAACATGCATCGATTACCAGGGTAATAAAACCTTTTTTGATCGACAAACCCACAACGAAAGAAATACAAATCTAAGGAAAACAATCGATTCAATATCCTCACCCTATTTTCCAATTTAAACATTATCCAAACCCAACTATGATTCAGTTCTTGGGATTTTTTTCCCAGAGAAGAGTTTTATAAGAAACTATCATATACCAACGAGATTTCTAAAACTACAAAAAGGATTTGATGGTTTACCTTGAAGAGGAAGTTTCTACTCACTGAAAACTATGATTTTCCCCAAGATAAATCCTCCAATGCTTGAATTCTTGACAATAACACTTTCACCCTCTTTTCTTCTTCTCTAGGCACCGCACCCCAAGGAAAATACAAAACTGAGAAGGAGTCTAGGGTTTTTGGACATCATTACACTTTATTTCCAAAGAGGCCTTAAGCTCTCTTCTGTTTACAAATACCGCCACCACTATCAACTTGACATCAATTAATGAGTTAACGGTCGTTACAACACTCCCCTCCTACAAATAATTTCGTCCCCATAATTTCCTTATCGAAGAGGTACGGGTATTTGGATCTCATTACTCCCACGTCGCTTCTCGGCCCTTATGGAACTTCCACTGAATCTTCACTAGGTTGATATCCTTTGTCCTCAAGCGCTTAATCTTCCGATCGACGATCACCTCAGGTTCTTTGACAAAATTCAATTTCTCATCCACCCTCACGTCTTGCAATGGCACCGCCATGTCAACTTCCGTTAAACACTTTCTCAGATTGGAGATGTGAAACGTGTTTGTGAATACTTCTTACTTCATCGGATAATTCGAACATGCATGCCACCTTCTCAACCCGTTCAATAATTTCAAAAGGTCCACTATAACACGACTTAGATTTCCCCTTTCCAAAACGAAGTACTCCTTTCTAGAAAGATATTTTAAGCATTACGCTATTCCAAGTTGAAACTCTAACTTCTTCCGTCGCTCATCGGCATAATTCTTTTAACAGTCACAAGCTACCTTCACCTTTCCCGTACTAAAATAATAACTTCCCAAAGTCGCTTGTCTGCCACAGGACATCCTTCAACTTCATCTCCAGGGCTACACCAAGGCTACACCAAGGCTACAGGTAAGAATTCCTTTACTAAATGAAACCATTCTTAGTAAAGCCCACTATGTGGTTAACACCCAACACTAACAACATATCGACCTATAACACAACATCGAGCACTAATCCGTTGATAGAAAACAATTCAAATGCACAGTACATACATCAACCAGAATCTCATCCACGCTTATTTCTTTGGGTATCCATCTGTTTTTATACATTACCATACACCAATCTTCGATTCCATCACCTGTTTATCCCACTGACAAGATGAGCTAGACCCAAAAACTTTCCCTTTGAACTCGTTTATTTGCACAGCAATGCACACAATGTAACATCCATCGCACTACAACTTACTCACGTCTTTTTATCTTCCCCTCCGAGCATCTCGATCAACTACCTTACTCTGCCTCTTCGAAACATAGGACACCCACTACCAAGAAAACTTACTAGACGGTGCAAGCTTTAGGCCTATCTCTTGGACTAATTTTCCAACACCTTAACTCTAACATACGTAGTTACTCTTTTTCCCAAGTCCTTGTAAATAAAAACTTTTAAACATACTCCACATTCTTCTGTTTCACTAGACGAGCTTCTCAGTCTTAGCTTACTCACCTTTTTGCAACCCGCTAACGTTACCTTCTAACGCAATCCTGAATCATCGTTTTCCTCTTACTGGTAACACATTCCCATTACGTATTTGCTCCACCACAACTCCCATTTTGGGCATTCAGATGGCTCATGAGCAATACCCAACACCCAATGTACCAAGCCTTTTTATCATTCTTCAAACAAAGTCCGCCTATTCACTCGGTCCCATTCCTACTCAGCGAATACCTCAACTTTCCCAGTCAACATCCAATCTACAACAAAGCACTACAACCAACCGCCAAACATCCTTATTGGCTTAATATAAGCTCCTCCGAAGTTCAATGCATCCAAGAAGAGCACGAGTTTTCCTTGTAGGTGATCGTCACATAACATCTCCCTTTGGAACTCAAGAACACAATGATGCAACAACTTATCCAACACACTTGCCACATTTGAACCTCTTCCTAAAACCTCGAAAACCAAATTTTCACTTACCTTCATCCCATATCATCATACGCCTCACCACCCAACACAAAAATAACCAATTAACACATCAATGACTTACACGTCCCCCCTTGGACCACAATTCCACCACATGCTCACCCAGTTACCACCACCTTGATAACATTGTAGATCAGGTTCTCACGATCATTTGTATACATAATCAATCTTGCCTTCATATTCACTTGTATGCGTATGAGACTCATTCTCACTCACGACTTCGTCTCTCCCTAAATCCAGATGAATCGTAACTCAATCTTCGTAACTCAATATTCCTAATATAAACCATGCGCTCACTTTGATTGTACTAATTACTTCATCATTTTTGAACCGCTAGAATCTCGCAGGGAAAACACTCCACGCAACGATCTTTCATTATCACAATGATCCCGCAAGGTTATCCAATGCCCGGCAAGTATACACCATCCCTGAACGACTTACTCCGTCTATGAATCACCAAGATAAACTCGTAAAATCCAACTCCTGACGACGCTCTTATCTCAGCACATTTTAAACAGCTTCTAACTTCAATCGTAAAAAGAATCGACATGATAGTACTTCCATAGTATCTCTGACAACAAGAATTTCTAATGCCATCTACCTTTCCCAAACACACTGCATTTAGCTCTGCACTTCCCCATCCTTATCTGAAGGAGGTTCAAGGTCTACACGGTGCGAGGTCTAACTTACAAGACCATTTCAAAAAGCTTAGGCTCAATACTCTTTAACATTTCAAGTATTATTATTCACTAACATCAGCACTTCGACGACTTCGAGTTTTCACCCCAAACACAACCATTTACTGACAACAACATTTTCAAGATACCGAACAATGTTCAAACTACCAAAATTCTATCAATGTCAAAGTCCAATTCCGACATTGTCAATATTCCCCTCTCGTCCTTAATAAGGATGTTGGAATCATAAGTCATCCACCATTGGCCTGACCGACACATTCCCCACTCTCGAACCCTTCCTTGTCCCTAAATCCAATAACTTTCACGACTTACTGAGTTCATAGCCTTCATGCATGACGACTCGAATTTTTTAGAAAAAGTCGTTTCTCATAATTGAACCTTCAAAAGGCGCAACACCTGAAAACATCTTAAGCACACAGGACTCAACGCTCTCACAACTTCCAAAGTCATGCAAAATGATCTCGAGAATCATTCGCACGCTATTTTCGGTAAAAACACCACATTGACCAATTAAAACGATGTCATACCAACCGTAACATGCAAAGAAACCTCTCCTATACGACTAGAAATGTTCTGAACGAAAGCGCTTGCACGAATTTAAACAGTCGGCTCCCGCACTCATTTATAAAATATCAACGTGTCAAAATCCATTTTGGTTACAAAGGCTTGCTGCCACATGTGTTCATGGTTTTCGCAACGAATTTTATCTCCACATGAAAAGAGGTGATATACTTCACAATTCACTAAGTTTAAAGAAAAAATTTATTATGCAGTGAGAATAGGTTTGTCTTTCCTCTTTAAACACACTCTTGCACGCGTCGAATTATTTCCAAAACATGAAATTCATTATGTATGCATCTATTTTTAAACCAGGAACGAGCTCTCGTAACACCTTTAAAGACAAAATGCATGAACTCACTTGGCATTGAAGGCTATTCACTCAGTCGAGGTCAATCGCTGCATCCACACATCTATCGCTGACACCCTTCCTTTGACTAACGATCGCTTCCTTGTCCTAGCAACCACTTGTTGCACAGGTGTTTCACAACCTACCTGTTTGATCACCCCACAAAGTTCTCATCTTGAGCAATATTGGCAGATCCTACAATCTCAATCTTTGACCCCAACAGATCTATAAGCCACCAAATTCTCGTTGCATTCTTCCCCTCCATTAATTTAATCCATACCGATAACATCTCTCCAACAACCATGCCGCTCTAATGTTGAATTTGAGAGTTATAGACTCACTTCCTTTACTCGTCCTTGAGTTAAAACTCTCAAAATCCTAATCCAATCCTCACCTCTTATCTGAAACGATCGGCATAATAACTCCCAGTATGGGACTCACTAGAACTAAAAATTTACCCTTAATTATCCATTCACTCAATCCGAACTCTTGAAGTTATACCATTGGGCGATCTAATATCGTCCTGAAAAATACTCCTTCTAGAGCGTCTTCAAATACACCATGATCGACGTCACGCATCACACAATAACTTCTGCTAACACTACAAGACCATAACTTTACTCTATGTTACCCCCTTCCATTAACTACCTCGTCGATAACACTCCCCCGATGAAAACCAACTATTCGCACAAAACTAACACTCTATTGACAACTACGCACAGTAAGTCAATTTGAGTTCATACATGTACCCGTAAATTCGCAATTACACTGGCCAGGTATAATGTAAATTTACCTTACATGATAGCACTCCCTACCTTAAATTTAGTGCACTTTGTGTGATCTTCCCCAAAGATATCCTACATCTCGGTTGTGTCCCCTATACCCCACAATTTAAGTTTAGGCCATCCGGTCACCTAAATCCCTTAAACTATGGCTCTGATACCAATTTGTAACAACCTACAAACCGACATACATAATATAAATTGAACCCCCCAAAACGGGTCCCAATACAAGCATACGAAAAGGAAATTTTACAAGGTTCCAGAGGTCATTTAGTTTTATCACAATCGAGAGACTATAAGTTACAACTATCACCGCACTAAGGCCTTTGTCCATTTTTAAATCTTAGAATTCAAGGGACCGAATCAATTATACAATTGTCAAATGGGAATGATGTTCCTCTTAAGGGAATGGTCAAGGATGTTTTGGTCCATGCGAACGAATTAATGTTGTCTGTTGACTTTTATGTGCTTGACATTAGAGCGGGTAACCCTGCTATTTTAGATGCAATTGTCTTAGGGAGACCATTTACGAAAACATCCAAAACCACCATTGATATGGATAGAGATACCGTTTCTATGAAAGTTGATGATTTTGAGATTGTATTTGTTGTTGATTTCACTAACGGACACCCTAGTGGTGTATCTTATGAGCATCTTGTAGATTCTCCTAATCCCTATGTGCCAAAATTGTTTGCCCCGACCAATCATGAAGGATAAGGATTTAGAAAAAAAGAAGTGTCTACCCAAAGACGTTAAAGAAAGGCGCTGATTGGGAGGTAACCCAGTTTTATTGCTTTATTTCCCTTCTAGTCTAGTTTTACGTAGTTTTAGTTGTCTTTTGAATTGATGATAAATTGTTTTCAGGTTCCACCACTTTCAAGTTTGGATTATACCCCCCGGCAAGTGCACGGAGGCACCCACCTACACCAAGAACCACATATCGGACACACGTCATCAAATCAGGGGAGATTTCTTATTCCCTTTGTTATTTTTAATTGCTTTTAGACTTGTGCTTCATCATGGATATATTGAGGACAATATATAGTTTAAGTGTGGGGATGGAATAAGTGTGGGTATTGCATGAGTAGGGGCTAAATTTTTCGAAATTTGGCTATTTTTGGGCAAATTTTGAGTGATACACATGAGTTGTTTGCTTTTCTTGTCATTACATGAACACCATGATATGAATGATTATGTGGTTTGCATGAATAGTTTTGATTGACAAACTTGAGACGACCCTTGTGAGATTTGCTAATCTTATAAACTCAATATGCACCTGTAAGATTTTTGAGCCATGATTAAACATTATTTTCAATCTTACTTCCTTTATGTGTGCATTGCATCTCCATGTTCATTTCACTCTAGAACTTGTGTTAGGACTCTTCAAGATTGTATTTAGGCAATTCTAGTGTGGAAATGAAAAAGGCCATCTTTGATGTTATTTTTTTAACCATTTAGCCTAAAAGCCAACCCTTATGTGTGTATTCCTTTTTGATCACCCACTTTGAGCCTAATTACCCAATTTTGTTGTCGTTACACCACATATTAACCCCTTAGCCAAACACTTCTCCTACCAGACTTTTGGGAATAAACTTGTACATTTGTTTTGATTAGACTCCTTGTAAGCAAGAAATGTAGCCCAAAGAAAAAGAAAAAAAAGGGGCACAGAGCAAAAGGCAAGAAAATATGAAAAAAGAAAAAAAAATATGTACATGAAAAAAAAAGGAGAATAATTGGGAGATCACTATTGAAAAGAAATACCATTGTCTCCGTAATATGCCTACCTAAATAAGAGCTCAAATGAAGCAAAATCTCATTGTTTAGGTGTGTAAAGTGGAGGAGTAAACATTATTGTGCATAGTTTTATTTTCAATGTACAACATTTAGTCACTTGACCAATTTTTCCCCACCTTGACCCTTAGCCTAGTTACAACCCGGTTAAAAAGACCTTTTGATCCGCACTAAGTGTTAGCCATTAACAATGGATGTTGGGAGTTACAGAATTGCACAAGTATGGTTAATGTTGCTAGCACAACATGATTACTACTGCTAGTAGATTTAATACTGCTTGACAAGTTAGTACTGCTTGAAGAGTTAGTACTGCTAGTAGTTAGTACTGCTAAGGAATTAATAATGTTGAGCACAGTTACTACTGCTGATGAAGATTAATACTGCTCAGAGTGTTAATGCTGCTACAACTTAATACTGCTTATGAGATGAAGACTTCGTATGGCAATGATGACAGTTGTATTGATTAAAGATATTCTTGGATGGCTTGGAGATAATTATGGAAGATTATACTGAAGATCTTTTATTTTTTGTTATTATCTTTTATTTTCAGTATATGTATAGACTTATTGAGAATAGTTTAAGAGATCAAGTTAGACAATATTCTGAGTTTTTGTTTTTGATAGAGAGAATTAACCTCAAGGTTTAGAACCCTAGTTCTAGAGAAGTAGAATTCGTATTGGTGAGCCTGTTCATCAATATTAAGGTTTTGTGTGAAATCTTGTAGCTTTAAATCATTCAATAAAGTTTACAAGTTGTGATTTCTGATTCACTGTTACATTGATCTTTGAATATTAAAGTGTTATTCCGCAAACTCCTTTAATATTGTTTCTGAGTTCATTATTCTTGTTACGAATTAAAGTTGCTGCTCTCAGGTTCTATGGATTCAGAATCAAATGTTGGACTATGGGGTAACCTTTCTTCACACACCAATCTTCATTGACAATAGCAGTGCTATAAGCATTGTTAACAATCCAGTCAAGCACTCCAAAACAAAGCACATTGAGATCAGGTATCACTTTATTAGAGATAGTAATGAAAAGAAGCTTATTCAAGTTGCTAAAGTTCATACTGACAACCAGTTTACTGATCTATTCACTAAAGCTTTTGATGTGGGTCGATTCACTTTCTTGGTCACAAGTGTGGGCATGATCAACTCTGAATGAGCTCATGTTTTAAAAAGTGTTTACATACCTGTTATTTGTTATTCTTTGGTGTTACTATTCATCTTTCTCAGGAAGTTATTACCTTGCTCAAGCTTCAACAGTGTAAGTACAGTTAATACTGCTACTGGTTAATACTGCTCTCAGTTAATACTGCTAGTTAGTTAATACTGCTAGTGGTTAATACTGCTCTCAGTTAATACTGCTAGTTAGTTAATACTGCTCTCAGTTAATACTGCTAGTTAGTTAATAATGCTAGTGGTTAATATTGCTCTTAGTTAATACTGCTAGTTAGTTAATACTGCTCTCAGTTAATACTGCTTCTGTCCCGAATCGTATAAATACCCTTTTTGCCCGCCTAAAAGCTCATAACGACTCTTTGAATACTATTCATCTTCTCTCTAATCCTTTTTCTCTCAAGCACCTAGTAAGTTTCAGGCAAGAACACTCAAGCTCGATGGCATCCATGGCGTTCATTGATGAGCACAACGAAATCGCGATGCTTCAAAAGCCAAAGCAAGCTGTTGGATTCCATCAAATAGTGGATTTTCTCAAGACCAACCATATCGCGTATGCCCTTACAGTGTCACCATCCATCTACATTGAGCACCAGAAGCAATTCTGGGCCAATGCCACTGCTCTCACTGAAAATGGTGTGAAAGTTATCAAGACAAGGGTGTGTGATAAACCCTTGACAATTTCTGAAGAGGTAATTCGCATATGTCTACGTCTAGACGATGCCTCAGGTATCTCATCTATCTCTAATGATGATCTATTTTCAACTCTTACTAGAATGGGGTATGGAGGCCCATTGGGTGTTTTCAAGTTCTCAAAAGCAAAATTTTCTCCCCAATGGCGTTTCTTTGTCCATACCCTTATGCATTGTATTTCCAAAAAGACTACTGGATGGAGTGAGTTCAGTAGTACCATTGCTTATGCTTTGGTTTGCTTGGCCACTGCCAGAAAGTACAATTTTTCAAAAATGATTTTCAATGACCTTGTGTCAAACTTGGGAAATAAAAAGAGTTTCTATATGTACCCAAGATTTGTCCAGGCAGTTATAATCAATGAATTGACGGATATGCCTCAATTTGATGAGGTATATGTACCTAAAATCCCCAAAGGCAAGGTCTTTTCAAATATGAAGAGATCTCCATTGGACTCGGAAGGAGTTGACACCCCATTGTTCTCTACAATGATGGTGGTGTCCCACAATCAAGAAGGTATGGCTTCAGGGTCAAGGCCCTCATTAGACCATCCCACTGAAAGCCAATCCCAACCTTCAATCAGTATATCAATCCCTCAGTCCCCTCTTCAAAAACCAACTTCACCAATCACCAATACATACATCAGGAAAAAGGTAAAGAAGGCTCCTTCCCTTCTTGTATCTTCACCCACAGAGCCTTTAAGCCCTCTAATGGAGAATTATCCATTAGAGAATATCTATAGGGAAACCACAGGGGTGTCTCCCAACCCCAAGGAGGTGCTCACTGAAGAGATGCGTGAGCATATGGGTGCAAAGGCTGCCACTACTCTTGCTAGCACAGAGGAGGCCAGTGGTAACATCAATAAGACCTTCCCCATGGCAACTTTGGGTGAGCAATCATCCAAAGGTCCCAGGTGCCAAGAAACCAAGGGGTAGCAGGTGCTTCTGCTAAGCAGAAGACCTCTACTACTAAAAGATCCAATGATCCTCCAAAGGTGGTAAAAACACCCAAAGGAGGTGAGGACAAATATGACTACAATGAATTGATGGAAACAATGGGCAACATTAATCTGGATGTCATCAAGCAAGGCAAAGACATAGAAGAAATGAAAATGGTAATTCTGTCTCAACAAGTACAGATTACCAAATTGAAGAAAATGGTGACAAGATTGGTGCAAAAAAAGAGGAGAAGGCAGTTTGTGTTGAAGAAGAGGAAAAATGCTAATGATGCTTTCAACAAGGGGGGGAATCAAGAGGCTGAAGCAGAGAAGGAAAGTACATCTGGGATGGGATTTGATTTTGAGGGGGAGAAAGTTGCAGAAACAAATGAGGTTCAAGCAACAGCAGTAACAGAACAGGTAGCAGCAGTAACAGGGTTATCTGTTGAAGAGTTGGAAATAACAGAAACATTGGTAAAAGCCAAGAATGACACTCCTAAGGCTACTCAAAAGGCCAAGGGAGTGGTCATTAAAGAAGGAGGCCTTTCAAAGAAAAGAAAAGAAAGCAGTGAGACAAGTTTGAAGGATGTAAAGGGAAATGGAAAGATGGTTGAACCTGAACAACCTTCAAAGAAGAAGAGTCATATTGAGTTAGATGAAGAAGTGGCAAAGCAGCTTCAAGCAGAAATAGAAAATGAGGAACAACTACAATCTAAAAAAGACAGGGAGCTTGCACTGAATATGGCTAGAAAGCTAAATGAAGAGTATCAAAAGAGCATGCAAACTGCAGTTGAAGCCAAGAAAATACCAGTCAAAATAATGTCAATTAAAAAGCAGAAAAGACAACCTTCCAAGACCTTTTTGGCCAATCAGGAAAGGAGAAAAATGATCAATTTCTTGAAAGGTTCAATTGGTGTCAAAGGAGAGATGTTTACTAATATGGCATACAATCAAGTTGAGGAGCTCTATAAAAAGGAAATGGCTAAGCTTCAAGGGGACTCCTCACAAAGGGAAGAGGCTGAAAGAAGAATGAAGGAGAGACATGATCTAAACATTCAACAACCATTCCCTGAGGTAGTCACTCCTACAAAAGAAAAGGCTGAAGACACTAAAGAAGAGAATGCTACTGTGGAAGTAAAGTCTGCAAAAAGAGTGAAGACCATAGCTTCCAAGAAACAGTCCAAGAAACCAAGAGTTGAAGAAGCAGAAGTAGTAGCAGAACCATATGTGGCAGATCATACTGAGCAAACTAGTCAAAGTACACAGCAAGCAAGTCATTCTGATGAGCATGTGGGGATGTATATGACTTTAATAGAACCAGTTCATGCTGTTCCAATTTCTGTGAAGGCTCCAGAGATCATCTTGTGGATATCTTGAGGGAAAATAGAAAGGATTACTTCAGGCTGAAAAGAGTTGGTGATATATTTGAAGTATATGCCACTTGGGGGAAAGTAATCAGAAGTTGTTCCAGGGCTGATCTAGAAGAAATGCATAAAGTGGGGATGAAGCTTTATGAGCCTGTTTTGAAAGAAACTGAAGAAAGTCTTCTCAAGATTGCAATGGAATACCTATGTATGATGTTTGAACCAGAAAAAGTGGTTTACAGGATCAAGGATCTACATCATGAGTATGGGTTTAAGAAGATTGATAAGTGGATACTCTTTGAAAACTGTGGTGTATACATGATCACAATAGATAACTGTTATCATGAATACTACCTAGTGGACAAAGTGTATGATCATAGCAAGGAGAAGCTGAATGGGATGCTGAAAGCTAAGCTAGTGTGTGCAAAAGAATCATAAATGGCCAGAATTGTGGTAAGAAGAACAATCAATCAAAGTCTGGGCCTGGATCCGAATTTGGGCAACTAAGCTGTAGTGTTGAAAGCATCTTGAAGACAATAATTGAAGAACTTGACTTCTCTTCCTAAAAGTCAAGTTAGGGGGAGATTGTTGGGAATTACAGAATTGCACAAGTATGGTTAATGCTGCTAGCACAACATGATTACTACTGCTAGTAGATTTAATATTGCTTGACAAGTTAGTACTGCTACTTCAATAGTTAGTACTGCTTGAAGAGTTAGTACTGCTAGTAGTTAGTACTGCTAAGGAATTAATACTACTGAGCACATTTACTACTGTTGATGAAGATTAATACTGCTCAGAGTGTTAATGTTGCTACAACTTAATACTGCTTATGAGATGAAGACTTCGTATGGCAATGATGACAGCTGTATTGATTAAAGATATTCTTGGAAGGCTTAGAGATAACTATGGAAGATTATACTGAAGATCTTTTATTTTTTGTTATTATCTTTTATTTTCAGTGTATGTATAGACTTATTGAGAATAGTTTAAGAGATCAAGTTAGACAATATTCTGAGTTTTTGTTTTTGATAGAGAGAATTAACCTCAAGGTTTAGAACCCTAGTTCTAGAGAAGTAGAATTCGTATTGGTGAGCCTGTTCATCAATATTGAGGTTTTGTGTGAAATCTTGTAGCTTTAAATCATTCAATAAAGTTAACAAGTTGTGATTTCTGATTCACTGTTACATTGATCTTTGAATATTAAAGTGTTATTCCGCAAACTCCTTTAATATTGTTTCTGAGTTCATTATTCTTGTTAAGAATTAGATCCTGACAATGGAGAATCGAGACCTAGTCCAAGCTTATGGAAGTGTTTGTACATGTGAATTTGATGCAAAGAGTGTAAACACTTACCCCTTTTGGAGTGAATTGAGCGGATATACTAGTTTTATACCCTTCGTGAGGAGTATGTGAAATTAGCTTATCTTCATCTTGGGTTTGTCTCGCTTGTTAGTTATTGCTATGCTAGTCAAACTCAATTCTCCTGAAATGCTATGGAAGTTTATGAAAACTCGAAATCAACTCATGAGTCGTGTATTGTGCTAAAGCCTTAGTATTTGCTGGAGGACGGTCAAAATTCTAAGTGTGGGGATATTTTGTTAGCTGGACTTTTGTGTTATAATTGGGTTTAAAAACCCAATTTTCTAAATCATATATCTCTTTAACAAGGCTTAATTAAGTATTTATTTGTATTTGTGTAATTTAGGCCCAAAAGAAAAGAAAATAGATGAGGCCCATACTGCTATCCATGAGGCCCAAGTCTGGAAAAGAAGGAAACGGGAGATAGCATAAATCGATCAACAAACAGACCCTCGCGCTGATCTCTGCGCGCCTGGAGTCGCGCCAGGAGCAACGCCAAACACTGTTCGAGCAAAATACAGACCTTCACGCAGGTCTCCGCGCTCCCCGAACCGCGCCAACGGCCGCGCCAAGCACTGCCCGACCTTCAATTTCGTCTCTGCCCAAGTCTTCGCGCGTCCACACTTGCGCCAACAGTCGCGCACGAGCCGAAAACGTGGGGTTTTCGTATTATAGAGCGATTTTTCACTTGGAAAGTATAAATACTCTTGGTAACTATAATTTGGGGGAAGAATCGATTTTGGTGAGCAAAAATCAGAAAAGGCAGCAGCAAGCAAGTGAATTCGGGAGCAAATCTTCATCAATTTCTCATCCATTTTGGTAATTTCGTGAATTTGAAACCCTGGTTTAGCCATGTGTGGCTAATTTCTCAATTCCAACAATAGTTAAACTTTTGATTTAGGTGTAATTGCTTTGAGATTCCATTGTAGTTGATTGGGATAAGTTTATTTGTTGTATTTCTTTGTTTAATGTCAATTTTACTTGAATGATGGGTGATTTGGCCAATTTTTTAATGTTCATGTAAATGTATATTAGTCGATTATCTAAATACGTAATTGTTTAGAGAATTTGGTAAAGTGACAATTGAACCTACTTGATTTCAATTAGGTTTTCGAGATGGGTTCATGAAATCTAACAATCAAGGTAATTATAAGTCGAGCTTGCGAGCTTATAACCTTGAATTTGTGTTTTTCTCATCCGGTAAAGCTAGTTGCACCTAGGAGTTTAAGATATTGTGTAACACCCCAAATTCCCTTAGTATGTTCCTTTAACCACCCTCTTCCTTTAGAAACTAAATTTCGCTAGTTGCTTTATCGTCGTCTAGTCATCATAAGAATTTCATGTGAGCATTCATGCTATTTAGATAATTACTTATATGGGATTTTTATTTATGCGAGTATACGTTTGTGTATAGAGTTTGAAAGTGGGTTTAAGTGGTTGGGTTGTGTCCTTGCATGCATGCATCGACCATAGTTCAAGTTACCCACTTTCTAGCTCGTCACACGTCACCAACAGTAGCTCAGGCCCATGGAGCGACTATGCCCGACGACATTGCCCATGGCATAGCCACCCGTGCCTATGTCACCATGATGGTTGTTTTTCGAAAATCGGACAGAAGGGAGCAGTAGGCGACGACTATGCCCGGCGACTATGCTCGACGACATTGCCCGTGGCATAGTCGCCCGTGGTGAGGGGTCTCTCAGCCCTTAAAACGATTTTCAGCCCAAAACACAAATCATTTTCCTCACTTCTTTGAACAACATATCGGTCCTCCTAGGTAAGGCGATTTCTATCTCATTTTTCTTTATTTCCTCTCATTAAATGTCCTAGAAGAAAACCCTAATATTTATTGTTAGTAGGTGATCATTAAATACAAGTATTGGAAGCTATAGAAAGATTAAAGGATCTAGGAAACCATTCTTCTCAAGTCCTCCTAACCTAGGGTTTTCTCTCTACAAAACCCTAAGTGGTGAGCCTTTTTCTCTTGAACCTTACCATATGTTCATTTTGTTTAATGTGTGCATTTATATTTCCATTTAGTTAAATTATTTGGTACCTAGGGTTACTTGGGTTTGATTTGATTACATGTGACACCATGGTCTTAATTATCCTAATGAGTTATGACATGATTAATACCTGATAAGAATAGTTAAGTTGGTGTATACATGGACTGGACCATGTTCATGAGGAAAAACTGTTATGATAACTGACATGAATAATAATGGAAGGTCTTTTATGCATTATTTCAATTAATTATCTTGCCATGTTCTACTTGCGAGTCTTTAAATTCTATTTCCTTGTGCACGAGGATTTAGATATGCCTATTTTATGGGTAGAAAGTTGTTGGTCGTTTTGACCGCTAGCGAGTAGGCAATAGAGGGCTTTATAACCTTTGAGTTGTAACTCGACTAGATTGGATACACAATAATGTTCGTAAGTCCTTGAGGTGTAACTCGGCGGGGTAAGCATCAGAGGCACAAATGGTTTGAGGATTGTGATGTATTTATGGCATGGGAACTAGAACTGGGGCATATATTGGAATTCAATAACATCACGGGTGTCACCACTCATGTGTTCTTGACGCCCAAGATGGAAACGGGTCTCCCCCGTAATTGCAAGAGGTATATCTTGTGTGTGTTATTCAGGTGTGGATTATCACTATTCAAGAAAAGGTTGACATCTGTTCAACCACTTAGAAGTATCGGTAACAATTAATACGACATGATTGTGTAAATTACTAAATGTTATTCTTGTTATAGAATGAAATTGCTAGTCTAACACTACTCGGTATTTTGTTTGGCTCACAGGTTTTACTAGTGGCGTTTATAAGTCACTTTGATGTACCGGTCGGGCGCTTAGGAACCTCGTTGGACCGGGATTTTTGGGTTATTGAGAAGAGCGTTTTGAAAATATCGCAACACCCATTTTTAATCTAGCAAATAGTTGTACTAGATTAAATATGTTGTTTGTATTATATTTCATTCTTCCGCTACTATAACTGTTGCAAACTACCCCTTGATATTTTTGGGGTTTAGTTGTCATATTTACAGGTTTTATAAACCCTCGTATTTTAGGCGTTATATTGTCAAAATTTCAAGTTTTTGAAATGTCTAATTTTTAGGGTATTACAAGTTGGTATCATAGCGTTAGTTTAAGTGAACTAGGTATGTAAACAGATGCCTAGACTTAAGCTGAGACCACTAAGTTATGGATTGTGAGAATTGGGTAGAACTTCTAAGATGGGACTGCCTTAGAGTCAACAGGAACTACGTTGTTGAAAATTATGAAAGTGGTAGCGAGAATCTTTATGTAGTGTATGTTCATAATTTCAACTAGTTATTGCTATTATGAACGTATGTTTACGTGAATATTCTTGAATTACTATGATTATGACGATCAATGAACCGTATTATTTTGTTCTTGTGTAAATTTTTGTGTTGCTTATTTTTCGCCCTCTCTCGATTGTGTGGCAGACCGAAATGGTAAATACTCGGAGTCGACCGCCAGTCGAAAGGGAAATGCATGAGGATAGTTCGTCTAACCCGAATCCGATAGTCAGGGAGGCGACTGTCGTTCCTCTTGGTATGCCGCCGATATTCACCGGGGTGGTGGAACACGTACCAAGAGTTGATTTAGCTCCCTCAAAGCCGATTCTTCAAGAAGCTAACCCCCAAGCCGATATGATGGCCAGTGTTATGCAAATGGTGACGTCGGCCATGGAAAAGTAACAAGAGGCATTCATGAAGATGTTAGAGGAAAGAGATGCTAGTCTCCGGAGGCCAGAAGGGGTTGCTGAGAATGCAGTATCCGGTTCGGGTGGTACCGGTGGTGAGATTCGTAATGATGGGTTGGTGACCTTGGAGCCAAGGCAACCCGTGAAGGGTTGTTCCTATAAGTCCTTCATGGGTTGCAAGCCGCCAGAGTTTGTTGGGGCCGATGACCCAGTGGCTTGCATGAAATGGTTGAGGGAAATCGAGCAAGCCTTTAGGGCCTGCGGTTGTGATGAAAGCCAGAAGGTGAATTTCGGTTCTCAAATGCTTCAGGGTGTGGCTCTAATCTGGTGGGATAGTTAGCACCACAACTTTAGAGGAAACGGTTCTGATAAAAATGACATGGGCGGTATTTAAGAAGAAAGTTCTGGACGAATATTGCAGCGAGTAGGAGATGGACTTGATAGAAGAGGAATTCCGAGCTTTAAAGAAAGGAGAGTTGTCGGTAAAGGAGTATACCCGACTCTTCATGGAGAAGTTGAACCTTATGGGGCATGTGGCCCCAACCGAAGGGGAGAAGGTGAAGGCCTATTTGAAAGGCCTACCCACGGACATGAGGTCAAGAGTCTGCAACTCAAAGGCTATAAACCTTCGGGAAACGATCGAAGAAACCAAGCTCATGGAAAGGGTCTACGTGCAAGATAAAGAGGAAAAGTCAAAAGTCGTTGAGAAGAGAAGATGGGAGAGCCCGCTGAGTTCATTCAAGAAGCCAAAATTTCAACCAAGTGGTAGGAACTTTGATAATCGCTGGGAGTCGAAGTGGTATTCCAAGTGCAAAAGCAAGCACTTGGGTTTTTGCAACCCCAATCCCAACCCCACTACGAGACCACTCTCATGCTTCAAGTGTGGCAAGATGGGCCACATTAGTCCGGACTGTACTATGCAAGGGACGACGTGTTTCGAGTGCAAGGAGGTGAGGCATGTGAAGAGAGATTGCCCGAAGCTTAAAGGGAATTCGAGAGGAGGTAACTATGGGAGTCTGCCGAAGAAGGAGGCCATTCCTAGGGCTCAAGGGAGAGCCTTTCAAATGACGAAAGAAGAGGCGAAGGAAACCACTGATGTGGTGTCGGGTACGTTTCTACTCAACTCTTTACCCACAAGAGTACTGTTTGATTCTGGTGCGAACTTCTCCTTTGTGTCAAATTTATTCTGCAAATCTTTGACTGTGCCTGTTAGTCCGCTTCATGATGCTCTAGTCATTGAAGTGGCAAATGGGGAGCAGGTAGTGTTAAGAGACATTCTAAGAGACTATCATCTAGAAATAATTGGTGAAACCTTCAAAGTGGATTTAATCCCCATGACCATTGGGACTTAGATATGGTGGTCGGGATGGACTGGTTGGCGAAGCATCAAGCGGAGATCCTATGTTCCAAGAAACTCACACGGGTTCCCATTTAGGATGGAGACTTTATCTTAGTGTATGGCGAAAAGCGAAAGGGCGAAGTGGCCATCATCTCATCCATCAAAGCCAGAAAGTACTTGACGAAGAAGTGTCCTTCGTATCTAGCCTTCGTGGTAGATGCAAAGGTAGAGAAGAAGAAATTAGAAGACGTGATTATTGTCAATGAGTTTCCGGACGTATTCCCCGACAACTTGAAAGGCTTGCCACCCGATCGACAGGTGGAGTTCCGGATCGATCTGGTTCTGGGAGCGGCCCCGATAGCTAGTGCACCGTATCGCCTCGCGCCAAACGAAATGCAGGAAATGATGTCTAACTACAGGAATTACTAGTGAAGGGGTTTGTAAGGTCGAGCTCATCACCATTGGGAGCTCCGATAGTATTTGTGAAGAAGAAGGATGGGTCAATGCGCATGTGTATCGATTACCGAGATTTGAACAAGGTGACTGTCAAGAACAAGTATCCGTTACCCCGAATATATGACCTTTTTTTATCAACTACAAGGGGTCGGGTGCTTTTCCAAGATCGATCTTCGATCCGGCTACCATCAAGTGAAAGTTAGAGAAGAGGACATCACGAAGACGGCTTTTAGGACACACTATGGTCACTACGAGGACCATACGAGTTCCTGGTCATGCCATTGGTCTGACGAACGCACTAACAATATTCATGGATCTGATGATCCGGGTGTGCCGACCATTCTTGGATCGATCGGTCATCCTTTTGATCTACGACATCCTTGTATACTCCAAAGACGAGGAGGAGCACCGTCAACACTTTCGGGAAGTTCTAAAGGTGCTTAGGAGAGAGAAATTATATGCCAAATTCTCCAAGTGCGAGTTTTGGTTGCGGGAAGTGAAATTCCTTGGGCATGTGGTGACCCGGGAAGAAGTGAAAGTAGACCCAACCAAGATTGAGGCGATGATGAATTGGGAACCTCCGAGAAGTCCAACGGAGATTCGAAGCTTCTTGGGGCTTGCCGGGTACTATCGGAGATTCATTCAAGATTTCTCCAAAATTGCCTCCTCCTTAACCGCGCTAACACGGAAGAATGTGAAGTTTGAGTGGACCTAGACGCAAGTGAAAGCATTTCGGACGTTGCAACGGAAGTTTTTTGAAGCTCTGATTTTGTCCCTACCTGAGGGAACGAAAGACTTTGTCGTCTATAGTGATGCATCCAAGATGGGCTTGGGGTGTGTTCTGATGCAGAGAGGCATGGTGATTGCGTATGCATCGCGGCAGTTGAAGGACCACGAAAAGAATTACCAACTCATGATCTGGAACTGGCAGCGGTGGTGTTCGCATTGAAACTTTGGCGACACTACCTATACGGTACCAAATGCACACTCTATACTGTAACACCCCGAATTTCGTTGTGTTGCGAAGTTGTAAAGAAAGGAAGTTTATGGAGCTGTCTACAGGACGCACGGGTCGTGCGTCCTCCTTCATAGAAAACGCACGGGTCGTGCGTAGGATTCAGGGCCGAGGCTCAGTGTTAGCGCACGGGTCGTGCGCAATACCTTCTTTGAGGGCGCACGGTCAGGCTACTTTTTTGAGTTGCCTTAAAAATCTCAATTGAGAGATATTTCTAAAATATCTCAGATTCTCAGTCTCTCTCTCTTCCATTTCTCTCTCTTTTCTTCTTTCGTTCTTCAAGGCTCGTTTGGTTGCTAGTTTGCGGTATTTCTAGCGAGGGGTCGGTGTTTTAAGCTTCACCTCTACGTCGTGGTCATTATCTGGTTTTCCGGGTTTTATTCCGAAAACCTACCGGTGAGTTCCTACTATCATTTTACAAACTTTATACATGTCAAAACTCTTATTTGCGAAATCTGAAGTATTTCTACGGTATGATTTTATGTTCTAATCATTTTGTTGTAAATAAAGTTTTTGGTGATTCTCGGGGTTCCCGGTCAGATTTGACCAAAATGACGGGTTCCGCCCTATTGAAGTAAAATGATGTTTTACTTGCACATTACATGTTTATGTAAAAAGAATGTTTATGAACTCATTTTAATGATTTTCATTCTCACCAGAAGTTGAACTGGAAGTAGCATTTTGTTTATAAAATGTACTTGTAACCATATGTTTATTTATGGTTGGTCACATATGTTGTTGTGACGAGTCCTTACCATTACTAGTGGATCCCTAGGTTTTGGAGTAGACTGTTTTGTTGGGATGTTACATTCCCCAAATTTGTAGCTATGGATCACATGTTCCTCGGGGGCAACTTGGTACGGTTATGTGAGGCCGGATACTAGCCATGGTTCATGGTGATCCTAGCGAAGGAGTATACCTTGGTTTTGCGCTTGGGGCTTGATCTCACGTTGAAGCACGGACTTTGTGATTCGTATCCGCGGATTCCAATTGGTTTAGCTCGTAACTCGGTTTGTTGGCCTAACTTTGTGTTTCGCCACTCTCCTTCGTAAAATGGTCATTTTATCACGTTTAAGAGTTTTGGACCGAAGAGGCCCGGTTGTGGCGAAATGTTATCTTTTATAAACTAAACCTTTATGAAAAGATTTCTTTATGATACTGATGTTTATATCTTTCGAGCTTTATAAACTGTATGTTCTCACCAGGCTTTATAGTCTGACACTTTTTTCTCAAATGATGTGTATAACAGGTTTCCATTAGCGGTGGGTGCCGGGGTTTTTGGAGAGACGAGTTTTGAGTCTCGAGGTTTTTGGAGATAATTTAGTATTGATGTTGGGCATTGTTAAGTCCCATTCTTTTGATGCAATCCCTGTATAGAATTGTAAAGTCTTAAGGACTGATCCCATTTATGGGAAGTTAATGGATTTACTTTCGTCACATTGTCCGATTTCCAGGTTTTAATTTACTCTGATTTTGAGGGTGTTACAAGTTGGTATCAGAGCTCTAGTTTAAGCGAACTAGGCATGAATGTAAGATGTCTAGACTTACACTGCGTATGCTAAGAATTGATCCGCGAGAATTGGGTAGAACTCTTAAGATGGGTTAGTCTTAGAGTTGACGGAAAGTACGTTTATCAGGCGTTATAGTAGTGGTGACAAGAACCGTTATATGTTGTATGTTCATAAATTCACTTAGCTATTGTTATTATGAGGATACCGTACGTAAGAGTGCTTGAATAACTGTTAATATGACAATTGGTAATGTGGTAGTACGTTTCCTTTGTGTTTATTCAATCTCTCTCTTACCTCTTTCCTTGTTCTGTGAAGTTGTTCAGCATGGTGAATACACGTGGTAGACCGCGTACTCGTGTTGACGGACTGGAAGCGACAGCCTCCACAGCTGATCAGTCGGAAGGAGTTGAGGTTATCGTTCGACCACCCGTTCAGCAAATACTAGGTGGGGGGCCAGAGGTCATTCCGCGTGTGGACCTGGCTTCGTCCCACCCAGTAATCAGGGATGCTAGTTCCCCTTCCGAGTTGATGGCCAGCATGATGTTGGCAATGAGGGAAGAAATGGCAAAGCAGCAAGAGTTTCTGCTAAAAGTGATTGAGGACCGTGATGTGAACAATCGTAGAAGTGAGACGGTTGTGGAAAACATCATAGCAGGTTCTGGAGGCGTTGGTACAGGGGTCAGGGCTGAGGAGAACAGGATTGTTGGTGCTCCGGGAGATAGGAAAATTTGTTCCTACAAATCCTTTTTGGGTTGCGGACCGCCAGAGTTCTCTGGTTCTGACGACCCAGTCTTGTGTGTGAAGTGGATCCGAGCGGTCGAGCAAGCTTTTGGCTCTTTCGAATGCGGAGATGATCAGAGGGTGCGGTTCGGTACCCAATTGCGGAGGGACACTGCACTCATCTGGTGGAATATCATCCAATCCACTCTATCTTCTGAAGTGTTGGCCCAGTTGTCGTGGGCCGAGTTCAAAAAGAAGCTGCTGGAAGAGTTTTGCAACGAGAGAACGATGGACCGAATTGAGAAAGAATTCCGGTCCTTGGTGAAGGGAAACCTGACGGTGAGAGAGTACACCCGTCAGTTCATGGAGAAGCTCGGTCTGGTGGGGCACGCTGCCCCAACAGAGAAGGATAAGATGAAGGCCTATCTGAATGGCCTACCTGCGGACATGCAATCTATGGTCCATAATTTCAAGGCTTCTAATCTCCGAGAGATGGTGGAGGAAGCTCAATTTATGGAAGAGATGTTCGCGAAGGGCAAATCCGAGAAGGCAGTGGTGGTGCCTGAAAAGAGAAAGTGGGAGAACAGTTCAGTACCTCCCAAGCGGACCCGACCTTTTGTCGGAAACCGCAATTTCAGCAGTTATCAGGAAGCTAAGTGGTGCCCGAGGTGTCGAACCAAGCATCACGGTAACTGTTACATCAATTCTCAAGTTTGCTATAAGTGTGGGAAGCCCGGTCATACTGTCAGAGATTGCCCGGTCGGTGGAATCGTCTGTTACGAGTGTAAGGCACCGGGGCATGTAAAGAGAGATTGCCCGAAGCTTGTGTCGGGTAGCGCGCCAGCAAGGAAGGAAAACCCTCCTAAGGTTCAGAGTCGAGCATTTCAGATGACGGCCGAAGAGGCTAGAGCATCCGCTGATGTGGTATCGGGTACTTTTCTTAAAAACTCTGTACCTGCTCGTATTTTGTTCGATACGGGTGCTAGTTTCTCTTTCGTATCTGAATTGTTCCGTCAAAAAATTTCTATGTCCACTACTAGTCTTGAGGATGCATTAGTGGTAGAAATAGCCGATGGTAGTCAAGTTCTGATTCGCGAAGTTCTGAGGCAGTGTACTCTTAGTATCGAAGGGAAAGAATTCTCGATCGATCTATTACCGATGTTAATCGGGGGTTTTGATGTGGTAATCGGTATGGATTGGTTGTCAAACAATCAGGCCGAGTTCGTGTGTTCCAAGAAGATGATTCGACTTCCCAATCTCTCTGGAGAGGTCGTGGTCATCTATGGTGAAAAGAGGAAGGGTGAAGTGGCAATAATCACAATGGCAAGAGCACGCAAGTGTTTAATAAAAGGATGTTCGTCTTTCCTAGCTTATGTGATCGATGCTAAGTTAGAGAAATCAAAGCTGAAAGATGTGAAGATCGTGCGTGAGTTTCCAGATATCTTTCCGGACGACTTGCCCGTGTTACCACCCGATCGTCAGGTAGAGTTTCGGATTGATCTTGTACCTGGCGCTGCACCGATCGCTAAAGCACCTTATCGTTTAGCGCCATCGGAGATGCAAGAGATGGTAGCACAACTCCAAGAGTTATTGGAGAAGGGATTCATAAGACCGAGTTCGTCACCTTGGGGAGCTCCGGTCTTATTTGTCAAGAAGAAGGATGGCACAATGAGAATGTGCATTGACTATCGTGAGTTGAACAAAGCTACAGTGAAGAACAGGTATCCGCTTCCGAGAATAGACGACTTGTTCGATCAACTTCAAGGAGCGGGTTGTTTCTCCAAAATCGACTTACGATCAGGTTATCACCAAGTTAAGGTAAAAGAAGAAGATGTTCCGAAGACGGCTTTCAGAACGCGTTACGGCCATTACGAGTTCCTTGTAATGCCTTTTGGCCTGACGAACGCACCAGCGGTGTTTATGGACTTGATGAATAGAGTGTGCCGACCTTTCCTCGACAAGTCGGTCATTGTATTCATTGATGACATACTAGTGTACTCCAAGAGTGAGTCGGAACACGAACAGCATCTACGTGAGGTTCTGGAAGTGTTGAGAAGAGAAAGATTGTACGCCAAGTTTTCCAAGTGCGACTTTTGGCTTAAAGAAGTACAATTTCTGGGGCACGTAGTCACTCGATACGGAGTGAAAGTGGATCCCTCCAAGATAGAAGCTATGATGAATTGGGAGCCTCCTAAAAGTCCGTCAGAGATCAGAAGTTTCTTGGGTCTGGTAGGATATTACAGGAGATTCATTCAAGACTTTTCCAAAATCGCTTCTTCCTTGACAGTTCTGACTCGGAAGAATGTGAAGTTTGAATGGACCGAAACCCAAGAGAAGGCATTCCGGATCCTTCAAAAGAAGTTGTGTGAAGCTCCGATCTTGACATTACCTGAAGGGTCGGAAGATTTCGTGGTTTACAGCGACGCTTCAAAGATGGGATTGGGTTGTGTGTTGATGCAACGAGGTAAGGTAATCGCCTATGCCTCGAGGCAACTCAAAATACACGAGCAGAATTATCCAACCCATGATCTGGAGTTAGCAGCGGTGGTGTTCGCTTTGAAGCTTTGGCGACATTACCTATACGGCACGAAATGTACTCTGTACACGGATCATAAGAGCCTGAAGTACGTCTTTGATCAGAAAGAGCTGAATATGAGGCAAAGGAGGTGGCTCGAGTTGCTTAAAGATTACGACTGTGAATTGCTTTACCACCCAGGTAAGGCAAACGTGGTGGCCGATGCGCTAAGTCGGAAGGACTATAGCGGGAGTATTCGGGCTACCCATTCGAGAATCGAGCTTGTGTCTAGCCTTGTTGAGAAGATCAAGACATCACAGGTGGAAGCACTGTTAGAAGAGAATCTAAAGGATGAAGTCATGACTAAACAGCGTTTACTCTTAACGGAAGATAGCCGTGGAGTGAAACTGTTCAGCGGTCGTGTATGGGTGTCCAAAGTTGGGGGAAACCGTGAACTGTTGTTAGAAGATGCACACAAGTCTAAGTATTCCATACATCCAGGAAGCACAAAGATGTACAGGGACTTGAAGTTGCACTACTGGTGGCCGGTAATGAAGCTTGATGTGGCACGTTATGTTGAGCGTTGTGTGACGTGTTCGCAAGTTAAGGCCGAACATCAGAGACCGTATGGGAGCCTTCAGTCTTTAGAGATTCCCGAATGGAAATGGGAGCATATCACCATGGACTTTGTGACGAAATTGCCTAAAACTCTTTGAGGTCACGATACCATTTGGGTGATAGTTGATAGATTGACGAAGAGCGCTCACTTCTTGGCTATGCGCGAGACTCTACCGATGGATAAGTTAGCGAAGCTTTATATCGATGAGGTAGTCTCGAGGCACGGCATACCCTTGTCGATCGTGTCGGATCGCGACAGTCGGTTCACTTCGAACTTCTGGGATGGATTTCAGAAAGAGCTTGGTACTCGAGTGAAGTTGAGTACGGCTTACCATCCGCAAACCGCCGGGCAGAGCGAACGAACGATCCAAACTTTGGAAGATATGTTGAGGTCTTGTGTCATCGATTTCGGGGGTAGCTGGGACACTCACCTGCCTTTGGTGGAGTTTGCCTACAACAATAGCTACCACTCGAGTATCGGAATGGCACCCTTTGAGGCTTTGTATGGGCGAAAGTGTCGGACTCCCGTATGCTGGCTTGAAGCGGGAGAAAAGCAGTTTGCCGGACCTGAAATTGTGCAAGAGACTGCCGATAAGGTCAAGTGCATTCGTGAAAGAATGAAAGCAGCTCAGGATCGTCAGAAAAGCTATGCCGATAAGAAGAGGCGACCGATGGAATTCCAAGTGGGCGACCGCGTTATGCTTAAGGTGTCGCCGTGGAAAGGTATTATACGGTTCGGAAAGCGTGGGAAGCTGAGTCCCCGTTTCCTCGGACCTTTCAAAGTGCTTAAACGGGTGGGTTTGCAAGCCTACCAGTTGGAACTGCCACCGGAGTTGAGTAGAATACACAACACGTTTCATGTTTGCTACCTCCGGAAGTGTTTGGCGGTGGAAGACAGCGTCATTCCCCTTTCAGAGTTAAGGGTTGACGAAGGTAACCGTTGTGTGGAAGAACCCGACGCCATCTTAGAGAGAAAGTCTAAGAAGTTGCGTCATAAAGAAGTCACCTTGGTCAAGGTGCAGTGGAAGCATCATCGGGGAGCGAATGTGACGTTGGAAGCTGAGGGGGATATGAAGAGAAGATATCCTCACCTTTTTGTGTAGTTGGGATTTCGGGGACGAAATCATTCCCAAGTTGGGGAGGATTGTAACACCCCGAATTTCGTTGTGTTGTGAAGTTGTAAAGAAAGGAAGTTTATGGAGCTGTCTACAGGACGCACGGGTCGTGCGTCCTCCTTCATAGAAAACGCACGGGTCGTGCGTAGGATCCAGGGCCGAGGCTCAGTGCTAGCGCACAGGTCGTGCGCAATACCTTCTTTGAGGGCGCACGGGTCGTGCGCCCTGTCAGGCTAGTTTTTGAGTTGCCTTAAAAATCTCAATTGAGAGATATTTCTAAAATATCTCAGATTCTCAGCCTCTCTCTCTTCCATTCTCTCTCTTTTCTTCTTTCGTTCTTCAAGGCTCGTTTGGTTGCTAGTTTGCGGTATTTCTAGCGAGGGTCGGTGTTTTAAGCTTCACCTCTACGTCGTGGTCATTATCTGGTTTTCCGGGTTTTATTCCGAAAACCTACCGGTGAGTTCCTACTATCATTTTACAAACTTTATACATGTCAAAACTCTTATTTGCGAAATCTGAAGTATTTCTACGGTATGATTTTATGTTCTAATCATTTTGTTGTAAATAAAGTTTTTGGTGATTCTCGGGGTTCCCGGTCAGATTTGACCAAAATGACGGGTTCCGCCCTATTGAAGTAAAATGATGTTTTACTTGCACATTACATGTTTATGTAAAAAGAATGTTTATGAACTCATTTTAATGATTTTCATTTTTACCAGAAGTTGAACTGGAAGTAGCATTTTGTTTATAAAATGTACTTGTAACCATATGTTTATTTATGGTTGGTCACATATGTTGTTGTGACGAGTCCTTACCATTACTAGTGGATCCCTAGGTTTTGGAGTAGACTGTTTTGTTGGGATGTTACATTCCCCAAATTTGTAGCTGGATCACATGTTCCTCGGGGGCAACTTGGTACGGTTATGTGAGGCCGGATACTAGCCATGGTTCATGGTGATCCTAGCGAAGGAGTATACCTTGGTTTTGCGCTTGGGGCTTGATCTCACGTTGAAGCACGGACTTTGTGATTCGTATCCGCGGATTCCAATTGGTTTAGCTCGTAACTCGGTTTGTTGGCCTAACTTTGTGTTTCGCCACTCTCCTTGGTAAAATGGTCCTTTTATCACGTTTAAGAGTTTCGGACCGAAGAGGCCCGGTTGTGGCAAAATGTTATCTTTTATAAACTAAACCTTTATGAAAAGATTTCTTTATGATACTGATGTTTATATCTTTCGAGCTTTATAAACTGTATGTTCTCACCAGGCTTTATAGTCTGACACTTTTTCTCAAATGATGTGTATAACAGGTTTCCATTAGCGGTGGGTGTCGGGGCTTTTGGAGAGACGAGTTTTGAGTCTCGAGGTTTTTGGAGATAATTTAGTATTGATGTTGGGCATTGTTAAGTCCCATTCTTTTGATGCAATCCCTGTATAGAATTGTAAAGTCTTAAGACTGATCCCATTTATGGGAAGTTAATGGATTTACTTTCGTCACATTGTCCGATTTCCAGGTTTTACTTTACTCTGATTTTGAGGGTGTTACATATACCGATCATAAGAGCTTGAAGTACGTGTTCGACTAGAAAGAGTTGAACATGCGACAACGAAGATGGCCTGAGTTACTCAAAGAGTACGACTGTGAACTTCTGTACCACCCGGGCAAGGCAAATGTGGTGGCAGACACGTTGAGCCGGAAAGAATATAGTGGAGCGGTGCGCTCCTCGTTGGCAAGAATTGAGATTATTTCAAACCTAGTCGATATGATAAAGATCGCTCAAGCTGAAGCACTACTCGAGGTGAATGTTAAAGATGAAGTCATGGTAAAACGACACACTTGTCTGACGGAGGATGGTAGAGGGTTGAAACTTTACCAAGGTCGTATTTGGGTGCCCAAGTTAGGAGGGTGTCGGAGTTTACTCTTGGAAGAAGCGCATAAATCAAGATACTTCATTCATCCTGGAAGTACGAAGATGTATAGAGATCTGAAGTTAAATTATTGGTGGTCGGTCATGAAGCTCGATGTGGCAAACTTCGTAGAGAGATGCCTCACTTGTTCGTTAGTGAAAGCTAAACACCAACGACCATATGGAAGTCTGCAATATTTGGAAATACCGGAGTGAAAATGGGATCACATCACGATGGATTTCGTGACAAAGCTACCCAAGACATTGAAGGGCCACGACACCATCTGGGTAGTAGTGGATCGTTTAACTAAGAGTGCACATTTCTTGGCAATGAGAGAAACTTTACCGTTAGACAAGCTGGCAAGAGTGTACATCAACAAGGTGGTCTCGAGGCATGGAGTACCATTATCTATCGTTTCCGATACCTCTCACTTCTGGAATGCCTTTTAGAGGGAGTTGGGGATAAAGGTTAAGTTGAGCACGGCGTATCACCCTCAGACAGATGGACAAAGTGAGCGGACTATCCAAACTTTAGAAGACATGTTGAGGTCGTGTGTCATCGACTTCGGGGGAAACTGAGACTCTCACCGTCCCTTAGTAGAGTTCGCGTACAACAATAGTTATTACTCGAGCTTAGGCATGGCACCGTTTGAAGCCTTGTACGGCCGGAAGTGTAGAACGTCGACCTGTTGGTTAGAAGCGGGCGAAAAGCAATTCGCCGGACCAGAAGTGGTGCAAGAAACAACGGACAAGGTAAAGAGCATCCGAGATCGGTTGAAGGCGGCTCAAGATCGTCAGAAGAGCTATGCAAATAAGAAGAGTCGACCGATGGAATTCCAAGTGGGTGATCGTGTAATGCTGAAGTTGTCACCTTGGAAAGGAATCTTAAGGTTTGGAAAGTGGGGAAAGCTTAGCCCTCGTTTTCTCGGCCCTTTTCCTATTATTGAGCGAGTGGGTCTTCAAGCCTACAAGCTAGATTTACCGGCTGAAATGAATGGAATCCACCCTACAATCAACGTTTGTTATCTACGAAAATGCCTAGCCGAAGAAGAGAACACTATTCCATTGTCCGAGGTCCGAGTAGACAATAACCATTGCGTGGAAGAACCGGAATCAATTTTGAAAAGAGAAACGAAAAAGATCTGCCGTAAGGAAGTAGCTATGGTAAAGGTCCAGTGGAAGCACCACCGGGGCGCGAACGTGACATGGGAAGCGGAAGAAGGTATGAGGAGGCGGTATCCTCATTTGTTTGTGTAGCGTGGGATTTCGAGGGCGAAATCCATTCCTGGTGGGGGAGGATTGTAACACCCCAAATTCCCTTAGTATGTTCCTTTAACCACCCTCTTCCTTTAGAAACTAAATTTCGCTAGTTGCTTTGTCGTCGTCTAGTCGTCATAAGAATTTCATGTGAGCATTCATGCTATTTAGATAATTACTTATATGGGATTTTTATTTATGCGAGTATACATTTGTGTACAAAGTTTGAATGTGGGTTTAAGTGGATGGGTTGTGTCCTCGCATGCATGCATCGACCTTAGTTCAAGTTACCCACTTTCTAGCCCGTTGCACGTCACCAACAGCAGCTCAGGCCCATGGCGCGACTATGCCCGGTGACATTGCCCATGGAATAGTCGCCCGTGCCTATGTCGCCATGATCGCTGTTTTTCGAAAATCGGACAGAAGGGAGCAGTAGGGTGACGATTATGCCCGACGACATTGCTCGTGGCATAGTCGCCCGTGGTGAGGGGTTTCTCAGCCCTTAAAACAATTTTCAGCCCAAAACACAAGTCATTTTCCTCACTTCTTTGAACTGCAGATCGGTCCTCCTAGGTAAAGCGATTTCTATCTTTTTTTTTCTCTATTTCCTCTCATTAAATGTCCTAGAAGAAAACCCTAACATTTATTGTTAGTAGGTGATCATTAGATACAAGTATTGGAAGCTATAGAAAGATTAAAGGATCTAGGAAACCAGTCTTCTCAAGTCCTCCTAACCTAGGGTTTTCTCTCTACAAAACCCTAAGTGGTGAGCCTTTTTCTCCTGAACCGTACCTTGTGTTCTATTTGTTTAATGTGTGCATTTATATTTCCATCTAGTTAAATTACTTGATATCTAGGGTTACTTGGGTTTGATTTGATTACATGTGACACCATGGTCTTAATTATCCTAATGAGTTATGACATGATTAATACCTGATAAGAATAGTTAAGTTGGTGTATACATGGACTGGACCATGTTCATGAGGAAAACTGTTATGATAACTGACATGAATAATAATGGAAGGTCTTTTATGCATTGTTTCAATTAATTATCTTGCCATGTTCTACTTGCGAGTCTTTAAATTCTATTTCCTTGTGCACGAGGATTTAGATATGCCTATTTTATGGGTAGAAAGTTGTTGGTCGTTTTGACCGCTAGCGAGTAGGCAATAGAGGGCTTTATAACATTTGAGTTGTAACTCGACTAGATTGGATAGACAATAATGTTCATAAGTCCTTGAGGTGTAACTCGGCGGGGTAAGCATCAGAGGCACAAACGGTTTGAGGATTATTATGTCTTTATGGCATGGGAACTAGAACCGAGGCATATATTGGAATTCAATAACATCACGGGTGTCACCACTCATGTGTTCTTGACGCCCAAGATGGAAACGGGTCTCCCCCGTAATTGCAAGACGTATATCTTGTATGTGTTATTCAGGTGTGGATTATCACTCTTCAAAAAAAGGTTGACATATGTTCAACCACTTAGAAGTATCGGTAACAATTAATACGACGTGATTGTGTAAATTACTAAATGTTATTCTTGTTATAGAATGAAATTGCTAGTCTAACACTACTCGGTATTTTGTTTGGCTCACAGGTTTTACTAGTGGCGTTCATAAGTCACTTTGATGTACCGGTCGTGCGCTTAGGAACCTCGTTGGACCGGGATTTTTGGGTTATTGAGAAGAGCGTTTTGGAAATATAGTGACACCCATTTTTAATCTAGCAAATAGTTGTACTAGATTAAATAGGTTGTTTGTATTATATTTCATTATTCCGCTACTATAATTGTTGCAAACTACCCCTTGATATTTTTGGGGTTTAGTTGTCATATTTACAGGTTTTATAATCCCTCATATTTTAGGCGTTATATTGTCAAAATTTCAAGTTTTTGAAATGTCTAATTTTTAGGGTGTTACAGCTTGTTTATTCTCCTATTTGTGATTAAGATTCGGTTAAAGATCTTGTTTTAATAGATGTTTAGTAAGGAAAAACTTGAATTGTCAGAGTTTATTGGCAATTTTTACCAATTTGAATTTGTTGGATGTTTAATATATTGTTTTTCTAATCCTTTTTTATTGTATGTTTAGTCTAGTTAATCAAATCCAAACCCCCCCCCCCTCATTTTTATTTTTAGTTATACGTTCTTGTACTTGAATTTTGAGGCTATAATAAGTTAAAACCGAGTCCCTGTGGATTCGACCCGACTTACCGCTATTACAATCTTGGTTGTAATTAGTCAGTAGTTGGAAATTATTATTTGGTGGACTCGGTATCCGTCAATAACTCAATGTATAGACCTAGAGGGGTTGAAGTTGACATTCTGTGGGTGTACGTTTAAAGTTACCGAGCCTGACATCCAATGCGTGTATTTTGTTTATATGACTTGGTCTTAACAACATAGTATGTGCTTACTTTGTGTTCCGCCACATTATATGGAATCGGGTCTCTCCCATCACCGAAAGTTGTTATTTTGGGTATTGAGTTTTATTATCCATGTTTTCGGTGACGTTTATATTTATGAATTTATATCCGTGATTTATGGGTCGAGTATTATGCCCCACCCGTGTTTTGGGTGTTTCGGAATATAACGTTTTATCCGCGTTTTCATAAACTGGGAGTTGATTTATATCCATGTTTTGAGTGAGTTTTGGGTTGCACCACTTTATGAAGAATGCTTGTATTGGAGCATTTGTCTTAAAATATGTATGTTGTTGGAAAACGAGTCGTTTTCATATTTAAAGTAAATCACTTTGTAAGATTATGATTTGAATTGCATTCTTTCTTTTTAGCAGTATATTTATTCGTGTTGAAAACTCTTGAACTTACTAGGCGTTAGCCTAACCTTTTTATTTGTCGGCATGTGTATCAAGTCCCCGGTTGGGAATGTATCTAGCGACACTGTCGAGAGATGAGTGCTAGTCTCATACACGAGGATGAGTAGCTTGGTGAAGTCTTCCGCTTTTGTCTTGGAAGTATCAAGCAAAGCTTCGTAGACAGCTTCGCTTCCTCGTCGCTTCTTTCTAGCGACCAGCTTCTCAAGTGGGTGGCTTGGTAAGCAAGCTACCTTCAGCATCGGTAAAATCCCTATCAATAATAGGCCGTAATGGTGGGGAAGGAAGCCCTCCCTACGGGGGGAAGAGCCCTTTCACAGCCGCTCCTCTACAACTACCTTTCGCCCAACATGATCACGAACGAAGACAGAGAATTGCGTAGATAGGAGGACGAAACGAACCAACCCACTTGTCCTGATCGGAACGATTGAAGAAAGAAAGAGAATGGTGCCCCCTTTCGCCCAGGGGGCATCGTCGAAGAACAATGTCGGGGACAGGGTGAGAACCTCAACAGTCAGGGTATGGAGCCAGCGTCGTTCATTTGGCATACTTCCTTGGGTCACTACTCCCAAGGAAGCGAGACCAGATAGGATGTAGTCTTTTAATTCCTCCCTTCCCGATATCTCAATCATAGCCTTCTTGTCTGTAGTCGTCGAGTTTCGTTGTGGGATACCGAGTCGGGATAAGACTACCTAACCTTATGTACTCGGTGAATGCCTTGTATTTGGGTTAAGTAACACCCGACTTTGGTTTAGTCCTTGTATGAGTCTGGAGTTTATAATTGATGAGGCTAAATATAACATTTTATTTATAGGAAGAAGATCTACCTGTCCTATCACATTTTTCATTTGTTCTTGAATCTGTTGATGTACTTGCTGGAAGATGTCATGATGGGTCTAAATGAGTCGTTTTTAGTATAAGTGAGTATCACCTTCATTAATTACCCAGACACCTTAAGTTATATATATTCTAATACACATAGATACGTTAGATTTATTAAATATCAAATGTATGTATGTAATTAAATATGTATATAAATAAATTGTTGAAATTATATAAATGTCTTATTTTGTTGAATAAATATAAATGTTTTATTTTGTTTAAAAATATCCTGAAATGAATTAGAGGAAAGGTTTTTTTATTTTAAAGTAAAAATAATTGAATGGAAAGTTTTAGACGGATTTTAGAAAAAGTGTACAGTTTTTGACGGATTATCGATAGATCTTCGATGGAAAAGAAAAAAAATAAGTTTTTAATTATTTAAATTCCTTTTGACGGATTATCGATGGAATATCGCGACAGATCTTCGACGGAAGCAAAAAAGTTATTTGTTATTTACTCAAATTAGGGGTGTACGCGGGTTGGGTTGGGCGGTTTTTGACATTTTTACAACCCAACCCAATTACGGCGGTTTGAAAATTCTCAACCCAACCCAACTCATTCAAAAGTATAACCCAACCCAACCCTTGCGGGTTAGGACGGGTTGGGTTGGGTTGGCGGGTTATAAATATTTATAAAGTTGACGATTGAAAGACTATAAATAAATGCTAAAAATGTAGTCAACAAAGTTATTAGTTATTACAAATGTTCGAGGATCTACATCTCCTTTTCTTATATGTGTTTGATTCATCATTGTTTTCGATTTTTGGAGACTTAGGAGTATTTTCCATTGCTCGTATACATAGGAAATATGATATAAAAATACAAAGTTAGAACCTACAAAAAGAACATATGATATTTCTCTACGTAATAAAAATGAAACTTTAAAAACATCAATGCAACGAAAACAAAAATTCATGGTTCCAACTTCTATTTTAAAGCATACTCCTTATATTCATTTATGTTTATAATTCTAATTTGAAATCTATTGTTCGAAACATACTTCATATGTTTATTTATGCAATGAAAACGTCGGTCTAGTTGTTTCTAGTTGTTTCAGTGTACTCGTGCATTCGTGCTTTTTGAGACATATCGATCGACCTAGTTGAATTAATTCGGGCCTTGATGTAGTTGGATTAATTTTGGGCTTTGGGTTGTAAATTGGACTAATATTTGTATATATATTTTGGGTTTTTAATTTGACTAATATATGTATATATTTTTTGGGTTGTGAATTATAATGGTTGTAAATATTATATATATATATATATATATATATATATATATATATTTATATTTATATTTATCGAAATAATATATATTAGCGGCGGGTTGACGGGTTGGGTTGGGTTGAGTTATGCTAACCCAATTTCAACCCTCCTAAATAGTGGTTTGGCGGTTTGGCCGGTTAGCGGGTTGGCGGGTTGGGTTTAATTGGGTTGTTAGCGGGTTGGGTTGGACGGGTTTCGCGGGTTGAGGATTTCTTGTACACCCTAACTCAAATAGTTTTCGACGACTATTTTGTCGATAATCTATCGAACATCTTCGACGAAATATCGACGACACATTATCCGTCTAAAATCTATCAAAAATCCATCGATTATTTTAGATTTTTTTTTATTTCAATCTAAACTACCTCAAAAATCCGTTGAAATTTTTCGAAAACTTTTTCTGTCGAAAATACTCAGTTTTTCTGAAACCATTATTGCATTAATACAAGCTATTAAAGCTATTATTGCATTACTGTCTGTCACATGCATTCTAATCCCTACTCTCGTCTCATTACGAAACTGCATCATATCCCAAACAACAATCAAGAGGAACTTAAAACAACCACTCACTTAGCATATAGCTCGATCAGTAATAAGCTAAGACAAAGTGATCATATCTTATCCATCTCCTTTTTAAGCGCATTGGCCCTAAGCAGGCTCCCGATTGTATTCGCGGCCAGCTTCAAGTCCTCCAATGGATTCCCCTGCGCCACCTTCTTGTACAAATAACTGTCCAACGTAATCTTCTGCACATACTCATCCCGACACAACTCCACAAGAGCCTCCCTCGCTGGATTCGACTTGTAAAACACCTTCTCCAACACTTCCAACACCTTGAACATCGAACAGTATGTTTTATCCCATCTCTCCACATACCTTCTCATATCTCCTTCATCTTCCATCTTTTTCCCGTTTTCCGACCCCTCCACTATCGCCTCTGCACACATCCGCCCGCTCTTCGCAGCAAAATATATCCCTTCACCAGCGCATTTGGTCACATACCCAGCCGCATCTCCTACCAGCGCCACCCTATCCGCCACTCTCCTAGGTCGCGGCTGTTGTGGGAGAGGGTGAGCTTCCACCCGTATGATCTTTCCTCCTAGAATCTTGTCATGTGCACGGAGACGGGTGGCCAACTGGAACTTTTTAATGTCGGTTTTGTGTGTCACGGTTCCGGTTCCGACGGCCACATGGTCAGATTTTGGAAACACCCATCCGTAGAAGTCTGGTGTCACATCATCGCCGGTGTACATCTCGGCGAGGTTTTCGTAGTACATCATTTTGTCATCCGGAATCTTGATGCGTTCTTGGAAAGCTATGGCATATTCGTAATCGCCGGCGTCGATGGATAGTTTGCGCCGTCGGCACCGATTACTGCGTCGACTTCGATGCTCATCTTTTCTCCGGTGGACCCAACTTTACCATCGTAGGCGTTGTAATGGAGGACGTAAGGTGCATTTCTCTCTTGTGGTTTTTCCATTTTGACGAAAAGTCCGTTGATTATTGTGGCGCCAGAGGCAGCAGCACGGTCACGGAGGTAAGCATCAAGGACTTCCCGGCGGACCATGCCCACAAACTCATGGGGTTTGAGTTTTCCACCGATGTCGACGACGACGTTTGACGGGGAAATCATCTTCATCTTGGTGACACGGCGGTCAATGATATCCAACGGCAAGTCAAATTCCCCGACCATGCAAAGTGGTATGGCCCCACCACAGGGCTTGGCATTGTCCATTTTACGCTCTATCAGGAACGTCTCTATACCTCCTTTGGCTAGAGTCTCGGCAGCAGCACCACCGGCAGGACCACCGCCAACGACTGCAACACGAAGGTTTTGTCCAATGATCTTGGGGCTGGACTTGGCGGCGACAACATTGAGACGGCCGTGGTCAACTTGGCTTCTTGGTAGATAGGTGATGGAGTCATGGTGGCGGTTCGCGGGAAAAGATTGGCGAAGGCCAACAAAAGAGTTTAGTGGAAAGGAGGCCATTGTGGCGTTTGGAAGCTTTGGATGAGAGATGATGAGTGAAGGGGGTGAGATTTATTTAAAAAGAAGTAAATTTCGGTTTAGGTCTGATCTACTAGTCTTGGGCTGTCCACTATATTGTGACCATAAATTTTTTCATTTCTTTAATTAACAATTAATGAAATAGAAATACAATGTAAAAAATGAACATATTTATTAACTTGTATGTATTCATTATCGTTTGTTTGTTTTTATTTTATTTTAACGGCATCAACTCACACACGTTCCCAGGGTATTCGGGCTCTCATTTAAGGGTGTCACCCGATTAATCCCCGGCGACCATGTGTCGGCCCAATTAAGGGAACACGGGCCCATGATCTGGATATCGCCACATGTTTGCCACGGGGTTCGAACACTGGTAGTCAGGTATACCATTCACTGATCCTCTAAGAATGTTACCACTACTGGAAAATTGCTTATTTCCGACCACAATTACCGACGGATCACCGACAGTAAAGATAATTTTGCGACGGATAGACTATCCGTCGGTCATCCGTCGGTAAATGTACAAATTACCGACGGATTACCGACGGATATTAAATTCTTTTATTTTATTTTATTTTTATTTTTAAATCCGTCGGTAATCCGTCGGTAATTTATATAATTTAATAAATATTTATTTTTTTTGACGTCCGTCGGTAATTACAGACGGATTACCGATGGCCTTTAAGAATATGTCGGTAAGTTTAATAATTTAATAAATATTTATTTTTTTCTGTAATCATGTATATATATATATATATATAGGGTCAGGTTCAAGGGAAAACTCTAAATAAATGGAAAACCGAAAAACCATGACAAAACGAATGAAAAAGTATATGAATATGGATGTCAAATTAACGAGAAAAATATGATTGTTTATTTGGTGTAATTTATTTCGCTCGAATTTTGTTCATTTTTCGTATTTTTCGAATAAAAAATAGTGGGGTGGAGGTTTTTTTAATTAAAAATTATTGATGTAACCGCCCTTTTAATCATATCCATCTAATTTTTCATTATAATATTCATCTAATATATGTATGTATGTTTGTATGTATGTATGTGATCATGTATGTAGATACACAAGTACGCATGTGATCATGAATGTATGTACACCATGTATATATAAAGTATTTATACATCATGTATATGTATAGTATGTATATACATCATTTATATGTATAGTACATATGTGATCATGTATGTATATACAAGTACGTATGTGATCATGTATATACAAATACGTATGTGATCATGTATATACAAGTACGTATGTGATCATGTATAGTATGTATGTTATAGCCCAACTGTGTATGTTAAAGCCCAATTGGATACGTTAAAGCCCAGTTGGGAACGTTAAAGCCCCACTGAATCTATTAAAGTCCAACTGGGAACGTTAAAGCCCCTCCGTAGGATTATGTTTATGTATTTATAGATATTTTGTACACTTTAAGAATTAGTAATATTTAAAAATTGGCAGGTTTTGTATGGGATAAAAAACTGGAAAATTTTAATTTTTAATTATTTTTAAAAAAAATTAAATTACCGACAGATTATCCGTCGGTAATCCGTCGGAAAGTATTTTTTAATTTAATTTTTATTTAATAAATATCCGTCGGAAATCCGTCGCTAAATTCGTCGGAAATAATCCGTCGGTAATCCGTCGCTAAAAGAAGACCGTCGGTGATCCGTCGGAAATAACCTCGCCGTCGGTAACCGTCGGTGATCCGTCGGAAAACATAACCGTCGGTGATCCGTCGGTAATATTCGTCGGTGATCTGTCGGTAATTTGAACGTCGACCACCTCTTTACCGACGGATCAACGACGGATTTCCATTTTACCGACGGATCACCGACGGATTCATCCGTCGGTGATAAGCCTCTGTTTTGTTGTGTACCTTGTCACTGGGCTAAACATGCTTTGATATACAATTAGTTTGAGATTCAACGCAACAACCTAATAATTTTGTTATTATGTTATTTAGCTTGTTATTGTTTCATGTATTTTTATATAATTATTTTTTTGATGAAATTGTTTTATATATTGTTGTTTTTATGTAAAAATTAAATTGTTTCATATGTTTTATCATTCTGATGAAACTTGTTTCATATATTCTTGACTAATCAATCCTCATAATTAAGAAAATGTGAAGGAAAAAAATATGATTGGCTCGCTTGAGTTTGCACAAATTAGGATGTTTTGCGAATGAAACCAGAGACACACACACAGAGAGAGAGAGAGAGAGAGAGAAATTTAATTGTAAAATCCATTTTCATTGTAAATGTGAAGACCGATCTCAGTCTTCATCTCTATTGATCCAACAATTCACTTTAAATAGAGTTTTTTTTATTAAAATTATTAATTAAGGTGATTAGGGGTAAAAAAAGTTAATTTCAATCTTACGCGTCACGCCTACCTTATTTGACTTTCTATTTATTTTTAATTAAAAAAAATTACCACTTAAAGTTTAAAATAAATTATCTTAAAAATTACTAATATTGTAATCAAACAAATTACATCAAAAAAAACGATAATTTCATGCTCTTCGACATGACATTCATCTCTATATAGTTTTATTTCTTTTAACCATTTTTTACGTGAAATGTTATATATGTGTTATATTCATTATGAATATTTATGTACGTTCAAGTGTGTACAACAGCTCAACATCGTAAATCCGTAACTCGATATCACTTTCTTCAACACTTTCTTCAACGTCGTAAGGCACCACGTTCTTATCACCGTAACCCAACACCCATCGAGACCAATCGAGAATCCATCGAGACCGAGGGATAACCTATCGAGAAAGGTCGAGAATCCATTTATTGACTTCGTGTGTGATTATGTGTGTGAAACCATAACCTACCGCCTTCATTTAATTTTCCATTAAGAACCTATCGATTGATTTATTATTTATTTGTGTGTGTAAAATCATAGCCTATCACTTTCAATTTTTATCAAGACGTATCGGGAACCCATCAAGACCAATCAAGAACACATCGAAATCGATCAAGAACCCATCGGGACTGATCGACACCAATCGAGACTAATAAAGAACCCATCCATTGACTTGGTATGTGGTTGTGTGTTAAAATCATAACCTAATACCTTGATTTTTCATCGAGACCGATTGAGAAAAATCATAACCTACCACTTTTAAATTTTATCGTGATGAGTCAGGAAATCTATCGAGACGAATCGGGAACTCATCGGATCAATCGATAATCTAGTAAAGAAAAAGAAAGAAAAATAGTGTACGTAGAAATGAAACTGTAGCATATTCATGATGAATAATATGTATATGCATGATGAATATTATAATGAAAAATTAATATTTATGATAAATATCATACTAATATAAATAGTATATAGTTATTGTATACACATGATCATCCATAAAATTTTGTTCATGTTTATAAAAATCTGACAACATATATATATATATATATATATATATATATATATATATATATATATATGATGATGATGATTGTTATAGTAAAAATGTATATTCATGACGAATATCATATTGATGTATGAATGCTGAAGTTGTTGTATACATGTTAACATATATAAATATTTACGATGAATAATATATATATTAATGATGAATGTTATAGTAAAAATGTATATTAATTATGCATGTGATAGTGATGTATGAATACTGAAAATTTGTTGAATACATGTGAAAATACATAACTATTCGTGACGAATGTTATACTAAGTTGTATATTAATGATGAGTATTATACGAATATATGAATATTAAAGAGTTGTTACAAACATATGAATGTGCATAAATATTCATGATGAATATTACACAGATATATCATTTCACGTAAAAACAGTAAATACAAAAAAAAATATCGAGATAGATGTCAAATCGAAGAGAATTATGAAATGTTCGGTTTTTTGAAGTAATTCGTTTTATTAAAATATTAGTTTTTTTTAAGATAATTTGGTTTAAAAATTAAGAAGGTAAAAGTTTTTTAATTAAAAAAAATAAAAAATCAAATAAGGTAAATGTTGATTCCAACTTCCACTTTTGCCCCTAATCAATTTTCAATTAACCATATTATGTTTTAATCATTGATTAGTTTCTAAACTTTGATCAATGGCCAAGATTGGTACTAATGTTCAGTTCACAATGAAAATGTGGTTTTCATTTGAATTTACACACACACACACACACACACACACACACACACACATATATATATATATACTAGATCTATCAAGTGGGGTCAAAATACACCCGATTTTTCACGTCTCCCAGCTTACACAAGCTATAGGAGATTGTGTGTCATCGAAAGACATCCCGACTCAGTTAACAGAAGAAATGAAGTGGAGCCAGAGACATTGCTCGATGTTCGTTCAATTGTGCAAGGGGATCTTGGAAATTTGGAAGTATTTGAAAAGTGGAAAGGATTGTCAGAGTTCGAGTCTACTTGGGAGAATTTTGAAGCTTTGATCCATCAATTTCCTGATAGTCACCTTGAGGACAAGGTGAAAGCTTTGGGGGGGAGGTATTGGTAAACCTGCGGTTCGCTTTACCTATAGAAGGAGATCGAATAAGGGGTGTGTGGGTCTCTTTTTTGAGCTTTGAATAAGGGGAGGGTACTTTGGGTATTTTCATGTGGAATAATAGGCGGGAATTTCCTTTTAGTTGGGTAGAAGTTGTTTGTTTTGGCATTATGTTTCCTTGTATTCTGTTAGAATCGGAGCGTATGCTCTAGGGAGAGATACCGGCCTCTCGAACGTCAGTGACTTTTATCTTTCAATTTCAATCATTCGATTTACTTCTCTATTCGGTGTACATCAGATATTCTATGATATCCCCTTAGGCCTCAACCACTATGACGTAACCCTTATGGTTTATAGCATTATCTTTATAATCATCAAGAATCTTTATAAGAAACAATTATCTTGTTTTCTCAGTCTTCAACTGCATTTTGGTTTAAATTTAGCAATGTCTTGATAATTCATGTGCATTTGATTGTAATAGGATGGATTGAATTGAGTTGTATATTAGAAATGTTTTGATTGAGTTTTGATTAATTCTTTAGACCATAACAGTTGAGTTGTGTTATTTAAATGTCCTTTCTTTGCAACACAACATATATACGCCCTAGTTGGTTAAAGTTTCATATGATCAAGAAACTTGATCTCGATTATTCTAAATTATGATTTTTATCATAGCATATTATAATTGATATCAGTATCACACAACTTCAACTCAACAAATTCGAATAAAAAGAATCTAACTACCCACTAATTAAATCCAAATACATATATAACGTTTAAATTTATATGTAATTAAATAAAATTATATAATTATTCATCACATGTGGAAATTACCTCTTAATTAATAAATTTTTTTGTTGATCATGTTAATCTTTTATATGATGATTTTTTACTTGATTTGAAAGCAATAGAAATGTGTATTCAGTTCTTATATTTGAAAACATCTATCTATACTATATTATAAAGATGGTATAAAAAACTCTTAATTACAACTCAATAAGCTTTATGTACTATCATTTAAATTTATCTACTTAAAATCTCTTAAAAATAACTACTAAAGCCTAATGTACTACCTGTAAATCTTTTAACCCTAATTAATATATTTCATCCTTATCCCCCAAAATCCTTATCTCTAATCCTCAAACCCTAAAATTATGAAATTTGAATTCTGATAAACATAATCAAAACAGGATAAACATCTCAATTTAAATATAAAAAATTTAAAATATATAAGATAATTAATGAATTTTTACAAACTACTTAATTTTTTTATATAAAAAACATTATATTGTTAAGCCTAAATTAAACAAATTTATATATAAAAAACCATTATCACTCAATAAAAACCATCCAAAATCGTACTGTAAATCAATAAAAAACAAAAAATTAAAATAAACATTAAAATCGTGATGTATTAAACATTATGTACTATCATTTAAATATATCTACTTAAAATCTCTAAAAAAACAATTAATGAAGCAATATATACTACTTTTAAATGCTTTTAACCCTAATTAATAAATTTCATCATTATCCCCCAAAATCCTTATCTCTAATCACCAAATCCTAAAATTATAAATTTTGAATTCTGATAAACATAATCAAAACAGGATAAACATCTCAATTTAAATATAAAAAATTTAAAATATATAAGATAATTAATGAATTTTAACAAACTACTTAATTTTTTTATATACTAAAAACATTATATTGTTAAGCCTAAATTAAACAAGTTTATATATAAAAAAACCATTATCACTCAATAAAAACCATCCAAAATCGTACTGTAAATCAATAAAAAACAAAAAATAAAAATAAACATTAAAATCGTGATGTATCTCACTGCATTGCGCGAGTACGCTTCTAGTACATATTATAAAGTACGGATAAAAAACTTTTAAAAACAATTTTTAAAACATAATGTACCGTTATTTAATACTATTTGCTTAAAATCTCTTAAAAACAATCATTAAAACTTTACTAGAAACGTACTCGCGCAATGCAACGAGATACATCACGATTTTAATGTTTCATTTTATTTTTTTGTCGATTTACAGTATGATTTTGAGTGGTTTTGATAAATGATAATGTTTTTTTTATAAATTTGTTTAATTTAGGCTTAATGGTATAATGTTTTTATATAAAAAATTAAGTATTTTGTTTGAATTCAATGATTATCTTATTTATTTTAATGACATCTAGAAAAAATATCTAATTACATATTTAATTATATAATTAAAACAAATTTATAGTAATATAATATATTAATTAATAGTGATACATGGAAATGTCTGCATAAAAGGAAAGTCCTGCACATACCAAATTGGTGGGTGTTAGTTAGAAGTCTGCAGTAATAATATGTATTTTGTGCTTTGATACTTGTAAATTAAGAGATTTTTAAAATCTTGCATAAAATGATGGTACCTTGTGCCTAATAATTTGTATTTAAGAGTTTTTTATCCGTGCTTTATAATATAGTATAGATTTATTTTTTTGTCGATTTACAGTATGATTTTAAATGGTTTTGAGAAAATGATAATGTTTTTTTTATAAATTTGTTTAATTTAGGCTTAATGGTATAATGTTTTTATATAAAAAATTAAGTATTTTGTTTGAATTCAATGATTATCTTATTTATTTTAATGACATCTAGAAAAAATAACCAATTACATATTTAATAATATAATTAAAACAAATTTATAGTAATATAATATATTAATTAATAGTGATACATGGAAATGTCTGCATAAAAGGAAAGTCCTGCACATACCAAATTGGTGTTAGTTAGAAGTCTGCAGTAGTAATATGTATTTTGTGCTTTGATACTTGTAAATTAAAAGATTTTTAAAATCTTGCATAAAATGATGGTACCTTGTGCTTAATAATTTGTATTTAAGAGTTTTTTATCCGTGCTTTATAATATAGTATAGATGTTGGGTCATCTGAAGATTTGAAGATGACCTCCGGATCTTCCATTTTATATCATCATACTTAGAATATTTTGAGGTTCTTTTAGCAGCTTGGTTTCTATACAAATGTTCGGTGAAGTCGAAGATCAACCGAAGAAAACAAAGAAGGAGAATATCTTTCAAAGCGGATTGAAGATAGACTCCTCAGCCTAAAGTCAAGTATGCCCACTTGATCAACACCATTGGCTAGGATGGTGCCGATCTCAGTCTTCAGGAGCCGAAGACGTCTTCGGCCGAAGACATCTTCGGAAGCCGAAGATTTCTCAATCTTCAGAAGCCGAAGACCTCTCAGTCTTCAAGAGCCCGAAGATCTCTTCGGTAACCAAAGACTTCTTAATCTTTAAGGCATGAAGATTTCTTCAAACACATTGTACTTTCTGACAAAGTATATTGTGATATCTTGCATTGACGTGGACCTAATCTGGAGATCAGATAAAGTAAGTTTTGTCTACTACACCATTTTAAGGAAAGGTCTCCACCATCCTTCTGCAGGTCAACACTTCAAGCCAAAACACCTCAAGACAAAAAGTACATCCTGTACCTTACTGAAGACCTGTGTCCATCCCTTGCTCAACAGGTGTCCCATGCATTTAATGCATGAGGCACTATAAATATGGAGGGTGGTTCAACATGCAAGATCACCAGTTCTCAAGCATTCAAGCTCTCTAAGTGCACTGGCATTCTCTCTCTAAGAAGTTCTTATTGTTTTCTAAGTGTTTTACAATTGTTCTTCATTTCTCTTTGTGTAAGATTGTTTGAATAGATTTCATCTATTCTCTTCCGCAACAATCAAAAGTTTTCTATGTGTAATTCTTGATTTCAAATCAATAAGAATTAAATTAAGTGAAAAACTGTGTGTATTGTATTCAACCCCCCCCCCCTTCTACAATAGTTCTTTTATTTACTTACTGCTATTTGGGACCAACAAGTGGTATCAGAGCGGTTTAGTTTAACTCAATAAACTAGATCCGTGATGGCAGCCTCTTCTTCTTCTTTGAAAAATGATTCTTCTCAAAACTTCACTGTTGTTTCATACGACAATGGCTCTATAGCCAAACCACCAAGGTTTAACCCCAATAACTTCTTCTTGTGGAAAAGTCGTATGATACTCTTTCTAGAAGGAGTTGACAGCAGATATCCAACTATTTTACATGAAGGTCCTTTTATTCCTAGAGTTTGGGACCGATATAATGCAGACAAGGGAAAAGCTGATGAGGACTCTTCTGAAGAAGAAAGAACTTCATCTACTGGGAGATACATTCTAAAGGACCCTAGTAAATACAATGATGAAGACAGACGTCTTATAGCTCTTAATACTAAAGTCAGAGCCATCATTGCCCTCTCTCTGCCTGATGAGGTCTATCATTCTCTCGTTAACCTTTCTACTGCAAAAGAAATGTGGTCCACTCTGTGTGTTCTTTATGAAGGTACGTCTGAGGTGAAAAAGAGCAAAAAGATTGCTCTTGTAAGAAAGTATGAACCCTTCTCTCATGAGAAGGGTGAGCCTCTCTCAGACTACTACAATCGCTTTAATAGTCTTCTCAATGATCTTAAACTTGTGGGTCGCATATATGATAATGAGGAAGTCTTGTGCAAGTTCATGGACTGTCTTCCTGAGTTTTGGGAAAACATCTGTACTTGTATCAAGTCTACCAAGGATCTTGACTCTATGCCTCTCACTGCCTTGTATGGCACCCTCTTCAACTATGAGCAGACTAAACTGCTTAGGAAGTCATTCACAAAAGACATCAAAGGCTCTTCTCTAGCCCTTGTCGGTGAATCTTCCAAAAGTACTGTGTGTGTCCCTAGGATCACCAATCCTTCTGACTCTGACAACGATAGTCAAGAGGACCCCAATGACCCTTCAGAAGGCTATCTCAGTGAGGCTGATGATGAAGGAGAGGAGACCTCTGTGGCTCAACTGTCAGATGGAGTTGCCATGTTGGCTGGCTTTTCTAAAGGCAAACCTCACTTCTCTTCTGGAAAATCCAGGTTTTCTAGAAAACCCTCCTCTACTCTTTCAAAAATTGCTTCCTCTGACAAATCAAATGAGGAATGTTACAGGTGTGGGAGGAAGGGACACTTTGCTTCTGAATGCAGAAGCGGGTCCTTTGATAAGTCTAGACGGCCCTCCTCTAACCGTACATCCTCTAGGTCTGTCAGAACCAAGTCTGATTCCTACCAACCTTCCTTTCAAAAATCAAACTCGTTTGTTCCTTCAAACTCTGACCGTGCTGAAAACTACAAGGCCAAATACAAGAGAGAGAAGGAAAGGAATGCTCTTCTAGCCAACAAAGGAAAAGGTCTTCTTGCCGAATCTCATGATTGGGCAAATGAACCAACTTCCGAAAGTAACAAGGAAATGGCCAACCTTTGGTTTATGGCTAAAATAGATGATGCTGATGATGGTGAAACCTCTTCCACCTCCATGGCTCTTGTGTCTGCTGAGTGCTCTACCTCATCCACTCAGGTACATCCATTTTTCTCTCTCTCTGATGCTGAGAAAATTGAAGCCTTTGACTCTTTGACCATTGACTTCTATGAAGCCAAGGATGCAAAGAAGAAGGCAAATGCTGAGATAAAATCTCTTTCTTCTCAACTGCAAATCTGTCTTTCTCAACTAAAACACTTTGATAAAATCAAGGTTGAGCTTGAAGATTTGAAAACTATAAATTTTACTCTTGCTAAAGAGAAAAATAAACTTCTTAAAAAGTTTAAAAAGGAGCAAGAAACTGTGAAAAAGTGGACAAGCTCGTCCAAAAATTTAGAAAGGATTTTTCAGGATCAAATATCTTGTGATGACAAGTCTGGACTAGGCTTCGGGAAATATGACCTTGAACCTCCTTCTGACACTCATGCTCCTTTCTCTCTTCCCTCATTCTATGAATCCTCTGAAGAGAACTATGACAACTCTGAACCTTTGGACTCTTCTGATCCCTCTAAAGATCTCAAGTTTGGAATGTTCATCAAAGCTAAGAGAATTGATTCACCCAATGAGAGTGAGGAATCCCAAGACTCAAATGACCCTTCTAAACCAATTATTGAGTCTATGTATTCCTTAAAAATAAACGAGCCTTCCTCCTCTAAACCCAAACCTTCCAAAGTTCCTCAGCCTCCTTCCAATAAAGTCTCTTTCTCCAAAAAGAGAAAATCTGTTGCCAATCTTCCTCCCCAAAAGAAACTTCCCAAGAAAAACTCAAAGAAACCATCTTCTCTTCCAATTCCCAGAGCTGTGATGTTAAATAAGCTAAATTCCAAGACACCCTCTTCTATTCCTTCAACTGACTCTGGCAAAGGTATCTTGGGTCCTAAGTCTCTTGACTATCCTCTAACCTCTAAGGCCATGAAAGTCAATGTGACCAGTCATCACAAGGAATCTGGTCAAAGCTCCAAAAAGGTTTTTACATATAGAAAATGTTATAACTGTGGTAATACCTCTCACCTTGCTAAGAATTGTCCTCTGGAGAGAATTGATAAAAATGCTTCCAGGGATACTTCTTCTCCTTCTAACTCAAAAGGACCCATCTCCAAATGGGTACCAAAGAACTGATTTTCTTGTGATTGCAGGGTCTAGGGCACCAACAAATCTGGTATCTCAACAGCGGTGCTCAAGACATATGACCGGCAACAAATCTCTTCTTGTAGACTTCGTGCCTTCCAAAGGTCCTTCTGTCACCTTTGGTGATAATTCCATAGGAAGTACTAAAGGTTATGGAACACTCTCAAATGGTTCCATCACCTTTAACAAGGTAGCCTATGTTGAGGGCTTGATGCACAACCTTCTAAGCATAAGCCAACTGTGGGATCTGGGCTACAAAGTGATGTTTGAATTATCTTCATGCATCATTTTCAACGAAAAGATGGAAACCGTACTCTCTGGATACCGCAAAGAGAATGTCTATGTCATAGACATGGGACATAGCTCATCCTTCGGAACAAACATTTTCTTTGTCTCTGAAAACTCTGCTAAAAGATGTTGGCTCTGGCACAAGCGTCTCTCTCATCTAAACTTCAAAACTTTGAATGTCCTTTCCAACCAGAAGCTTGTCACGGGCATGCCAAAGTTGTCTTTTGTGAAAGAAAAGTTGTGTGTTGCATGTGAGAAAGGGAAGCTCACAAAATCTTCCTTCAAGTCCAAGCAATGCTTCTCCATCACTCAGCCTCTTCAGATGCTCCACATGGATCTGTATGGACCAGTCAGTACACCAAGCCTTGGTGGTAGAAGGTACATTCTGGTTATTATTGATGAATTCACTCGTTACACTTGGGTATTTTTTCTCAGGTATAAAAGTGACACTACTGAAGAAATCATAAAGTTCATCAAAAAGTCTGAAGTGTTGAATGGGCAGCTGGTAAGATTTGTAAGAAGTGACAACGGAACAGAATTCAAGAACAGTATGTTGGATAACTTTTTCAATGAAAAAAGCATCTCTCAGAACTTCTCTGCCGTCAGAACTCCACAACAGAACGGTGTAGTGGAGAGAAAGAACAGAACGCTATGTGAAGTTGCCCGATCCATGTTGAGTGAATCTCACCTCCCTACCTACTTTTGGGCCGAAGCAATCAACACTGCATGCTTTACCCAAAATAGGTCCATCATTGTGAAAAGACACAATAAGACTCCTTATGAAGTCTTTTATGGTAGAAAACCCAACATTGGTTTTCTTCATGTCTTTGGGTGTGTCTGCTACATTCTCAATGATAGAGAAAATTTGGGAAAATTTGATCCCAAAGCTGACGAAGGAATCTCCGTGGGATATTCTCTCACTTCCAAAGCTTTCAGAGTCTACAACCTCCGAAGGAAGTGCATTGATGAATCCATCCATGTCAAGTTTGATGACCTTAAGATATCATCACTCTCTTGTGATGATGAAGAATTGAATAGATGGATATCCTTCTGTGTTGGTGATGGTCCTCTTCCAACATCATCAGACATTCCCTACACAGTTCCCACTTCTCTCTACCAAAACCATGAACCCTCTACATCTCACAACCCCTCCTCTCATCAAGAGGATGATCCTCAGCCTACCCAACCTCAACATACACTCCAAATCATTCCAGTCTCTCCATCTGACATTCCCTCCTCACCTATACAAGCCGATCTTCCATCCATCTCTCCTCCAAATTTCCCTTCCAACTCTCCTCTACAAATCTCTTACCCTCCTCCTTTACCTCCTGCTCTAAAGTGGACAAAAGATCACCCCATTGATCAAACCATTGGTGATCAACAAGTTGGTGCACAGACTCGAAGAGGTGCTGGTAACATTTGTCTCTATGTGAACTTCCTTTCCCTCATTGAACCAAAGAAAGTTGACGAAGCTCTAGATGATCCGTGTTGGATCACTGCCATGCAAGAAGAACTTTCTCAGTTCGAAAGGAACAAAGTCTGGAGATTGGTTCCTCGTCCTTCCAGAAAAACCATCATAGGAACCAAGTGGGTCTTTCGGAACAAAATGGATGAAGAAGGCACGGTGATCAGAAACAAGGCTCGACTGGTTGCACAAGGCTATAGGCAAGAGGAAGGAATTGACTATGATGAAACATTTGCTCCAGTTGCCAGACTTAAATCCATCAGAATCTTCCTTGCTCATGCTGCCTACAAGAACTTCAGAGTCTTCCAAATGGATGTCAAGAGTGCCTTTCTGAATGGGGAGCTAGCTGAAGAAGTCTAGGTGAAACAACCCCCTGGCTTTGAAGATCCAGTCCATCCTGACTATGTGTACAAGTTAGACAAAGCTCTCTATGGATTAAAGCAGGCTCCTCGTGCCTGGTATGACACTCTTGCTGAATTTCTCCTGAAGAACAAGTATACAAGAGGTAAAATTGACAACACTTTGTTCATCAAGCAAACCTCAGGTAATCTTATTCTTGTTCAAATTTATGTGGATGATATCATTTTGGTGCCACTGATGAGTTACTGTGTGATGAGTTTGCCTCTCTCATGAAAAGCCAATATGAGATGAGTATGATGGGGGAACTTACTTTTTTCTTAGGACTTCAAGTTAAACAATCTTCAGATGGAATCTTTATAAATCAAAGTAAATACATTCGTGACCTTCTGAAGAAGTTCAATTTTGAAAACTCCTCCCCCATGAAAACTCCCATGGCACCACCTTTGAAACTCCATGCTGATCCGGATGGTGTATCTGTGGATATCACTAGCTACCGAGGCATGATCGGCTCTCTTCTTTATCTTACTGCGAGTAGACCAGACATTATGTTTGCTACTTGTCTGTGTGCGCGTTACCAAGCCAATTCGAAAGAATCTCACTTGGCTGCGGTTAAACGCATTTTTCGGTATCTGAAAGGTACCATGAATTTGGGTCTTTGGTATCCCAAAGACTCAGGTTTAGATCTAATGGGGTATTCAGATTCTGATTTTGCAGGCTCTAAGATTGATAGAAAGAGCACCACTGGCAGCTGTCAACTCCTTGGTGGCAAGCTTGTTAGTTGGTCTAGCAAGAAGCAGAACTCAGTCTCCACCTCTACTGCTGAGGCTGCGTATGTAGCTGATGGAAGTTGATGTGCTCAAATCCTCTGGATGAAGAACCAACTTAGAGACTACAATCAGCTGTACTCTCACATCCCGATTCTGTGCGACAACTCTAGTGCGATAGCTATCGCAAACAATCCGGTGCTACACTCTCGTTCCAAGCACATCGACATCCGATATCACTTCATTCGGGATCACATCTCCAAAGGTGATATAGAGTTACATTTCATCCCTACCGACCTCCAACTGGCGGATCTCCTCACCAAGCCTCTTGACGAAGCTCGGTTCCAATTCCTAATCGGAGAACTCGGTATGTTAAATGCCGATATTTAACTTTTCTTTTGTTCAAAAAAAAATGAGAGACAGAACAAAAATCAAAAAATTGAGAGAGAAAAGAAACGAAACAAAAAAACAAAAAAAAATGAGAGACAGAACAGAAATCAAAAAATTGAGAGAGAAAAGAAACGAAACAAAAAAAATGAGAGAGAAAGAAAAGAAAAGAAATGAAATCAAAAAAAAAATATTGAGAGAAAGAAGAGAATTAAAAAAAATGTGTATTTTTTTCGGTAGCTCTCTCTCCTTCGGCACCCTCTCCCTTCGGTTCCCTCTCTCTCGGCGCCTCTCCTCTCTTCGGTCCACACCCCACCGAACTCCCTTCTCTCTTCGGACCTCTCTCCACTGAAGCCACCGAACACCCCCTTGTCACCCCTCCTTTTTCTTTTCTCTTCGTTCCCTCCTCTCTCTCACTACCCCCCTCCTTCAGCTCCCTCTCTCACCACCACACCCACCGAACCCCCCCCCTCTTCGGCCTCTATCCGAACCCCCTTCCACCTTCGTCTCTCTCCTTCTTCGGCCTCCTCTCCCCTCGCCGATCTCTCTCTTTTTCCCTTACCCACTTCGGTAGCCGAAGACCCCATCCCCTCCCTTCTCCCTTCGGCTCCCCCTGAGCTGAATTCCCTCACCCCCTCAACTACACCCCCTTAGCCGAACTCTCCCTTCCCCTCTCCCTCATTCGGCTCTCTCTCTCACATCCTCAGTCACCGAAGCCACCGAAGCCCTTCCCCATTTAGGCCCCCTTCTTCGGCCTCCCCTCACCGTCCGAACACCAAGCCACCGACCCCTTCCCCCCTCACTTCACTCGGCCGAAAACCCCTCCCCCCACCGAACACCTCCTTCGGCCCTCTCCCCACCGACCCCCTTACCCCTTCCTTCCCCTACCCACCGAACCTATCCACCGAAACCCCTCTCTATCAAAATCCCTAACACCCCCTTATGCATACCACCGAATCCCTTGCCACCGAAACCCCATTCTACCTACTAGCCGCCGAAACCCACTCACCCAACAGCCTCTAGGCCGAAACCCCTCCCCCTCTTTCAAATTTTTTTCTTTCGGTCTCACACCCCACCACCCCCACCCTTCGACCGATCCCCACCCCTTACCCCTACTTTCCTTTTGACTTTTTCTTCAATCCCACATCTCTTCCTCACTTTTTAATTATTTCCATTTCCTTAACTTTTTCTTCTTTCCCATTTTTCAAGACTTTCCCCTACTAACCTCTTCCAATTTTTTTTCTCTTTCTTTTCTTACACCACCTACCTTTCCCCCTTTTTCTTCCATATCTTTTGCCTTCCATATCTTTTCCCTTCCCCAAAATTTCTCCTCTTATCTCCCATCAAATCTTCTCTTTTCTTCCTATCCCTATTATATCTTCCATAATTACCTCCCTTTTTTTCAAATTCAAATTTACTTCCTTTCCTCTATAAATACTAACCCATTTTCATATTTTTTACCATCCCCCACTTTCCCACTATGTTGGGAACTGAAGAAAAACTTAAGTATGGTTAATGCTGCTGGTTCAAGGTATTACTACTGCTAGTGTTATTCAAGGTTAGTACTGCTGAGTATTACTACTACTAGTAGAATTAATACTGCTAGTCAAAGTTAGTGCTGCTTGAACAAAGTTAGTACTGCTTAGCTAGTTAGTACTGCTAGTGGTTAGTGCTGCTTAGTAGTTAATACTGCTAGAACAAAATTAATGCTGCTGAAGATTAATACTGCTTATAAGATGGAGATTCGCATGAAAGAATAACAGCTGGATGACCTGAAGATATTCATGGAATGCTTAGAGATATACATGGAAGATATACTGAAGATTTGTTTATTTATTGTAATTATCTTTTGATTAGTATATGTATAGAATAGTTAGAATTTAATTTTTTCTATTATTCTAAGTGATAGAGAGAAATCAACCTCAAGGCATAGATCCTAATTCTAGAGAAGTAGAATTCGTATTGGTGAGCCTGTTCATCAATATTGAGGTTGAGTGTGTAATCTTGTAACTTCAAAGCATTCAATACAAGTTTACAGTTTGTTATTCATATTTTACTGTGTGTTGATTTACTGTTTCATTGAATATCAAAGTGTTATTCCGCAAACTTCTTTGATATTGTTTCTGAGAATTAATTCTTGTTGAGAATTCGATCCTGACACACTACTTCTCTTCTCTTCTCTCTTATTTTTCTCATGGCATCTTCCACCTCTCCTTCCTCCAAGGCTCCCAAGAAGAATATGCCCCCTACTCCTCCCACTTCTCTTACGGATCTCGTCTTCAATCCATGCAACCATGTTGCACGATTGGAGTGTGATCCCCGTCATAAGGAATTTAATCCTATTTCTTCCTTTCTTCAAAAATCACCTCTTCGGTTTGCGTTGACAAAAAACCCGCCAAAAATGAGCAAAATGCTCATTGGGAATTTTTGGCTCACATGTGTTTACGATGCAACAACCAACAAAGTCTCCGCTTCTATTCTTTCGGAACCGACGTCTCCGGACATCACCTTCGGTGTCGAAGACGTTAGGCCTTGAGCACTCTGCTCTTGGCCATCCCCAATGAATATCAGCATCAATTTTGTAACTGCACTGATGCTCAGATTCTCTGGAATGCTCTAGAGAAAAGATTTGCTGGAACTAAGAGCATCAAAAGAAATCAAAGAGATGTTCTAAAGCAGCAGTATGAGAACTTTACTTCTTCAAAGAATGAGTCTATGACTCAAACTTTTGACAGATTCAACAAGCTCATTGGTGAACTGGCTACTGTAGGAGTGAAGATGGATCAAGATGACATCAACAGAAAGTTCCTCAGATCTCTTGGGGATGAATGGACCATGTACACTGTCTCATATAGACAGAGTGACAATCTGGAAGAGAAAGAACTTGATGATCTATACAATGATCTAAGAGTTTTTGAAACTGAAGTAGAAACCAAGAAGAAGCCCACTGGTTATGTCCACAATGCTGCACTTCTCTCAGCATCCACTGATACTACTGCCAACCCTGAAGCAATTAGTACTGCCAGTGGAGGAAGTTCAGAAAAAGGCACTGAAAATATCTTTGAAGCCTTTTTGTCCAGTCAAAGCAACAATTCATTGATTAATGATGATCTGGATCAACTTCACCCTGATGACCTGGAGGAGATGGATATTAAATGGCAGATGGCCATGTTATCCATGAGGGTGAAGAAGTTCATTAAAAGAACAGGAAGGAATAACTTCTCTCAAAGAAGAGAAGATGGAGTTGGTTTTGACAAGACCAAGGTGGAATGTTATAAGTGTCACATGAAAGGACACTTTGCTAGAGAATGCAGAAGTGCTGTTTCAAACAACAACCACCAACAAGCTCATAATGGAGGCTACACTCAGAACAAGAATCCTGCTCAAGCCCTTGTCTCTCAACAAGGAATGGGATTTGACTGGAGTGATCAAGCTGAGGAAGCCATTCAGAATCAAGCTCTTATGGCAGAAGTGTCTGATCTCCCCTCTGAGGTAATTTCTAATCTTTGCACTAAATCTTGCATTGACACTGTCAAAAGATACAGGGATCACAATCAAAGTATGTGTGATGACCTCAAAAGATTAGAAAAGGATAGAAGAGATTATGTGTTAATTGTAGAGAGATTTGAAGAACAAATCAAAGGCTTTCAAGCTAATGAACTTCAACACTCTTATGACACTAACTATTGGAAGTGGGAAAAGAATGAGTTAGAGACCAAACTGTCTAAATCCTTAGAAGAAAGTGATCAGCTGAAGGAGGAACTGTCTAAAGTAAAACTTGACATAGAAAAGTTTTCATATGCTTCAAAAGCAATGGATTCTCTTCTAAAGGCTCATATTCATGATAAGATGAAGCCTGGTATTGGATACAATAGTACTCCTCCTCCTTACAACAATAATTATATCTCTCCTACTTTAGACTTGTTAGAAACCAAGGAGAAAAAGGACTTATCTGAGAAAGCCTTTAAGATAGATCCTTTGGATGAAGTAGTGATTAAGGATTTAACTGAGAAAGAAGCCAGTAAGAATAGAGATAATGATGTGAGTAAAGAGATCCCAGTAGAAAACAATATTATCACCAATGAAGGATGTGGGAAAATCTGGGTCAAGTCCAAGGAGATAGAGAAAAGCAAAGGAAAAGAGAACAAGGTTCATTACAAACAAACCACGGTTGTGAATCCTGGATCTTGTAAACAGTGTGATTGTAGTAAAGCCAAGAGCCTAAATTCTGGTTTAAAAAGAGGAAATCAAAGAAACTGGAATAATCAATGGGCTCAGAAGCAAGGAATTGATCTGAGTAAAATCAATAGACCAAAACCTTGCTTCATATGTGGCAAGTTAAATCATTTGGCTAAATATTGCTTCTTTAACCCTATTAATCAATAGATGACTTTTCAAAGATTTGTGCAAAAACCTGTTGGTTATAGGAAGGTAGGAAAGAAACATGGTGAAAAGAAAGGCCCCATGAAGAAAAAGATTTTAAAAGAAAGCATTAAAATGTGGGTGCCCAAAAGCACTAAAACTGTTAGTACTGCTGACAGGGTTAGTGCTGTTGGAAGTGTTACTGCTGCTACCTGTGTTAGTACTGCTGAAAACATTAATGTTGCTAATACAGTTAGTACCTCTTCAAAGGTTAATACTGCCAACACAGTTACTGCTGCTAAAACAGTTACTACTTCTAACAAGGTTAGTACTGCTAAGCATGCAAGTGCTGCTAAGGCAGTTAGTACCTCTAAAACCAGTACTGTCTCTAGCACAATTGTTTCCAACCCTATTATTGTGACAAAGTACTCCAAGAATGAGGAGTTAAAATTCAAAAATCTTGTCAAGAAAGAATGCAAGTATTTTGATGAGAAAGGGGTACCCAATACCACTTTGGCTTGGGTTCCTAATTCATACTAACTGATTTATTTTATGTGCAGGGCAACCAACAGCTCAAGGGAAGGAGCATATGGCATGTGGATAGTGGTTGTTCAAGGCACATGACAGGTAACATGTCATGCCTTCAGGATTTCAAGCATATCAATGGAGGACATGTTGCATTTGGAGATAATCTTACTGGTGGTAAGATAAGTGGAAAAGGTAATGTCACCAAAGGTAAGATGACATTTGCGGATGTCTACTATGTTGATCAATTGAAATACAACCTGTTAAGTGTATCACAGGTTTGTGACAAACAACATAGTATATTATTTACAAATACTGAGTGTATGATCCTTGCTCCAGGGTTCAAGGTAGTTGATGAAAGCATGATACTACTTAGAACTCCAAGAAAGGACAATGTCTACTGTCTAGATATGGACAATGTTAGTAGTGATTCATCTCTAAATTGTCTTGTTTCAAAAGCTTCTGTAGATGAATCCTCCCTTTGGCACAGAAGGATGTGTCACATGAATTTTAAGACTATGAACAAACTTGTTAAAAACAACCTTGTAAGAGGTTTACCATCTAAAGTCTTTTCATGTGATAATCATTGTGTTGCTTGTCTTAAAGGCAAACAGCATAAAACTTCTCATAAGACCAAAGAGATAAACTCTATTTCTTCTTGTCTCCAATTATTGCATATGGATCTGTTTGGTCCTACAAATGTTATGAGTATTGGCAAGAAATCTTACTGCTTGGTTATTGTTGATGATTACTCAAGATTTACTTAGCTATATTTTCTAAGAACTAAGGATGAGACAAGTGGACTGATCAAATCCTTTATCCTAAGAATTGAAAACCAAACTAATCAAAAAGTAAAAATCATTAGATCAGATAATGGGACTGAGTTTAAAAATCTTGATCTAAACACCTTTTGTGAAGAAAAAGGCATTGAGAGACAATATAGTGCTCCTAGGACTCCTCAACAGAATGGTGTTGCTGAAAGGAGAAATAGGACACTAATAGAGGCTGCTAGATCTCTATTGGCTGATTCAAAACTGCCAATTACCTTCTGGGCTGAAGCAGTTAATACTGCTTGTTATGTCCAAAACAGAGTTCTAGTGGTCAAGCAAAAGAACAAGACTCCCTATGAGCTTTTAAATAAAAGAAAACCCTTTATTGGATTTTTCAAACCTTTTGGGTGTCCTTGTACCATTCTCAATACCAAAACTCACTTAGGTAAGTTTGATAGCAAAGCAGATGATGGATTTCTTGTTGGTTACTCATCTCAGAGTAAGGCCTACAGAGTGTTTAATTCTTCTTCTAGAATAATTGAAGAAAGTGACAATGTCAAATGCAATGAGAACACACCAAATCCTATTGGGTCTGGTCCTCAGTGGCTATTTGACATTGATTCACTAACTAACTCTTTTGGTTTTAGTAGTGATGATTATGTAGGTTCAGGATGTGGAGGATCAGGGACTACACAAGTTCAAGAAACTATACCTAAATCTGTGATCTTTCCCATACCCACAGTGGATTCTGTTGAAAACTGTGTCAAGGAACCATCTGCTGGATCAAGTCAGAGTGAAGAAGAAAATAGAGATGAGGAGAGCCAAGAGAATAAAGAATCAGAAGTGGCTGCTGAAAACACTTCAGTTGAGTTAAATGATTATAATCTAGAAGTAGGACTCAATGAAGAACCTAGTCAAAACGCCAGAGTTCAAAAGAATCATCCTCCACAGCTGGTAATAGGAGATATATCTTCTCCTATGATGACTAGACATCAAAGCAGGCTTCAAGAAATGCAAGATCAACATCATACAGTGTTTTCTTGTTTTCTATCCCAGCTTGAGCCTAAAAAGGCACATGATGTTATGAAAGAATCCAGCTGGATAGAAGCAATGCAAGAAGAACTGTTACAGTTCAAGCTACAAGATGTATGGGATCTAGTAGACCTTCCTAAAGGTCACAGAGCAATTGGCACAAAGTGGATCTTCAGGAACAAGAGAGATGAAAGAGGAATTGTCATAAGGAACAAAGCAAGGCTAGTGGCTCAAGGGTATACTCAAGAAGAGGGTATAGATTATGAAGAAGTTTTTGCACCTGTGGCTAGGATAGAAGCAATCAGATTATTCCTAGCCTATGCTTCTTACATGAATTTCAAAGTCTATCAAATGGATGTAAAAAGTGCTTTTCTCTATGGCTCAATTGAAGAAGAGGTATATGTCTGTCAACCACCAGGGTTTGAAAATCCAAGCTATCCAGACAGGGTATACAAATTGAAGAAAGCTCTTTATGGACTGCATCAAGCTCCAAGAGCATGGTATGACACTCTGTCATCCTATCTCTTGGAAAATGACTTTGAAAGAGGAGTCATTGATAAGACTTTATTTATCAAGAGAAAGAAGAAGGAGATCTTGCTGGTCCAAATCTATGTTGATGACATTATCTTTGGATCCACAAGAGACAGCATGTGCAAGGAGTTTGAGGACCTAATGCATCAAAGGTTTAAAATGAGTTCCATGGGGGAACTTACTTTCTTCCTTGGACTCCAAGTTCAACAGAAGTCAGATGGCATCTTCATCTATCAATCCAAGTATGTGCAGGACATTCTAACCAAGTTTGGCTTCTCAGATTCAAAACCTGCCAGCACACCTATGGAGACACACAAGCAGATAACAGCAGATCTTGAGGGGGAGGATATGGATGTGCATCTTTATAGATCCATGATTGGCTCTCTCATGTATCTCACAGCATCAAGGCCAGATATAATGTTTCCAGTCTGTGTTTGTGCAAGATTCCAAGTTAGGCCAAAGCAATCTCACTTTCAAGCTGTTAAGAGGATATTCAGATATCTCAAAGGCAACCCAGATTGGGACTTTGGTATCCTCATGACTCATCCTTTGACCTAATATCATACTCAGACAGTGATCTAGGTGGAGCAAACTTGGACAGAAAATCTACTTCTGGAGGATGTCAATTTTTGGGTGCTAGACTAGTTTCATGGCAGTGCAAGAAACAAACCACAGTGTCCACATCTACAACAGAGGCAGAGTACATAGCAGCTGCAAGTTGCTGTTCTCAAGTCTTATGGATTCAGAATCAAATGCTGGACTATGGGGTAACCTTTCTACACACTCCCATTTTTATTGATAATAGCAGTGCTATCAGCATTGTGAATAATCCTGTCAAGCACTCCAAGACAAAGCACATTGAAATCAGGTATCACTTCATAAGAGACTGTAATGAAAAGAAACTTATTCAAGTTGTAAAAGTTCATACTGACAACCAGTTTGCTGATCTATTCACCAAAGCTTTTGATGTGGGTAGATTCACTTTCTTGGTAACAAGTGTGGGAATGATCAACTCTAAATAAGCATTCTCTCAAAAAGTGGTTAAATATCTGAATATTATAGATTCTTGGTGTTACTAATTTTCCTTTGCAGGGCATGCTTAGTAGTACTCAATTCAGCCTAAGCTTCAAAGAGTAAGTATGGTTAATACTGCTAGTGGTTAATACTGCTAGTGGTTAATACTGCTAGTAGTTAATACTGTTAGTGGTTAATACTGCTCGCAGTTAATACTGCTAGTTAGTTAATACTGCTCACAGTTAATACTGCTAGTTAGTTAATACTGCTCGCAGTTAATACTGCTAGTTAGTTAATACTGCTCGCAGTTAATACTGCTAGTTAGTTAATACTGCTCACAGTTAATACTGCTAGTTAGTTAATACTGCTCGCAGTTAATACTGCTAGTTAGTTAATACTGCTCGCAGTTAATACTGCTTGTCCGTTAATACTGCCCTAGGTTAATACTGCTTATGTCCCGAATACTATAAATACCCTTTGCCCGCCTAAACGTTCATAACGACTCTTTGCTTACTGTTCACTTGCGCTCTAAACCCTTTCTCTCTCAAGTTCAAAGTTTTCAGGCAAGCTTTTTGCAAGGATCAATGGCATCAATGGCTTTCATAGATGAACACAATGAAATCGCGATGCTACAGAAGCCCAAACAAGCCGCAGGGTTCCACCAGATTGTGGATTTCCTCAAGTCAAGCCATATTGCTCATGCTCTCACTGTTGCTCCTACAATCTATATCGAGCATCAAAGGCAGTTTTGGGCTAATGCCACCATTGTTGCTGAGAATGGTGTGCAGATGATCAAGATAAGGGTGTGTGACCAACCCTTAACAGTTACTGAAGAAGTTATTCGCATCAGTCTACGTCTAGACGATGCCTCTGGTATAACTTCTATCCCAAATGATGAACTGTTCTCTTCCCTTGCAAGAATGGGGTATGGAGGCCCGTTGGGTGTGTTTAAGTTTTCAAAAGCTAAATCCTCACCCCAATGGCGGTTTTTTGTTCATACCCTGATGCATTGCATTTCTAAAAAGACTACTGGATGGAGTGAGTTCAGCAGTCCCATTGCTTATGCTTTGGTCTGTTTGGCCACTGCCATAAGGTACAATTTTTCAAAAATGATTTTCAGTGATCTTGTATCAAACATGGGAAACAAAAAGAGTTTCTTTATGTACCCCAGGTTTGTTCAAGAAGTTATTACTCATGAATTGACGGATATACCTCAACCTGTTGGGGTATATGTACCTAAACCCCCCAAAGGTAAGGTTTTCTCAAATATGAGAAGATCTGCTGGGGACTCTGAAGGAGTTGACACCCCATTATTCTCTACAATGATGGTGGTGTCCCAAACTAATGAAGGTATGGCAGCAGGGTCAATTCCCCCATTAGACCATCCCACTGCTAGCCAATCCCAACCTTCCCTCTCAAAATCTATCCCCCAGTTCCTTCTTGAAAAACCAACCTCTCCTATTACCCAAACTTACAAGAGGAAACAGGTAAAGAAGGCTCCTTCCCTTCTTGTACCATCAACCCCCAAGCCTTTAAGCCCTCTAAAGGAGAATTCTCCTTTAGGGAATATCCATAGAGAAACCACAGGGGTGTCTCCCAACCCCAAGGAGGTGCTCTCTGAGGAGGAGGTTGAGCATATGGGTGATGAGGCTGCCACTACTCCTGCTAGCACAGAGGAGGAAAGTGGTAACATCAATAAGACCTCCCCCATGGCAACTTTGAATGAGCAATCATTCGAAGGTCCCTGGTGCCAAGAAACCACGGGGGTGGATAGTGCTTCTGCTAGGCAGAAGACTTCCACTACTAAAAGATCCAATGATCCTTCAAAGGAGGGTAACACTTCTAGAGAAGGTGAGGACAGATATAACTACCAGGAATTGATGGATACCATGGGAAACATCAACCAAGATTTCATCAAACAAGGAAAAGAAATAGAAGAAATGAAGTTGGTCATTCTGTCACAACAAATACAGATTGCTAAGCTGAAGAAGATGGTGATCAGTCTGGTACAGAGGAAGAAGAGAAAGCAATTCCAACTAAGGAGAAGGAAATCTGAGAAAGATGCTCCCAAAAAGGGGGAGATCAACATGGAAGAAGCTACAAGAGAGGGGGAGCTTGATGAGGAAAAAGAAGAAGTTGAGGGGGAGCATGATGGGGAGAAGAACAGTACTGAAAGGGAGTTAGAAGCAGAAACTGTTAGTGCTGCTGAAACTTCACAGCCAGTAGTAACAGAGTTATCTCCAACAGAAATTGAAGTAGCTGAAATGCTGATCAAAGCAAAGAATGACACTTCTAAAGCAAAGGGAGTGGTCATAAATGAAGGGGGAGATAAGAAATCAGAACAGAAAGACATGGCTGCAGAAGCAAAGAATAAGGGAAAAGCAAAAATGATAGAATCTGATAAATCATCTAAAAAGCAAAAGATGATTGAGTCAGATGAAGCATTAGCAAAGAAAATGCAAGAAGAGTTAGAACAAGCAGAAAAGGAGCAAGTTGAAAAAGACAGAGAAATGACCAGAGCACTTGCAAATGAGTTAAATCAAGCATTCCAGAAAGGGTTGGAAACAGAAAAGGCAAAACAAAGAGCATTGGTCTTAAGAAAGGCTATGATGAACAGAACAAGTGCTAAGAAGAGAAGACCTTCACAAACTTACCTTGCCACTCAGGAAAGAAATAAAATGATAACTTTCTTGAGGAGTGCAATTGGGGTAAAGAAAGAAATGTTTGTGAAGATGAATTTTGATCAAATCCAGGATCTTTATGAAAAAGAAATGGGGAAGCTAAAGGGCAATGAAAAGGATAGAGTGGAGTTTGAAAAGAAGGCCAAGGAGAGTAATGATGTGAATATCAATCAACCATTCCCTGAAAGTGAAGAGGGAACTCCTATCAAAGAAAAGCCAGAGAACAAGGAAGAGAAGAAGAAGGAAACTACTTTAGGGAAAGTTCAAAAGACTCTGAAAAGAACCAAAATGATGGCTAAAAGAAAGAAGAGTGTAAAGAAGCCTAGAGTAGAAGAAGAACAAAAGGTTGCTGAAGAAGAAGAGGCACCTCAGAATGAGGCTACATCTCAGGAAGTACCACAGAGTTCAGATGCAAACATGTACATGGTAATATTGGATAAAATTCCAAAGCCTATCTCAGCTGAACCTGTTGGATTCAAACCTCCTGAGGTCATTCACTGGGATACTATGGAGGTGGATGGCAAAGAATACATCAGATTGAAAAGAAATGATGAGAAGTATGAAGTATACAGCACCTGGAACAAAATTGTCAGAGAGTGTTCAAGATCTGATTTGGAAGAAATGTTTGAAGTGGGGATGAAAATTTATGCAGATCAGTTGACAGCTCCAGGGTTACCTATTGTGAAGCTAGTCATGGAATACTTGTGCATGTTATTCAATCCAGAAGCAGTGAAGCACTTAATCAGAGATGTGTTCAAGACTGTTAGAGGATGGACTCTCTATGAAAGGAGTGGAGTCTATGAACTAGCACTGGATACTTTTCACATGAAGTACTACTTGGTGGATAAGGTCTACAATCACACAAATCTAAAGCTTCATGCCATGTTGAATAAGAAGTTGGGTTGTGCACCAAATTCAGAAATGGCCAAGTATCTTATTCAGAGGACTATCAATCAGAGTATGAGACTGGATCCTAATATTGGAGTAGATCCATGAAGATTTTGGAAGCATCTAAAGAACTTGACTTCTTTTCCTAAAAGTCAAGTTAGGGGGAGATTGTTGGGAACTGAAGAAAAACTTAAGTATGGTTAATGCTGCTGGTTCAAGGTATTACTACTGCTAGTGTTATTCAAGGTTAGTACTGCTGAGTATTACTACTGCTAGTAGAATTAATACTGCTAGTCAAAGTTAGTGTTGCTTGAACAAAGTTAGTACTGCTTAGCTAGTTAGTACTGCTAGTGGTTAGTGCTGCTTAGTAGTTAATACTGCTAGAACAAAATTAATGCTGCTGAAGATTAATACTGCTTATAAGATGGAGATTCGCATGAAATAATAACAGCTGGATGACCTGAAGATATTCATGGAATGCTTAGAGATATACATGGAAGATATACTGAAGATTTGTTTATTTATTGTAATTATCTTTTGATTAGTATATGTATAGAATAGTTAGAATTTAATTTTTTCTATTATTCTAAGTGATAGAGAGAAATCAACCTCAAGGCATAGATCCTAATTCTAGAGAAGTAGAATTCGTATTGGTGAGCCTGTTCATCAATATTGAGGTTGAGTGTGTAATCTTGTAACTTCAAAGCATTCAATACAAGTTTACAGTTTGTTATTCATATTTTACTGTGTGTTGATTTACTGTTTCATTGAATATCAAAGTGTTATTCCGCAAACTTCTTTGATATTGTTTCTGAGAATTAATTCTTGTTGAGAATTCGATCCTGACACACTACTTCTCTTCTCTTCTCTCTTATTTTTCTCATGGCATCTTCCACCTCTCCTTCCTCCAAGGCTCCCAAGAAGAATATGCCCCCTACTCCTCCCACTTCTCTTACGGATCTCGTCTTCAATCCATGCAACCATGTTGCACGATTGGAGTGTGATCCCCGTCATAAGGAATTTAATCCTATTTCTTCCTTTCTTCAAAAATCACCTCTTCGGTTTGCGTTGACAAAAAACCCGCCAAAAATGAGCAAAATGCTCATTGGGAATTTTTGGCTCACATGTGTTTACGATGCAACAACCAACAAAGTCTCCGCTTCTATTCTTTCGGAACCGACGTCTCCGGACATCACCTTCGGTGTCGAAGACGTTAGGCGGGCCCTTGATCTTCCATCCTACGATTGTTATGACGCATTTCCTCTTGGCACCGAACATGATGAGGTGGTTGCGGCCTTGAACTATATTCATGGCGAAAATGATCGGGGTCGTGGCACACTTCTCCGCCGGCATATGGGAGGTATCTGGAACTTTTTTTTCTCTCATATTATTTTCTGCCTGAGTAAGAAGACTGGTGGACATGATCAATGTCCATCCTACCTTACTCAACTAGCCCATGCTATCATGTTCCAGTGTAAAATCGATTACGCTCAGTATTTTTTTCACGAGTTGATCTCTGTCATTACACCGCCTAAGCGACCGCATGTTGCTTACCCTCGGTTCATTTGGCTTATAATCAACAACTTACTTGCTGATGCAATTGAGGCGGACCATCGGGTCATCTATGACTATCATGCCCCGCTTGTGAAAAGACCCCTTCTCAAACGGGGTCCCTTGGCGACTGATAATCCTCTCCTTCCAGGTATGGTCTCCTTCATCAACTCTCCCGATCTACAGTGGGGAGATGCCAAGGACACTCCGGTGTCCAAAGGTCCCTCCTCTGTAGTGGACCCCTCTTCCCTCTCCCTAGTGACGCCTGCTAGCACTCACTCCTCACAGGCTACAGGCACCGCCGCACTTGCCCAAATGACCATACCATCGAAAGGTCCTTCGGTGGTTACCCAGGTCACCCCCCACACCTTAAAGCGGCGGCACTCTACCTCTTCCCCTCCCTCTTCTCCCAAAAAAAAGAGGAAGGTTTCTAGGGCCAACCCACATACTCCACCCACCGATTCTTCAAAATCGGCTGTTGTTGAAATTGTCCCATCCAAGCCCGGGGAATCTGCTACACCTACTGCCACCTCCTCTGTATCCTCTCCAAAGGATGCATGTGAGACTTTCGAGGACCCTCACCTTCCCTCTTCCCCCTCCTCCTTCGGGGATGAGGATGACTTGGCCTTCTCCCCGGACCAAGGCTCTGACTTCTCACTGCACGGCCTATCACCCGACCATTTCATGGTCGACACTTTTACACGACCCGGTGAGACTCTGGTCTTACCCAAGGCCAGTGTTGAGGGTATTTCACGGTATTTGTCTTACTTGCAACAGGGTCAAGACAAGGTGACAACTCAAGCAGGCCCTTCTACCTCCGCCTACCGCTCTCCTCCACATTCTCCAGAGAGCTCTTCTTCTCCTATGGCTACCTCCGCTGACGGTAGCTCCTCCGATGACTTATCTTCATCACCACGATCACCTGCTACCGATGCTCTCCTCCAGAGAAATGCATGCTACAAAGAACCATCTCGGATTCTTCCTCTTCCTCATCATCCACCGACGCCTTCACGGTGCCAGGCCTCAGCTGCAGCGCGAGACACTCCTCCTGTTCCTGTCATTCCCCCGGAAATCCTAGAAGATATTCAGGAAGCCAACAATCAACATCGTCTCATTGGTGCTCAGTTTCGCGAACATCAGAACATTCTGGGCTCCCTCGTGAAGGTCACTTGCGACAAGTTGTTATCTCTTGAGACCTCAGTTGCTGCTCTTCAAGCGGCCTCTGATGCTCGTGATGCGGAGGTCCGGCGTCTTCAGGCAGCTTCGCAGGTTCACAGTGCCATTTCCACTCAGATTCTTCAGTCTCTTCTGTCTCTTCATCAGCGGTTGGATTCTTTATTGGTTACTCCCCTGACTGCCGCTGAGGGGGAGAAACAGCTGGTGGTTCAAGTCTCTTCAGACAGCGGCCATCAGGGTCCCACTTCTGTTGTATCTACTGATGCTCCAACTGAGGGGGAGCTACTTCCAGGACAAGGGATAGACAAAGGAAAGAAAAATCTATATGCTGATGAAGAGGCCATGCTTTCCCAACAACAAAAGGCTTCTACTATAAAAGCCTTTGTTTGTGAAGCTGATCGGCTAAAACTTCAACCTCCTCCTAAAGTTGACATCCAGCAAGTAGCTGAGCTTGATTCTGATGACATTCTATGGTACCGAAAATCTTTGATGGAACGAAAGTTGAAATCTAAAATTGTTGAAGTAAAGTTTGGCACCTCCAAACGATCAGAGATAGATATCAGAATTGTCATCCGCAGAGAAGACGGCTCTCAGCAGGCTACCAGATTCTGTGACTTGGACGACTACGGACTTTCTGAATGGTATGAAATTTCTGAACTTTTATCCAAGTCCCTTAGTTGACACAAGCCTTCGGTCAAAAGGTCTCTGAACACTCTTCTGGAGAGAATGAAGAACATTGGCAAGAAGTACAAGCATTCTCATGATGAAGAAGTTCAAGTTAAGATTCTAAAGCAGATGTGTCTCTCCTCCCCTCCACAAATCTCTCATTCTGACAAACAACACATCTTCAAGGATCTCGCTGCCAAAGGAATGACTCCCAATTCTCAAAATCTGAATCTGAAGATACCAGGTGGTCCGTCCTTGGGTCCAGGCACTGTGACAGGGCGTCCATACAAAGGAGTCTATTTCTTGGATGAGACGGAAACTAAGAGATTCTTCAGACATGAAGAAATATCTATCGCTCACACCGAGTTTCTGGTAGCCATTCTCTCTCTTATCCCCGTTAATTCTCAAGCTGCATTTCTTCGACATGACATTATGGGTAAACTTCATAAAAGACAGAAGAAGGAATGAAGCGATGCTCTATCTTACCTATGTACTTGTAATCTTTGCTTTGTTAAGTCATATTTAATACAAGTGCACTTCTTTTATTTAGTTTGTACATATATACTTCATTCTTTTATTCTTTTGTAAATGTCGGATATACTTATAAATCCTTATACAAAAAAAAAATCTATGTGAAAAGAACCCAAAAAGAGTAAATATGGGTCAAAATGAATTTATTCAGTACACTCTTTGTTCTATTCTTTAGTATGGATGTCATCCTCAAATAGGGGGAGATTGTTGGGTCATCTGAAGATTTGAAGATGACCTCCGGATCTTCCATTTTATATCATCATACTTAGAATATTTTGAGGTTCTTTTAGCAGCTTGGTTTCTATACAAATGTTCGGTGAAGTCGAAGATCAACCGAAGAAAACAAAGAAGGAGAATATCTTTCAAAGCGGATTGAAGATAGACTCCTCAGCCTAAAGCCAAGTATGCCCACTTGATCAACACCATTGGCCAGGATGGTGCCGATCTCAGTCTTCAGGAGCCGAAGACCTCTTCGGCCGAAGACGTCTTCGACCGAAGACATCTTCGGAAGCCGAAGATTTCTCAATCTTCAGAAGCCGAAGACCTCTCAGTCTTAAGAGCCGAAGACATCTCAGTCTTAAGAGCCGAAGACCTCTCAGTCTTCAGGAGCCCGAAGATCTCTTCGGTAACCAAAGACTTCTTAATCTTCAAGGCATGAAGATTTTTTCAAACACATTGTACTTTCTGACAAAGTATATTGTGATATCTTGCATTGACGTGGACCTAATCTGGAGATCAGATAAAGTAAGTTTTGTCTACTACACCATTTTAAGGAAAGGTCTCCACCATCCTTCTGCAGGTCAACACTTCAAGCCAAAACACCTCAAGACAAAAAGTACATCATGTACCTTACTGAAGACATGTGTCCATCCCTTGCTCAACAGGTGTCCCATGCATTTAATGCATGAGGCACTATAAATATGGAGGATGGTTCAACATGCAAGATCACCAGCTCTCAAGCATTCAAGCTCTCTAAGTGCACTGGCATTCTCTCTCTAAGAAGTTCTTATTGTTTTCTAAGTGTTTTACAATTGTTCTTCATTTTTCTTTGTGTAAGATTGTTTGAATAGATTTCATCTATTCTCTTCCGCAACAATCAAAAGTTTTCTATGTGTAATTCTTGATTTCAAATCAATAAGAATTAAATTAAGTGAAAAACTGTGTGTATTGTATTCAACCCCCCCTTCTACAATACTTCTTTTATTTACTTACTGCTATTTGGGACCAACAATAGATATAGGGGTGGGTTCAAATGAAAACTTATCTTTCATTGTGCACATGAGAACAAATCTTAACGATTGGTCAAAACAAAGAAAAACTAATCAATGGTTAATACATAATAAGGTTAATTAAGATGTGATTAAGGACAAAATTATAATTTTGAATCAACGCCTACCTTCTTTGACTTTTTATTTTTATTTTTAATTAAAAAAAATTTACCCCCTTAAACTTTAAAATAATTTATCTTAAAAATTACTAATATTTTAATCAAACAAATTACATAAAAAACCGATAATTTCGTGCTCTTCGATATGACATCCATCTCGATATAGTTTTTTTTTTCGTTTTAACCATTTTTACGTGAAATTCTATATACGTGTTATATTCATTATGAATATGCATACACGTCTTCGGGTGTCCACATTCAGTATGAATAACAAAGGTGAACGTTCATTCACTATTCATGATGAATAATACAATATTAAGGATTTTTTCGTTTTAACCGTTTTTTACGTGAAATTCTATATATGTGTTATATTCATTATGAATATTCATGCACGTCCTCGGGTGTCCATATAACACATTCAATTCTGAAAATAACAACTAACATAAAATTTTCTAAATACATCGATAATTGATTCATCTACAATCACAATTTAAGATTTAACCTCAATACACATATTTCATTCTAAACATACAGTCTATAATAGGGACGGTGCTACTAAAACCTAGTAATAGTCACTATCTCCAAACTGCGGAAGACTTCACTAATTACTTACACTTGTGAAAAACTAAGCACATCTCTTCATAGTACTGCTAGAACTAAACCTTCATCTGGAACCTGATACACATGCCGACAAATAAAAAGGTTAGGCTTAACGCCTAGTGAGCTCAAGAGTTTTCAACATATATAAATTAAGCGTTTGAAAAGGAAGGATGCAATTAAAATCATAATACTTCAAGATGATATGTTTTACTTATGAAAACGACTCGTTTACCAAATATGCACATTTTAAAGATGATGATTCTAGCATAAAAAAAATCCTTCGCAAAATAGATTTTAACCCGAAACTCACTTGAAGCATTAAACAGGGATTAAATTCCCAATTTATAAAAAAAAACGCATATAAGCCTTTATTTCCCGAAACACCAAAACACGGGTGGAACACTAATACTCAACACATAACTCATGGATAAAACCCGTACATATAAGACGTAACCGAAAACATGGATACTAAAAATACAATACCCAAAACAACACCTTTTGGTGACAGGGGAGACCCGTTTCCATTGAACGTGGTGGGAACACAAAAGTATGTCACGTATTTATGTTATCGAACTGCACCTCAGATCATTGACTTTAGTGCACACTAATTTAAGTGTCACCTCAAGTCCCCAACACCTTTAGTGCACACCACTTAGCGGGCGTCACCTCAAGGACACGGTACCTTTAGTGCACACCACTTAGCGGGCGTCACCTCAAGGATACCCGATCTTAGTGCCCATTCGCTTTCTAGTAGAGTTCCAACCTCAAGGTTCCCGTTCGACCTTTAGTATCTACTCACTAGCATTCAAGGTAGGAGTCTCAACTCCTTACTTGATAACCCCTGATGACTAATCCTCGTGCACAAGGATTTGAGCATCAAAACCACAAAACCCATGGTTCCGGAGTACAACCCATGAAGGTTCATCACCACGAAAAAAAATGGGACAACAACAATGCCAACACAACATATCTTCCCAAAGTGAGAAATCAAGACTCCTCACTATCAAATATGACCGACTTACATGCCTTATGGATCCAATGCATTACAATCTAAAATACATGACTCTGAACAAATGACTCATGCACTCAAAACATGTATTCTCCAAAATAAAGTGCAATAAACGCAACTCACACCCCAAACTCCACTTTAAGTTATTTAAAACCGGACAAATGTCCCCAAGACCCAACAAAATCCAAACCGAGCCATAAGTTCAACAAATCCAAAGACCCAACGTTGAAACTCATAAAAATGAAATCAAACGTAAATGACTCGTAATAATGCAACCCATGCTTCAAAACACATAAATAACTCCAACATAATTTAGATTAGGACAAAACGTTTTTCAAGTGGGTTCATGCCTTTTTATCCTTTCAAAACATCCCATAACACCAAATTACATGTATTTATACTCAAGAATATACTCCGTGAAATAAATCATTAAGATACCCAAAACATATGATTTATTTATCAAAATGCCCAAAATCTCAAAGATGTGTGTTACATAAGTTTATAAAGTTAAATATACCCAAGTAACCAAAACTTATCAGCAGTTAACAATTTAATGTAAAACACAAACACTTTAAAAATAAACATTTTGGCATGTACACCGTTTTCACAAATCAACTTGAACTCACCTTGCTAGATTTAGGCTAAATCTAGATTTTACCCCAACTTGAGCTCCTTTGAAAAAACTTGCATCTTCAAGCCAAATCTTCCAAAAACCTAGATCCACAAGTTTCCAACCATAAATATACTCATTCAATCAATAAGAAACAATCCCCAAACACTTTACATCAAAATCTCCATCTTGGTCAAAACCCTAATTTTGACCTAAATCTTCCAAAATCTTACAAACCGAAATTGGAGGAATAGAATACTAGGATATCATCAATGAAGCATATATGTCACCTAATAAGGTTTAGAAATGGAGAGGATAAACTTACCAGTTAGGTTCTGAGTAAAACCTAATAAACCCAAAAATCTCTAGTATTGGAGGTGGGAACATAATCTTGCATCAAGAGGTGAAGTCATTATCATAATATGGAAGGGAAACGCTTTGATCTTCATGGAAAAGCCTCGAAATTGGCTAGGGTTCAAGAGGGGGAGAGAGGAAATGATTTGGGAGAGAATGGAAAGGGGTTAGAAGTGGGAAATGAGGAGAATGGGTGAAAATTCGGACTTAAACAGCCTCTCAGTCCCCGCACGCGACATTGCCATGCGACAGTCGCATAGACTGTGCCGTGCGTGTCCCTCTTCCTGCGACATTGCCAGGCGACAATGACACTGTCACAGTCGCTTGGCATAGTCGTCGGGCATGTTCCGAGCCCCAAAACCCAAGTTTTCTAATACCAAGTCCCTCTACACTCTTAGGGACATTTCATAAAGGTTTCCCAACAAAATCCCGTCATTTACCAGTCATAAAAACATTCGGGTGACCTTTACTTACCGAAAATTACGGGTGTTACAGTCCACATTCAGTATGAATAACAAAGGTGAACGTTCATTCACTATTCATGATGAATAATACAGTATTCAGGATAAAGAATACACGAATCCATGATTCATGTATTATTTATCATGAATCGGTTTATTATTCACCCTGAATGTTTTATTATTCATCCTGAATGATACATTATTCATGATAAATAATATATGAATGACCCGTGAAGGTGTAGACACATGACACACTCTCTTTTGTTTCCCAATTCACAACCAAATTTTGGTTTAATTCATTATGAATATGTATGTGCATCCCCGGATGTCCCACATTCGGTATGAATAATAAATGTGAACGTTCATTCATTATTCATGATGAATAATATAGTATTCAGGATGAATTACATAACATTCATGACGAATAATACACGAATTCATGAATCGTGAATTATTCACCCTGAATGTTGTATTATTCATCCTGAATGATACATTATTCATGATGAATAACACATGAATGACATGTGAAGATGTGGAGACGTGACTCGCTCTCTTTTGTTCCCCGATTCACAACAGAATTATTCAATACGTTCTCGATTCGTCTTGATGGGTGTTGGGTTACCGTGCTGAAGAAACGTGATACCTTACGACATTGAAGAAAGTGTTGAAGAAGGTAATGTCGAATTACATACTTACGGTGTCGAGACGTTGTACAAACTTGAACGTACATAAATATTCATAATGAATATAACACATATATAGCATTTCATGTAAAAACGGTTAAAACGACAAAAAAAACTATATCAAGATGGATGTCATATCGAAGAGCACGAAATTCTCATTTTTTTGATATAATTTGTTTGATTAAAATATTATTAATTTTTAAGATAATTTATTTTAAACTTTAATTGGGTAAAAAAGTTTTTAATTAAAAAAGAAAATAAAATGTCAAATATGGTAGGCGTGACTTTAAATTTTCTTCCATTTTTACCACTAAGCATTTTAAAATTAAAACTCTATTTAATATGAGTTGTTGAATCAAAAGAGATTGAGTGGCTGAAATTTATCCTCACATGCACAATGAAAAATGAGTTTTCATTTAAACTTTTCTCTCTCTCTCTCTCTCTCTCTCTCTCTCTCTCTCTCTCTCTCTCTCTCTCTATATATATATATATATATATATATATATATATATATATATATATATAAGGGATTAAATGCAAACTACTCTTATGATGCAAACTTTGTACAATGATTTCCACCAATCTTGATTTTCTTTTAATTTTCTTTTATTTTTAATTATAGGGGATTAATTAATGGTCAAATTGTAATAATCCGTTTTAATTATGGTAATTATTGTTTGGTTTTAATTTCAGATATTTACAAAATAATAACCAACTAATTATGGTAACCAATTTTTTTTCCTGATTAAAGGTTTATTTTCTAATTATTATTTTTTCCTAAGTACAGTTTTATTTTCTAATATTTTTATTTCTAATTACGTTTTTTTCTAATTATTTCTAAACGGTTTTAATTATTTTTTTCTAATTATGATTTTATTTTCAATTTTCCTTTTTTAATTACGGTCACTATTGTTTCAATATAGTTTAATTATGTTTCACAATGGTTTCAATAATGTTTCATTATGGTTGTAATAAGGTTTCATCTAGATGATGAAATATGTTTTACAACTTTATTTGAAGGTGAACCTGTTTCACTATGGTTTCAAAAAGGTTTCACCATGTTTCAATAAGATTTCACTATGGCTTCTTTATGGTTTGGTTATGTTTCGCTATTGTTTCAATAATATATAGGTGAATTTATAATATATTAAAAAAGAACTTATAATATATATTAAAAGAATTTGGTATCCTTTTTTGAAAAAAGAATCATCATGTTTCCTTATTTGAATTTGGAATTGTAATGTACCGTTATGCTCTTCTGTCCTATTTTTATTAATTTATTATATTAAATTAATTTATTTATTAACATAAATAACTCAAATGAATATTGACCCTTGATTTATGATATAAACGACATCTACAAGGGTTACAAAGTTTGTCATAAGAGTGCTTTACAAATAAACCACCTATATAGAGAGAGAGAGAGAGAAGGGAGGATCATGCGAGAAGAAAACTAATTTGTGAGAAAACGAGAATAAAATTTGAGCCAGATAATTTATTAATAAAAAAACCATAAATAAAAAATAGTTTAAGAAATTAAGATAATTATCATTTTAAATTGGATAAATCCTTAAAATTCTTATTATATCTTTTAGATTTATTTAATTTTTAATTTCAATTAGTTATTAATTTTTTTTCTAAATATACTTTTAATAAAAAAAATCACAATTTTAACTAAATATTACATGTGATATCATTATATGAATATTTATACATATCACATATCATATTATTACATGTGATAATTATATATATATATATATATATATATATATATATTTGTTAATCATATGTGATTATGTATACTTCTATTTATAGATCTTTTTGTGATGTAAATATTATCACATATGATAATTGTATATATTTTAGCTAATTATATATGATTATGTATACTTCCATTTATTGATCTTTTTATGATGTAAATATTATCACATGTGATATTGTATATATTTTAGTTAATCATATGTGATTATGTATATTTATATTTATAGATCTTTTTGTGATGTAAATATTATCACATGTAATTATGCGTCATTTATATTAAGACATATATTATCATATGTGATATTTACAAAAATCCATCTGGTGGGATCATATGTGAAACATAATAATATATCACATGTTAAACGAAGTTAATCACATGTGATTCAAAACGTAAATCTAAAAAATAGAGAAAAAAAATGGTGAAATAAATAATGAATTAGTTATGGATATCACATGTGATATTTGATAAAAATTATGATTTTATCTATAAAATAATAATATAAATTTGATAAAAAAAATTATGAATTTATTAAAATTAAAAAATAAATAAATTTAAAAGATATTATGAGATTTTTAAGAATTTATCCAATTCAAATTGTAATTATCCTAATTTAAAAAAAAATATTTATGCTATTTTTTAATTAATAAGTTATGTGTCTCTTATTCCTTCTCGTCTTCTCGCAAATTGACTACGTTTTCGTTTGAACCTGCCCTTATATATATATATATATATATATTAAAAAATGAGAAACCCCAAAATTTTAAGAATGAGAAAAACAATCTCAACCATTAGTTAAAATTTCTATTTTTAAGTCTTTTTTCACTAATTAAGATAACTATAGAAAAATCCAAATATGTTAATTTGTCTTTTAATTTTTCTATAACATTTTTTGGATATTGATAATCATTAATTATGTACCCATTTTTTTACCTTAAAATCAATGGCGATTTTACAATCTAAAAATAAAATTAAATATCTTACTTGCATAAATCTCATATGTGAACACATATGAATCTTAATTACTAACTTGTACTTGAATCAATTTAAAATTTATAACCAAAATTTTAAATCAGTTTAAGATTCAAATATGAGCACGTGAATGCTAACATATATTAACATGTGAATCTTAATTATAATTTGTATGTGAATCAATTTATAATTTATAATCGAGATTTAAAATTAGTTTAAGATTCATATGTAAATCTTAAAAAATATATATCATCATGATCTTAAATTAAAGATAATGAAATTCTTGTTTTCTGGTATAATTCTTTAAAATAAATATTAATTATATTTTAGATAATTAAATTAAAAAAAACATACATGTAATCTAATTTTTATTTAAAAAAGATAGTGGGTAATTATTTTGAAAAAAAATACTCCATTAGTGATTTAATTATTCAAAAATTTCAAAATGTCCCCCTCAACTTCCTTATGTTATTTAAATTACTCACAATATTTCTATATCTAATGGCTGAGATATCTTTCACATTCTCAAAATTTTGGGTTTCTCGTTTGAACCATCCCTTATATACATATACTAAAAGCGTACTCGTGCAATGCAGCGAGATACATTACGATTTTAATGTTTCATTTTATTTTTTTGTCAATTTACAGTACAATTTTGGATTGTTTTGAGAAAGTGATAATGTTTTTCTTATAAATTTGTTTAATTTAGGCTTAATAATATAATGTTTTTATATAAAAAATAAAATATTTTGTTAGAATTCAATGATTATCTTATATATTTTAATGACATCTAGAAAAAATAACTAATTACATATTTAATAATATAATTAAAAAAATTATAGTAATATAATATATTAATTAATAGTGATACATGGAAAGGTCTACATAAAAGGAAGGTGATCCACATACCAAATTGGTGGATGTTAGAAGCATGCAGTAATAATATGTATCTTGTGTTTTGATACTTGTAAATTAAGAAAATTTTAAAATCTTACATAAAATAATGGTACCTTGTACCTAATAATTTGTATTTAAGAGTTTTTTATCCGTCATTTATAATATAGTGTGTGTGTATATATATATATATATATATATATATTAGTGTTCAAAAAAGTGCGTCATGGCACGATTTGCCGTTACGGAATAACCCATATCGTTTATGTAAGGCATGACTCAGGCCATGGCACCTTGAGCCAACACCACAACGCGTTTTTTTTGTAAAACGTGATTTTTTTAGTTTTTTTTTTAATCTTTTATCTCTTATTTTTTTACATTTTTAACTTTAGATTTTCATTAGAGAAAAGTCTAAAAAAACCCAATGGACTTTAGTGTTTGGAGTGATTAAGTCATTAGACAATTTTTTAAAACAAATAAGTCCTTAGATATTTCAAAACACATTAAATAAATCCTTGGACTTTTAGAAACCTGATAAATACATCCTTATTACTTAAAAATGTAATTTGCAACCTACATAACAGGTAAAATTACAAATTAATCAAAAAAAATGTCACATACTTTATCCCCCTACAAATAAAAAATGGAGAAATTAACTAAAATAGTTAACCTCATTAGGGATGGGAATGGGGTGGGGATGGGGCGGGGACCCTAATCCCCATCCACCCCATTCCCGTCCCTGATCCCCCATATCCGTCCCCGTCCCTACCGGAGAATACGATCACATCCCCATCCTCAACGGGGAAACGATGATTTTTTTATACCAAAAAACCATGTTAATAACCTGTTAATAAGTTATATAACTATTAAAAATTAAAGTATGCTAACAAAACTTTGAACTAGTAATAACTATTAAAGTATGCGTGCAAGACAAGAATTAAGAGGGAGGGCGTTTGGCTTGCAAGACAAGAAACGATGATCGATCGCTGGGCTTGGGAGTTGGGAAGGCGTGCGAGATTTAAGAATTAAGAATCGAACTATCGAGATCTGCACTCTGCAGCTTCTATTTTAAACTCTAAAGTTCTAAAAAGTAAAAGTGTAAAACCTAAATGGCTAAACCTTTATGATGTTAACTAATTACTAATTTATCATCAATTTATCACCGTTGCACGCTTGCACCACATGGACGACACATGTAGGATTTAGGAATATTAGGAATAAATAATTATTATATATTTTTTAATTTATTAAATATTATATAATACGGGTACGGGGCGGGGAGTGGGATACCCGGCCCCGGCCCCATCCCGGTTTAAGTTAAACGGGGATCCCCGTCCCCGATACCCGGTTCACTACTAAATAAAAGACTTTTTCTGGCGGATTTTTCCGCCGAAAAATTTCGGCGGATTTCCGATGAAAGTCAAACGGGTCAAAGCACTTTGACTTTCGCCAGAAATCCGTCGGAAATTTATTTTTATTTTATTTTTTTTAAAAAATCAATTATTTCCGGCAGATTTCTGACGGAATATAACTTTTTAAAAAAAAATTATTAATTATAATTATTTATTTATTTTCAGAGGATTTTAATTAATTAAAATCCGCCGGAAATCGTCGGAAATAATTAATTATTTATTTTTTTAAATAAATTAAAAATAATTAAAAATAAAAAACCGCCGAAAATCCGCCGAAAATAATTAATCATTTATTTTTTTTAAATAATTAAAAAAAATAAAAATAAAAATCCGTCGGAAATAATTAATTATTTATTTTTTTAAGAGAATTAAAAATAAAAATCCGCCGAAAATCCGCCAAAAATAATTAATCATTTATTTTTTTAAAAGAATTTAAAAAAAAATAAAAATAAAAATCCGTCGGAAATTCGTCGGAAATAATTAATTATTTTTTTTAAAGAATTAAAAATAATTAAAAATAAAAATCCGTCGAAAATAATTAATCATTTATTTTTTGAAAAGAATTTAAAAAAAATAAAAATAAAAATCCGTCGGAAATAATTAATTATTTTTTTTAAAGAATTAAAAAAATTAAAAATAAAAATCCGTCGAAAATCCGCCGAAAATAATTAATCATTTATTTTTTAAAAGAATTTAAAAAAATAAAAATACAAATCCGTCGGAAATAATTAATTATTTATTTTTTTAAAAGAATTAAAAAAAATTAAAAATAAAATTCCGCCGAAAATCCGCTGAAAAAATTAATCATTTATTTTTTAAAAGAATTTAAAAAAATAAAAATCCGTCGGAAATCTGTCGGAAATAATTAATTATTTATTTTTTTAAAAGAATTTATAAAATTAAAAATAAAAATTCGTCGGAAATCCGCCGAAAACATTATGAAATTTAAAAGAATTTAACGTACCCAGTTGGGCTTTAACGGATCCAGTTGGGCTTTAACGGATCTAGTTAGGCTTTAATGGATCCGGTGGGGCTATAATTGATGCAATTGGGCTTTAGCGGATCTAGTTAGGCTTTAATGGATCCGGTGGGGCTATAATGGATGCAATTGGGCTTTAACGGATCCAGTTGGGGCTTTAACGTAGCCGGTTAGCTTTAACGTACCCAGTTGGGCTTTAATGGATCTAGTTAGGCTTTAATGGATCCGTTGGGGCTTTAATGGATGCAGTTGGGGCTTTAACGAATCCACTTGGGCTTTAACATACACATTTGGGCTTTAACATATACAGTTGAGTTCTAACGGATCCAGTTAGTCTTTAATGGATACGGTTGGGCTTTAACAGATCCAGTTGGGCTTTAATGGATGCAATTGGGCTTTAACGAATTTAGTTGGAGCTTTAACGTACCCAGTTGGGCTTTAACGTACCCAGTTGGGCTTTAACGTACCCAGTTGGGCTTTAACGGATCCAGTTAAGCTTTAACAGATCTAGTTAGGCTTTAATGGATCCGATGGGAGCTTTAACCATACCCAGTTGGTTAAAAAAAAGAATCCGCCGAAAATCCGCCAGTTGAGCTTTAACGTACCCAGTTGGTCTTTAATGGATCCGGTTGGGCTTTAGCGTACCCAGTGGGGCTTTAATGGGTATAGTTGAGCTTTAATGGATACGGTTGGGCTTTAATGCATCCAGTTGGACTTTAATGTACCCGGTTGGGCTTTAACGTACCCGGTTGGGCTTTAACGAATCCAGTTGGGTTTTAACGGATCCGGTTGGGCTTTAATGTATCCAGTTGGACTTTAAATACCTGGTTGGGCTTTAATTGATCCAGTATTGCTTTAATGGATGCGGTTAGGCTTTAACGTATCCAGTTGGGCTTTAACGTACCTAGTTGGGCTTTAACGGATCTTGTTGGGCTTCAATGGATCTAGTTGAGCTTTAACGTACCCAGTTGGTCTTTAATGGATCCGGTTGGGCTTTAACGTACCTAGTGGGGCTTTAATGGGTATAGTTGAGCTTTAATGGATACAGTTGGGCTTTAACGTACCCGATTGGGCTTTAATGGATCGGTTGGGCTTTAATGTACCCCGTTGGGCTTTAACGTACCCGGTTGGGCTTTAACGAATCCGGTTGGGTTTTAATGTTCTCAGTTGGGCTTTAACGGATCGCTTAGTTATGAATTCAAACATATAGCTTTAGAAATTTGTACTCATGCATCATGACTTGTAATTTTGAATTTTAAGTAATTTGTATCAATAAACAGTACTTGATGCATATGAGTTTTTTCTTCGATAGTTTGATAATAATGTAATTTATTTTAGGTTTAATAAAATAATGTTTTTTTATAAAATAAACATTAAATATTCTGTTAGCTTTTTAGGGTTGTTGAAGTGAGGAATGATTTTAGGGAAGTTAAACTTGTTAGAGATTAGGATTAAATAGAAAAAAATATTAAGTTTTCATTCTTTATTTAGATTTTTAAGTAATTACCATTAAATAGCAGTACATCAAACTTTAATAATTGTTTTTAAGAGTTTTTTTTATCAATGCTTTATAATATAGTATTAATAGATATAGATAGATACACACAATCGACACACACATATACACACAATTTTTAAGTTAAGATCCTATTTTTCCTTTCCCCCTAAAATTTTATTCTACCTTATTTCCCTCCCAAATTTTCCCCCCAATTATTTCAGGACTCCCTCCCATACCCACCCTTTTGACCCTAATCGACGCCATCCTCTCATCCCCTTCATCCTCTCATCGACGCTCCATCTCATCCTCTCGTCCCCTTCATCCTCTCGTCCCCTGCCGCTGTCGACTACCAGAAACCACCACCACCGCCGCCGCTACCGTGCAACCGCCACAGCAGTGTATGATCGATTGGAGACTCTTGCAAAATGGTCAGTTAGTTAAACCCTCTTTCCCAATTCTCTATTTTGGAGACTCTTGCAATTTAGCTTAGGTTTTCTTTATGCTTGATCTTTTAAGTAGTTTTCTCTCAAATTCTATGAATCCTCAAATATATCACAGTTCCAATTTCTTGTTACATACAAACCCACAAAATTTTTAGTACAATCTGTTACCGGTTGTTTTGATTTCGGGATCACGGCTGTTGTTTTGAATCGTGATTGCTTCTTCTATCTCATTCTAATAACCCCTTTTAAATCTGAAAGCCAAATAGAAAAAGGGATTTTTTTTTACTATAACTTGCTTCTCTTCGTTTATGTCATTCTGAAAATTTCAGCATTTCCCATTGAAGATCTTGTTATTCTTTTGCTTTCTTGGTGGGTGATTTAGACATTTGACATATAGCCAAAAACCCTTTTCATCAAACTGGATCTTCTTGTCAAAAGATTCAATTTTTTTAACTGATTTACCCCTCTTTGTTGCAGGGAACATGCCCTTGAACTCATCTTTACAGAAGATGGAAGTGCTCGTATTAATGCACAAATGTATATGAGTAAGGATGAAAATTCAGAAGAGCCAGAATGGTTCCCATCTACTGTATATCAGGTAACGAATTATCTGCTCCAAGGAAGGTGCATTTTGACTTTTGAGGTCAGAACAATTGATTTTCAAAACAAATATAGATTCTAACTTTTAGCAGCCATCAATGCTTTTCAGCACTCAAGAATTTCATATTAATCTGAAAGTTGAAAATTAACATGTTTGAAAATTTTTCTCTTGTTTCTTTTTTGGAATGGATGTTGTACCTATCCCTCCACTTGGCTTTATCAGACAGTCGCATGGTTAAAGTTGAAGGATCCTTATGCTCAAGATTCATTGTGTAAAGATATTTGCTAATAATATATGATCCTAAAGGGTCACACCAATAACAACTTGATATAAATAGATTATTTATAAGAATTTGATTCTTAATAAATATTCATAACTCTTATAATTAAATTGGAAATTATTTGTTTTATGAAATTGACTATTTTCAAAGTCAAGTATCAAATATATCATAAGGTATGATTTATTAAGTCATGAACATTTTTTTTTGAACTAGAAAGACTTTTTGTCTTTTAACTAAATAAATGAGGCTTTCTATAGGGATGGAGAAGTGAGTATTTAAATGGGAAAGACATGCTTTAGAAGCATACCTAGACACTATGATTAAGCATGAGTATTAGAAGTATGGAGGTCTTAAAGTGTTAAGACCACATGGGTACAAAAAAAGAGTTTAAAAAGGCTTGCATTTGGCTATCCTTGAAAAACTAACAAAAAACACATACTTCAAGTATTCTCTCATTATTCTCACTAGTTAAGTCTTGAAATAATTGATATACTTGCATACTCTCTTTAAGTCAAAACTTGGTTTTGTCTTAAAACTTAAGAGTTTAGGACTAGCATCCATTCAAGTTGGTAATTGTTGGTGAACATCTTTGGAGGAGTTCTACTCTTTCACTCTTGCCATCTTCTTCAACGATCTAGCCTCCCAAGAGGATTCAAAAGCTACAAAGGTTGTTATTTATTTTTCCCTCTATGGTTGTGTTTTAATCTTTCCAATGTATTGCAAGATGATCCTTGGTGGGAAATAAAATGGTTTATTGTTATACATTTATAAAATACTTCCATTGTCTATTTTAAGTTTTTTGGAAACTTATATTGTATAAATCCCAACAATTGGTATCAGATATTAAAATTTGAACGCAAGATATAAAATAGGATTTTATATAAGAATCTTACCATAAAATGAGATTTTAAAAGGGTACCATGGTTTATTGGATGCATGCAATAACCATGATATCATATGTTTTAAAACTAGATTTATAAAACATTTATAAATCCATTTCAAACGCAAGTCTATGCCATCCAAATTTTGAAACATTCGCATCACCATTTGTTAGATGCTTGTGGGATAAAGTGAGTCACTTAACCACTTGTGTTATCTTTTGGTGGCCGAAGTGCATTCGCGATTTCTATAACAGTTATAGGCCGATTATACAAGTTTCTCTAATTGGATGACTTGATCGGAATTCTTTTGTGATAAAGTGAGTCACCTAAACAAAAGAGATCTGAGGCATAGATGGGATCAAACATGTCATGTTAACAAAATGTTATTAAGGATCCCATGCAACTAGAAATTACATTTGGATGTAATTAGTAAATCATTACTTACCTTATTAAATTAAATGAATGGGATAAAGTGAGTCACCTAACCATTTAATTGTTTTGCAACTTGGATTCTAGCCTTTAAAAATTAATGTTTTAGAAACAAAAGGGTATTAATTTTAAATAACTAAATACTAAATAAAAACTTTGTAAATATTTTATAGATGGCTCCACCTACTACTGTTGTTCAACATCACTCTCACCCAATGTCAATCCGATTACTCCTTGAGAAGGAAAAACTTAACCACTCAAATTTTTAGACTGGTACCGCAACCTAAGAATTGTACTAAAACAAGAGAAAAAGGACTATGTTCTTGAGAAACCCGTTCCCGAAGAACTCCAAACTACTCCAAAGGCTGCCCATGACATCTGGATCAAGCATTCTGATGACTCGATCGATGTCGCATGCCTAATGCTTGCTACAATGATTCCAGACCTTCAGAAGGATCTGGAACATCGTGAAGCTTATGATATGATCGCACATCTTAAACAGATGTTTGAAAATCAAGCAAGAACCGAGCGATTCGAAACTGTTCGAGTGCTCCATGGTTTTAAAAATGGAGGAGGGTGGAAATGTAAGCACTCATGTTCTTAAGATGAAGAGTCAATTGGACCATTTGGAGAGACTAGGCTCTCCTTACCCACTTGATCTGGCAACGGATTTGATCCTTAACTCTTTGCCAAAGTCGTATGACACTTTTATCTTGAATTACAACATGAATGGTTGGGATAAGACCATCTCGGAGTTGCATTCGATGCTAAAAACTGCCGAGAAAAACATCCCAAAGAAACCATCCCAAGTGCTCATGATCCGGGAAAGACAAATCAAGAAAACCAAAGGCAAGAACTTCAAAGCTAAACCACAAGGTGGTAAAGGAAAAAGGAAAATTGTTTCCAAACCCCAACAGCCGAAGAAGAAGGAAAAAGTGGCCAAAGAAGACGCATGTTTTGAATGTGGCGTCGTCTGTCACTGGAAGCGGAATTGTCCCACTTACCTTGTTGGGTTGAAAACCAAGAAGGCCGGGGAGGGCACTTCAGGTATATCTATTTTCATGATTGAAATGGGAATATTTACTTTTTCATCTACCACTTGGGTATTTGATACCGGGTGTGGAACTCATATTTGTAATTCGTTACAGGGGTTCAGAAGGAGTAAGAAATTGAAGGCAGGCGATATGGTACTACACATGGGCAATGGAGCAAAAGTTGCAGTCCAAGAAATAGGAACTTTTGAAATGTGTTTACCAAATGGGTTGTACTTATTGTTAGACAATGTTTGTTATATTCCAAGTTTAACTCGCAATATAATTTCAGTTTCGCGTTTAAAACAATCTGGTTTTAATTATCAATTTGTTGATGATAATATTCACTCTTTTTTGAAAGGAATATTCTATTTTGAGGCAAGGCCCATTAATGGAATATATGAATTAAACCTTGATTGTTCTTCAAGCAATAATTCCATTTATCATGTAAACACCAAAAGGTTCAAACATGATTTGAACCAAACCTATCTATGGCATTGTCGTCTTGGCCATATAAACAAGAAGCGCATATCCCAACTCTAAAAGAGTGGACTTTTGGAGGCAAATGATAATGAATCATTTGATATATGTGAATCTTGCTTATGTGGAAAGATGACAAAATCCCCTTTCTCTGGTTCAAGTGAAAGGGCAAGTGATTTGTTAGGAATCATACATACTGATGTATGCGGTCCTTTCAAAGTCATGACTAGATATGGTGAAAGATATTACATCACCTTCACTGATGACTTTAGTCGTTATGGTTATGTGTTCTTAATGAAACATAAACATGAAGCATTTGAAAAGTTCAAATTGTTTCAAAGTGAAGTTGAAAATCAACTCAACAAAACCATTAAGGTCCTTCGTTCAGATAGAGGAGGTGAATACCTCAGTGAAGAGTTCCAAGATCATCTTAGAAGTTGTGGAATTGTCTCACAACTCACTCCACCCAAAACACCGCAGCACAATGGTGTGTCTGAGAGGAGGAACCGAACCTTACTTGATATGGTTCGTTCTATGATGAGTCGAAGCACTCTTCCACTATCATTTTGGAGTTATGCCCTACTCACTGCCGCCCGTATTGTGAATATGGCACCAACTAAAAAGGTAGATAAAACTCCGTATGAGATCTGGCATGGAAAAGTTCCATCCCTATTATACATGATGGTTTGGGGTTGCGAAACTTATGTGAAACAAGAAGCTTCTAGCAAACTCGATCCAAGATCTACAAAATGCATATTTGTAGGATACCCTAAAGATTGTTTAGGTTATTACTTCTACATCCCTAGTGAGAATAAGATTGTTATTGCACGAAGAGCTGAATTTTTAGAGAGCAAGTTTCTAAATGATGAAGCAAGTGGGAGGCAAGTGGATCTTGAAGAAGATCAAGAACCACAACCAAATGCAACTCAAGTTGGCACTAGTACTCAACAAGAAGTTGTTGAAGATGAACAAGTGGTTGTTCATGAACCCATTGAAACACAAGGCGTTTGAAGAACTGATAGAGTTCGTCAAGAACCTGAGAGATATGGATTTCTCATTGACGAATGTTTCTTGATAAGTTCCGAAGAACCCATCAACTATCGGGCAACTGTGTCAAATTCTGAATCTGACAAATGGCTTGAAGCCATGAACGCTGAGATGCAATCCATGTATGAGAACCAAGTATGGGACTTGGCTAATCTTCCTCCCCATTGTAAGACTGTAGGGAGTAAGTGGATCTTCAAGTTGAAGACTCACATGGATGGTAATATACACACTTATAAAGCAAGACTTGTTGCAAAAGGTTTCACTCAAACTCATGGTATTGACTATGACGAGACTTTTTCTCCAGTTGCTATGATTAAATCATTTAGGATACTGTTTGCCATAGCCACATATTATGATTATGAGATATGGCAAATGGATGTTAAACCCGCTTTTCTTAATGGACTCTTGGAAGAAGATGTCTATATGGATCAGCCTGAAGGTTTTGTCGACCAAAAGAATCCTAATAAAGTGTGTAAGCTTAAGAGATCCATTTATGGATTGAAGCAAGCATCTCGAACGTGGAATATTCGTTTTGATGAGCAAATCACAAAGTATGGTTTTATCAAAAAACGAAGATGACACTTGTGTTTACAAGAAAACTAGTGGGAGCACAGTGACATTCCTAGTTTTGTATATAGATGACATACTAATCATGGGAAATGATATTCCGACCTTGCATGGTGATAAGTCTTGGCTCGGAAAATGCTTCTCAGTGAAAGACTTGGGAGAGGCAGCATACATTCTTGGTATAAAGATCTATAGAGATAGACCACAACGGTTAATAGGTTTAAGTCAAAGTACATACATTGACAAAGTCTTGAAGCGGTTCAAGATGGAAGACTCTAAGAGAGGATTCGTACCAATGCAACCAGGCATTATTTTGAGTACATCTTAAAGTCCTAGCACAAAGGTTGAGCTAGAAAAGATGAATGGCATCCCATATGCTTCAGCCATTGGATCCATCATGTATGCCATGATATGTACTAGACCTGATGTATCGTGTGCGTTGAGCATGACGAGCAGATATCAGCAAAATCCAGGAGACAGTCATTGGCTGGCTGTGAAGAACATTCTAAAGTACTTAAGAAGGACTAAAGAAATGTTCCTCGTCTATGGAGGTTTGGAAGAAGAGCTTAATGTAAAGTGCTACACTGATGCTTTTTTCCAAACTGATCGGGATGATTGTAAGTCACAATCAGGATATATCTTCGTTATGAATGGAGGTGCGGTTTCATGGAAAAGTTCCAAATAGAGTGTTGTGGCACAGTCCACTATAGAATCAGAATACGTTGCTGCTTCGGAAGCTGCTTGGATGAAGAAGTTCATTGATGAACTAGGGGTTGTTCCTTCCATTCAGGATCCCGTAGAGATCTTTTGTGACAATGAGGGTGCTATTGCTTTAGCCAAAGAACCCAGGTCACCTCAAAGAACCAGGCACATTCACCGAAGGTTCAACTACATTCGTGATGAAGTTGGAAATGGTGATATTTGTATTCGCAAAGTACACACATATCATAACTTGGCGGACCCATTCACGAAGCCCCTATCGCAAGCCAAACATGAAGGCCATGCTAGAGGAATAAGACTTCGTTATTCTAGTGAATGGATTTGATCTTGGTTTAGTATTGAACATTGAACTTATAATCAATGACTATTGTAATGATTATGATGTATATGGAATATGATCTTTTCATTAAATACTTATTGAGTTCTAGATTAACATGTTTAATCCTTGAATAATTTAATTATTCTAAATGTCCATAGTCGATCATTATTGTGGGAACAAAATGAAGTAAGACTAATATGAATTGGATTGGTTGATTTTCATAGAGAATAAAATAGCAAAAGTTTGCAACCAAGATTCATAGGTACTTGCTAGGGAACAAGTATTGGACATGACCCGATTCAAGATCATTGCATGGATCGCTATCATGAATGATACTTGATAAAAGGTACTATCTTTGTATCCTTAGACTTTGGATACATATTTGGGACTCGAGGGTAGGGAATGCTATACTTTGATATGGTCTAACGTTGTTCTTTGACCAGACAGTTATAAGGGCCATCATTTGGTGTAGTGTGAACTATCCAAGAGGCGTATGTAGTCTGAAGGAATTTGTTCCTCTTATTCGTTGAGAGTTTGACATTTAAGGCCTGATCGAAAGTTGAACACTGAATGAGATTGATTGCGATACGTATCTCATGTTCAACATGATGTCTGAGACAAAGGGATAACTGATAACTTACCTTATACATCAATTGTAACTTTGAACTAAAGGGAATTGGATGTTGTTGAATGGCACCTCGTCGTGTGTTATTAGGGGCAGTAATACGTTGCTAGACGTTGACCACTGTCTATATCAATACACAATGAGCCTTGTGCAAGTGGGAGATTGAAGGATCCTTATGCTCAAGATTCATTGTGTAAAGCTATTTGCTAATAATATATGATCCTAAAGGGTCACACCAATAACAACTTGATATAAATAGATTATTTATAAGAATTTGATTCTTGATAAATATTCATAACTCTTATAATTAAATTGGAAATTATTTGTTTTATGAAAATGACTATTTTCAAAGTCAAGTATCAAATATATCATAAGGTATGATTTATTAAGTCATGAACATTTTTTTTTGAACTAGAAAGACTTTTTGTCTTTTAACTAAATAAATGAGGCTTTCTATAGGGATGGAGAAGTGAGTATTTAAATGGGAAATACATGCTTTAGAAGCATGCCTAGACACTATGATTAAGCATGAGTATTAGAAGTATGGAGGTCTTAAAGTGTTAAGACCACATGGGTAAAAAAAGAGAGTTTAAAAAGGCTTGCATTTGGCTATCCTTGAAAAACTAACGAAAAACACATACTTCAAGTATTTTCTCATTATTCTCACTAGTTAAGTCTTGAAATAATTGATACTTGCATACTCTTTTTAAGTCAAAACTTTGTTTTGTCTTAAAACTTAAGAGTTTAGGACTAGCATCCATTCAAGTTGGTAATTGTTGGTGAACATCTTTGGAGGAGTTCTACTCTTGCACTCTTGCCATCTTCTTCAACGATCTAGCCTCCCAAAAAGATTCAAAAGCTACAAAGGTTGTTATTTCTTTTTCCCTCTATGGTTGTGTTTTAATCTTTCCAATGTATTGCAAGATGATCCTTGGTGGGAAATAAAATGGTTTATTGTTATACATTTATAAAATGCTTCTGTTGTCTATTTTAAGTTTTTGGAAACTTATATTGTATAAATCCGAACAAAAGCAATTTTTGATATCTTATATAGGTTCCTAATTGATTTACTAGGAACTTCTTATTAAGTTGAGTACGCTCGCAACCTTAGCATCGGACATGTTCATGGGAAGAGAAAGGTTTACCACCCTTCTTTTAATCAGACTCACAGAAACAATAACTTTATGGCTTTCTGATGAACAAAGTTTTTGGGAAGCGATTGAACATGGATCAAAGGCGCCTTTAGGCCCTTTTGGACTTCGACAGGTTTCTTTCTTTCTTTGTCATATACTTCCCTTTATATAAAGCCCATACTAGGATCCTCTCTTTGTAGTTCATTGATGTTGCTTCTTTTTTATATTGTTGTAGCTTACTTATATCTAGTTTCTCAAAATTTAGCACATTTGCCTTTCTCTATCTCTAATCCTATTTGTATTGCCATTGGTCGAAACAACCGCTCTACTCTTTAGGGTAGAGACCAAGTCTGCATACATCTTACCCCCCCCCCCCGGGAACCCACCTCCGGGTGGAATATATTGGCCTCGTTGGTTTGGTTTAGCATCATCAAGCTCTGTAGGTGTAGGAACTGCTCAACACTTGTACCTCAAGTTGCATACCTTTAGCCATGCCTGACCCCCAAGAAATCCTATTTGTATTGTAATAACAGGCAAGATAAAGAAGATTAGTAGCGAAAGAGATAAGACACTCGTTACTTATAGGGTGTATCCCCCTTGTTATATGCATCTATCTGACCATGTTTGCAAAAAGAACGAGTAACAAATGCTCAAGCCTCGTGTTCCTATTCGCAGCCAGGTCTGCCCGAGTTTAACAAATGTTTCTTTTGGTGGTCTTACTCTATGCAGTTTTATCTGGACATGCAGTTTGTTATCCTCTTTGCCTCTCAAGGGCGTTACTTATCACGAAATCTGCATCAAGTTATCAAGAATATTATCTCAAGAGTTATGGATTCGGTTGCTGCAGCCAATATAGATCCCAACAGGTTCTTTTTTTCTTTCTTGGCATGGGGTCAAATGCGTCTTTTACTTTCTAGATCGGATTCTTTACCCGAAACAGCTCAAGGTATTAAAGAGAAAAAAATATATGGGTTGCGTATGAGATATTGGAGATGTTCTGTGAGTTCGTTCTTGCACGAGTTCCTTGACAATTATCACTACATATGTATGTGTGTGTGCATAAAATTTTCCTTGATTTTTGAGGTTTATGCATATAATCTGACCAAGTATATATTAAATATTCTATTTAATTAAGCCTCGTTATCTTTTGGTCGTGCACAAGTTTCACTTCCTGGATTAACTTCGAAGTTGATGAAGTTATAGCTATGATTGGTCTTGCACCTTCACAATTATTGCTAAACCATAAAAATGTGTTTGTGTATGCATATGCCCGTGTGTGTGTATATATCTAGGTGTGTGGGTGTGTAGAGATGTGTATGTATTTAGTTATGGTTTCGTATTAATGTTTTGAAATAAAACAGGGAATGTTCGTTGGAGTTGAAGGAGGCACTTGCAAGTATAATCTTTGCAGCTCCCAGATGCTCAGATTTGCCCGATTTGTTGAGTGTTAGAAATTTGTTTGCCACAAAGTATGGGAAGGAGTTCATTTTCATGAGAAAGCTGGATCTACAAACCTTGAAGATGTATATTATTATTTGTAAAAATATGTAGATATGCAAATCTTGTTAATGTACATTATTTTTGGCTTGAATGTAATTGTAAAAAAATATTTATTTTTATTCAATAAGTATTATTAATAGAAAAATGAGTATTTGTATCGAAAAAATTGATTATGTATATTTTAAAATTTGATTATGTGAATTGTTGGACAATTATTTTATGAAATCAATTTTTATTGATGATTTATTGATAAAAACCAATTATAAAAATTCTAGAAATAATAAAACCGGTGAAATTTCAAACTTTGTTTAATTTATTAATTTTATTTTAAGAAAACATTTTTAATTTTATTTCCAGAAAATAAATAAATTAATAAATAAATAACTATTTTCGGCGGAATTTCTACCGAAAATCCGCCGGAACATTTCGCTGAAACAAAATTTTATTATTAAAATAAATAAATTAATTAATTAATAATTTTCGGCGGATTATTCTGCTGAAAATCCGCCGCAAACTATTAAAATTAGTTTTCTTAATTAATCAAACCATTTAAATTTTAAAAAAATTCGGACATGTTTTCAGCGGATTTATTCGCCGAAAATCTCAATCCGCCGAAAATGCCTCCGAAAAAAGTGATTTGCGGCGCCCCTGTTTCCGGCCGACCAAATCCGTCGAAAATCCGCCGAAAACGCGGATTTCCGGCGGATTTGACCGTCGGAAAAGGTCGAAAATTTTGTAGTGCGTTTTGCGGGGAATCCCCGTCCCCGACCGGGGCAGGTGGACCGGGTTAGTCGACGGGTCGGGGCCCATTCCCATCCCTAAATCTCATCAACCAAATTCATTTTCGAAGCACTTTTCAAAGTCTTCTTTTAAAATAGTCAAAGTTTATGCAATTTTTTTTGCCTTAAAAATTGTTTTTGGTAAAAAAAAAAGAAAAAAAAATAGAAATCATCTTATATAATTTGTTATCTAATTACTTTATATCTTCTACTTTTTTATTCTCATTTTAATCCTTTATTATATTAACACATATAATCTTATATTACTAAAATATATCAAAAAATATGTCTTTTTAACAAATTACATCAATATAATTGTCAAGTCAATACATTTAAAATGAGCCTAATATTGAATTTTTTAGACTTAATCTCATATTATTAAATATCATAAACACGTACGAATTATATTTAATATTTACATTTTCTATCCTTTAGGGTTATTTATTTAATAATATAAGATAAGATTAATTTGTAACTATAAAGGTATAAAATGTAAGTATTAAAAATAATTCGTACGTATTTATGATATTGAATAATATAATATTAATGTAACACCCCCTTTCTACTAGTCCTAAGATGGAGAATGTCACAACCGAAAACGGATCAAAGGTCTACAATTCACAGTACAGAGCTCTAACAGAACTCCCAAAAGATTGCAATACATCCACCAGTAAAGATCCGATTAACATATTTACATATTAAATATTTACATAACAAAAGCCTTGAATAAGCAACTAGTCTTTAAGCATCCTAAACCATCTCGTCCGTTCATCCTGCCTCTGGTTTAGATCCTGAACCTGCCGAGGTAAAACAAAACAAGCCTCGGCTGAGCAAAATTGCCCAGTGAACGAATAATAACACAAGAAATACCAAATAAGAAGTAGGTAACTGAAAGAAAACCTTACGATATAGAGTTGGAAGCAATTTAAGTGTAAATCTCAAGAACTGAAACCAATATAATTAAAGTTCAAAGCAAGATAAACATCCATATCATTAAGATATTTTGTACCCGATGGATGATCAGTCCAAACAGGCGTCATAATGGAATGGAAGTGTTGGGCACTACACCGCCTCATTCCCCGGTAACCAAAGACATATGGTATTCGGCTCTATCCGGTAACCAAAATAATTGGTATTCGGTTCTATCCGGTAACCAACATAATTGGTATTCGGTTCTATCCGGTAACCAACATAATTGGTATTCGGTTCTAAGGATGCATCCAACGTTCTCTATATGGCTCGGCCATAGCCTTCACGAGAACGCCATGACTATTTTAGCCATCATGGAGGCGTCTCAACATTCGTGCCCCGAATGATGAGCCTAGTCAAAACGAATTTCAATAACCAAATTTGATGAATAAACTTTGGATAACAAGTTCAACAAACTCATTGAGATTTATAAATCAAGTAATCGTAAGGAATTTAAAAACATACCGGTCTCGAGTCAAAATTCCCAAGGACTCAAATTCATCAAACGAAACATCATATAAAACATAAAAATATTCCGGATAACCACTTGATAACATCCACTTTTGTGGGTGTATTTCATGAACAAGATCTATGGAATGGGTAATCATCACAATTGATAACCCACGTATTGAAACGAATTAGATATTCGTACCTTGAAGGTGTTTTAGAGACGATCACACGAAACTTGATGCCTAAGAACGGTTTTCTCCTTCCGGTTTACCTACACTTATTAATAAATGCTTTTAGATGATTTCCGGTAACAATTCTTATCAACTTCAAGTTCCTACAAGCCCTTTCATTTTAGAAAGATTCTACGGACCTTCAAACATGCTTACAATACCCTTAGGACACTTAATAAACACTTAACACAATCCTTAGGGCCTTAAACCACATTTGCAAAAATCCAAATTTACACATTCCAACAGTAGCTAACAGCTTCTGTACGCTTAAAGTTCAAGTCTTTTTCTCATTCTTAAAGGCTCAACCAAATTTTCTTATAAACATGAAAGTTGAGCATAATCCTCTTAGGATTTCACAGAACCTGGATTCACATCAATTGGAGCTCTGCTCTATTTTCTACAGAATTAATACCAACAATGCGCAATTTCGAGTGTGTGCAGAACAGTTCTGGAAAATCAATGATTTCAAGTCACTTACACTCCGAACTGGACTTTGGTGTAAACTACAAAGTTGAACTACACTCGTGGACCTTTCTGTAGATATAAAGAACACCTTATTTGGACAAATGGTTGATTTTATACGAATTTTTAAACTTACCACAATGAATCTGTCAATTCCAACAGCACCAAACTTGAAGAATTTCCACCTCTATTCCTCAATCTTCAACCTATAATCATAGATAAACTTAGGGTTTAACCCATTTGACCCAAAATTGATGTAATCAACAAAATTAACCATGAACATACCTTTTATTGAGCCCCTAGTTCCATTTTTAACAACCAATCTTAAAGAACATAAAGGATTTGAGAAGGAATTTGAGTTTTTAGGGATGAGATGAAGGTTTCTAGAGAGAAGGAGGAGAAATTGAGAGGTAGAGAGAGAAAAGAAGTCTGATTATGAACTCATTAAATTTCAAAAATTAATTAAAATCATATATATTTTCTACATTTACAAACTAACCCTTAATCCTTTAACTTATAACAATTTAACCCTTTCTTGACAATTCCTTTACAATGTTGGTCCTAACCAAGGTTGTTTCATCCAACATTAGTCCATAAATTAAATCTATAAATATAGACTTAGACTAATGTACAACTCTTGAAGACTAAGGTACAAGTTACTATAGCACGATTTCATGTTTTAACACAATTTGGTTATCGATCATGAAATTTGGTTTACTAAATACAGGGTATTATAATTAAATTCAAAAACAATATTGAGTTTATTTTGAACATATTGACGAAAATATTATAATGGTGTAATTTGTAAAAAAACTAATTTTTTTGATATATTTTAGTTAATATACTATTATGTAATAATAAGAATGTAAAATGAAAAAGTAATGGATATAAAATAAATTAAATACTAATTATAACTTTATAAGGATACAAAGTGTAAATTTTTTCTAAAACTATAAGCAGAAAATGAATCTTTACTTACAAAATTTTCTACATAAGGATGTTTTTAATTTTTTTTTTGGAAAAAAACAATCCTTACGCAGAAAAAAACATTATGCACAAACTTTGACAATTTTAGGAAAAGGTTTTGAAAAGTGGTTAAAAAATGAATTTGGTTGATGAGATTGATTATTTTTGTTAATTTCCCCATTTTTAATATGTAGGCGAATAAAGTAGGTGACTTTTCCCCCCTAATTTGTAGTTTTTTACCTGCTATGTAGGTTGCAAATTACATTTTAAAGTAATAATAAGAAATGTATTCAACAGGTTATCAAAAGTCCAAGAATTTATTTCATTGGTTTTGAAATGTCCAAGGACTTATTTTTTCGAAAAAATTATCCAGGGACTTAATCACTCCAAACACTAAAGTTCATCGGGTTTTTTTGAACTTTTCGTTTACATTTTTATAGATTTATCTAATCACATCACTTCAGTTTCACGAATTCATAAACGTTATGGACTCACATTAAAATGAAGTTGTAAAATTACCTTTCTAAGTTATATTTTAAATATTTAATCAAAAACTATATTTGTAATAATAGTCTATATGATTTTTCTCCTTGTAATATAAATGTACATTTTTTAATATCATTATCTGATTAGATAATATATAGAAAGCATATATGTAAATGTATGTATAATTCTATATATGACACAAATTTTATGTCTTATGTCACGCCTTGAAAACGTTGCATCCTCGTCGTGGCGTGTAAGGCTTGACCTCGCCGCCACACCTTACGTCATTTTGAACCTTGATATATATATATATATATATATATATATATATATAGGGAGAGGTTCGTTTGAGAAATGGTAAATATATGAGAAATAGAGAAGTAATCTTAGCCATTCATCTGGTCAACATTTGCGGCTTTAACCGCGAAGCACCGGATAATTTCTTGTGTGGTCTATAGAAGGTAGAGAGGTAATTTCGTAAAATACACGAGATGAGTTCATATATAAATCTGTATGAATCACAAAGATTCATATATGAATCTGTTAATTAGTTCAACTGGTTCATATATGAATCTTTGTGATTCATACAGATTCATATATGAATCTTTGTGATTCACAAAGGTTCATATATGAATCTGTTAGTTAGTTCAACTTATTCATATATGAATCACAAAGGTTCATATATGAATCAGTTAAAAGATTTCAGTTGTGAATTGCACTGGTTCATATATGAACATATAGTTCATATGTGAATTATACATGTTCATATATGAACACAACCCGTGTGTTTTGTAAAATTTACGAAATTGTCCTTCTATTTTTGGGATAGCTGCAACTTTTGACCGGTCAAAGCCGCAATATTTGATTAGTCAAATCCGATCTTGACCATATGAATGACTAGGATTACTTCTCTATTTCTCATATATTTACCATTTCTCAAATGAACCAAACACTATATATATATATATATATATATATATATATATATATATATATAGTTGTAGTTTAATTTGCAACCCATGAAAATCTTACAACCCATGCAACCCACTTCTTAACCGTTGGATTAATGATCGGCGGTTACAATATATGTGAGTCCAATATTTTCAATTAAAAAAATCAAAAAAATAAAAATAAAATAACCGTTTATCATAAATTCAACGGTTAAGATGTATGTTGCATGAATTGCAAGATTTACATGAGTTGTAAATTATCCTTGTCTTATATATATATATATATATATATATATATATATATATATATATATATATATATTGGGGGACATTTAAAAGAGAACTCGTTGTTTAATTATGATAACTGTAGATCTAATCTCAACCACATATTATTAATAATCCATGGCTATTAAAAATATTAATTTTGATAATTATCAATTAATTTTTAAAAACTTTAAGTTTATGTCTAATATTAAGGGGCAAATTATTCTTTTAATAAATCTCTCTCTCCTCTATCTGACAAACCTTACTTTTTGGCCAAACTTAAGCTATGTTTGGCAAAAAAAAATAAGCTAGTTTTTTTCCTGGTACATGTTTGGATTACCATAAGTTAGCTTATAAGCTAACTTATTGAAACGCTACTCAAAGTAGCGTTTTGAAAAGCTAGCTTATAAACTATTTGGCAAACAAAACCTTATTCCGACGTACACCACTATATATGATACCCAATAACTTTTAAGTAGTAAAATACAAACTGATTGTGATACACACTGTGATACCCACTATGATATCACTACGATGAAAATCTTAGCTTTCTAAAGAAAGATGAGAGTCAACCTATACAACTATCATTTTCTAATATATATATATATATATATATATATATATATATATATAATATATATAGATGTAAATAGAAATTATAAAAGTAAAAAAATGAAAGGTTTAATAATTAATGTGTTAATTTTATATTAAAAATAAATTAAAAAAAAAAGATAAATATATTTGAAAATTTTCAATAAACCACCTCTTCTTATTTTTCCAATCTTATTCTCACCTATTTTTGTAATTGGATTTGAATGTGGCATTAGAAAGACCACGCATACGCATTGATTGTTGTAATTTAAACTTTTAAAGTGCATTTAGTTCATTTATTATGACATGCATAACCGCTATGGTCATCTTAATACGACTTTGACTGTTAAGTTGGTCATAGTAGACTATTGAAAATTCAAAATGTAAAATATGATAATTCATTTTTTTTATTTAAAGTAATATTTAAAAAAAATACAACTTTCATCAAAATCACTTGTGATTCAGAATAAATTAATTTTTTAAAAAATATTTTTCTAATCATATGTGATTTAAAATTTGAAAAATAATAATTTAAATTAAACATTGAAAAAAAATAATGAAAACATAATGTGATTTATACAAAACACATTTTAAAATGTATAGGATCACATGTAGTTCAAAACGTAATTCATAATTTGTCATCAAAATCACATGTGATTCATAATAAATTAACCTTTTTTTCAAAATGTTTTCCTAATCATATTTGATTCATAATGAATTAACTTTTTTCAAAATGTTTTTCTAATCATATGTGATTTAAAATTTGAAAAACAATTATTCAAATTAAAAATTAAAAAAGAAAAATAATAAAAACATAATCATATGTGATGTGTAGTAAAATGCATTTAAAATGTATAAGATCACATGTACTTCAAAACGTAATTCATAATTTACACATATCAATTGTAATGTTAACCTTTTTGTTATCAAAATCACATGTAATTCATAATGAATTAACTTTTTTTTTTCAAAATGTTTTCCTAATCATATGTGATTCATAATGAATTAACATTTTTCAAAATGTTTTTCTAATCATATGTGATTTAAAATTTGAAAAACAATTATTTAAATTAAAATTTAAAAAAGAAAATAATAAAAAACAGAATCATATGTGATATGTAGCAAAATATATTTAAAATGTATAACATCACATTTATTTTAAAACGTAATTCATAATTTAACATATCATTTGTAATATTGCAAATAACTTACATTTCATTCCTACTATGATCAATATCAATTATGATACATTTATGAAAATTAACGAATCCTTTTTATGAAAAAAAAATATCAATTAATTGTGGATATCACATGTGATTTTTGATGAAAATTGAAAATAATTTTACTAAATAAACTAATTCTATAAAAATGAATATTTTGAATGAAAAACTAAAACACACTTATTTTAATATTGTAAAAAATAATAAGTAAATAAATAAAAAATTAATAATGCTTAAATCATAAAATAAATACCTTAATTAAATTTATTATTATTTAATCTATATTTAAATAAATGAGTTTCCATTTATATTAGAGAATTTAATTAAAATGCCCTTTATTGAAAAATCAGTACCCAATATGTCCCAAATCTTGTTATTTTTGCAAAAATACCCCCTATGCGTTTTTGAAAAAACGCGGACATAGTGCATTTTGGTCCGTGTATGGCTTGAAACGAGGGCTTGGTCCGCGTTTTTCACTGTTACACGCGGCCTACGTCCGCGTTTTTCACTATTACACGCGGCCTTGGTCCGCGTTTTGCTTCCATTCACCGAGATACGGTCCGGTTTGGCTTCAATGCACGGGGACGACGCTTGACACGGGTTGGGTACGCGCTTTTCACTGTTACACGCGGACTTGGTCCGCATTTTTCACAATTAAACGCGTACTTGGGGGCTGCGTTTTAAGAAATCTTGGTAAACCTTCATAGATCAACGGTGGGGATGGGTATTTTATTAGGGTTTTAGAACACAACCTCCCTATAAATAATTTTGAGGTCCCCCCATAACCCCACCACCATCACTCTCAAAGGGAATTCTTTCACTCTCTCAAATATATCGTGTATTACACACACTCGGATCTCGGCTCGATTGGTTAGCATTTTTAAAAGTCGGATATGGGACGACCACTTTCTTCGGTAAGTTTCCTTTAACCGCGTTTTAATTTTATATTTTAGTGATTATGTGTTAATTTTAGAGTGTTGCGTTTATGTTGATAATATGTTAGATGTTGCGTTAATTTTAATTTTACAGATTACGTTGATTTTAGAGAATGCATTTTTTTATAAAATTATTGTAGAGATTGCGTTAATATTAGAGATTGCGTTTGTTTTATAAAATTATTTTAGAGATTGCGTTAATCTTAGAGATTGCGTTAATTTTATAAAATTATTGTAGAGATTGCGTTAATCTTAGAGATTGCGTTTTTTTTTATAAAAATATTGTAGAGATTACGTTAATTTTAGAGATTGCGTTTGTTTTATAAAATTATTGTAGAGATTGCGTTAATTTTAGAGATTGCGTTTGTTTTATAAAATTATTGTAGAGATTGCGTTACTTTTATAAAATTATTGTAAAGATTGCGATAATCTTAGAGATTGCGCTAATCTTAGAGATTGCGTTAATTTTATAAAAAAATTGTAGAGATTGCGTTAATTTTAGAGATTGCGTTTGTTTTATAAAATTATTGTAGAGATTGCGTTAATCTTAGAGATTGTGTTACTTTTATAAAATTATTGTAGAGATTGCGTTTTTTTTATAAAAATATTGTAGAGATTGCGTTAATCTTAGAGATTGCGTTAATTTTATAAAAAAAATGTAGAGATTGCGTTAATCTTAGAGATTGCGTTAATTTTATAAAAAAATTGTAGAGATTGCGTTAATCTTAGAGATTGCGTTAAATTTATAAAAAAATTGTAGAGATTGCGTTAATTTTATAAAAAAATTGTAGAGATTGCGTTACTTTTATATAATTATTGTAGAGATTGCGTTAATCTTAGAGATTGCGTTTTTTTTATAAAAATATTGTAGAGATTGCGTTAATTTTAGAGATTGCGTTAATTTTATAAAAATATTGTAGAGATTGCGTTAATCTTAGAGATTGCGTTAATTTTATAAAAAATTGTAGAGATTGCGTTAATATTAGAGATTGCGTTTTTTTTATAAAATTATTGTAGAGATTGCGTTAATTTTAGAGATTGCGTTTGTTTTATAAAATTATTGTAGAGATTGCGTTAATCTTAGATATTACGTTTTTTTTTTATAAAAAACTTGTAGAGATAGCGTTAATCTTAGAGATTTTGTTAATTTTATAAAATAATTGTAGAGATTGCGTTAATATTAGAGATTGCGTTTGTTTTATAAAATTATTGTAGAGATTGCGTTAATCTTAGAGATTGCGTTAATTTTATAAAATTATTGTAGAGATTGCGTTAATTTTATAAAATTATTGTAGAGATTGCGTTAATCTTAGAGATTGCGTTTTTTTTATAAAAATATTGTAGAGATTGCGTTAATTTTAGAGATTGCGTTTATTTTATAAAATTATTGTAGAGATTGCGTTTGTTTTATAAAATTATTGTAGAGATTGCGTTAATCTTAGAGATTGCGTTACTTTTATAAAATTATTGTAGAGAATGCGTTAATCTTAGAGATTGCGTTTTTTTATAAAAATATTGTAGAGATTGCGTTAATCTTAGAGATTGCGTTAATTTTATAAAAAAAATTGTAGAGGTTGCGTTAATTTTAGAGATTGCGTTTGTTTTATAAAATTATTGTAGATATTGCGTTAATCTTAGAGATTGCATTACTTTTATAAAATTATTGTAGAGATTACGTTAATTTTATAAAATTATTGTAGAGATTGCGTTAATCTTAGAGATTGCGTTTTTTTTATAAAAATATTGTAGAGATTGCGTTAATCTTAGAGATTGCGTTAATTTTATAAAAAAAATTGTAGAGATTGCGTTAATATTAGAGATTGCGTTTTTTTATAAAATTATTGTAGAGATTGCGTTAATTTTAGAGATTGCGTTTGTTTCTATAAAAAACTGTAGAAATTGCGTTAATTTTAGGGATTGCGTTAATTTTATAAAAATATTATAGACGAAATCAACAAAATGTACACCCTTATGTTTACCAAAAACCCAAAATAATAATAAAAAAAACCGAAATAATAAAAGTCACAACATATCGATTTGGATTTTGTCAAACGGGTGTAAATAGCCCTAAGGTTTGTAGGGATTTAAGAAATCCACGTGATTCCCCTACTACCTGGAAATCCAATAGATTGAGTGGTTTATTTTTTTTCTAAACTTAAGCAATAGACGAAATCAACAAAATGTACACCCTTAGTTATAAGTTAGGTGCGTTGACAACATCTTTGCATTACTATGTAGGATGATTTTGATAACGCCGATCTTTCGTTCAAATGCCGCATCGCCATGGTAAAGGAAATTAGAGATGCTTTTGAAGCGTGTCCACCTGAACAGGCACAACGTTTACACGAAATGTTTAGCCGCACATCTTTCGGGCCATGGCTCGAGCTTACCAATATTGGACATGACCCCCTTCTAGTCCACATGTTTTTACAGATGGAGGTCGAGGTTGCGAGACCACAGCCAGAGGAATTGTATTTCCACGTGTGTGGGACTCGCATGCACTTTGGTCGTCGTGAGTTCTGTATTGTAACAGGACTCCTTTTCGGACCAATACCCGACCTTCCTACCTTGACAGATGAGTCCTTCGTTAGTAGGGTTTGGCCCGACCTTGCACCAGGTATCTTGACGCTGAAAACCGTCGTCCAGACGATGAGAACTGGCCTGGGTGCGATATCCGATGAGGATGTTGTGCGTGTTTGCTTGGTGGTGATGGCGGAGATGATGTTCATGGGCCGTGATCCAAGGCTACCAGTTTCCTGTACTTTACTTAGCGCCGTCGATGACTTGGAGAGGTTTAACCGATATCCGTGGGGTAGCTACATCTGGAGTCACTCGTACAAAGGACTCCACGGTGCCATCGCCAGACGCAAGCATAAGAACCAGCAAAACAACAAGATGACGTTGAATGGGTTTGCACACGCCCTAAATGTTAGATAAGTACTATAACATAAATATTAATTCATTAACTAATTTTGGATTTCTTTTAACGTACTTGTTCAATTTTTGTAATTCCAGGTATGGATCCTGGAGATGTTTCCTGCCTGCTGGCAAAATTTCACCAAGCGCTCCGACAGGTTGATTAGGTGAACCAGTTGGGATCGAGATGTTGTCCTTACTAAGTCTGCCTGCATTGGGATCTTCAACTCAATGTTGAGCGTAAGCCCTCTTACTATATTTTTAATTGTAGTAATTAAAAATCTATTTGTGATTTATATGTCTTATAATTTTATTATGTTGCAAATGCGCCATATGCGGAACTGAGGCCTACTACGACTGAGCAGCAGTCGAGTTGGTTTCAACAGGGCATCGCCTTTCTTGAAAGTTCGGCAGGCAGGAGACCGACAAAGAGGTCCCGACGTAGTGATCCTGATCAAGATGACAATGATGACGGAGACGACGATGATGACGATGATGATGAAGATGACAATGATGGCGTGAGATATCAGGCTCCCCCTAGCTCCTCCCATCATGGGATGCCTGATATAGACCCATACCAAGAGAAGTGGGAGTACATGACCTCCATCGACAGACGCGTAAGAGATCTCGAGGCCCTTGAGATGGACAAATGCATAAGAGATCTCGAGGCCCTCACCGCACACCTTCGACACACTCACGTTAGTGTTTAACTTAATTTGTTTAACTTGTATATTGGTTTGTGTATTAATATCACGTTCCATGATTGTATTAGTTGTCGACGAGCATGGCGCCCACTTACACGTCGCCTGCGCACATGCATGGGTACACGGGTGCGTCATATTCGACCCCATCAGCCCAACAAAATGTAAGTTACGACGAGTGCTTGTTGTTGTTCTTTTTTTGTTATTACGTTTGAACGTTCTTATTAAGAGTGCTCATTATAATCCATGTCACCAGATTGGGATGACAAGTATGTCGCCATCCTACACGTCGCCTGGGTACACACAGGCGGCAACCGGAGGATACTACCCTTTATCGACCCCATCATCCCAGCAAAACGTAAGTTACGTCGACTGCTCATTGTTGTTATTTTTTTGTTATGACGTTTGAAAGTTCTTATTAAGAGTGCTCATTATAATCCATGTCACCAGATTGGGATGACAAGTATGTCGCCATCCTACACGTCGCCTGGGTACACACAGGCGGCAACCGGAGGATACTACCCTTTTTCGGCCCCATCATCCCAGCAAAATGTAAGTTACGTCGACTGCTCATTATTGTTCTGTTTTTATTATACGTTTGAAAATTCTTATAATGACTTACGTCACCAGTTTGGGATGCCGGAGGGGGACTATTACAGACCCCAGATGCAGGAGTCGGGGCTGTCCGTCGTTAGCGGGTTGGTGGAAGAATTTTTGAGAACTTCCATCCCTTATTCGATGGGGTCGGAGTCGGGGGTTGACACCACCCAGGCGCGGGTGAGTACTCCGATGGCTGATGATATCATCGTTGACCACTTCAATGACGTTGACCTTCCCAGCCATCAGCCAGATCAAGCAGCACATGAGAGGGCGAGACGGGTCGCTGGTGTGGGGTCATCCCTTTGTTCCCCATACACCCAACAACCTTCGACCACAACAGTCCCTAAGAAAAAAACCAAGGCAAGGGTGAAGGCAAAGGGCAAGGGAAAGGTTGGGGGAGACACTACGATGACTGACGCGGGGCAATCGGTGCCCGTTACGGCGGCACAGATCAGGGAATTATGTACCAGTAATCAGTTCCCCCACCTGATGTGTCCATTTTACGACGACCTTCAATTGCATGCCGGTTTTTTCATGTTACTGTTGGGTGTAGGTGGTAGTGGGGATCTCGAGGATCTGGTTAGTATTTAAATATAGTCATATAAACAACTACATTTATAATGACATGTCTAACAATCTATGTTTTGTATATAGCACATCGACGCTTGGGTTAGAATGATCCAAGAATCCCGCTCTCCACATGCGAGATGGGCGGTTATGGACTCCAACTTCTTTGAGTTTCTTACCCGGTCGGGCCAAGGATACAGGTCTGTGTACGAAACGTGCAATGGATTAGACCATAGAAACCATCCAGCTTGGACGGTCATCGACGAGGTATGGAAATCGATTTACATAATTTTTGTGCAACTTGTTTGTTACTAACTATTTGTGTGTTATTGTAAAATCTCAGGTATACATCCCCATTTGCGTCGTGGACAAACATTGGGTGCTCGGTGTTCTGTACCTCCGTGAAATGAAGCTTGTCTTATTTGACAGTTTACGAGCAAGAAGGTACACCTTGGCCTTGGAAGAACACCTTGGGATCTTCAAAAAACAATTGCTGAAGTTGTTAAAAAAGATACACGACACGCCGAAACGCCAAAGTTGGGCCCTTGACCACCTCTCTTTACCAGCCTCGTCCATAACTTGTGCTCAACGAGGTACTTCATATCGTAGTGCATTCATGTAGGTCTCGAACTCCCTAATAGTATATGCTTTGCACGCCTTCCAGTAGGTGGTCTTGTTTGTTGTGATACGTTTGTCCGCACTTTTCACGTTCATCTCCAAATGTCGACAACATAGGGCGTGAGGGGTGGAGGGGTACACGGCAGAAATTACCGCGCTTATGGAAGGAGCCCTGTCGGACATAAACACCAACCCTTCCGGGGCTCCGATACATTCCCGCAACATGTTCAGAAACCAACCCCACTCCTCCCCCGTCTCGGACTTGCCTACTCCGAAAGCCAAGGGCACAATGTTGTTATTTCCGTCCATGGCAACCGCCAAGAACATCATACCCAGGTAATGCCCCTTTAAATGGGCAACGTCTATTACAAGGACAAGACGCAGATTTGTCAAAAACGTCCGAATATGCAATAAATGTGCGTGGTTATTATTTGTAAATGTTAAAATTCATAATATGTAAAGCTACGACGATTTAATATACTTACCGCACATCCAAGTGCAGCGAAACATAATTCGAAACATCCGTTTGAATCCGTCCTTATTCTGGTGCGTATACCCGAATTCTTCAGCTCCAAGTTATATAAATACGCAGGGAGTCGTTCGTACGACTCCTCAGGAGTGCCCCTCACCATTAGTAGTGCCTTGCATCGCGCACGCTATCCTTAGTGGTAACCAATGTTGATCTCGTACTGCTGATTTATATCGTTGACGATGTCCTTCGGCCGAAATGACCTGCTAGCGTCAAGAAACTTGTCTTTCAGTATGTGGCCCAAAGTCCTTTTGTTGGCCTGTCGGTGGCTGGCATTTAGTTGTGTCCTCAAACATGTGTGTACGTCGTTCAGCTTTCTAACGACAAACAACCCTCCTTTAGGGCCCACGGACTTCGCAGACATACTCCATTCACAATTTTGTTGGTCACAGACAGCCTTGTATCTGCGTTTGTCGGATTTCTTCGCTCTAAAAACGAAACCCTCTCGCAAGAACTTCATTCCCAACTGTACGGTCATTTCCTCCTTCGTATGAAATATTTGACCTTCATGTATAGTTGTACTGCGATTGTAAGGTGCGGGTTGGTAGGCTGGTATATGGGTCTCCGGGTTAGGAAGGGAAGGGGGCATAGCAAAATAATCGTTTAACGCACCAAATGATTTATTGCTAGGGGTATATGTTTCTTCTTCTTCGTCCTCGTCATTATCGGTATCTGATCTGTCCAGATCAAATATACTAGTTGTGAAAACATGTGTTTCGTCATCAGCAACTCCAACAAACCGTCTTTTTGGGTCTTCTGCTTCTTCTTCTTCTTCTTCTAGTTGCATCTCCGGAACAACTTCGGGATAAGATTCGTTAGGATGATATGCATGATCAGAATAAAGTGTGGTGTCGTAGGATGTCTGAAATTGAGAGTCAGGCTCCAGTTGACTACCACCGACATGGATTTCGTCATCATCTTCATCATCGCACATCAATAGTGCGACATACACAAAAAGTTGTGGAGGTATTTCTGAATCGGCTGCAAGTAGCATAAAACCAAGGATTTCGTCATCGTTGGTTATCTCCATCAGTGAGCCATTTGCACGTCTGAACACCAACTTGCAAGCAGCAAAATCTTCGATTCCACACTTTCCCACGACGTAATCGATAAACGTCTTATACGAAACCATTATTGGAATATTTACACCACGCTTTGTGTAGCCAATATAATCCCACCCATTGTTGTTTTGCACCCATTGACCATCGAAACATAATAAGAGTCTAACTTTTTGAACATATGAACTCATTTTTTCAGTAGTATGAAAAATGAAGCAATTCAAGTGGATGTGATGAACGATTTTGCATGTAATCTTACTGATCTTTATAGGAAAAATTGAATGGAGAAGATGAATGTGAACCACAAATTCAATGACAATGGTACACTTATTGTATGACAATCAGACCAAAATGTGGAAAAAAACAGTAAAATCATTCAAAAAATACGTCAGAAACAGTTGACAACACATGAAATAATAGCCCTGAAACCCTAGTTTTCCAAACCCTAATACGTTTTACACTATTCAACGCGGACCTAATCCTCGTTTTTAAACAAAAAACGCGGCCCCAACCCTCGTGTAACGGTGAAAAACGCGGCCCCAACCCTCGTGTCAAGCCAAAAAACGCGGCCCCAAGCCTCGTCCCCGTGTATTGAAGCCAAACGACCACGTATCGGTGAATGGAAGCAAAACGCGGACCAAGTCCGGGTGTAACAGTGAAACGCGGACCAAGGCCGCGTGTAATAGTGAAAAATGCAGACGTAGGCCTCGTGTAACAGTGAAAAACGCGGACTAAGCCCTCGTTTCAAGCCAAACGCGGACCAAAATGCACTATGTCCGCGTTTTTTCAAAAACGCGGACATAGGGGGTATTTTGGCAAAAATAACAAGATTTGGGGCATATTGGGTACTGATTTTTCAATGGAGGGCATTTTAATTAAATTCCCTTTATATTATGTATAAAACAAATGACATATATGCCCTTTGGGGTGATTTTTTAGAAAGTTTATTTAAGGTATTATTTAATAAAATGATTGGTCCAGAATTATTCTCGTATTTTTTTAAATAGGTATCGTTCTCGTTTGAACCCACCTCTCTCTCTCTCTCTCTCTCTCTCTATATATATATATATATATATATAGGGTTGAGATATTTTGTTAACCCAATTTTTTTTGTACTAACCATATTAACCCAAATAACAATCATTGATCTAAACATTGACGGTTGTGATTGATCAGATCTAAAAAAAATTAATTATAAAGTAGTAAATTGAGTAATTAATACAATGAACATGTGTGTTTGGAGGTATTTAGGGAAAACCCATTTCTTTTACAAATTGTAACCCCCGCATTAAACACAAAGATAGTGTATCCATGGGCGGACCTACCATATAAATAGTGGGGGGATGGGCCCCCACTAAAAAGGAAAAAACATATTTTTCTAGTTTAAAAACAAAAAAAATTCAACGTTCTATCTTAGTTTCCCCCGGTGTTTTTCGGTATGTGCCCCCACCAACCAAAAAAATCAAAGAAAGTACCTTAAGATCAACCAAAAAGCCAAAAAATTCTCTCGAAAATGTCCCTCGAAATCAACAAAAAACCTTCAAAATTTATCAAAATCAACCAAAAAACTTAAAAAATCTCTCGAAACCCTGGAATTAGGCTAAAAACACATCGGATGACTTGTGGACCTTTAATCTACCTTAAAGGTGCCCCCACTAGGCAAAAATCCTAGATTCGCCACTGAGTGTATCCCTTTTATTATTGTTCATATGTATTCATATCAGACCAATAATGATTCTTCATATATGTGCATGACACATGATTGGTTTCATAGTTCATGTTTCGGACATTCAAGTGGTGAACCCATTCAAGTGAAAGTGCACATTAGTGGTTTCATAATTGTGTATGTGTGGTAAATTGAACAATATTGACCAAATTTCTTAAAACTCTAATGGTTGCATAGGCGGTGTGTGAACTGATTAAACCATCCAACAAAAATCAAGTTTACCTCTTTTAATTATTGTTCATATGTCTTCATCTCACTCTACTAATGCCATTTCATATATGTTCATGACACATTTTTGGGTTCATAGTTGTTCACCGTTGGTAAATTGAGAATGAACTAATAAGAACATATAGTCGAGACCCACTTGAAAAGAACAAGGAATCACAGCGAGAATATTTGAATACATATTAACTTTGTTAACCACATTTTTGGTATTAACTTTGTAAACCACATTTTTAGTATTAACTTTGTAAACCATTCTCATCCGTTGATAGTAGAGATCTATGATTGAGATGAAAATATTAATAAATAAAATATATTAAATGTCGAGGTTTAATTTGGCATATGTGAACCAAGATGATCAGGGTCAAAATTGGAATTTATCTCATCCAGATATTCTCACTTTTAACAACTAAAATGGAGTTGCAAAATTGAACATTAATTAGAGTTACAAATTTCATTTAGCTATTCTTAGTTTTTTTTATCAAAAATACTAGGTGCTTTAAGTTTGCTTCCGTTCATCAAATTTCATTGCATGGGTTCTGGCTCATGCTTATTCACTTTCCTAACATGTGGGTACGTCAATGAAGTTGGGAAAATAACTACATCTGTGAAGTCAAGTTATTGTGCACATTTGTAAACCATTCTCAAATGTGATAAATGAAATGTCCTTATTTGTTTCATGTTGAACATTCATGAAACAAGATTGTCATTAATCATACAACTGCAATCTTGAACGTTAATGAACATGACACGTATAACATCTGCTCACGTGAAAATTTGTGAAGTTGAACATGAATGAAACAATCACACAGCTACAATCTTGCCTACTGGAGGTAAACACCAAATAAGGTTGAACATTCGGCCAAAAAATTAAAATGGTTAACAACAGTAAATAATCTAACAAACACTATTATATAAACTATGTTCCAATTAACAAATATTCTTACAAAAATACTGATCGATCAAGCATTTATTTTTCAGTTCTGGTTTTTTGACAGTTCTAGGTCTGCCGTTGTGCATCGCCACTTCTGCATGGGACTTGAGCTGGATTCCATCAAATAGATCCGCCGATGTATTCACCAATGACAAACCATTATATACATCAGCTCCTCCAACGAGAACATTCAATCTTGCGGAATTAGTAGAATAGTTCAACAAATCGGGTTGAATGATGTTTTGATCACGTCGAAAATCAATTTTCTTGCAACGAAATTTGATGAACGAAAGCAAACTCAAAATACCTAGTATTTTTGATAAAAATTAAGAATATCTAAATCAAATTTGTAACTCCCAATTAATGTTCAATTTTGTAACTCCATTTTAAAAAGTCTACCAAAAAAACCAATTTTATGAAATACCAAATATATCCTTGGACAATTAATTAATATGTTAAACCAACCAATCTTAGAAGTGAAATCCTATTGGTCAATAGGGGTTCACAAAGTTAATACCAATTAGGAGGTTAACAAATAACTTGATCCTATATATATTCATTCAAGAGAGAACTGTATATTTTGTGATAACTGTGAGATCCAATCTCATCCACATATCAAAGAATAAATTAGGAAATTAATATATTTGGTAATTTGACTTTAATTTTAAACTAAAGGGCATTTTAGGTATTATGATTCTCTCTCTCTCTCTCTCTAAATCTGACCTTTGAGACCCACATACAAACATGCATCAGTGTGATACCCAAACATTCATCAGTGTGATACCCAAACATTCATCAATGTGAAACCCAAAGTAAATATAAGACGCACTGTGATACAACTATAATACCACTGTGATAGAACTATAATACACAATGTGATACCTAAAAACATGGACAATGTTAAAAAAATATACATTCAAACGATCATGAGTGTGATACTCAAAATACATACAAGATGCATTGTGATACCCACTATGATACATTGTGACACCACTGTGATACATTGTGATACCATTATGGAAAGACGTACGTTATCATCCGTTTCAAAATGATAAGTATGGTAAATTGTAATCAATTAGGTAATTATGGATTGAGTAATTAATGATTTTATTTATAATAAAAAAAATAAAAATTGTTAAATTACATAATTATCTTTTTACTTTATTTTAAGAATAACATTAATTATATGAAATGAGTGACTTATATTGGATCTCATGGTTACCACAGACTAACTAGTTTTCATTTGATTAGGCCCATATATATATATATATATATATATATATATATATATATATATATATATATATATATAAATTTTTTTTGTTTTAGTTTTTTTTTAATTTTAAAGATAAATGAAAGAAAAGACTCAAAAGCCCCCGACTTAACATAACTTTTTTAATGGATTTAAGTCAAGGGACTTGATTCGTAACAAAATTGAAATAACAATTATGATATTTATAACTATTTAGTTTGAAGGACGCAACCCATAATCGCTACATAATTTACTCAAAAATAATTATTTTTGGAAAGAAAAAAGAAAAAGAAAAAGAAGAAGTGAATACTGTTGGAGTGTTGGATGGCAATCTTTCAAGAAGTGGGTTGAGTTTATTGGGCCTCGCTCACCCATCTATATATTCACATTCCGCTATTATTTAAATTTTGTTTGTTAAAACACATGGCCAAAGTCGCATAAATTTAAGTCCAATACAAAATGGACTTGGCCCAAGTCCCTACAAAACAAAGATCCCAATATATAGATATAATCTAAGGTGTTGTTCGGTTCATTTTCTGTTAAGACCTGAATGAATATAGTTATTTGTATTGATAAAGTTGTCTGTATGTTGACAGATAAGTTGTTGTTCGGTTGTTGTGCTAAATAAACAGTCTGAATATCAGAAATGACTATTTTACCCTCAATCTTTATTTTTATCTGAATAAACTATTTGATAAAAATGTTGAATAAATGATTTATAATTAGAAAAAAAAATATCAATTTAAGCATTTTTTAAATAAAAACAACTTGAAAATGTTTTGGAATAAGATTTTTGTCTTATTTTTTTGGTTCCACCAGATATCACCCATCAAAAAAATTGACAAACTTCTTGAATTCCAATCCAATTGCAGGTTCATATTTATCTTAAAAACGATTATCAGAAGACAAAGTTTCTCCCTTCAGCTTTTGAACCTTCCAATCCAACTAGGGTTTCTCCCTATGAATTTTCAACCACTTGTTCACACTCCTTGATATTGCTGATTGATTCCTTTCTTCTTTGTTATTTCAAAGAGGGACGATGGGGAGGAGACCTCCTTGTTTGCTTCTCTAAAATGACCAGAAAGAGGTTGGTGGTTTGAATTCAATACAGGAGCGATGGTGACGACAAGAAACAGGGACGACGGGGAGGAGCGATTGTCATGGAAGAGGGTCAATGTTTTGAAGAAAGAGGGACGATGGGGAGGATCGATTGTCCAGAAAGAGATGTATGTCCTTTCTTTTCATTTTTGCTCTTTTTGGGCATGGAAGAAGAAAAGGGTACATTGGGAAAATATATGGCTGAATGTAAAGGATTTACAGCTTACCGAATCAGCCACCTATTCAGCTATTAAGCCATTTCCGAACAACAATGTATGGTTGAGCGAATAAGCTATACAGCCCATTAAGCCACAACCGAACAACCCCTAAGTATCTAACACATTACATGTAATTAACTTTATTATTCTTTTATAAAAAAATCTGGTTGATAAAGATATTTGTGATACAAAATATGTGTAATAAATGGTAAATTAATAACTGTTATGTGTAGATTGTGTTTGTTAGAGATGTGGATGCATATGTAATAAGGTGGAACCCTTTAAAAAAGAGAGGATTGCTTTAGGGACGCGGATAAAAGTGGTGCATGGTTGTTGTCGTCCGCTCGTCTTGTAAGTCACGTGATGAGAAATAATGGTCTTGATTGGGAAAGCAAAATCATGGTGACTTACCTATTAAGTCACGGTCCAGGGTCGTTTCATTCTTTTTAAAGGCTATGTTATCAGGACTATTGATCAATATGATCAATAATTAGAAAAACAAGAATTAAATAAAAAAGACTATAAAAGTTCATACTATATTTTATATCAAAAATCTTAAAAATTAAAACAACAATTCTTAAAATGATAAAGTTTTGGGCCCCTCCTATTTTGGAGGCCCTGTTCTATGGTCCATAATGAAACAGCACAGACCCTTTGACGGTCCTATTTGTTAAATGTCAAACAAACACTCATATATGATATATGGTTTATCGAATAAGTTATCCGATCAGCTAGACTTAATCTGTTAGAATCTCACACAGTTAAACTTAAACCATATGTATGTGTGTGTGTTGGAAACTCTCTTCTCTCTTCAAAGGCTATTTTAAAGAGTAATATACAGGTTTCATATGTTCTCACATAATCCATTATCAAGTCACCATAATTAACCCTGTGAACTTAAAAAACCTGATGGCCCTTGGGTGGATCAGGATATTTTTTTATTAATCATAATTTATGTATCTCTTAATTCTTTTCCACTCGAATTTTTTTCTTAGGAATTGCTAAAACTTTTTTGATTCATAGCGTATCACACACAAATCAACTATCGGCTTATTTTACATGTCCATAGAAAAGTTAAATAATAATTTAAAATATACATTACAACTCAAAATGAAGTCGTTTAAAATATTTTTTTTTTGAACGACAAGTTAACACACGCACACGTTTCCGGGGTATCCGGGCTCCCACTTAAGGGTGTCACCCGACTAATTCCCGTTGACCACGGCCCGACCCAATTAAGGGTACCACAAAGTGGCAGACCCATGATCTGGATATCACTACATGCTCTCCACGGGGTTCAAACCCTGGTAGTTAGAGATACCATCCACTGACCCCCCAAGGATGTTACCAAACCACTGGGCTAGACATGAGGGATAGTCGTTTAAAATATTTGATATATAATGTAAAACTTAAGAGTCATTTTGTATAGTAATTAAGAGTAAAAAAATTAATCTTGGTATTTTTTATAGCAAGGATAAAGAATTAAACTTAATAAAAAGTAACTTTGTTTCCCAAATACTAGTAGGACCGGTTGTAAGCCCCGATAAGGGTAAATGGCATGATGAGAAAATAATGGTCTAGATTGGGAAAGCATAAAATCATGGTGACTTACCTATTAAGTCACGGTCCTATTGGTTAAATGTCAAACAAAAACACTTCATATATGATAAATGGTTTATTGAAAAAATTATCCAATATGTTAGAATCCTTAAATTGTTTAGACTTAAATCATATCTCATCTATATATGTTAGAATATCTTTTCTTTTTTCAAAGACTCTTTTCAAAAATAACTAGTTGTGTATCCGTGCAAAACGGCAGAATACATCTTGATTTCGAGGTTGACAACTAAAACCCATAAGATCAAAAACGTATTACAGTTCAAATCCATATAAGAACATATATTTTTGACAACTAAACTTGGGTTTCCACTATGTATAGATAGAGACTCTCATGGTTCAAAAACCTCGCCTTGGGGATAGAACAACAACAAATAAAAACTAAGAGTGATGACAAAGATCGAGAATCTTACCAGGTAAGAGCGATACAAAGACCGAGAGTCTTACCCAGTAATTGAGGGTGATGACTCTTACCGATTAGCGCTTACCGGAAAAATATTGCATACAATTTTGTTTCGATAAATTATAATCTTACCCAGCAAGTATTTAGGCTTTTAAATATACAAAAACTACATAAACATGTTTCCTTCCATTAAAAATCAATATGTTTCATCACTCATATATAATGGTCAAATTCAACAAACATAAATAAGTATATAGAGCAACTTGAGACAGTGAAAATAACCATGGTTTTATGGCATCTCTAATGTTTAATTGGTATTCATTTGGTTTTGTTTTGTGTACGTCTGGATTCGAACCCTGGACAGATGGGATATTCCAGCACATCCCCTAGGGTCTTAACCGATACGCCACAACTCTTGTGGTTTACCGTAACTCTTGTTACATTAATAATCTGTACCCAATAATTTATAGATATTTTACTATTCAAAGGTAAAAGTTTTACCTAGGCAATATAGATTATTTATACAATATTTCCAAAAGTAAATGGAACTTCAAAAAGCTACTTTATTTGATAATGGGTTAGACCCATGTGCTATTCCCAGTACTTGAGTGAAAAATTACAGATCTACCCTCTCTCCACATTAAATCAGAACCACCTCAATTAGCCTAAAACTCAAAAAAAAATAAAAACTACCAAAAAATGACCATGGTTTTAAGCTCTGCATCCATTATATTCATCTCCATCATTCTTGTTTCTTTTTTCTTCACTTCATCTGCTCAAACCTGTTCAAACCACACTTATACATCCAAAAGGGTCTTCACTTCTTGCCAAGATCTTCCACATCTCAGTGCCCATCTCGACTGGACCTATTTCAAATCCACCAAACAAGCCAAGATCATGTTCCGAGCCCAACACACCCCCAACGGATGGACCGCGTGGGCAATCAATCCGAACCGACGAGCCATGGTTGGATCGCAAGCGCTGCTGGATTTTTGCGACAGTAGAGGCAGGATGTCGGCATATACAACATTTATCATTGGATACAATCCGTCAATGCAGCCGAGGAAACTTCAGTTCCGTGTCTCGAAGCTCTAGTCGGAGTATACGAACGACGAGATCACCATTTTTGCGGTTGTGGGTCCACTGGCGAACGGGCCTGTGGTGAATCAAGTGTGGCAAGTTGGGAGCTTGGATCGGAATGGTGTCCCGCAAATGCATGCAATGGAGCTGGAAAATCTTCAATCCACAGGGTCCTTGATTTTTCATCAAGTCTGTAAAAATGGAGTTAAAACAATAAAATCTATAAATTCTCACACATTTACACCCTCAAACACACACTGACACTGCTGTTAGTGCATTATGCAAGTTGTTTAAAAACCAAGATGGGTTCTTTTCAAAGCCCAATCCCAAAACCCCATAGGAACACATACACAGTAAGAAATAATAAAATAAGGAGAGATTGATATATAACCAATCTGAGACCAAAAAGTAGAAAAGAAGACAATTGTTGGAGGGAAATCCATTAAAGATCCCAACATGGAGCATAAAGGGTACATCAGACCAATAAAAGAGATAAGGATCAAAAGTTTGATGAGCAAAAAGCACATCAAGGCTAGAAATATATGCAAAATCCAAAGAAAGCCAATATGTCCATAGGCCATTAGCATAAAGTAGTCTGTCTTATCCTAGTCTATCTAATACCACATATCCCAAACCCCAACCTTTTTCCTTCCAACAATGGCAAAGTGCCAAATTGCATACACAAAGTACAGCCAGTGTATAAGACCAAAGAAGCAGAAAAGGAACAAATGTTGTGATGTCATTTTGAAACTCAACAAAAGAACAAAGGCCAAGTGTTTGCTGCACATAAACCCCATTAGCAGCCAGTTACTACCCCAAAGCCTAAGAAAGAATCTAAAATCTGTGAAGAACCAAAGAAAATATTCTAACACAGATTTAGATGAATCAAAGTATACTAAGCACCCCCATCCCATATTCACTGAACAAGAAAAATAGTAACTCCATCCCCTGTACACCAAGAAATATGGATTCCAACATATCACCCAAACCTCCCAAAGGGCTTCCATATCACTCCAAATCATGAACAATGAACTTAACTCCACTACCCTGCACTCCCTTATATCAATATCCCAAAACCCAATCACAGAGCCCCAGTATTGTTTAGACAGACCAATAAGCAGATGGGAAAGCAAATGTTGATGGAACAAATTAGCCATCAACTGAAAGCACGTAAGAGAAAATAAGAAAGAAGCCAAAATCCTAGGCTTACTTGAACTCCAATTAGAGCATAGTAACAAAAAAAACCACATGAACTTGGGAATTACCATAGCCAGTTCTTTAATATCCCAAGCAGATAAGCTAGAAAGCAAAAACCATGACTTGCAAAGCCCAAATATGCACAAAAAACCAAATATATACCCAAGAAAGAAAACCAAATTCCATTTAGAACCAAAAAGTTTTTCTAAAAGTATAATTGGATGCAGCAAGCCTATATCTATACCCAACCCTCACTATAAAGCTATGCACACAAAAAAGTTCCCATCCTCTACATCAAAACAATAGGCCACCATACAACCTTCCAAACCTCCCAAAAAACCTCCTCATAACACCAAAACAAGATCAAAATGTCTATCACCTCTACCCTACTTCCAATGCTCAAACAACTTGCCATTCCAGGTAGAATGAACTAATCCCCAAGTAACTACTCCTAAACTAACATCAGCATATCCAGGTTTTAGAAAAATCTTCATCAGATCGGTAAGCCACAAAAAAATTTATTGCAGAGAAATTTATGAGTCGGGTAGATCCATTACAAGGCATCAAGAAGTTTTCCATCTGTTTGATCAAATAAGTAGAAAAATTGGACTTACCATCATCTGCTACCATCTGGGACATGATCTTTCTCCAAGATCGAGACCTTACTTGGGTCAACAAATGTTACAAATTTAAATCCACATGGAACTTTGTTAATCTCCATAGTTGTTAATTCTATATAGGAAAAAACAAGAACTACATAATTAGAAAATTTAGAGACGCAAAAGTGCATCTACAACACTTATGATATTTGTCGGTCCAACAATACTTATCAAGTTTATAGAAACAACGACACAATAACGATTACCAACCTGTATTGAATATATCAAACGATTACAAGGTTGATCGATTAAGCTTTTGATGTGTTCTCTATGTTTTCTCTCAAATACACCTTGATGTGTGTGTTTGTGTGTGTGATCTATGATCTGATGTATTAGAGAGATTGAGAGACAACAACTATCAAGTGTGTTGAACACACTATCTATCTTAATATCTAGATATTAAGTCTAGATATTAAATCTAATAAAGCTAACTAACTTATACTAGAAACTAACTAAACTAGATAAGTTACCTTTATCTAACTATTACAATACTATAACTTAGTTATTAAATCTAAGTAAACTAAACAAATACATTTACATTTATTACAAATAGACATAGACTTTAACATTGAGAGTCAACGTTCCGGCATTAGCTTCAGATTGCGATCTTCAGTTTGGATGATCTGGAATCCAATGAGACTGTGGTCTAACAATCTCCCCCTTTGGATCAAGATCATTTAATAAAAAGATTTATCCAATTTAGTCTTCTTGTTCAGCTCAGAAGATGCAATCTCTTTCTCTGAAATCAACATGTCTTCAATAGAATTCAGTCTTTGACGTGATTCTTGAAACATGTGATCTTTGCCATTTCTTGTGTAGTCATTCTCCCCCTTTTTGATGTTAAGTGCAACGACTTCATCAAATTTTGTTGTAAGAAATGTCAATCTTGCGGTTAGAGCCCCTGATTCGTCAATTCATAAGAGATTCATCCAGATCTTTGCAAATCCAGACAAATTAGATATGTAACACCTGAAATCAACTAATGAATCAGTTATCATGCCTGTCAGTAACACTAAGTCACTGAGTGTAACGAATACACATTGGAAATGAGCTGTTTTGATGTTGACTCCCCCAGGGCTTCCATTTAATCATCGAAACACCACAAAGGTAATTTCTATAAACGTTATGACAAAGAAACTAATTCCTTGTGTGTTCGTGCTTGTGTTTGAAAGAATTAAGCACGGATGATTGCTTATTGGCTCAAAATTGTGTAAACCACTGAGACAACAGTAAGTTAAACACAGACTCAATGTGCATGATTGAAGTGCGAAAGTAGGGCAGACTTCCTTCTTTTCAATATCTAGATTTTCCGAATGAAAATCAGATAGCATATGTGCTGCATCCCCTTTGAAAATGAAACATTTTCTTTTTGAGAAGAAAATGAGTAGATGGTGAAGTTTGATCAAGAGTTGGCATGGGTTAGTTGCCTGTTTCAATAATGATCACCAATGAATTGTGAATCACTAGAATTGTGGCTACCCGGCTCAGAAAAAGTTGGTGCAGAGTTGTGATATTCTTTTAACTCTGTTCTCACACGCTCTTTCTTTTAAACTTTTTGCTTTCTCTAATCATACTCATTTCTTTTTGCTTGCACACTCAAACACTAAGGATTTAACTTCATGGGTAGAAATCACTGGTTAATGTGATTCCATTGAAGTTGTATTAATTCCTAGCACAATGAAATTCATGTTTTCCTATGATGCACGTGATGCTCAGATTGGTTTAACTATTTCAGTTAAAGCACAATTTAGATCATGAAAACATTTAAAATACACTCCCAAAATATAAAATGTGTTGAAAAATCGGGAAGTGGTTTGAACATTAAAAACAATGTTTTCTATGATTGAAAGTTGTCCTCTTTCAAACATATATGAGATGAAGATATAGAATTATACCTTAACGTGCGATCTTACATCTCATGAAGCTAAGCTTTAAGTCATAAACATATGAACTTGTAAGCTTCTCTCAAAAATTCTGCAAAAGTCTAATGTCAAGTCAAAGTAATAATTATTCACTTATATTGAAAAGACAAAAAGCAGTAAAACTTTTAAAGTACGAATTCTGATCAGAAGTAATCAGAAGTCATGTCCTTTTTACTCCCCCTGAAATTATGCATTTGAAAATTATCATATGAAAAAGATATGCATAAAATTTCAGACAAATATGTATGTACTCCCCCTTGATGGTTGATTTCCTCATTCGAGTATCGGAGTACGTTCTCTTTTTCAGCACGGAGTAAGGTCTTTTTATCATTAAAGTGCGAGTCCTAAACTGTTGTGTTTAGAAGTCAAACTTCGTTGAAGTACGGGTTCTAAGTTGATTTACTTAGAAGCCTCTGTTATCCTACTCCCCCTTGACAGTAGGTGCCTGCAACACAGTTTTAGTTTTCTTTGGTACCCACTAGTATTTGGGTCCATAAGTGTTAGTTGCAGTTCGTATGGGGGTTATGGAATAAGAACCATACCAGTAATGGTCACTCGTCTTGTGAAAAGGATCATGTGTACGACAATAAGAACAATAGAATATCTTACCTGACAACCTGATTAATTGATCTCTCGTGTAGACGAAATCAGGTTTACCTTTCAGCGCATTGTTCTTCTTGGCATTCTGCGTATGTACACATGAGCTTTTACATTTCAGCTCTTCTTTAACTGGTTTCCTGTTCCAGACCAGTTCAGTTTCTTCCTGGAAGCTTCTTCTCCTTCTTTGTGTACCTGAAAAATCTTTATTCCTGTCATAGAAAAGATTAGTAGAATGAATCTGATTAGAGGATTTAACTGACCTTCTGAAAAGAGCAGTTTTCTGATGTGAGCTTGTGGCTATTTCTAGGTGAGTGGATTTTTGACTCTGGAGTCGTTCGCTCAGTCACCACCACCATCTTTGAAATAATATCTTGAAGCTCTTTTACCTTTAAAGAATAACTGTCTCTTTCTTTGATAAGGAGATCAATCTTCTTCTCAAATGCAGACTTCTTTTTCTTCTCTGTCAGAACACTTTTAGATAATTCAGATAGCTTCTCTGTAAGCTTCTTTATCTTTGCTTCAAACATATTTCTATCTTTTTCAAAATCCTTCTTTGCACCCTTTTGTTCAGCTACCTTCTTCTCCTTGGCAAACTGATCTCTTTCTAATATGATTACTTTCTCAAAGTCTTCAACTTTTTGAGAAAGCATTAAACTTTGAAGCTCAATCACCTTTTTCTCCTCCACACCCTTCTTTGACAGATTTGAGAACTTCTTTTCAAACTCAGATATTTTCTTTTGAAGCTCAGAGTTCTCAGCTTCCAAAACCTTAACTCTTGATGACATATATGATTCTATCATAAACTTAGCAATATATTCCCATAACAGCTTTCCTGTAGCCTCTTCACGTTCTAGTGTAAAAAAGATCTCGTTTGAAATCTCCTCTGTTATTCCTTGCAGAATAAACGTTTTGGCCAAACTGTCAGCTTCATATCTTTTTCTTTGCTCATTTGTGTATTCATTAAGATTTAATGGGAGCTCTTTTTCTTCTCTCTCACCATTCTTCTTTACAAGAGTAAACATTCTTCTTGGAACTATCATAATTCCTTGTTGCAGAGATTTTCTGATGAGTACACCCAAATCATGTCTTTCAATGAAGTCCATGAACTTATCTTTCCACTACTCATACTCTCCTCTGAAGAGTACAGGTGGTTTCTCATCCATACATATTGAAGAAGCTTCGCTTGATGTCATCCTGTTTAATTTGATGTGCAAAAAGAACTTGGATTTGACCGTTAGTACAGATAAAATTTGATCACACAAGAAATTTTGTCTCCCTAGGCAGACTTAGAAAAAAAATTCTAAGTCTTGAAATTGGAGCTTTGCGATTGAGAAGGTTTGCGTTTCAAGTTAGGAACGCAAAGTTGAGGTTTGCGTTTCTAATGGGACGCGCAAATGGAGGTTTGCGGGTCTAGTGGGAAGCGCAAACTGAGGTTTACGGGTCTAGATGGAAGCGCAAAGTTGAGGTTTGCGGGTGCTTTGGGAGCCGAGAAGTAGACTTTGCAATTGATGTTGGAATCGCAAAGTAAGCTTTGCGTTTGTAGTTGGAGCCGCAAAGTCTGCTTTGCGTTTGTAGTTGGAGCCGCAAAGTCTGCTTTGCGTTTGTAGTGGGACGCGCAAAGTGGGACTTTGCGTGTTATTCTTCCTCTTGTTTGCGGGTTATTCGACCTGTACTTCGAAAATTCGTCTAAAATCTGTATTGAAACGATTTAGCAATACCAAACCCTACCAATGTGTCTAGAAACACTTTTAGAACAGATTATGAGCACTCGATCTCACTAAAACACTCTTTTGAAAATAGTTTTGATCGCACAGTACGTTTCTTCACTCGACTGTTTCTTCACAAAAACTTGATTTTGATCTTTATCAGGCTCTGATACCAATTGTCGGTCCAACAATACTTATCATGTTTATAGAAACAATGACACAATAACGATTACCAACCTGTATTGAATATATCAAACGATTACAAGGTTGATCGATTAAGCTTTTGATGTGTTCTCTATGTTTTCTCTCAAATACACCTTGATGTGTGTGTTTGTGTGTGTGATCTATGATCTGATGTATTAGAGAGATTGAGAGACAACAACTATCAAGTGTGTTGAACACACTATCTATCTTAATATCTAGATATTAAGTCTAGATATTAAATCTAATAAAGCTAACTAACTTATACTAGAAACTAACTAAACTAGATAAGTTACCTTTATCTAACTATTACAATACTATAACTTAGATATTAGATCTAAGTAAACTAAACAAATACATTGACATTTATTACAAATAGACATAGACTTTAACATTGAGAGTCGACGTTCCGGTATTAGCTTCAGATTGCGATCTTCAGTTTGGATGATCTGGAATCCAATGAGACTGTGGTCTAACAATATTCGTATGCAAATTTAATCTTATCTAGTTGTAAAAATCTAAAAACAAACCCCATCAAAAAACAAAATCCTTTCACATCTCTACAACTCTTGTTTCTTCCCTTGTAACACCCGTAAACTATTAAGGTAAGTATTTTGTCTCCTTTAATGCCTTAATTTCGTTATGTGTGTGCATATGTGTCTTTAAGTGCAATTTAGGATCTTCGACTATGTTAGAATGTCACATATTGATTTACTACCTCTAATCGTTCAAACCTTGTGCTCGTTGCAGTTTCCGGTTGAGTTTTGGCCCATTTTTGGGTGACTCCCGATTGTGCCCGCGATTGTGCCCTTGGCACTATCGCGGAGGGAACTATCGCCCAGGTTGTACCGAGAGGGGGGGGGTGTCCCGCGATAGTGACACGCGATAGTGACAAGTGTCACTATCGCCGGTCATACTCGCGCGGTATGTACCGCAGGTGGCTTGTAGTTCGCGATTGTGACTCGCGATAGTGCCCTTGGCACTATCGCCGGGCACTATCGCCATCGGGGTGCAGGGCTTTAAATGAGTCCTTTGGCCGAATTTCATTTCATTTTCCATCTACCTCTCTTTTCCTTTGGCGATTTTGAAGCCTTCAAACCAGTTCCCTTCCCTCATAAAACCCTAACTATCATAAATACAACATCTTTGGTGGTTGGAGCATTGATTCTTGCAATAAATCATCTCAAGGAAAACTTTCTAGGGTTTCTTCAAGACAACTTCTTCTCTCCAAGTTCATCCTTCATTTTCTAGGGTTTCCATCTTTTCTAGGTTTTTGGTTCAAAACCTAGATAGTGAGTTTACTAACCTTTGTTAAAACTAGATACATATCATATTCTTCTATTGTTGTTATTTGTCTCCATATGTTCAAGTATTTGGGTTTTCGTTATGAAGAAATGTGGGGAAGGTGATTATGTGGGAAATGCCATGATTTACCTTGTTGATTTAATGTTTGGGATTTACTTCTTAAATGTACATATTGGATATTTTGGCATGATTTGGGTTATATGTGGTATAGTAGATGATAAACTCTACTTGGAATGCATTTTATTGATCGAATATCTAAACATTGATTATGTTGGAAATTGGGCCTTATATTGGATTTATGTGTTAGGATGGTAACATTGTACCCATGGTTGGTATCGAAATATTTTGTTGGGTTATATACCGCGAGACCTCCTATATGATATGTTGGACGAACCAAGTCAGTAGACACTAGGAGGATGTAGTCTTGGGCGCCACTGTGATGGTATGTGCCTAGACCTCCGCCATTCAGGGTAATGCCATGGTTGTAGTCCTCGGGTGTGCCGGGCCTTTCGGGTGTCCTTGTTATAGGGCATCAAGGTATATCGACTCTTTGGGTGGAACTTGATTAGTGCTATAGGTCTCCCCTATTGACTCCACAATTGTTGAACTATGGTTAACTGCTGATAAGAACTGTAACTGTACATGCATGATTATAATTTTTCAACTCACTAGGCTTTTTGGCCTAACACTTGTTTTGGTGTCGATGTGTATCTCAGGTTCTAGCGGCGCCGGTTCTAAGCAAGTGTAGTTGCCTTGGGGTGAGAGCTCGGGGATTTTTGCACATGGACGCGTTATGCTTTTGGATATAGATCACTCGGGTTCATAGATGACAACCCTTTTTGTAATCTCTTTTCTAGTTGTAGGAATTAGATTAGTTGGTTGTTGTTTATTGCCCATTAAATTACAAATTGTGATTAAACAGGTTATTCATTTATGTTCCCTACTTTTGGGAGGCTCTTGCTATGGCAATTTTTAGTATACCTCATGTCCGATTCTCGGATTTTTGTTATCCCTATTTTTGGGGTGTTACAAGTTGGTATCAAAGCTTTAGTTTAAGTGAACTAGGTATTGTTTAGCATATCTAGACTTAAGCTTTAGACTTTTGACTTCACTGTCCACTTGGGGTAGAAATCCTAGGTGGGGAGAGCGTTAGGATTTCGGAATTACTTTAATTGAAAGTTATGGTGATGGTGACAAGAATCCTTGTGTATGGTTCGTTCATAATTTCACTTAGCTACTGCTATTATGAATGCATTGTTACGTGAGCATACTTGGTTTACTATTATTATGATAATTGATGAAGGTATTAGTACGTACAAAGAGTTCAACTCGTTTAGTCTTTTCTCAATCTATTTCTCGTACGTATGTGGCAGATTTAAATGGTAAACACCCGGAGTAGGGCGCCGGGTACACCGGAGGGCCACGTGGAAGAGGAATCTGCTGTAGACCGACCTCCGGTGGGTGTAACCACCGATGACATTCCTATACCCAGAATTTTGGGAGGTGGACCTGAGCATATTCCACGACGGGACCTCGGTACAGGTAACGCCATCATGGACGAAGTCACATTGGAGACTAGGCTTCGGGATAACATGATGTCGGCTATGAATGCGGCTTTGGCTCAACAACAGTTGGCCATGACTTCGGCCATGACCCAACAACAAGAGTTTTTCATGAAACTCCTAGAGGATCGAGATGCCAGTAACCGTCAACCCGAAACCATGGCTGAAAATGTTGTGGTGGGATCGGGCGGACCGAATGTGGTGATAGTCGAAGAACCATCCGCTGAAGGAATCAGACCGAAGACTAAGGGGTGGACCTACAAGACGTTTCTAGGATGTCATCCTAAGGAGTTTGCGGGTTCTGATAGCCCAATTGCTTGCATGTATTGGCTCAAAGAGATGGAGATGGCCTTTGAGGCAAGTGAGTGTGACTCTTCCCAACGGGTCAAATTTGCTTCCCAACTACTCCGGGGAGAGGCATTGATTTGGTGGAACCTCACTCGATCCGCTCTAGTCCCGGAAGTCCTGGCTAAGTTAACTTGGCCGGTGTTCAAAGAAAAGTTGATGGACAAGTACTGTAGTGAGCGCTCGATGGACAAGTTGGAACGTGAGTTCCGAAATCTGAGGAAGGGAAATATGTCTATTGTCGGCTACTCCAAGCTCTTTTTGGAGAAGCTAAACTTGGTGGGACATCTGGTCCCCGATGAAAGGTCAAAGATTAAAGCTTATCATCAAGGATTACCGGCCGAGATGCGAACGGCGGTGAGGAATGCAAAGTGTTCGACTTTACAAGAAGTTATCGAGGAGTCCTTACTCGTGGAGGACGACATCAATTCAGAAAGGGATGAGAAGAGGTATGTGGGTGAGAAGCGAAAGTGGGAAAGGCCATCTGGGTCCGTCCGTCCGTCAAGACCTTTTGTGAGCGGGAGATCGGGCGATCAGCGCCGTGAGGAGCGGTGGTGCCACAAGTGCAAGTCAAAGCACTCGGGACCATGTGCTCCAAGAACTTTTTTGGGTCCTGTTGAATGTGTTAAGTGTGGCAAAAAGGGTCATACGATTCGGGATTGCCCTATCCGAGGGCCGGTGTGTTTTGAGTGTCGTGAATCCGGGCACGTGAAGGTGAATTGCCCGAAGTTGGTGGGTGGCTACCGCGGAAATTCTGTGGGATCGACGGCTAGAGTCGAACAACCGCCAAGGGTGCCCAGTCGAGCTTTCCGGATGTCTACCGAGGAGGCAAAGGAGACCGCCGATGTTGTTTCGGGTACGTTCCTAGTAAACTCCTTGCCTGCTCGCGTTTTGTTTGATTCGGGTGCTACACGTTCTTTTGTGTCGAATGTTTTCTGTAAACAATTCACCACTCCTGTTAGTGTCCTTCCCGATGCTTTAGTAGTGGAAATAGCTAATGGAGATCAAGTGATCATTCGTGACCATTTCTGTGATTGCACTCTAGAGATCGATGGAAATTCTTTTGGATTAGACTTGCTACCCATGGCTATAGGAGGGTTTGACGTAGTCATAGGCATGGACTGGTTAGTACGGCATAAAGCGGACATCTTTTGCTCCAAAAAGATGATTCAAGTACCATTAGCGGGAAATGGTGTGGTTACCATCTATGGAGAGAGAGGAAAAGGGAATAATCCTATTATCTCATGCCTTAAGGCACGAAAGTTCTTGGCGAAGGGCTACCCTTCGTACTTGGCCTACGTTGTGGACGCAAAGAAAGAAAAGAAGTCGGTGGAAGATGTAGAGGTAGTACAAGATTTTCCGGACGTCTTTCCGGAAGACTTACCTGGTTTACCGCCAGAGCGGCAAGTGGAGTTTCAGATAGATCTCACTCCGGGAGCGGCTCCGATAGCTCGTGCTCCATATCGTTTGGCGCCGACAGAAATGAAAGAGGTGATGACACAGCTTCAAGAGTTGTTGGAGAAGGGCTTCATTCGACCGAGTTCGTCACCTTGGGGAGCACCGGTACTGTTCGTGAAGAAGAAGGATGGATCCATGCGGATGTGCATAGACTATCGAGAGCTGAACAAGGTCACGGTGAAGAATAAGTATCCTCTACCTCGTATCGACGATCTTTTTGATCAACTCCAAGGAGCGGGATGCTTCTCGAAGATTGATCTTCGGTCCGGTTATCATCAAGTGAGAGTGAAGAGCGAAGATATTCCGAAGACGGCGTTTCGGACGAGATACGGTCATTACGAGTTGTTGGTGATGCCTTTCGGCTTAACCAACGCTCCGGCCGTATTCATGGATCTGATGAACCGTGTGTGTCGCCCATTCTTGGACAAATCCGTGATCGTCTTCATCGACGATATTTTAATATATTCAAAGGATGAGTCCGAGCATGGAAGACACTTACGAGAGGTATTAGGAGTTCTAAGGAGGCAGAAACTGTTCGCGAAATTCTCGAAGTGCGAATTTTGGCTCCAAGAGGTGCAATTCTTGGGGCATGTGGTATCAAAGGACGGGATAAAAGTGGATCCGGCGAAGATCGAGGCAATGATGAGTTGGGAACCTCCAACAAGCCCGACGGAGATCCGAAGCTTTTTGGGGTTAGCGGGTTACTACCGGCGTTTCATTCAAGATTTCTTAAAGACGGCTACACCGCTCACTTCTCTTACCAGGAAGAACGTTAAATTTCTTTGGACTGATGCACAAGAACAAGCGTTTCAGACGCTCAAGAGGAAGTTGTGTGAAGCTCCGATTTTGTCCTTACCTGAAGGATCGGAAGACTTTGTGGTATATAGTGACGCTTCCAAGATGGGACTTGGGTGTGTACTAATGCAAAAGGGGAAAGTAATAGCCTACGCGTCGCGGCAATTAAAGGATCATGAGAAGAACTATCCGACTCATGATTTAGAGTTGGCGGCGGTAGTTTTCGCGCTAAAGTTGTGGCGACACTACTTGTATGGGACTAAGTGTACTCTTTTCACAGATCACAAGAGTCTCAAGTATATCTTCAACCAAAAGGAACTCAACATGCGCCAAAGGAGATGGCTAGAGCTTTTGAAGGATTACGATTGTGATCTACTCTATCATCCCGGTAAGGCTAATGTGGTGGCAGACGCATTGAGCCGAAGGAGTCATGGTGATGGTGTCAAAATGTCCCTTGCAAGGATCGATGTGGTGTCAAGTTTATTGGAAAGTGTTAAAGCAAGTCAAGAGGAAGCACTTAAGGAGGAGAACCTCAAAGACGAGGTCATGGTGAAACAAAGGGAACTCTTAACGGAAGACGGTCGTGGACTCAAACTCTTTCAAGGACGGATTTGGGTGCCGAAGTTGGGAGGAAACCGGGAATTGCTACTCGAAGAAGCGCATAAGTCAAAATACTCTATACATCCCGGTAGCACCAAGATGTATAGAGATTTAAAGTTAATGTATTGGTGGCCGGTGATGAAGCTAGATGTGGCTAGCTATGTGGAAAAATGTGTCACGTGCCTTCAAGTCAAGGCGGAGCATCAAAGACCGTATGGAAGCTTACAACCGTTGTCCATTCCCGAGTGGAAATGGGACAACATCACTATGGATTTCGTGACTAAGCTACCAAAGACCTTGCGTGGCCACGACACCATTTGGGTAATCGTTGACCGGTTGACTAAGAGCGCACATTTCCTTGCAATGCGGGAGACCTTGCCGATGGAGAAATTGGCTAAACTTTATATTGATGAGGTGGTATCGAGGCACGGAGTTCCGCAATCTATCGTGTCGGATCGGGACAGTCGTTTTACTTCGAACTTTTGGGCTAGTCTGCAGAAGGAGTTGGGTACCCGATTAAATTTGAGCACGGCTTACCATCCTCAAACGGATGGCCAAAGCGAGAGGACAATCCAGACGTTAGAAGACATGCTAAGGTCGTGTGTGATAGACTTCGGGGGAAGTTGGGATTCACACCTACCGTTGGTGGAGTTCGCATACAACAACAGTTACCATTCTAGTATCGGAATGGCACCGTTCGAGGCTTTGTATGGACGGAAGTGCCGGACCCCGGTTTGTTGGTTGGAAGCGGGCGAAAAGCAATTCGCCGGGCCAGAAGTAGTTCAAGAGACGGCCGACAAGGTGAAGGAGATTCGGGAAAGGCTAAAAGCGGCCCAAGATCGACAAAAGAGTTATGCGGACAAGAAGAGAAGGCCGATTGAGTTTCAAGTGGGTGACCGAGTCATGTTGAAGGTGTCTCCGTGGAAGGGAATCATACGTTTCGGGAAGCGCGGGAAGCTTAGTCCTCGTTTCCTTGGACCGTTCGTTATTTTGGAAAAGATTGGGTTGCAAGCCTATCGGTTAGACTTGCCATCGGAAATGGATGGGATACATCCTACGTTCCACGTGTGTTACCTTCGAAAGTGTCTAGCCGAAGAGGAAACCGTGATTCCGTTGTCGGAGATTCGGGTGGACAATGGGAATCGTTGTGTGGAAGAACCGGAGTCGATTTTAGAATCGAAAGTGAAGAAGTTGAGGCATAAAGACGTGGTTATGGTGAAAGTGCAATGGAAGCACCATCGGGGTGCTAACATTACTTGGGAATCGGAAGATGACATGAGGAAGCGTTATCCTCACTTGTTTGTCTAGGGTAAGATTTCGGGGACGAAATCCCAATTAGGTGGGGAGGATTGTAACACCCGTAAACTATTAAGGTAAGTATTTTGTCTCCTTTAATGCCTTAATTTCGTTATGTGTGTGCATATGTGTCTTTAAGTGCAATTTAGGATCTTCGACTATGTTAGAATGTCACATATTGATTTACTACCTCTAATTGTTCAAACCTTGTGCTCGTTGCAGTTTCCGGTTGAGTTTTGGCCCATTTTTGGGTGACTCGCGATTGTGCCCGCGATTGTGCCCTTGGCACTATCGCGGAGGGCACTATCGCCCAGGTTGTACCGAGAGGGGGGGGGGGTGTCCCGCGATAGTGACACGCGATAGTGACAAGTGTCACTATCGCCGGGCATACTCGTGCGGTATGTACCGCGGGTGGCTTGTAGTTCGCGATTGTGACTCGCGATAGTGCCCTTGGCACTATCGCCGGGCACTATCGCCATCGGGGTGCAGGGCTTTAAATGAGTCCTTTGGCCGAATTTCATTTCATTTCCCATCTACCTCTCTTTTCCTTTGGCGATTTTGAAGCCTTCAAACCAGTTCCCTTCCCTCATAAAACCCTAACTATCATAAATACAACATCTTTGGTGGTTGGAGCATTGATTCTTGCAATAAATCATCTCAAGGAAAACTTTCTAGGGTTTCTTCAAGACAACTTCTTCTCTCCAAGTTCATCCTTCATTTTCTAGGGTTTCCATCTTTTCTAGGTTTTTGGTTCAAAACCTAGATAGTGAGTTTACTAACCTTTGTTAAAACTAGATACACATCATATATTTCTATTGTTGTTATTTGTGTCCATATGTTCAAGTATTTGGGTTTTCGTTATGAAGAAATGTGGGGAAGGTGATTATGTGGGAAATGCCATGATTTACCTTGTTGATTTAATGTTTGGGATTTACTTCTTAAATGTACATATTGGATATTTTGGCATGATTTGGGTTATATGTGGTATAGTAGATGATAAACTCTACTTGGAATGCATTTTATTGATCGAATATCTAAACATTGATTATGTTGGAAATTGGGCCTTATATTGGATTTATGTGTTAGGATGGTAACATTGTACCCATGGTTGGTATCGAAATGTTTTGTTGGGTTATATACCGCGAGACCTCCTATATGATATGTTGGACGAACCAAGTCAGTAGACACTAGGAGGATGTAGTCTTGGGCGCCACTGTGATGGTATGTGCCTAAACCTCCGCCATTCGGGGTAATGCCATGGTTGTAGTCCTCGGGTGTGCCGGGCCTTTCGGGTGTCCCTTGTTATAGGGCATCAAGGTATATCGACTCTTTGGGTGGAACTTGATTGGTGCTATAGGTCTCCCCTATTGACTCCACAATTGTTGAACTATGGTTAACTGCTGATAAGAACTGTAACTGTACATGCATGATTATAATTTTTCAACTCACTAGGCTTTTTGGCCTAACACTTGTTTTGGTGTCGATGTGTATCTCAGGTTCTAGCGGCGCCGGTTCTAAGCAAGTGTAGTTGCCTTGGGGTGAGAGCTCGGGGATTTTTGCACATGGACGCGTTATGCTTTTGGATATAGATCACTCGGGTTCATAGATGACAACCCTTTTTGTAATCTCTTTTCTAGTTGTAGGAATTAGATTAGTTGGTTGTTGTTTATTGCCCGTTAAATTACAAATTGTGATTAAACAGGTTATTCATTTATGTTCCCCACTTTTGGGAGGCTCTTGCTATGGCAATTTTTAGTATACCTCATGTCCGATTCTCGGATTTTTGTTATCCCTATTTTTGGGGTGTTACATCCCTATACAATAGACCTAGAGAAGGAGATGATACACTTTGAACTGAAAATTGAAATCAGTGGCAAGAAATAAAAATCGAGAAGCTTAACATGATAGAATACAAGTTTTGCTCCACGTGATAGAATACAACATAAGTATTGGTTGGTTGCTGCAAGTGAAATAATATAAGAAAACGAATTGCAGAATCGAAGGTTAGATGATTTGAACAATTGCACCCATGCAAATAAAACGAATTAGCAAGTACCACCTTGTATCTAGCTACCTGACATTCTCTTTCATAAAGAAAAAGTAAGACCAAGGGAAGATGGAAACTAAACATCAAAATACAGTTTAAAAACATAATAATACTATATATGTTACTGCTTTACTTGAATAAGGCTTCCCTCAATAACTTTTGCAACCATTATAAGATGAGTGTGACACTGAATTTTAACTGCAGATAAATCTATAAACTCCAGTAAGGACAATATATAAGCACCCCATACTTGTACTGGGCTCCTGATTGCAAATCAGTTTCAACTGCAAGAATATGCAATTAAGGTAAGTAGTGAATTACCTACATGATTAGTAAATCAATAACATACAAAAGAAGCATCTTACAGTTTCCAGGATCAATGTATGCGATGGAAACAAGGAACCCTGGACCCATGTATGCAAAAAGGTTTTTCCAGCTTGTCTTCTGCAAACATTTACAATAGTGCCATCAATTAGGAACATTCAGTATTTCACTTCCATCCATAAAATTCCACTTGATAAGAAAAAATTTACCAGCTCAGATTTGTAATCACGCGATTAATCTAAGATTAACTAAAAAAAGGTCATTGGAAACTCTCCAGTAATATAGTCAAGTTAAAATCACATCATATCCGGTGAAAAGCAGGAAACAGTATAAATCGAAGGTAAAGACCACAAAACCAAAATCGAATGAAGTATTTGAATTGAAGGAAACGGAATTGACTCTGCTTGAAGAATCATCGTTATCTCTAACTATATTTGTTGAAAAAAGATTTGAGATAGGGATTATCTTTGAACGAAAACAACCCGAGAAAACTTATCAAAATCGTTGAATTTGTGAAGCTTTTGGAAGTCAATTACCTCGAGCAAACCGCTTTTAATTTGAGATTTGAGGTGATTGAATGAGACTTTGAGGTGATTTTGTCATGAGACAATTCGTGAAAGTTTGGAGTGAAGCTTTGCCATTGATGACGATGGTGGAAGATTTTGAGATCTGGAACGATGATAGGTCATGTAGCTTTTGGTCCTGAGCAGAAACTTAGAACATTGGTCGACGATCGAAAGCAACGCCGATTGAGAGAAGAACCGATCGAGAGCAACGCCAATGGTGGTAGAGTTAGGGTTTGGAAGTGTGTTATTGAAGCAAGAAGAAGAGAACGATTGGTATGGGGGATACCGATGATAATGATGTGCTTGGATAAGTTGTACCAAAGCATTTTGAAGTTGTAAATTAAGTAATTGACTTTAATTAGTTGTATTTTGTGCTTAAGATGTTGTAATTAAGAGTTTTTTATGTCTCTTTTATAATATAGTATAGATATGTGGATTCTAGATGTTCTAATCCATTATCAAATCATCATAGATTAAGGTGGCGTTTGGTTTTTAAGAGGTCTGAAGTCTGAAGTTTTATTTCACTTCTGATTAATAAGAGGTGGTGCTGAAGTCTGAAATCTGAATCAATAAGACTATTTGTTTTTGTAACGTTTGGAAACGTCTTGAGAGAAAGGAGATCATATGAAATGAGGCGGCGATAAGAGATTTTAAAAAGTTAGGTCACCACTTCTTATTTCAAATGTATTTAAGAGCCACTAAGAGGTTCTGAAAATTGAAAAAAAAACAGTCTGAATGTCAAAAGGTCTGAATGATTCAGACTTAAGAGTCATTAAGAAGTATTTTTAACTTAAAAACCTAATTGCCCTCCGGTTGACAAGAAAATGGGCCCACACACATGTCCAGTTTTGGTTCAACATATTTTTTCATTAATCTTATATATATGTGTGTCTATCAGCTAATTTTTTTTTGAACAACAAAAGCAAAAACTATATTGAAACCAACCAAAAAGGAAACACAATACAACAACAGAACAAGCAAACAACAACAACGAACAAACTCAAAAAGAGACGATAAACAGAACAAGAACGAACAGGCCGCTGTTTGCGAGAGGCAAACAACAGCGAACACAAGACAAAAGCATCGAACTTATAACTGACAGAAAGTTTTCGGCCCAAAACGCAACTCACAGACACAACCATTCCCGTTCCCCACTGCCTTGTCCCGAGCCCAAGAAATCCATCGATTCGTTACCCAACTGCAACTTCTAGCTGTGACCAAAACAGCAGCATCGACAACAGCCATGACGCCACCACAAATCTGCATACAAGACCACAATTCGAACAAATGAAAATCGATGGAAACAGGACCAAAGCAACGACATCTACAACAAAACAGAGGCATCCACAACAAAACAGAAATTCGACACCACAGATCTGCAGACACGAACAAAACAGCGGCATCCACATTTCGAACTAAAGTAGTCCGGGATTCGATAGCCAACTAGCCATGTCGGTAAGAAGAGTTTGATTTCTCCATTTGATCCATTCGAAAGCTTTTAATTGCGCCATGAAGAAGCTATCCGAGATCTTCCCTTGTACCTTCTCGAACACCACTCGATTTCAATGTGACCATATAAAGTATAAGAAGCAACTCACCATCGCTCTCCAACGATTCACACCCATGTTGCTCGAGCATACTTGACTACCGAATTCCAACAGATTCGTAACCGAGTTGATAGACACTACGCTAGCATTCCACCATCGTCCCGTTTGAAGCCATTATGATTTCACTTCCTCGTAATTAGTGATGGCCAAATGGGCCCGGTCCGATATATTAACCGAAGCCCGGTCCGCCCAAAGCCCGGCCCGGCCCGGACCGGTAGTAAACCGGTTTAGAGCCCGAAAAACCAAATCGGTCTAGGATTTTGGAGGTTTTGCCGGCCCGGGACCGGTTCAAGGCCCGGTTTTTGCCTCGGCCCGTCCCGATTCGACGGTTTAAAAAAAATAGTCGTTATAGATCCGTTAACTAGCCGTTTAAAGCCGTTTTTGACACTTTTTTTGGATTTTTTACCCCCCTAAACCCCTATAAATACTTGTGTTCATACAATTACAATCCATGGGGATGGGTTCTTAGAATTTATGTATTGTAACTTAAAATTATAAATAAAACGTATTTTTAAAGTGTATTTTAGTGATCCAATGATTCCAATCCAATTTTTGTTTTTTAAAGTTTAGTAATTGATAGAATTGAGTTTTTAAAAGTTTATTAATTGATATAATTAAACCTATTTTTAAAGTTTATTATATAATTAATTATTATATAAAGAAATTAAATTTAAAAAAAAAACAAAAAATAGCATGGCCCGATCACGACCCGGTTTTTGGCCCGGCCCAACCCGGTTTTCTAAGAACTGGTTTCTTCCAACATTAAACGGCCAACAATATTTGGGTGAAACCCGGCCCGGCCCGAAGCCCGCTTGGCCTGGTTTTTGGCTTTACTGCTTGGGCCCGAATCCCGTTTTGGCTCGGCCCAGCCCGGCCCGAGCCCGATATTTGGCCATCACTACTCGCAATTGACCAATGCGTGGTCGACCGTCTCAACTTCTTTTCCACACCTTGGGCAAAGAGTTGAATCTAACTCAATCCCCATTTTTTCCAAGACCTCCCTAGTTGGTATCCTCCCTGTTATCCCAGATTTATTCTAGTTGGTAAACAATCAATCAAGTAATCAAGCAACACAATAATAATCAAGAGATATAAAGATTAATAATAACGTACCAATCCCTTGAATAAACAATGAAACCCTTGAGTGTTCTTGATACCCTTTGAATACAGAGAAAACTTATATCGACTATTTAGAAAATTATCAGAGTTCTTACCTAAAACTAAACTAATCATAACTTTAAATACCCAAGCCATATGGGCTTTAACCTTAATGGGCTTTCTAATGGGCTTGGGCCCAATATCTTAATAACTATTGACTTATTACACTTTAAACCCTTTAACTATAACTATCAAACAATTACAGTTTAGACCCTTTAATCTTGAATACAATTATTTGATCCAACAATCTCCCCCTTTGGATTCAAGATTAAAAAAAAAATTTGCAATTGTCTTCGGGTCTTCTCTTGTCTTCACTTTTCTTCAAATATGTCATTGATCGCTTCAAAACTTCAAAACTTGATATCTTTAAACAATCTTCAAATCTTTAAAATCTTTGTAAATTTGAATATCTTCAGATCTTCAGATTGTATTCTCCCTTTTTGTATCTTCTCCCATTTTTATATCTTCTCCCCCTTTTTGATGAGTGGTGAGAATCAACATCATCAAAACTTGGCAAAACAATCTCCCCCTTTTCAAGACAATCTCCCCCATTGTGTATGATCATCATGTAAGCATAGTCTTCATCATGTAACGAGCCCTGTATGGAAATAAGAGCAGTCTTCCCAGATGGAAAGAGTGATTATTTCAATCTTTTCAGATTCAAATAACATAAAAGTAGTAACTATTCAAATCTTTTCAAATTCAAACAGTTAATAAGTGTAACCCTGAATCAACAAATGACTCAGTTAGAATGCCTGTCAATGACACAAAGTCACTGAGTAACGCAAAGTTACTATATAAGGAGCTGGTTTGATGTAGACTCCCCAGGTCTTCCATTCAATCATCGAATAACACATGGTTATCTATGAACGTTCTGACAGAAAACAAATTTCTGTGTGCTCGTGCATGTGTATGAAAAATTAAGCATAGATGATTGCTTTTCATTTTAGGCTCAAAATATGTAAACTTGTTGAGACAGCAACACATTATACAAAGACTCAATGTGCATGAGAAAAGTTCGAAGGTGGGGCAACTTTCCTTCTTTTTCAATATTAGTATCTTCCAAATGAAGAACCAATAGCATATGTGCTGCGTCCCCAGAAAATGTGAAACATTCTCTTTTTGAGAAAAGAATGCGTAGCTGGTGGGGTTGTATGCAAGAGATGGCATGGGCTAGTTGCCTTTTTCAATGATGGTCACCAAAGAATGTTAACCAATCAGATTATGTGGTTGCCCGGCTCAGAAAGAAGTTTGGTGCAGAGTTTAATATTCTTTTACTCTGATCTCTCACCCTCTTTCTTTTAATGCTCACGTCTAACCAATCTCTCTTTTTCATTTTACCTCTTCACACACCATCACTCAATTCTTTTGACCCTTCTCCCCTCAATCACTCAGGGAATACTTCCTGGGTAGGAAACACTGGTTATCGTGAATCCATGGAAGTTCTGTTAAGCTCACACACTGAATCCCATGTATTTTCCTAAAAGAAACATGTTGTTCAACAGGTTATTGTATATGTAAGCACAAATACCACTTGTTACATGAAGAATAAAATATTCGGAGATGTCAAAACATAAGATGTTTGATGATGCAATTCTCCCCCTCAAACTAAAAGAGTTTGACAATTAAGCTCATATCATTTTGTCATGAAGAATAATATGTTGGAGAATCAAAAACGAATGTTGTTTATATGAACAATATATAAACATATTTTCAATGAAAGCACATGAAATGACGTTTGATTCAATCAACAGTGATTTCAAAGAATGTGCGTATTACCACAGAAAGATTAAACTTTAGATACATGGTAATAACAAAGTCAAAATAGAATGTTCGGAACCGTTATGTGTATGAATACTTGACAAAGTATATTGACAAGATAATACGCAAGTATTTATCTTTAAGAACACACGGTCAGATAAGCATTTAAGTATCCAAAAATCTGTTAATATCACAGATATTCTCCCCCTTAAATTAACATAGGTTTTTTTTTTTTATAAAAACAAATAAAGCATATAAAAATAGATAAAGCACTGAAGTGCGGGTTCTAATCCGATGTGATTAGAAGCCATAGTCACTTGAACCAACCTGCATAAGTGAAAGAGACAATGGTAATCATTTATGAAAATGATTCCTTTCTCGTTAACAACAATTTGGAAAATAACACATGAGATAAAAACGTAGAATACTCCCCCTAGAATCATGAGAAAGGTTTAAGGCATGTTCAACATCCCAAGTTTGCTGATTAGAAATTGAAAACGCTTTTCATCCAACGGCTTGGTGAAAAGATTAGCTAACTGGAAGTCAGTTTGAACAAAGTGCATTTCAATATTACCTTTTTCTACATGATCCTTGATGAAATGATAGCGTACATCGATATGCTTAGTCTTCGAGTGCTGTACCGGATTAGCAGTTATAGATATTGCACTCTTGGAATCACAATAAATCGGAACGCGCGTGTAGTTGTATCCAAAGTCCCTTAACTGTGTCGTCATCCAAAGGACTTGAGAACAGCAGCTAGCAGCAGCTACATACTCAGCCTCGACAGTGGATGTTGAAACACAGTTTTGTTTCTTTGAAGTCCAACTCACAAGTTTGTCACCTATGAATTGACATGATCCAGATGTGCTTTTCCGGTCTAGCTTACATCCTGCATGATCAGCATCTGTAAAGGCAGTTAGTTCAAAACGAGAATCCTTTGGATACCAAAGGCCTAGATTAGGAGAACCTTTGAGATATCTAAGGATTCGCTTAACAGCAGTTAAGTGCGACTCTTTAGGATTAGACTGATATCTCGCACAAAAACATGTGGCAAACATTATATCCGGGCGACTGGCAGTCAGATAAAGTAAAGATCCAATCATGCTACGATACACCTTTTGATCAACAGGCTTCCCGGAGGGATCCGCGTCTAAGAGTGTACCAGTAGCCATTGGTGTTTTCATGACTGAACTATCTGACATATTGAACTTTTTCAAAATATCTTTTATATATTTAGCTTGATTAATAAATATGCCTTAGGGTAATTGCTTTACTTGTAGACCAAGAAAGAAATTCAACTCACCCATCATCGACATCTCAAACTTTGTTTCCATTATCTTTGAAAAGTTCTTACAAAATTTTGGATTTGTCGACCCAAATATTATGTCGTCAACATAAATCTGAATGAGAATCAAGTCATCACCTTGCCTTTTAAGAAATAAGGTTGTATCTACTGTACCTTTCTTGAAACCAGAAGCAAGTAGAAATTTAGTGAGAGTTTCATACCAGGCTCGCGGTGCTTGTTTAAGACCATATAGTGCTTTGTCTAAGACATAGACATGATCAGGGTGATGAGGATCAACGAAACCTTCAGGTTGAGCCACGTAGACCTCCTCATGCAGAACGCCGTTCAGGAAAGCCGACTTTACATCCATTTGATAGACTGTAAAGTTTTTGTGCGCTGCATAGGCTAGAAAGATTCTGATGGCTTCGATCCTTGCAACCGGGGCGAATGTTTCATCATAGTCAATGCCCTCTTGTTGACAATACCCTTTTGCGACCAATCGAGCTTTGTTTCTCACGACTACTCCGGCTTCGTCTTTCTTATTTCTGAAAACCCACTTTGTTCCTATAACGGATTTACCTTTAGGTAGTGGGATCAAGCGCCATACCTTGTTCCTTTCAAATTGTAGAAGCTCGTCTTGCATAGCAGAGATCCAGAATGGATCACGTAGAGCTTCAGCCGCTTTCTTTGGCTCTAAGGAACTGAGGAAGCTTGAAAACATGCAGAAGTTAGCTGTTGCAGATCTTGTTGTGACACCAGATTGTACGTCACCTATCACGTTTTCCAGGGGATGATTCTTAGTCCAACGATGTGTGCTTGGTAGTGCATCAACTGCTTGTTACGTATTTGATGCATCGTTGTCATCTTGTACGGCAGGTTGCTCCACAGATGTACTCGGAACATCTTGTACTGGTGTTTCTGACACTGAAGCTTCTGGACTAGCGGTTGAAGTGCTCGGGACTTCGTTTCTAGAGGAACTATCTGTAGAGACAAATTCAGTATTAGTAGAGTCAGAAACTAACGGTGTAGTTGTACCTGATGGAGTTGAAGTGTCAGTGACTTCGTCGGAAGGTCCAGGCATGTCTTCAGAGATAGTAGGGACCTCCGAGTTTGTACCACTTGTTATTGATGTTGATATGACTTTTTCAAAATCTGCACATATATCATCAAAGGCATCAATAAACAATAAATCTAACTCAGATGAAGTAGAGTTAGAGTTTGAAGAAGATGATCCTGTTATCGCTGGTTCTATTCTTGCTTGAATAGAAGCTTTGTCGTTAAGACCGAGTTCTGAACTGTTGTGTCCAGAACACACAATCCCTCAAAGCGGCTACATTGTATTATGAAAGACTTAACCCTAAAACATTAAACACATAAACTATTTATATCTCCCTTTCTCTCACTTGTTTTAACCTAAAGCCCAAGCCCAATTACACATTAAAGCCCAATTACAATTTAAAACCCAATTGCAAATATTAATTGTAAACCCCTTTACAAAACTTTCCAAACTTGGACATTTTATGTCCTAACAATCTCTCCCTAAAGTTTTGTAAAGGAATCATCGTCTTTGAAGCACCAACTCTTCTCCCCCTTGATTTCTTTGAAAAACTTTAGCGTTACACATCTTCAAGATAGCTCAGGCTCCCCCTTGAATGAAGCTCTTATCCTTCAAAGTTTCAACTTTAAAACACCAGATTCGATGTGTGCAATAACCTCGACTAAGTGCACTAAAGACATCTTTTATCTGTAGAAACCCAACACATTCGTTACGCCCACAAGAAAGAAATGTGCGAGTTTTGCGTGACAACCACAGTGCATCTTCAGTTTATAACAACGAATATGTCTTTGAACCGCGAATTGAATAGGAGTTCAGCTTAAGAACTTGTACTGATCATCTCGTAGAGGAAGCATCATGTAGCAAACACTACTCGGCAAGGGTTAGAAGAATCAATCAACAACTGTCGAGAAAACCCAAATGAGAAAATTCCGGAACAAATAAAATATATTCCTTGAAATTTATGTTCCACGGATCACACGGTCAAAGCGCAAAATAAAATCCGAAATATAAACGGATCAATAGTCGGTTCTCGATAATTAGCAAGATAAAATCCGGTATTAATCTCCAAAAATTCGGACGACATATCACTTGTCAAAAAAATTGACACTTAAACTCAAAATTTAATTTTATACAGTTAAGCCCAAAATATGATTAGCATTCGGCCCAATCAAAAATTATCAAACCTAGATCATAGACAAGGTTTAATATCACAAGCAATCGTCGGCCACAAAATTAATCAATAGTCGTCGACCATCAAAAAATAAAATTCATCCAACTAATAATCAATTGAAAATTGCAGCCGCTAATAACCAATATTGGAACCACCCATAGCCGCCGTTCACCATTAACAAAACTTGAATCCAATCTAACGGCCGCCATCAACCATCCACCGTCCCATGATCTAGTAAGTATCCAATCACATTTGTCATTAAATTTATGATATAGAAGATGCATAACTCGCTGCCATTAATTACAATTTCCTCCACATCCCCACTAACTTTTGTAGCAACCAATCATAATAAAACATCAAAATATGGATGGCAAGGTTTTTGATTCCTAGACAGCAAGAATTGGAAGAGGATGGCATTAAACAACGCCGATCAACAAACTGCCTCCACCGAAAGATTTAGCCGACCAAAATAATTACTCACCGTCCCATTTAACTTTTGCTAGCCGATCACAATTTTGATATTGAAATCACAACTTTCGGATGGTGTGGCTTTGGATTCCAGGATACAAAGGTCTTTACAAACCCGGATATTAAGTTGTTGTAAATCCCGGTTCTTTGATGAAGTAGCAAATTTACAATCAAAAGAAAAAAACCTAGCCGCCGGTCAGCAAATATTATCCACCGACAAAAACTTTACAATCAAACACAGATTAAAAAAAAACTTTGGGCTGTTGAGTCACAAATTGTTGAAAATCGATCGAATCAAAGAAATTTTTCTTTGATCCTGCTCTGATACCAATTGTTATCCCAGATTTATTCTAGTTGGTAAACAATCAATCAAGTAATCAAGCAACACAATAATAATCAAGAGATATAAAGATTAATAATAACGTACCAATCCCTTGAATAAACAATGAAACCCTTGAGTGTTCTTGATACCCTTTGAATACAGAGAAAACTTATATCGACTATTTAGAAAATTATCAGAGTTCTTACCTAAAACTAAACTAATCATAACTTTAAATACCCAAGCCATATGGGCTTTAACCTTAACGGGCTTTCTAATGGGCTTGGGCCCAATAGCTTAATAACTATTGACTTATTACACTTTAAACCCTTTAACTATAACTATCAAACAATTACAGTTTAGACCCTTTAATCTTGAATACAATTATTTGATCCAACACTCCCAAGCCTTACTCTCCACAAGAACACACTAATTTTTTTTGGTATCGAAGTATCCCAAATTGTTTCTAACAAAGTGTTTGATCCAACCGATCTTTTTTCCTCCACAAAGTCCCTCATTTTCTTGACCGAAAACCCGTTTTGTGGATCCAAAGACCATACTAACCTATCTTTAACATCCCTTCTTGGTTTTGTGGATTGAAGCACACCCGTCAAAGACTCTAGCTCCCCCAACTCCCTCCCTCTAGGACCACGTATCCACTCCCATTTCTACGGCCATTCTTTCCCTACCCACTCCCCTTTATCCTTCCCCTTTATCCTTGACCAAGACCCCTTTATTTAGCTCTAATTGGAAGAGTCTTGGATACTCTTCTTTTAACGGACGATTTGACGCCCACTTCTCCTCCCAAAATCTTGTGTCCGTCCCATCCCCTACCTCCTTTACCAAAGATCTCACAAAGTTTAATCCAATCTTATCTAACTCTCTCCCTACCTTTATGATATCACCCCCAAACCCCCTTACCATCCGGCCCTCTTTGATTGAACACTTCTAGGCCCCTATCCCACCCGTAGATGCTTTGGATAATCCTAACCCACGACCACTCTCTATCCATCTTAAACCTCCACCACCATTTGCATAACAATGCCCAATTCATATCCCTTATCCCCCCTACGTTAAGACCCCCTTTTTTGAACCCACCCAAAATCGAATCCCATTTCACCCACGCAAAAGGTTTCTTTTTTTCCCCACATCCTCACCACCGACCCCCCAAAAAGAAATGGCCTCTCAAACGCTCGAGCTCATTTATCACTCCTTGCAGTGCCTGAAACAAAGAAAAGAAGTATAACGATGTGCTACCAAGAACCAATTTTACCAATGTTAGTCGTCCTCCAAACAAGATCATCTTCGCTTTCCACATAACAAGCTTTTTCCCATCTTCTCAACTACCGGCTACCTACTAAAATGTCTTCGCATAGATGCCCCGACCGGTAGACCAAGATAAATAAACGGGAGCATGGCACTTCCACAACCCAAAATATTAGCCCAAGATTGGACTTCAACCTCTGGTATTCCCATGCCGTAAATTTTACTTTTGCTCATATTTAATTTGAGCCCCGATACAACGTGTAAACACTTAGGATCTTCATCAAGTTTTTAAAGTTAGCCAAATTCCACTCCCCGAAAAAAATTACGTCATTGGCGTATTGGAGATGTAAGATTTGCACTTCATCCCGCCCCACTTTAATTCCTTTAAATAACCCTTTACCCACAGCCTCTTCCATCATAATATGTAGACTTTCGGCAACCAATAAGAATAAAAATGGTGTCAGTGGATCACCTTGTCGAATACCTCTTTCCATTTTGAACTCCCTAGTTGGCGACCTATTAACAGGTATGGACACCTTAGAGGTGCTAAGGCAACTCTTTATCCATCCTCTCCATTATGTCGAAAATCCCATTGCTTCCATAATCTCCAAAAGCAACGCCCAATCCACCGTATCGCATCCTAATGAAAGCAACTGTCTCGTTTGCAATTAAGACTCCATCAAGAATAGATCTACCTTTCAGGAACGCACTTTGTTCATTGTTTATCAGCTTACTTATTACCGATTTCAATCTTTCCGCCAAGATCTTGGACACAATTTTATAGAAAATGCCGATGATACTAATTGGTTTGTAGTCGTTTAGTCTAATTGGGTTATCAATCTTTGGAATCAAGGTGATGAATGATGCGTTACACCCCTCGCCTAGCTCCCCTCTTTCCATGAACCACTCCACTGTCGCCAATAATTTCGATTTTATAATCCCCCAAAATGCCTTTATGAAGCCAATCGTGAACCCGTCCGGACCCGGTGCCTTATTTCTTCCACATTCCTTGATTGCGGTCCACACTTCTTCCTCCGTAACTTTCCTCTCTAGATTGTTTGCTTCCTCCTCCCGCAATTTTCTTATGTTGTCCATTTTGAGAGTCGTCCCATCATTCTTTAAGTTGGAGAATTTTTTTTTTGTAGAACTCAAAAATGAACTCCTTGATTTTTGTCGAGTCTTCCGTCCACTTCGAGTCTATGTTCATGCCGCTAATAGAATTCCTCCTTTCTCTACTTTTTATAGCCTCATGGAAGAGTTTGGAATTTTCATCCCCATCTCTAGCCCATCGCACCTTTGCTTTTTGTTTCATCATCTCCGTTTTTTCATTTCCAATTCCAACCACTTTGTTCTAGACGCTATCCACTTTTGCCTTTCGCCTTCACCCAATCGTGCTTTGGTAGCATCCTCTTCCTATTTTCTAGCCTCTAACTTTTTCACTTTCAGCTCCTCTTCTATGCTTCCCCATTCGGTTCTATTCCAGCCTTTTAGAGCCACTTTGACGTTCTTCAATTTGTCGCGAAAAATGCAATACGGGCATCTCAAAATCACATTTTTATCCCATGCTTCTTTTACAATATCTCCAAGCCTCTCGTCCTTTAACCAAACATCAAAAAACTTGAAAGGTTTTGGTCCAAAATCGGCCCAAACATCACTAATCATGACCGGGAAGTGATCCAACCATTTTCTTTCTAGCACTTTCGCTCCTAAGGTCTTCCAATTTGAAACAAATTCGTGTGTTACAAGGAAACGATCTAGTATGCACCATTTTTTCCCATCGTCACTCACACGGGTGAAGTTAATTCCTCCCATCAGTATCTCCATAAGCTTTGCTTTTCGAATAAAGGCATTAAAGTCCTCCGATCCTTTGCGGTTGGTGCTCGAATTTATTCTTTCGTTATCATTGCGAACTTTGTTGAAATCCCCTCCTCAAACCTATCGCACCTCATCCTTATCGCATAAAGATTCCAATTTTTACCACAACAAAGCTCTATCTTTCTGTTCCATCGGTCCATAAATATTAACACATCCCACCAGTCCATCTGTGTTGTCCCACCGTCCCACGACCGTAATGAAAATTTCCTCTTGAATGACAAAATCACATTGAAAAGTTCTTTTATTCCAAACCGTTCAGAGGCCCCCCGAGTTCCCCTTTGCCGATTCTTGAAAAAAGTCCTCATCAATATCGCCCCACAAATCCAAAATTTCCCTTTCCTCTAATTTTTTCTTTTTTGTCTCTTGTAACATTATCAAACGCGATATTTCCTTTTTACAAATTTCTTTAATCCATTGCTTCTTATTATTCGACCCCAGACCCCTTATATTTAACGAAACAATTTTCATGGAAAATTAAAGGAAACGACATTTACCCGACGTCAATTAACCCTTCTTACTTACAGCCCCCTAGGAAGCTGTCTTTTTATCCCCCTGCTGCCTAGGGGTGAGCAAGGAGTCCCAAATCCCGATACCGAACCGGTACTGTACCGGTACCGTACTGATCCCAGACCGTCCCATGTATTTCGGTACGGTAATCGGTTCCATGTTTTTCCTATAATCGGTAATCGGTTCGGTACTGATGGGGTACTAGTACCGAAATATCGTTATTATTACCGGTACCGGTACCGAACCGGTACCATACCGATCTAATCGGTACGGTATTCGGTATCGAGTTTTCAACATTTTCGGTATCGGGAATTTTCGGTACGGTACCGGTTCGGTACGGTACCGGTTCGGTACGGTACTCGTCACATGCTCACCCCTACTGCTGCCAATTGACCCCAATCAAGGTTCCAAAGTCTTCCAGCCCTTTTTGACTATTGACACTCTTTAGCTCGTTAGAAATAGTTAATTTTGTAGCCATTGACATCGATCCTCCGACATGATCCCTCGGTTTCCCTTTTTTTTCAAACTTCTTCCATTTAACGTTTTCCTATGGTTTCCATTACTTTGTGTTTTTTCCCTTGCCATTTTCTTGAGATGATGGAAACTAACGTTACTCCTACCAAATGGGAGAAACTCTCTCCTTTTTACTTTTGATGAATCACCAGTACCATGTTTGCAATTCTTCCCACGATTACCACCAATTTCTTCCACCATCTCGTAGGCCTTCATAATTCTGAAATGGCATCTCCACCGAAGTGAACTGTGAATAATCAGGCCCAATTTATTTTTCTTTTAACCACGTTGCATTTTCCTTAGGCCCATTTTCCTGAGTTGGCAACTCCACCGAATTGGGTTGTGTAATAAAGGGCCCAACTTGCAATTCTTTTAAACACTTCTCATTCTCTTTATGGCCCAATTTGTTTCTAGGCCCAGATATCGCATCATTCTCCAAAAAAACCAAAAAGATGATTCATTTGAGAGAGCCCCCACTTTTTTCCAGGTTCACATTTTTACCTTTATCAGCCTCCCTCGATCCAGCTGCACTTTCCAACGACTGATTTTGATTCCCAACCATTGATCTTGGGACTTCCACCTCTAATAAGTCATCATTGTGATTTAGAGACCCCCCCCCCCCAACTCCCCTCATCGACGCAGCTCCTACCGGCATTGCTCCGGCTGCCGGATTCCCGTTGAAGTTTTTTTCCGGTAAGTTCTCGGTCCCCTTCGGTTCTAGATCGACTTGTGATTCCACCGTCGATTTCTGTTTTCCTTCACCCTTCTGATCCTGTACTTTACTTCCATCTTTCTGATCCTTAAAATCGAAATTGCTCTCTTCAACCATCCACTCTTCATTACTCTCCTCTCCCCCCTCCGACCATTCCGACGGAATGGTTGAGTTATCCTCTTCTTCGCAACTATCCCAACTACTCTTGAACCTCTCCTCTTCTATTTGGATCTCAAGGAGGCTATTGTCTTCCTCCTCCACCTTGATCACGTAATAGAGCTCCCCAACTTTGATACTAGTGATGGCACTTATCCGTTCGATTAGGCCCGTGCTTATTATAACTTTCCCCCATAACAGGTTTCACTGTTAAACATGTTACAATTATTGGTTTTTAGGACGTTGTCCCAATTACTAGCTATTTTTGTGAAAGTCTCTTCATTCCAAACATGCAAGGGTACTCCTTCAATCCTTACCCACAAAATTCTATCTGACACTCGAAAACCCGTTGTCCACCTTCTAAAATCTTTAACCCAATGATGTAACCCATGGGTTTTATTTTCTATTGTAGCCACCAATTTATCTTCCGACTAAAATTCTATTAAAATGTTCCTACCTCCTATTACTCTCGCTCCGACTCCCCCTCCGGATTACATATCGCTTGAACAGCTTGAATCCCAAAATGGAATTATACCTACTGCATGTCTTGTGAGGAACTCTAATCTTTCTTTTTCCGCTACCCAAGATCCCATCAACACTTGTTCTTGGCTTCCAGCCCCCGCCTCGCCCGTCGCCGGCTCTTCACGGCATCCCGCAACCACCTCTGGGTAAGACCTTTTCTTTCTATTGTTTGTTTCATCGTATTGGTTTTTCATTCCGAAAGCTTCATGAACCCCCTTAAGATTCTGATTAATCTAATTCTCTTTTCCTTTCTTTCTGGCTAAAAAGACTCTTAGGCGGTACGAGCCTATCCAGATTTGGTTGAGTTTTTATTCGAATCTTTTACCATTTTTCACCATATTTCATTCTCTTCTTTGGCATGAAAATATCTGAGATCTTTCCATACATTTTGAAAACTTTCCAAATATCACTTACCTCCCAATTTTTCGGAAAATTGAAAAACAAAAACGAGGTTTCCTTTGGGATATTCCTAGCATTGGTAAACCTAATCCGATGCACATCGTTATACCTGCTTCCGAAATGGACATCCGTTGTTCTCCCCCCCCCCCCCCACACACACACTCTCTCTCTCTCATCTCTCTTGTGTCTATCAGCTAATATAACAAGTAAAAAATATTTCTCTTAAATTTTTGGTTTTAAAACTAATAAGATTCATCTTCCTTTTTTCTCCAAATTATTTTCCGAATGAATTTTTCTCGCTGGAACAACTAAACTATTTCGATGCATAGTGTATCACACACAAATCAACCATCGATTTATGTTGCATGTCCATGGAAAAGTTAAATAACAATGCTTAAATCATAATACAAAAAATACATTACAACTCAAAATGAATTCGCTTATAATATTTGATATATAACGCAAAATTTAAAATCAGTTTTTATATTAAGGATAAAAAAATCCTTGCTATATGGATAAAAATAAAGTCAAAACTTAACAAAAATAACAAAACAAACACAAAATGATATTAGCAGGACCAATTGTAAGCCCATGTAGGGTTTGTTAGGTTGCATTTGGTACATGAGAAATTATGAGATGTGACAGGGCAAAACTTACTGTCCCATGTTTAGCGTGATATGGGATAGAATAAAAACTCATTGTCTCACGTTTGGTGCGACATGAGACAGGGATAAGGATTGGGACTGGGTTAGACAAATATTTCATTTTTTTGTCCATCAAAATAAGTGGAACAAGATGGAACAACAATGAGACAAAAATTAAAAATTTACTAATCTACCATATTTGATATAATTATAATTTGATATTTGTATTAATGGTCACCATTACCCATCGTTACCGCCATCACCACCACCACCGGCCACCAGTAGTCACCATCAACCACCTCATTGTTACAACCTCATCCACCACCTTTACAACCACCTGCCACCTCCACCATATCCACCACCACCACCAACGGCTACCACTACCACCACTTCTACCTTCAACACGTCAGCCACAACTACCTCCTCCACCATTGTCGGCTTCCACCATCACCATTGTCTATCATCTTCGCATCCTTCACAATCACCATTGTACACCACCCACCATTGTCTCTACCTACATCACCATTGTCGCTTCAACAACCTTCACGTCGCCTCTTGTCCATCATTTTTACATCCTCCGCAGTCACCATTATTCAGCACCACCACCATCATCGGCTACCACTACCACCTCCCACCACCACTTCTACCTCCTCCACAACTTCCGACTACCACTACCACCATTGTCTACCATCTTCACATCTTCCACAATCACCGGCGTCCACTGTCATCATCGCCTCTACACCCACCACCATTGTCGCTACAACAACCTTTTTCGCGCCTCTGCCAGTTCATAAGGATCTTCCAATCCGAATAAACGATAGTTTTTCCTTTGTACAAACCGGGTTTGTTCGAACGACCATCAACTATACAAATTCTTCATTCAAATTTGGTACTATTATATATGTATGTGTATGTATGTATGTATGTATGTATATGAAAAGTGTGTAAGCATGTTTATAAATTAAATTATTTAAATATTTATTTGATTTGCGTCATTTATAACTATCATATTATATATAAAGTTATCAAGTAATTTTTTGGGGCAAATTGTCTTGTCCTTTTCTATCCTACCCTAGCAGTACCAAACCTAAGACAGACAACTTGTCTTGTCTTGTCTCGTCAAGTTCTGCTCTCTTGTCCAATCCAGCCCTACTTCTATCCAGTTCAGTCTAATCATGTTTGTGTACCAAATGCTACGTTAAGGTTTCTATGTAAGATTCCCATAGAGATGGACAATTGAGAGTTTGGGACTAGATAAGAGAGATCGGGCTTATCTAAGATCAATACGAGACCAGTTAAGGACAAACCAGATGGGACCATTCTGTGTGGACCAGTCATGCAATTTTCCAAGAGCACCAGTCAAGAATTAGTGTTTACAAAACCAGTAGGAATTGTGGTTTCTTTTTATATAATCAAATACAAAATATCATAGGATTACAGTAAATAACGTATGTTATTTTAGCACATTTATTGATAATTAATGTTATTTAAAAGTTGGTAATTTATAACTAAAAAACACATAAGACATACCTATAATATTTAATAAAAACAAACTGTTTAAGGGACTAATTATAATAGTTTCAGTTTTTCTTCTAGAGACCATTCTGAACCAAGACCAATTAACATGCTAAAGGTTGGAACCAATCTAAGAGCCGACCAATCAAACAGTTTGCCTATATATAGGTACCAGTTAAAATAGAAGAATCGGTTAGAGGACTAGTTACAATATATAACATATACATACATACATATATGTATATAAAACAATAATCAAATGAGAACCATAAAAAGATTGTGAACCGTGAAAACTGATCTAAGTCGTTTATTGCTTTTAATCTATGGATATTAAACACAATGCAATTTTGAAATAATTTACAACTTGATGATTTATTATGTATTGAAGTTAAAAGTAGAAGGGCATTCCTAGGCTTTCAGATCCAATAATCAGGTAATGGGATTTCAAATCCAATAATCAGGGCTTCAATTCATCGCCCGCCCCTTTTTCACGATATCAATTTCTACGTTCAACAAAATCCCTACCACCATCACGCTTCCATGGTCAACGAGCTTTTCTCCGACGGAAAAATCATCCCGACACAAATCAAAAAACATCCACCACCACCACAATCACCATGGCTAAACCAAAATCAATCGCTGCTGATGGAGGAGGAACAACAGAACTCATCGAAATCCTTTTGGATATTTAAGAGAAGCAGCAGTTGTGACAACGGATACACCCGAAGTTTACGCCCGATTCCTCTATTATCTCGAAGCAATTATGTCGGATCATCCATAAGCACGAAGCGACCATCGTCTTCAAAAGAAGGTTTTACTCATAAACATCATCATAATTTCCAGAAACCTTCATTAGGGAAAACGAGATCTTCGAAACTCCACAAACCACCACCGATGACGATGCTTCTGCCGTCTTCCGATGAATTAATATTCGAATTAGAATCATCGTTTTCATCTCCTTCGGTTTCTTGATGTTTTGGGGATTGATTTAAGGGAGTCTCCATATTGGATGATTTGTTGTAGTTATCTGGGTTTCAAGATCCGGATCATTTGCTAAGATGGATTGGAAGAAATTTATGTTTGATTTCATGTGGTGAATTGTGTTAGGTTCCATGAGGTGAAATAGATTATAGATAAAATTTCTGTTAGGTTTCATTAGGTGAAATAGATAATAGATGAAATTTGTATTTGATTTCATGTGGTGAATTAAGATATGCATGAACATTATGTTTGGATTTCATTAGGTGAAATAACATATTTATGACAATTGTGATTTATTTCATGTGGTGAAATAGGGTTAGTATGTGTTTCATATGGTAAATCTGTGTGTTTCACCTGATGAATGAATCTTTATGTTTCATCTGGTTAATCTTGTTACCAAAATGATGATTATGCTCTTTTCATGTAGTGAAACAACTTTTAATTAACGTTTCGTGTCTACGGTTGATATTCTCGTCAACCGTTTCGTGTCTACGGTTGTGGGTGTCTCGGTCTTCCAGGAGTTTCAAGAACATCTCCTGTTGTTGTGCCATGGCCTTGTTCATGGCTAACATCATGCGGTCCATCATTCTTGTCTCTGTCGTTGCTTCCTCCATAATGGGTTCTTCGGTTTCCAAATTGTACCGGGGAATGTGCTCGGGTCCCCCGCCTAATACATTAACCGGACGAGTGGGTTCATCCACCGCCGTCACTCGCGGATGGTCGGCCGTGGATGTTGTGGCCTCTTGGCCTTCCGGTCGGTTTCTGGTGGTAACCGTTAGTCTGCCACACACATACATGAAATAGATAAGAAATGGGCTACAGGAATAACACAAAGAAACGTACTACTACACTTATCAATTATTATAACAATAGTAGATCAAGTATGCTCACGTAAAACATATTTATAATAACATTAACTAAGTGAAATTATGAACACATGATACGTAAGAGTTCTCGTTACCATCATTACAACTTTTAACTTGTGTAAGTTCCGTCGACTCTAGACCATCCTATCTTAAGAGTTCTACCCTATCTCACGAGTCATAGCTTAATAATATCAGCTTAAGTCTGGGCATCTTACATTCATACCTAGTTCACTTAAACTAAAGCTCTTATACCAACTTGTAACACTCTAAAATTTAAACGGAAATAAAATTCGAAATTTCAACAATATGACACTTGAAAATGGATAAACCTTTCACCCTAAAATAAGGGATAATTTAAACCTGTATAAAAGGTAAGATAATTCAACCCAAGTGTGTCATTCCCATAACGGGGTATAAAGTAAGGCCTTTACAATTCTAATGATGAAGCATGAAACGACAACCTACTAATCTAAATTTAGTTGACTAGATTATGGTCGGGTGTCGCAATCCTTCAAAAAGTATATCTTCAAAAATCAAGGTATGTTGGTCACTATGTTTCCTCAAAAAGACCACTCACACGACCCCAAGGTCGTACCCTTAGTCCCGGCGTGCCCCACCGCTAAGATGACATGTCAGACATGACAACAAAGAACAAGTTTTAGGCTAAAGCCTAGTAAGAACAAGTCAAACAGGAATGGAAGTACTAAACCCATTCGGAGTTACACGGAGGATATAGCCATGAGCTAAAACCAATAAATCAAATAAACCATTAGTGATTAAAACATGGTACAAATAACACTAATCACATAATGAACTCAACTCCTCTAAGTCTATTGCTCGAAAACATCAAGTCAACCTCTCTAGGTCTATTCTTGAGAGTTCCAAAACGGTGAACTCTAGCACAAGGGAATTACACCTTACTGCCCATGAGACGCTGCCCGACCGTATAGGTCCACACCTTACTTATCATGGTGACCCGATGCCTATTCCGTGCTAAAATGGCAAACCTAATGTCCAAAACGGAGACATAGGAAAATCGTGTCTATGGATCCATCGCACTTAAGACCAAAAACCAAAACATGCTAGCACATACAATACTCATATTAAATCATGCATATAAGTGGGTCGTATGTATAAGGGTACCAACATAAAATCTTGGCTCCCGTAAATGAGGAGACTTAGGAATATAATCCATCAACGATATACCATATACATTCCATTTTAAGAGTCATGATTATGATTAGTTAACCCAATACTATCATTTCCCAAAACCCTAATTTTCCACTTTGGGATTCATCAACATCCCATGGGGAAGAAAGTTGAGATTCATAAGTGTAGAAAACATAAGAACTTAGAGATCCTATTTTTGAAATACAAACCTCATCATTATTGTTTAAATACAAAAACCCCCAATGTTCCAAAAACATATTTGTAGGTCAAAATACACCTAAATTCCAATGGATGTATAGAAAACATCAAAAAGAGTTACAACTAGCAAACCTTAATAAATATGTAAGATTAAGGGTAGGAAAACTCACCTTGTAGAGTTTGTAAAATAACCCTAGATGATGATTCTTGAAAGGGAAAGAGAGATGACACTTGAACTTGAAACTCAACCTCTTAACACAACCACCAACCTAAATCAACCCAATAAATGCATAAGAACCTTGCATTTAGTAGCAATCAATGAGGGGGAAAGGAAACCCTACCTTTTGGCTCTTCCAAAATCATCCTCAAGAATCCCAAAATGCAAACAATGAGAAAAAAGGGGAAAAATCCCGTATTTGGCCTGCAGACCCTTTCTCGCGGCTTTGGTCGCGGCTATGAAGTCGCGGTGTAAGTCGTGCGTGTCCTTGGCCTGCAGACTCCAGTGAGTCCCGCGCCTTTGGTCATGGCCTCAAGGCCGCGCGGTAACCCGCGTAAGCCCCTGGAGTTGCCTCAAACTCCTAAAACCCCAAACGCTTACACTTGGCGATTTCCACATAAAAGGGAGCAACGCATGCAACTGGGAGAGAATATACATACCTCGAATATACATACGTCCCCGATATGAAGGCAAAGATTTACGAGTGTTACACCGGCGTCCACTGGTCATCATCGCCTCTACTCCCACCACCATTGTCGCTACAACAACCTTTTTCACGCCTCTGCCAATTCATAAGGATCTTCCAATCCGAATAAACGATAGTTTTTCCTTTGTACAAATTGGGTTTTTTCGAACGACCATCAACTATACAAATTCTTCATTCAAATTTGGTACTATTATATATGTATGTGTATGTATGTATGTATGTATATGAAAAGTGTGTAAGCATGTTTATAAATTAAATTATTTAAATATTTATTTGATTTGCGTCATTTATAACTATCATATTATATATAAAGTTATCAAGTAATTTTTTGGGGCAACTTGTCTTGTCCTTTTTCTATCCTACCCTAGCAGTACCAAACCTAAGACAGACAACTTGTATTGTCTAGTCTCGTCCAATTCTGCTCTCTTGTCCAATCCAATCCTACTTCTATCCAGTTCAGTCTAATCATGTTTGTGTACCAAATGCTACGTTAAGGTTTCTAGGTAAGATTCCCGTAGAGATGGACAATTGAGAGTTTGGGACTAGTTAAGAGAGATCGGGCTTATCTAAGATCAATACGAGACCAGTTAAGGACGGACCAGATGGGACCATTCTGTGTGGACCAGTCATGCAATTTTCCAAGAGCACCAGTCAAGAATTAGTGTTTACAAAACCAGTAGGAATTGTGGTTTCTTTTTATATAATCAAATACAAAATATCATAGGATTACAGTAAACAACGTACGTTATTTTAGCACATTTATTGATAATTAATGTTATTTAAAAATTGGTAATTTATAACTAAAAAACACATAAGACATACCTATAATATTTAATAAAAAAACTGTTTAAGGGACTAATTATAATAGTTTCAGTTTTTCTTCTAGAGACCATTCTGAGCCAAAACCAATTAACATGCTAAAGGTTGGGACCAATCTAAGAGCCGACCAATCAAACAGTTTGCCTATATATAGGTACCAGTTAAAATAGAAGAATCGGTTAGAGGACTAGTTACAATATATAACATATACATACATATATGTATATAGAACAGTAATCAAATGAGAACCATAAAAAGATTGTGAACCGTGAAAACCGATCTAAGTCGTTTATTGTTTTTAATCTATGGATATTAAACACAAAGCAATTTTGAAATAATTTACAACTTGATGATTTATTATGTATTGAAATTAAAAGTGGAAGGGCATTTTAGATCCAATAATCAGGAAATTGATAAGTAGAATAGAAGAGATAAAGGCAACTTTTTGCAAGGGTTAAGTGGGATGTCAAATTTGAAGACTTTTTTGGGTCCAAAAATTAAAATAAAGCGCAAGATTGATTGTGAAGTGGATGGGTGATTACTTTATTCACTAATCCTATCATAAACACATTTATAATATTAAAATATTAGTATAATTAAAAGACTTATTACCACCGAAAGATGCTTAAAAGCAGTCTTATCATGACACGTACACCACCTCGAACATGTGTTCGCTACAACTATTTCTTTTCTTGTATAATGATATTTGGTCAATATAAATTGAAAAATCTTTCTATTCATATCCTCCCTCCTGTATCATGTATGTGAGTCAGGAAATGGTAAGAAATAAAATGACATGTGAGTAAGGAAATGATAAAAATAAAATTGAGGTGGTATATGAATACTGATAAAAATAAAAATAAAAATTGTCAAGGATGATCCTCTTTAATAATATATATATATATATATATATATATATATATATATATATACATAGAGAGAGAAAGAGAGAGAGTCAGGTTCAGGGGAAAATCTCAAAAAAACGGAAAACTGATGAACACTCTGGTAGTCTTCCATCTGGACGATATGCATTTGTGAATACAAGTAATTAATTAGTTTTTTTGGTTTTTTGGGCATGTTATAAATTACTTGTATGCACAAGTACATACCATCCAGATGAATGACTACCAGAGTGTTCTTCAGTTTTCCATTTTTTTGAGGTTTTTCCTTGAACCTCTCTCTCTCTCTCTCACTCTCTCTCTCTCTCTCTCTCTCTCTATATATATATATATATATATATATATATAAGTTTTAAATACAAAATATGTAATTTTACAAACCATAGCCAACGCTTATAATAGGAAACAATCGAGATGCTTATGGACAATCATAATTCATTCATCATGATCGAGATATTTATGTGTATTTTTTGTTTTACAAACACATAAGGCACTGCGTTCTTCATCACCGTAACCCAACACCCATCAAGATCAACCGAGAACTCATCGAGGCCGAACAAGAACTTATCAAGACCAATGGAGAACCCATCGAGAACCTATCGAGAAAGGTCGATAATTCATTCATTGACTTGTTGTGTGTTTATGTGTGTTAAACCATAACCTACCACCTTCATTTTCCATCGAGAACCTATCGATTGATTTAATTTATTTGTTTGTGTGTAAAACCATAGCCTACTAATTTCAGTTTTTATCGAGACAGATCAGGAACCCATCGAGACTAATCAAGAACACATCAAGATCGATCGAGAACCCATTAGGACTAATTGACACCAACCGAGACTAATCGAGAACCCATCGAGACCAACCGAGACTAATCGAGAACCCATCGAGACCCATCAATTGACTTGGTGTGTGGTTGTGTGTTAAAATCATAACCTAACACCTTCATTTTTCATCGAGACCGATTGAGAACCTATTGATTAATTTATTGTGTCTTTGTTTGTGTAAAACCATAACTTACCACTTTTAACTTTTATCGAGACGAATCAGGAATTCATCGGGATCAATCAATAATCCAATAAAGAAAAAGAAAGAAAAACTAGAGTATGTAGAGTTGAAACTTGAAACTGTTGTACATTCATGATTAATAATATGTATATGCATAATAAATATTATGGCGAAAATTAATATTTATGATAAATATCATACTAATATAAATACTAGAGATTTATTGTACACACATAATCATACATAAATATTCATGATGAATGTTATAATGAAATGCATATTCATGACGAATAGCATATTGATGTATGAATGTTGAAATATTGTTGAATACACGTGACGGTGACATATATAAATATTCATGATGAATGTTATAGTAAAAATATATATTAATGATGAACATGATATTGATGTATGAATATTAAAGAGTTATTATATACACGTAAACATATACAAATATTCATGATTAATGTTATAGTAAAAGTGTATATTAATGATGAACATGATATTGATGTGTGAATATTGAAGAGTTATTGTATACACGTGAACACACACACACACACACACACACATATATATATATATATATATATATATACTAGAAGTGTACTCGCGCAATGCAGCTAGATACATCACGATTTTAATGTTTCATTTTATTTTTTGTTTTTTGTCGATTTACATTACGATTTTGGATGGTTGTGAGAGAGTGATAATGATCTTTTTATATAAATTTGTTTAATTTAGACTTAATAATATAATGTAATTTATTTTGGTGTAATAATATAATTTTTTTTTATAAAATATTCTGTAAGATTTTTTATTATATTTTAGATTTTTTATATCTAAAATATGCTGAGAGTTATTTTAGGAGAGTTAAAGTGGGAAATGATTTTAGGGGAGTTAAAATGGTTAGAGATAATGATTGAAAATTAATGAATAGCATTAAATGTAGTACATACAACTTTTATGGTTGTTTTTTAAGTAATTAACATTAAATAGCGATACATTAAGCTTTAAGACTTGTTATTAAGAGTTTTTTATGTCATCTTTATAATATAGTATAGATATATATATATAGAGAGAGAGAGAGAGAGTTTAATTGAAAACCGATTTTCAGTTGTGAACCGAGGGACAAAGAGGAGCGCGACACATGTCCCCTGGTATCCACATTCAGTATGAATAACGAATGTGGACGTTCATGCACTATTCACGATGAATAATACAACATTCATAATGAATAATACACGATTCATGATGAATATTACACAATTCATGATCCATATATTATTCATTATGAAAGTTGTATTATTTATCATGAATGATATATTATTCCTGATGAATGACACGTGAAGGTGTGGACATGTGGCACACTCTCATTTGTCCCTCCAATTCACAACCGAAAAATCGGTTTTCAATTGAACCCGCTTAATATATAAATATATATATATATAGGATTATGTTCATTTGAGAAATGCTAAAAATATGAGAAATAAAGAAATGATCCTAGCCCTTTATCTGGTCAACATTTGCGGCTTTGACCGTGAAGCACCGGATAATTCCTTGTGTGATCTGTAGAAGATAGAGAGATGGTTTCGTAAAATACGTAGGACTAATTCATATATGAACATTTATGATTCACATATGAATTATATGTTCATATATGAACCAGTGTAATTCACATATGAACTCTTTTAACTGATTCATATATTAACCTTTGTGATTCATATATGAATCAGTTAATTAGTTCATATGTGAATCACAAAGGTTCATATATGAATATGTTAATTAGTTCAACTGATTCACATATGAACTTACAGTTAATTAGTTCATATGTGAATCAGTTAATTGGTTTATATATGAATCAGTTAAAAAAGTTCATATGTGAATTACACTGGTTCACATATGAGCATATAGTTCATATATGATTCATACAGGTTCATATATGAACTCGTCACATGTATTTGTAAAAATTACGAAATTGTTCTTCTATTTTTGGAATAGCTGCAACTTTTGACCGGTCAAAGTCGTAATTGTTGACCAGTCAAAGACGCAATATTTGACCAGTCAAAACTGATCTTGACAAAATGAAAGTCTATGATTACTTCTCTATTTCTCATATATTTAACATTTCTCAGATGAATCTCTCCCTATATATGTATATATATATATATATATATATATATATATATATATAGAGAGAGAGAGAGAGAGAGAGAGAGAGATGAAGGATCATTTGAAAACCCCGCTTATATTGAAAACTTTGTGCACCAATTCCAATCAATCAGAGAATTTTTTTTATTTTAAATCTAAGAGCAATTTGGTATTTTTCTATTTAAACAGATATTTATGGTAGTTATATAGGAGAGTTATTTTTGGATAGCTATCAATCTTTAAATGGATAATTATGGTATTTATATTTTTTTAATTAGTTAGAAACTCCATCGATCTCCATTTTTCCTTCTCCGGACATTAATCTTCATTCTTCTTTGCATGAAGCAACAAGTCATGCCAACAATCTCCAGAAGATTGTTCTGGTGGACGAGATCCATTCCGTAAGGACAAAGCTGGAGGAAAAAGCTCCAGAAGATCGTTCCGGCCACCGAAATCAAGACGACTCACATGAGAATTGACGAACCGGTGGTTGTTCTAAGTAGGGTAGTCGTCGTTTTCCTTCTCATGACCATCGTCGTTCATCTCTGTGTCATCTTTGTCCATCTCCATTTAATCTTCGCTCATCATTGTTCATCTCCGTGTCATCTCTGTTCATCGCCGTTCATCTTCGTTTTCACCGTCGTTCATCATCGTTCATCTCTGTGTCATCTCCGATCATCTCCGTTTCATCACCGTTCATCGTTGTTCATCTTCGTGTCATCTCCGTTTTATTTCCGTTCATCTCCGTTTCATCTCTGTTTCATCTTCGTTCATCTCCGTTTTCATCAGTCTTTCACTTCGTTTTGCGGCCTGCTTTATGTCAATCGTTATGGAATTTTACTCGATTGGGAACAATGAAAGCGTTCTTTAATTCTGGAAAAAAAAAAATTGAAAATTGATCCTCCTTGTAAAAACGGTTAAGATTTAGTATATATCCAAAAATTAAAAAAAGTTTACCATAATAAACAATAAAATCGGCGTTTATCATTGAAAGAAACCAAATTTATTCTTCCATGTAAAACGGTTATGATTTAGTAATGATCCGGGAATTGAAAATAAATTACCTTAAATAAAAATTCTTCCAAGTAAAAACGTTTTTTCACCCGAATTTCTAAACTGATATGGGATGCCAATTGACAAGTTTGCCCTTTCATTAATTTCTTTTCCATTAAAAAAATGAAAATAATTTAATTATTACCATAATTACAACAAATGCATTTTTAATCGTTGATGAATTCAATCTATGGTGAAATAATGAGTTTCATAGTTTGCTATATATAGGCTTAATCATTTGAGAACTCCAAAATTTGTGAGATTCATGAGAACTTATAGCTTACGATTTTGATTCACATGATTTTTTTTCTCATATTTAATGTATTGATAAAAATATATTTGTTTCACAATGTAATTGTTTTCATTTGTATCTGTTTCACAATGTTAAACTTTTTTATGTGTATTTTTTGTTTCACAAACACGTAAAAAATGTTCACATTATGAACCAAGTACATGTAAAGCAAACACATTGTGAAACGAAAATATGTTAATTAATATCCTAAAAAAATCATATGAAATAGTACACGATGCACTAGTTCTTAAGGTTATCACACTTTCATAGATTCTCAAAAGAAGGTCCCTATATATATATATATATATTCATGATGATAGTTATAAAAAACGTGTATTCATGATAAATAATACTCCCTCGTCCCAAAATAAGTGTCCACTTAGTAGATAGCCAAATTATTAAATTTACCCTTAATTAATGTATAAATATGTAAGTCTTGTGAAGAGAGAAAAGTTAAATAACGGTAAAGATGTCATTTGATTACTAAAAATTGTAATAATATGCATGTTTAAAAATATGTGTCAAGTCAATTGTTGACACTTATTTTGGGACGGAGGGAGTATTTATATTTATAATGAATGTTATAATGAAAATGTATATTAATGATGAATGTCACAGTGATTTATGAAAACTGAAGATTTGTTGAATACACGTGAAAATACATAATTATTCATGATAAATATTATACTAATTTGTATATTCATAATATATATCATACTAATGTATTAATATTAAATAGTTGTTGTAAACATGTGAACGTGCATAAATGTTCATTATGAATATTACACAGATATATTATTTCACGTAAAAAACGGTAAAAAAAAACTATATTGAAATGAATGTCAAATCGAAGAGAATGAAATGCTCGATTTTTTGATATAATTTATTCGATTAAAGTATTATTTATTTTTATAAGGTAGACATTGATTCAAACTTTCATTTTTGCCTCCAATCAATTCTCAAGCAATCTTACTATGTTTTAATCATTAATTATTTTCTAAATTTTGATCAATAGCCAAAATTCATCCTCATGTTACAATGAAAATATGGTTTTAATTTGAACCTACCTCTATATATATATATATATATATATATATATATATATATATATATGTATGTATTATATATGCCAATTCAAATACATACCGCCTAAATCTTACAAACTATATAAATCAATCTAATCCATTCGTGCAGATTATCAAATCAATGTCAACGATATGGATTAAATCTTTTCCTTATCTACAACTATTTTGGTAACTACCTAAAAATTTCAAAATACTCAAAATCAATCGTCGAGATTGGTTTGTATGGTATGTAACATTTACAATGGTTTGATTTGAGAAATGGTAAATGTATGAGAAATATATAAGTACTCCTAGTCTTTCATTCGATCAAGATCGGATTTGACTGTTCATATAATGCGTTTTTGACTGGTCAACAATTGCGACTATTCCAAAAATAAAAGAACAATTTCGTAATTTTTACAAATACACAAGACGAGTTCATACATGAACTTGTATGATTAACGTATGAACTGTATGTTCATATATGAACTAATGTAATTCACATATGAATTTTTTAACTGATTCATATATGAACTAAGTAACTGATTCACATATGAACTAATTAACTGTAGATTTATATGTGAATCAGTTGAACTAATTAACAGATTCACATATGAACATTTGTAATTCATATATGAACTAATTAACTGATTCTCATATGAACTAATTAACTAATTCATATATGAACGTATAGTTCATATGTGAATCACATAGGTTCACATATGAACTCGTCCATCGTATTTTACGAAACTACCCCTCTATCTTTTACAGACCACACAATGAATTATCCGGTGCTCCACGGTCAAAGCCGCAAATGTTGACCAGATAAAGAGTTAGGATCATTTCTTTATTTCTCATACATTTACCATTTCTCAAATAAAACTAAGGCTATATATATGTGGTGGATTCAAATGAAAACTCATTTTTCATTGTGCACGTGAGGAACCAATCTTAGCCCATTGATCAAAACTTAGAAAAATAATCAATGGTTAAAATATAATAAAATTAATTGAAAAGTTATTAAGGATAAAACTGGAAATCTGAATCAGCGTCTACATTGTTTGACTTTTTATTTTCTTTTCTAATTAAAATTTTTTTACCTTCTTAAAGTTTAAAATAAATTATCTTAAAAATTAATAATATTTTAATCAAACAAATTACATCAAAAAAAGGAGCATTTCGTGCTCTTCGATATGACATCCATCTCGATATAGTTTTTTTCTTCATTTTAATTGTTTTTTACATGAATTGTTATATATGTTATATTCATTATGAATATGTATGCACGTCCCCGGGTGTCCACATTCAGTTTGAATAACAAATGTGAACGTTCATTCAGTTCATGATGAATAATACAGTGTTCACGATGAATAATACAACATTCTGGATGAATAATACACGAATTCATGAGTTATGTATTATTCATCATGAATTGTATATTATTAATCCTGAATGATACATTATTCATGATGAATAATATATAAATGACCCTTGAAGATGTGGACACATGACACACTCTCTTTTGTTTCTCGATTCACAGCCGAAATTTGGTTTAATTCATTATGAATATGTATGCGCATCCCCGGGTGTCCCACATTCAGTATGAATAACAAAATGTGAACGTTCATTCATTATTCATTATAAATAATACAGTATTCAGGATGAATAATACACGAATTCATGATTCGTGTATTATTCACCTTGAATACTGTATTATTCATCCTAAATGATACATTATTCATGATGAATAATAAATGAATAACTCGTGAAGGTGTGAAGATGTGACGCGTTCTCTTTTCTTCCCCGGTTTACAACCGAAACTCGATAGGTTCTCGATTCATCTCTATGGGTGTTGACTTATTGTGATGAAGAACGTGATGTCTTACGACGTTGAATAAAGTGTTGAAAAATGTGATGTCGAGTTACGGACTTACGGTGACGAAGTGTTGTACAGACTTGAACGTACATAAATATTCTTAATGAATATAACATATATATAACATATCACGTAAAAAACGGTTAAAAAAATTATATCGATATGAATGTCATATCGAAAAGTAAGAAATTCTCGTTTTTTTTATATAACTTGTTTGATTAAAACATTAGTAATTTTTAAGATAATTTATTTTAAACTTTAAGTGGGTAAAAATTTTAATTAAAAAAGAAAATAAAAAGTCAAATATCGTAGACGTGAGTTTAAATTATCTTACATTTTTACCCCTAATCATCATAAAATTAAAAACTCTATTTAATATGAGTTGTTGGATGAATAGAGATGGATATTAGATGAGTTTCGTCTTCACCTGCACAATGAAAATTGAGTTTTCATATACACTTTCCTATATATATATATATATATATATATATATATGGTATATATATATATATATATATATGGTCAGGTTCAGGGGAAAACCTTAAAAAAATGGAAAACTGAGGAACACCATGATAACCTTCCATTTGGACGATATACACTTGTGCATACAAGTAATTAATTAGTTTTTGTTTTTTATGCACATGTGCATATTATGCACTTGTGCATATTATAAATTACTTGTATGGACAAGTGCATACCGTCCAGATGAATGGCTACTAGAGTGTTCTTCAGTTTTCTATTTTTTTAAGATTTTCCCTTTGAACCCCTCTCTCTCTCTCTCTCTCTCTCTATATATATATATATATATATATATATATATATTAAAGAAACAAAGAACAAAATAATGAGGAGATATTTGGATTTAAAAGAAAAAGGCATGGAGACATGATGCAACCGAAAAGTACGATATCTATCCGTGGAAGAGCCAACGACTTTGTGCCAGACCTTTTTTCAGCCATCCTAGTCTTCCTCGGGTGCACCAACTTTTATATGCAACCAAAGCAAAGAGAATCCACCCCAGCCAACGTATCAAGGCCACAACAAACTTGTGGCTCACAATATTTCTCCACAGCTTATGTGGCATCCACCTTTCCCCTACCCCTATATTTTTCAAACAAACACTTCTGACTTATTAGATTTTTACGCCCACAAAAATACTTTTCTTCACCACCACCGCCGCCGCCATCTCATCATGAATGATCCAGGTATCATATTGTTCGGAAAGAAGATTGGGTTGCCGGAAACCGCTAAGATTTCTAATCTTCCGCCTTCCAACGGTGGTCATCACGGTTTGGAAGAAACAACCAACAGAGAGATGGCATGTTCATCAATATACAGACACTTACAGACATCATTTACACCACATGTATGTGTAATTATTTTGCAAATCTGTTAACAACCCATTTGCTCTAATTCTGAATGAATGAATTCTATTGGTTTTTGAAATTCCTTTAAATCTGATGATTGATAGATATTCTTGAATTTGCAGCTTTCTAGTTACTAAACACCTATCTATATGTTCTCAAAATTTTCAGGATGATCTAAGAAAAGATGTAGCTACACCAGAAGATGAGATGGAGTTGGACGACAATCCCAAAACTCCATCAGTCAATGAAGAGGGTATGCCGGAGAAACCACAGACGACGACTGGTACCGAAGGCGATACAGCGAATTCGCAACCTAAAACTCTGAAAAAGCCCGATAAGCTTCTCCCTTGCCCTCGTTGTGACAGCATCAACACCAAGTTTTGTTACTACAACAATTCCAACATCAACCAGCCTCGCCATTTTTGCAAGAGCTGCCAGAGGTACTGGACTGCCGGAGGCACCATGAGGAACATGCCGGTCGGAGCAGGTCGCCGGAAGAAAAAGAACCCGCCATCCCATTGTCGTTTCATCATCTCCCAAGAAGCTTTCGGATCACCAGCAGCGCCTCAGATCGAATTTGTTGCTGATTCTGATGTTGTTCACAACGGTATTCATCCGACTAAAGTACTTTCCTTCGGTCCAAACTCACCACAAGTTGGAGCCAATTTAAGTGTAGCTTCGGGTAGAGTTGGAGAAAACGGAGACGATTGTTCCAGTGGATCCACTGTGATAACTTCCAATTCCGTAGTTGACAAAATTCAGGACAATAATGGATTCCATTCTCAAGTTCATTGGATTCCAGGGGCTTCATGGTCCTATAATCCATGGAACACAGCAATTCCGATGCCGATTCCAGCAATTTGCCCTCCAGGATACCCTCCGATGCCGATCTACCCTTCACCTTACTGGAGTTCTGTTCCTTGGTTACATCCAGCCACCTCTGCTACAAACTTTTCTATCTTAGGAAAACATTCAACAGATGGGGAAGAGATCAAACCAAATGAGGAGCCTAAGAGGCAGAAGAACTCGGTTCTGATTCCCAAGACCCTTAGAATAGATGATCCAGATGAAGCTGCAAAGAGTTCTATATGGGAAACACTCGGAATCAAGAAAGAAAACAGCAGCAAAGGAAATCTCTTTAAGGCCTTCCAAGCAAAAGGAGATGAAAAGAAGAAGCACCCAGCCACGGAACCTTCTCCATTATTACAGGCGAATCCTGCTGCCTTCTCTAGGTCACTTTGCTTTCAAGAAAGGGCCTAAAGGTCCAAAAGATTAGACGGCACTGTGATTTGGTTGTGGATATAATGCAAGAAAATACCAACAGCAGCAGAGGAGATATGTTTAAGGCCTTCCAAGCAAAAGGCGATGAAAAGAAGAAACATCAAACCACAGAAACATCTCCGCTGTTACTGGCGAATCCTACTGCTTTCTCTAGGTCACTTTGCTTTCAAGGAAGGGCAAAAATGTCTACAGATTAGATGGCACTGGGATTTGACGTGAATACCATGTAAGAAATACCAACAAATAGGAGGGATAGGGTTTCTTTTGTATAGCTTTAGATGTTCATATTTTTGTAAACTTTTTGCAAATTGTCCTGAAAAAATGGTTGCTAATCCAACTTTTTAAGGTGACAAGAATAACAGTAAGGAACTTGGTTCTTCTCTTTCAGTAAGCAAATCCAATTAGAATTTAAATACTTGCCAGGTTCCTGAATGTGTCAGGCAACAAGTTCTCTTTCAGTATGCATCTGAAATTCTGATCTACAAGTTCTAATGTACAAGAAAAAGACAGGGTGCATACTCTCTACCGACTCTTAAACTCAACTTTACATAAAAAGGGCATATGGAAGACTTGAATCAAGGCAACTATGGTATCATTAACCGAAAAAAGAAAAAGAATCACTGTGCAGTACGGTACAACCCGCTAATGCACACAGCCATTACTTTTGGGTACCTCTCACTATATCTTTATATCTACTCAGAAGTGTAAATCTTGATTACTCTGGGTGGGCACATCAAAATCAGAACAAAAATATGTGTACCAGGAGAACTAGCCAAATAAAAGATGAGAGATATTTTCAGGTCCTCATCAAATTGGAGCCACAATATGTGAGTAACATGAGTTGTATTGTGGACCCAAAATGCCATATATCGATATCTTTTGTAATGGGTATTTGCTGCCTTTTGCTTTCTTCCTTTCTATAAAGCAGTGGTGGAACTACAGTGGCCCAGATTTGTCTATATTGGTAATATTTATAATATGACAACTTTGGATGGGTCTATAAAACCGAATCAACAGCTCAAAAATCTCGGATCCTTTCTTGTAGAATTACAAGAAAGTAAAGTTTGCTTCACTTTGGAGCTTTCTTCAACTTGAGTATTAGACCAATCGATCCAGGCTACTCATTAGTGAAATTATCTCACGATATATCCGACTATATTTATTATCATGTGGATATGCAAGTCAATTGGAAAAGCATGTTCATGGCTTCTTCTCGAGGTCCATATCAACTAGTAGTATAAAAAATGAGAAAAGAATGCCATCTTTAAAGAAAGCATCTCTTAAAAGCTTTACATTATTGCAAAGCTAGCAATCCTACAATCCTATATCCATTTGTACCCTAAATTTGATGATTTACATTGCTACAACATTAAAGATAACAAAAGCGATGGATCTAAATACGTATCCAAAAGTTGTACAGCACAAGTTCATGGAATGATACGTGTGTATACTGAAAGTTGTACCATACAACCACAATAAGGTCAATGGTCAATGGCATTACTCAGGTTGCAGTATAGTCAGATGGTCGACCACTAGATCTAGAACTACAAAAGTCAAGCTTCCACTTGTGATTAATTTCTAATGCTTAGTGCTTCTGTTAGGTATTTCCATCAAAGTGGGGTGTTCAGATAAAGAAAATGTCAAGAAATTACTAGTGCACTAGATCATAGAAGTCTGTTAGGATCGCCCATCATACACACACAGTAATGATAATAGGAACAATAAATCAAAGATCCTGTATTTCTGCAGTTAGCAATTTTTCCACATCGACGGTTGTTGCTATGATTCTTATAATATATCTTGCGAATTCGGAAGTACATGAAATTCAATGTAGTTTTGTTCCTTTGTAACGTGAACCCACACATACAAGGATAAGATAGACTAGAATTATCGTCCTAACAGTCATATACCCACCCAAATCAGGTTCAGTGTCTGATAAATGTTTTACAAACAGGAAAACCCTTGGTTCTCGCTTCTTGTATATGCATTTCAAAATTGTCCCTAGTGAGAAGGAATTGGTTCATCTACATCCACCTCAGGGTAAGAACCTCTACCAAGTCCACCATCTTTAAGCACTACGTTTCTCCTATAAAACAAAATAAAACAAAGAAAGCAAAAACATTTTTGCTGCTATTTCGAACCCTGAAGATGTCACCATTAAATCAACCTGATAAGCCTGTTATCAAAGTTCACTTATCCAAGGAATGGTGTCAAGTAGAGTTGTTGGCACTAATAAATAAGGGGTAGTTCGGGAAATTGTTAGTGCCGTTGCTTTCTGTTATATTTGTTAGTGATAGAAATAAAGGAGTATAAATAGGGTCATGAATTCATGATAGGAGGGGGAAGTAGTTTCCTGTTTTGTTGTCTTTGGACCTTCAGGAGCATTCTTCAGCCTCTCGAAAGCTGAAGCAGTGGGAAATCATCCCACTGAGTTGAAATAAAATGTTGTGCTTGGGCTTGAATTGTTTGAGGTAGATCACAACCATGAATTAAAACTTTATAGAACTCAAGTTGTAGGCTTGATGGGTAAAAATGGAACAATGCCAAATACACTTCCACTAATCTATACAATAATTTTGCAAACATAATTGGAACATACTTTGATACCTAATCATTGCATGCTACATCCTCCAGAATCTTGTCCTCTGCGTACGTTGCCATAGGCTGACAATTCAAGAAGATCCATGTCACGCCCTGCAGTTTTGCCATAATGAATATCAATTTTCTTACCTTTCCCAATGGTGGTAAATTGATTCCCATCAGATCACAAGAATGTATTGCTCTAATAATGTACCTGAAACCCGGCAGTAAGAACTTTTCTGAATAAGATCAGCTCTAGACATCTCGGTACGGTTCCCCTTGGATCGATTAACTGTTGCCTACAAAGAAACAAACCATGGCCCCATAAGTCTTACAGGAGAGACAGCAGGCTTATTTCATGTTGAAGATTGATATAATTGACCGTAAAAGAACGATAATAACAACTATAGGTGATTAAAATGTCATGTTACCTGTAAAACCTGACAATTTTCCAAAGTACTTTTGCCCCCCTGCAACATTAACAAGATGAGGTACATGAGATTGTAAGACCACCAGAACTTAAAACCGATATTTAACGTGCAAACCCCATAACACAGGAAGAAAACCACGGTACAACTCCACTATTTCTTCATTGTTGCTTTTATTTTAGGTGATTTCCAAATTCCACATGAATCTTGGAATCTAGTTATGCTTGAATGATTTTGTATTCTTGGCTTGCATAAGCGCAAGGCCGAAAGACACCATTAGCTCAAAGTTCATAAGAGCAACACCTCCTCAAGCAATAATTGCACGAGATTACCCCAAAAACTTTTAAAAAAAAAAGTAAATCAAATAACTCTTTGTTAACCTAATAAAAATTGTAGCAAGTCAGCACCCAATTCATTTATGTTGACATTAGGGGTGTGCAAAACCCGAAAAGTCCGAAATCCGAACCCAAACCAAAAATAAGGTATTTCTGCAAAACCCGAATACCCCGAAATCCGAAAATCCGAAACCCGACTTTTTTTAGGGATATTTGGGTTCGGGTTGGGTTTGATCTTTGGCCACCCGACCCGTCCGAAAACCCAAAATAATATACTTTCATATTTATATACTAGTTGTCTACCCGCGCGATGCAGCGCGGGTGAATCCTAATTATGTTTCAAATAACTAATCTAACACTTATGTTTTTGTTCTTCTTATTCTACCTTTCTCTCAGTTTTTGATTAATATATTTATTTGTCTAATTATATTTTGAAAATCATAACTTCTAGTTGGTCGAAATGTTTTCTAATTTATAAATTTACTATCGATTTCAACCTCTCAATTCATTCTCAAAATCGATTGAACTTATATATATTTTTTGCATTATAATAATACCCGAACCCGACCGACATCAACCTGAAACCCGACCAACCCGAACCCGAAGCAATCCGAAATCCAAAACCTAAAATCCGGGTCTTGATTTCCATATCCGAAATCCGATCGGGTTTTTGGTTTTCCCACCTGAACCCACTCGACCCGCCTGATGCACACCCCTAGTTGACATGTTCATAAATAAACTCCAAGGCGTCAAAAGAAAAAGATGACCACACTTCTGTTCAAATTTATTATATAGATTCTTTTAGAGTGTAATAAGGATATTTGGTCCTAGGATGTATTTAACTACTAGACAATTAGTTGGTTAATCAGTTAGTAAGTTGGTAAGCCACTTATGAATAAGTGATTGTAAGAAAGTGAATGGTATTTGAGATTACTCAATTTTCAGCTCCAATTTGTGATTCTCCTGTAATATATCAGAGCTATTGTGCCAATTTCCTTCACTCTAAGTGCTTCCCTGTTCACAGATAGCTTTTGTGATGTGGATGGATCTCATAGATCAATTTCAACAAAGCAACAGACCTAATCGTCCAGATTTGTCATCATATGAACGTGGGGCAGAATCAAGACTCAATTGGCATATATTGCAAACTATCGCACTTCTATCCAAACTGTTCTTGTGGAAAGTGTGAATGTGGAGGTGTCAACAAGATCGATAAATACGTTTAAATGGAACATTTCAAGAACAACTTCTTAATGGTGCTGCATGTATCCTTCGCCCAAATTCGTTGTCAAATACTCGAATCTAATTGATGGATTCATGGATCCTATTCTGCCAATTAATGGAGCGTTTTCTTTAGTTATGCAAGAAGAGAAACAGAGGTACGTTGCTAATGTTGCCTGCATTCGATGGAATGAAGAGAAGTCAAATATATCTGAACACAAACTTAATTACCGGTAGAGACGTCCTTTTTGTCTGCACTGTAAACTGCAAGGTGGACACAACATTGAATGTCGTTACAAGCTACACAGATAACCCCTAGATATAAACCGAGAGTGAATCAAGTGTTTGCTTCCTCTATCACCAGCAACTACTCATCCACTACTATTTTGAACAGTGTGATACAAGGTTTTTCATCAGCCTAGTGTGAGCAGCTAATGTCTGCTCTCCCTAATAACATATGTTAGTGAATGTCGTCAGAGAGACCTGTGATTCAGCCTAAGAATCACAAAGTACATGCCATCCTTTCTCTTTTCATACACAAAAAATTTCCTCACATGCACGGGTTGTGGATTCAGAAGCTACTCATCATATATGTCATAGTGTTCAACGGTGAACAAACACTAGGCACATTAAAATTTTCATAGTGACTTTGCCCAATAACATGTCAGTTGTCACTACTCGTTCGCATGATTGGAGATGCTCAAATGATAAATTCATCACTCTTCTATTGAATCTGATCTCAGTTACTACTCTTACCATTACAGGAGAGTTCATGGTTCAATTTTATTTTGGTCATGCTTTGATTCAGGATGTGAAGGACAGGATGATGATTGGCAAGGCTAACAAGATTAAAGAACTATCAAGATGTGTTTAGCAGCAATCAATCTGGTTTCTATGGATGTTTGGCATGAACGATTTAGTCATCCCTCCAATAAACATTTAACAGCAATTAGTGATTTGAGGGAGAAGGTCCCATTGAGTTCTTAATAATTAGAAGATTTTTTTTATAAGTTCATTGAAGAAGTTCTATTTACTCAACAAATTTTCCCCTCCTCTTTTGTTTGTCCACCACTTTTTATATATCGCAGCTTTACCGCAAGGATTCTTCTGCTGAGTTCAGTGCTTCTTGTTCAATCTGTCCATTAGCCAAACAAAAACAGTTGTGTTTGCTTCTATGAATAATATGTACAATGAACTATTTTTTTAATTCAATGTAATATTAGGGGGTCGTATCATGCATCCACTCATCAATGATATAGACATTTTGTGACCATTGTAGAAGATTACAGAGGGTTTACTTGGCTGTATTTGATAAATAATAAATCAGACGTTGGAAGTGTAGTTCGCAGGTTCTACAATATGGTGCACACTCAATTTGATTGGAGGATTAAGATATTTTGTTCGAACAGCAAGAACCAAGAAGGGGTTGATTTTTGAATACATACTGACGAGTAGCTTAGCTAGTCACTGTCAAAATGTTGCTTGATATAGCTGCTCCCATTTCATGGAATTTAATACAATTAGATGTAAATAATGGCGTTCTAAAAGGTTACCTTCAAGAGTAGGTCTATATGGACATTCCTCTTGGATTTCAACTTAAGACCACCCGCGCGCGCGCGCGCTGGTTTGCAAATTTTACAAGTCCACCTATGGATTGCGACAAGCTTCAAGACAGTGGTATGATATATTTTCTTCATGATATTATCATCACAGACTCATCTTCCACAGCAATCCCCTACCTTAACCAGTTCAAGATGAAATATTTGGGATCACATACCATTTTTGGATTGGAAATTGCGAGGTCCAAGGCTGAAATTTTTGTTTCCCAACGTCATGATAATCTCCAACTTCTTGAAGATGCAAGACTCTTGGTAGCAACAACTTCTGAAGGACTTTGGCATTCATCAAACCACTTAGGCTCTAGTGTTTGTGATAACAAGTCAGTTTGCAACAAATCCAACGTTCCATGAACAAAAAAAGCACATCAAGATTGACAGTTCAAGCAATAGTGCTGACAAGTCAATCAAGCTAATGCCCATTCGATCTAGGTTCCAGCTTGCTGACACGGTTACAAGCCTTTGTCATCATCTTCTATGCTTTTACCACTTATGTCCAAGATGACCCAGAAGAACGTATAATTCTACATGCTCAACTTGAGGGTGAGTTTTAGAGTATAAGGAGTATAAGAAGGGTATTTTGGTCATCACATGTATTTAACTAATAGACAGTAGGTTGGTTGATCAGTTGGGTAAGTAGTTAGTTGTTAGCTGGTAAGTCAATTACCAATAAGTGCTTTGTAAATAAGTGAATGGCATTGGATATTTACTCATTTTTCAGCTCCAATTGTGATTCTCTGTAATAGATTAGTATAGTCAAACAAGTTTTATTCGGTCATAAAAGAAATGTTAGAAAACCGCTGACTTTATTCGTTTAACAGCTTAAAAAAATATTTCTACTTTCAAATTCACAGAAATGATATTATAATCCTAAGAATGCGAAAAAAGAAATTATTGTCCATTCGAGGTACTATTTTGATAAATTGAAACAATAATCTTGGACGTATTCGAGTTATCAATTGAATATAGTAATTTACCTTAGAATATGGAACAATATGATCGTAGTCATGGCAGAGACAACCAGGACAACCAACGAGCTTACGAAAGATGGTGTTGCCGAGCGGGTCTCGACGCCATCGATCTGGATCCCGTCCTTTGATTTTGTCTGCTTTCTCCCAGCATTGCTGTTTCACACTGTAGGGGAAACTCCTAGGGTTTGAGAATTTGTCAGGTGGAGAGATAGTTAGGTCACGGAAGTAAGCAAGGTCGTCGTCTTCAGTGAGGGATTGTGTGTCGAGGAGGGTGGCTGAGGGCGTGGTCGGTGCCGGTCGGGATGAGGTGGTGATGGTGCGGTGGTTTCTGGTCGGAGACGATGAATTGCTTCTCCGTTTACCCTTGCCTCTTGGATTCATCTTCTTTGCCTTGCAGTTTCGTGCCCTAGTCTTAGTGGGGCGGTTTGACTATTTTTTTGTTTTTTTTTTCTTCTGTTGGACTACATAAAATTTAGAGTGAATTGTGGATAGTTTTGTTACTTAACTCTATTAAATCAAGAACCATTTTAGTCATTTTGCCTAATCTGTGTCTTTTTATGATAAGAAAAATAAAAAATTTATTTTTAACACAAACACAAATATATATATATATATATATATATCAAAATAAATAAAATATAATGTTATTGTATGACTTGATTCTTTAAATTTTTTAAAAAATTAATTATATTAAATATGATTTAATTTTATTATTTTATTGTAATGGTGGAAAAATATATGGTTTTATTGTTTTAATGTAATTAAAATTTTAATTTAAACAAACTAAATCATAAAATTATATCTTATTTTATTTAGAACGAATAAAATAAGATATGTTTTTATGATTTGATTTATTAAATTAAAACTTTAATTATGTTAAAGGCGATATAATTTTTTTGTTCTTTTGCTATCATCACAACAAACAAGTTTATTATCGATATTTTGACACCAAAATCATTGAAAACCTGAGAAATGAACTCTAATTTTATCATCTTAAAATTAGATGTTCCAATTTTCATATTGTTTTTCAGTCAAAAACTAAAAATCAACTCTTTAGATTTTAACGAAATAAAATATTTAAGTTACGAATATTTTAATCCACAATAAAATTAACAAGTGTAATAAACTAATAATTACACATTTCTAAAACCGTGTGCCTTTTTTATTATGAACATTTATTTTGGGACGGAAGGAGTACTGAATAATGATAAGACCATGTCGTATCTTTCTATTGATGGATGTTGTAGTTGATCTTCGCTATTTTCTAAATGCTAACATGTTTTCATGTTGGTGTCACCTGACATATGATGTTCTATGTTTTGTCTTGTGGTTGTGAATTTAAATATTTGTAACTTAAATATTTTATTTCGTAAAATATCGTTAAAATCTAAACGGTTTGTTTTGAGTTTTGATTGAAAAACAATATGAAAATTAAAACCTCTAATTTTAAGATGATAAAATTAGAGTTCGTTTCTCAATGGTTTTCAATGATTTTGCTGTCAAAATATCGATAATAAACTTGATTGTTGCAATGATAGTAAAGAACAATAAAATTGTATTGCCTTTAACATAATTAAAGTTTTAATTTAATAAATCAAATCATGAAAACATATCTTATTTTATTCACTCTAAATAAAATAAGATATAATTTTATGATCTAGTTTGTTTAAATTAAAATTTTAATTACATTAAAACAATAAAACCATAACTTTTTCCACAATTACAATAAAATAATAAAATTAAATCATATTTAATATAATTAATTTTTTTAAAAACTTAAAGAATCAAGTCATATAATAACATCTTATTTTATTTATTTTGATATATATATATATATATGTGTGTGTATGTGTTAAAAATATATTTTTTACTTTTCTTATCATAAAAAGACACAAATTAGGCAAAATAACCAAAATGGTCCTTGATTTAATGGAGTTAACGGATGCGTTAGTCAGAGGGACCATGATCAAGATAAATTGAATACCACAGGGACCAAATCCACAATAAACATACTATAGGGACTGTAGTAAAAAAAAAGTAACAAAACACGGGGACCAAATCCACAATTCACTCTAAAATTTAAGATAAAATTGCATGTATGGATAAATTTATACTGTGTGTATTTTTATTTTCTTTTTAAATGAATAGTTTGAATAATAGAAATGATGGATTTATTCTTCATCATTAATTAAGTTTTGTTTGATAAATGTTTGTTTATTTTTTAAATTGAATTATATTTTTGAAACACAAAAATTATTTTAGCATTGAAACATAATATCCTAAATTAATTGATATCATTCAAACATCATTAATAGGTAGTGTTTTCTCCGTCCCAAATTAAATGTCCATATTACTATTTTAGTTTCCAACTTCCCATTTTACCTTTAATTATGAGGTAAATAAAGTCTCTCTCTATTATCAAGGGTAAAAGTGTCATTTGGTTATTTAAAGAGTGTAATAATTGTATATTCCTAAAACTGTGTGTCATTTTTATTGTGGATATTTATTTTAGTACGGAGGGAGTATTAAATAAAATACTTAAAAATCCAACTTTGTTTCATGAGGGTGCGTCTGTTATGCAGAACAGGGTGGAACAGAACAGGACAAGGATGTCCCATGTTTGGCATAATCATGTGTGGGACACGCTAGAACTAAGTGGAACAAGTGTTGGACATGCGTGTCACTCCCCACCCCCCCTGAACAAGACAGAACAGTAACATAATTCCCCAAATACCCTTCAAAAAAAAGACCAAAACCTATAAAAAAAAATCAACGCCTCCACACTGGATCGTCTTCTCCACCCTTCTGCCCTTCTCGATGCCTCCCACATGAGTGAATCGCCTTCTACCCTTCTCCATACCTCCTACTGGATTGTCTTCTCCACCAGGTTCTTCTCAATTCCTAAACTCGTATTCTCCACCATCGATATTTGCTCCTATTGATTTTTCGCACAAAGTTGTGATTTTCTGCCATCAATCGATTTTCTGCCATAAATCGTTTTTCCTAAACTGGATCGTCTTCTTGACACAGGTTCACGATTTTTGCTAACAAAGTTGTGATTTCTACTATAAATCGATTATTGTTTCTCCTGCATAAATCAATTGTTGGACTGAAAATCAAGAAATTTAATGGGTCCATTGCAATATGTATAAATCGATTGTTTGTTTCTATTCCATCAATTATTTGTTTCTCTTCCAATTTGTTGGTGCAGATGTATCTATTATGTGGTTTGACATTCCATCTCCATGAAAGTGCATTAGTTTTATGTATCTATTTTAAAACTAGTTTATGTTTTTTATTTTAAAATTACAAACAAAAAGTTGTCTTGTTTTTTTGTAGATAAAACTCAAATTGTGATTCTTGTTTCCATTTTGTTGACAAAACTTCTTTCCTTGTACTTGTGATTCTTGTTAGCATTTTGTTAAATTACCAACACTTCTAATGATTTTTGATTAATTTACAATATATGAATCATAGTTGTTAAAAGCGCGACTATGAGGCTCAAGGTCTTGGGCTTTTTTAAAGTTGAGGTTCGGCGTATTCACGATGCTCACTAAGGCCCTGCGCCTTGGCTGAGGCGCCTTGTGGACCTAGGTGCGCCTCATAAAGAGTGACCAAATACCTAGTCAAACCCCAATATTAAATAAGTTTTCTCATCTTCTCATCTCCTAACTTCTTAAAAAAAGAGTTATTAAATAGATGACTCTAATACTCGGTCATTAAAACCTCAAGATTCCTTCTCTATAAATCTTAAAACTTCTCCGTCACGACTCATGCTTTAAACCCCTCCCTTCTGCCTCTATCGATGTACTGTTGGTTGTTGCATTGGAGGCATGTACTTGTTGCATATTTGAGATGTGTGTAACTCTATGTGTGTTGTATTGATAAGATGCGCCTCGCATTCCTAAGGCCCGCGCCTCGCGCCTAGGCCCCGAGACCCTTTTGCGCCTAAGTGCGCCTTGAGCCTTTAACAACTTTGATATGAATTACCTTCTAATCTTTGATTTATGAATTTGAGTTTTTTTAATCAATGTTTATGTTAGATGCTTTTTGTATTTTTAAATAATATTTGGTAGTTTTCATTTAGATTGATTATGTGGTGAAAAGTACTAAACAGGTCATCAAGGGTAAATTGGTCATTAACCAGTCATGTCCCCCTGTCCTGTTTCGTTCTGCTATGTCTTACCAAACACTGGACAACTGTTCTTGTCCTGTTATGTTTTGTCATATCATGTCTGTGTACCAAACGCACCCTGAAAGTGTCTTTAAGTTCTCAGGGGCTGTTTGGCAGTTGCTGAATGGTTTGATACAAAATGATTAAGAGACTCTTATGATATAGTGCAAAATGAAATATGATTGTTTGGTAATTGTTCAAAATGAAATTAGGGCGCTGAATGGTTAAGGGAGACCCAAGATACAAAATCATTCAAAAACTTTTGGAATCATTAAAAGACATATTTTTTTTTGCCAAACAAAATTCACCTCATAGCGATTCAGATGTTGTCTCTTAACAGAGCCATTAAGAGGTAAACAACTCTCTTTTCCTTTTAATCCAACCTATAGAATACAACTTTCTAAGAAAGTTTTCATAACATTATTTCATAACATTACGATCCTCCTAACTATTCCTATTTCATTTTTGTTGTTGTGATTCACCCATTTATTGCATACCTAAAAGAAAGATAAGGTTAAAAAAAACAAGTGATACAAACACATAAAAGGGCATAAAGGGACATATACGATATAAAATCGGTAACAACAAGAAAGAAACTCGATATAAAATTATAGAGAACACTCATAGAAGCATAAATTGATGTAGAAATCAATGATCTACATCAAAAGCAAGTAATTGATAAAAACATTTATTAAAAAGGTTTAAAACTATCCAAATTGTTAAGTGAATGGTTTTAAACTAGTCCCACTTAACAAAGATTAATGAATGCAAAAAAATGAACAAAGTTAACCAACAACCAACCAACCTCTATTAGTCTTTATGACAAAGAGTCTTGTAGATGTACAAAGAAGAAGAGTTCAATCAACTTTGGCTCAATAATTGTTTCGATGAAACCAAGCAAGTCCAAGGAAGCCAAATTTTGTTTTCTATGGTGTGGGTCGGGGATTTCATCAATGTAGAAATTGATGATCTAAATCAAAAGCAAAAATTAAAATAGAAATTGATAGAAACAGAAGTCATGGAATTCATAGAAATTGATACTTAAGGTCATGATATCCCTAGAAATCGAAAAAGCAGAGGTCATGAAATCCGTAATAGAAGCCACGAAATCCATAGAATCTGGATACCTGAGGTCGTCGTGGATTGAAGGCCGCTAGGAAGAGAGGTCGTTGTGGAGCGATGGTCGTCTGGAAGAGAGGTTAGGCGTTGTGAAAGGTCACGCCGGGTACTGGTTGAGGTGCAGAGAAGAGAGAGGTCGTCGGGTACTTGGCTAAGGTATTAGGTAAAAAGAAAGAGGCGTCGTGAAGATAGGTCACATGTTCTTTAATAAGTTTTGTAGGAGAGGTAATTTTGTTAATTGAACATGGACCAGTATTATGGGTTGTGTGAATAAGTTCGCCTTTTTCATTATATTGCAAGTAAACAACCTAAAACGTTTGTGCAAATAAACACGATAAATTATTAAGCCCAATAAACAAAAAGCAAACAATCTCTAATATTATATCATCCATAATTTTCTGTCTCTTGTAGGTGATAATAATTTCTTAATTAACTTATCTACAAGAACAATATATTTCCTACTATTCAAAATAAATAATTTTCAATATACAATCTTTTTATTTTAACATCTAATTTAAAAAACCAGTTTTAGCATTTATCAAATGTTTATACTTTTAAGGATACACTAAAGTTTGGTTCTGCATTTGTTTATTCCAATTTTGTCATCGTTGCTTGTCATTTTGCTCAAACTTTTTATTTCTTTTAAATGTTTCTAACTTTCATCCGTTAAATAAGAGACATTTCTTTTCATTATATGCACTAATATCTTACATTTGTTGTATTTTTTTTCAACTAGAAGCGTACTCGCGCAATGCAGCGAGATACATCACGATTTTAATGTTTATTTTTATTTTTTGTTTTTTATTGATTTACAGTATGATTTTGGATGATTTTTATTGAGTGATAATGATTTTTTTTTATATATAAATTTGTTTAATTTAGGCTTAACAATATAATGTTTTTATATAAAAAAAATTAAGTAGTTTGTTAAAATTCATTAATTATCTTATATATTTTAAATTTTTTATATTTAAATTGAGATGTTTATCCTGTTTTGATTATGTTTATCAGAATTCAAATTTCATAATTTTAGGATTTGGGGATTAGAGATAAGGATTTTGGGGGATAAGAATAAAATTTATTAATTAGGGTTAAAAACATTTAAAAGTAGTACATATTGCTTCATTAATTGTTTTTTAAGAGATTTTAAGTAGATTAACATTAAATAATAGTACATAATGCTTAATACATCACGATTTTAATGTTTATTTTTATTTTTTGTTTTTTATTGATTTACAGTACGATTTTGGATGGTTTTTATTGAGTGATAATGATTTTTTTATACATAAATTTGTTTAATTTAGGGTTAACAATATAATGTTTTTTATATAAAAAAAATTAAGTAGTTTGTTAAAATTCATTAATTATCTTATATATTTTAAATTTTTTATATTTAAATTGAGATGTTTATTCTGTTTTGATTATTTTTATCAGAATTCAAATTTCATAATTTTAGGGTTTGGGGATTATAGATAAGGAGTTTGGGGGATAAGGATGAAATATATTAATTAGAGTTAAAAGCTTTACATGTAGTATATTAGGCTTTAGTAGTTATTTTTAAGAGATTTTAAGTAGATAACTTTAAATGATAGTAGTACATAAAGCTTAGTGAGTTGTAATTAAGAATTTTTTATGCCATCTTTATAATATAGTATAGATGTTTCATGATATATATATATATATATATATATATATATATATATATATATATATATATATTGTTATTATTTGTATCAACCCTGTATAAAATTTCATCGTATTTTTTTTTATTTAATCTCTTTAGATTGGTTTGGTACCTAGTTCTCTTAGGGTGCGTTTGGTATGCAGGATAGAGTGGGATAGGACAGAACAGAACAGACTTGTCCCATGTTTGGTGTGATCATATGTGGGACACGCTAGAACTAAGTGGAACAACCATGGGACACACTTGTCCCACTCCAACCCACTGGAACTAAGTAGAACAACAATACTTTGACTAATATATAATTTGTTAAAAACATAAAACATGTCTTCTCATCATCCACGCCTCCAAGCTAGGAGTGTGCAAAACCCGAATAGTCCGAAATCCGAATCCGAACCGAAAATAAGATGTTTTTGCAAAACTCGAATACCCCGAAATCCGATAATCCGAAACCCGACATTTGGGAGGATATCCGGGTTCGGATTGCGTTTGATCGTTGGCCACCCAACTCGTCCGAAAACCCGAAATAACATAAATCTATATTTTAAATACTATATATATATATATATATATATATATATATATATATATTTATCTAACTATTTTTTGAAAATCGTAAATTATAGTCTATTGAAATATTTTCTAAATTTTAAACTTGTTATCGATTTCATCAATCTTTCAATCGATTGTATTCATCCTAAAAAACGATTGAATTTATATATAACATTTGCATTATATAATACCCGAACCCGACCGACATCAATCCGAAACCCGACCAACCCAAACCCGAAACAACATAAAATCCGAAACTTAAAATTTGGGTTTTGATTTCCATATCCATAATTCAATCGTGATAAATTAGTTTTATGTTTTTGATAATCCATTGCACTATGTATTAGTGATGTAATCTATGATTTTTCATCAGGGGTAAATTCGTCATTTAACTGGTCTAGTCCTGTTCTGTCCAGTTCTGTCATGTCTTGCCAAACGCTGGACAGCTGTCCCGTTCTGTTCCGTCCTGTCCTGTTCCATCTTGTCCTGTCCTGTCCTGTCTGCGTACCAAACGCACCCTTAATGTGTTTATTCATATTCAGATTCGACTATTTTGCATATCTATGGTATACTTTATTATTTAAATTCATTTATTAAATATAAATATCTTTGGCACATATTTATTACCGACCAAATGACAAAGCTAAGAAAGTCTAAAACTACAATCGTTGTCTTAAATTTGTAAATTTCATAGACTTTCTAACAAAACAATCTGTCAATTGGGACTTTAGAAATTATATATATATATATATATATATATATATATATATATATATATATATAGGGAGAGGTTCATTTGAGAAATGATAAATATATGAGAAATAGAGAAGTAATCTTAGCCATTCATCTGGTCAACATTTGCGGCTTTGACCGCGAAACACCAGATAATTTCTTGTGTGGTCTATAAAAGGTAGAGGGGTAATTTCGTAAAATACACGGGATGAGTTCATATATGAATCTGTATGAATCACAAAGATTCATATATGAATCTGTTAATTAGTTCAACTGATTCATATATGAATCTTTGTGATTCATACAGATTCATATATAAATCTTTGTGATTCACAAAGGTTCATATATGAATCTTTGTGATTCATACAGATTCATATATGAATCACAAAGGTTCATATATGAATCTGTTAGTTAGTTCATATAGTTCATATGTGAATTATACATGTTCATATATGAACACAACCCGTGTGTTTTGTAAAATTTACGAAATTGTTCTTCTATTTTTGGGATAGCCGCAACTTTTGACCGGTCAAAGACGTAATATTTGACTAGTCAAATCCGATCTTGACCATATGAATGGCTAGGATTACTTCTCTATTTCTCATATATTTACCATTTTTCAAATGAACCACACACTCTCTCTCTATATATAAAAGTGTGTGTATATGTGTATATGGACCATTTATTGATAAATTAATGGGGACGATATTACCAGGAAGCTCACTATGGAATAGGATCCAAGAAAAGGGTCACTTTCTTTCAACTTTCATGGAAATTAAACCAAAGTTGCACAATGCGTTTTCCACACAATCTCCAAACCTTCTACAAAAACCAAACGATTCTCGAGTTTATTTTCAACGCATACTAACAAATTTGGAATAAACTCTCTCTTCAATTTCAGGTAATGAGGGACAAGATTACACTAACACAAGAAGCCACCATGATCTTCAAATATTTCTTCTTATCTTTCATGTTTATAGAATGGTTAATCTTATTACATGACTTGTATTCACTTTTCGTTCGCCCGCTTTTCTTGTTCATATTTGTCACACGAACCAGGGGTTGTGTAGCGGCTCAATCACACGAACGTACCCATGGCACAGAGTCTTGTTGTGTTGAGAATGGTCCGGGTAAGAAGAAGGCATTGGGAGTGAATCCGAAGATTGTGATGGAAAGATTAGGAACGTTTTGGGATCCCGATGATCAAAGGGAGAGTATTGGGTCGGAGGAGATGGTGGATTTGTTCGTTGAGGATGAGCCGAGTTTAGATGAAGTGAAAGAAGCGTTTTGTGTGTTTGATAAGAACAATGATGGGTATATAGATGTAAAAGAGTTGCAAAATGTGCTTTCTGATATGGGGTTTTTACGAGTATCAGAAAGCGATTGTGGAAGAATGATCGTTCGGTATGATGTTGACAAAGATGGAAAGATTAGTTTTCGAGAATTTCTGAAGGTCATGGAAGATGGCTTTTGCGAATCTTGAAATCTTGTATTACTTCCTTGGTTTCTTTGTCAAATTTGCACCGCTTGTTAGAATAAATATTGTGTCGTAGCGTTTTATGTGTATATACGTTTTCTTTCTTTTTTTTGCTATTAAGAAAGAAGCTTAGCGTGGAGGTTTTGTTACGCACATGAATCAATCAATCGCTCTACACAAAAGTTTATCTACTCGTTAAAAAAATTAGAAAAAACCCATCAAGTATGAGTTGGTTTGTCGGGTTTAAGATGGTAATCAAATGTAATATTTGAATGAAAACGATCATCAAAGTTTCAAACGTAGTTTTACAAAATACACAACAAAAAGTTTTTGTTTAATATAATACATGTAACAACCCAGAAATTTTTAAACAAGGACCTATAGAAAGATTCCCAAAACGGGTCCCAATTCATCGGTTCAAAACAAAATAACGAGATCAAACAGCGCAGTTCTCAACTACAACCGAGATTTTCTATGACTGACTAACTAAAAAAAATGCAGAAACATGGTGCCTTCTACTCGAAATCCACTCCGAACTCTAAGGTGCCGTTTGTTTTTTAAGAGGTCTAAAATCTGAAGTCTTATTATAATTACAATTAATAAGAGGTGGTGTGTAAAAAAGTCTGAACGATTCAGACTTAAGAGCCATTAAGAGGTTTTTTTTAAAAAACAAACAACCCCTAAGCCTTCTCTTTTCCCTTAGTGGAAGTGTTGGAAATTTGAGTGTGAGGTTGGAATATTTCCATCCCACATTGGTAGAAATACAAAAGAAACTTGAGTTTATAAGTCTAGACTCTCAAGTGGGTCTTGAGTAAAATGATGGACTTATGGTGGGGGTCTCAAAGAAGTGCAACGCACGCGCGCGCGCGACCAGCCGCGGTTCTCGCGAAATGACGCGCACTTCGCATCGGAGCTGAGGAGCCTCGCCCCGAGCTACGAGCTTTCTTTTTGAGGATCGAGATATAGAGAAAAGATTAAATAAACGAAGTTAATTAATTTAAGCAGATAATTTATTTTTCAGATAAAGTTTGTTTTCCAGCTTATTAAAAACGTGGGATATACATGTGCAGTTCAGTTGGAGACTTAGTCTCCAACTCTAACTCCCATCCCGATTCTTGGGGAGGAGTTTAGAGAATATTCTTAGGTTATTCCTCCGTTTTTCAAGTATAAATAGAGGCTATGATTAGAGGTTTTTTCACACTGAAATCGATATCTGCTATCTCTCTCTCTCGATCACTGTGCTCTGTTTCGAACTGTTCATCACAATACAGTTCCGGTTTTTCTACTAATCTCCTGTCGAAGCTTTGCATTGATAATCAAACACTATAGCTGTTAGTGTTAGATTAATACTGCATCAAATCCTGGGCTAAGCGATAGTAGACTCACAGCTGTGTTTAGAGTGTCGCCAAAACCTTTAAGGACAGGTTCATACCGTGCAGTTTTCTATTTCATCGTCAGAAGAAATCAGGTTGGTGTTTATTTTCTGCACTGTTTTTGTTTTGTCCAGTAGGGTGGACACTCTATCTTCTACTCCTTCTTCTAAACGATCTATCGCGAAGGATAGATTCGGTATTAGGTTCACGTTATAATATTTATAAATCTGTGTTATAAATTGTTGATCTTTATTAAAAAGTTTAATACTTTATAAATAAAGATTGAATCTTTATAAATAAAGTTGTGTTTTATTTATAAAACTGGTTTATTGTTCACAACTGAATTTTCTGATTGATATAAAATCAACAGGAAGTACTGCAAGCGTTCTTCCCTGAAAATAGGTTTTAGATTTTGAAAAGCGAGGGTTAGACTATAAAGTCTAGTGAGTTACCCACAGTAAATAATATTAATTAATTCATAAGCAATTATATAAAGGTTTCTACCATGCTCTCACAAAAAGGATTAATTAAAAATACAAGGTGATTCTCATTAATTACTCCTCCGCAACCTTCCACGATCGGGGCCCGAGTAGACTCCCCTCTCGACTCAGGGCCTAAGCAGACTCCCCTCTTGACTCGGGGCCAGTGGCAGATCCAGAAAAAAATAATTGATGGGCCCCGGGCACATATATAAAAAATTAACCAAAAGATACGATTTCATTAAAAAGTGTAAGAAGTTACCTTTTACAAATGAGTCATGCGATTCATCTTTTGGAATTGGCTAATTACATCATCACTTGTAACATCGAGAAGTGCTTCTTTTTCTATGGTACATTCAAAAATTAATCACCGATTTTGTTACGCAGATTAGTCTTCACAATCTTCATGGCAGAAAAACATCTTTCGACCGTTGCTGTAGCGACCGGCAAAATCAAATCTAACTTCAATAACCGATATACTAGAGGATAAGTTTTATGCTTTTTTTAACTTTAAAAAACAAATCTGTAAATTGCAAATACCAAATAGGCAAATACAGTAACAATTAACAAACATACCAAATAGGCAAATACTCAAATACCAAAAACCAAAATACCATATACATTATACCAAATTGCAAATACCAAATACTAAGAATTAAGAAATTATTTACCAACAATTCAACAAAGTTACAAAAATCAGAGTATAAATAAAAAAATTAGGTTTTTTAAATTTTACCCAAATCTGCAGACTGCAGTGACTGGCGCCGGCGACAGGGAAGGAGACGAAGTCAGGAGCCGATGCCCGGTGAGTTTTCTCTTTTCTGTTTTCAGTCGGTTTTCGCCGGTGGAAAGTAACGATAGGCGACAGCGAGATTGAGAGGCAGAGACTGACTTCGTTCGATTTCTATTTTCAGTCGTGAGTCGTCAATTGAGAGGCCGAGGGAGACAGGTCGATTGAGAGGCCGATTGATTTATGAGTTGGATCAAAATTCAAAGGGGCCTTAGATAAATTTTGTTGGGGGCCAGATGCTCTATCCACATAAAATCAAAGTAATTTTTTTGGGCTAATAGGTGATAGGCTGGTTGGGGGGCAGGACCCCTACCAGCTTCAAGTCGGTCCGCCCCTGCTCGGGGCCCAAGCAGACTCCCCACTATCTTCATGCAGAAAACGAATTTCAGGCACTTAGGACCTTTCATATATCGACCATGAATTAAAGACAATTCCTACGTTCATATATATATATATATATATATATATCAGTAGACCTGACAAAAACTGACACGACACGCTAACCCGACACGAACTCGACACGAAATAAACGGGTTTGGGTAATACATTTCAACTCGTTTAAGTAAACGGGTTGACATGACACGACACGAAAATTAAACGGGTAAGGTCAGGGTCAAAAATTTCAACTCGAAAATGACCCGAATAACCCGTTTATATATATATATATATATATAGAGGGATAATCATTTAGAAACCTTCTAAATGTTACAAACTATACAAACCCATCTAGGCCATCCAAATTTTTGATCAACGGTTGAAAAATTTTAGGACTTAAATTAATTTAAAAAATAGGAAGAAAATAGGGAAAGGGTAGTTTAGGAATAGTTTTAGTTATTTTAAATTTAAATTTAAATTTTATTAATTAATTTGAATTATCTAATTATGGTTACAAGATATTCTTAATTTTCTCCATATTTATCTCTCCTTCTATCTAAAAAATAATCCGGCCACCACCACCATCATCTCCATCGTCATCACTACGCTGGTGACCGAGAACCACCGCGGTTCTCCACTACTCCATCCGACTGTGCGCCGCCGCCATCCGCCAGGAGCCTCCTTCGCCACCCCACGTATCGTGACCTCCTCCCCCGAATCTCCGACGAGTTTATGAAATTTCAAGTTCATACAATGTTTGTTAGAGTTTCATAAACTGTTTTTTTTTTGAAATTTTATAGTTTTTCTCCATATGAATAATCATATTTTAAAGTTTCATATATTTTTCTCTCATATGAATATTCAGATTTTTTCGAAATAATCATATATTTTTTAAGTTTCGTATATTTTTTCTCCTATATGAATAATAAGATTTTTAAGTTTCATACATTTATCCAATATGAATTATCAGATTATTAGACGTGAAAATTTCAAAAAAACATTTTATGAAACCAAAAAAACTTGAAACTTTCGAAAAAACAGTTTATATATGAAAGTCGAAAAAATTATGAAACTTGCCGGAAATGGGGAGGTCACCGGAGTGGGAGGAGGTCGCCGGAGTGGGAGGACGTCACCGAAAGTGGATTGTGACGGTGGATCGTGAGTGTGTGTGAGAGAGAGAGATATATGGAGAGATAATTAAAGAATTTAATTTTTTTCTAAAATTACGAAACTTGTAAAAAGACATAAATACCCTAGTTTGTATTGTTTGTAACCTTTAGAAGGTTTGCAAATGAAGGTGCCTCTCTCTCTCTCTCTATATATATATATATATATAAGTTTTCCTTTTAATGCTTTGGATTTTTAGTGTTTTAGATTTGATTATAATTTTGAACTATAAATTTTGGATTTCTAATCTTTTCATTTGAATTTTGTATTTGTATTTTTTGTGAATTTTTGATTTTTAATTTTAACTTTATAAATGTTAAACGGGTTAGGCGGGTCGGATTAGGGTTGGGATTTTCTGTCCCGTTTATTAAACGGGTCGGGTTAGGGTTAGACACTTTCAACCCGTTTAACTTTGAATCCGACACGACACGTTTGCCATGTCTATATATCAGCCAAGTAGTTCCATTTCATACAAGATTCAAGCTGCCAACGAATTTAAAATGTATGCACAGGTGAGTGGAAACATAAACATGCTTCATATTTGTCCCACCTCAGAATTTTTAAAGAAATAACAAAATTCAGCGGTACAAGAGAGGGGTTGTAGGGAACTCACCGCTCGAGGGCATTTGGCACACACCGAAACTTATCTCGAGGAGAACCGATACCTACAATTTTTGGTTAAACACTCAGAAGTTAAGTTCTGACTTGAAACTAATTAACCTTGGATAAAAGTCCTACCGACTCCATCCGTTCCGGGTTGAACCCTTTGGATTAACGATACACCGATTCCAATAAGTTCGGGTTCAGGTTTAACCGGGTAAGACCCTCACGTCCCGGCGCCTACAATCCGGGTTTGGGATACGACCTGTCCTAATCTGTCCGACGACTCACAGTGCTTACCGAGTTTAGCAATAACCGGTACTAGCCGAGTTTTGGGAGGTTCCCGGTACAACGAGTTTAACAGTTCCCGGCCCTAACCGAGTGTGGGGGAAATCCGCAGGTAAGACACACGGGTGTCGTCCCGACTCCCGCTCGTCCTAGCCTCACTGATCGACTCCCGATTCCCAACTGGGAGGTTCGGTTCGGATTGTGGAACGCTCCCAAGACTATCGCCGGACATCATAAACTTACCAAGCCAAACCTCGAGATGGAAAGTAAGCCAAACTAGGATTTTCAATTGAACTTCTAAATCTTTGACAAAGGAGAAAGGTTATAATAATGTTACCTCTTAAAATGAAATTCTTCAATCGATTGGTTCCTTCTTTACGTTTTCACAGGTTAGAAATCCCAAATTTGTTTCTTCTACTCTCTCCATCTTTCTTGCACGCCGCCCCCAAAAAGAATAGAAAGGGAGTGACTTTAGGGCTTTATAAAATGCAAGCCTCTCAACTTATTTACTAACCTGACCCTTATGTCCTCTCTTTCCAGCTTTGACCACCCAATACCCAAAACAGAGAGAAAAACATATAGAAAAACTACGGTGTTACAATACATCAATCAACAATTACGACTTTGTGTTTATTAAAAAGTTTTAGTTTTGTCCTGCAAACAATATAGCAAACGGCAATTTTTACTACATTGTCAAATACTATTAAAATTAACAATTACTGAATGTTACAGGATGGATATATCGGATTGGGTTAGTTTTAAATGGGACTAATTACCTAATACCAACGAGTTGAACATTTTACAATTTGATTAGGCATCGGATATATGGGTTTGGGTTGTCGGGTTTTTGTGTCAATGTGTGGCCCTGTTTGCAGCCTTCATGGGTTCCCAAGAGTTGAAATAGCCTTGTTAAACCAAGGTGACTCAAAGTCGACTTTGCCATAGTGCACCATCAAGGTCTCAACAACCCTTGCATCCCTCATGACACATATGTATTCTAAATATTAAATCAATACAATAAAACATCTTAATTAAATTATACAATATCGTATCCTGTTCTTGAATCGGTTCAGAAAATCGACTTGATATCGACAAAACGGTGACAATAAGTTAAAATGAAGGACGAATATCCATCTCGTTTTTCCCTGTACATTCAAAAGCTTCTTGTTTACACACAGAAGCTGAGATCTAAAGGTCACAATCCATGCACACTCATGTTTTACAAACAAAACAAGATTCATCTTTTTTGGCTGCAATTAATTAAGATCTTTAATTCCCAGAAAGCGTTTGAACGATGGTGTTGTGCCATGGGTCCGACAAGTGCTGCACCAGGTTATCGAACGGCCCTTTTCCCGTCACATTGTGCTGAACGATGAACCCCAAGAACGCCAACATTGCCAATCTACCTGCAATTAGTAAAACATATATAAGTTTACTATACAATACAATTGTCAATAATTAGTTTAAGACTTGGGATCATGTAGGAGACCGGTCTGTATACGTGAGACCCGTGAAACCACATTTTTACACTTGAAGAGCAAAAAACACTATGAAGGAAACCTTCACAATGTTTTTTACTGTGAAAGTTCATTTTTTTTTACTTTCACGAAGTTTCAAGTGTAAAAATGTGGTCTCACGGCTCTCACGAAAACATGTTAGTCTCGTAAACCCAACCCATTAGTTTAAGGGTTGGCCTGTTTTCGTGGGACCAAGATTTTACACTTGAAACTTCACAGTAAAACACTATGAAGGTAAACATCAGCTGTGAACCTTCACGGCTGTGAAGTTTCAAGTGTAAAAATGTGGTCTCACGTGATCCCAAGTCATAGTTTAAAGTGGGTAATTAAGATGGATTTATTATATATATACCATTGGCAATCTCTTTCTCCTTAGCCTCAGCTGTGGGTGCGAAATTTAGGGGATTAAAGATGCCACCTGGGTACCCAACTTCATTAGGAGGCAAACTGTAGCTTTTAAAGATGGGATCTTGATTAACACTTCCTGGATTCTTGATATCTTGCCACCTTCGGATCTCTACGTAATGGAACAGGATGAACTCGATAACAAGCAAAGTGGACGATGATGCAAAGTATTGCGACTTTCCGGCATCGTACCACTTAGGGACATCGATGAACCCTAGGCTTGTGAATACCTCCGGTAGTAACATTCCGGCGACACCCAACATGGCCCACCGTCCGTTTACGAGCTCGGCTTGTACAAACCACCTTAAGCTCTCCGGATCCTCCGCTAGCGCTAGCGGATCAAATCCATTATCACCTGCAAGACTGAATTTTGCAAAAAAATGGTTCGTCTCCCAAATTAGAACGTGTTTTGTACAAAATTCTATATGACATGAGGCGTGGCGTGGCGGCGACGCCAGACCTCAAGCCTTAGGAGCTACGACAAAGCAATTGCGTTTTTTCAAGACGTGACTTACACGTCAAATTTCTAATTCATGTATAATTTTATATATAAAAACATATGTTTTGTTATGTGACTCAATAAGTCAATAGTAATAAGCAAGGTAAATTAGGTTATATATTAAAAACTAGCAAATAATACATAAAAAGCGTACAGAAAAATCAAATATCGTATTTCGAAAACTGTTCATTAGGCCATACGGACTTAACCTGACGTAAGATACAAGCATTGTGCAGTTGTGACATGGTGGTTGTGTAGCGAGTTATTTAGAACAATGGTTGATGTGTAATTAATTTTGTGAAATGGATCATGTTTCTTATATAGTAATTTTTTTTTACCTTCCATTGAGGTAAGCAGGTGAGGGTAAGCCGGGTAGCCATTCGCCTTTCTTTGCTTGAATCTTGAATGAGACAGATGAAGAAGTGGCAGGTTTGACGGCGAATGCTCGGTTTAATTTTCCCGGTGAGCCGGAAAGGAAGGTGGAGGGCCGGAAAACTGCAACCGAAGCTTGTGTGACGGTGGCCATATTTTCCGGCGAGATGAAAAGAAGGTGGGTTTGTAGATAGATGGGTTGAAGATCTGTGATGTTTAAGTATCCTTTTTGTAGGAGTGATTTCAGTGGTATTCTTGTGGTTGTGGTTAGAGAGAGTTGGGTGTTGGTATATTTTGAGGATCGGACGGCTGTGATTTGGGGTTTGATTGTGGATTGGCCAATGAAAAGTGATGGGGCTTATCCTTATCTTTGGTGCCATATCTACATAATATCTATTTGCAGTCTTCCCCGTTAGGCACAAGTGTTTTGCAAAGGCCCTAGCTTTATTCGATCGCTCATTCTCATTAAATAGATTACAATTAGGCTATGTTGGGCAAACTAGCTTATAGCTGATAAGCTAACTTTTCAAAACGCTACTTTAAGTAGCGTTTTAATAAGCTAGCTTATGGTCATCCAAACGTGTACCAGAAAAAAAGTTAGCTGATAAGCTAGCTTTTTTTTACCGAACATATCCTTAATATAAGTTGTTTTATGATACTTAAAAAAAGCTGTTTTATATTCATAGAGATGCAATTATTTTTATTGTATGACAAACTTTATGAAAATTAATTATAATTAAATTAATTAAATTGTAATATTTTTATTAGGTAAGAGAAAATTAACAATTGAAATATTTTATTAGGTAGCAAAAAATAACAAAACTAAACAAGTAGGGTCGTTTACTAAATACTTACTCGGGTAAACGTTCACCTGTATTACTTACCTTACAATATTTAACTATTGAGCATAGAAACTACCGAGAATCTTACCCAGTAAGAGCCATAACAAAGATCGAGAATCTTAGCCGGTACGTGAGGGAAATTACTCTTACCCGGTAAGCGCTTACTGGGTTTAAGACGCTTACCAATACCAACAATTAATATAGATGGTCGGGAATGTTATACGATAAAGTATGTGAGAATAATGTCTTTGCGCGCTTACTGGTAAACGCTTACTAAACGACCCCTAATTTGTGTGTAGTTCTCTAGACAATTGCATACCTTTCTTTTCGGGTATTTCAATTTTTAGAAACGAGTGACCCATGTTACTTATACCTACCCTATAATTAACCTTGTTTTTTTAAACCAAAAACTAATATAAAGCGAGGGACGACATTAGGGGTGAGCAAAAACGGGTATCCGACCAAAATTCATGGAACCGATCTCGGAATCGATGGTTCCTGGAATGAAGGAACTGGAACCGAAACCAGTTACACCTGTTCTTTTTATTTGGGAATCAGTCCCGAAACCACCGGTTTCGGTACCGGGTACCCGGTTCCGGAATCGGTCCTGGTGGGTACCCAGCGGTTAATGGTTCCAAAAGAATGAGAACCATGACCGAACCTGTCTCAATCGGTTCCGTATTTTAGGAACCGAAACCAATCACATCGGTTCCGGTTCCAATGCTTATCCCTAGATGACATGGAGAAAAAAAAGAATTAGAAATAACATCTACTTTTATAAATTTTCTTAGGCCTTGTTTGTTTTTTACTTTTCAGCTCTTAATGCCCTCTTTTATCTCAATCGGTCAAACATTTTTCAATTCAGAGTGTTTTTTTATTTTATTTCAGAGGCTCTTATGTCTAAAAGCCATCTAAATGAAAAAGTGGTATCCTAACCTCTATCTCATTTATACGTGCGTCTCCATCAGTCTATCGTTTCCATCCTCTTCAATGACTCCGACGACACATAAGGCTCGATCTCACTTATTCCTTCGAATCGATCAGGTACTCCTTATCTCCTCAATCTTACTTGTTCTTTCGTCCTCCTTTTCCCTCTCTTTTCTCACTGGAACCCTAGAACCTTTAGCCATCAAGACCCAATTATCGTCCCTCTCATTTTCCCTCTCTATTGATACATCTGTTGTTGGGGAAAGGATTGCGTAGGAGAAAACCAAATTGAGTATGACCACTCCAATTTTCCGATTCATAAAAAACCCTAATTTGTGTGAAATGGACAGAACATAAGGTGGAAAGGTGGAAAGGTGGAAGGCAACCCTTACAGAGGTTGCTAATTTGGAGGGAAAGATTCTTTCTGGGTACGTCTTCCCTTTTCCGCTTATGTTTTGATTTCGTCGATCTCCCCTCTTGCTTAATCCCTGTGTTGATTTCGACCTAAATCGAGACCAAATCTGTGTTGACTTCGTTCCTGTGGTTCGACCCAATTGATTTCATTCCTCGTCCTTGTGGTTTCACCCTACATTGATTTCTTCCATGTGGTTCGACCCTATTGATTTCATCCCTGTGGTTTCACCCTGTAGTTCGACCCCATGGTTCGTTCTATATTAAACATATATAGAATTTGTATAGTATGCTTGAATCTATATGGTTACCACATATAAAATTTGTGGTATGGTAATCATATGTAGAATTTGTTCCTTCAAGAATCTGTATGGTAACCATATTATAACTAGACAATTGATGAATACCATTCAAAATGAATTGATGAATTTATGCATTTGATTTCATTTAATTGAGTGGATTTATTTTTACTTAATCCAAACAATGTGTTTGCAGTTATATTATAGTTGGCCTCCTGAGATGGGTGCTGACGTAGTAGCTGCATTCCGACGTACCCTAAGTAATAGGTACCCAGACATTATGAGAGATGCCCGTCTATTCGCCAGGGGCAGGGCTTTAGCCTTTGATGGTGTCCAGTTCGACGGACAGAACTACACGGTTCTTGCCGCACACCCTCCAGAGTGGATCCGGAGTGAGTTTTGGGTCTAGATGATTGAGCAGGTTTGTTTTGTTTTGAATACTTGTATCTGGTTATACTAGAATTTATATTGATTTATGTCTTCTTTTTAACAGGTATGGAACACCGATGCGTTCCGGCGTGTATCTGCGGCTAATACGGCCAATCGGGCCACCGAGCATGATGGTATGTCATCCAGACACTATACCGGATCTATTAGTACCGCTATGCATCGAGACCGCATGGTAACTTATCATCCACTATACTAAATGTCTATAGTTGATGAATATATATATATATATACATGATTTTGTTACCTACTAACAATTTAAGTTGTCTATTGTAGAGACCTGCATGGGGACATGAGCCTACTAGCGGCGAGGTTTACGAGGCTACACATTGCACCAACAGGAAGCTTGTTCCGGGTGCAACTGGTCCGCCCACGGATCCTCCGATCTTCGTTTACCCAAAGGCGGCTCGTATGTCGGTAAGTTCAATTATGTATGTCTACATTTTTGCTTGTTTTATAAGATAGATAGAAATTATATCAAACTTAGTTTGGGCTGCCATTGTTGGGTAGGCGATAGGATTGTTTTGATAAAAGCAGGTCATGGATATATATGTTCAAATTAAAGTTGAAATGCTGCCGAATTTTCTATAGGTTAGTTGACTTGAAAATGTCTAATTTGGTAAACTGTAGGAGAACTAACATCGGATTAGGGAGGAGGAGTACCTGGACTTACCTCCCGACACTGTACCTCCCAATGACGCCGAGTTATGGGAGCGCAGTGTTGGAGGACGGCGTAAAGGTCGTATTTTTGGATGGGGGACCAGGATCCCTATTATGCTATGACCGGTGATTCAGGTGCCACTTCAAGCAGGAGCTCGTGCGACCGTCGCGATGAGGAGGTATGCTTGTCAAATGTTGTTTAACATTGTTAATCATATGTTTGTTAAATGTTGTCTAACATTGTTCTATATATGTTTGTCAAATGTTGAATGTCAGTTGGAGGAGCTGAGACAGAGGGTAGAGAGAGAGGAAGCAGAGAGGATCCGGATGCAGGAGCGAATAGAGAGAGATGAAGCAGAAAGGAGGCAGATGCAGGAACGACTTGAGCAATTTGAGGCGTTCATGAGGAAGTTTCAAGATCACCCCTTTCCCCCTCCGTAGGATTACGTTTTGTGTTTATAGATATTAAATTAAGGTTTTGTACATTTTAAAACTTAATATTAAATAAAAATTGGCAGGTTTTGTACAGGTTATAAACTGACAACTTTTTAATTTTTAATTATTTTTAAAAAATATATATTACCGACGGATTCCGTCGGTAAATGATTTTTAATTTAATTTTATTTATTAAATGTCCGTAGAAATTCCGTCGCTAACACCGTCGGAAATGATCCGTCGGTGACATTCCGTCGGTAATCCGTCGGAAAATGGAGATCGTCGGAAATTATCCACACCGTCGGTGATCCGTCGGAAATGTAAGACGTCGGTGATCCGTTGGTAATTTCCGTCGGTGATCCGTCGGTAATCTGAACCCCGACCACTGAAATACCGAGGACCATTTATCGACGGATCATCGACGGATTACACTTTTACCGACGGATCACCGACGGATATGGTCGTCGGTGATAAGCATCTTTTTTGTAGTGTTTCTATCGATTTTATGCATCTGTCGATCCCTGTGTTGTCGATTTTCTGTTTCTGTCGAACACTATGGTTCAACTTCTATTTCCGTTTCTATCGATTTTATGCATCAACCGAAGATTATGGTTAGATTTTCTGTTGCGTGTTTTTGTCAATCAAATGGTTAAACAAGATGATGAATACTTGATCCTTGAAATGGTTATGTTTCTGTTGTGGCTGAATACAATGTGTAACATTTTTTCCAATGAAGCAAAAAGTAAGGCAAGATAAATTTGCACAGGTTTACAAATCTAACAATAGCTATCATGATATGTACTCATCTACTTTTTGTGGTTTATCTAGGGGCTGTTGGGTGTGATCGAGTAGTGTTTTTGTATCATATGATTGAGTAGTTTTTTTGGTATCATATGATTAACAAGATTTGGATGGTTCCATATGTGATTGAGTAGATCTACATGAACAATGATGCAACCTTAATAGGATTTGAATGTAAATCAAAATTGATTTTAATTGTCATGAAACTTTGTTCATATTAGATGTAATTTTTGTAATGATGATAAATAAACAGATGGAATTGCATAAATAATATAAATTCAACATTATAATAATATCCTAAAGTTTAAAATATACTATTATTCAAATTCAAACATTTACCAGTTTACAAAAACAATCTTATTATTCAGATTTCAGACTTCAGCACCACCTCTTATTAATAAGAAGTGAAATCGGACTTCAGACTTCAACACCTCTTAAAAAACAAACGTCACCTTAGTATAACATTGTATTATCATTTTTTTTATTACAGTAATGTACTTTTAAATTATTTTTTATTAGAGCATTGTACTTTAAAAAAAATACTCATTATAACGATGGGTAATTTGTCACATTTTAAACCGGTTAATCCCTTTTTTGCTTACATGACTTAAATGAATTGACGTGGATGACACATTATTCTCATTACGTGACATAAATAAATAAAAAGCCTCTAAATTTTTTGAATAATTTTCCTCTTTTTCCCTCCCAATTATTCATATCCCACTCAAATTATTTTTTTCATCCATCTCTTCGAAAATTATTTCAAAAAAATTTCACTCTTATTAATTGTATGCAAATCGAATATTGTAGAATAATATATATATATATATATATATATATATATATATATATGATGTATTTTTTTCAAGATAATTATTTTACTTGTAAGAAGAGAAAATTGCATCAAAATGAAACCAACTTTATTATGGTTCCTATTTTAAGGAACCAACTTTTAAAATAATCAATTACGTTTAATTAAGGGACTCGTTAACTTGTTGACCAGTTAATGATGATTTGGCACAATATACTTAGCCAACTAATATTCCATATCATAATTACATTAAAAAAAATAATGACATGTCACGGTAGGTTCCTCTACCAAAAAAAACCTTTCACCCCTTTCCTGTCACTTCGGTAGTCCCTTCTTCTTCTCCGGTGCCCTATTTTCAACCCCAAATTAAGTCCTTAACGTGTGTATTCGTCACCCTTTTCATCCCCTAAAATAAAAACCCAAACATATTTTCGAAGAACTAGGAATTTAACAAATGAGTTATTGCTACAGAGAAACAAAATCACCTAGAAATTAGCATCTAGAAAGCAATATATGAATGAGTGATTATGAATAGTAGTGAATAAAATAAAGATAGGGGAGAAGAAAGAAATAGAAAGCAAAGATTCTGACTGAAATTATGAAATTCAAAAACTAACAATCTAAATCAGATTTCGAAATGAAAACCTAACAAATCTAGATAAAAATCTACAGCAATGAGGGTAGGAGAAGAAACCCGACGTTAGGGTTTCAGTTTTGATTTACAACGATTAAGCGATAAGGGAGGGAGAAGAACACCGATATTAGGTGTTTGGTTTCGATTTACAACGATGGGGGAAGGAGAAGAATACCGGCGTTAGGGTTTCGAACCTTTGGTTGTCTCGTAGTCGGTGTTGGCTTTGCAACATAAAATCGAGACTGGCATTTGTGTCTTCGTAGAAAGATGGAGTGCAGGAGAAGAGGAGGGCATCGTGTTTGAGAATATGAGGACGCAGATGATGTAGGCTAACACTTTGTTAGTCACTCATCAGATATACTCCTTTTAGGACAAAGGCCAAGAATAAGTTTCTAAGTGTTTTTGGTCGTATATCTATTTGTATTATTTACAAATCCGATTGTTGAGACTAACACTTTGTTTTTCAAGAACTTTGATTACTTTGGTATTGCTTTGTTTATGGGTGATCGTCTTTTGGATTATGATGAAGATTATTGGAGCTTTGTTCTTGATGTTGTCTACTTGTTTGAAGACAAGGTGGAGGTTGTGTTCTTAATATGGTTTTCTGGTGTTTAATGCAAGGTGGAGATTTATGAGATGTTTTCCTTCAAACCCAAGAACGGGCTCCTCATGGTGGAATCGGGTTGTAATTCTAGTGACTTTAGTCGCATGTTTTCACATCCTGACCTCTGTGGAACAGGCACAAGACAGTGTCTTACGCGGGTTACATGCGGGTTTACCCACACACAAAGTCGCCCATATGATTTTTGAGATGCGTATAGGCTTTTTGTGGCCCAACTCTTTTCTTTCTAAAATGGGTATGAAAAATTGATAAGATCAGACTTTTGATATACCCTTTTTGTATCCACTCTCTCTCTAAAACTTGGTCTCCGAGTTTCTCTCAAAAACCTTAAGAACCCTTATTGATTTATCCATCATTGTAAGTCGTAATCTCTCAAGTGTATCATCATCAAAGTGATAGTGGAACGGTTCATGGCGTCCTCCGCCCGGTGTTTTTCCCTTTCTGGGTTTCCACGTAAAAAACTCGGTGTCTCTCTTACTTATGCTTTATTTTGCATTATATTGGGTTGATTATTGTTTACATTACTTAGTGGTTGATTATCTTGAATTATCAATTGTTATTCCGCCTAGAATCTCGATATATAACTTTAGTTCATTTGTTCTTGGGTTATTTGTGTTTTTATCGGGAACCAACTGTCGAGCTTTAGCTATTTAGGTCTTGGAAATTTCACAATAGTGTTTAGGCATGTTTATGATTTGCTAGGATTGTTTACTAATAATCGACATACTACTCGGTCCTTGGTCTGGACTTTTTAGTAACAGACTTGATACTAGTCTCGAATTGAGGCAAGTTTCTTCACCTCTAGCTAGGATTAGAAATAAGAAAGCCAAGGTGATTGTCATACCAACCATTTTTATGGAATAATTAAACGAAAAATGGCTAATTATACATGTTCAAATGTCAAAACTCCTACTAGTATAGGCTAATGCACAAAGTAGGTCGATGACATAATAACGATTCAAAAATAAAGGAATGAACTTCATGGCCTTCTACGGCAAAATCGAAAATCAAAGCATCATGTGCTTCAAAACCAACTACCATCGGAGGTTCTTAATTTTTCACTATGGATTCATGTCATTATTTAATATCGTTGGACAACAATTTTGAACTTTTGCGTGAATGTTTCTTAGCCTTTTGAATGCAAAGTTAAGAAAGATCGATTTAATAACCTCAAAGTAAATTAAAACCATGAATAAAAAAGTACCGATAAGCAATTACTTAGAATTTAGAGAAGCTTCACAATTCACGTTCATGTTTGAGAAAAGAAAATGGTAGGGCATCAGGGGTGCATTTGTCTCGGTAATCAACCTTTTGCTCAAATTAAGGACGCGGTTAATATTATGTAGAACCACGAGAGAAGAAATAACAAAGCTTGGTGTCTCATGTTTAGTGTGACATTAGATTGAGACAGGATGGGACTAAGTGAAACATAAATAGGAATGGCAACGGGCCAATTTCGGGCCGGTTTTTAAGGTCCCCGTCCCTGAAACCGATAAGATTCCCCATCCCTGAAACTGTCCCGATCCCCGTCGGGGATCTTATCGGGGATACCCATCAGGTCCCCGTGGTTTCCTCGAAACTCGTTAAGGACAAAAAATCACTGTTACCCGTTGGTTATACCCGAACCCGAAACCCGAACCCGTAAAATTCAAATTTCTTAAACATAATATTGAAACAACAACTAAGTAGGAATAAATCATAACATAATTAGGATCAAATAGTGGAATCGAATTCACAAAAACATGGCCAATATAGTTCATTTGACCACATGCACATGACCAAACATAATCAAACAAAAACCGACTAAAATTTTCTAAAACATCATCAACCCAGTTACGAACAAAAGTTTAGACATAATCCGACTACCATCATGATTCACAATAGACAAATAAACCAAATTACCAACTCAAAACTCCCCAAACGACCAAACTCGTCAACCCAACATTTCACTTTCCTTAGTTTCCTACAAAATAAAATGTATGTTGTATAAGACTAAATAGATAAATATATCATAATAATTATCATAGTGATATAGTTACTTCTTCCACGTCATAATCATACTCAATAGTACGACAATATGCTTCGGTCTCATCAGAACACATGTCTATATGAACAAAATAATATATTATCAATAGAAATAAAATAATTAAAATATATAACTAAAATAATAATTTATAAATTAAAACAAATATATGGTTACCTCGTATTTCATTCAATAGCCAACTTTGAGCACACATTAGAGCCTCCAATGTTTTTGCGTTAATTCGACTACGGTGTAGAGTTACCAATCTTCCACCAGTACTGAATGCAGATTCCGAGGCGACAGTAGAAATAGTAACGACTAATATGTCTCTATCTATCCTCTGAAGTGTTGGGTATTTAAACCCATTTGTCTTCCACCAAAGTAGCAAATCAAGCTCCAAGCCTTTTGGCAAAAGTGTCTCTTTCAAGTAATTGTCTAACTCAGTCGTAATTCACCTAAATCATCGTGATGCTGATTGCAATTGAAGCAATGTTGGATAAATGTTTCTTAAATTAAACACGATTACTTGCTGAAGATCCTGAACTGAAAAAAGACGAACCACCACTTTCATTATTTTTTCTTGCACCGGGATCACTAGATTCATATTCTTGAAACAAAGAATAGACTAATTCTTTGAGCTTTTAAATTTCAACCGCCGATTTGTCTTGTCCGTACAACACAGGAAAAAGTAACCCCACAAACTTAAGTTTATATCGAGGATCTAAAAGCGCATCCATTCCCATAATCCCATGTATAACAGACCAATACTTGTCAAGCTTCATAAGCATTTTCGAAGCCATGAACTTAATAACTTCATTAGAAGAACATGCCCAATCAACCAAAGAATATATAATTTCACATATTGATGGAAAAAAGACATTTGTCGTAGGATACTTTGAACCTTAAAACATCACCGTTACCTAAGGATTCCCAAAAAAAAAAAAAAAAAAAAAAACTAAAGTTACCTCATATCAACAATACAAAAGTAGAGTTTAACAAAAAATTAGAGTTACCTCATAAAATAGTTGCAATCTATCACATATCTCTTTAGAGAATTCCCAATCCCGCTCAATTGACAAACTTTTATACTGAGACTCACGTTGTTATAAGCGTCGGAAGACGTCCTTGTAAACTATAGCAACACTGATCATAAAAAAAGTAGAGTTCCACCGAGTCTTACAATCAAGTGTCAATTTCTTAGTGGATGATATTTCCAATTGGCGAGCTGCTTCCTCAAATATTTCAATCCTTTTTGGCGATACAGTCCAAAAGGCAACGCTATCTCTAATCCTTTCAATCCCGTCCCAATAATAACTAATCCATATTGAACTATCAAATTGAGAATGTATGCGCAACATCACATGTGAAACAATCTCCCACCCATCTTAAGTGAACTCAAAGGAAGCTTGTCCAACAACATGTTGATTATTGCATCATTTGTGGTGCAATTATCAACTGTTAGTGTGGACAGTTTCCTATCAAGATTCCAATCAAGCAAACATTCATAAAGTACATCGGCAAGAACATCAAAAGTATGTGGAAAAGGCACATAAATAAACCTTATTCAACATTTGATGCACTAATAAAACTGAAAATAATCTATATAAACTTACATTACATAACTTAAATAGGAAGGATATACCTCATAATCCGGCTTTGCATATTCCAATTTTGATCAATAAAGTGAGCAGTGACCGCCATAAATCTTTTTTTTTTATTGCTAGACGTCCACATATCAGTGGTAATTGCTACCCTACTGGTGTTCTTCTCTAACAACTTCATTGTTCTTTGTCTTTCATAATCATAGATCTTCAATATGTCACTTTTAATGGTATTTCGAGACGGAACCTTAAATAAAGGTTGAAGACCTCCCACGAATTTACGAAACCCATGATGCTCTACTATTGAAGGCGGATACTCGTGTATGATTATCATCTCCGCGAGATTTCTCCTTGATTGATCTGCATTAAAAGTATAGTTGGAAACATATGACGAAGTACCATCGGCTTTCTTTTGCTCCCCCTACTAAGATATGCCGATGTATATCTCGCATGGGCCGCCTTACACAAGACTTAAAATGATTATGTAGATGTCTTGTTCCATTTTTAGAACTCCCTCCAAGTTTCTTTTTGCAATAATTACACTCCGCCTTATCACTACCATCCACTTTTATCTTCTTAAAGTGGTTCCATACTACAGATTGTGCTTTCCTCTTTCTAGACCCCAACTCAACTTCATCATTATCAAATCCGTCATTAGTTCGAGTATCATCTTGAGTCACTGAATTAATCGCAGGTGATGATCCAATTGGTTGACTATGATTGTTAGACTCGTTCATTGAATGTATAACAGGTGAAGAACTAATTGGTTGACTATGAGTGTTTGCATTAGAGTCATTACATTGTCTTTCCATTTCACCTATACATTTCAAAGACAATCAAAGTAAACATCCCTAATAAGTAGTACACAATTACAGACACTTTCTGTCACATACCACATATTATAGTTTTGATTTTTAGGGTTTAGCCAACAGATTATAGTCTTTATGAAAATACTATAATGCATATATGTTTTGGTCTGGATTAGGAGGGATTAGCCAATAAGCTCACACCTTTTTCCATACTGCTATTAATCGATCTGGTAGTCTCATATATTCACCGAATTTTCCTCAAAATTTCCCCCCACCCAATCTATTCTCAACCGTGGTCAAACCCTAACCACCACCAAATCAACAATATTTATTTATACACAGAGAGAGATAACATACCTGAAAGACTCTTTCACAGACCACAAATTAAAAGATATAAGGACAAATAAAGGAAGTAAGGAACTCTCACTTACAAACATCGAAATCGAAATATATACAAATAGACAGTAAGGTTTTTAGTTTTCTACACTTACCTGAGTGAAGACTTAGTGACCGGCGACCGGCGAGGCAGCTCCAGCGACTAGCTTGGTAGAGACCGGCGACAACGCGACCGACGACTAGGTTGACCACACGACCGACGACTAGCTTGGCTGCTACCACAACACGGCCGACGACTAGGTCTGAGAAGTGAGAAGTCGACTATGGCTATCGATGTAATCTAAGTGACTAAGTCTAAGATTTTTTTTTATTTCTTTTTTACTTTTTGGGATTTGATTGGGTTTGAATTTGAACTTTCAATATTGGATTTGGGATTTTAAAATATTTGGTATCTAGTTAATACATAAATTAAAATAAGGCCCAAAGTTTGAAATATATATATATATAATATCGGGTCGGGCCGGGCCGGTGAGTACCATCCCCGTCCCCCGTTAAAATCCCCGATCCATGACCCGTCCCCGACTAGACGTCCCCGAACCCGACCCGAAATGTTCGGTTTTTGGTTTTCACTGTCGGGTTCATTTTTTTTTTGCCATCCCTAAACATAAATGCATTTTTTTTGTTCCATCAAAAAGGTGGAACAAAATTTAGAAAGATGAGATAAGATTGAAAATTACCAAAATACACATTTTAATTATTTCACCCTCCTACCTCACTCTCATAGTCTAACCCATCCGGTCTTGTACAATTTTCGTGGCTACCAAATGCATTTTTTGTTCCATCAAAAAGTTGGAACAAAATTTAGAAAGATGAGATAAGACTAGTTAATTACCAAAATACCCATTTTAATTATTTCACCCTCCTACCTCACTCTCACAGTCTAACCCATCCGGTCTTGTACAAATTTTGTGGCTACCTCCATCTAAAAAATCTATTAGAGTTTATGGGTTTGTGGTAACAACCACTTGGATAAATCTTGGAGCATGTATCGTGAACACTTCCTAAATACAATATTTTGACCCTTCAAGAGCCTAAGGTTACATGTAGGGGTGCTCATGGGTTAGGTTAATCGGGGTGAATGCATTTCAACAACCTAACGCAATGTTGGAGGTTTGAGAATTTTCAACCCAACCCAACCCAAACAAGAGTGCTACCAACCCAACCTAACCCGTTTGGGTTAGTCAGTTTGGTCGGGTTATGTTTAAACAAAGTAAAAACAATATTGAAAACATAAATGATAAAAATAAGAAAATTTTTCTTTGAAATACGATCCATAATTCAAAATAATATACGAGTTCATCAAATATTTAGGTATTACATATAACTTTCCAATAATGTCCTTTTATGAGTTTCATTGCTCGTTATTGCGGAGTTCTTTTTGGTATTACAAGAACTAAGCTACCACTGCCGAAGATATGCAACATCTTCAGCAGATCTCTTCTCTGCCGATTTTTCTCAAGCTCGGCATAAGACACCCTTGTCGAATCCTCTCTATTGGCATACTTCTGCCGAAGCTTTGGCAAATATTCCCATTGCCGAATTGTTTGTTAAATTCAGTAATGCCATCTACAACAAATACTCTTGATTTGACTATGTCTTTTCATTCCCAACGTCTTCTGACAAAAGGAATGGAACCTTCTTTTGCACAAAGGACATTCATTCAAGTTCTGATCTGATAGAGACTTTCTTCTCAAAGATCTCAAAAAGATTTGTACCAGGAATATTTTATTGGGATATTGTCTTATCATAGTTCAAAACTTACCTTTTGTATTTTGATAAGTCACTTCAAATATCTCATAATTTTTTGAAGATATCTTAGGGATCCACTCAACAAATGACAAGTGTTCTTTGCATTCAATGCATTGGGTACTATAAAAAGGGTGAAGACCTCTCCATGCAACCAACACTTTTTAGCTCAAGAATTCTCAATGCATTCAAGCAAGTTGATAGTTACTTTTCTCCTCATAGATTTTTAATCTTTGTGTTTTCTAAGTTGTGTTCTAAAAGTTTTCTAAGTGCTAGACTGTTAGGATAGTTTTAACTATTCTTTTCCGCAACAATCTTTTTGTTAACTAAGTGTAATTCTTGATATTTCTTATCAATAAAGTATTAAAAATTAAGTGAAAATTTTGTGTATTGTATTCAACCCCCCCCCTTCTACAATACTTGTTTTACTTATTAGGGACCAACAAGTGGTATCAGAGCAGTTGTTTTAATCTAATAAACCAGATTTGTAATGGCATCATCTTCTTCTGCTAATATTGAGTCATCTTCCCAAAACTCTTTTCCTGTCGACAATGGCTCTATAGCCAAACCGTCGAGATTCAACCCAAACAACTTTTCCCTCTAGAAAAGTCGAATGATGTTGTTTCTACAGGGTGTTGATAGTCACTTTCTTACTGTTCTTCGTGAAGGCCCTTTAATTCCTAAAGTCTGGGACAGATTTCAAAAATCTTCCAAAGACAAAGAAAAGGAAAAGGACAAAGACAAGGATATCGTGTATCAAGATTCCGATGACTCTTCGGATGAGGAAATAACTTCTGCCAGTGGAAGGTATATTGTCAAAAAGCTCAAAGAATATACTGAGGAAGACAAGCGCCTTATCTGCCTTGATTCTTGAGTTTGAGCAATCATTGCTCTATCTCTTCCCAATGAAGTGTATCATTCTCTGGTGAATCTATCTACCGCCAAAGAGATGTGGGCAACTCTATGTGTTCTGTACGAGGGTACAAATGAAGTAAAGAAGAGCAAAAATATTTCTCTTGTTCGTAAGTACGAACTCTTCTCCCATGAAAAGGCATAATATCTTTCTGACTACTACAATCGCTTTAATAGTCTTCTTAATGATCTCAAGTTACTTGGGAGATTGTATCATAATAAGGAAGTCTTATGCAAATTTATGGATAGACTTCCAGACTTTTGGGAGAACATCTGTACATGCATAAAGACGACCAAGGATCTTGATCATCTTCCCCTTATCGTGCTTTATGAAACTTTTTTTTTAATTATGAGCAAACCTGTATCCAGAGGAAAACTATCATTAAGGAGATAAAAGCCCCCTCTATGGCTCTTATCGGTGATAACTCCAAGAAATCTATGTGCATCCCTCGTATCACCTATCCCTCAGACGACTCTGGCCGAGAGAGTCATGATGACTCAGATCACCATTAGGAGACCTATCTAAGTGAGGCTGATGATGAGGGTGAAGAAACCTCAGTTGACCAGATGACTGAGGAAATAGGCATGTTTGCCAACTTTTCTAAGTTCAAAAACAACTTCTCCTCTAACCGTTTTAGAACTAATAGAAAATATTCTTTCTCTTCAAAACACTCTATGGATAAAACCCATGAGGAATGCTATGCATGTGGCAAGAAAGGCCATTTTGCATCTGAGTGCAAAAGCAATCCTCTGAGGAAATCTAAATCAAACTCTTCTAACTCCTCTAAAGGGATAAGGTTAAGATCTGACTCTACATGTCGTTCTCTCTCTTGAAAATCCTCATCCTCTTATTTCAAAGAGAATTCTGATCGAGCTGAAAAGTACAAGGCAAAATACAAGAGAGAGAAAGAAAGAAATGAAAGCTCTCACCGCAGAGGAAAGGGGTTAATGGCCGAATCCCATGATTGGGCTGATGAACCCACCTCTGAAAGCGAAAAGGAAATTTCAAGAAAGTGTCTTATGGCCAAGCTAGATGATGTAACTGATGCCAAGGATACTAATACAACAATGAACTTCTCTGCTGAGTGTTCTTCCTCCTCTTCCCAGGTACATCCCTTTTACTCTCTCTCAAATGATGAAAAGATCGAAGCTTATGATTCTTTATCTGTTCTTTATCATAATGAAAAAGATGCCAAGAAAAGAGCAAATGCTCAGATCAAGTCTCTCTCTTCTCAACTACAAGTGTGTCTGTCTCAGTTAAAACATTTTGACAAAATCAAAGTTGGGTTAGAAGATTTGAAAACCATCAACTTTGTCCTTGCAAAAGAGAAAAATAAAATGTTTAAACGTCTTCAGAAAGAATAAGAAATTGTTAGCAAATGGACAACCTCTTCTAAGAACCTTGAAAAGATTTTTCAAGACCAGGTAACTGGTGATGACAAGTTTGGACTCGATTATGGTAAAATGGATGTCGACTGTTCTTCCTCTCAGATTTCTCCTTCTTCTTCTATACTACCCTCATACACTCCTAAGTGCACGGATTCTGACTCAGGAGATTCTGCATCTGTGTATTCTATGGATCTTCGTGATTCTAGAAAATTTGGGATTTTTGTTTCAGCCAAACAAACCAAACCTCAACCTAAGGAGGTTCAAGATTCGAATGATGTTGTTAAACCCGTGAATGATCTTTTCAAAACTTTGAATCTTGATGAAGCCTCTTCTTCTTTTTCTTCTTCTAAGAATCCTTCCCCTCTTGATAAAGGAAAGTCTATTATCGTTGACCTTCCCTTAAAAAGAAAGTTGACGTCTTTTTCGTAAGGTAAATCTCATGTTCCACCCACTGAGTTAATTTCCAGATCCGTAAACTTGAAGAAACCAAAATCCAAGGGAATTTCTATCTCTCCTCTTCCCTCGTCTGAAAAGGGAATCCTAGGACCCATGCCTAGTATTCTTTCTACTCCCTCCAAATCTCTCAAATTCAAATCCAAGGGAAAAGCCAAAGAGCCTTGTCAAGAGTCTAAAAAGGTGTTCATTTATAGAAAATATTACAATTGCGGTGACACCTTTCATCTGGTAAAAGATTGCCCAAAGGAACGAATTGAGAGATATAATAAGGATGTTTCTTCTTCTGTCTCTTCTAACCCTAAAGGACCCACTTAAAAATGGGTACCAAAGGACTGATTTCTTTGTGATTGCAGGTCATTGAACATCAACATACATGGTATTTAGACAGTGGATGCTCACGTCATATGACCGGCAATAAATCTTTCCTAATTAACTATATGACTGAAAAAGTACCTACCATGACTTTTGGTGATAACTCTCGTGGTTTCACCAAAGGTTATGGAACTCTCTCCAATGGTTCTATCACCTTTAATAAAGTTGCCTATGTAGAAGGACTGATGCACAATCTTCTAAGCATCAGTCAACTATGTGATCTGGGGTACTATGTGGTCTTCAGAGTGGATGACTGTCTCATTACCGACAGAAACTATCACACTATCCTATCTGGTTCCAGAACGGACAATGTGTACGTCATCAACATGAGTCACAAATCGGCAGAAGAAGAGATCTTATGTTTTATTTCTAAAGACTCTGTAAAATAGAAATGGCTTTGGCATAAACGTCTATATCATCTTAACTTCAAGACGTTAAATGCTCTTTCCAATAAAGATCTGGTGGTTGGAATGCCAAAGTTATCTTTTGTTAAAGAAAAGCCATGTGCAGCTTGTGAGAAAGGAAAACTGACAAAGTCTTCTTTCAAAACCAATCAATGTTTCTCTATCACCACTCCTCTCTAGATGCTACACATGGATCTATGTGGCCCAGTCAGTACTCCAAGCCTAGGTGGAAAAAGGTATATTCTTGTAATAGTTAATGATTTTACACGTTACACTTGGGTATATTTTATCAGGTACAAAAGTGATACATTAGAAGAAATTATCAACTTTATCAAGAAATCTGAAGTGCTCAATGGTCAACTTGTACGATCAGTCAGAAGTGACAATGACACAGAATTCAGAAATGCCACATTAGAAGCTTTCTTCAATGACAAAGGAATTTCTCAGAACTTTGCAGCTGTCAGAATACCACAATAAAATGGCGTTGTGGAAAAAAAATAATAGAACCCTATGTGAAGTTGTCCGTTCTATGCTTAGTGAATCCAATCTTCCTACCTATTTTTGGGCTGAAGCTATCAACACAACTTGGTTTACCCAAAATAGGTCTGTTATTGTTAAGAGACACAACAAAACTTCCTATGAAGTATTCTGTGGCCAAAAACCAAATATCAGCTTTCTTCATGTTTTCGGTTGTGTCTGCTTCATTCTTAATGACTGAGAACATCTTGGAAAATTCGATCCTAAGGCTGATGAAGGAATCTTCATGGGCTATTCTCTCACTTCTAAAGCATATAGAGTCTACAATCTCAGAAGAAAATGTATTGATGAATCAATACATGTAAAATTTGATGATCAAAAGTCATCTTCTCTCTCATGTGATGACAATGAACTATATCAGTGGATCACTTCGTATGTAGGAGAAGATACCAAAAATCCAAATTCGGCAGGGCCTTCTTCTGTCCCTTTTTCGACAGATCTTCCTTCTCAAAGCAATCAACCTTCTTCTTTAGCCTCTACTAAACCCGACCTTCAGATTGTGGTGTCTGAACCCCCTGCCGAACCTATACCTCAAGTTACTCCTCTTAAACCTACCTATAACTTCCCTACCGAACCCTCTTCTTCCTACTCTCCAAAATCCCTTCCTACACCTATTCCACTAGCTACTAAATGGACTAAATATCTCCCCATTGAACAAACCATCGGTGATCTACAGGCAGGTGTTAAAACAAGAAGAGGGATTGGAAATATTTCCTCTATGTGAACTTTCTTTCCATTACGGAACCCAAGAAAGTTGAAGAAGCTCTAGCCGATCCATGTTGGATCACTGCCATGCAAAATGGGCTCTCTCAATTTGAGAGAAACAAGGTATGGAGACTTGTTCCTTGTCCCTCAGGAAAGACCATCAATGGCACTAAGTGGGTCTTCAGAAACAAAATGGATGAAGAAGGCACTATCATTCGCAACAAAGCTAGGCTTGTTGCTCAATGATATCGACAGGAGGAAGAAATCGACTATGATGAAACCTTTACTCCTGTTGCTAGACTTGAGGCAATAAGAATATTTCTAGCTCATGCGGTTGACAATAACTTTCGGGTCTTTCAAATGGATGTTAAGAGTGCTTTCCTCAATGGAGAGCTTGCTGAGGAAGTCTATGTGAAGCAACTTCCTAGTTTTGATGATCCTGCTCATCCTGACTATGTGTTCAAATTGGATAAAGTTCTCTATGGTCTCAAACAGGATCCTCGTGCCTGGTATGATACTTTATTAGACTTTCTTCTCTCCAACAAATATACCGGTGGTAAGATTGACAACACTCTCTTTCTCAAGAAAACCAGAGGTAATATTATTCTTGTTCAAATCTATGTGGACGATATCATTTTCGGTGATACTGACGAGTCTCTTTCTCAGGAGTTTGCCTCTCTCATGAAGAGTAGATATGAGATGAGTATGATGGGTGAGCTAACATTCTTTCTTGGTCTTCAAATCAAACAAACTTCTGAAGGAATTTTCATAAACCAAAGTAAATACATTCGTGACATTCTAAAGAGTTTAATTTTGAAAATTGCTCTCCCATGAAAACTCCCATGGCACCACCTCTTAAAATTCATGTTGATCCAGCTAGTAAACAAGTTGACATCACTAATTATAGATGAATTATCGGTTCTCTTCTTTACCTTACTGCTAGCAGACCGGACATTATGTTTGCTACATGTCTATGTGCGCATTATCAGGCCAATCCTAAGGAATCTCACTTAGATGCTGTAAAACACATCTTTCGGTATCTAAAAGGTACAATGAATCTGGGTCTTTGGTATCCCAAGAACTAAGCTACCTCTGCCGAAGATATGCAACATCTTCGGAATATCTCTTCTTTGCCGATTTCTCTCATGCTCGGCAGAAGACACCCTTGCCGAATCCTCTCTATCGGCATACTTGTGATGAAGCTTCGGCAAATATTCCCATTGTCGAATTGTTTGTTAAATTCGGTAATTCCATCTATAGCAAATCCTCTTGATTTGACTATGCCTTTTCATTCCCAACGTCTTCTGACAAAAGGAATGGAACCTTCTTTTGCACAAAGGACATTCACTCAAGTTCTGATCTAATAGAGACTTTATTCTCAAAGATCTCAAAAAGATTTGTACCAGGAATGTTTTATTGGGATATTGTCTTATCATAGTACAAAAGTTACCTTTTGTATTTTGATAAGTCACTTCAAATATCTCATAATTTATTGTAGATGTCTTAAGGATCCACTCAACAAATGACAAGTGTCCTTTGCATTCAATGCATTGGGTACTATAAAAAGGGTGAAGACCTCTCCATGCTAGGCATGGAAATAGGCCCCGACCCATCGGGGAACCCGGTCCACCCGCCCCGATCAGGGATGGGGATTCCCCGCTAAACCGGGGATGGGGATGGGGACGGGGATCCCCGTTTGTCTCAAACCGGGGATGGGGATGGGGACGAGTATCGCACTCCCCGCCCCGCCCCGTCCCCGTTATATATTTTAATTAATATTTAATATATATTATTTATTTAAACTAAATCGGTAATTCATAATTTTCTATTTCCTAACTAGGTTTATAATATAAAATTGTTATTTTTTGGATGTTAGTATGTATTTTGGATATCAATCAAAATACAATTACTCGATATTGTTTTGAATATTACTCGATATCTTTTCGTACGTGTGAAGTTAAGTTTTTTTTTTCCGAATTCGGTTGAATTTCTTTTGGTTTTAAGTTATTAATTATTATATGATGTTGTGATTTTTTTATACTAAATTAAATTTCTTTCAATTTTAGGTTTATTGGAAATATGTGATATTTAAACATGTACGGTGTCTCATATATTTCATTTAAATAACTTACATAAACGGAAAAAAAATCCCCATTTCCCCGTTGGGGATCCCCGTTCCCCGTTGGGGATGGGGATGGGGATGTGATCATATTCCCCAACGGGGACGGGGATGGGGACAGGGATGAAGATGAGGGATTGGGGACGAGGATGGGGATTGAGGTCCCCTCCCCATCCCCTCCCCATTTCCATGCCTACTCCATGCAACCAACGCTTTTCAGCTCAAGAATTCTCAGTGCATTCAAGCAAGTTGATAGTTTCTTCTCTCCTCATAGATTTTTAATCTTTGTGATTTCTAAGTTGTATTCTAAAACTTTTCTAAGTGCTAGACTGTTAGGATAGTTTTAACTATTCTTTTCCGCAACAATCTTTTTGTTAACCAAGTGTAATTCTTGATATTTCTTATCAATAAAGAATTAAAAATTAAGTGAAAATTTTGTGTATTGTATTCAACCCCCCTTATACAATACTTGTTTTACTTATTAGGGACCAACACCCACCATTTTCATGGTGAAAACCTCAATACAAAGCATTCCTTCAAATATGAAATCAAAATCAAAATCAAACGTGAATAATGATTAATGCTATAAAACTTTATTATCCAAAATACCAAAATTTGAGTAAGACTCAACACCCAAAATCATAACTTATGGAGAACACTAAATACTCAAAACGTCACAAAAAACATGGATAAAAATCAATGCTCAAAATCATAAAATTATGGAAATAATCCATACTCGAAATAATACCGAAAGCATATATGGAACTTATATCTAGAAAACACACCTTTCGGTGACAGGGGAGACCCGATTCCATTAACTGTGATGGAACACAAAAGTAAATCTCATATCTATGTTTATTCATTAACTTCAACCACTCCAGGTCTATAGTTTAATGATTCATCAAGCTCAACCACTCCAGGTCTATTGCTCGTCTAGTCATCAAGCTCAATCACTCCAAATCTATTGTTTATACAGACAATTAAGCTCAACCACTCCAGGTCTATCGCATATGTAAATATCCACCCCAACCACTCCAGGTCTGTCGCTAGTATAGGCACAAAGCTCAACCACTCCAGGTTTATCGCTCGTGCAGTCACCAAGCTCAACCACTCCAGGTCTATTGCTTGTGTAGTGACCAAGTTTACAAAACAGGGATAATGATCCCATTTTTCAAACCAATAAAACAACTCTTATGACTATGGATCCAATGCATCACATTCTAAATTACATGACTCAAAAAGAATGTCCAACACCCTCAAAACATGTTACAAATAAAAATGCCTCAAATGCATATAACTCCAAAACCTAACATAAAGCAATTTAAATCAGACTAATGTCCTCAAGACTCTTTTAAGTCAAAATTGAGCCAAAAGCTCAACAAATCAATTGACTATTTGATAACAATCATCATATGCGATAACACGTAATTAACCCATGTTTATGCAAACATATGCTCCAAAGACATGAATAACTCACAAACACAACTTTATATTGGGACAAATTATTTTTCAAATGAATTCATACCATTTATACTTTTAAAACGCCCCATAACACGAGAATATACATTTCCATAACCATACACTAAAAATTCATTTTTACCAAATGATCCCCATTAATAAGATAAATCATTAAAATACATAAACTTATTATTTATTTATCAAAATACCTAAAAATCCCAAATATGGGTGTTTCACAAGATTTATAAAATCAAATACTCTAAATAAGCAAAAACTTGTCAAAGATTCCAACATTTGATAATTATCAAGTAAAGCACACAAATACTTCAATGGACATTTTGGGCATGTACAAAGTTTTCACAAAACAACTTGAACTCACCTTGCTAGGTTAGGTTAAACCTAGGTTCCGAACTCCATCTCTAGCTTCAAAAGATGAAGACTTTAGATCTCCATGCTAACTTTTAGATATATGGCATACACATTCTCAAGAACATCTGATTTACTCCCAAAACATATACAAACAAACCCAAGAGAAGAAATGAGGGTTGAGGTGAAAAGAACCAAACCCTAAGTTAAGAAATGGTTGATTATAGGCTTACCTTTAGACTTCTAGGGACCCACAAATCTTCAAGGAAACCTTCATACTTCTTGTTCCCACCTTTAAAGGCTTCTAAATACGAATCCATAACCTCTGAAATTGCCTCAATCGGGTTAGAAATGAGAAAGTTATGGCCAAATGAAGAACAACCCGAAAATCAGATTTTAAGCCTGGAACCCACTCGCGACTTTGCCATGTGACAATGCCAATGGCATTGTCGCGGGGAATTGTCACCCGGTATGTACTGAGGCTGGTACACTCCCTGCGACTTTGCCATGCGCTTATGCCATTGGGCATTTTCACTGGGCACTCTAGCCTCAACCGTATCGAGAGTTTTTCGACCGTTTTCCCGACCGTTCCTCGACCGTTTTCCCGGCCGTTGCTTGACCGTTTTCCTGGTCATTCCTCGACTGTTCCTTGATTGTTTTCCCGGCTGTTCCTCGATCGTTTTCCCAGCCGTTCCCCGACCGTTTTTCCAGCCGTTCCCCGACCGTTTTCCCGGTCGTTCCCCGACCGTTTTCCAAGTCGTTCCCTGACCGTTTGTAGAAAATTTGGGTGGTGTTGCATGTTATGTATATAAAATGAGACAAAAATTCACTTTTATAGTCAGTTATATTAATAGCTAGGGGTGCACACGGGTTAGGTTGTTTAATTAAATGCATTTTTATAACCCAACCTAATTGTGGCGGTTTGGAAAAAATCTCATCCCAACCCAGATTATTCAAAAATATAACCCAACCCAATCCTTGCGGGTTGTGGCTTGTTGGGCGGGTTGGACGAGTTGAGCTATTTGGTAGTCTACATAAAATTGAGGAATGAAATATGACAAATAGTACTAAAAATGTACAAAGCGGAGTTATTAGTTATTATAATCATCCAAATATATAATTAAATCTTTAAGTCTTAAAATCAAGTACTTCAAAAGTTTGAATAATAGATGTCCCAAACTGCCCAAATCATCAATCAAGTACGACCGTGTTGGACCTCTCCAACTCCAATGTTGCTTTCGCCTTGAGTTTCTCTACAATTCAAAAGCAAAAATTAAAACACTTTATTAAGAATACATAAACATGAAAAAAGAACCATTGTTATCAAATTAATTTACAAAGTTCATATTATTCAAGAAAGTTATATGTAACATCCTTAAATTTATAAGGTAAGTATTTGTTCCCTAATACTTTAATTGTGTTTATCTAAAAATATGAGTTTTTCATATATGCATATGATATTTATTTATGGGACTAAGATGCTATCTGATTATATAATAATTGCATGTGTTTAGACCTCGTGCTCATTTTCGAAATTTGCTAAGTTTTCGGGCTGGGATAAGCTTGGCGCGATATCGCCAGGCACAATCGCCAGGATTGTACCGAGAGGGGGGGGGGGGAGTCTCGCGATAGTGACACGCGATAGTGACAATTGTCACTATCGCCGGGCATACTCGCGGAAGATGTACCGTAAGTGTGTGTGTGCTTGCGCCCTTATCAGATTTTAACCTCATTTCTCTCAAAACCTATCTTTTGGTTGCGATTTTTGGAGCTCCCATTTCAGTCTCCATTCTTCTCTTACCAAACCCTAGCCCTCATAAATACTATCCCTTGGTGGTTGAGTTTTGGATTAAAGCATTAACTTCATTTCCAAGGAAGATTCAAGGGTTTCTCCAAGTCTCATTCTCATATTCAAGTTCATCCTCCAACTTCTAGGGTTTCCATATTTTCTAGGTTTTGGGTTCAAAACCTAGATTGTGAGTTTACTAACCCTTTGTTAAAACTAGATACACATCATAATCTCCTATTTGTTACTTTATCTCTATGTGTTCAAATGTTTGGGGGTTCTTCATGATAATAGTTGGAAGATGCATATATATATATGGGTGATTTGCCAAGATTATTGTTATATGTATCATTATTTGGGATTTGTCTCATAGATACATAATGTGGGTACCTTGATATGTTAAATGTATGCATATATGGGCATGATGATGATTCTGGTTGGAACACCATTTTGGTGATATGTTTATATGTATGATGAGCATGATTTACATTAGGTCTTTTGTTAGACATCATGAGGATAAGGTGGTAATATTATACCCGTAGTTGGTATTGAATTATGTGGGTTGAAATATACCTAAAGGACCCCTTATAAATGTTATGTGGACGAACCAAGTCAGTACACTAGGAGGATATAGTCTTGGGCGCCACTGTGATGGTATGTGCCTAGACCTCCGCCATTCAGGGAATTTTCTTAGTGATAGTCTTCGGGTGGGCCGGACCTTTGGGGTGTTCCTTGTTAAGGGCATCAAGGTATATCGACTCTTGGGTGGGACTTGATTGGTGCTATGGGTCTCCCCTATTGACTCCACATTTGTTGAACTATGGTTAACTGCTGATAAGAAATGTGCCTGTTCATGCATGCTTATTATTGTTCAACTCACTAGGCTTTTTGGCCTAACACTTGTTTGGAGTCGATGTGTATCTCAGGTTCTAGCGGCGGCGGTCTTAAGCAGGTTTAGTTGCATTGGGGTGAGAGCTTGGGGAATTGCACATGGACGCGTTATACTTTTGGATATAGACCGTTTGGGTCTATAGATGACAACCCTTTTTGTAATCTCTTTTCTAGATGTAGAAATTAGATTAGTTGGTTGTTGTTCATTGTCTATTAAATTACAATTGTGATTAAACATGTTATTTAAATATATATTCCCCATTTTTGGGAGGCTCTTGCTGTGGCAATTTTAGTATACATCATGTCCGTTTTCCGGATTTTTGTTATCCCTATTTTTAGGGTGTTACATTATAAGATACAATTTCATTCAAATATTCATTTGTTTGAATCCCCTCGTTATTCTATTTCAACTAATTTTATGTGCATACATGGGCCTCCACATTTTTGGACTCAAAGAGCTTCTAAATGAGTCGGTAGTACTAAAGTTCGGATGCTACGGTAGATATAGGTATAGCAAGAACATCTTTAGCTATTATGGACAAAATGCTATACCTATTAGCATTATCTTTCCACCAAACTACTACATCAAATGAGGGAGTCTTTAATGGATTGATAGATTCCTCAACCAAATATCTATCAACATCATTCGTATTCTCCGGCATATCCATTTGTTGTTGTTGCAAAAATGATTCCGATAATTTTCTCTTATGAGATTCTTTACAATCATTCTTTGATGGTGAATCTATTTTGGTAACCTATACATATAGCCAATAATTTTCTCCTAAAGTGTATAATATATATTTTTTGGGTTGTAAAAGTTATAAATAGTAAGTAAAATGTATTATATATACTTTGGGTTGTAAATTTGTCTAAATAGACTAGTATTTTTTTTATTCTTATATATATATATATACGGGGGAGGGATCAATTGGAAACCAATATTACATTAGAAACTTTGGAAACCGAAATTAACCAATCATTGAATTTTCTTTTTTTATTTTTCTTTTTAATTGATAAGGTTATTTTAGTCTTTTACATAATTTCATAATATATATGGTAAGTTTTATTATTATTATAATATTAATTATTTAATTTTAATGTATTTTATATATGGTAATATTGATCCTTTATTAATTTAAACATGAAACATTTAATTTAGGTAAACACAAATTGATTCATACGCAAGCTACAAATCAAATTACTTTTTCTGATTCTTATGAATCAGTGATTGATTCATCCAATGAATAAAAGTTTATATTGATATGAAATCTTCAATATTGCCTCCATACACAAAATATTAAAATAGTGAAACATAATGTATTTGATATAGTGAAACAAAATATTAATATAGTGAAACCTGATGAAACATAAAATGTTAATATAGTGAAACCTGATGAAACATAAAATGTTAATATAGTGAAACCTGATGAAACAAATTTGATATAGTGAAACATAATGAAAAGGTAATGAAACAAAATATTAATATAGTGAAACCTGATATAGTGAAACAAAATATTAATATAGTGAAACCTGATGAAACATAATGGAAAAATAATGAAACAATAATGGTAATGAAACTTAATTGAGTTTTTACATACTGCATATTGATGAACAAGTAATAAAAATGTAATCTTGATATATTATTGTTATCTTTTATTAATAAATTAATTAATTTATTACCATATATAATTATTATCTTTTATTAATAAATTAATTAATTTATTACCATATTTCATCTTTGTTGCCAAATTTGAAACACAAAAGAAAAAGACACATTTACCCTTTTGACATATTATTATTATCTTTTATTAATAAATTAATTAATTTATTACTATATATAATTCAAATGAATCTTGACCATTGATTAAATAGATCAATGGTTGAAATTTGGTTTCCAAAGTTTACAATTGAAACCACTATATATATATATATATATATATATATATATATAAATATATATAATTTATATATTAAAGACGGGTTGGACGGGTTGAGTTAGGTCTAACCCAATTTCAACCATTTTAATTGACAGTTTAATGATTTGGCAGTTTAGGTTTAATTGGGTTGGGTTGAGTGGATTTCGTAGGTTAACGAATACAACCCTAACTATAGCATTTGGTGATGGTTAGAAAACCTTTAAAGCATCTCCAACATCTATGTTAAAAAGGAAAAAGTTGGGATTTTAGCATTTTTGTTATTCCAACAACTATGTTATCCTCTATGCTAAAATAGAGAAAAGAGGGGAGATATTGTAAAAATCTCTAAATTTAGAGAAATCTCTAAATAGATAGTTTCCCCCAAAAGTAAATTTTTCTCTCCCAACTTTCCATATATTGAATATGTTAATAATATATAATTAAATAAATTGAATATTTTAATAAGATAATTAATACTAGAGCTGCTAAAATAGAATAACTATTGGAGTTGGATGCAAATATTTTTTTAGATTTTGATTTTTGTTACTCTATTTTATAAAACTTTAGCATAACTATTGAATATGCTCTTACAACTACAACGCCATTAATTAATAACAAAATGCATCAACTAAGGCATCGTTTGACAAAAATAAGCTAACTTATAAACTAGCTTTTTGATAAGCTACTTGAAGTAGCTTATGAGGAGCTTTTTGTGATTGTTCCAATTATACCCTCATTAATATCCATTACTATTTATTAACTATTAATTATAAATAGATACTAATTATTAAAATTTATTATTAATTAATAAATATTTATTAATATTATCTGAAAATTATAACATAAATTTTAATTATACATTGATATAAATTTTTAATTATTGATAATTATATCAATTTTTTTAATATTAATCAATATATTTTAGTTATCAATTATTATTATTTTTGTAATTATTATTATTTGATTATTTTTTCAATATTATATGTAACGGTTTTTTAAAATCATAAGTTAATGTAATTTTTTTTTGAATTTGGTTTAAAATTCAAAATTTATAATATATATAATAATAAATTTCAAATTTTTTAAATTAATATATTATATCATTTACTATCTTATTTGTATTAACTAATATATTATATTACTATAAATTTATTTTAATTGTATTATTAAATATTGTAATTGATTATTTTTGCTAGATGTCCTTTTTGGTAATTTTACATCTTATAAGCTAGTTTTTGTCAAACGTGACTTTTTCATCAGCTAGCTTATCAGCTACCAACTAACTTATCAGACAGCAGCTAGCTTATCAGCTAGTTTGCCAAACATAGCCTAAGAGCATCCATAGTCATGAACCTCTTAAAAGTTAAGAGGTTCATGACTTTACCATATCGGTTTTCTCTCTCTATCACATCAGTTTTCTTTTTCCTAGACATTTCATAAATCTTTCACCCCCAATCATAGACCTGTTCATGGTTTATATAATAAAAACCGTTAATTCCAAAATTCACCCAAAAGATAATTTAAGGTCGATGTGGAGCTTTATCAAACTAAAAAAAGTAACCAAACGACAATATGCGCGATAAAGAGTAAAATAAAGAGACAAGAGATTTGGTGACGTGGAAAAACCTCAACGAGGAAAAAACCGCGGACGACAGAGAGATGCCGTGTGCACTATGATCACCAAACAGGGGTGACGTCCTTATGTATTACAACGTTTTACACGATGAATAATAAGAATAAGTGTATGAACTAAGAGCAAGTATAGATCGTGTATAAAAACACTTGTGTCGTGTACAATCTTTTGCTGACGTGTACTGTGAGAGGAAAGATTGCGGTTGCTCTTTTCGTAATTTCTAAGTTATGTGTTTCTGAGATCAGATGTCCAGGTGAAGTGTGTATCTTCAGCATTTATAGCCATGAATCTCCATAAATGTGTCTTTGTAACGGTCGATCTTCCATAATGGCTTTGATCGGTTATAGTTGTTGGTATTTATGAGCACTGAACCTGCATTAATTAAATAAGAGAAGAACGTTGGGTCGTGCGTTACTATAATCGTGGTCGAGTATATTTTTACGATGGTCGTGCAATGCTCGACCAACTTCCACGGAAGTGTCGACGAGTGTTGCAAATATGTTTGGTCGATAGGACCTTATCTTAATACAAGACTACTCGTGTGAAATAATGTCGTCTGTCGAGTTCGTAGATTTTTACCCAAATAGTTTGCCCTCAAATTTTGAAATTACGCGGGAATTTTAAATTTTAATTTTTTAATTTTGTCGAAAATTTAGGTGGTTGCCACGTGTCATTCGGGGATAGGCTCTCGTCGCGTTGGAACCAAATCGGTTCGATTCTAACTAGACCCATGATGGTCTAACTGACACATGTGATGTCATGGCGGCGTGGGGAACATGCGTGACAGGTGTGAGTGACACGTGTCGAAGATCTAATGGTGCACTCTAAAAGACGATCGACACGTGTCGATCACCGATCAACTTTACTTCATATGTTCGAGCGTATAAATAGGGATCTTTGGTGGATTGTTTCTTTTTACGCCTTCAGAATATCCTTAGAGAGATTTTCAGCGAATCATTTCCAAGACTTACCAAATCCTTGCCAAAAACCATACGATCCTTGTCAGATTTAGGTTTCGATCAAGGTTTAGAGCGATTATTTAAGGTACGACTGCTTCTCAAACCTTTATATGCGTTTTAAGACCCAAGCTAGGAAGCGTAGACGTAACTGGTGAAATTGTATTCCCAGATTCAATTATCAAGCAATCAAATACTCTCAATTAAGAATATGATATAACAGTGTATAAGATCTTAGAGAGAGTAGAGAGAGAAATATTGTGTCATTACAATGTAAGCTCTTACAAAATTACAAGTAAAAAACCTATTTATACCAAGAGTAAAACTCTCAAGTAACCCAACTAAACTCTCAAGTAACTTGAATAAGGTATCCACACAAACTCTCAAGTACTTAAACTCTCAAGTACTTAAGCACCCTCTAAAACTAATGTTGACTTTCTCACTATATGACTTTCATTGACTTCCTTTGACTATTCAATTACAAGGCTTTTTACAAGACTTTCCTAATTAAATCTTGTATACAATTAATGCACTAACATTCTCCCCCTTTGTATTCATGATTTAAAAAAAAATTGACACTCGTCTTCAGCGCTTGATTCTTCAACTTTTATCTTTGACAGTCTTGAACTTTGAAACTCTAACAATCTTCAGTCTTTCAATCTTTGAAGAATCTTGAAATGTCTTTAACACTTTGTATCTTTGAAAATCAACAAGTCTTGAAAAAAGCTTTGAAACCTTTGAAAATCTTTAGAACTTCAAGGAATCTATGAAAACTTGTATGTATCTCCATCATTGTGATCTCTTGACTGTCTTCGGAAAAACAAACTTTCACGAATCTTCTTCAGAATCTTTTAAAACTTTCATCTGCCTTTGACTATCAGAATTATCTTCACCATTTTCATCAGAAAGACTTTTGAAGCATTTCTCTCCAAGTCTTTGTTTGAAATTGATCTTTGTAAATGTCTCCCCCTTTTTGATGATTGTGAGCTTCATGATCATCAAAACATCTTCAATTTCAACATTATCTTTGATCACCCCCTTTGTATTCAACTAACAATCTCCTCCTTTATGATAATTTGACAGTTTCCATCCTTTGATCTGAGTATCTGAATCATGAACTGTATATACCCGAATCTTTTCAAATTCAGATAAAATGAACTTGGTAACCCTGATTCAACAAATGAAACAGTTAGGAGTGCCTGTCAGTAACACGGAGTTACTGTGTACAACGAATGTACAATTTAAGGAACTGGTTTGATGATGACTCCCCAGGACTTCCATTCAATCATTGAAAAACACAAGATTTATCTATGAATGTTCTGACAGAAAAACAAATTTTCTGTGTGCTCGTGCTTGTATATGAAAGAATTTAGCACAATGATTGTGTTTTATAAGGCTCAAATTGTGTAAATTGTTGAGACAACAACAAGTATTACACGAACTCAATGTGCATGAAAAAGGTGCGAATGTGGGGCAAACTTTCCTTCTTTTTCAATATCTAAATCTTCCGAGTGAAGACTAGATATCAGATATGCTGCGTCCCCAAAGAAAATGAAACATTTCTTTGTTAAGAAAGAAACGAGTGGCTGGTGGGGTTAATGCAAGAGTTGGCATGGGCTTACTGCCTTTTTCAATGATGGTCACCAAAGAATGTGAACCAATCAGATTTTGTGGCTGCCCGACTCAGAAAGTGGTTGGTGCAGAGTTCTGATATTCTTTTAACTCTGTTCTGACACCCTCTTTCTTTTTATCATTATGCTCACTTCTAACCAAACTCTCATTTCCATTTTAACGCTCCACACAATGAGAAAAACTCAACCGGATGAGTTATCTCCCCCACTCTTTGATTTTGACCCCTCACCCCTCATTCACTCAAGGATAACTTCCTGGGTAGGAAACACTGGTTTGCGTGAATCCATGGAAGTTCTGTTTAAGCTCACACATGAATCCCATGTAAGTCCTAAAAATAATGGTTACTCAACAGTTTAACTTGAACAGTTAAGCTCAAAATGATAATATTTTCAGAATGTATGCTCATTTAAAATTAAGAATGAAATTTGAGCATTTGAACAATGAAGATCTCTCAAAACAAGAATATTGAATGAATGAAATGAAATCAAGAGAATTGTTTTGAGAATCTGACAATGTATCAATCAGATCAAATGAAATGGTTAGAGTATCAAAGAACTAGATATTTTGTTTATATGAACAAATATAAACAATTTAGCAATGAACACTCAAGTTGAAATGATGATTGTTGCTCAACAACAGTGATTTACAAACGGGGGTATTATCATCGAAAAATAGGTTCGTTTAGAGACATGGTAATAACAAATTAAAATGAAGTACTGAACCGATGTGTGTGAATACTTTACAATATATAGGAAAGATAATACACGAGTATTGATCTTTAAAAACACACGGTCAATTAAACATTAAAGCTCAATATTGAAAAACATTTAAAATCACACTTCTTAATTCATAAAATCTTTTGAGAATAGAGAAGTGGTTTGAACATTTAAGAAATTGTTTTTCATGCTTGAAAGTTGTTCTTCTTTCAAACAATCAGAGATCTAGGATTAGAAGATACTTACTTTTAAGCTCCCCCTCAAATCATTATATCATGATTTGTTTTCTTTTAAACTCCCCCTGGATATTTTCAAAATATTTTTATCTTACACAATTAAGAACGGGTCCTGATCTGTCATGTGATCAGAAGCCACAATGAAATTAAAGTTCGGGTTCTAAACTGAAGTGTTTAGAAGCCATTGTTCTTTGACTTTGAAGTCCGAGTCCTGAGTTGATATACTCAGAAGTCAAACATCTTGCTCCCCCTATACCTGTGGTACCTGCGAAACAGATTTAACATGCTTTGGTACCCATTGGTATTTGGGTCCTGGTATGTTAGATTTAGAAATCCACCTCTCATTAGATTTATATCTTTTAAAATCAGAAATCTGAGAAGTAATTCTGTAAGATCCGTACCAGTTATGAGCAGATTCTTGTTGGACGAAATCATTCTCTCCACAGTAAGAACAACAGATTTTCCTTTGAGCAATTCTGATCAAATGATTAGTCGAGTAATATATATCAGAATAACCAAAAGATTTGCCTTTATGCGTACTGTTCTTTTTGGCATTGGTTGTGGATTTGAATGATCTGTCATTCTTCTTCTCTTCATCGGGAGTCTTCACTCGCCAGACCATCTGATTTTTCTTCGATTGCTTTCCAAGAGATTTAACATAGAAGCTCGCTGATCCATCAACAGATTTGTCATAAAATAGATTTGATGGTGGAATCTGATTTGATTTAACAGTTTGTGATTTGACACTGTTCTTTTTCAAAACATTTTTCTTATGAATAGAACTTGAAGCTGTTTTGAAAGAACAGACTGATTCTGTTGAATTATCAATAGGTGATTGGCTAATCACATCAGCTGTTACTTTATCAGACAATTCAATGTTTGCAGCTTCTAAGTCATTTATCTTTTTAGTCAAAATGATTCTTTCATCTGAAAGTGTGTCAAACTTTTGTTTCAAATCAGATTTAGGCTTCTGTTCTTTTTGATAATCTGATGACAGAGCAGTTAATTTGGATGTGAGCTTAGATATTTCAGATTCAAAATGTGAACGTTCTTGCTCAAAATCCTTTTCCAAGTTCTTGGTTTTCTCTGAAATATCCTTGAAAATCCCAGTATTTCTCTTTTCTGCGTTTTTCTTTTCAAGCTCGTAAGACCTCTTGTTTTCTTTAAAGCATTTTCTTTCTTTCTAAAGTAGGTCTTGTAATGTAGAAATCTGTGTGGGAAGTTCAGTTATTTTGGCTTCAAGAACTTGTCTTTCTTTTGCAAAAGTATCCCGTTCAGTTATTAAAACCTTTTCAAATTCGGATACTTGCTTAGAAAGTTTGAAACATCTATGCTCCAAATCCTTTTTCTCTTGGAGTGTTTTCTTTGAAAATTCAGATATCTTTTGAGTTGAAGATGTCTCCAGTTTTGATTTTTCTTTCTCTGCTTGGATGCTTTTTATTAATTCTGCATTTTGTGTCTCCAAAGAAGATATTTTATCTTCAAAAGCCTTAAACTTGTTTTGAATTTCAACTGATTCAGTTTGTAAATCTAATAATTTTCGTTTAGTTGTTTTCAGTTGGCTTTTGAGATATTCAATCTTTTTCTCTTTCAATTTTAACTCCTTTTCATATGTGACAATTGTTTTTTCTTTTAGAACAATGATTTTCTCTCTTTCTTTTCTCTCTTTCTCTTTCTCTCTTATGCCTTTCTCTTTCTCTCTTATGTCTTTCTCTTTCTCTCTTATGTCTTTCTCTTTTGCACTGATGATACCTTCACAATCGGATTTAGCATGATCAGTACATTTTGTACAAACAGGAGTTTTATCAGAATTTGACAATTTAAATTTAAACTCTTGAATTTGCTTAAGAAGCTCTGAATTCTGATCTTTCAGTCTATCTTGTTCAACTTCTTTTCTTGGTATCTCAGGCACAAATCTTTGTAGAATTAGAGACTTGTCATTTCCATCACTATGATATGTGAAGTTAAAATGATAGGCTCCAAATCGTTGCTGTTTATCTGCTTTCTCCACTGAGAATGTTTATCTGTAGAAGACATTTTTAATGAGAAATTAGTAGCTTGATATTAAAGATCGTTCCTAAACAATTCAGAATATTTGACTGAAAGTCAAACTTAGATCAACACAAAAAAAATCTCTGAAAATTTTTCTGTCTCTGGTTCTCTTAAACCACTTGAAACTTGTACTTGAAAAATTCCCAAGACTAGTACTCACAGACGGATTAATCACAAATGCACAGATGCTTGTCTGTGTATTTCTGTAAAACTTGCAAACCAAATGATCAACAAATAGTTTGAACTGAAACTCACAAATCACAAATCACTGCAAGTCAAGTGTGCATGTTTGAACTGAAACAAACCACACTATAAACTGTCTAAACTGTGCAAATCAAATTAATTTGAGTGTGAAGACTATGTAAACTCAATTCACAAACTGTGCAGACTGTATACACCAAATGTGAACAGATAAACTCAGCAGATCAATTACAAACTTAAAAACACACAAACTGTGCAGATGTGTAAACTACAAACTGTGTGAACTGATTACAGCAATTAAATCAAACTGTGTAAATGAAATATGCAATGCAAGTGAAAACGTCCAAACCAAGTCCTGTTATGAACTCTGCAACACAAAAACTTTATCAAGTTTCAAACTATGAAAATGTGTTCAGACCGTGAAAATCAACACAGATCAAGTGAAACTGTGTTCAGGCTGAATTGAGACTGTGCATATCAAACAGTAACAGACTCACAAATGACTTGAATTCAAAACTGCAGACTTCTTGGCATGAAACACTTTGAACTGTGTTTAGCTTCCAACTTGCACACATTTGAAACACATAGATCATATGAATATAGGCTTTGTTCAGACTGTGACTTGAAGAGCTGTGTGAATTTGAAATTGCAAATGGATTGACTTGAATTGTGCAAACCAATTGAAACCTGCCGACAGATCTTGACTTTAAAAAAAATAGATCATGAATCAAACAAACTCACAGATTGAACACTGTGTGAATTTTAAAACTGCAGACTGTTGAATTCAACACTGCAGACTCAAACTGTGTATGAAACTTGCAATCTATTGTTTAAACTCACAGACTGCACAAACTGTTGCAGATTACAAATTACACAAAAGGCTGTGTGATCAAACTCACAGATCCATAACCTGAAACTGTCAAATAATCATGAGCAAACAGATTATGTAGATTGAAACTCAACTTGTGTAAAATGTGCAGAATGAAAGAACTAAAACGCGCAGATCACAACATTAAACTTGCAAACCATATAAGAAAAACTTGCAGACCATATGAATCTTTAAACTCACAGATCATTTGCATGAACATAAAATCAACTTTATTGGTTTAGCTATGTCGAGCGAACCAACTAGTTCGATCTAGAGTCAGGATGACTTAGATGACCTTAGGCGCTTAGCGCAAATTCTGACGGATATTGCCATAAACTCTCCAGGTCAGGTTCGTCATGACATGTGTACGGAGGGGTATTTCGTAATCTACGAATATCCCTTCAAGATAGGGTTTAAGTGGCCCTATTCGCCTCCATCGAGACTTTTTATGTTAACCTTCAACCTTGCGTCGGGGCAACTTATGCCCTAATTTTGGAGAGTCGTCTCGATTATCGAGCGATTAACTGTGAACGAACTCCTCACAGCTTGCACCGTGAAGGTTGACGGTTTTCATCGTTATAGCATTCACTCTAAGTATCGGGGTGAGCACACTCTGGTTCTTAATACCCCAGTTAACGAGCGTGGGTGAAAATCGAGATACGCCTTTGTGCGTATGGCCTCACTGGTCCAGACAGTGACTGGTTCGAGTCCTACTGGAATACGTCGAGTGAGTTTCCTCAGTTTATTTTTTTTCGTATATATACTGCGATAGTTCTAATGTTTTTCTTCTGTTTTTTGGTTTCAGCTATCAAGTTCGACGAGGGGAAACTGAACAATGATTCGGTGTACAAGATAACCTGATTCTTGGGTTACAGTGTGGTCGACCGATTATACTCTCCGCTTTCCTCGACGGGCGATGACGACAACGACGAAGGAGTTACTATCATTGAGCCTTCAGAGGTCGAGGTAGAGGAGGTTGAGGATGAGAAAGAAGGAGAGGAGGAGGAAAGAGAGATTGCAAGTAATGTGCACGATCCCTTGTGATCCTTTCCTTCGTCTTTCTTCAATTTATTTAATTTTTGTCGTGCATTTTCTGCATTTTCAGGTGGTTCTCCGGCGAAGGCTACTGCTACGACCGACCGGAGGAAGGACCAACTGGAGCTTGCCCAAAAGGGCAAGGAAAAGAGGAAGGCGGCCGCGACTGCTGGGTCGAGCCTGCCGAAGCGAACGAGGATGACGATCCCGAGGGAACCGTCATCGAGGGGTGGCGATGCCTCGAGCATTGCTAGCCCTGAGAAGGTGAAGATGGATGACCCAATTCCAGCGGTCCCCATAAACGTTGCGCCTCCAGTGACGGAGTCTCCGGAGGATCCAAACGTCGAGCGACCTCCTCCGGAGAGATTCAGGCGACAGAGGCCTCTGGCTCCAACCCCCAATCGGCCGATAAGGGGAAAGGACCCGCGAAAGTTCAGACGGTCAACTTTACGTTTTCGTCGGACTTCATGGCGGACGATGTCCTTGATCGTGCGAAGATATTTCCTCATTTGGGAAAATACCTGCTTTCGCAGTTCAGAGACAAGTTCAAGGCTATGAGGATCGATGATGTCGGATCTCACGTCTCTAGACTTTCCTTCATGGTAAGTGTTGATTTTACCTTTTTTGTTTGTAATTTTTCTTTTTGTTGGACTAACGTCGTGTATTTTTATCTTGCAGACTCTCCAGGCCTCTCTTGGCCTATACGGGGACATGGAGCGAAGTCATCGGGCAGTGTCGCTCGCCCTTGACAGAGAGAAAGTGGCTCTCGACAGGGAAAAAGCTGCTCTTACTCGAGAGAAGGAGGACACGTCCCAGGTGGAGTCCCTAACTGTGAGGTTCGAGGAGGCCCACAAGGTTATAGAGGCCTCTAATCAGTAGGTGGTAGATTCGCAGTCACGTCTTCACATGTCGTGCGAAATACTGCAGGGGACTCAAGAAGAACTGTAGTGGTCCCACGTGTCCCTGGTCATGAATGAAAAAGAGACCAGGGCTGTAACACCCTCAATCTGGAAATAGCAACTTAATTAAAATTTTCTAAATACATCAATAACTGAATCATTTACAACCACAATTTAGATTCAATTTCAATACTCATACACCATCTATACAACAATCTATGGTAAAGACGGGTGCTACTAAACCCATGTATAGTCACTATCTCCAACCTGCGGAAGACTTCACCAAATACTTACTCTAGCTCAAGGCTAAAGCTCGACTCCTCAAAGCACTGCTAGAACCGAACCCCCAACAGGAACCTGATGCACATACCGACAAATAAAAAGGTTAGGCTTAACGCCTAGTGAGCTCAAGAGTTTTAACATGAGTGAATAAATCTTTAGAAGACAGGAAATCATTTGTAAAGCAAGATCCTTCGAAATATTATACTTCAAAATAGAAACGACACATTTTCCTTAATATACACTTTTAAAGACAATGCTTCCCAAAATATGCACTTCTTATAAAACGATGCAACCCGTAACTCACCCAAACGGGGTCATAGTTCGATACTCAAATGTGCTAAAATGTAAATAATACTTCATAGCCCGAAACACCCAAAAACTCGGGTGGAACATAGTACTTGACCCTTAAATAACGAAAAACAATCCGTATAAATATGATACACCAATAACACACGAACTGAAGCTTAATACTCACGCGACCATAAAATGGAATGAAATTCAAGTATCAAACATGGACAATGAAAATATCCAAAATACATCGGGCCGACGACGGGGGATACCCGTATCCGTGGAGAGCGGAGGAACACAAAAGTATGCCACTCAACCAACGTTCATCGCATGACAACTATCGGCATAAAAACCAAAGTGTCCCTACGAATCCTTGACAAGTTTCACCCAAAGAGACAAAGCACCTTGATGCCAAAAAGACACCCGAAAGGCCCGGCACACCCGAGGACTACAACCATGGCATTACCCCGACGACGGAGATCTAGGCACACACCCACACAGTGGCGCCCAAGACTACTTCCTCCTAGTGCCTACTTGTCAAGTAGTGGTCATAAAACATGAGTCCCGGAGTCCAACCCCGTACCACCCAATTGACCATAAATAAGACTGACTTATGTGCCTATGGATCCAATACAACACAGTCTAAAAAAAATACACAACTACCCATGAGTGGCAAAAGCACTCGAGCCTGTAATGATTATAAATATGCAATAAAATGTATTGAGACGTACATCACAATTGTAACACCCGCTATTTTGGGGTTGGGTGAAAAGTTGACTACTACCCAAAGTTCAGGGGAGTAAAATGTAACTTGGGTTATATAAATAGAAATCAGATTTTAGATATTTTAAAAATATCACAAATTCAGTTTTGAGAATCAGGGAGAGAGAGAGAAGAGAAGCAGGAGAAAGAGGTCTTCGGGTTTTCTCCAAATCAAGGTACGAATCTAGCTTAATGCTTCGATCTGAATGCTTTTAGCCGCGTAGAATCTCGTTGTGAAGGTTTTAAACCGTTCCATTTCGAGATCTGAGTATTTCTCATTTTGGATCTGGGTTCTGCATCGATCTGTTCTTGATGAACAAGACGATGGTCCTTCGACCGAATGGTTGTTCGACCGAGGTGTCCTTCGACCGGTTGGTCGATTCGACCGATGTGTCCTTCGACCGGACATCGGGTTCGAGCGGACATCGGTTCGACTGGATTTCGGTTCGACCGGTGTGACCTTCGACCGGTGTGACCTTCGACCGGGGTGGGACGTTCGACCGGATGGATTGTTCGACCGGTACTGTGTTCGACCGGTGTGGGTTCGACCGTATTGGGTACTCGGCCGGATCAGTGTTGTGTTGTGTTCTTATTACTAAGTTTTAAGTCATTAAGTTGTCTTTATTTTAGCTTACCGATTATCGGTGTTGTCATAGGTAGCAATCGTCGGAAGCAGGCTATAATCAGGAAGAAATCTGAGGTGAGTCCTTAAGCTAAATCGGTCTGTATTACGAATGCTATGTGATAAATGTATTATTTAAAATGTGGAAAACCTGGTTTCAAAGTGACGTATTATCGTTGGAAATTGCCTTCTAAAGATCTCACATTTTCAAGAATCACGATTTATAGAATTGAACTGTTGTTCATATGAATTGCCTGTATAACTGATTTAATGTGAGTATGCTCTGAAATGATATGCTTTAGCTTTGAGTCTTAGTGCAATGGATCCATAGGCACTGTGTTCCTATGTCCCCTGTTTTGGGCATTTGGTTCACGTTTTAGCACGGGATAGGCATCGGGTTGCCATGATAAGTAAGGTGTGGGCCTATACGGTCGGGCAGCGTCTCATGGTGCAGTAAGGTGAAATCCCATTATGTGCTTGAGTTCCCCCTGTTTTGGGAACTCTCAAGGATAGATCTAGAGGGGTTGACTTGAATGTTTTGAGCAACAGATCTAGAGGGGTTGAGCTCGTTATGTGATTTGTGGGTATTACTTATACCATGTTTAATCACTAATGGTTTATTGGATTTCTTGACTTAGCTCATGGCTATACTACCGCGTGGCACCAATTGGGTTTAGTACTCTCTTTTATTTAGCTTGTTCTCACTAGGCGTTAGCCTAACGCTTGCTCTTGGTTGTCATGTTGGCAGGTTATCTTAGCAGTGGGGCTCGTCGGGACTGAGGGAGCGACCTTGGGGTCGTGAGAGATTCTTTTGAAGATTCATTTTGGAAGTATAGCGACACCCGTCCCTAATCTAGATATTTTGTAGATTAATAGGATGTCGTTTTATACTTCAGTTATCTACCTAAATATTGGCTACTCTATACCCGTTGGGTTGTTTGTGTAATGAAATTGTCACACCTTATTCCGCAACTTAGTCTATTGCCGAATTGTTTCTTCGAAATTTTATTTCCGCAATTTCTAGGGTGTTACAACAATTTGGACTCTAAACCGAGTCATTAAAACCGGACAAATGTCCTTAGTACTCTTTCATGCCACCACCGAGCTAAAAAGCCCAAAACCCATTTGATCAACAAATAACAGCTTCCCAAATAATGAAATGTCTTTAAAACAACGTTTACGAAGACACATACTTCAAAAACGAGATCAACCCAAAACTCAACACATAATGGGACCAAAGGTTTTCCAAGGATTTTAAGAATGCAACTACCCAACATGCATATAATGTGACTTAGACTCCATTCGTACAAAATCATCAAAGATGCATAAATCATAAAATAGATCTTGCTTGTACTAAATCACCCAGAGTACGTAAATCATGCTATTTAGTTGTTGAAATGTTCAAAACCTAATATAAGCGTTTTAAGAGATTAACACAACCCCAAATTTACCAAATCTGAAAACTTATCGAAATACTCACACTTTGATAAATAACCAAGTGATCATATTTTACTTCAAAATACTCCAAACTTATCAGCAGTTAACCATTTCAAGTAAAACACTTTAAAATAACCATTTTGGCATGTACACCGTTTTCACAAATCAACTTGAACTCACCTTGCTAGGTTAAGTTAAACCTAGGTTTCAATCCACAACCATTGGCCTCCAAAAGCATAGATCCCACCCAAAGCTTTCCGAAGACACCCATTCCAACTCTTCAACTCAAGCTTCCAAAACCTAGATCCACACATTTCATCCCATAAATAACTATTTTCAACCATAAGGAAACATTCTCCAAACATAAAAATACCAAGATCTCAAACAAGATCAAAACCCTAATTTCTCCAAAAACCATCAAATCCGAGATTTGAGATATCGAACCTTAAGAAACCACTAATGGAGCATTTACAACCTTATTACAAGAAAACTTACCCCTTGAAGACAAAGAGACTTCCGAGAACACCCAATCCGACACTTCAACCCGAGCTCCCAACCATTGACTTGATGAGGAAGATGAAGATGGAGGTTTTGTGGTTCAAGGTTCCAACTAGTTAGATGATGAAGGATCATATGGTTCAAGGGGAAAAACCATCAAAATGGGTTAGGGTTCGGTTTTAGGGTTTGGGAGAGAAAAGGGAAGAAGGTAGAAATGAGAAAATGAGAAGAAATGGTGAAAATCGCGACATTTAACCCACTGGTACGCGCGGCTATAGTGCCAGGCGATTGTGCCAGTGGTACAATCGCTGGCACAATCGCCAGAGATGTACCGCGGCTCTCAACCCTTGGCGATTGTGCCAAGCTATTGTGCCCTCTGGCACAATCGCTGGCATAATCGCCCGGGTGCCCCCAAACTCCAAAAATCCGACTTTTTCAACGCCCAAACTCCCGATACTTCGAGGGACTTTAAACAATACATTTCCCGACTAAAACCCCACTGTTTACCAGTCACAGGAATGTCTGGGTGACATTTACTTGCCGAAAATTACGGGTGTTACAATCTTCCCAACCTTAGAATGATTTCGTCCTCGAAATCTAGATTCCCATGGAACTTTGCCCACAGAAGGATTTCCCTTAACTCTTCTTCCAGCACCACTATTAGGACCTTTGTACTGATACCCACCTATGCTGCCCCTCTTGGGCACAATGTGCTCATAACCGAGCAACACTTAACTCTCCAAAGTAACCTTTTACCCACAAGGTTACGGTCGTCTCCCAACCTTGGATGACAATTACTACTTCCAGGTAATTTTGTGATCCCAACATTACACTGACCAATTCCCTTCGGATCTATACGGTTCCGAACTCAACCGTAACCAAACTTCCAAAATCCTCGGAGTTCAGCTGATCCATTCCTAATATCTACAAAGATATTCTCCCAAGGCGCACCAATGCGTCCTTCAGGTAACTGTTTAGCCCATATTCGGTCACACTCACTCCGTCCCAACACCAACCTCACAGCATTCTCCAACATAAAGTCCTTATCACCATAGGAATGCTTAACACATCGGTACTTGCTCATCCACACCTAATCTTCTTTCAAATTTCCAACACCGCAAGGTCATTATTTCCCATGATCCAACCAGGACATTTCCGAATATCCCAAGGTCTTTTTGACTTCAAGGACACAAGTCGACACCTAGGACTAAACGGCGACCTCGAAGACATGGGCATCCCACCCAAAATTTCAATCCAGGCGGAGGGTCGCACTAAAGATGACACCAAGCAGGGTGCTAAAAATCCCAAGTCTTACATTTCCAACAAACGGACCGCAAAATTTCCTTTGATTGCGAAGTCCACAAGGACGGTACACCATCACATAAACTATGATGTCACATCGACGAGCAGTCCACCAAACGATCCCAATCTAATCGTAGACAATCACATAAGACCTTATCCCGCATGATTACCGAAGTATAATATCACCTCTTAACTAACTGGAAAAGCTTAAACATATCATCTCCATTTACCAAGCGTACCCAGATTCAAAACTGAAACCCAAACTCCAAGACTGACCGCGAGTCGGATCATCCGACGCTTCAAATCCCAAGGACTCCCTCAGTCCCTAATCATAACTGCTCTCATGACAGGGTTTAAATCTACAGGCCTAATGAGTTCAAGGTTTTTCAATTATTATGCCAATTTAATTTTATAAAACTGTCCAATACGTAGGCCTTTTAACGACCAAATGTGCGATAAAGATACACTATTGTTCATTTGATAGAGTTTAAAATTGATCAACAACACAGCGCATATGAAACCATTTCCAACATTTGAATTGTTCAATGCCTACGTTTATAAAGACAATAATAAAACATGCACACAATTTACACTATATATATGAAAATAAATTCTTGCACCACAACACGTGCAATAAATGTTTGTAGAACTCCAAAAGAGAACTCACAATTTTATCTTTAAATTCTGCTCCTTTAACCAAAAGACGTTGCGGCGTAAGATTAACAACAACTCTATATGCAACAGTTTGATCCCCAAAACCAGGTAAAATGATGGGAATGCAAATAAAATTTCAAATCGAATTTAAAGCTTTAGGTCGTAAAGATGAACACATTTGACCATAACAGAAATTACAACGACATGGATGCCACTAACTCATTACAAGCATTGCGGAAGTTACTTAGTGGTAAAAGTTGATGATTGAAATACGATCAGAACAAAAACCATGTTTTAAAATAACGTAAGTCGTTTATGCAATCATTCACACCAACGTTACACTTAAATCCAATGACATGGCATGCGACGATTGGCGTTTGCATAAAGCCAAAGATAATTTACATGATAATGAAACCCCCAAAATAACATGTAGGATGACGTCAATTAACAATATTCATAAAATAACGCACACCATGATGCACAAGTACACGATCCCAAAATCGTTTACGTGACGCAAAAGACGTAAGATGAGACATCATAAACCCAACTGAACTTTCGCAAAACTCATAGATGCTGAAATCAAGTGGTGTCAAAACTTCCATTTCTCAACAGTGTGTGCAAGACGGCAATATGGCTAGAATATTAAACTTTTAAGAGTTTCCTCTTTTGAATGCAATGAAAGGTAAAGTGACACCATTTTGACAAAATTTACATGGAACACGACGCCGAATAAACTCGCAAGTTTACACGAAACAGAAATTAAAACTCACACACCAAAAGACTTCGCAAAGCCATACCCCATGAAATTTAGCAGAAATCGTACAAACTAAAATTCTCACGAAATTTCAACGCCAAACATGGGATTAACTTTTTCTTTAAAACCATTGACATACATGGAGGAGATCCAATGTCTAGGTTAAAATCTCATAGTTACTTGCCCAATACCCAAACGACATTAAAACATGGACATTACAGTATTCGGAAATAGCGTTAAACACGAGGCGTGAATAAAAGAATTTTGATAACAATTTGCAATCATGTGCAACAAAACAATTTCATGCATGCTTAAGCTCACAGTTCAAAATCTGCTGAATGTTAAATGTTTTACTAAGACTTTATAGTGAAAATCACTTTATACTTAGCGAACATGAAAAACAATTTATGCCACTCACTTTAGAAATAAATTTAGTGCATGAATTTGGCCGACACTCGACATCACAGGGCTACACTCCTCAATTTCCCCAGACCAAAGGTCCTCAACTTTCTGGTAGACTATTGTCAGCCGGATACTCGCATATCTTAAGACCAAATCAAGGATCTCATAGGTTCCTCTCACAATTTCTCCTCGAAATAGAAACGGCATAACAGACTTATAGTTCTAATCCAACCAATAAATCTGACTTAAGGTGATCCACTTAATGCGTTCACCGCACTTACTATCACCCCAAATTGATATTGTTATAAACATCAATCATCTCTTAGCTTACTTGCTTAGAAACTTTCGCACTACCCCAACGGTCATCACACCAAGGTAGTTCAAGTATACATATGTAGTGTGTAGGTTCACCATAACACTGGCCAGGTGCCATTATGAACGTACCGTACATAATCATCCTTGCGACCCTCGACATGTTTCCCATTTCTAGCGATTCTATCAACCTCAAAGTATCTTATCTTAAGGTACCTAATGTGCAACTTCACTTTCGATCACTTATAAGAACTCCAGTTTGAGTCTAGGCATCCAAAGATCAATACCTAATTCTCTCAAACTTAAGCTCTGATACCAACTTGTAACACCCTCAATCTGGAAATAGCAACTTAATTAAAATTTTCTAAATACATCAATAACTGAATCATTTACAACCACAATTTAGATTCAATTTCAATACTCATACACCATCTATACAACAATCTATGGTAAAGACGGGTGCTACTAAACCCATGTATAGTCACTATCTCCAACCTGCGGAAGACTTCACCAAATACTTACTCTAGCTCAAGGCTAAAGCTCGACTCCTCAAAGCACTGCTAGAACCGAACCCCCAACAGGAACCTGATGCACATGTCGACAAATAAAAAGGTTAGGCTTAACGCCTAGTGAGCTCAAGAGTTTTAACATGAGTGAATAAATCTTTAGAAGACAGGAAATCATTTGTAAAGCAAGATCCTTCGAAATATTATACTTCAAAATAGAAACGACACATTTTCCTTAATATACACTTTTAAAGACAATGCTTCCCAAAATATGCACTTCTTATAAAACGATGCAACCCGTAACTCACCCAAACGGGGTCATAGTTCGATACTCAAATGTGCTAAAATGTAAATAATACTTCATAGCCCGAAACACCCAAAAACTCGGGTGGAACATAATACTTGACCCTTAAATAACGGAAAACAATCCGTATAAATATGATACACCAATAACACACGAACTGAAGCTTAATACTCACGCGACCATAAAATGGAATGAAATTCAAGTATCAAACATGGACAATGAAAATATCCAAAATACATCGGGCCGACGACGGGGGATACCCGTATCCGTGGAGAGCGGAGGAACACAAAAGTATGCCACTCAACCAACGTTCATCGCATGACAACTATCGGCATAAAAACCAAAGTGTCCCTACAAATCCTTGACAAGTTTCACCCAAAGAGACAAAGCACCTTGATGCCAAAAAGACACCCGAAAGGCCCGGCACACCCGAGGACTACAACCATGGCATTACCCCGACGGCGGAGATCTAGGCACACACCCACACAGTGGCGCCCAAGACTACTTCCTCCTAGTGCCTACTTGTCAAGTAGTGGTCATAAAACATGAGTCCCGGAGTCCAACCCCGTACCACCCAATTGACCATAAATAAGACTGACTTATGTGCCTATGGATCCAATACAACACAGTCTAAAAAATACACGACTACCCATGAGTGGCAAAAGCACTCGAGCCTGTAATGATTATAAATATGCAATAAAATGTATTAAGACGTACATCACAATTTGGACTCTAAACCGAGTCATTAAAACCAGACAAATGTCCTTAGTACTCTTTCATGCCACCACCGAGCTAAAAAGCCCAAAACCCATTTGATCAACAAATAACAGCTTCCCAAATAATGAAATGTCTTTAAAACAACGTTTACGAAGACACATACTTCAAAAACGAGATCAACCCAAAACTCAACACATAATGGGACCAAAGGTTTTCCAAGGATTTTAAGAATGCAACTACCCAACATGCATATAACGTGACTTAGACTTCATTCGTACAAAATCATCAAAGATGCATAAGTCATAAAATAGATCTTGCTTGTACTAAATCATCCAGAGTACGTAAATCATGCTATTTAGTTGTTGAAATGTTCAAAACCCAATATAAGCGTTTTAAGAGATTAACACAACCCCAAATTTACCAAATCTGAAAACTTATCGAAATACTCACACTTTGATAAATAACCAAGTGATCATATTTTACTTCAAAATACTCCAAACTTATCAGCAGTTAACCATTTCAAGTAAAACACTTTAAAATAACCATTTTGGCATGTACACCGTTTTCACAAATCAACTTGAACTCACCTTGCTAGGTTAAGTTAAACCTAGGTTTCAATCCACAACCATTGGCCTCCAAAAGCATAGATCCCACCCAAAGCTTTCCGAAGACACCCATTCCAACTCTTCAACTCAAGCTTCCAAAACCTAGATCCACACATTTCATCCCATAAATAACTATTTTCAACCATAAGGAAACATTCTCCAAACATAAAAATACCAAGATCTCAAACAAGATCAAAACCCTAATTTCTCCAAAAACCATCAAATCCGAGATTTGAGATATCGAACCTTAAGAAACCACTAATGGAGCATTTACAACCTTATTACAAGAAAACTTACCCCTTGAAGACAAAGAGACTTCCGTGAACACCCAATCCGACACTTCAACCCGAGCTCCCAACCATTGACTTGATGAGGAAGATGAAGATGTAGGTTTTGTGGTTCAAGGTTCCAACTAGTTAGATGATGAAGGATCATATGGTTCAAGGGGAAAAACCATCAAAATGGGTTAGGGTTCGGTTTTAGGGTTTAGGAGAGAAAAAGGGAAGAAGGTAGAAATGAGAAAATGAGAAGAAATGGTGAAAATCGCGACATTTAACCCACTGGTACGCGCGGCTATAGTGCCAGGCGATTGTGCCACTGGCACAATCGCCAGAGATGTACCGCGGCTCTCAGCCCTTGGCGATTGTGCCAAGCTATTGTGCCCTCTGGCACAATCGCTGGCATAATCGCCCGGGTGCCCCCGAACTCCAAAAATCCGACTTTTTCAACGCCTAAACTCCCGATACTTCGAGGGACTTTAAACAATACATTTCCCGACTAAAACCCCACTGTTTACCAGTCACAGGAATGTCTGGGTGACATTTACTTGCCGAAAATTACGGGTGTTACAAGGGCCATGAAGGAGAGGGAGGCCAAGCAAAAAGCCAGGATAGAGGAGCTGGAAGAAGAGTTGAAGGCCGTTGAGGATTTCACTCGATGGACGACCAAGGCGCCGATCATGAGACACCACCTAGCGGGGAAGAATCCTCTGGCGAACGCTGCTGAAGACCTAAGATCTACCTCACGGACGTCGGGAATGAAGACGATCTAAACTCTGAGGACGAGAAAGACGCCGAGGTGGTCGAGGTCGATACGGAGGAGGCCAAGGAGGAAGAGACTCCAACTGGTGATGTCTCTGCTTCGGTGCCGACAGAAGATGCTCCTCAATCTTGAGCTTTTTACTTCTTATCTCTTTATGTCTTTTGTTTATTTTTGCTATGGTCAACCGTCGGTGGTCGATCCTTTCACTGTAACCATTAATTTTGTTATTTATTACAAATGGTTTTCACACCTGTCGAGTACTTTATATATCACACATTCTATAAGAAAACATGCACGACATCATAAATCAAAATAGAATACTTAGAATTGTACGACCAAACAATCGAAACATAATATAAGTCATTCAATCCAAAGAAACTTATGACAACATAATATATACATAGTATACTTGCGACTGAGGCATTTCAAACGATTTTGCAACCAAGGCATTCATGCATAGTTAAAAAAATTCTAAGCTTAAGAACTTAGACCATATTTCTTTGGAATTTCATAAGATCAAGTCGTACGAAAGACTTAAAGTCTTATGTCGTGCGATCCTGCGAAGAAACAATGTCAGAGGTTGGTCGTTGGCTAACCAACGACCCTCCGATGCTTAAGTAAGTATTGGTCATATCAAATAATCATAAGGAAATAGTCAAGGGACTTAAAAAAAATACCTCTTGAGGTGTGTTGCGTTCCAACTACATGGGATTTCTTGGTCGTCGAGGGTTTGGAGCCTATAGGCGCCTTTTCCTACGACCCTAGATATGCGATAAGGACCTTCCCACTTAATGGAAAGTTTACCTGCATTTGGCTCTTGAGTGTTTTCAAATACTCAACGCAAGACATGGTCGCCTTCTTGGAAGGCTTTAGCCTTTACGTTTTTATTGAAATAACGCTCGACTGCTTGTTTCTGGGACGCCATTCGGATTAACACTGATTCTATCATTTCTTCGAGGGCGTCAAGATCGTAACTTAGGTCGACTAAATTATGGTTGACAAAATTATATCTTGAGGTTGGTAACTGGATCTCGATAGGTAGAACTGCTTTACAACCGTAGACTAAGGAGAATTGGGTTTGTCCGGTGGACATTCGTGGAGTCGTACGATTTCCCCATAGGACCGAAGGAAACTCTTCGACCCATCTCCCCTTTGCTACTTTCAAACGTTTCTTGATTGAGTTTATAATAGTCTTATTGCTCGATTCTGCAAGTCCGTTCGACTGGGGATATCGTGGTGTCGACGTCGTGAGCTTTATATTGCAATCCTCACAGAATTGTTGAGTTCTTTTGCTGATAAACTGAGATCCATTGTCGCAAAAAATTTCGGATGGTATTCCAAACCTGCATACAATGTTAGTCTGGATAAAGGACATGACCTATTTGTCCCGAACTTGGGAAAAAGCTGTTGCTTCTATCCATTTAGAGAAGTAATCTGTAAGAACAAGTAAAAATACCTTTTGCCCAGGGGCAGGTAGTAACTTACCGACGATGTCCATTCCCCACCTCATGAAGGGCCAGGGAACTAACGTCGAATACAAAGGTTCAGAAGGTTTATGCGTCGTACCTGAGTGCCGTTGGCATACGTCGCAGTTTTGTACATACCTGATTGCATCTTGTCGTTGTGTCGACCAGGAGTAGCCTTATCGTGATATTCTATTGGCTAGACTACGACCACCTGAATGATTACCACACTCACCGTCATGCATTTCTTGTAGGATGTTCTGGACTTGGGTTTTACTAGTGATGCATCGTAAATTAAGCCTAATAGACGATCATCAATAAAGTCTATCTCGTATTACGACATATCTGGAAGCATTGAATCTAATATTTTGAGTTTCCATTCTGTCCTCAGGAAGTTGGTCGCATGTTAAATAGTTCATTATGTCGCTCGACCAATCTTCTTCTTCACTGTCAATCTGGGGCAACATCGTCATGATCAATGGACGACGTCGTGAGATGTACCATGGGTAACGTGTCGAACAACGGTTTTCTAAGTGCCGATCCGAGATTGGCTAAAGTTTCTGCTTGAGTATTCAAATCTCTTGCGATTTGTTCGATCGAGAAAGGATTGAATTTTTCAAAGTTTGTCTTGGCTATTCTGAGATATGATGTCATCTTTGAATCTTTAGCCATGAATTCACCATTCATTTGGTTCACGACAAGAAGGGAGTCACTTTTGACGTGCAACCCTTTTGCCCCCAAGTCGTGCGCCATATTCATCCCTACGATCAGGGCTTCATATTCTGCTTCGTTGTTGGTTGCCTTTAATCACATCGTATGGAGTACACCATCTTACCCCCCCCCCTGTGGCGACTTTAAGACGACGCCCAGTTCTATACCTCTAGCGTTGGACGATCTGTCGACATGTAAATTCTAGGGTTTGTCGTCGTGAGTCGCCACATAACATATTTCGTCTTGTGCTTCTTTCTCTAGTTCAGGACTAAAGTCGGCAACAAAGTCTACTAGGACTTGTGATTTGATCGCGGTCCTGGGTTTGAAGTCGATGTCGTAACTGCTGAGGTATATGCTCCACTTCGCTAGTCGACCTGTCAATTCTGGTTTTCTCAAGACAGACTTGAGTGTAAAGTTAGTAACGACAATTATAGGATGTGATTCAAAATAATGTCGCAACTTCTTTGCAGCAGTAACTAGTGATAATAATAGTTTTTCCATTGAAGAGTACCTGGTTTCTGCATTAGTAAAGATTTACTTACATAATAGATTGGCAACTGGTGTTTGTCATCTTCTCTTACCAAGACTGCACTCACCGCATTAGGACTGACGACCAAGTATAGTTGCAAGACCTCGTTGTCCTTTGCTTTTGATAACAGTGGAGGAGACGCCATATATTCTTTTAATTTTGCAATGCTTGTTCATGGTCGTCCGTCTACTGGAAGCCCTTGTTCTTTCGTTATACATTGTAGAATAACTGGCATTTATCTGACGACCGAGATATGAACCTGTTTAAGGCTGCTACTTGACCAGTCAAATGTTGTACCTCTATGAAGTTCCTTGGTGATTTTATCTCGACTATAGCTTTAATCTGATCAGGATTGGCTTCGATGCCTCGTCGAGTCACCATGTATCCCAGAAATTTCCCGGCGTTGACTCCAAAGGAACATTTTGTAGGATTGAGATTCATATGGTATTTTCGGAGGATGTCGAAAGTTTGTCGCAGATGTTCGACATGATCGATAGTTTGTCGCAACTTGACGAGCATGTCGTCGATATATACTTCCATGGTGTCGCCTAGTCGATCCTTGAACATTTTGTTGACCAATCGCTGGTATGTGGATCCTGCATTTTTCAAACCAAAAGGCATAACCTTATAGCAGTAAATACCTCGATCTGTCATGAAGGCTGTCTTTTCTTGGTCGTCGACGTGCATGAGTATTTGATTGTAGCCCGAATATGCGTCCATGAACGTCAAGAGTTCATGTCCAACAGTTGCGTCGACTAGCATATCAATATGTGGTAAAGGAAACGGATCCTTTGGACACACCTTATTCAGATCTGTGAAGTCTATGCACACCCTCCATTTGTCGTTCTTCTTCTGTACGACCACGATATTGGCTAACCAATCGGGGTATTTTACTTCTCGAATCTTCCCGGTCTTGAGAAGGTTGTCGACCTCATCGTTGATCACCTTATTCCGTTCTAGAGCAAATTTTCGACGTTTTTACTTCATTGGTTTTAATGATGGATCCACATTCAATTTATGTGAAATGACGTTAGGGTCAATGCCGACCATGTCTTCATGCGTCCAAGCGAAACAATCAGCATGATCCTGCAAAAAAAAAAGATTAGTTCTTTTTAATAGAAGGGTCGAGTGTCAAACCTACGAAAACAATCTGGTTCGATTTGCTTTGATCCAGGATAACTTCCTCCAAACAATAGTCGTTGACGGTGTTGGGAGTATCCTGGTTCTGTAATTTCTAGATGGATTGCTTATTGGGTTTTATTGTTGTCTTGTAGCAATCTCGAGCAACTTTAGGTTTGCTCTTGATCTCCTGGACCCCCCCATGGCGTAGGGAAGTTCATTGTCTGGTGGTACGTCGAGGGGACTGCCTTCATATCATAGATCCAGGGTCGACCGAAAATAATGTTGTATGCCAATGGATAGTCGATGACGCTAAATCTGGTCTGCTTGTTGATTCCTTTCGCGTAGACTGGTAAAGTGATTTCTCCAAAGGTGCTTGTTGCATCTCCGTTGAAGCCAACCAACGTTGTCAAACATCGAACGATCTTTGATTTTTCGAGTCCCATTGCCTTGATGGTGTCGAGAAAGATTATATTCGCTGAGCTTCCTTCATCGACCAACAGCCTCCGGGTTAGACAATTGTCGACCTTGAGTTGCACGATTAACCCGTCGTGATGTTTTTTATGCAGGTCGCCTAGGACATCGTGATCGAACGCTATCTTCATCGACTCAAGTTCTAATTCTTCCTTCGGCCGTGAGGATCGAGGGATTGGTTGATTGTATGCTCCCTGACTAGCGTGCCTTTTTGCTGCTGAGTATGTTAAACCGCATACGTCGGACCCACCCATAATACAGTTCACGACTTTCTCGTGGACAGGAGAAGGTGGTCGAATGTTGTTATCAGGCATTACTGGTCCATCGAAGATATCTTTAAGGTTGTCCTTCAGAACATGCCAAACAAGCTCTTTCTTGAGGGCTATGCAGTCGTCCATTGTATTGCCATGGTCGTCATGGAAGTCGCACCATTTAGTCTTGTCTTTCTTGCCGTTAGCTTTGTCGCTTTTCTTTGGCCATCAAATGGTCGCTTGTGCATTTTTTAATGAATTGACCAAGTCTTTAGATGTCCCCTTGAATCCATAACAGGAAATCTTAGGGTATTGAGAAAATTTGGTCGTGGTCGAGACTTTCTTCCTGTCGAATCTGACGTTTGATATTTGTCATGATGGCTCCGCCTTAACTGTTGTTTTAGATTTGAACTGAGGCTTCTTCACACTTAACGAGTTTTTGTCGCTAGAGTGTTTACATCGAAAGGCAGCATCATCTTCAACCCTCATATAGGCCAAAGTCCTTGCTCATACGTCTTCGAAGTTCTCCGGGGGAATATTTTGTCAGATTGGTGTATAGACCTGAACTTTCGTCTAGACCACGTTTGTATGCTTCGATCGCTGTCTTGATATCGCAGTTTCGAACACTGATCATTTCTGCATTGAAGCGGTTGAAGTAACTTCGGATGGACTCTCCTACCTTTTGCTAGACATAGTAGAGGTCACTAGTCTGTTTTTCCATCTTGCGACTACTGGCGAATTGTTGGGAGAATTGATTCACCAGTTCAGGAAATGAACCGATGGTCTTAGGTTTAAGGTCAATCAACCATTGCAGGGCTGCACCCGTGAGGGTCGCTCCAAAACTTTTGCACATGCACACCTCTTGATACTGGTGTGGGATCGACATTGTCCACATCAACTGTTTATATTGCTCGTCGTGTTCAGTTGGATGTGTGATTCCAGAGTATTTTGGTGTGAATGTTGGAATGTTGTATTTCTTCGAGACGTCGACCATTGCGATCTCGTCGATAAAGGGTGACGCTTGAAATCCAGTACAGGGCTCGACGTCGACAGGTACCGCTGCTCCTGGAAGTTTGGCAAGTAGTGATAAGACGAGTTCGTTCTGTTTTTCAAACATTTTTAATCGCTGGGCGACAGGGTCGTCCTGAGTGTTCCCTTGAGTAACCATTGGGACGTGTCCTGAACTTTGGAAACCATTATGTTGCGATGAGTCAGAAGCATATATGTTATGTTGAAAAGTGGGCATCAGTATTGTAGGAATTGATGTTGTAGGAGGCATCGAGGGAATCGACGCTGTCGAGTGGAGGAATGATGGAACAGGCGTCATGAATGGAGTTGGTGCTGTCAAGGGAATGAATGGTGGTGGAGGTGGCAGCGTTGGCATAGTCTGATCAGAGACGCCAGAAAAAAACGGTCTTGGATAATTGGGAAGTGGATGTCCCGACCAAGGCATGTAAAGGCCCTGTTGCATAGCTAGCATTAGGGATGGTAACGGGGCGGGTTTGGGGCGGGTATCCCCTTACCCGCCCCCCGCCCCGATTTTGAAAACATGGCCCCGGCCCCGGTCCCCGACAGGCACTGGCGGAGCCAGCTACTGCCCATGGTTAGCTCATGCTAACACTGGAATTTTAAAAAAATTTAATACAAACCAAAATAACCAAAGTCCACTAACTATTGGAGTCTTGGAGGCCCATTTTAATAAGAAAAAAAAAATTAGGCTAACCCATTTCCCAATTGTTGTCTTTCTCCCTTGCTTACAAAATGAAGATGAGCAAACCAAAACTTCTTTATACACTCTTGTATCACATGGTGATGGTACAAAAAAAATGGTCGAAACAAGAAGAGATAATGTGTTTTTGTCGGTTTACTTGCTTATCAAATTAGCATTAACATTACCTGTTGCAACTATAACAGTTGAGATGACATTTTATGCCATAAATATTATGAAGAACATGTTACTCAATAAAATAGGAGATCAATGGATGCACGATGACTTGATTGCCTACATTGAAAAAGATGTGTTTGTCGGCGTTGATAATGAAGTTATCATTGACATATTTCAGAAAATGAAAAATCGTTAAAAACATTATTAAATTTGTAAAGGTCCATGTTTTTTTTGTTTGAACATTTTTTAGGATCACCCTAGTTGATTTTCTTGGCTCCGCCCCTGCCGACGGGTACGGGGATCGAATACCCGGCCCCGGTCAAAACCCGGTCAACCCCCACCCCCGGTACCCGCTTACCCGACCTGATTTAGACCCGTCAAGGATTATGTAATGACAAAAGTCCCATTTGACAATTCCTACTTCATCATAAGATCTTGAAATATTTATAAAGGTCTATAAAGGTCATCCTTTATATAACTAGGGAACCATTCTATCTCAAATACTGCTTTAAAACTTACCAAAATCAAAAGAACAGTGGAAGTTGTCAACTTAAGGGCTGAGGTGGGAAGAAGGGACTCGCCTATGTTGATTTGCCAGAGCATCAATACGAGCACGAGCAACATTCAACTCCATGTTCATTTGAGCCATAATTTGTTCTTGAGTTCCCTGGGGAGCTGTCATTGTCCTGTAAAAGCAAGAACACTAGAGAAAATTGTTAGTGCGGCGCACGATTGTCGAGGATTTTCTTTAGATGGGGCCCCACGGTGGGGCCAAACCGTTAATGCCAAAAATCACCCAAAGGATAATTTAAGGTCGATGTGTAGTTATCCAACTAAAAAAAAGTAACCAAACGACAATATGCGCGATAAAGAGTAAAATAAAGAGACAATATTTGGTGACGTGGAAAAACCTCAACGAGGAAAAAACCGCAGACGACAGAGAGATGTCGTTGTGCACGATGATCACCAAACATGGGTGACGTCCTTATGTATTACAACGTTTTTCACGATGAATAATAAGAATAAGTGTATGAACTAAGAGCAAGTATAGATCGTGTATAAAAACACTTGTGTCGTGTACAATCTTTTGCTATCATGTACTGTGAGAGGAAAGATTGCGGTTGTTCTTTTCGTAACTTCTAAGTTCTGTGTTTCTGAGATCAGATGTCCAGGTGAAGTGTGTATCTTCAATATTTATAGCCTTGAATCTCCATAAATGTGTCTTTGTAACGGTCGATCTTTCATAATGGCTTTGATGGTTTTGATCGGTTATAGTTGTTGGTATTTATGAGCATTGAACCTGCATTAATTAAACAAGAGAAGAACGTTGGGCCGTGCGTTAGTATAATCGTGGTCGAGTATATTTTTACGATGGTCGTGCAACGCTCGACCGACTTCCACGGAAGTGTCGACGAGTGTTGCAAATATGTTTGGTCGATATGATCTTATTTTAATACAAGAATAGTCGTATGAAATGATGTCGTCTGTCGAGTTCGTAAATTTTTACCCAAACAAAAACTATAATAATAAAAACTCTAATGATTAAAATTTGTTTATTATTAGACAATAATTTAAAAATAACAATAATTAAAAGTTATAATAATTAAAAACTTAAAATTGATTATATATTAAAAATAATTAGAAGTTGTGTAATAAAGTAAATTTATTTATTTAATTAAATTCTTTTTTAAGATTATATATTAAAAATAAAAAAATAGAAGAAATATTTTGATTTAAACATCACCAAGTAGATAAATTGATCTAGTTATAGAAAAAAGGTAATTAAATTAATTAATGGCATGGACACTCCATGTGCATGTCATCATCCTCCCAATGGTAACTTTTACTTTGAAGTGGTTCTATAATTTGACATGGGGTTCATGAATCTCACCATTGCAAATTTGGAGATACTCTAAAGACATTAGTTGGTATTGTAATCCTTCCACTACCTCCGTACTCATGGTAGAGCCAGGATTTGATAAAGGGGAGCATAGATAAGTCAAATAATTTGAAAATAAAATTTTAGATATTTGTTTTTTGAAAATAAGAAAAAACAACGATATGATATTATATTGATAAAACAACGAGCTTTACAAGATTTAATAGTGATTTAGACGAGTTTTCATTTTCTAAAACGTATCTATGAACTTCATCTCAAATATTAGGACTGTAATCTAAAACCTTAACTAGAAACAAATATTAACATTGTTCTTATTGGACATAGATGACTAACCACATGTTATTTTTCTCTTTAATAAATACTTATTAAATATTATTAAATGTTAAATTAATCAACCACTTATACACATGGAAAATACTTAAAAACAAATTTACATAGTCTAAAAAAAAGCGTAGAAGTGTTTTTTTTTTACATAAATTTGTGTAAAGAAACAAATTATACACAAATTTACCCATGTAAAAAAAAAAATTCTTTTTAGTCTAAAAAACTTTGTGTATAAGATTTTTTCATAGAAAAATGGCTAAAAATAAAAAAGTGGGGAAATTGGCTTCCTACATTCTATTCAAACCAGAGCATTTCTTTCTTTAAAAAAAAACATTCTAATCAGACCGTAGCAGTAATAGGCTTATATGGAAGGCTGATTACTTCAATTGCGATAATGAAAAATCATTTCATTTATTAATTCACTAGAAGCGTACTCGTGCAATGCAGCGAGATACATCACAATTTTAATGTTTATTTTTATTTTTTGTTTTTTTATTGATTTACAGTACGATTTTTGATGGTTTTTATTAGTGATAATGTTTTTTTATATATAAATTTGTTTAATTTAGGCTTAACAATATAATGTTTTTTATATAAAAAAATTAAGTAGTTTGTTAAAATTCATTAATTATCTTATATATTTTAATTTTTTTTATATTTAAATTGAGATGTTTATCCTGTTTTGATTATGTTTATCAGAATTCAAATTTCATAATTTTAGGATTTGGGGATTAGAGATAAGGATTTTGGGGGATAAGGATGAAATTTATTAATTAGGGTTAAAATCATTTAAAAGTAGTACATATTGCTTCATTAATTATTTTTTAAGAGATTTTAAGTAGATTAGCATTAAATAATAATACATAATGCTTAATACATCACGATTTTAATGTTTATTTTTGTTTTTTGTTTTTTATTGATTTATAGTACGATTTTGGATGGTTTTTATTGAGTGATAATGGGTTTTTATATATAAATTTGTTTAATTTAGACTTAACAATATAATGTTTTTTATATAAAAAAAATTAAGTAGTTTGTTAAAATTCATTAATTATCTTATGTATTTTAATTTTTTTATATTTAAATTGAGATGTTTATCCTGTTTTGATTATGTTTATCGGAATTCAAATTTCATAATTTTAGGGTTTGGGGATTAGAGATAAGAATTTGGGGGGATAATGATGAAATTTATTAATTAGAGTTAAAAGCTTTACAGGTAGTACATTAGGCTTTAGTAGTTATTTTTAAGAGATTTTAAGTAGATAGCTTTAAATGATAGTACATAAAGCTTAGTGAGTTGTAATTAAGAGTTTTTTATGTCATCTTTATAATATAGTATAGATATATGGAATTGATTATCGCAAAATCATTTCATTTATTAATACATATATGGAATTGACGTAGGACCCAATTCTATTTCTTTGATACATCGATTCACATCGACTCCGAAAGTTGTTTTCTTTCTAGAGTCCTTAACTTCCCTAATTTTAATTTAGTGAGAAAGCGTGTATACTTGAAGGGAAGTGCAGATCTGGAGTGTTTGGACAAGAAATAAAGGCTTTGCAGCAAGCGGAGTTGTACCGAAATTCCATTTTCCAATCATACGAGAAAAGAGTCCATTGGGTCTGGAAAAGTAGTAGAAGTGTAGAATAGTCAAATAAGATGCTAACCATTTGTAACACCCCAAAAAAAAATTCTAACATTTCTACTGAAAATTCGGCATGACCTCTTCGAAAAGTCATTAAATACCTATTTTATATCTTGTGAATCATATGTATATATATATATATATATATATATACTAAACAAATCCCAACACAAAAGCGGGTATTTGCACCGCATATATCAACTAATACTCACAAACATATTACAGATATGCTGATATACAATCTATTTAAATATTATCTTGAACTAATCTTCAGTCCCAATCGATACGGTACTCAAAACACCGTATCAGTAATACTATTGCTAAACAATGCTTACCTCCACTAGCACCATCAATAATATCATATGATCTTGATCCTGGGATACACGTCGAAAAATAAAACAAATCAGGCTTCACGGCTGGCGAGTTCAAGAGTTTCTGTAATAAAACATAACATTAAAAATCAATCTGTTCCAAATATTCAAGACAATGCATGATTTGTAAACATTAGTAATATGTAAACCAACACATTACTTAATTCACTCTTCACCGAAAATAATAAAAGACGCGGTTATTATTTTCACATTGAGGCAATAACAATGCACCACGTGGGGGAGACCCACAACAATTCCGGAATCAATGAAGGATCACTACCTAGCAGTCCACTTATCCGTTAGACTAATTTCGGCATAATCACCATGTGCACGTTGTGTCCTTCTGACACTATGCCTATTAGCTGAGTATCTGACACCAATAGTGCTCTATACTCAAATACAACACCCGATGGGAGCAACCCATCTAACTGTAAAGGGAGCGACCCTAGTACAAACGCAACAAAGGGGGTGACCCTAAGTCGCCAGATCCGGACCTAATACATCACCGATAGAGCACACCAATTGCTCAAAAACCTTCATTATACAAAGTACGTTTATCAATAGTTTAAATCAACAACATGCTAAATATACATCAAGTTTTAAATACATAAAAATGCATTTCATACGGTTCTTCAAAATAGTTTAGCATGCTCATTTTCACCTTCAAAGTTACTTTGTATAAAACTTTAAATAACCGCATTTCATAACACCGTTTAAATCATGCATATTTCCACAACACACATTTAAACACAAGCATCATGAATCAGTCATACTTTTGACGTGCACCCAGTTTTAAGACTACTTGAACTCACCTTTGCTAGATTAAGTTAAATCTAGCTTTTACCCGACTTGCCCATTCATCTTGCTACCTAGACAAGCAAGATATGATCACCAAATCAATATAATCACTCTAAACAAAATATTTAGCCAACCCTACATTTCCAATCCATTAAGAAACTCCCCAAATTGATTTAAGACCAACTTTATACGACTTTTACAATTTCTGACACTAATTTAATTTAACCCGGTCACTTGCTCTTATTTCTTTTTAAAACTATTTCATTCTATTCTTCAAAGCAAGTTAATACACATTTTAAAGTTATGCTTAGAAGGTTTACATATTCATATAATCATATGTCACTTAAACTCTAGCTAATACATATATTTTCTACATTTTGAGGCGAACCGAAAGTATACATTCTTTAACTTTGAAAATCCATCATGATCCATTTGAAATGTTGACTTGATCACTGTAACACCTTTATAAATCCATATTAACTATATCCCTTGAATTAATCTAATATCATCTTAATGTTCTTATAAAATAAATTACATCAAGTGTCTTCACATTTTCATATTGAAATCAAAACTTCAAACTTCATCACCAAAGTTTGACTTTTGAAATAGTCAAACTGTTTTGTTTCAAATCGTAGTTTCTTGATTGATCTCCATAAATGGACCAAAGGCCATTGAAATCTCACATAATGACTCTAACATTATACTTTCAAAGAAGTCAACACATAATCTAGTCTTGGGTTGGATTTGGATTGACAAACATAATGTTTCTTTGTTGTAAAGATTTTAATATAAATTTGGGTCTAGTATGAAATTCATCAAAGTAACATGTAACTCTCATTCGGCTCAACACCCTTGAGCACTTGAACATTTAGAACCCTAAAGTCTCAAATGAAATTTAAAAACCGAAAACCATTCACCAAAACAACCCAAAATTTCCACTCTTGAACTCAAAACCTAAATTTCTTGAATCAAAGACATACTTGCAATTAACCACTTAAAACTTCACCAAATCTTCTGATTTTTGAGTATGTTGTTCTCCTCAATGTTATGAACAAGTTCTGTGAATAAGTTAAACACCAAATACTAAGAAATCATAACCTAAAAAGGAATTTCTTTCGGTTTTTCATACCTAGAAACCCCCAAAAAAACGTTACTGTAAATGGTACAAAAATCGTATCTAAACTCTTCAAAATACAATCTCCACCGTTCAGATTAATGATTAGTGAGTTAGGAAGATACCTGTAAAATTTCAGCTCGATCAGACCACGTTTGCTAGTTGATCAGTTCACTTGATTAAGATCACGCAGTGCTGCTCGAAAATCCAAAAACCCTCCCTCTTTTCTATCATCGAGAACTCTGTCATTTTCTTTCTTCTTCTTTTCTTTCTTTAAATACACACTACCTCGAATCCCTTATTCACTCTCCATTTTTTTTTGGTTAACGTAATCTCATGGCATTTAAAATACTATTTCATTTTAGACTATGGTTTAATTTCTAGTTCGATAATTTCTCAATACGCTAGCACTACATACTTACACGTACTTCATTGCATCATTATTTTATTTAATTACTAAGGATATATATCTGATAAATTTCTGGGTGTTACAATTCTCCCCTTCTTTAAAAGGATTTCGTCCTCGAAATCTAGTTATATGAATAACTGTGGATATCGCTTCTCGATTTCGGTCACGGATTTCCATGTAACATTTGCCCCTTATCGTTTCCTCTAGTCCACCATTAACTAGAGAAATGTCTTTGTTTGCCAATTCTTGCTTTCTTTCAAATATATGTCTTCCGTGTCTATATAATATGATCATTAGTGTGAGTTTCGGACATTGAAATCACATTTTCCTCATTGGCCATATACTCGCGTATATAACACATATGGAATGCACTGTGAATACCTAACACATTAGGTGAAAGATCCAATCTACAAATTTGGGATCCTGCGCATTACGAATGGTCCAACGAGCTTCCCATATTTTCCCCAAACCAAATGATTCCATCCATGGAGACACTTAATAAAGACTTGATCCCCGATTTGAAATTCTACAAGCACTTTTCATTTGCATGATCGTCTTTACTTTATTAGTTGTTGCATGAACGATCTCTAGATGTACACATTGTTCCTCACCCGCCTAGAACCAACAAATTAGAGCAGGACAAGTTCGACCATACAACACCTCAAACAGGAGTCATACCTATACTCCCAAGATATCTAATATTATACAGAATCTTACGACCGGTGGAATCCCAACTTCCCTCAAAATTGATAACACATTATCTCAACATGAATAGTTAGCTCACCCTTACCATCTATTTGGGATGATGTGCAATACTAAAATTTATTCTCGTCCTAAAAGTAAAATTGTTGTCTCGACTAAATACTACTAATAGTGGCACCTTGTGCCTTGAGACAACCACATAAATATACAACTTTGATAGTATATTCATCGATCACGATTCTTTCATGCTAAAAGATGAGCGCCCTTTGCCAGTCTATCAACTATCGCTCAGTTGGTGTTCATAACCTTTCAATGTCTTTAGCAAAATGATCTAAAAGCCAAATTAACATGCTTCAGTTACTATTTAGGAATCTGTAAAGACTCCAGTCGCCCATAAGGTCTAGTATCTCCGGTACTCGACTTTAACTAGTGAACATGTCATACATTTCTCCACATATTGAGATACATCTAGCCTACATGCCACTTGTAACACCCTCAAATATGGAAATAGCAACTTATTTAAATTTTTCTAAATACATCAATAATTGAATCATCTACAACCACAAATTAGATTCAACTTCAATACACAGACATTCAATCTTTACATACAAACTATAAAAGGACGGGTGCTACCAAAACCCAATAATAGTCGCTATCTCCAACTTGCGGAAGACTTCCCCAATTACTTACTTTAGTGTCTAGCTAAGGCTCTACGCTTCATAGAACTGCTAGAACTCAACTCCCAACTGAAACCTGATGCACATGCCGACAAATAAAAGGGTTAGGCTTAACGCCTAGTGAGCTCAAGAGTTTTCAACATATATAATTAAATCATTTAGAAAGGAAGGATGCGAATAAAATCATAATCTTTCAAAATGATATGCTTCACTTATGAAAACAACTCATTTACCAATAACAATGCACTTTGTACGAAAGAGGCACCGGGTTAACTGTTAACCAAAACCAAACTGCTTTAAAGACGAGGATCTCAATATGAGACACATATATATATAAAGTAAACCGGAACTTGCTACAAAGTAAAATAGAGAGCGGACTCCCAATTTTATAAAACACGGTTAGCACTTTGTAACTTGAAATACCCAACACGGGTGAAACGTGACACACAACCCATAAATCATAGATGAAGATATATATAATTAAACATCGTCCGGAACACGTCTTTAAACCCAAAACTCACACGACCATAAAATGGACGAGAATGAATACCGACACGTGGAAATGACGCGGTCCATGCGAACCTTAGTATACGTGGGAAGAACCCAATATTAGAACCATCAATTGCCGTCATTCACTTAAAAACTCTTTTTGGTAAAAACACCACATTACCCAAATAAAATACCACGAATCAACGATGAGGAGATCCGTAAACACCGAGAATAGAGAACACGTAAGTAGGCCGTTCACGCGACTTCCTTACATGTCCTCTAAACGTTTCCATCTTGGGTGGCGAGAACACGTGAATGGGGCCACCCTTGATGTTGTTGGATTTCACCACGAACCCCGGACTTAGTTCCCATGCCATACCAGACATCACAACCTCAATCCGTATTACTGCCTCTAGCCCTACTCCGTCGAGTTCCACCCCAAGGACTTACGGGCACGGGTGCCTATCCAACCTAGACGAGTTACACCTCAACGGCTCGTGCCGCTTATTGCCTACTCGCTAGCAAACCCGAGCGGTCACTAAAAGTAACCCAAAACCTCCGACCTTACAAGACCAACAGAACTTACGTGCCTATGGATCCATTACAACACTGTCTAACGTTACATGACTCCAATTGGATGACCACACACCCAAAACATGTAACTCACCAACGATACGAAATTAATCGTCATCTCAGTCAAAACCCCCACTGGTTATGACTCCGGACAAACGTCCACACTGCTCGTTTAAATCAAAAACCCTGCTGGTTATAACTCCGGACAAATGTACACACGACTTGTTTAAATCAAAACCCCCGCTGGTTATAACTCCGGACAAACGTCCACACGACTCGTTTAAATCAAAACCGATCCAAAGACCCAACGCCTTACATAAATTTCCAACAAAAGCCTTTGTACATAAAAACACGTTTAGCCGACTGACAAAGACACAACGGTCCCAAAAGTGTAATAATAACACAAACTCAACATTGATTGCGGCAAACCATTTCCCAAATAAACTCTTTACTCTTATTTCCCAAAATACCTCGCGACACAGTCATGCACATTTTCCAAATAGACGTAAGTACAAAATCATGTAAATGACATTTACATCAAATGGACTCCATTTATATAATGTACGTCAAAGAAACACATCAAAATGCTTTATTTGTCAACAAGCCCAAAATCACCAAAAATGCATGAGTCATGAGTGTCTAAAGACGGATATAACCAAATACTCAACTTATCAGCAGTTAACCATTTCATGTAAAACGCTTTAAAATAAACATTTTGGCATGTACATCGTTTTCACAAATCAACTTGAACTCACCTTGCTAGATTTAGGCTAAATCTAGATTTCACCCCACTTGAGCTCATTTGAAGAAACTTGAATCCATAAGCACGATTCTTCCAAGACCTAGATCCACACATTTCCAAACATAAACAATCATAATCAACCCCTTTAGAAATGTTCCCCAAACATTTACATGAACTTTTCATCTTATACCAAAACCCTAATTTCCCATACTTGAAGAAGGAGAAGATTACCTCAACCAATAGCTTGAATCACCAACCAAAACACTTGTAGATCTCCAAAACGAACCATAAGCTTCTAATCTTCAAATGATGAAAGGTTTAGACGAATCCCCCAAGAACTTGGTGAAGAATATGAAGATGAAGGTGGTTCATGATATCAACTAGATAGATGAGGAAGATTCATGTGGTTTAAGGAGGAAAACCCTAGAAATGGGTTAAGGTTCGACTTTGGGGTTTGGGGGCCGGTTTGGGAGAGAAGAGTGGAGAGTGTTAGGGTTTGGTTGAGAGGTAAATGAGGCTAAATGGCTGAAAATCGGGTTTTAGCTCAACAGGGTGCTCCGCGGGTTATGCCGCAACATTAAGTTGCGGCATAAGCCGCCCGTTTCCCCCGAACACTCACATCCAGTGAGTTACGCGACTTGTGCCGCGAGTCAAAGTCGCGTGCCAAGTCGCGGTAGTCCAAAACTTCGGTTTTCTCGTGTCATTCGAACCAGATTCGATTCCCGATGATTCCAAAGTAAAACTTTCCTGAAATTCGATACCTTTACGTCCCACGAGTCAACCGACTCCTAAAATAACACCTCGGGAAATTCCCAAATTTACGGGTGTTACACCACTGGTAATACATCATGTCTCGATACATCTTTGTTCATTCTAATAAAGTATCGGGACTGGTATACATCTTTAGTTAAAATCCCTTTTATGTCTGTCGAGATTAATCACCTAGGTTGATCCCTCGTATAACTTCAGTCTCAGACTGTCTTCCTCTAAAATATATATTGTTTCACCATAATCTCATTTTCAAATCATCTTCATGTAAAGCTTCTATCTAAGCCACCATTCACACTTGACCTTAGTTCTATTCAAACATATTTAGTTTACACAATCGCACAATGTTCTTTCTGACTTAAGGCATTTACTACAACCTTTGTATTACCAGGATGATAAAGAACTTAACAATATTAGTCCTTAATTATATTCAACCAACACCAATGCATCATATCCAACCCTTTTTAATTTGGTGCATACTTCAAAATCTTAAGATCTGTAAAGAGTTTATATATGGTACCGTATAGAGAATGACGTCATAATCATTAAAGCAGATATAACCGCTACAAGTTCCAAATCATGAACGAGATAATTTTTTTTCCGCATCCGTTTACTTGACTAAAAGATACACAATCACCTTACCATTTGCATCAATATGCATGCCAAACCTAATCTCAAGACATCACTATACACTCCTAAGTCCTCTAATCCCTAGGACAATGATAATACAAGAGTTCCACAGGATATCAAATGTCATACCTTGTGCCTCCAACCAACCCTACTTGACATTTTTTTTTGTAAGAGTCATCAAATGTGATGAGATATTCGAGAAATCTCGAAATAATCTTCTATAATAACTTACCTAGCCACGATAAACATCGAACCTATAACGAGTACTTCGTTGTCTCCTAATTCATAAAGGCTTCAATCTTTGTCGAGATAACTTTAATTCCGTTTTTACTGATCACGTGTGCAAGAAATTAAACCCCGGGTAACCAAAATTCACACTTAGATTCTTTTTACATATATTGACCTCTTAAAATCTTCAATAGTTCATAAAAGTCCTCCTCATGATCATCCTCGTTCTCTGAATAAATTAAGATATCATCAATGTTACAGACTTGTCCAACAAAAGACAACAAGCTCGATCCATAAGGTCCATGAATGTGAATGGAATGTTCGTCAAGCTAATGGCATCGCAAGAAACTCATAGTGTCACTAGTGCATCCAAAATTTTTGTTTTGGTAGTGTTTTCTTCTCACACTTTCAATAGATGATACGTTGATCTGAGATCAAATCATTGAAAACGACATGTTCTTTGCAACTTCACAATAATATATATACATTCTCCAGAACTTGCCTTTATTCTTAACGAATAGAACTAGGCTTGCCAAGGCGAGGAACGAGATCATATAAATCCTTTATTAAGTAAATCGTGAAGTTGAGATCGGATGGTGGATGGTAAGGAGTATGAGTTATAGGCTAGTCGTAGGAACTAGGTTAATACAAAATTCAACTTTGCTATTTGATGCGCTCCTCGGTAGGTCATCTAGAAATACATCCGAAAACTTATTAACTACATGAACATCCACAAAATTCTTCCTTTTTACCTTGGCATCAAACACATATGTTAAATAAGATATCAGCCTTAAGCAAGACACTATCGAGATTTTGTCAATAAAATGAACCCAATATTTCTTGACCCACATTTTTCATAAACGAACACCGCATCACCATTTGTTCTCATAATTCGGATAATCTTTCTAGACATAATTTATATAGCCTATCATCAACAAATGCTACATTATAAAATAGGTCGGATCATAACGAGACAATACTTAAACTATGAATTCTTCCAAAATACGTTGCATTAGAATCTTAAAACATACTTCACCTGGTCTTAAATAATGGCGACAGAAAACTAATTTACAATCTCAACATTATTAATGTAAATCCACAAATGAACAATCTTCTAGCTAACATTAATACTCATTAGGTCGGACATTTTCCCCTGTCGAGCTCAGTCTTTCATGCTCCTTGTTTTATTGTAAGGTTTACTCATTACAATTCCCAGCAATACCCAAATATGATCCATACATATCTCATCAAGCGTATATAAGATTATGTTTCAAACATTAGGCTTGACTCTAAACCCAACATGTTGTTCAATCAATTAAGAAAAAAAAACGCGAGGGAACATTAAAATCTACTTGGAAAGACTTCCACTTGATGAATATAATTTTTTAAAACCATATCAAAACATAACCCAATTAAGACCAAACACAACTCAGGATACGGGCATGAATTTACCATTTTAATCTTATATATCTTTTTTTTAACTACCGTTTCCCAGACATTCTCATGATAACTCTTATCCTATAGTCACCCCATTTATCATAGATCCTCGGTCATAATTCAAACTTAAGCACATAACGCTCGGTTTAAGACTAGGTTTCCAACCTAATTCTCTTAAATCATCGCTCTGATACCAACTTGTAACATCCTAAAAAAAACGTTACTGTAAATGGTACAAAAATCGTATCTAAACTCTTCAAAATACAATCTCCACCGTTCAGATTAATGATTAGTGAGTTAGGAAGCTACCTGTAAAATTTCAGCTCGATCAGACCACGTTTTCTTGTTGATCAGTTCACTTGATTAAGGTCGCGCAGTGCTGCTCGAAAATCCAAAAACCCTCCCTCTTTTCTATCATCGAGAACTCTGTCATTTTCTTTCTTCTTCTTTTCTTTCTTTAAATACACTCTACCTCAAATCCCTTCGATAATTTCTCAATACGCTAGCACTACATACTTACACATACTTCATTGCATCATTATTTTATTTAATTACTAAGGATATATATCTGATAAATTTGTCGGTGTTACACCATTAACCAAAAACCCATTGAGGCTTAAATCATTTTTGAGATCATGCATGTTTTCACTATCTGATGGCTATAACCATTAACCAAAAACCCATTGAGGTTTAAATCCATGGATGCACTAATAGACAATAAGGCAGGATACAATACGTGGCCAAACAGAGATTTCACCATCAAAACAGACCCAGATATATAGACTGCAACTGTAAACATCATTCATTATGGAACAAGACAAACAAACAACACGAACAAGCGGTGTATCATCCATCACCACACTGACACTCATCACCTGCTGCTAAAAAGCTGGTTTCCTTTTATACAAATTAAAGACGATGTGAAATTAAGTCCAACTGCCACCATCAAGCACTTGGCCGCCGGTGGTTTTTTAACCGCCACCGTATTCTACCTCTCTCCTCCACCCAAAAAAAAACAGAAGAGATAGGTCACAATAACACTTCACACGACCCTATTCTAAACCACACACACACAAGTACGAAAAAGCACCTAAACTGATAAAAGAGCCTCTCTAATACGAGCCCTTTTTTTTTGTGGGTGCCATCTGTTTGATGAAATGCCTACGTGAACTGTCCACCGGTAAATGTCTGCCCGAAGGACCAACCGGCGGGGACAGCGTTGTTGCAGACGACTGTGCGGCCATCACTGGTGGTCACCTTGAAAGACAAAGCTTGCCCATCAAGGTTTGAGTTGCTCTGCCAGTTCTGGCCCCAATTCCTCGACATAGGCACCCATCCAGTCTTTGAACCTTTGATTGCAACGGCGGTTACATCCCCTGCTCCTCCTACGTTTGTTATCAGCACCAAGTTGAAGTATGAGTGTCCATTCACTGTGAATCTGATCCCTCCCTTTTTCTTACAAGGTACCCTGTTTAAAGATTTTATCAACTGTCAGCTTTTTTTGCTACCCATTAAAGAATTGTTCTTTTTCTGATATAAATTTTCTTTATTTCTGAACATAATCAAAAGGAATTTGAGAACATGGCTTAGGAAGCTTGTGCCTTTTTGTGTAATACCATGTAAAAGTACCCCACAAGATCACTTTAAAAGACCTTTTCTACCACTATACTGAATTGTCAAGAATGGTTACCTTTTTGTGTAATACCCAGTAAGTAAAAGCACCCACACGATTTCTTTAAAACAAATTCATCTTATTATAGAAATTTTAGGATTTGTGAATTCAAATAAGGAAAAAGCTTCAACCTTTTTCATTTGAATTTCATGATTCTTGCATGTATTGTAATTGTAATGAAATAATCTATTTAGGTGGTATTACCTCCTGTAATGAACAGGAACAATTCCAGCTCTGTATTGAGCGATTTGCTGAAAAACAGGCTGAGAGAGATCAAAGTGTTGTTGGGGAGGGTTACACCATCCACCTGCATTATTTGGCAAGGCATTGTTTGGAGGGCAGAAATTAGTAGCAGTGACCACTATAGAACCAGGATGGCACCATTTTGGATCGCCTGCACACTTTATTTCAAAGCAAGCTCCACAGCTCCTCCCATTGTTGAATAGTGTTGTACTCAGTGCTGCTGTGTTTGTACCATACCCTTGACTGTATAGGTTCCCATATCCACAAGCCCCACCTGCACAAAAAAATTTCAATCTTGTTGTACTTTACAAAAACTCTTCTTTTTTCGTAAATAAATGCATGAGTTGGGGTATAAAGTTATTGGTTTGGCTTTTACCCATAGTGCCAGAAGCATCACCAGCTCCATAGAAGGTGGCATGAGCATCCACCCAACCTCCATTGTAGCCTTGAACCATTGAGACCATTGACAGAATTCCCACCACTAAAACCCCAATTGGAGCCATTTTGCCTGCTGCACACATAGACAAATATTGTGAGACTTTAAATCTTTTAAACTTCAAGATTTGTGAGAATCTTGAAAAGAAATGAATAAAGGTTGGACCTTTTGAGAAATGCATGCAAGGGAAGTAATTAAGAGGAGGGTGTTGTTGATGAAATGTGAAGGAAGGAAAGGGGAATAAATAGAGGGTTGATAGGGGTAGTTTGGTAAAAACATGTTAAAGGTTTTTTTTCTATTTCTTTTGGTTTTATTTTTGCAAAGCTAAACACGTTTTGAGAGATGACACTTTCTTATGGCCAGGTGCAGCAACATGAAATCGCCAGGTGCCAAGTGGGGTCTCTGCTCTTATATGAAAGAAGCAAATTTTGCATCAAGACAAGGTTATGCACCACTTTTATCACATGAAAATACAAGTCAAATTGGTATTACTTGTGAAAATACATTGAATCGTATGATATTACTCTTAAAAAGAAAATCCTTCTCGAAGGTTTTAACATGTATAAAAGAAAATTTTCCATGTTTAGCCTATGAAATACTCTAAAAAAATGTTTAAACCTATGAAGTACTTGTGAAAAGGTTTTAACATGTATAAAAGAAAAATGTCCATCCTAAAAACAAAATCTTTCTTGAGGGATTTGGATTTCATGGAGGGATTTGCATATGGAAGAATTTGAAATATTTATGCGTTTGGTTTGCGGGATTGGAATGGAATGGATTGGAATGGAATGGATTGGATTTCAAGGAGGGATTTGGATTTGGAAGGATTTGGATTTGGATTTGGGGGGATTTGAAATCCTTTCATGTGTTTGGATAAGAATTTGAAATCCATCAGGATTTGGATTTCAAATCCAGGCTCATTGCAAAGGATTTTGAAATCTATCAGGTAAGGGATTTTTAAATGGTCAACGGATTTCAAATCCAGTCAACGAAATCCATTCTTGCAAACGAAACGTAGGATTGGAATGCATTCCAATCCCGCAAACCAAATGCGACCTTAGTGTTTTTGGTTTGATGGAATTGAATTTTATTCTTTATAGATTATTTGCCACTAACCACTCGCTTATTTACTACACAAGGCTAGATCCGAACTAATCTTTGCCTATTCTTATGAAGGGGCTTCTGCAAATGTGTTGGTACCTGGACCATAAAAGGTAGAAAAAGCAACATAAGTGGAGTCCTTATAGTCCCTAATAATGTCGGCCTGTGCACTGATTTACGTTCAATAATCCAAGGGTTTCACTTCGACACAACATCCAGGTTTGACCCAAATTGAGCAAGGGCGGCCACTTCGTGATATTGTGCCAATTAATTCCAATTTTGAACCATTGTAAGTCACTTAATAATCAATGTATAGAATAACTTAGATTCCTATAAAACTAAATTATAAATATAATTAAATTATCTTTTTATTAACTGATTATTACAAAACAAGTGTTTTAATATATTTTAAAACTTTACTACAAACAATCCTATGAAATCAAGTGAATTACCAGCCACCCCCATGGCATTTCAAAATCAGATGTTTGTGCGATTACTATGAAATCCCGAAATTTAAAATCCTAGAAATCTTTCAAACTAAACATGAGATTGAAATGGAATTCAATTTCAAGTTCCTTTGGAATTCAGTTCCATTTGTAGGAATGCTAGGATTTGAAATCCCTGGATTTCATTGAAATCCCATGGGTCATTGGTATTTCGTGGGATTTCATATGATTTGTATGTAATTGTATTTTTAAAATATGTCGAAAACATTTGTTTTATAATAATCAGTCAATAAAAAAGTAATTTATTTTTTTATAGTTTGTTTTTATAAATTATTTATAAAAAATGGAATTCATTCCATTCCAAATCCTACAAATAAAACACACAAAATATTTCAAATCACTCTTATTCCAAATTCTTCCACGAAATCTAAATCCCTCAAAATCATTTCATAAAGTCAAACTCCCCCTAATATTATTGTCCTGGATTTGATATGTTTTTTAAAAGGTTTTACCGTGTTTGGTCTAAAACGTATGTAATATTTAACCCGATCCAGTTGTTATACTGAATTATTTTAGTTTGATTTGATTTGATTTGTATTACTAATGTACATAAATTCTTTATTTCACATGATTTCTATCTTGGTTGGTAAATTTAGAGGATGTGCACCATATTGAAACTAAAATTTCTATGTTTGTGTGGTGCATATGGCACACAAATCACGTTTTGCATCAATCTTGAATGTGAGCTGGAGAATGATTTTTGACTCGTCATAAAAATTCACCGCATTCTCACTAAAATTTGATTGATTCTATGTTTGTGTGGTCTGAAATCACATTCTGCATTGATTTTGAATATGAGATGAAGGGTGATTTTTGACTCTTCATGTGCATTAACTACATTGTACCTAGAGTGTGAGAGAAATGATCATTCAATGACATCTCTACCGACTACAATACTCTCAACTCTTTCACACTTGTAATAGATAGATAAGGTAAACATGAGTGTCGATTTACGATTCCTTTTGTTGCACTTGTTTGAATTATATCACCTCTTTTACCCATTCTAATACTAACAAATGTTTTGTTGTTTCGAGTGGTATTTGTTAGCTCTCAACTCTTTGGTGTATCGTCATTGTTGTAAACCATTTTTATGATTGGGATTATTTCGACATAATAGAGTTTTTAATTTTTCATAAGTATTATCGTATTATTCAATAATTATCAATAATATGCTATGGATTTTTCATCAAATTAGTTTGGTAGAAAATCGATAACTAACTGATGAACTAATTATTATGTTTGGTAAGACTAGTCAGTAAAACAGAGGTAATATAAAATGATTTTAAAATTATATATTAAAAAATTAATCAAAATAATATAAAAGGCATAACTAATAAAACTTAAAAAATCACTTAACCTTAACCCTAAACCCTTATTACAAGAAATGGTTTTCAAAAAAATTACTCTACAACTAACCAAACTATTTATACTTTTAATAAATTAAAAAATAAATTAGGATATAATAATTAGGGTTGTAAACGAACCGAACGTTCAACGAACTGTTCGTTAACTGTTCGGCAGAAAGTTCGTTTATGTTCGTTTATTTAATAAATGAACGAACATGAACAAGTTTTTTTGTTCGTTTAGTTAAACGAACGAACATGAACAAAAGTCTCGTTCGTTCATTTATGTTCGTTAATGTTCGTTTATCGTTCGTTTATGTTCATTTACTAAAGAAAATAAATTGACAATTAACGTTTTTTTATAAAATTAATAAGTAAACCATTGATATTTTTAATTATAATTATAATTAATATTAAATATTAAATATTAAATATTAATAATAAAAAGATTTTATTTTAGAGAGAAAAAAATAACTAAATGGAAGGCATTTGCTTTTTCACATTAGCTTTCCTTATATATCAACTTATATACCTCTTTTTTTGCTAAAATTCCGATGTGGGATGACCCTATTGTTGATGAGTCATAGCCTCTCCATATCAAAGAGAAGTGAGTTTTTCTCATCCCACATCGCTCAAAAACAACAATCTGTAGCTTTATCCCCTACTATATATATCATCCTTGTCCCTTAAATCTTCTAGTGCAATACCATTGAGTTGAGTCTCAACCGGTGACTTGAGCCACATTGGCTTGAGTATTAATCGGTGGCCTGAACCTATTGGCTTGACCAAAGTAATTTTTTTTATTGGAGTATCCCTTTGAAGTGGGTGCATCTTCTCTCTTTTTAAATTTGTTTTTGTTTGTGATGATTCTTAACGAACAAAAATAAACAAACACGAACACCATTATTTTTTAAACGAACGAACACGAACATCAAATATTTTACAAGCATTTGTTTGTGTTCGTGTTCGTTCGGTTCATTTACAGGCTGTCGGTGGTTGTTTTTTATTTATTTGTGTTCGTTTATGTTCGTTTACGTTCGTTCGTTTACGTTCGTTTAACTCTTAATGAACGAACATAAACGAACACGAACAAACATATTTTCTTAACGAACGAACATGAACACAAAAAATTTCGTTCGTTTACCGTTCGTGTTCGTTCGATTACGTTAAATGAACGAACCTTCGTTCGGTTCATTTACAACCCTAATAATAATACGAGTAAAACAAAGAAGCAGCATTGGAAGTAACAGCGGAAGGATTGGGTATTCTATGCTTCCTAGGGAAAACCAAAAACTACATGATACAATATTATTATGTCATTTTGACTTTGAAAGTTGGTGTAATTTTAATCTTCAAATTCACATGGGTCTAACTTCTACAACTATATCCAAAAATATATGTGATTTTTTTGAACGAAATTATGGACTTTCATCACTCTTATCCACATAAATCCATGTCGTTTTCCTTCATCAAATATATCGTCTCTATATATTATTTACAATGAATTTATTTAGTGGTGTTATTGAGTTTGATTTGTATTTCCCTTCTACTATATATATATATATATATAAAGGTAATTGAAAATATCACTCTCAATATAAAATAAATATAAATATAAATATATTTGAAGATAATTTGTATTTTGTTAGTCACATATTCTTAATTTTGCATTGTTTTATCGTCATCCAAAACTTGTAGGTTATTTTGACATACTATTAGTTCGGTTGATAGTCTGAACTAATAAACTTATGCCTATTGTGATTTACGTTGTGTATGTATGTTTAAGAATAATCAATTTGTAAGGGTTGTTGACAGTTACAATTTCGTATTTCAAGTGATTTACGGTCCCAAAAGTGATAACAATAAATCACGTGCAACTGACTTGTTACAACAAATGCGGAATAACGAGATCTAAATATTATATATTTCGGTCTATTGATTCATACCGATCCACATACGTAAATATAGCAGTTATCGAATATACGATAAAATATAACGAAACAACAAATAAATCGAGACAACAAGATTTAACGTGGTTCCACTATCAGAGTGATAATATACATCCACAGGGAGAGAGAGATCTTTATATTACCAACCGGGATAAATTACAACGTGTTTATGAGATCCTTGGATCAACAAATCAGCTACCCAAATGTTCCTCCAGAACAAGATATCAACAAGGAACAAGGAAGAAGAAGAAGAAAACTAAAGGTAAGTCTTCTTTTTACTGATAATTTCAGGCACTACGTTGGCAGGCATATATATATATATATATATATATATATATATAGGGATGGAAAAGGAATAAGACAAAAAAAAGGAAGAAATGAGCAAGTGGGGTATGGGTTGGCAATGCTTATGAAAGAAGGCATGATGTACACTGGTAACAATCCTTTCATGTCTTCTCATGTACCATGTATGTATGTGTAACACCCTAAAATTTAGGGAAAATAAAAACTTGAAAATTCGGCAATATGACTGTTGTAAACTAAGCAATCCCTGATTTAACAATAACCTGTCAAGACATTCCCAAGGTGTCATCCCGAAACGGGGAATACCGTATAGTGATTACAAAACCCAAATGAATGAAGAATAAAAATACGACAACCTAATAATCTAAAAGGTTCTAATAGATTATGGTCGGGTGTCACTATTCTCCCAAAATCGGTAATTATCAAACCGAATTCCGGTCTCTAGATCTCCCAAAATGACCGCTCTCGATCACACGATCGATCACTCATTCCTGACGGTTCCCTCCACTAGGATACCCTGTCATACATGACAACCAAAGAAACAAGTGTTAGGCTAGGACCTAGTGAGAACATATAAGCGTAAGATAATAACGAAATGGAATTACAACATATGAACGTCAGTGTTTACATGGTTTACAACCGAATGACTTCACCTGTCATTCAACCTGAAACTACAATATAATCTCGTCAATATACTTATGATTCCACCCAAGCCATCTAGTGGATAGCATCAACCCAAACCGGGTCTTTAGCCTATTCGAGACATCAACTCAAACCGAGTCTTTAGCCTATCCGAGACATCAACTCAAACTGAGTCTTTAGCCTATTTGAGACATCAACTCAAACCGAGTCTTTAGCCTATTCAAGACATCAACTCAAACCGAGTCTTTAGCCTATTTGAGACGTCAACTCAAACAGAGTCTTTAGCTTATTTGAGACGTCAACCCAAACCGGGTCTTTAGCCTATTCGAGACGTCAACCCAAACCGGGTCTTTAGCCTATTCGAGACATCAACTCAAACCGAGTCTTTAGCTTATTCGGGACTTCAACTCAAACCGAGTCTTTAGTCTATTCGTCAAGTTTCCAATGTGACCCACCCATAACCCATTAGCTTCATACAACTCGTAACACATGCTAATATCAAGCATTCTCTCTAATACTCATCATTTGAGACATCATCCCCAAATGGGATTTTAGGTTAACTTCACATTATCAAATCAAGAGGTAAGAAGAGATGTGTATAGCTACCAACACATCATTAAGTATGTATATAAGTTGAAGAGTCGATAATACACTCACCTTGGTGATTTCTTAAGAGAAACCAAACCCTAGAAATGGAAAGTGGAGAGTTGAAGGCTTGAGGAGTTGGTAGAAGCTAGGATCCTTCCAAAACCGCACCTAAGGATGCATAAGCATTTACTTCACCATTAATACTCATAGAAGATCATTAAATGTTGTTGGTGGAATTAGGGCAAGAACCTTACCAAAAATCGCAGGAGCAAACCCACAAAACGCTTCCAAAACCAGTTCTAAAAGATAAAGTCTCGAAATGGGGTTTTTATACCAACAGTGCCCGTCGGCGACTATGACATGGCGACTATGCCAATGGCATAGTCGCAGGGCAATGTCGCCCGCATTGGAACCCTCGCGGTACCACGCTCGCGACTATGACCATGCGACAGTGACCCGGGCAATGTCGTCGATCACTGTCGCCCCGGATGTACCGTATGTCCACTCCTCCCCGCGACTTTGCCCACGTGACATTAACAAATGTCACAGTCGCCGGACATTGTGCCTGGGGTGCGACGTACTCCGAAAATTCCTTTTTTCGTCCCAAAATGATCCGATAATGACGTAAGAAAGTTGCCCACTAAACCAAAACTCAATAACGCTCTCAGGGCATTAACGAACCAATAACTAGAATCTTATAACGATATATAAAAAGGAAAATCCACCCGAAATTACGGGTGTTACAATCCTCCCCAACTTGGAAACGATTTCATCCCCGAAATTCATACTATGTAAATAATTGAGGATATCTACGCTTCATGTCTTCTTCCGATTCCCAAGTCACATTGGCACCACGGTGGTGCTTCCATTGCACTTTCATCATTGATACCTCTTTGTGTCAGAGTTTCTTGATTGCTTTCTCCAAAATGGCTTCGGGTTCTTCGACACAACGGTTGTCGTCCATTCGGATTTTTGATAACGGTATGACACTCTCTTCCTCTGCTAAGCACTTCCGTAAATAGCATACATGGAACGTAGGGTAGATCCCATCCATTTCCGGTGGTAAATCCAACTTGTAAGCTTGAAGTCCGATACGCTCGAGAATAGTAAACGGTCCAAGGAAACGGGGACTTAGCTTCCCACGCTTTCCAAACCGGATCAAACCCTTCCAAGGAGACACCTTTAACATCACACGGTCTCCCACTTAGAACTCCACCGGCCTCCTCTTCTTGTCGGCATAACTTTTCTGACGATCTTGCGCCGCTTTCAAACGCACAATCTTCGGACCGACAAATTGCTTCTCTCCCACCACTAACCAACTTATGGGGTTCTACACTTACGCCCTTAAAGAGCTTCGAATGGTGCCATTCCAAGGCTAGAGTGATAACTGTTATTGTAAGCAAACTCTACCAGAGGCAAATGGGTATCCCAATTACCACCAAAGTCGATCATGCATGATCTAAGCATGTCCACCAAAGTCTGAATCGTCCTTTCACTTTGCCCGCCCGTCTGTGGATGGTATGTAATGTAGCTTCAAGTCTCTATACATTTTTTTGCTTCCCGGGTGAATTGAATATTTGGATTTATGCGCGTCCTCCAAAAGTAGTTCTCGGTTTCCTCCAACCTTCGGTACCCAAACACGCCCGTTGAAACATTTGATTCCACGGCTATTCTCGGTCAAGAGTAACCGTTGCTTGGTCATCACTTCATCCTTGAGATTTTCCTCCAACAAGGCCTCGTCTTGTGACTCTTTGATTTTCTCCATAAGATTTGACACTAACTCAATCCTTGTAAGTTTGGACTGGAGCTTTCCACTATATTCTTTCCGGCTTAACGCATCGGCCATCACATTCGCTTTACCCGGGTGGTAAAACAACTCACAATCGTAGTCCTTGAGTAGCTCTAACCACCTCCTTTGCCTCATATTTAGCTCTTTTTGATCAAAGACATACTTCAAACTCTTATGTTCCGTGTACAAGGTACACTTCGTACCATAGAGATAATGTCGCCACAACTTCAATGCGAACACTACTGCCGCTAATTCCAAGTCATGCGTGGGGTAATTCTTCTCGTGCACTTTTAATTGCCTTGATACGTAGGCAATGACTTTTCCCCTTTGCATGAGCACACACCCCAAGACCCATCTTAGAGGCATCGCTATAAACCGCGAAGTCTTCCGACCCTTCCGACGAGGACAAGATTGGAGCTTCACAAAGTTTCTTTTGCAATGTCCGGAACGCCTTTTCTTGAGATTCGATCCATACAAACTTCGCATTCTTCTTGGTCAAGGCTGTCAACGAGGAAGCAATCTTGGAGAAGTCCTGAATAAACCTTCGGTAATAACCTGCTAATCCCAAAAAGCTTCTGATCTCGGATGGACTCTTAGGAGGTTCCCAACTCATCATGGCTTCTATCTTTGCGGGACCCACCTTCACACCATCTTTCGAGACTACGTGACCCAAAAATTTCACCTCCTTCAACCAAAATTCACACTTGGAGAATTTTTCATAAAGCTTCTCTTTCCGCAAGACTTCCAACACATCACGAAGATGACGCACATGCTCGGTCGCATCCTTGGAGTAAATCAAAATATCGTCGATGAACACGATGTACGACTTGTCGAGAAACGGTCGACACACATGATTCATCAAGTCCATGAACACCGCCGGGGAGTTCGTCAAACCAAAGGGCATCACCAAGAACTCATAATGTCCATAGCGTGTCCTAAACGCAGTATTCAGAATGTTATCCTCCTTGACTTTCACTTGATGATAGCCCGAGCGAAGGTCAATCTTTGAAAAACTTCCCACTCCTTGGAGTTGGTCGAATAAGTCGTCGATTCTAGGGAGTGGATACTTATTCTTCACGGTCACCTTATTCAACTCCCTATAGTCTATGCACATTCGCATAGTGCCATCCTTTTTCTTTACGAACAAGACTGGTGCTCCCCACGGTGACGAGATCGGCCTCACGAATCCCTTCTCGAGAAGATCTTGAAGTTGTCCCATCATTTCCTTCATTTCCGATGGAGCCAACCGGTACGGGGCTCTAGCTATCGGGGCCGCTTCCGGTGCTAGATCGATCTTGAACTCTACTTAGCGGTCGGGCGGTAGTCCAGGCAAGTCGTCCGGGAATACATCGGAGAATTCTTTTACTACATCCACGTCTTCAAGATTTTTCTTCACTAGCTTGGCATCTATAAGATATGCCAAAAAGGATGAACATCCTTTTGACAAGCACTTACGTGCCTTCACCATGCTAATGATTGTCACCTCGCTCTTCCATCTTTCGCCGTACACGGTTACCGACTCACCATTCGAGGTCGGAATTTGGATCATATTCTTTGCACAAAGTATTTCGGCATGGTTATCCACTAACCAATCCATCCCAATAACGACATCAAAACCACCGATAACCATCGACATTAAATCGACCGAAAATTTATTTTCTTCATTCTCCAATTTACAACCCTTGAGAACATCCCGAACCACGACTTGGTCACCGTCCTCTAGTTCTACTACCAAGGCATCCCCTAAGCTATTAGTGGGCACAGATAATCTCTGACAGAACGAATTTGACACGAACGAAAAAATTGCGCTAGAATCAAACAATATACGCGTAGGTACGGAGTTTAGAAGAAACGTACCCGACACTACATCGGTTGAAGCCTTTGCTTCTTCGGTGGTCATTTGAAACGCTCTTCCTGTTGCTCTAGGAGGATCCGCCTTCTTTTCTCCGCTTCCCCCCGTCTTCAACTTAGGACATTCACTCCGAAAATGACCCGGTTCCTGGCATTCAAAGCACACGATTCCTTTGACCGGGCAATCCCGACGTTCATGACCCGACTTTCCGCACTTGAAACAATTTGGCCCGCCCGAGGTGCACGAGCCAAAATGCTTGCTCCGGCACTTAGAGCACCATCTAACTTCCCGTCCAACTTCGTTTCCACGGTAATTGTTGAAAGGTCTCGTCCTTGTTGAGGGTGTAAAGTTCCCTTCCCATCTTCTCTTCTCGACCGGTCTGCTTTTTTCTACTTTGCTCGGACCGTAGGAGTCTTCTACCAACTGGGGATCCTCAATTGCCTCCCGTAGGGTGGAGGCCTTAGACACCCGCACCAAGTTCTTCATTTAGGACGGTAAACCCTTGGTGTAGGCCTTGATCTTCTCCTTTTCATTCGAGACTAGATGTCCCACCAATCCAAACTTGTTCATGAACTGCCGGTTGTAGTCCTTCAGCGACAAGTTTCCCTTCTTCAAGTTCCGGAACTCTTCTTCTATTCTGTCCATAGCCCGTTCATTACAAAATTCTTCCATCAATTTCTTTTTAAAGGTCGGCCAACTTAGTCTGGCCAAGACCGTTGCCTCTACTGACGCAGAGTAAACATTCCACCATGTTAGGGCCGCCCCCCTCAACATCTGTGACCCAAAAGTTTCCTTCTGGCCTTTCTCGCATTCACTTGATCTGAAGGCCTGTTCCATCTCTCGAACCCAATTCATACACACTAGCGGATCGTCGTTGCCCTTGAACTCTGGCGGTTGGCACCCAAGAAATGTCTTGAAAGTGCAAGTCTTAGATGCTTGTCTCGCTTCTGGAGTTGGGGTGTCATTAGTGGGAATTACGGGTCCCGTACCCCCGGATCCTGCCACTAGAACGTTTCATGTCTACGGTTAGTAGCATCTCGGTCCTAAAGCAACTTTAAAAACATTTCTTCTTGCTAGGCCATAGCCGCATTCATGGCCCGCATCATTCTGTCCGTCATCCTTGTCTCCGGAGTCACCTCTTCCATTATCGGATTGGTCAGGGCTATGTCACGATGGGGTATATGTTCCGGTCCCCCGCCCAAGACGTTTATAAACGGTGGAGGCAAGTCTGCATTGGTCACTCTAGGTTGGTCGGCCGTGGATGTCGTTGTATCCTGACCATCCGGCCGATTGCGAGTATTTACCATTGTCTGCCATACACACGCGAGAATATAGGTGAGGTATAGACCAAAAGAATTATAGACTAGAAAACGTACTACTACATTCGTTAATCATCATAACAATGGAAACAAGCATAATCACGTAAAACATCTTCATAATAACGTTAGCTAAGTGAAATTATGAACATATCATATGTAAGAATTTTCATCACCATCATCATAATTCTCAAAAAGTGTAATTTCCGTCGACTCTACTACAACCTCCCTCAAGAGTTCTACCCATTCTCACAAAATCGAAACTTAAAGTCACAACTTAAGTATACGTATTCTACATCCATACCTAGTTCACTTAAACTACGACTCTGATACAAACTTGTAACACCCTAAAATTTAGGGAAAATAAAAACTTGAAAATTCGGCAATATGACTGTTGTAAACTAAGCAATCCCTGATTTAACAATAACCTGTCAAGACATTCCCAAGGTGTCATCCCAAAACGGGGAATATCGTATAGTGATTACAAAACCTAAATGAATGAAGAATAAAAATACGACAACCTAATAATCTAAAAGGTTCTAATAGATTATGGTCGGGTGTCGCTATTCTCCCAAAATCGGTAATTATCAAATCGAATTCCGGTCTCTAGATCTCCCAAAATGACCGCTCTCGATCACACGATCGACCACTCATTATCGACGATTCCCACCACTAGGATACCCTGTCATACATGACAACCAAAGAAACAAGTGTTAGGCTAGGGCCTAGTGAGAACATATAAGCGTAAGATAATAACAAAATGGAATTACAACATATGAACGTCACTGTTTACATGGTTTACAACCGAATGACTTCACCTGTCATTCAACCTGAAACTACAATATAATCTCGTCAATATACCTATGATTCCACCTAAGCCATCTAGTGGATAACATCAACCCAAACCGGGTCTTTAGCCTATTTGAGACATCAACTCAAACCGAGTCTTTAGCCTATTCGAGACATCAACTCAAACCGGGTCTTTAGCCTATTCGTGACGTCAACCCAAACCAAGTCTTTAGCCTATTCGAGACGTCAACCCAAACCGGGTCTTTAGCCTATTCGAGACATCAACCCAAACCGGGTCTTTAGCCTATTCGAGACGTCAACCCAAACCGGGTCTTTAGCCTATTCGAGACGTCAACCCAAACCGAGTCTTTAGCCTATTCGGGACTTCAACTCAAACCAAGTCTTTAGTCTATTCGTCAAGTTTCCAATGTGACCCACCCATAACCCATTAGCTTCATACAACTCATAACATATGCTAATATCAAGCATTCTCTCTAATACTCATCATTTGAGACATCATCCCCAAATGGGATTTTAGGTTAAATTCACATTATCAAATCAAGAGGTAAGAAGAGATGTGTATAGCTACCAACACATCATTAAGCATGTATATAAGTACAAGAGTCGATAATACACTCAACTTGGTGATTTATTAAGAGAAACCAAACCCTAGAAATGGAAAGTGGAGAGTTGAAGGCTTGAGGAGTTGGTAGAAGCTAGGATCCTTCCAAAACCGCACCTAAGGATGCATTTACTTCACCATTAATACTCATAGAAGATCATTAAATGTTGTTGGTGGAATTAGGGCAAGAACCTTACCAAAAATCGCAGGAGCAAACCTACAAAACGCTTCCAAAATCAATTCTAAAAGATAAAAGTCTAGAAATGGGGTTTTTATACCCACAGTGCCCGTCGGCCACTATGACACGGCGACTATGCCAAAGCAATGTCGCCCGCGTTGGAACTCTCGCGGTACCACGCTCGCGACTATGACCATGCGACAGTGACCCGGGCTGTGTCGCCGGTCACTGCCGCCGCGGATGTACTGTATGTCCACTCCTCCCCGCGACTTTGCCCACGCGGCATTGACAGATGTCACAGTCGTCGGACATTGTCGCCTGGGGTTCGACGTGCTCCGAAAATTTCTTTTTCCGTCTCAAACTGATCCGATAACGACGTAAGAAAGTTGCCCACTAAACCAAAACTCAATAACGCACTGAGGGCTTTAACGAACCAATAATTAGAATCTTATAACGATATATAAAAAGGAAAATCCACCCGAAATTACGGGTGTTACAGTATGTATGGCATATGGATGCAAGTTGTCATCCAAGTTGTCTTCCATATTTCCCATGCAAAAAAAAAGAATCTCATGCATCAAGCACTTGTACTCTGTGCTTGGTGAATTGCCCAACACCAATAAAAACTTATCTGATTTAAGTTTTTCAACACTCCACCATGATGTGCAAATCACCCGACGAAACCAAAGCACGAATCAATCCGCCGAATACGGACAAATAGCTAATAGAGATTTATACGAGGTAACATAATGCATTTTGACCGTGACAAGCTTCGGCTCGGCCATCACCCGTCAAAATCAAAAGCAAAACAAACCTCAAGTGAGCAATCTCAATAAACGAACGCGTTAAGCAACCTAAAAACACGTACCAGGTAATAACTCCCCAAAGATGCTGCTATGTCATCTGTAGCAATATTCTCATCTCTTCCACAAAGTGCCAAACGACACCTAACACAATTTGAGTTGGATCAAATTCGAGCAATGCTCGAATGCGGCTGGCGGTAACAACTTGGTGAACATATTGACAACATTATCTTCTGATAAGATTTTCTTCAAATACGCAACATTTGCATCGTCCAAAGCTACCAGAAATGCATCACACACATTAATGTGCTTCATTCGAGAGTTGAATGCCAAATTTATAGCCAAGTGAATAGCATTCTGGCTATCACAATTAATACAGACAGTAGTCTGCTTCAGGCCCAAACCAAACAAGAGTTCCTGTAAATGAACTGCTTCTTTAGCAGACTCGACCGCTGCAATAAGTTCAGATTCGGTAGTCGATAATGCAACAACAGACTATAATCGAGATCTCCAACTGACAGTTGTTCCACCTAATGTAAAAACATAACCAGAAGTGGATTTCCAACCGAAACGATCACCTGCGTCATCTGAATCGCAGTAACCAAGAATATCATAGTTGTTTTGCATACCATAAATAAGGCCATGAGTTTCCATACCTTTCAAGTAACGAAATACAACTTTTACTACAGCCCAATATGACTTGCCCGGGTTCGATATAAACCAACTAATCACTCCAACGGAATGTGCAAGATCAGGACGAGTACATACCATAGCATACATGAGACTTCCGACTGCACTCACATATGGAATCTTTGCCATCTCACCCTTTCCAATATCGTCTACCAGAAAATCATCTTTTGTAATCTTGATGTGTCTTGGAAGTGGCGTAGAGACTGACTTTGCTTCATCAAGATTAAACCGCTTCAGAATCTTCTGAATATAGCACTTCTATGTTAACCTGAGAGTACGGGACTTTCTGTCCCGAACAATTTCCATGCCGAGAATAACACGAGTTTCACCGAGATCCTTCATTTCAAACTCTGATTTCAACCTATCTTTCAAACGGTTGATTTCAGAACGATCCCTGCAAGCTATCAGCATGTCATCAACATAAAGAAGTAGATAAATATGAATGTCACCGCTTGATCTATTATGATAGACACAAGCGTCTTTCTCACTACGCTCAAAACCCAACGAGAGCATAAATAAATTGAACTTCTTGTACCACTGTCGAGTCGACTATTTATGTCCATAAAGGGATTTTTTTTCAATTTACAGACCCAATCAGGTTTGTTGTCGGAGATGAAACCTTCCGGTTGCTTCATATAGATGGTTTCTTCAAGATCTCTGTGCAGAAAAGTTGTTTTCACATCTAATTGTTCGAGCTCCAGATCGAGAATTGCCACAAGGGCCAGAAGGACCCATATAGATGTGTGTCGAACCACAGGCATGAAGATATCGTCATACTCGATACCCTTCCACTATGCAAAGCCTTTCGCAACTAGGCGAGCTTTATAACACTTATCGTCTTTGACTTTATAGACCCATTTGCAGCCAATTGAATGACTGCCTTTCGGTGATGGACAAAGCTCCGAAGTGTTATTTTTAGATAGAGTTTCCATTTCCTCATGCATAGCTCCTAACCACTTATAACAGTGGCTCGAAGCTAGGGCCTCCGAATAGTCAAACGGCTCATCCTGTACAACATGCAAAGCATACTCAAGCTAGTCAGTAAAACTCATATTTCAAAAATCCCAATCACCATACCTATTAGGAGGACGGATAGTTCTCTAGCTCTGCCTCGCATGTACTGATACTGGAATTGTATCGCCTTGACCTCCACCATCATTCAGAATTTCCTCCTGAACTGATCTAACTGGATCAGAAGTAGATGTATCTGGTGGACTAACATCTTCTTCAGATTCTGATCTCAAAGTAAAACCATGAGCAGATGAGTTGGGTACAATAGGACTGACAATTATCTCATCTCCATCGGCTGTTGGAGAAACATAAAAGATAATTTCCGGTTTTGGAGCGGGCTGTCGATTATGATTAGACTTGAACATAATCGACTCATCGAAGGTCACATGTCGAGAATGAATCACCTTTAGGGTGACTGGGTTCCAGATTCGGTAACCCTTGATTCTATCTGTATAGCCGAGTAGAAATCCCTTGGTGTCTCTAGGATCCAACTTGTCCTGACCTGTCACATAAATATACACAGGACAACCAAATACACGTATGTATTTCAAACAGATACAACCCTTACCCCTCCAAATTTCTTCTGGAAATTTTCCCCCAATGGCTGAACACGGTAACCGATTCACAATGTGTACAGCAGTGTGAAGTGCTTCAGCCCAAAACATTTTAGGGAAACCAAATGTAACTAACATACATTAGACTTTTTCTAACAAGGTCCTATTCATCTGCTCGACGACTCCGTTTGATTGCGGATCGCCAAGTGTGGTGTACTGTCAGTGAATACCTCTATGTGAACAAAAGTCTTTAAAGTTACCATTAGTATATTCACCACCGTTGTCAGATCTAAGCACTTTTAATTTTCTACCAATCTCGACTTCGACTAGTGCTAACCAAGTTTTGAATATTTCAAAAACATCTGACTTTAACTTAATCACATACACCCAAAGTTTGTGCTAGAAATCATCAATAAAAGTAACATAGTACTTACCTCAACTGAGGGATTGTGTCGAAGATGGTCCCCAGACGTCCGTATGAACATAATTGAGGATCCCTTTGGTGTTGTGTTTTCCAACACCAAAAGAAACACGCGTCTGTTTACCTGAGACACATTCTGAACAAAAGTCCAGACTCGTAGGCGTGTCAACTGCAATGAGTTTTCGCTTGCGCATAATCTCCAAAATTTTCTCTGAAGTGTTCCCCAATCTAAGATGCCACAAACGGGTAGCATCTAAGTTTCTCGAACTATCCGCGACACATGAATAGAACTGGTCGTCTCGCCTACCAGATGGAATAGGTTATTTTATGCCTGCTCACCTTTCATCACAACAAAGTTCCCTTTGGAGATGCGCATACTCCCATTCTCAATCCGAATCTTACAACCAAGTTTGGATAGTTGTCCAACATAAATCAAAGAACGAGCCATAGACGATACAAATTTAACATTTGATAAAATTTGAATAGTACCATCAAACATTTTGATTCTTACCGAACCGATGCCCCGAGTGACACACGTTGTACTGTTTCCCATATAAATATGGTTACCTTCGAACTCCTCGAAAGTAGTGAAACAGTCCCGAAATGGTGTCATATGACACGAAGATCCGGTATCCAACACCCAACGCCTGTCGCCTTGCGGTGCAGTAACCGTTGCTGAGAAGCTTGTATCTTGTTCGATTGCAACTGCTGAAGATTCTGCTTTGTTCTTGTCCTTGTTTTTCAAACTCGGACAATCTCTAACCCAATGACCTGGCTTGTGACAATAATTACAATTGCCATGTTGCTTAGATTTCCCACGATGACCAGGTTTACGAGATTGGGAGTGGCCACAAGTTCTTCCCCCGATCTGATCGTCTTGGTCTCTTTTAGCAAATAGACCATGACTGTTGTGGTTGTTCTCCCGCGAACTGTTACCGATTTTCATCTTAATTCTCTGTTCTTCACAGATCATCCATGCTTTCACGTCAGATAAAGAAATGGAATCTCTTCCATAAATAAAACTGTTAGTGAACTGGGAATATTTCTCGAGAAGTGAATACAACAGAATCAAAGCGAGTGGCTCTTTGTTTGTGGCAAAAATAGAATATGTTGCCTTCAACTTCATGATGATGTTTTCGAATTCAGTCATGTGGGCCTGAATGGTAGTGCCTTCCTTCATTTTGAAGAACATGCGCGACTTCATCAATAACAGTCGGTTAGTCAAAGTTTTCTTGAGATAAAGATTCTCAAGTCTTTTCCAAATTCTTGCGCCTGTCTTTTCAGAAACGATTTCAGAAATAACATTTGGACCCACAGCCATCTGTAAGGTAGTGAAGGCCCAAGCGTCCATTTCCTTAGCTTCTAAGGTGGACATATCCAGATCTATTTCTTTCGGAGCAAAGACTACGGGGTGAACATCGTTTTTCCTAAGTGTTGCAGTTGTAGTAAACTGCCATTTACCAAAATCACCCTCCCCGTTCCATTTTTCTATTCTAATCCCGACCCCCGATAATTTAAAAGCACCTTTTTGATAAACATTTGGGTCCGAGTTGGAAACGGAATCGGCGAACGGATTTCCTGAATCAACAAACATTTTAACGAGCACTTATCGTGCGACTAAAATATACAATCTATGTCAAATTTAGATCTAGCAGCTCTGATACCAATTGTAAGGGTCGGTGGCAGTTACAATATCGTATTTCAAGTGATTTACGGTCCCGAAAGTGATAATAATAAATCACGTGCAACTGACCCGTTACAACATATGCGGAATAACGAGATCTAAATATTGTATGTTTCGGTCTATTGATTCATACCGATCCACAAACGTAAATATAACAATTATCGAATATACGATAAAATATAACGAAACAACAAATAAATCGAGACAACAAGATTTAACGTGGTTCCACTATCAGAGTGTTAGTGTACATCCATAGGGAGAGAGAGATCTTTATATTACCAATCAGGAGAAATTACAACGTGTTTACGAGATCATTGGATCAACAAATCAGCTACCCAAATGTTCCTCCAAAACAAGATATATATATATATATATATATATATATATATATATATATATATATATAGTGAGATGTTCATTTGAGAAATGGTAAATATATGAGAAATAGAGAAGTAATCTTAGCCATTCATCTGGTCAACATTTACGGCTTTGACCGCGAAACACCGGATAATTCCTTGTGTGGTCTATAGAAGGTAGAGGGGTAATTTCGTAAAATACACGGGATGAGTTCATATATGAATCTGTATGAATCACAAAGATTCATATATGAATCTGTTAATTAGTTCAATTGATTCATATATGAATCTTTGTGATTCATACAGATTCATATATGAATATTTGTGATTCACAAAGGTTCATATATGAATCTGTTAATTAGTTCAACTTATTCATATATGAATCACAAAGGTTCATATATGAATTAGTTAAAAGGGTTCAGTTGTGAATTGCATTGGTTCATATATGAACATATAGTTCATATGTGAATTATACATGTTCATATATGAACACAGACCGTGTGTTTTGTAAAATTTACGAAATTGTCCTTCTATTTTTGGGATAGCCGTAACTTTTGACCAGTTAAAGCCGCAATTTTTGACCGGTCAAAGCCGCAATATTTGACTAGTCAAATCCGATCTTGATCATATGAATGACTAGGATTACTTCTCTATTTCTCATATATTTACCATTTCTCAAATGAACCAAACACTATATATATATATATATATATATATATATATATATATATTTATATATATATATATAGGGTCTAGTTCTTTTGTTAACCCTAGTTTTGTTATTAACTTTGTGAACTAATCTAAACCATTCATCTTGAGATTGGATGGTTGAGATTAAAACTAAATTTTTAATTAATAAATGAGGGTTTATTTCATTACCGGTCATGTGAACATATGTGGTTAAGGGTAATTTGGGAAATTAATCTCCCCATTCTTTTACATCACATTAATTGTCTCATTAATGTTCCCTAAAACAAAAAATGTAACCAAGATTCTTGAACGAATTTAATGCATTATTCATACAAATTTAATTCTTATTACATGAACACGTATCTTCAATTCTTCATACATCTGCCTTTCAAGAACCCAACATATGAACATCTGTATGTTCACACGTACATGCAACATTTGTTCGTCTCTATTCGTTCGTTTATGTCTATCTACGTTCATTTATGTTCGTTCGTTTAACATTTTGAAGAAAGAACATGAATGAATATGCAAACACATCCTTTAATGAACGAACATAAACAAAAAAAAGTTTGTCCGTTTACTCTTCGTGTTTGTTCGTTTGTTTGATTAATTTAAACAAACGAATATGAACAAACCTCTGTTCGTATTCGTTCGATTCATTTACAAATCGTCAATGTTTAAAAAAAGTAATTTAAAAATCGTATATATTATATACAATGTTTGATCATTTGTTAATTTTGATGTGTTCATAACGAAAGGACATCAACGTTCAAATGTTTTATGTTCATTTATATAGTGAAAATGAATGAAAAGTGTAAAACTCAAAATGTTCATAACTAAGATGTAAAACTCTTTGTAAGATTGCATAAAGAAGCTTTAACCTGGGTCCCATTTTATCTTATGTTCATCTTTGTGATTATGTTCATCTATATGAAAGCGTTCAACATAATTGAATTTTTGAACTAAAACCAAAAATAATGTAACACTTTGATCTAGAACAAAAAATAATTAAAAAAATACTTTGGCCCTCCTCTCATACCACTTTGGCCCTCATCTCGTAATGATTGAATTTAAGTATATGAATTTTTGGTTTTTAGGAATTTGGTGATGAACTAAATAATGTAAACAACTCGAAAACATTAAAAAATACTTACAAATATAATTTTTGTTGGTTGATTCGAATATATCAACGATGCATATACCGTTGTTCTCATTTTCGAGTTCACGGTTTACAATTTGGTTTTGAATTCCTTCATCCATATTATGTGTTCCCGGATTCGACAAAGTTTCATCAATCGCATTTCCATCGACGTCGAAATGGAGGACGGAAGTCAAAATGTTGGATGACGTTGTTGCGTTCATTGTCGGGATGTTCATGAGATTTTATGAATTAAAATGAAGACAACCACTAACGATTTTGACAAACGTATGAAATTGAAGACTTCAATAATATTCATATGATTTTAACAATTATTTTGAAAATGGAAAAAATCATTACTTCATAACCTACGAGATTTCAAACTTGTAACCCCCAAGCAAAAAAATGATATGTTATGTAATTATGAAATGACATTTTTATCCTTTTGTATTAAAGATACAAAACATGAAAACCACAACCAAAGATGCATTTTTATTGGTTGAGCAAAGTTCATAAAGTTAACAACAATGAAGTGGTTAACAAATGATCCTTGCTCTCTCTCTCTCTCTATATATATATATGTATATATATATATATATATATCAACAAGGAGCAAGGAAGAAGAAGAAGAAGAAAACTAAAGGCAAGTCTTCTTTTTACTGGTAATTTCATGCACTACGTTGGCATGTATATATATATAGGGATGGAAAAGGAATAAGACAAAAAAAAAAGGAAGGAGCAAGTGGGGTATGGGTTGGCAATGCTTATGAAAAAAGGCATGAGGTGCACCGGTAACAATCCTTTCATGTCTTCTCATGTAACATGTATGTATGTCATGTGGATGCAAGTTGTCATCCAAGCTGTCTTCCATATTTCTCATGCATAAAAAGAATCTCATGCATCAAATATTTGTACATTGTCCTTGATGAATTGCACAACACCAATAAAAACTATTTAATTTAAGTTTTTCAACACAATTAACGTTTAAAATTCAGTATGGATGTGGACAATTATTCTCTTGAAATTTAACTTTGAATTAAAGTCTTTTCTTGTAGAAATGGAAAAAAAACACTTAGGATGTTTGTATTTGATGTCAATATGTATAGTATTTTTAATTATGAATAAAATAAAAATCATTTTGTTTAAAAGAGTTCCAAGTCTTACACAAGCTACTAGCCTGTTTGGAGAATTTCAAAAATTTTAACTGGATCAGTAATGGATGAACTATTGTTAAAATTAAGTAATATTTAGAGGTGCAATGACTCCATACTAATTGTGTTTGTAATGTCATTTTTAGTAAGATTTTTATTTGTCTTTTTTTTTAACTGATGATTAGAAATTACAACAAAATTAAATAGACAATTCAAACTATTTAAAGAGCAGGCTTTTATCGGCTTAACAAAATAACATGCTTTTGTTGGCTTGAAGAACAAAGGATCATGTTCATTTTCTTTGACATGATATCAAAATCCTAGCCTTTGGATTAACAATGTCATCGGGTTATGTTAGGATGACACGATACAAGTTTCACAACTTCGATCAAACAACCTAACCCATCTTCAAGATCCGTACTTTCGTATATAATACTCGAGTTACCAATGGATGCAAGATCCATCTTCAAGATCCACACAAGGGAAGAACGTGGAAATTAAGGGACGATTGGGAAGATGAATAGATTGACTTTGCAATTTTAAATTTTGATTAAGAATAAAGAAAATATATATATTTAAAACTAATTTTATATGAAAAGATTCAGATTATTTGGTCATGTCAACAAACATTAATACTAAGTAGTAATTCACATAGCTCGTCATGTCAATATAGTAACTGATTAATGCTTAGACCGCTTACCTGGATACTTAAATACTTGAAATTTCACATCACACATGCCAAACTGGAGATTTTATAGATATGCTACCTAACATAGGAAACACTACAAAATGCGTTAGATCGCATCCACGTTAATGCAACCTCAAAAGACCTCACTTTCTATATTTTTTCCTACCACATCATTACCACCTCATCAAAATAAGAATATCAATAAAACTTCACAACGGAGGTTCTTATAAAAACCTCATCTATTTTTTTATTTATAAACTGTAACTTTATTATTATATGAATTTAATATATATATAAATATATTCCAATTTTAAAATTATTAAAAATGATTCAAATATAATCTATTAGTTTTACTTTTCTATATTAATTTTAATTTGTTAAAATTAAGGACGAGGATTAAAATTGGAGATTGAGCAAAATTTGAAAAACATTGAGAATATTGCAGAATGAAGAAATTTTTTTGGAGAATTTGAGAGCATTATTGATTCTCATTGTTTTTTCTATTTCTTTTTTTGAAGGAGATGTGTGAAGAATGAACCCTATAGTGTCATTTATCTATATATAGGCAATTTGATATAATTTTTAAAAATAGAAAAGATATTTTACAATTATAAATTTATGATTTATAAATTAATTTTAATTTAAATATATACAAGTATTTGAAACATAATAATATATAATAAGATAATTAAAAATTAAATTTATTAGAACAAAATACAAAAACTTGTATAAAAATTTACAACAAAAGATAAATAAAACAAAATTATTAAATATATTTTATAATAATTAATTTATATTTTTTTTTATCAATTTTTAACTTATATCTTTTATAGATTTATCAAATTAAGAAAAAAAAAAGTAGACAAGAACCCGGATTCTTGTTCAAGCATGGGATCTTATTAGAATTTGTCACTAGACAAGAACCTATGTCTCACGGCGGAGGTTCTTATAAAAACCCAACAAAAACCTCCATTGTGAGTGCTCTTACACTTGTTTGAGAATTTCACGTCTCATATATCAAAATAGACGTTTTATAAGTATGCTATTGAATATAGAAAATACTACAAAATACGTTACATTTTTATGTAATTTCTTTTAAATAAATATACCTTTCTTGTTTATATCATTTATCCTAATATAATCATACAATCAAACAAAAACCTGGTTTTTAAAACTAAAGGGCTGTTTACCCAAATGCTTACCCGGTAAGCGCTTACCAATAAAACTCGACACACTAACTTGCTTTATCGGGTAAGATTTTAATCATCACGATGGTATCTTATACAACAATTTACCCGGTAAACGCTTACCCGGGTAAGAGTTGTCACTCTTTTTTACCGGGTAAGACTCTTCATCATTATCCTCGTTCTTATCGGGTAAGATCCTATCCTCTTGTCATGTTAATCCGCTATAGTAAATTCTCCGATAAGCAATTATCGGGTAAACATTTTGTAAACGGCTCCTAAATTTACATAAAATAAGCAATAACTACTTCATTGGGAACGAAAAACAATTTTAAAAGTAATTGTAAAGACATGTTTGCCTTGGAAATTATTAACTTTCATTCTTTGGGCATATTTTATAACTTTTGTTAAACTTCATGTAATTGATTGTAAATTTTTTTAATTATTATTCCTCACGAACACAGTCAACGTGAATCGAATTTCACCTCCTCACTCACTTTGACTTAATTTCAAGTTTCGAAATCATGACGTGGAAGAATAACCGGAAAAACTGAACCTAAAAACCATAATTAAGTTATTTTATATATTTGATATCATATTTTTAATATTATACTAGAAGCGTACTCGCGCAATGCAGCGAGATACATCACGATTTTAATGTTTATTTTTATTTTTTGTTTTTTATTGATTTACAGTACGATTTTGGATGGTTTTTATTGAATGATAATAGTTTTTTTATATATAAATTTGTTTAATTTAGCCTTAACAATATAATGTTTTTTATATAAAAAAATTTAAGTAGTTTGTTAAAATTCATTAATTATCTTATATATTTTAAGTTTTTTATATTTAAATTGAGATGTTTATTCTGTTTTGATTATGTTTATCAGAATTCAAATTTCATAATTTTAGGATTTGGAGATTAGAGATAAGAATTTTGGGGGATAAGGATGAAATATATTAATTAGGGTTAAAAGCTTTACAGGTAGTACATTAGGCTTTAGTAGTTATTTTTAAGAGATTTTAAGTAGATAGCTTTAAATGATAGTACATAAAGCTTAGTGAGTTGTAATTAAGAGTTTTTTATGCCATCTTTATAATATAGTATAGATGAGTGAAAAAAAAGTTATAATCGTAATAATTTTATGGAAAAATTACGTTAAAATGGAACAAACTTTGCTATGATTTTTTTTTCTATTTTAGGAAACCAACTTTGAAAATCAATTTTTAAGGGTCTGAATCAAAGTTTGTATTTATTCAAGTGTCTCGTTGACATGTTGACTTGCTAGTGATGACATGTCTCAAGTATTTTGCCACCTAATATTCCATGTTAATATTAAATTTATTAAAATAATTTTTAAATAATAACATGACATCAATAATGATTACATAGCATAAAAATGTATTTCATTTGAAAACTAAAATTCCAAATAATAATACTTTTAAATAAAAATAAAAAAATTAGTTTTTTTTTTTTTGTCTAGTCTCGTGTTTTCAATACAATAAAAAAAATTAATGAAACAAATTTTCTCTAACCACAACTTTTCAACCATAAAAAAATCTATATTCATTGTCAAAGAGACCAATATACAAACTAGAGACAACAAATATCAAATTTAAGCGAATACTCTTAAGGTCATTGAGAGGTTTAATGATCTGAAAGATTCTCAATATCCGAATGTATGTGAAGCATTTGAAGAAGGTATCAATTGGGTATAAGAGAGGGAATTGAGGGACTGTTAGATGGAATCTAGGGTTTGGAAAGGAAAGAGGGGTAGAAGGGTTAGGATGGTCGGCAAGGGAGGAAACGAAGAAGCACCTTCAATTTGGTTACATTTTGCATTTTTTTTATGAATAATGACGTGTTTTTTCTTTAATATCCACTTAAGCAATTTTTATTAATGATTTTGTCATGTCATGATAAGGTAACCGGTTATCTTCTGAATAGGTCAACGAGATCCTTAAATAAACACAAACTTTTATCAAAGCCCTAAAATGATGATTTTGAAAGTTGGTTCCCCAAAATAAAAATTAGCGAAAAATTGGTTTTATTTTGATACATTTTTTCCTAATTTGATAATAAAACCTTAACCATGTGAAGGATTTAATTAATAATCTTGATGGAGGTGTGGAAATAATGGAACTTTTATTACGTTTTGTGTAATCATTTAGTCAAAATCTACTTTGTTTTAATTGTTGATTTGGTGAATATACTTTCAAATAGTTTATTTAAGAGTCTATTATTAAACTTTTGAAAACAAAAAAAGATTCGGCTATTCATAAATCTGATAAAAACTGATGTGGTGTAGGTAAATTATGATGTGTCGTTAAAACAATTTAATTATTGATTTTGATTTGATAACTAGTCATTCACATTGATTTTCTTTACCACTATTATTTATTGCTTAGCAACATTTTATTAATTAGTCATTATAAAAAACTGGTAAAAACTGATACGACACGTTAATCCGACATGAAATAAACGAGTTTGGGTAATACATTTCAACCCGTTTAAGTAAACGAGTTGACACGACACGATACGAAAATTAAACGGGTAAGGTCAGAGTCAAAAATTTCAACTCGAAAATGACACGAATAACCCGTTTATATATATATATATATATATATTAAGTTTTCTTTTTAATGTGTTGGATTTTTAATGTTTTAGATTTGGTTAGAACTTATAAGTTAGAACTATAAAAAATTGGATTTCTAATGCTTTCATTTGAATTTTGGATTTGTACTTTTTTGTGAATTTTCGATTTTTAATTTTTAGTTTTATAAATGTTAAAGGACATGACAATCTAAACCAAGAGTATGTCAACTCAACACGGGGAACAAAATATAACAACTACAACTCCAAATCAAATAAAGAATAAAATTCGACAACCTAATAATCTAACTTGGTCAAGTAAGATTAAAGTCGGGTGTCGCTATTCTTCCAAAATGGTTAATCTCTATACTTCAATGTATTGGTCACTATATCTTCAAAAAGACCGCTCTCGACCCCAAGGCCATCCTCTTAATCCCGACGAGCCCCACCGCTAGAATGACCTGCCATACATGACCACCAAAGAACAAGTATTAGGCTAAAGCCTAGTGAGAACAATTAAGCGAAATAAATACATAAATAATAAACCCATTTGAAGTCATACGGCCGATCTAGTCGTGAACTAAATCAAAGCAAATCAAATAAACCATTAGTGATCATTATAAAGTTACCAATAATTCTAATCACATAGCGAGCTCAACTACTCCAAGTCTATTGCTCGAAAACGTCAAGTCAACTACTCCAAGTCTATTCTTGAGAGTTCCAAAACAGGGGAACTCAGGCACAATGGAATTACACCTTACTGTCAATGGGACGCTGCCCGACTGTATAGAACCACATCTTACTTACCATGGAGCCCGATGCCTATTCCGTGCCAAAGTGGTGAACCTAATGTCCGGACGAGACACAGGAACACCGTGCCTATGGATCCATTGCACAAAGACCAAATATAAAACATTTACACAATTGACATTAATCATTTACATAAGCATTAAACCAAATTGTTCACATACAATTTACCGACATGAAGTCTAAGCTCCCCAACTTGGAAGAATCCCACATCCACAAATCTACTACCATCATACCATAAATCCCATTTTAAAGATAGATTTTCCGCAACCAACAATTACTTGAACTATAACCCAAACTCTAGTTTCTCTTGAAGTATACTGTAACACCCCGATTCTTGAAAGATACCATTTCAAGTTAATACAGAAACCGATATATCGAGGAAAAATAAGATATTTAATTTTGGACTTGGATCCTGGATTTTATAGTCTAGATGGATGAAGGATTCAATTACGAGTCCAACGGTTCTTTCCGGAGCGAAAACGGAGCTATAACGAAGAAGTTATGACCAAAACAGTGTTCGGGCATATTTCGGTCGGAAGTACCATCGCTCGCGGCCGCGCAACATATTGAGCGCGCCCGCGAGCATACGCGTTGTGAATTCCTTCACTATTGCTCGCGTCCGTGCAACATATTGAGCGCGCCCGCGAGCATCTGCACTGTGAATTTTACTTAAATCCGACTTTTTCCTCATTTCTTCATTTCTTCATATCTTTTGATCCACAACTCCGATTTGGGTGATTCAAGTTGCTACGGTTTCGTTTTTTAGAGCTCTTCAAGGATCTAACAAGAGATTGGAAATCTATTGAAGTATACTAGAGTATTTTTTGGTGGTAAGCTTCTCATCTCTCACTATTCATCTTCTTCCCTAAAGTTTTCTAGTGTTTCATCCATCCTTTGTTCTCCCTTTCATAGATTGAAGGTTTGTAGTCATTTTGGTGAGCTAGGAATGTTTTGGTTGGTGGATTCAAGCTTGGGTTAAGGTAATCTTCTATCCTCTTCGATTATGGAAGTTAGGGTTTCGGTATTAGTTGAGGCATCCATGTATATGGTTTAGGAAATGATTCTTTGTGGTTGATTATGTTTATGTATGGTTGAATATGTATGGATTTAGGTTTTGGAAGTTTTGTCTTGAGAATCCAAGTGTTCTTCAAAGGAGCTCTAGTTGGGGGGAAAAATCTAGATTTAGCCTAAATCTAGCAAGGTGAGTTCAAGTTGATTTGTGAAAACGTTGTACATGCCAAAATGTTTATTTTAAAGCATTTATGTGTTTTACATGAAATTATCAATTGTTGGGTTATTTGGTAACTTTTGATTAATTGAAGTGTTTAGCTTATTAAATCTTGTAAAACACCACATTTGGGATTTTTAAGATATGTTGATAAATGTGTCACAAAGGAACATGTTTTGGTGGTTTATTGCATGAATGGGTTATTGGTCGAAAATACACCTTTATGTGTTTGTCGGGTTTTATGCATCATTCATGAATTGGAATATTTGGAAAATCACACATGCGTGAGTCCCTTGGTTTCGAGTCATTCCCGGCTTTGGGAAAACGCTTTAGAAATGGAAAACCTTTTGGGTTTTGGGCCGAAGGCCAATGATAATTTTAGAATCGAATATTTTGGGAAAATGTGTATTTGGGTTGTGTAACCATATTGGCTCTCGTGTTTTAGCCAAACGTTTATTAAACCTCTTGGGGCTTGATTTGTACTCATTGGAGTCTTTGGAACATTTGTTCAGTTTTGGTAGCTCGTTAAGGAGACTTGCCGTATGGTGTACCTAGTTGCATCCCATTTGTGAGTTACGTGTATTGGATGCGTTAGTTCATCCGTTGGAGTCATGTAACGTGTTAGGTTGTAATGCAATGGATCCATAGGCATAGAGGTTGATTTTATGGTGTAAATGGGATAAGATTCCTGTGTTTTAATCTGGAAATAGGCGTTGATGATACGATGTAAGTCCTACATAATCAAGTGTGTCAAGGATGGAGATATCCCAAGGTAAAGATCTGTATAGGATTGAACTTGGTGATTCTTTGGAACTAAAGACTTGGATAGAGTTGATGTTCAAAGGACTAAAGACCCAGAGAGGGTTGATGTCTATTATGACTAAAGACCTGGATAGGGTTGATGTCTATCATGACTAAAGACCCAGAGAGGGTTGATGTCTATCATGACTAAAGACCTGGATAGGGTTGATGTCTATCATGACTAAAGACCCAGAGATGGTTGATGTCTATCATGACTAAAGACCTGGATAGGGTTGATGTCTATCATGACTAAAGACCCAGAGAGGGTTGATGTCTATCATGACTAAAGACCCAGAGAGGGTTGATGTCTATCATGACTAAAGACCCAGAGAGGGTTGATGTCTATCATGACTAAAGACCTGGATAGGGTTGATGTCTATCATGACTAAAGACCTGGATAGGGTTGATGTCTACCGTGACTAAAGACCTGGATAGGGTTGATGTCAATGGTTGTTTATCCTTGAAGATACGCTTATAACATACATATGTGGCTTAACTTTGTGTACCCGCCACATTCAATGGAATCGGGTCTTCCCCGTCACCGAAAGGTGTTGTTTTGGGTACTGAGTCTTGTTGTCATGTTTTCGGTGATATATTCTATATGGGATTTATTAACCATGATTTATGGGTTGAGTGTTATGACCCACCCGTGTTTTGGGTGTTGTGGGATGTGAAGTGTTATTCACGGTATCACAATTGGGAGTCGATTTATATTCATGTTTTGAGTGAGTTTTGGATTGATTTCCTTTCTTTTAAAGATATATCTATTCATGTTAAAACTCTTGAAATCACTAGGCGTTAGCCTAATCTTTAATTTGTCGGCATGTGCATCAGGTTTCAGTTGGGGTTGGTCCTAGCGGTGCTATGAAGAGATGAGCACTAGCTTGCGTGAGAGTGAGTAGCTTGACGAAGTCTTCCGCAGTCTGGAGATAGCGATACTTATTGGGTTTTAGTAACACATGTCCTTATTATAGACTGTAGGTATAGAATGAATGTATGTATGGAAGTTAAATCTTAAATTATGGTTGTAGATGAATCATTTATTGATGTATTTAGAAAATTTTTAATTAGTTGCTATTTCCAGAATTTAGGGTGTTACAAGTTGGTATCAGAGCTTAAGTTTGAGATAATTAGGTATTGATTTTTGGATGCCTAGACTCAAACTAGCGTTTTTATTAGTGATTGTAAGTGAAGTTGCATATTAGGAACCTTAAGATAAGATATTTTGGAGTTGATCGAGTCGTTAAAAATGGGAAACTTGTCGAGGGTCGCAAGGATGAACTTGTACGGTACGTTCATTATGGCACCTGGCCAGTGTTATGGTGAACCTACATGCTACATGTGTGTACTTGAACTACCTTGGTATGATTACCGTTGGGGTAGTGAGAAAGTTTCTAAGCGAGTGATCTAAGGAGGGTTGGCGTTTATAGCAATGTCACTTTGGAGGGACAGTTAAGACATGATGAAAGCTGGAAGTTGACCATGGTGGGTCAGGATAATTGGTTGGAGCAGAACCTTAGACTTATGGAATTGATGTTAGTCGAGGAGAAAATTATAAGGTGAATCGATGAGATATTCGAGTATTGCCTTAGGATGTTAAGCATCCGGATGATAATAGTATGGATTGAGAAGTGTGGTCCTAAGATGCTGAGTGTCGACCAAATTCATGCACAAAATTTATTCTAAATCAGTTTGCATAAATTGTTTCTCACGTTTTCAAAGTATAAAGTGAGTTATGTTGCGAAGTCTTGGTAAAACATTTAGCACTCATCAGATTTTGATCCGTGAGCTTAATCTTGCATGAAATTGTTTTGATTGCACGTGGTTGCAAGTTATATTGAAAAATCTCTCCGTCCCTGTTTTGTGTTTAACGCTATTTTGGACATCTTAAGATCCGTGTTTTATTGCCATATGGGGCATTGGGCAAGTAACTGTAGAATTTTAACCTTGACATTGGATATCCTCCACGTATGTTAAGGTTTTAAAGGAACAGTTGTTCCCATGTTTTTGAGTCTGAACTTCCTTGGGAATTTTGGGTCGGTATGAGTCGCGTTGAATTTTATGGAATATTGTTTTGCGACGTTTTGGGCGCGTGAGTGTACTTCGAAATGCGTGTGTTTTATTTTTGTTGCGTGTAAATTTACGAGCTTTTTGGGCGTCGTGTCTCAGGAAAGTTTTGTTGAAAGGGGTCACTTTATCGTGCGAGGTGGTTTTAGAATTCTGACATTTTTAGACATGTTGACGTTTTATGCTTTTATGTTGGGAAGTGAAAGTTTTGACACCGCTTGATTTTAGCGTTAATGAGTTTTATTAAAATTCAGTTAGTTTTATGGTGTCTTATTGTACGACATTTTGCGTCGCGTAAGCAAATTCTGGGTACGTGTACATATGCATCTTGGGTGCGTTGACTGATGAGTTTTGTTAATAGATGTCGTCCCTCATGTTGTTTTGGGGAGGTTTCATTATTATGTGAATTACCTTCGGGATTTATACAAATGTCAATCATTGGATACTATTGACATTGGATTAAATTATATGGTTGGTTTGAGTAGGCACGTAAAGGATTTATGTTGTTTCAGCTATTGATTTTATTGTTTGAAATTTTCCGCAATGCGTTAAACGAGCATCGGATTTCAAGTCATTGTAGTTACCATCTTGGTCAAATGTGTCTTATCGAGGCGGCTTCAAGTTTTAAACTCGATTTGAGAATTATTTGCATTCTTATCATTTCATCGAACTTTGGGGTATAAACTGTTGCATATGGAGTTGTTAATAATTTTATGTCGCAACGACTTTTGGGTTGGGAAGTCAGAACTTTAAAAATTAATTTGTGAATGCCTCTTTTGGGAATTGTACAAACTTTTATTGCACATGTTACAGTGCGGAAAGTTATCTTTCATATGTATAGTATAAATTGATGCATTACTAGGACCATGGTAGTCCGTTTGAAAATTTTGTTGCGCATCTCTTTTTACCGTTTTTATTAACGTAATTACTGATCAAACGAGTTTTGGAAATGGTTTTTATATGTGTTGTGTTGGTAACCAGTTTTGAAACCTATCGGATGGACGATAGTGTGTTGTCACTGTACGGTTAATCGTTATAAAGCGTACGTATTTAAAAGTTCTTATAAAAGTTTAAATTGGCATAGTAGTTGAAAACCTTGAACTCATTAGACCTACAGATTTTAACCATGCGTAAGAGAAGTTGTAATTAGGGACTAAGGGAGTCCTTGGAATTGGAGGCGTCGGATGTTCCGACTTGCGGTCAGTCGTGAAAGTTTGAGTATCAGTTTTGAATCTGTGCGCATTTGTTTTATGGAAGTAGTAGATTTAAGTCTTCTCCGCTAGTTAAGGGGTGATTTTATACTTCGATAATCATGCGGGATAAGGTCTTATGTGACTATCTGCGCTTCTTTTGGGATTCGTTGTGATGGATTGCTAGTCGGTGTCACATCATGGGCTGTGTTGTCGGCATACCGTCTTGGTGGGTTCCGCGATTAAAAGGAAATTTTGGTGATCTGTTTGTTAGAAATGCGTGATTTGGAGTTTTAGCATTTTGTTAGGTGTCAGCCTTAGTGCGACGATCCGTCTGGAATGGAATCATGGGCGGGATGTCCACATTTTCGAGGTCACCGTTTAGTTTTAGGTGTCGACTTGTTTTCTTGAAGTCAATGGATCTTGGAATGTTTGGAAGTATTCCGGTTGGATTATGGGAAATAATGACCTTTCAGTGATAGAAATTAAAAGAAGGTTAAGTGTTGATGTTTAAGTATCGATGGGTATAAGCATCCTCGTGGTGATAAAGATTTTGTTAAATGAATGTTGTGTGGTTGGGGTTGGAACGGAGTTGAGTGACAGCCGAATTTGGGTTAACCAGTTACCTAAGGTAGCGTTTGGTATGCAGACATGATTGGACGGGACTGGACAGGACAGAACTGGACAGGACTGGACTGGACAGGACAAGAGGCTAAGACTGGACTGGACAGAACAGGACTGGACAAGACAATTGTCTGTCTTGTGTTTGGTACGACTAGGACTGGATAGGACAGAACTGGACAAGTTTCCCTAAAAGTTGTTTGATGATTTTGTATGTCAAATAATAATTATAAATAACACAAATAAAGTATATCTTTAAATAATTTAATTAAAAAAAAATTTATTTTTTACACAATTTTCATACATATAAATACTTACAAAAACAATGGTAGAAAATTTGAATGAAGAATCTGAAATAATTGATAGTAGTTCGAAAAAATCCGATTTATATAAAGAAAATATAATATTTTGGTTCAATTTGGAAAATCTTAATGAATTGGCCGATGCATAGTTGAAGCGACACGTAAAGATAAAGGCGATGGGTGGTCGGTGAAAGATGGTAGTGACGGCCATAGGTGGTGGTGATCGGTGTTAGTGGAGGTGGTCGATGATGGTAGCGGAGGTGGCGATGGCCGATGGTTGTGGAGGTGGTGGAGGAGGTTGTTATGGGGGAGAAATAGATAGAGGTGGTTAACGGTGGTTGGCGGTGGCTACTGGTGGCCGTCGATGGTGATAGTGGCGGTGATGGGTAGTGGTGAACCTTAAGACTAATACCATATTAGGATTATATATCAAATGATGTTAGATTAGTGATTTTTAGTTTCTGTCTCACTTTTGTCCCATGTTGTTCCACCTATTTTGGTGGAACAAGAAAATACCCTTTTTTGTCCCATCTTGTCCCACTCTGTCCAGTCCTGGTCCTTGTCCCATGTCGCACCAAACGTGGGACAGTGAATTTTTGTTCTGTCCCATGTCACGCCAAACGTGGGACAGTAAGTTTTTGTCCCGTCCCGTCCCACCCAGTCTGCAAACCAAACGCACCCTAAAGGACGCATTGGTGCGCCTTGGAAGGACATCTTCATCAATATTAGGAGTGGATCTGTAGGAATCTAAGGATTCATGGGTCTAAGGGAATAGTTCGGATTGGGGTATTCTTGATGGAAATGTCTAGATAAGGTCGTAAGTTGCTTTCGGGGTATTACGAGAAATCTAAGGTTGGGAGGCAACCGATAATGAACGATTTAGAAAAGGATTAATCAATGACGCAACGTTCATCCTGGCATCGGTGAAATACATTGAACGTTGAGGTTTAGTTTGTAACGGCACGTTATGAGAAACACAGCTACAACCTCAACCGGAATGTAATCGGGTTTGTATATGAGGTGAAGTTTAAGTGAAGGCATTCCTTTTGGATAGAAAATCAATCGATCTTTCCAAGTGTGATGTTGGGTGTTTGGTGGTTCCAGATTTCGAGGACGAAATCTCTTTTAAGGTTGGGAGGATTGTAACACCCCGATTCTTGAAAGATACCATTTCAAGTTAATACAGAAACCGATATATCGAGGAAAAATAAGATATTTAATTTTGGACTTGGATCCTGGATTTTATAGTCTAGATGGATGAAGGATTCAATTACGAGTCCAACGGTTCTTTCCGGAGCGAAAACGGAGCTATAACGAAGAAGTTATGACCAAAACAGTGTTCGGCCATATTTCGGTCGGAAGTACCATCACTCGCGGCCGCACAACATATTGAGCGCGCCCGCGAGCATACGCGCTGTGAATTCCTTCACTATTGCTCGCGTCCGTGCAACATATTGAGCGCGCCCGCGAGCATCTGCACTGTGAATTTTACTTAAATCCGACTTTTTCCTCATTTCTTCATTTCTTCATATCTTTTGATCCACAACTCCGATTTGGGTGATTCAAGTTGCTACGGTTTCGTTTTTTAGAGCTCTTCAAGGATCTGACAAGAGATTGGAAATCTATTGAAGTATACTAGAGTATTTTTTGGTGGTAAGCTTCTCATCTCTCACTATTCATCTTCTTCCCTAAAGTTTTCTAGTGTTTCATCCATCCTTTGTTCTCCCTTTCATAGATTGAAGGTTTGTAGTCATTTTGGTGAGCTAGGAATGTTTTGGTTGGTGGATTCAAGCTTGGGTTAAGGTAATCTTCTATCCTCTTCGATTATGGAAGTTAGGGTTTCGGTATTAGTTGAGGCATCCATGTATATGGTTTAGGAAATGATTCTTTGTGGTTGATTATGTTTATGTATGGTTGAATATGTATGGATTTAGGTTTTGGAAGTTTTGTCTTGAGAATCCAAGTGTTCTTCAAAGGATCTCTAGTTGGGGGGAAAAATCTAGATTTAGCCTAAATCTAGCAAGGTGAGTTCAAGTTGATTTGTGAAAACGTTGTACATGCCAAAATGTTTATTTTAAAGCATTTATGTGTTTTACATGAAATTATCAATTGTTGGGTTATTTGGTAACTTTTGATTAATTGAAGTGTTTAGCTTATTAAATCTTGTAAAACACCACATTTGGGATTTTTAAGATATGTTGATAAATGTGTCACAAAGGAACATGTTTTGGTGGTTTATTGCATGAATGGGTTATTGGTCGAAAATACACCTTTATGTGTTTGTCGGGTTTTATGCATCATTCATGAATTGGAATATTTGGAAAATCACACATGCGTGAGTCCCTTGGTTTCGAGTCATTCCCGGCTTTGGGAAAACGCTTTAGAAATGGAAAACCTTTTGGGTTTTGGGCCGAAGGCCAATGATAATTTTAGAATCGAATATTTTGGGAAAATGTGTATTTGGGTTGTGTAACCATATTGGCTCTCGTGTTTTAGCCAAACGTTTATTAAACCTCTTGGGGCTTGATTTGTACTCATTGGAGTCTTTGGAACATTTGTTCAGTTTTGGTAGCTCGTTAAGGAGACTTGCCGTATGGTGTACCTAGTTGCATCCCATTTGTGAGTTACGTGTATTGGATGCGTTAGTTCATCCGTTGGAGTCATGTAACGTGTTAGGTTGTAATGCAATGGATCCATAGGCATAGAGGTTGATTTTATGGTGTAAATGGGATAAGATTCCTGTGTTTTAATCTGGAAATAGGCGTTGATGATACGATGTAAGTCCTACATAATCAAGTGTGTCAAGGATGGAGATATCCCAAGGTAAAGATCTGTATAGGATTGAACTTGGTGATTCTTTGGAACTAAAGACTTGGATAGAGTTGATGTTCAAAGGACTAAAGACCCAGAGAGGGTTGATGTCTATTATGACTAAAGACCTGGATAGGGTTGATGTCTATCATGACTAAAGACCCAGAGAGGGTTGATGTCTATCATGACTAAAGACCCAGAGAGGGTTGATGTCTATCATGACTAAAGACCTGGATAGGGTTGATGTCTATCATGACTAAAGACCCAGAGAGGGTTGATGTCTATCATGACTAAAGACCTGGATAGGGTTGATGTCTATCATGACTAAAGACCTGGATAGAGTTGATGTCTATCATGACTAAAGACCTGGATAGGGTTGATGTCTACCGTGACTAAAGACCTGGATAGGGTTGATGTCAATGGTTGTTTATCCTTGAAGATACGCTTATAACATACATATGTGGCTTAACTTTGTGTACCCGCCACATTCAATGGAATCGGGTCTTCCCCGTCACCGAAAGGTGTTGTTTTGGGTACTGAGTCTTGTTGTCATGTTTTCGGTGATATATTCTATATGGGATTTATTAACCATGATTTATGGGTTGAGTGTTATGACCCACCCGTGTTTTGGGTGTTGTGGGATGTGAAGTGTTATTCACGGTATCACAATTGGGAGTCGATTTATATTCATGTTTTGAGTGAGTTTTGGATTGATTTCCTTTCTTTTAAAGATATATCTATTCATGTTAAAACTCTTGAACTCACTAGGCGTTAGACTAATCTTTTATTTGTCGGCATGTGCATCAGGTTTCAGTTGGGGTTGGTCCTAGCGGTGCTATGAAGAGATGAGCACTAGCTTGCGTGAGAGTGAGTAGCTTGACGAAGTCTTCCGCAGTCTGGAGATAGCGATACTTATTGGGTTTTAGTAACACATGTCCTTATTATAGACTGTAGGTATAGAATGAATGTATGTATGGAGGTTAAATCTTAAATTATGGTTGTAGATGAATCATTTATTGATGTATTTAGAAAATTTTTAATTAGTTGCTATTTCCAGAATTTAGGGTGTTACATATACCAAACCTCCCTAGAACAAGGACAAATTCTTATATATGTGTAGAGTTGTAGAACACTATTATTCATAGTTTAAACACAAATTCTAACCATTTTTGTTTAGGTCAAAACCCCCAATATTCCCAAAATTCACTTTTAGGTCAAAATACCACAAACCCATTATGTGATTAAGAGATGTAGATGAAAGTTATAACACATCACCCAAGTAAATATGAAGAGCAAAAAGGTTAAGAAAACTCACTTTGTAAGGTTGTAAGAAACCCTAGATAATAACACTTGAGAGAAGAGTTTAGGAGGAGACTTGACACTTCAACCACAATGCTCTTAATCACCACCACCAACCTAAACCAACCCAATAAATGCATAAGAACCTTGCATTTGGTAGTAATGAATGAAGGGAGAGGAAACCCTACCTCTTGGCTCTTCCAAAAACGCACCCAACAGCTCCACAAACCAGTTAAATTAGAAAATAATCGATTTTAGGGTATTTAAGGGCCTGATCCCCCGTCCGCGACTATGCCCGCGAGATTGACATGGTCATTCTCGCTGGGCAATGTCTCCCGAGCCAGGTACCCTATGGTACAAGCTCAGCGACTATGCCTTGCAAGAGTGACACATGTCATTTTCGCTTGGGCAAAGTCGCACACCACCACCACCATTCGGTACACTGTCCACGATAGTGCCCCGCGAGAGTGACCTCTGTCACAATCGCCCCAGGTGTGCTGGGAGACCCGAAAGCTTCCGATCTCAATACTTAATTTGATACGAAGGTAAATGGTCAGATTAGGGATGTACCGAAATCACGGGTGTTACAAACGTTTTGTATCGTGGTTTTAATCACAAAGAGGATGAATGTTGGAAAAGAGATTGCTTTCAGACTTAATGTATTTTATTTTGGGAAATCACGTTTTAAATAACACTCTTAAAGTTTATTGTTTTTCATATCTACTATGAAAACTCTTGAGCTCACTAGGCGTTAAGCCTAACCTTTTATTTGTAGGCATGTGCATCAGGTTCAGTTGGGGAATGGTTCTAGAAATATTATGACGAGATGAGCACTAGTTTTACACGAGGGTAAGTAGTTGGTGAAGTCTTCCGCATTTTGGAGATAGTGATTGTTATTGGGTTTTTAGTAACATCCGCCCCTATTATAGACCGTATATAAAGATTGAAATGTATTTATTGAAGTTAACAATCAAATTGTTGTTGTAGATGAATCAGTTATCGATGTATTTAGAGAATTTTAAATTAGTTGTTATTTCCAGATTTGAGGGTGTTACAATTACTCTCCAAAGATGTTGTCAACCCAACCATTCTTTCGCTCTTCAATTCCTTTCCCGCTAACACCTCATCTTGAGATTTCTTAATCTCTTCCAGGAGATTAAAAGCCGCTTCAACTCGAAAGGCTACCACTTTAGGTTGCTCCCCTCTCTCTTTCCGACTTAAGGCGTCCGCTACTAGATTCGCTTTACCAGGATGGTACAAAATTTCACAATCGTAGTCACTCAATAGCTCCACCCATCTCCTCTGCCTCATATTCAACTCATTCTGATCGAATAGGTGTTTGAGGCTCTTATGGTCAGTGTAGATCTGACACTTGACTCCGTAGAGATAATGCCTCCAAATCTTCAGTGCAAAAACCACGGCTGCCAGTTTCATGTCGTGCGTGGGATAATTCTTCTCATGGTTCTTCAATTGACGAGATGCATAGTCGATCACATTCCCATTTTACATCAATACACACCCTAACCCCAACTTGGATGCGTCGTTGAAGATCACAAATTCTTCTGTCCCATTTGGTAAGGATAAGATCGGCACACTACTCAACTTCTCCTTCAACTTATTAAATGCAGCCTCTTGGGCCTCGCTCCACACAAATTTGGCGTTCTTCTTGGTCAGGGTGGTCAATGGCATTGCTATTCGAGAATAATCTTGAATGAGCTTTCGATAGTAGTCTGCCAAGCCAAGAAAGCTCCTAACCTCAGCGGGTGATTTCGGCGGCTACCATTCTTTAATGGCTTCAATCTTGGTTGGATCCATCTTAATACCTTCTCCCACCACTACATGACCCATAAATTGTACATCCCTCAACCAAAACTCACATTTTGAGAATTTGGCGTACAATTTCTCGCCCCGCAACAGATCCAGTACTAGGCGAAGGTGATCTTCGTGCTCCTCGCGGGATCGAGAGTAGATGCGGATATCAATCTATGAATACTATTTCACACTTATCTAGCAACGAACTACACACCCGATTCATCAGGTCCATGAACACCGTCGGGGCGTTGGTCAACCCAAAGGGCATGACCAAAAATTCGTAGTGCCCATACCTAGTGCGGAAAGCTGTCTTCGGGACGTCTTCATCTATCACCTTCAACTGGTGATATCCGGACCTCAGGTCTATCTTCGAGAAGAAACTTGTTCCTTGAAACTGATCGAACAAATCATCGATCCTCGGGAGCGGGTACTTGTTCTTGACCGTCACTTTATTGAGCTTGCGGTAATAAATGCACATCCGTATTGATCCGTCTTTCTTCTTGACAAAGAGTATCGGGCGTATGAAACCCTTGTCCAACAATTACTGCATCTGCATCATCATCTCCTTCATTTCCACCGGTGCCAAACCGATAGGGTGCACGCGCTTCTAGTGCCGCTCCCGACACTAAGTCAATCCTGAATTCGACTTGTCGGTCCGGGGGTAGGCCCGTCAAGTCATCTAGAAACACCTCCGGGTACTCACTCACCACTAACACATCGTCTACCCCTTTCTTCTCCTTCTTAGCGTCTAAAACATACGCTATAAACCCTGGGCATCCCTTACCTAAACAACGCCTTTCTTTCATCATAGAGATAAGGCATGATTTGCGCTCACGTCGATCACCATAAATTAGTACCTCGGACAAATCGGGTAAGATGATACGAATTATCTTCTTATTGCACACAATGTTGGCATTATGGTTAGCCAACCAATCCATCCCTAGGACGATGTCAAACTCTCCCATACCCATCATGTAACACCCTAAAAATCACAATAAATTAAAAGCTGGAAAACCTGGCAACATGACGATCGCATTGATATAAACTTCCCATAAAGGGGATCAGTCCTTAAGACTTTACAAAACCTGTACATAAATGGGATTCATCAACAAACTAATCTAGACACTTCTACCAAGATTATATCTGTTGACAATCCATAATTCATCAAAAGAATGGGACTTAACAAATGCCCAGATACAATACTAGTCATCTCAAAATGCCTCGAGACCAACCCGTCTCTCAAAACCCCGGCAACCCACCGCTAAGGGAAACCTGTTATACACATCATTTGAGAAAAAGTGTCAGACTTAAAGCCTGGTGAGAACATACAGTTTATAAAGCTCAAAAGATATAAACATTTGCATCAAAGGATAATATTTCCAAAGAGGTTAAAATTTACAATCGAAACCTTTGCCACAACCGGGATTTTCCGTTATAAACATATTATCAAATGACCAATGACAAAACATTTTACCAAGGATTGTGGCGTAACACTAAGTAAGCCAAAATCCGAGTTATGAGCTAAACAATTGGAATCCGCGGATACGAACACATAAGTCCGTGCTACAACGTGAGATATAGCCCCAAGCAAAACCAATGTATACTCCTTCACTAGGATCACTATGAACCATGGCTAGTATCCGGCCTCACATAACCGTACCAAGTTGCCCCCGAGGATCATATGCATCCATAGCTACAAAATGGGGAATATGACATCCCAATAATACAGTCGAATCAAAACCTAGGGATCCACTAATAATGGTACAGATTCGTCACAACAACATATGTGACCAACCATAAATAAACATATGGTATAAACATATTTTATAAACAAAATATCATTTCCAGTTCAACTTCTGGTAAGAATGAAAATCATTGAAATGAGTTCTTAAACATTATTTTCACATATCCACATAATGTGCAAGTAAAACATCATTTTACTTCAATAAGGCGGAAACAGTCATTTTAGTCAAAACTGATCGGGAACCCCGAAAATCACCAAAAACTTCATTTATATCAAAATGTAGAGAACATGAAATCATACCGTAGAAATACTTCGGATTTCGCAAATAAAAGTTTTGACATGTATAAAGTTTGTAAAATGGTAGTAGGAACTCACCAGTAGGTTTTTAGAATAAAACCCGGAAAACAGATAACGATCACGACGTAGAGGTGAAGCTTAAAACACCGACTCCTTGCTAGAAACACCGAAAACTAGCAACCAAACGAGACTTTGAAGATCGAAAGAAGAAAAAGAGAGAAAAAGAGAGAAAAAGAGAGAAAAAGGAAGAGAGAGAGAGAGAGAGAACTGAGATAAGAGATATTTATTTTGTAATATCTCTCAAATGAGATATTTAAGCAATCTCAAAAAGCAACCTCGTGCGCCCTCAAAGAAGGAAATGCGCACGACCTGTGCACAAGCCCACTGCCTCGCCACTGTTTCATACGCACGACCCGTGCGTTTTCTCTGAAGGAGGGCGCACGACCCGTGCGTCCTCTAGACCAGCACTGAAACCTCTTTTTCTCTAATCATCTTCGCAAAACGGCCAAACGAAATTCGGGGTGTTACAATCCTCCCCAACTTGGGAATGATTTCGTCCCCGAAATCCTAACTACTCAAAAAGGTGAGGATATCTTTGCTTCATATCCTCCTCGGCTTCCCACGTCACATTTGCTCCCCGGTGATGCTTCCACTGCACCTTGACCAAAGTGACTTCTTTGTGACGCAACTTCTTAGACTTTCTCTCTAAGATGGCGTCGGGTTCTTCCACACAACGGTTACCTTCGTCTACCCTTAACTCTGAAAGGGGAATGACGCTGTCTTCTACCGCCAAACATTTCTGGAGGTAGAAAACATGAAACGTGTTGTGTATTCTGCTCAACTCCGGTGGCAGTTCCAACTGGTAGGCTTGCAAACCCACCCGCTTAAGCACTTTGAAAGGTCTGAGGAAACGGGGACTTAGCTTCCCACGTTTTCCGAATCGTATAATGCCTTTCCACGGCGACACCTTAAGCATAACGCGGTCGCCCACTTGGAATTCCATCGGTCGTTTCTTCTTATCTGCATAACTTTTCTGGCGATCCTGAGCCGCTTTCATTCTTTCACGAATGCACTTGACTTTATCGGCAGTCTGTTGCACGATTTCAGGTCCGACGAACTGCTTTTCTCCCGCTTCAAGCCAACACACGAGAGTCCGACACTTTCGCCCATACAATGCCTCAAAAGGTGCCATCCCAATACTCGAGTGGTAGATATTGTTGTAATCAAACTCCACCAAAGGCAGGTGAGAGTCCCAACTACCCTCGAAATCGATGACACAAGACCTCAACATGTCTTCCAAAGTTTGGATCGTTCGCTCGCTCTGCCCGTCGGTTTGAGGATGGTAAGCCGTACTCAACTTCACTCGAGTACCAAGTTCTTTCTGAAACCCATCCCAGAAGTTTGAAGTGAACCGACTGTCGCGATCCGACACGATCGACAACGGTATGCCGTGCCTCGAGACCACCTCATCGATATAAAGCTTCGCCAACTTATCCATCGATAAAGTCTCGCGTATAGGCAAAAAGTGAGCGCTCTTTGTCAATCTATCTACTATCACCCAAATGGTATCGTGACCTCGAAGAGTTTTAGGCAACTTCGTCACGAAGTCCATGGTGATATGCTCCCACTTCCATTCAGGAATCTCTAAAGACTGAAGACTCCCATACGGTCGCTGATGTTCGGCCTTAACTTGCGAACATGTCACACAACGCTCAACGTAACGCGCCACGTCAAGTTTCATTACCGGCCACCAATAGTGCAGCTTTAAGTCCCTGTACATCTTTGTACTCCTCGGATGAATAGAATACTTGGACTTGTGAGCATCCTCTAGCAACAGATCATGGTTACCCCCAAGCTTGGGTACCCACACACGACCGCTGAACAGTTTTACTCCACGGCTATCTTCCGTTAAGAGTAAACGTTGCTTCGTCATGACTTCATCTTTTAGATTCTCTTCTAACAGTGCTTCCACATGTGATGTCTTAATCTTCTCAACAAGACTAGACACTAGCTCGATCCTCGAATGGGTAGCTCGAATACTTCCGCTATAGTCCTTTCGACTTAACGCATCGGCCACCACGTTCGCCTTACCGGGATGGTAAAGCAATTCACAGTCGTAATCTTTGAGCAACTCGAGCCACCGCCTTTGCCTCATATTCGACTCTTTCTGATCAAAGACATACTTCAGGCTCTTGTGATCCGTGTATAGAGTGCATTTCGTGCCGTAGAGGTAATGTTGCCAAAGTTTCAAAGCGAACACCACCGCCGCTAACTCCAGATCATGGGTTGGATAATTCTGCTCGTGTATCTTAAGATGCCTCGAGGCATAAGCGATCACCTTGCCTCGTTGCATCAACACACAACCCAGTCCCATCTTTGAAGCGTCGCTGTAAACCACGAAATCTTCCGATCCTTCAGGTAACGTCAAGATCGGAGCTTCACACAACTTCTTTTGAAGGATTCGGAATGCCTTCTCTTGGGTTTCGGTCCATTTAAACTTCACATTCTTCCGAGTCAGAACTGTCAAGGAAGAAGCGATCTTTGAAAAGTCTTGGATAAATCTCCTGTAGTACCCCGCCAGACCCAAGAAACTTCGGATCTCGGATGGACTCTTAGGAGGCTCCCAATTCATCATAGCTTCAATCTTAGAGGGGTCTACTTTCACTCCGACCCGAGTGACTACGTGACCCAGAAACTGTACTTCTTTAAGCCAAAAGTCGCACTTGGAAAACTTGGCGTACAACCTTTCTTTTCTCAACACTTCCAGAACTTCACGCAAATGTTGCTCGTGCTCTGACTCACTCTTGGAGTACACTAGTATGTCATCAATGAATACAATGACCGACTTGTCGAGGAATGGTCGGTACACTCTATTCATTAAGTCCATAAACACAGCTGGTGCGTTTGTTAGACCAAAAGGCATTACAAGAAACTCGTAATGGCCATAACGCGTTCTGAAAGCCGTCTTCGGAACATCTTCTTCTCTTACCTTCAGTTGGTGATAACCCGAACGTAAGTCGATTTTAGAAAAACAACCCGCTCCTTGAAGTTAATCGAACAAGTCATCTATTCTCGGAAGCGGGTATTTGTTCTTTACTGTAGCTTTGTTTAACTCACGATAGTCAATGCACATTCTCATTGTTCCATCCTTCTTCTTGACAAATAAGACCGGAGCTCCCCAAGGTGACGAACTCGGTCTTATAAAGCCTTTCTCCAATAGCTCTTGGAGCTGTGCCACCATCTCTTGCATCTCCGATGGCGCTAAATGGTAAGGTGCTTTAGCGATTGGTGCTGCTCTAGGCACAAGATCAATCCGAAACTCTACCTGGCGATCGGGTGGTAACCCGGGCAAGTCGTCCGGAAAGACATCTGGAAACTCACGCACAATCTTCACATCTTCCAGCTTTGATTTCTCTAACTTAGCATCGATCACATTGGCTAGGAAAGACGAACATCCTTTTACTAAGCACTTGCGTGCCTTTGCCATTGTGATTATTGCCACTTCACCTTTTCTCTTTTCGCCATAGATGACAATGACTTCGCCAGAGGGGTTGGGAAGTCGAATCAACTTCTTGGAACATACGATCTCGGCATGATTGTTTGACAACCAATCCATGCCGACCACAACATCAAAGCCCCCGATTAACATCGACAGTAGATCGATCGAGAATTCTCTCCCTTCGATACTAAGAGTACACTGCTTCAGAACATCGTGGATCAGAACTTGACTACCATCGGCTATTTCTACCACTAATGCATCCTCAAGACTAGTAGTGGGCATAGAAATCTTCTGACGGAACAATTCAGATACGAAAGAAAAACTGGCACCTGAATCGAATAAAATACGAGCAGGTACAGAGTTTATAAGGAAAGTACCCGATACCACATCAGCGGATGCCTTGGCCTCATCGACCGTCATCTGAAATGCTCGACCCGGAACCCTAGGAGGGTTCTCCTTCCTTGCTGGTGTGCTACCCGACACAAGCTTCGGGCAATCTCTTCTCACGTGCCCCGGTGCCTTGCACTCATAACAGACGAGTCCTCTGACCGGGTAATCTCTGATAGTGTGACCAGGCTTCCCACACTTATAACAAGTTTGAGAAGTGGTATTACAGTTACCGTGGTGTTTAGTTCGACACTTGTGGCACCACCTAGCTTCCTGCTGATTGCTGAGGTTTCGGTTTCCGCCAAACGGTCGTTATCTCTTGGGGTGAGCAGAATTGTCCCACTTTCTCTTATCAGTCGCCACTACGGCTTTCTCAACTTTGTTCCTTGCGAACATCTATTCCATGTACTGAGCTTCTTCAATCATCTCGCGGAGGTTAGAAGCTTTAGAATTGTGGACCATATATTGCATGTCCGCGGGTAGACCATTCAGATAGGCCTTCATCTTATCCTTCTCTGTTGGGGCAGCGTGTCCCACCAGATCAAGCTTCTCCATGAATTGACGGGTGTACTCCCTCACTGTCAGGCTTCCCTTTACCAGAGACCGAAATTCTTTCTCAATTCGGTTCATTGTTCTTTCATTGCAGAATTCTTCTAACAACTTTTTCTTGAACTCGTCCCAAGACAACTGAGCCAACACAGCAGGAGATAGGGTGGATTGAATGACATTCCACCAAATGAGTGCGGTATCCCTCAGCAGTTGGGTACCGAACCGCACTCTCTGATCATCTCCGCACTCGGAAGAGCCAAAAGCTTGCTCGACCGCTCGAATCCACTTCACACGCAAGATTGGGTCATCGGAACCAGAGAACTCTGGTGGTCCGCAACCTAGAAAGGACTTGTAGGAACAACTTTTCCTATTTCCCGGAGCACCAACAATCCCGTGCTCCTTAGCCCTGACCCCTGCACCAACGCCTCTAGGACCCGCTACAATGTTCTCCACAACCGTCTCACTCCTCCGATTGTTCACATCGCGGTCCTCAATTACTTTCAGCAGAAACTCTTGCTGCTTTGCCATATCTTCCCTCATTTCCAACATCATGCTGGCCATCATCTCAGACGGGGAACTAGAATCTCTGATGACTGGCTGGGACGAAGCCAGGTCTACACGCGGAATGACCTCTGGCCCCCCACCTAGTATTTGTTGAACATGTGGACGTACAATAACCTCAACTCCTTCCGGCTGGTCAGCGGTGGAGGCTGTCGCTTCCAGACCATCAACACGCGTACGCGGTCTACCATGCGTATTCACCATACAGAACTGCTTTACATAATAGAGAAAGAGATAAGAGAGAGATTGAATAAACACAAAGGAAACATACTACCACATTACCAATCGTTATAGCAATAGAAATTCAAGCACACTTACGTACGATATCCTCATAATAAGATTAGCTAAGTGATATTATGAACATATAACACATAAAGGTTCTCGTCACGATCACCACAACGCCTGATAAACACACTTTTCGTTGACTCTAAGACTAACCCATTTTAGAAGCTCTACCCAATCTCACGGATCAATTCTTATCATACTCGGTCTAATTCTAGACATCTTACATTCATGCCTAGTTCGCTTAAACTAGAGCTCAGATACCAACCTGTAACACCCTAAAAATCACAGTAACTTAAAAGCTGGAAAACCTGGCAACATGACGATCGCATTGATATAAACTTCCCATAAAGGGGATCAGTCCTTAAGACTTTACAAAACCTGTACATAAATGGGATTCATCAACAAACTAATCTAGACACTTCTACCAAGATTATATCTGTTGACAATCCATAATTCATCAAAAGAATGGGACTTAACAAATGCCCAGATACAATACTAGTCATCTCAAAATGCCTCGAGACCAACCCGTCTCTCAAAACCCCGGCAACCCACCGCTAAGGGAAACATGTTATACACATCATTTGAGAAAAAGTGTCAGACTTAAAGCCTGGTGAGAACATACAGTTTATAAAGCTCAAAAGATATAAACATTTGCATCAAAGGATAATATTTCCAAAGAGGTTAAAATTTACAATCAAAACCTTTGCCACAACCGGGCTTTTCCGTTATAAACATATTATCAAATGACCAATGACAAAACATTTTACCAAGGATTGTGGCGTAACACTAAGTAAGCCAAAATCCGAGTTATGAGCTAAACAATTGGAATCCAAGGATACGAACAGATAAGTCCGTGCTACAAAGTGAGATATAGCCCCAAGCAAAACCAATGTATACTCCTTCACTAGGATCACTATGAACCATGGCTAGTATCCGGCCTCACATAACCGTACCAAGTTTCCCCCGAGGATCATATACATCCATAGCTACAAAATGGGGAATATGACATCCCAATAATACAGTCGACTCAAAACCTAGGGATCCACTAGTAATGGTACAGACTCGTCACAACAACATATGTGACCAACCATAAATAAACATATGGTATAAACACATTTTATAAATAAAATATCATTTCCGGTTCAACTTCTGGTAATAATGAAAATCATTGAAATGAGTTCTTAAACATTCTTTTCACATATCCACATAATGTGCAAGTAAAACATCATTTTACTTCAATAAGGCGGAAACAGTCATTTTAGTCAAAACTGATCGGGAACCCCGAAAATCACCAAAAACTTCATTTATATCAAAATGTAGAGAACATGAAATCATACCGTAGAAATACTTCGGATTTCGCAAATAAGAGTTTTGACATGTATAAAGTTTGTAAAATGGTAGTAGGAACTCACCAGTAGGTTTTTAGAATAAAACCCGAAAAACCAGATAACGATCACGACGTAGAGGTGAAGCTTAAAACACCGACTCCTTGCTAGAAACACCGAAAACTAGCAACCAAACGAGACTTTGAAGATCGAGAGAGAACTGAGATAAGAGATATTTATTTTGTAATATCTCTCAAATGAGATATTTAAGCAATCTCAAAAAGCAACCTGACAGTTTCATATGCACGACCCGTGCGTTTTCTCTGAAGGAGGGCGCACGACCCGTGCGTCCTGTAGACCAGCACAGAAACCTCTTTTTCTCTAATCATCTTCGCAAAACGGCCAAACGAAATTCGGGGTGTTACACATCGGGTAAACTGCACTGGGAAAGAGTGACCCTCCATTCTATACTCCACCCCTCAAACACTTCTCCCACGACAACATGACTATCATCTGCAATTTCCACCTCAAACCCACACTCCAAACGCCTAGGTTTGACATTCAAATACCGCATAAAACTCGGTGATACAAACGATCGGTTTTCTCTCGAATCAAATAATACTCTAGCAAGAGTCGAATTAACAAGAAAGGTACCTGTCACCACATCAGGTGTCTCCACCGCCTCTTCAGTCGTCATGTGAAAAACCTTGGCTTTTCCTCTTGTCGACTCCATCTTCCTCTCCCCACTTCCTCCTCCACGACTTCCACCATAGCTACCCTATGAACCCTTCTTTAGTTGCGGACAGTCGGGCTTTATGTGGTCAGGAGTACCACACAGATAACAAGCCTTGGGATTAGGGCACTCCCACGCTATGTGCCCGACTTTCCCGCACTTGTAACACCCATCAGGCTCAAAGGTACAATCCCCACGATACACCTGGTTGCACTTCCTACACGCCTTCTCCCAAGGCTTAGGGCCCGATCGAGACTCAAATCCTGGGACCCTGGATTTCTTAGCATCACAAACAGGTTCTTCCTACTTCCTCTTACTACTTCCCCTTTCAGATATCTGTCAATTTTTTCCTTCTCAGTAAGCTTCGCCGCATCAACCACCACTTGAAAAGTGGAGGGTTCTCTTACCGATACCAACTCCCTCACACTACTTCTCAATCCCAGATGTACCTCTCGATGCACCTCTCTTCGTTAGGCACATACAGTTCTGCAAACCTGGCCTTCTCGATGAATATAAATGTATACTTTTGTTATTTGTACCGTCATCGCTCCTTGCTCTAGCCCCAATAATTCCTCTTCTAGCTTCTTGACTGCCGCCAAAAGGCAAAACTGTGCTCTAAATCTCTTCACGAACACATCCCACGAAATCGCCTTAGCTACCTCTGATCCTTTCCCACCTGTCTCGATGTCCCACCAAAAGATAGCATCAGATTTCAACATTGTTATTGCAAACAACACCCAGTCCTCCCTAGCACATTTACTAGTATCAAATGTAACACCCTAAAATTTAGGTAAATAAAAACTTGAAATTTTGGCAATAAGACTGCTAAAAGTAAAGATTTAGGACCTGTAAAATATAAACAAATAAAACCCAACGACGTGGTTTAGTTTGTAACAATTATAGTAGCGACAAAATGAAACATAATACACAACAACCTAATTAACCTAGTCTAACAAAATTCGACTAGATTAAATGTAGGTGTTGCTATGTCTCTCAAAATGCTCTTCTCTCAAGTCTCAAAAATGCCCGGTCCATGGAAGATCCTAGGTGCGCCCCCGGCGAATCAAGGTGCCCTATGCACACCACTAGCAGAACCTGTGAGCCAAACAAACACGAACACAAGTGTTAGGCCAAAGTCTAGGGGGTAGCAGACTCATAACAGTTTATAATGTAAGCATGAACAATATAATTAATTGTTACCGGAAGACCCATGGATTGAACCAATACCAATACCCCCAAATCGGGACAAGATTTCTTTCCTGTAAATATAATAGAGAAAGCTCTTGAAAAACGGGGGAGACCCGTTACCATCTTGGGTGACGAGAACACGTGAATGGGGTCACCCGTGATGTTATTGGATTTCACCACAAATCCTAGTTCTAGTTCCCATGCCATGCCAGACATCACAATCCTCAAACCGTTTATGCCTCTAGCGCTTACTCCGTCGAGTTACACCTCAAGAACTTACAGACAAGGGTGCCTATCCAATCTAGCCGAGTTCCAACTCAGGGACTTACGCCCCCTATTATCTACCCGCTAGTGCCCAACGACCAACAATTATATCAATTATAAGCATGCTATCTAAATTCTCGTGCACAAGGAGATAGATATAAAACTCACCATTTAGATCATGATCAAGTATGGTTATAAATTTTCATGCAAGGCACATTTCATACAAATAACATAATCATGCCCATTACATATTCATGTTCATGCCACAATGCTCATTTAACCACATGTTAAACCTAAACCAATGTAATAACCCTAACTGCTGATAAGAATACTTGTAACTGATTCTAACATTTAGAGGAGTGGTCCTTCATCATAAATTGATTTTCTTCCATATTTCATACATAAAGGAACCCCTCAAGATATTTAAATGCTCCTACAAACCCCAAAGTTCTTATACATGAAGGATATGCAAAACCCTAGTTTTAGGTTAACATTCAACATTTCATAAGTTTCACATAAGCAAGTTGCAAGTATGGATAAATAAGGGTTAGGAAAACTTACTTAGAGATTCAAAAGACAACCCCTAGAAGGTTGGAGTTGTGAAAGTAGATGATGAGAACCCTTGGACCTCAATGAAATTAGAGCTAGATCACTAGATGAGAGGAACCCTAGGTTAGCATTTATTGTACCCAACAAAGATTTAGTGAGGATTAAATGTAAGAGAGATAGAGTTTGGGATGGAGAAATCTTACCTAGAGGAGAGAAAATCGTATGCCCTTAAAATCCCAAAGTTCTTAAATGAGTCCACTTAATAAAACCAGGCATTTAAAGCCTTTTCGCCCGACGGCGATTGTGACACCGCGAAAGTGATAGGGCACTCTCGCCGGTCACACTCGCAAAGTTTGTACCGCAGGCTTCAGCCCACGAGCCCCTTTTTGCCCTCCGTGATTGTGACACCGCGAGAGTGCCCCTGGAACTCTCGTCGAAACGGTACCACAGGCCATAACTTTCCACGACGATTATGACACGCGATAGTGCCCAATGGCACTCTCGCTGAGTGCTTCCCTTCTCCAAAACTGACAGAATTCAACCTGGGTTCACGACCGATCTAGGATAAATTCATATTAGTGAAAAATATGAAATTACAAATACGAAATAATCAATTGTCCAAAATTCGGGGTGTTACAATCCTCCACCCCTTAAAATAGATTTTGTCCTCGAAATCTCAACTAATCGAATAAGCGCGGATATCGCCTCTTCATGTCCTCCTCCGACTCCCAAGTCACGTTAGCTCCCGATGGTGTTTCCATTGAACCTTCACCATAACCACCTCCTTGTGTCGTAGTCTCTTAGCCTTCTTTTCTAAAATGGTTTCGGGCTCTTCCACACATCGGTCATTGTCCACCCTAATTTCTGACAACGGAATGACGCTTTCTTCTTCGGCTAGACACCTTCTCAAGTAGCATACGTGAAAAGTAGGGTGAATCCCATCCATTTTGGGCGGAAGGTCCAACTTGTATGCTTGAAGCCCAATGTGCTCGATGATGGTGAAAGGTCCAAGGAAATGGGGACTAAGCTTCCCACGCTTTCTGAACCTAATTATCCCCTTCCATGGTGAAACTTTCAATATTACTCGTTCTCCCACCTGAAACTCGACCGACCTCCTCTTTTTGTCCGCGTAGCTCTTCTGACGGTCTTGGGCCGCTTTCAATTGCTCTCTAATGCTTTTCACCTTGTCGGCCGACTCTTGTATTATTTTTGGTCTGGAAAACTGTTTATCTCCCGCTTCTAGCCAACACACGGGCGTCCTACACTTTCTTCCGTACAACGCCTCGAACGGCGCCATCCCAATGCTCGAGTGATAACTATTGTTGTAGGCGAATTCCACTAACGGAAGATGCGAATCCCAGCTTCCCCCGAAGTCAAAGACACATGACCTCAACATGTTTTCGAGGGTTTGGATGGTTCTCTCGCTCTGTCCGTCCGTCTGCGGGTGGTAAGTGGTACTCAGTTTGATTCTAGTTCCCAACTCCTTTTGTAAACTATCCCAAAAGTGAGAGGTGAAACGGCTATCCCGGTCGGATACAATAGAAAGTGGTACTCCGTGCCTCGAGACCACCTCATATATATAGAGTTTGGCCAACTTGTCCATCGGTAGGGTCTCTCGCATGGGCAAGAAGTGTGCGCTCTTGGTCAAACGGTCAACTATCACCCAAATGGTGTTGTGGTTTCTCAAAGTCTTCGGTATCTTGGTTACGAAGTCCATGGCGATGTGCTCCCACTTCCATTCCGGTATCTCTAAGGATGCAGACTACCGTAAGGTCGTTGGTGCTCCGCCTTCACTTGTAAGCAAGTTATGCATCGCTCCACATAACTGGCCAAATCTAATTTCATTACCGGCCACCAATAGTTAAGATTCAAATCCTGATACATCTTTGTCTTCCCCGTATGAATAGAGTACTTGGACTTATGCGCGTCTTCCAATAATAGGTCTCGACACCCTCCGATCTTCGGCACCCAAATTCGGCCTTGGAATAATTTTAAACGTCTCCCATCTTCGGTCAATTGCAGATGTTGCTTTATCATAGTTTCACCTTTGAGATTTGCTTCAAGCAAGGCTTCCGTCTGAGATGTCTTGATTCGGTCTATTAAGCTTGAGATGACTTCCATTTTAGTAAAATTAGTTTGAATGCCACCGCCATACTCTTTCCGGCTCAATGCGACCGCCACGACATTGGCCTTTCCGGGGTGATATACAAGTTCACAATCATAGTCCTTAAGTAATTCGAGCCATCTCCGTTTTCGCATATTCAATTCCTTTTGGTTGAAGACATACTTTAGACTTTTATGATCGGTGAAGAGAGTGCACTTTGTACCGTATAGATAGTGTCGCCATAACTTCAAAGCGAACACCACCGCCGCTAGTTCGAGGTCGTGGGTTGGGTAGTTTTTCTCGTGCTCCTTCAACTGCCTCGATGCATAAGCTATTACTTTGCCCCTTTGCATCAAGACACACCCTAAACCCATCTTAGACGCGTCGCTGTAGACCACAAAATCATCCGTTCCCACTGGTCCATCGACCTGAACCTCCTCCACTGGAACTTCCTCCGCAACTGGCATAGACCTACTCCTCGTAGTTCATTCAGACATCTTGATCACTACATAACACACAAGACAAGGCTTATTCTCAACTTCAACATAATAAGGCAAAATAAGCACATTCATGCACCTGTAAATTCGCAATTAAATTGGCCAGATGTAATTCCAAATTTACCTTACATGATTGTCCTCACTACCCCATTATTAATGTCCCTCAAGAGGTCTTTCCTACGGTCCTCTTAGTTCTCAGTTGTACCTCTTACCCATATCGTTTAAGTTTAGGCCCATCTGGTCACCTAAATCTCTTAAACTAGGGCTCTGATACCAACTATAACAACCCACACACAAATAATCACGCCAAACATTTAAATATATAAATCACGCCGTAAATGGTCACCAATATCTAAAGTCAATACATGCGGAAATGAAACCAAGGTCTTTGCAAACTTAAAACGGGATTACAACTGAGAAAAAGTATAACATAACTAGACAGGAACGTCTATCGTCAACTACTAACGAGAGTCCTCTTAAAGCAACTTCTATATCAAAGCTTGCCTTTGCCTTTACTAGTGCCTTCCACTACCTGTTTACCTGAAAAGGGATTTTAGTTGAAAAGCGAGGGTTAGACCGTAAGGTCTAGTGAGATCCCTCTAAATCACACTACTTCACAAGATAACATAAATTATTACAATAAATTATAATTCACAGCTTAAATAAACGAATCACGCCAATGTCACTCGCACACTTGTGACGACACGTTAGGGCACACACCCACCCTTAAACTAGAGTACATGAAACGAATTCATATACTCGACATTGGGCCACACTCCCCGTATACACGAAATTAATAAAGTATACACACCCTTCGGCTTACCCTTTAAAAATCACGCCTGGTATAACACACGAAATAGTTATATGAGCATGATAAAATATTATCATAATATGAATCATACGTTAACAATGGGTAACGGAAACTCACATGGTATCCTTGCTAACTTCCTTCTTTATCACAAGCCCCCACCCGAAGTCCGCACACCTAGAGAGTAATTTCACACGCGAGGGAAAAATGAGTTGTCTAACGTCCCATAATGTCATCACTTTCAGAATTTCAGACTCACTAATCTACATTCGAGTTAAAATCCGGTAAAACTGCCCACATAAGCCCAAAACGGCGCTAGCTATGGCCTGGTTCTCCTTTCGGTTCGGGCTCTACCCAAAGTCGGGCGTCCACCCCTTCCGGGTTACCGAGATCACCCACTCCTCGGGTGCCCAGGACTCGCCTACTCCCGGGTCTATCGGGTTACAAACTCCCAGGGGTTCCGGGTTTAACTCTTCTCGGGGTTTCCGGGTTTCGCTTGTTCCCAGGGCTTCCGGGTTCGACTCCTTTCCCGACTCCAATCTCCTGGTGGCCACGACCTCCCGGATGGCCCGATCTCACACATGACCTAGCTCACGGGTTTTCGACCAACACTGGAACTTTCCAATCAAAAGTGAAATTTCTCAATTACAATCTTATTTAGAATCGATTACAGTATCAATAAGTTTCACTTGCTGGCATTTGAGTCCCCAAAAACACTCTGTCCCTTTTACTAGATTAAATTACCATTTAACAACCTATTCAAAATCCCTAATCGATCGAAGGGTTTTCTGATGCATTTCACACTACACTCCACTAGGGTCCCCAAAAGCTTTAAGAAGAGAATGATTTTAGGGAAGGGTACATACCTTGAAGAGGAAGTAGAAATCCTCTACCACTGCAACTCTTGATTCCTCCGAATTCTCTGAAATTGAACAAAAGCCTTCAATTCTCTCCTTCTCTCTCTCAGCCGCCTCTAGGTTTCTAATTAGGGATAATAAGGTCGGAGAGCGGTTTTATTCCTCTCTTCCTTATTTGCACCCAGACCTCAATTTTTTTTCTAACAAACTCCGCACAACTTCTAATTATAGGATAAGGGCACAATTATTACATTTTGGAACTATTAAGAGACATACCTTTTTTTTTGCTAAACAAGATTCACCTCTTAGCATTCAGATGTTGCCTCTTAATAGAACCATTAAGCCTCTTGCTAGTGGAGTTTTTTTTCCTTTTAAATCAAATTAAACAAGATATATTTTTGTCATTTTCCTTTAGGTAATGGACCCCACACTTATTCCAACACCTCCCCTCCTTCCTTCTTCCTTGACGACCCACTTTTTGGCCATCTTAGAGCATCTCCAACCATACTACAAATATGGTGATTTGCAGTATGGTTGACTCCAACCATACTCCAATCTGCAAAACAAAATGCCGGCCAAGAATTTTTCTATAGAAAACACACCAAATTTGGTGTAGGACTATTCACACTGCAAAGTTAAATGGGCCCACTTCAATTGCCTTTTTTTCTTTTCTTTAATAATAAAATTGTTATAGTTTGTAATTTTAATTATAATAAATGTTATTTCAAGATACATTTTATATTCTTTTTACATTAAATCATTCTATATATAAAATTGATGTATTTTTTTCCCTAGTAATGTAAAATTTATTAATTAAGAAATTATCGTTTTATTTTGACCGAGACCTCATTAATTAATTATTTATTTACTATAATAATTATTTATAAATAATAGATATTGTATTTTAAAATGTTTAATAATAGTGCAAAATGGTTTTTTATTTGGGTTTAGAAGATTTGGTGTTTTTTTTTTTTGAAGTATGGTTGGAGTTGGAATTTTTTTTAGTGTCAAGGGTCCCACCAGTTTTAGTGTTTTTGGTGTTATTTTTGGTGTATAGGTTGGAGATGGTCTTAGTGGTGATTTTTTAAGAAACCATACAAAACAGTAAAAATTGAAAGAAAAAAAACAAAACCAACCAACCTTCTAATCTCTTAACAAACTAAGCTACTAGGAAACAAAATCATTATTTTAGGGGTTGAAACAAAATTTTCATATATTTAAAGTTCTTTTTTTTTATCTTATGACATGTTAAATATGATAGAGTTTAAGTAATTGTCAACTAAAATTTGTAGAAAGACTAGGATGGCCCTTATTTAACAAACATGTTTTTAATTTTGTTAGTGACTAGGAACTATTTTAAGATAAAATTGCAAACCATAAAAATGATTCCTAAACTTATCAAAAATTAAGTTATATTTTTGAATCTTCACTAACCGTTCTGAAATTAAACTTTGACGTTTGATGGACATAATTTTGAATATATGATTATTATGCTATACATATACAAAACTAGTACATATGTATGTGTACATGTTGAAGTCATGATGGTAGAAGTGTGACGATATGCTTCATCGCGAGATGAAATTTGATCGACACATACAAAGCCTCTTGGAAACAATGGCAAAACAAATAAAACATCATGTGCAAATTTTCTTTTGTGTTTTAACTTCTAATGACGTCAAAGTTATCTTTCTTTTTGTAAATTCAAAATATGTGTATGATAAAAAAAATCATGATTATAGTTATCTATATCTATACTATATTATAAAGCACAGATAAAAAACTCTTACATATAAATTATTAGGTATAAGGTATCATCATTTTATGCAAGATTTTAAAAATCTCTTAATTTACAAGTATCAAAGCACAAGATACATATTACTACTGCAGGTTTCTAACACCCACCAATTTGGTATGTGCAGGACCTTCCTTTTATGCAGATCTTTTCATGTATCACTATTAATTAGTATATTATATATCAAAGAGGTGTTAGCCTAGTGGTAAGGCCCTGGCGGGATAGTGCATGATATGCCTATCTACCAGGGTTCGAATCCTGGGGGATGCACTTCGGCGATACCCAGACCTTGGATCGGCCTTCGGGTCGGTTCGGGTCCAGGTTAACGGGCATACCAGTTTATGGGATGCGGGTTCGGTCTTGACCGAGCTTAGTCGTACCTGGGCGGGTCCAGTCGATTTGGCTGGGCCGGGTCGCCGCGGCTTAGTCGGTGCTGCCCAATTGGATGCCCGGATACCGCGGGTGCGTGTGTGTGTGGGCATAGCCCAAGTTGCCGTACAAAAAAAAATTAGTATATTATATTACTATAATTTTGTTTTAATTATATTATTAAATATGTAATTGGTTATTTTTTCTAGATGTCATTAATAAAATATATAAGATAATCATTGAACTCTACCAAAATAAAATGAAACATTAAAATCATGATATATCTCGCTGCATTGCGCGAGTACGCTTCTAGTTTGTAATTATATATGTATAAAAATAACTAAATATATTAAATCATTTGAAGTTTTTCTTTAATCGCACATGTTTTCAGTGTGAAACCATCATGTATAAAACATAATCAAATTATAAATTCTAATTCTTTAGAACCATTCCTCAATTACGCATAAATTATTCACATATTTAACTCATTTGTACACTATATACATATAAACAACAACAAAGATAGACACAAGTGTGAAAAGGGTTTAAGAATCAATTTTCTTTTTATAAGGGCTAAAATCAAGAAGGGTATCCTTGTCTACATTTGAAAAACTGATCTCATCTCAATTACTTTGATACCAAAGAAGAATTCGATCCAATACTTATTTGAACTTCTTTTTATATAAATGGAACTTATTCCATTTTTTATTGCTCAATCTATGTGAATTATCACTTAAAAAGTTTATCAAGAGTGAGGAAAGTGTTAGGCACCTTTATGAATTGGAAAAAATATAAAAGAAGACATTGATCTAGATGAAAAGCCTATCGATCGTCTTCCATTTATGCATGATCAATCTTTTAATAAAAGGCAACTTTTTCTTTATGTTGTGGAATTTTTTTGGTAAGACGTAACCTTAAGAAATCACTTTATTTTGCTTATAACATTTGTAGTGACGTCTAGAACCAAAAATATGTCAAGTATTTATATTAAAAATAAGTCAAGTATTTTGTGACTCGATAATTTTGGTAGCTAGAAAGAGAAGACCAAACAAAACGCATATTTATTTTGACGAATACTAACATCTAATGTGTATAGAGGATAAAAGATTTAGTTTCATAGTAAAACATCTCCAATAACTATTTTAAAATAGAGATTTAAAAATTTTGGAGATTATTTTGTTCCAACAACTTTAAAATGTTATTTATATCTATACTATATTATAAAGCACGAATAAAAAACTCTTAAATACAAATTATTAGACACAAGGTACCATCATTTTATTCAAAATTTTAAAAATCTTTTAATTTACAAGTATCAAAGCACAAGATACATATTACTACTGCAGGCTTCTAACACCCACCAATTTGGTATGTACAAGACATTCCTTTTATGCAGACCTTTCCATGTATCACCATTTAATTAATATATTATATTACTATAAATTTGTTTTAATTATCTTATTAAATATGTAACTGGTTATTTTTTATAGATTTTTTTTGAACGACAAGTTAATGCACACACACGTTCCAGCGGTATCGGGCCTCCATTACGGGTAATCCCACTAATCCGCTGCGACCCGGCCCAACCTTTGGCTGAACCCGACCGACAGGGTAGAGGGTGGTCCCATAGACTGGACCCACCCGACAGGGTAGAGGTTATTTTTTATAGATGTCATTAAAATATATAAAATAATCATTGAATTCTAACAAAATACTTAATTTTTTTTATATAAAAACATTAAATTATTAAACCTAAATTAAACAAATTTATAAAAAAAAACATTATCATTTTCTCAAAACCATCCAAAATCATACTGTAAATCGACAAAAAAACAAAAAATAAAATGAAACATTAAAATCGTAATGTATCTCGCTGCATTGTGCGAGTACGCTTTTAGTTTTAAATAAAGAAAACAAGATAGAGAACTACAAGGTATAAACATTCAAATTTGGAATAATGTATAAAACTCAATATTGATGACTGAGAAATATTATTTATATTATTTCTACTAATGAGGTTGAATGTGATATTATTTCTTTAAAGTTCTTTTGAAAGTATATTAAGATAATGAATTTATAAAATATTTTAATGACATAATTAATGTTTGAAATCTTCAAAAAAGAACAATTGTTTTCGTTAATACCTTCGTCTTGTGCAAAAATGCTGGCAAAAAGAAAGAAGAAAATAATAAAAGAGAAAGAACCAAGGTTAGTAAATAGTCAACAAAAAGAAAAAAGACAAAAAACAAAGTAAGCCCATGTAGCCCTCTCGGCTCACTTTCCCCCGACAACCTCACTAAGGGGTTGTTCAGTTAGTGGCTTATTCGGACAACCCAAAAGTAAATGTCCTTACCACTCAGCTAAACTTTTTCTCTCTTTACCATTGAAAACATTAAGGCATTGCTAGCTTATAAGCTAGTTTTTTTTTACATGTTTGGATGACCATAAACTAGCTTATAAGTTAGTTTATTGAAAAATTACTCATAATAGCGTTTTGAAAAGCTAGCTTATCAGCTACCAGCTAGCTTATCAGTTAGTTTGCCAAACATAGCCTAATAATATAAAAAGAACATTTCAATACCCTCTCCTCTGAAGGAAACCCTCTGTCGAAGCCTCACCCCATCTCTTGACAGTCATCGATCCGTAATGAGTTTTTGCTAGTTGTTTAGTTTCTTTGAATAAGCAATCAAGAAAAGTCTTCCCCTACATGTGCTCTCAAAGAATCCCCCCGTTGAAGCTCTACCCCAAATCTCATCGCTACTTGTTTTGTTTCTTGGAATAAACGATCAAGAAAAGCTTTGAGTTGTTTATTGGAATAAACCTTTACTTTGTTTCTTGCAACAAATATGTTTTGTTTCTTGGAATAAACTTCAATTTGATGGTTGCCTTCAATGAGAAAATTGCAGACTAACATGGTGATTAGCGGTAGAAGAAGGGGCCGCAACTCTGATGGGGCGAAGATGTTGAGTTATACCACCAAAATTCAACGGGGACGACAAATCCATAGTGCTTATGCGATTTCTATTTTGTGCCCTTTTTCCCCATTAAGGATTATCTGACAATTTTGGACAGTTTTTATTTATTTTAGTCTTCTTTAACTTAAATATTGTAGATTGTATTTATAATAGTTATATCAAAATTTTGGATCTTAAATCGATCAAAACTGACCATAAGTTTAGCATTCAATAGTTTTATCAAACATATATCTTTATCAATATTTTATATAGATTGGGTTTGATATAGTCATTTTTGAAATTTAAATTGTTTATTCAACACAACAAATAAATAACAATTTATCTTAAATCATACATGCATGTAACCCCTAACTCGTTTCTCCTATTTATAACAGGGATAAGTTTCCATAATTAATTATGCTACCCTAGTTCTAGATCTCTAAAAATTTCTACTTCTACAGAACAACTTAATAATGGAAGTTGTTCTTAGGTAAAATGAAATTGGCAAGTTTATCTATATGGGTTTTGATAAATGCCAAGTTTTTGTTATATATTTTTTTCATTTTGGAAATTGAACTAATTGTTTAATTTTATGATGAATAAAAATTATTTTTTAGTACGAATTACCAAACAACCCTATAATTAGAAGTTGCAATTTAAAGTTCGTCAAGGAGCCTTGAATTTGATTGTTATATAACAAGTTAATGACAAAAAGTAAATTAAAATCATTAAATATCTTTTAAAAATAGGTTAAATATAATACATGATAACACCTTACTTTCTAGATATTCTTATTTCAAGTAATATATTATTATTCACTAGAAGTCTATTAGTTCAATTGTGAACTCAAGATCTAAAGATTCTAGAGAGAGAAACTAGAGAGAGAAAGTATAGACATGAAATCCAATCACATATCTCACAAACTAAATGTTTTTACAATACCAAATCTTACAAGATTAACAAAGCCAAAACCTATTTATACCTAAAGCTTAAACTAAAACTTAACCACTAAGGAAACAAAACAAGCTTTGACTATTACAAGACTTTGACATTGTTGACTTCTAACTTTGACTTTCCTAATTAAATCTTGGATACAATATTTTGACTTAACAATCTCCCCCTTTGTATTCAAGATTTAATAAAAATTTGATGCAGATCTTCAACTCTTGATTCTTCATCTTTTGTCTCTTGAAGTTTTCAAAAACTTTGCTCTTTTGCAGCTTTTGAAGAATCTTAGAAAGTCTTTTTAAACTTTGAAGCTTTGGAAATTCAACATGCCTTGAACAAAACATTGAAAACTTAAAACATCTTTGAAACATGAATCTTCATTTCTGAAAAATCTTTCGTCTTCAAACAAAATTGTATCTTCATCACTTTGATTACTGAATCGACTTCGGAAGAAACAAACTTTCACGAATCATCTTGATTTGACTTTGAACATTCTTTATCAGACTTGAACTTTGAAAACAACAGCAGAAGCAATTTGAAACTCTGACATGAACTTTGAACTTGAACTCTTGAAATTGATCTTTGAATAATTCTCCCCCTTTTTGATGATGTGAGCATCAATATCATCAAAATTTCATCAATTTCGGCATAAGCTTTGATTTCCCCCTTTGTGATCAACAAACAATCTCCCCTTTGATAATTGTCGAACTTTGATCTGAAGAGCCAAATCATGAACTGTATATATCCGAATCTTTGCAAATTCAGACATAATAAGCGTGTAACCCTGATTCAACAAATGAAACAGTTAGAAGTGCCTGTCAGTAACACAAAGTTACTGTGTACAACGGATGTACAATTTAAGGAGCTGGTTTGATGTTGACTCCCCAGGACTTCCATTCAATCATTGAAAGACACAAGGTAATTCTATGAATGTTCTGACAGAAAAACATATTCTCTGTGTGCTCGTGCTTGTGTATGAAAGAATTAGCACAATGATTGTGTTTCATTAAGGCTCAAAGTATGTAAATCACTGAGACAACAATGATTGTACATGGACTCAATGTGCATGAGAAAGGGTCGAAGGTGGGGCAACTTTCCTTCTTTTTCAATATCAGTATCTTCCAAGAGAAAATCCGATAAATTATGTGCTGCTTCCCCAGAAAATGTGAAACATTCTCTTTTTAAGAAAAGAGTGAGTAGCTGGTGGGGTTGTATGCAAGAGATGGCATGGGCTATTTGCCTATTTCAATGATGGTCACCAAAGAAATGTGAACCAATCAGTAATGTGGCTGCCCGACTCAGAAAGTGGTAGGTGCAGAGTTCTGATATTATTTTAACTCTGATCTCACACTCTCTTTCTTTTTATCATTATACTCACATCTAACCAATCTCTCATTTCCATTTTACCTCTGCTCACTCCCACACTCAATTCTTTTAGACCCCTCTCCCCTCAATCACTCAAAGGATTTCTTCCGGGTTAGGAAACACTGGTTATCGTGAATCCATGGAAGATCTATTAAGCACTCATACTGAATCCCAAGTTCCTAAAAGTACATGCTTATCAATGATTTCTTGACATGTAAAGCACAAGAAATCATATGTCAGTGTATGTATGCTCATTTAAAAATATGAATGGAATTTGAGCATTTGATCTTTGAAGATTTCTCAAAACAAGGATATTGAATGAATGAATATGAAGTCAAGAGAATTGTTTTGAGAATCTGACAATGAATTAATCAGATCAAATCAAATGGTTAGGTTATCAAAGAATCGGTAATTTTGTTTATATGAACGAATATAAACAATTTATCAAAGAAAGTACAAATATGAAAAAGATGAATGATGCTCAACAACTTTGAAATCAAACGGGGGTATTACCATCGAAAAATTGGTTCATTTTGAGACATGGTAATAACAATTTCAAATAGAATACTAAACCGGTGTGTGTGAATACTTGACAGTATATGGACAAGATAATACACAAGTATTGATCTTTGGAAACACACGGTCAGTTAAACAATAAAGCACAAAAATTGAAAAACATTTAAAAATCACACTTCTAAATTCATAAAATCGTTTGAGAATAAGAAGTGGTTTGAACATTTAAGAAAAATTGTTTTTCATGTTCGAAAGTTGTTCTTCTTTCAAAAAATCCGAGATCTAGGATCAGAAGATTTTTTTTTTACCTTTTCGGTTCCCCCTCAAATCATGATATAAAAATTTGATCTTTTGAGCTCCCCCTGGATATTAGCACAATATCCATCTTTGATCATTGATGAACGGGTCCTGATCTGTCATGTGATCAGAAGCCACTTTATTCATATTATTTATTTAAAAATAAAAGACAGAAAGCAGTAAAACGGTTTTCTAGAATGAGTTCTGATTTGAAATAATCAGAAGTCATCACCTTTACTCCCCCTTAAATTAAGCATCTGAAAAATTATAGTTAAAACAGGATAGAGATCAAACACTCCCTTTTGAATTGTTAGACCATCAATATCAGAAAAATCTAGCAAAGAAAAAGTATAGGATAGAGATCAGATCAATTCTCTTGGGATGAAGACCATCAATATCCATCGGATGCAAGCATACAGGAGTAAGGTCTTTTTGATCTCTGAGGTAAGAGTCCTAAACTGTTGTGTTTAGAAGTCATAACTCCTTTGAATAACGGGTCCTAAGCTGATGTGCTTAGAAGCCATTATCTTGACATTGAGGTGCGGGTCTTGAACTGTGTTATTCAAGAGCCATTTTTGTCATTCTTACTCCCCCTTGGAGTGAGGTGCCTGCAACACAGATTCAGGTTTCGGTTTTGGTACCCACTGGTATTTGGGTCCAGAAATGTTAGTTGCAGTGTGTGTGGGGGTTATGGAGTAAGAACCATACCAGTAATGATCATTAGTTTTGTGAAAAAGATCATGTGTACAACAAATAGAACAATAAAATTTCTTACCGTTAGGTGCTTTGTTCTTCTTTGCTTTATGTATAAGTACACATGATTTCTTCTCTTTCAGCTCATTTTCCTTATCATCTTTGACTGGTTTCCTTTTCCACACCAGTTTCTCTTTCTTGAAACTTGTTCTCGGATAAGTATCTGAACCATCTAAAAATTCATCATAGAAAAGGTTAGTGCGACGAATCTGATTAAAGGATTTGACTGACCTTTGTGAAGAGACGAATTTCTGATTTGAATTTGAAACAGACTTTTCAAGCTCTTTGATCTTTGAAGCAAATGTGTCTCTTTCTTTCACAAGTTGGTCAATCTTTGTTGTGAATTCAGACTTCGTCAAATCCTTTGAAGTTAGCTTCTTGATTTCAGATTCAAAAATGGATCTTTCTTCCTCAAATCCTTTTTCTGACTCTATTCTCTGGCCGGATAATTCTTTAAAGAACCCTACATTCTTTTGTCCTATGGCCTTCTTCTCTTTTTCAAACTTCTCTCTTTCTAAAAACAGTACTTTCTCGAAATCGGAGATTTGTTGAGAAAGTTTTAAGCCTTTAAGCTCCAACGACTTATTCTCTTCAAAACATTTCTTTGAAAAATCTGAGAACTTTTTCGAAAAAATTTTCTTTTCAGAATCAAAATCAGCTTTATTATCAGAAAGCTGTTTTTCCAAAACAGATAAATTCTTTTTAAGCTCAGTGTTCTCAGATTCCAAACTTTTTATTTTCTTATCAGAATGCCCAGAATATCTTTTCAGAAGATCTGCATTAATAACCTTTAAAGTACAGAGTTCTTCTTTTAAAGATATGATTTCAGTAAAATATTCTCTTGACTTCTGAGAATGAAAGTCAACTGCATGAGCCAGATTAATCTTCTCTAATTCCACCTTTCTAATGTTCTCTTCAAGTTCTGCAAAATATGTCATGATAAAAGAGTAATCAGCTTACAATGAATGATCGTTCCAAACTTATGTACCAGAAAATCAAAAATCAGATCAAATTGAAATTTTAAAAAAAATATTTCGTGAAAATTGAAATTTGAACAAAACTTGATATTTCGCAGAGTAGAAAAAAAATATTTTCAAAGAAGACCAAAAAATAAGGACCGAAAACCACCTTTTTCGGTTGTTGAAGAAACCGAAAACCAAACCTTTCGTTTATATAGGAAACCGAAAACCTAGCTTCTCGGTTGAAGAAGAAACCGAAAGACTAAGCGAAATACTGAGAAGATCGAAAACCCTTAGCCGAAAACCTTAGCCGAAAAGAACAAATCGAAAACTTCCCTAAATACCCAAAATCCAGATGAATGAACCGAAAAACGATTCTGCCAAGTTTACGATCTAAGAAAAACACACAAGTCCAAAATTCCTCAGAACACTCTCGCGGAATTCATTTAGAAACAGGTTCATAATCCAAAACTAATCCAAAAATAGATCAAACAGCCAAATTTAGCAAGAATTCGCGAAGAACAGAAAACTCGAGAACTTTTCTGGAATATACAAAATTGACAAATTTGATTACAAAATGATCAAATCTTTGCACAAAACAAGAACAAAACTTGTTCTAAACTGTATTCCGAAGCAATTGAATCCAAATTCACTGAAAATCGTTCAGAAAAACAATCTAGATCTAGAAAAATGTCCAGAAAACGATTTTCTTAAAAAAAAATTCTGACAAATTAGAAAATCAAATGATCTGATAACACGAAATTAGAACTCTACTCTCAAATCTCTCAAAATCTAACCAGCTTTGATACCAATTGTGAACTCAAGATCTAAAGATTCTAGAGAGAGAAACTAGAGAGAGAAAGTATAGACATGAAATCCAATCACATATCTCACAAACTAAATGTTTTTACAATACCAAATCTTACAAGATTAACAAAGCCAAAACCTATTTATACCTAAAGCTTAAACTAAAACTTAACCACTAAGGAAACAAAACAAGCTTTGACTATTACAAGACTTTGACATTGTTGACTTCTAACTTTGACTTTCCTAATTAAATCTTGGATACAATATTTTGACTTAACAACAATGCAGCGTAATCCATCTCGATTTTAATGTTTCGTTATATATTTTATCTTTATCGATTTTATAAAACAGTTTTATATGGTTTTAAGAAAACGATAATGTTTTTTTAATAAATTTGTTTAATTTAATTTTTTTATTTAAATTAAATTTAAGTTTAATAATGATGCAATTTATTTTAGGTTTAATAATATATTATTTTTTATAAAAAATTAATTAAGTATTTTAGAATTCAATGATTATCCTAATTATATTTTAGATTAAAATAAGATGTTTATCCTGTATTTGATTATGTTTATCAATTGGTTATGAATTCAATCATGCAGCTTTTAAAAGTTGTACTCATGTATATCTTGAACTTTAAGTAATGTGTATAAAAAAATAGTATCTGATGCATAAAAACTTGTTTTTAAGAGTTTTTTTTGTTTACCAAGTCATACTAGAAGTGTACTCGCGCAATGCAGCGAGATACATCACGATTTTAATGTTTATTTTTATTTTTTGTTTTTTATTGATTTACAGTACGATTTTGGATGATTTTTATTGAATGATAATGGTTTTTTTATGTATAAATTTGTTTAATTTAGTCTTAACAATATAATGTTTTTTATATAAAAAAATTAAATAGTTTGTTAAAATTCATTAATTATCTTATATATTTTAAATTTTTTATATTTAAATTGAGATGTTTATCCTGTTTTGATTATGTTTATCAGAATTCAAATTTCATAATTTTAGAATTTGAGGATTAGAGATAACGATTTTGGGAGATAAGGATGAAATTTATTAATTAGGGTTAAAAGCATTTAAAAGTAGTACATATTGCTTCATTAATTGTTTTTTAAAAGATTTTAAGTAGATTAACATTAAATAATAGTACATAATGCTTAATACATCCCGATTTTAATGTTTATTTTTATTTTTTGTTTTTTATTGATTTACAATACGATTTTGGATGGTTTTTATTGAGTGATAATGGTTTTTTATATATAAATTTGTTTAATTTAGGCTTAACAATATAATGTTTTTTATATAAAAAAAATTAAGTAGTTTGTTAAAATTCATTAATTATCTTATATATTTTAAATTTTTTATATTTAAATTGAGATGTTTATCCTGTTTTGATTATGTTTATCAGAATTCAAATTTCATAATTTTAGGGTTTGGGGATTAGAGATAAGGATGAAATATATTAATTATGGTTAAAAGCTTTACAGGTAGTACATTAGACTTTAGTAGTTATTTTTAAGAGATTTTAAGTACATAACTTTAAATGATAGTACATAAAGCTTAGTGAGTTGTAATTAAGAGTTTTTTATGGCATCTTTATAATATAGTATAGATATAGATATAGATTATCTTACCGAACGATATGACAAGAACCAAAAATCTTACCCGGTAAGAGCTAAGGTACCAAGAATCCTACCCGATAAGTGATGACGAAATTTTTTACCACGGTTAGCGCTTACCGAGAAAATTATTACATACGATACCGTTTTGGTGGTAACAACTTGACTTAGTTACAAATTGAAATGTTTCACTATGCATAAGTTGTATCCCTAAGCATATATGTTAAATTGCTCACCTTGAAATTAAGTTCATCATGTGCACTGATTGCGTCTCAACGAAGAGGATTTCACTAGGGGTGAACATGGTATGGTACCATGTTTTTTTTTCCCATATACCATGTACCAACCAATTGTAATTGGTACAAAAAAAATTATACCAAATACCAACTAACTATACTTGGTACCGATTAAATTGGTACCAACTTTTTTCGGTTGGTACATGTTGGTACGGTATTGTACCAACATCGTAAAAGTTGAAGTTATGAACTTATTTAAATTGACATATTTACCAACTAGATCTAGATGCACTAAAATTATCGTAAATTCACATAACATTTTATATGTGTTGTACCACTTATCCCTATCAATCCAAGCATTCAAATAATCTTCATATAATACAAGCGTTCACTAATAGTCTAATACAAGCCGCCATTGAGGAGCGTCGATGGACAATGGAGGTGTGGATGCGGTTACTAAGATTGTTAGGGCTACGCGAATGAATTCAATCATATTCTATATATCTATCTGTATTATAATTTAGCAAAATTCAAATTAAGTTAATTTAAAATAAAAATATGTTGTATTATTTCTTAAACTTTAATTAATAAATAATAAAAAATAAATCGGTACGGTACGGTATTACCGTGGTACACGACTTCTAATACAATGTATCAACCAAGTTTATAAAGTTGGTATGGTACTACCAACCAATTATATTGGTACCAATTAAATTGGTACGTTTGGTACAATAATTAGTTGGTTTGTATTGGTACAAAATTGACACCCCTAGATTTTACCGAGTGCCATAAGGGTGAGGGTTGGGAAGTGGGTTGAGATATTTGAAGGGTAGTTGCCGGTTTGAGGAGAGAAGAAGGGAGAGATGGTTGAGATATTTTAGGGAGTGGAAGTTATCTCATTTGAATATTTTTTTTCTTGTTTTAGGATATGGATGAAGAAATAATTTAGGATGAGGTGGGAGCAAGTTTTGGTAGCGTTTGGTATGCAGACTAGATGGGACGGGACGGGACGGGATGGGACAGAACGGGATGGAACTAACTATCTGTCCCACGTTTAGTTTAGGTTTAAAATTATATGTTTGAAAGAGGGTAATATTGTAATCTTACATTTAGTCCCATGTTGTTCCACCTATTTTGGTGGAACTAAAAAACTTAAGTTTTGTCCCATGAAATCTGATTTTTGTCCCATGGCATACCAAACATGAGACTATTTTTTTTTGTTCCGTCCTGTCCCATTCAATCTGCGTACCAAACGCACCCTTAGGGATTAGTATGCGTGTAAGATAGTTAGTTAGTGTGCTTAAATATGTTGTACCAATGCAATGATGGATTGTAAAGTTAAAATTTAAGTAAATATGTATTAGAAATTTGTACCTTATGCTTTATAATATGTTTTTATGAGTTTTGCTTAAATGCTTTATAATATAGTATATATATATATAATATTTAAAAATTACAAAAAATCATTAGTTTTTCAAAATTTACCTTAATTACACACGTTATTATTTGCAGACAGAATAGTATAAATGGGCCAAATATTGGGCTTCTAAACATTAATTACCTACGGTCGAAGGCCCAGTTGATAAGGCTTTGAAATGGTCCAGTACGACAATTGGGGTTTACCAAAGCCTGAATCCAAGCTTCTGGACTCTCCCGACACACCCTATATATCGATCACCGAATGCATCGGACATAGAAACCCTAATTCGTCTGCAACTTTTGAAGGCTTATTAGAGGTTTCTCACATCTGTAGCTCTTTGTTTGATTTCATATTCATTGCTTGTTATTTGTTTCAAATCACCATTAACAAATCGATCTCTAGCACAAATTTTAGTTGATCGACAAGTTTCAAACAGTCGGCTCGTTTATTCACTTTTTTTTTTTTTTCCTACTTTAATCGAGTTATTTACAACTAATCTTTGATTTGTTTGCTATGTTGAATTGGGTTAATTTGATACTAGTGTAAAGAGTTTGCTGCAAATGATGATGAATCAGACAGGGACATCTGCATTCCACTGGAATATGATGATTTGTCTGTGGGAATCTCTCTGATGCTTAATTGATCTCTATTCTTTTCAGCTTATATTTATTTATTTTCATCAACAATGTGGTTTTATTTTTGTAGTTTCAGTTTCCTGAGGTTTGAAATTGTGGCCTGTGATGCATAACACTTTATATATGAAACTTGAAGATGATTATATCTGAAGAAATATGAATCATCGCAGCTGAGGCCAGATTTCATTCATAATCTTAATTTATTAACATGGTTTATCTATTTCAAACTAATTTTTTACATTAGCATCATTTAATCACATGTGATTTATGTGACTTTGCCCTCCGACTTTAAGTTGTGGTCAAGGTGCACATTTTTTTGTTTACCTTAGATGTAAAATCATATATGATGTTGTATATGATTTGGTTATTTTCATATTTTTTTTAAATAGTTTGCATTCTTGATTGATTCTCCTATCTCTAGGAGAGAATGATAACTAGACTAAAAATACTAGGTAGTGACATATGACTACATCACTAAATATGTATTTGCGAAAAGATTTTTGTAATAAATTGATATTATTCGGGAAAAAGAAGTCGGGTTATTTATGATTAATAGAAGCGTGTCCGTGCAATGTAGCAAGATATATTATGATTTTAATATTTTATTTTATTTTTTTGTTTTTTTTGTCGATTTACAATATAATTTTGGATGATTTTAAGAGAGTGATAATGATTTTTTTATAAATTTGTTTAATTTTGACTTAATAATATAATTTTTTTATAAAAAAAGATAATTATTTTGTTAGAATTTAATGATTATATTATATATTTTAAATTTTTTATATTTAAATTGAGATATTTATTATGTTTTGATTATATTTATTAATTAGTTATGAATTCAAGCATATAACATTAGAAATTTGTACCAAAGGGGTGTTAGCCTAGTGGTAAGGCATGTGGACTTGTTAGTAGCGGTCTCATGTTTGAATCCTGGGGGACGCATCCTGGAGGTACGGGGGCTTCGACCCCGGGCTGCATGCTTTAGCAGTCGGGTTTCGGCCCAAATTGCCAGGGATTAGTCTGGGCCCAATGTGGTCTGGGATACCCTCTCCAAAAAAAACATTAGAAATTTGTACTTATGCATTATGACTTGTAATCTTAAATTTTAAGTAACGTGTATCAATAAACAATATTTAATGTATCAAAGCTTGTTTTTTAAACTCGTTTTGCCCTAGTTAAGGTTATGCCTACCTCCAGAGAGTCATTTTGCTATGGAAACACTCACAAGAAGAGTTAGGGGTGTTCGATACCGATAATAGTTAACATTTTTATTTGTCTTTTTGGTTAAGATTCTAGGCCATTAAAACGGTATCGTAAATAACAATTTACTAGAAAACGTTAACCAGGTAAGAGCAAGAGTTGGCACCTTCACTTCCTGGCAAAATGAACAACTAAACTTTTACCGGGTAAATGTATAGTAACTACCCCTTGTTATCTTTCTCTTAATGCAATCCATGATTACATCTTGAGCTTTATTTGAAAATAAAAAACCCATAATATTAAAAAACATAGATTCACATGCAATATTAATAGCCACATAAAACCAAAACAGTTGGCCTATTAGCTCAGTTAGTTAGAGCGTCGTGCTAATAACGCGAAGGTCGCAGGTTCGAGACCTGCATGGGCCACATTTTTTTTTCTCACATTTTCCATTTTCTTTGTTTGCCCTTGTACTATTTACATAGTTGCACATATCCCTCAAAACTACTTTCATGTTCCATTTTCATTCCTTAACTTCATTAAAATATGATTTCAGAATCCACGACGTTTCTTTATACTCTTATGCCCTTTCATTATGTACATAGGTGCACATATACCCCTCCACCCCTAACAAAAGAAAAAGTGCAAATTGCCTAGAAATGAATGTCTTATGTTTTAATTTCTATTTTAGGGGTCATAATTTAAAATGATGCATTTAATGGTCTATTGACAAACTCTATAAACAAATAAGGGATATAACTCATTTTATAAAGGTTAAAATGGTATTATATCTCATTTTATTATTGATATAACTTATTATTATTATTTAATTATTTGTGATATTTTGCTCGAAGTACATTCTTTTTTCTTTTCTAAATCTCTTTTCTGAAACCATGGTTCCCCTAGTGGCACCCATCTCCAGCTTCCATCTCTGGCAACACCATGACTTTCACCTCCTTCCTTCACTGGCCTACATCTCATCTCAGCCCTACAAAAGCTCCTCCCTTCCATCTCTATTAGGCATCAATATATAGAATTATAGGTAAATTGTTTTGTTTACTTTGGGTTGATGGGAGTATATCTTCCCCTGTGGTCGCCGTGAAACCACCCCACCACCATATTCTTCACTGGCCACTTAAATTTATAATAAAAGAAAACACAGTAACTAGATGTGAGAGAGAGAGAGTGTGTGTGAGAGAGAAGGGGTGTTGTAGTGGTGCAAGTTTGGTGAGATAGTGAATTTTTAATCGCTATGTAGGAGTGGTGCTTGGCTATGGTAAAAAAAAGGAAATGAAGAAATGAATTTTTTAAATGATAATAATAATTAAACAAAATCACGATTTTGCGACGTCATTGATAGGTGAAAGTAAAGTTAAAATAGTAATTTATCGGTGTCAAATTAGATTTTACAAGCTTTACAGGTAATGAGTCCCTTGTTTATGCATAAACTTTGTAAATAGTCGATAGACCTTTGAATGCATCATTTTAAAGTACGATCCCTAAAATACAAATTAAAACAAAGTACATTCGCTTTCTATGTAATTTGTCCAAAAAAAAAATAGCTCAACGTTTCCATTTTCTTTTTAAGATCATTTTTCTAAAATAAAAATTAAAAGTTAATTTCTAAAAAAAATACAATCTAACTTCAATAAATTCCATAACTTTGATATTTTGACATCAATTATATTATTAAAATATTATAGAAAAACAACATTATAATACATTTTGAAAAAGAATCTTTATAAAAGATAATAATATATTTGATCTCATTGTTGTAAATAAGTTAAATAATATTTTATTTCTCCTCAATAATGTATTTTTAGAGATTTCTTTGAATTTGAAAATTTGTGGCTCTTATCTTATTTTTATTTCTCTATTTTAAGAATAATTTAGAATAACTATTATAGTAGAATAATCTTCAAAATAATTATTTTATAATGATAGTTGCAGATTTTTCTAATGTCGTTAAAGTATGATTTTAGATTTCATATTTATTAGATTACATTTTTTATACTCTTTAACACTTATACAATTTACAGAGGTGTACATATCTCCCCAAACTACTTCCATGTTTCCCTTTTCATCCTAACTTCTTTAATATGATTTAAGAATTTTTTTCGTTTGGACTTAATGAACTTAAGGGGTTGTTCAGTAACAACTTAATGAGTTGTATAACATATATGACTTATTCAGGCAACCATATCTAGCTGTTCTGTAGGAGTTGATTCGCTCAACTAGAAAAACCATGTCATATGCAGTCAGCCATTAAATTCCATAATTTTTCCTCACCCAACCTTCATACAACCCCTTGTTTCAAAAAGGACAACTCCTCTACAGCAAGACTTTCCTCTTGCCATCGCTATCTATTCTTCTTCCTGTCGACATCGACCTTCCTGCCGTTGTTGGAATGAAGCTTTCTGCCAACTGTTCCTCTCCAAGTTTTCTCGGCACCGGTGATGTAGATCCCTTAACCACATCGTTTGATTGTCTCTCAAAGCAGAGAGTGCTTCCCGGGTGGGGAACACGAACGGAGTGTCCTTCCTGGGCGGGGAGCACGAACGGGGTCGCCAGTGGTTCAGATCGGATGTGGTCGGTGGTGGCTCAAATCGACGATGGTCGGCGGTGGTTCAGATCGGCGGGCGGGCGACGGTGGTTCAGATCAGCGGTGGTCGACGATGGTTTAGATCCGCGATGGTCGGTGGTGGTTCAGATCGGTGGTGGTCGACGATGGTTCAGATCGGCGGTGGTCGATGGTGGTAGGTGTTGGTTTGGAGAAGAACCGAAGGAGGTGTGGTTTAATCAGATATGTTTTATGTGATTAGGTTATATTGGATTAAGGGCATATGTGGTATTATGAAAAAAAAAAGAATTTCATTCCATCAAAGTACCTTGTAGTTGCCATGGAATGTTAGGGGGCGTTTGGTTCGCTGGATTCCGCCGGAATCTGGTGGAATTGGAATGGTCAATTCCATTGACCGAATTCCGTCGTGCTGTTTGGTTGCCAAGGGAATGAAATTGAATTCCATGAAATCTTTAGATTAAGGAATTGGTCATTCCATTTGAAAATGGATGGAATTGAATTCCATTCCATCATGGTTTTTCAAAAAGACAAAAATACCCTCCAAACTTTTTCTAACAAGAATTCCATTCTCTCCTCTCCTCTCTCTCTCCTCTCCTCTCTCTCTCTCCTCTCCTCTCTCTCTCCTCTCCTCTCCCTCCCTCCCTCTCTCCCTCTCTCTCTCTCCCTCTCTCCCTCTCTCTCTCTCCTCCCTCTCCCTCCCTCCCTCTCTCCTCTCTCTCTCCCCTTTCTCTCCTCTCCTCTCTCTCCCCTCTCTCTCCTCTCTCTATCTCCTCTCTCTCTCCTCTCCTCTCTCTCCTCTCCTCTCTCTCCTCTCCTCTCTCGACATTTAAAAAAAAATAAAATAAAAGAAAGGGTATTTTTATCATTTTTCAGAATTCCATTCCAATTCCTTTGTAAACCAAACAGACATATATTCTAATTCATTTGACTGATTACATTCCATTCCTGCCAACCAAACAGTTGGTCAAACCTGAAAACATTCCATTCCAATTCCTTCCAGATTCCAATTCCATTGACAGATTCCATTCCATCAGAAATCATTCTGCGAACCAAACGCCCCCTTAAATTTCCTCATTTGTGGAATTTGATGGAATTTATAGATTCCTTCCTTGAAAAAGAATGAACCAACCAAACAATGGAATTTGGTCAATGGAATTAAACGTCCAATTCCAACATATTTGTAACACCCGTAATTTTCGGTAAGTAAAGGTCATCCGGACGTTTTTGTAATTCATAAATGGCGGGATTCTTGGTGGGAAATCATTATTTAAAGTCCCTTAGAGTATCGGGGGTATTGGCGTTGAAAAAGTCGAGTTTCGGAGCTTAGTACGGGCTCAGCTACAATGCCCGACGACTATGACAATGTCATAGTCGCACCAGGCAAAGTCGCAGCATAAAACAGAGTGGTGGCTGGAGTTGGCGACAATGACCAACGACATTGCCAGCCATGGGCAATGTCGCATGGAAAAGTCGGACCAGAGGTGCAGCAGGCTGTCAAATACGGGGTTTTGACTCATTCTTCATTTCTCACTTCTCTTTTTCACTCTCAACCCTCTCTAAACTCTCCCAAGATCACCTACCTTCATCTATGGTGATTTTGGAACATATTTGGCTCAAATCCGTTGGTATTGTGGGGGTGAACCATCATCATGTGGTAGATTGAAAGCCTTGACCAAGAACTCTCCATCTTCATCTTCAACCTCAAGCTTCATTTTAGGGTTTTCTAGGTTTTCACCAAAACCTAAGTGGTAAGTTTATTCTCTCCATTTCTAAACCTTAATATAAGTTATAAATGTCTTCTTGATGGTTTCCTAGCATTTGGTTTCTTAAATTTCGGATTTGATGGTTTTTGAGAAATTAGGTCAAAAATTAGGGTTTTGGCCAAGTTGGAGATTTTGATGTAAAATGTTTTGGGATCGATTCTAAATGGTTGAACTAGTGTACTTATGATTGGAAACTTGCGATGATATGTTTTTGGAAGGTTTTGCTTGTGGATTCGGAGTTCTTCAAGGAAGCTCAAGTTGGGGGTAAAATCTAGATTTAGCCTAAATCTAACAAAGTGAGTTTAAGTTGATTTGTGAAAACGGTGTGCATGCCAAAATGTTTATTTTAAGGTGTTTGTGTTTTACATTAAAATGTTAACTGCTGATAAGTATGATTGTTTGGAAGTGTTTAACCTTGTAAAAGTTATAAAACACTCATCTTGGGGATTTTGAGTATGTTGTTAAATGCATCGAAATGAAAATGATTTGATGACTTATTTACCTAAATGGAAAGTATTGGGTAAGAATGCATTTTTATGCTTGTTGGTATTACGTGCATTTTGTATCGTGAAATGTTTTAAAAATACCACTGTGTGAGTCATGGGCGCTTGGTCATTCCCAACCTTGCAAACGTTTCTGAACTTATGAACCTTTGGTTTTGGGAAAAGATGTAACTCAAGTATTTTATTTAGTAAACCGGTGACATTAGTATTTAAATGATTTATAGTATGGGTATAAATCTCTTGAGTAATTGTCATTTAAATGTTAGTCATGAGACGCTTTGGATAGAGTAAATGAGATTATAAACTTGTGGAAAATGATTTATGTTGGAGTTTATTCATGTAGTTGAAACATGTGTTTGCATAAATGTGGTCGTTGCATTTTATTGCATTTTGTAGATTTTAGCATATTGTCGTTTGACTGGTTGAGCTTAAGGCTCAGTTTTTGGCTTTGTCGGGTAATGGGGATTTTCGTCTGGTTTTAATAACTTAAAGTGGAGCTTTGGGTGTGAGTTGCATTCATTGCACTTTATTTTGGAGAATACATGTTTGAGTACGTGTGTCATTTATTTGGAGTCATGTATTTTAGACTCTAATGCATTGGATCCATAAGCATGTAAGTCAGTCGTGTTAATGGTGAGGACTCTTATGATTCTCACTTTGGGAAAATATGTCGTGTTGGTATTGGTGTCGTCCCGATTGTTTGGCGAAAGGGAACCTTTATGGGTTGTACTTCGGGACCATGGGTTTGGTGTTGGATGTCTAATTCTTGTGCACGAGGTTAGACATCAAGAGTTATCAAGTAAGGAGTTGAGGTTCCTATCTTGAATGCTAGGGAGTAGGCACTAGGGGTCGAATGAGTACCCTGAGGATGAAACTCCGCTAGAGACCGAACATGCAATAAGATCGTGTATCCTTGAGGTGTAGCCGCCGAATAGGGGATACGGTATTTGGGACTTGAAATAAAGTCCGACTGGAGGTGTAGCTCGACGGAGTAGGCAATACAGTCATGACTGGAGGTGTAGCTTGGTAGAGCAGGCAATACAGTCACGATTTGAGGTGTAGTTCGACAACATGGTTATGTGGCTTAACTTTGTGTCCCGCCACGTACAATGGAATCGGGTCTTCCCCGTCACTGGAAGGTGCTATTTGGGTATTAAAGGGTAGTATTTTATTATCCATATTTTCGGTGATGTGTTGCATATTTGGGTTTGTTTACTCAAGATCTATGGGTTGTGTATTAAGCCCCACCAACGTTTGGGGTGTTTCGTGAAGTGAAATTTTATTTCGAATTACTATAAATTGGGAGTTTGCTTACTATTCATGTTTTGGGTGAATTTGGGATAAAATGGCCTTACGAAAGGAGGTTCAATTTGAGTCCCTTGTTTTAAAGTTATTTTTGGGAAAATGTTGTCGTTTGATATTTAAAGTAAATTTTTTGATGGTCTACGATTTAAATTGCATTCTTTCCCTTTAACAAATATACTTATTCCATGTTGTAAACTCTTGAACTCACTAGGCGTTAGCCTAACATTTTTATTTGTCGGCATGTGCATCAGGTTCCGGATGGGGGAAATGGTTCTAGCGTTGTTGCGAAGAGTTGAGTATTAGTTATATCCACGAGGGTGAGTAGCATGGTGAAGTCTTCCGTCTTTATCTTGGAAATATCAACTTGTATTTGGGTTTTAGTAACGCCCGACTCGATTTAGTTTTCGTGTAAGACTTTATTTATTTGTTGATGGTTGAACCTAGATTAGTAATTCAAGTTTGGACTTGTTGTAAGAAATGGTTCTAGCGTTGTTGCGACGAGTTGAGTATTAGTTATATCCACGAGGGTGAGTAGCCTGGTGAAGTCTTCCGTCTTTATCTTGGAAATATCAACTTGTATTTGGGTTTTAGTAACACCCGACTCGATTTAGTTTTCGTGTAAGACTTTATTTATTTGTTGATGGTTGAACCTAGATTAGTAATTCAAGTTTGGACTTGTTGTAAGAGATTTTATCTTTATTTGAGGTTTTATTGAAAATTTTAAATTAGTTGCTCTTTCCAATTTTAAATGTGTTACAAGATTCCTTCAGAATCTGCGAACCAAACGCCAATTAAGTCTCTAACTTGTTACATGATGGTAAATATAGCTGACATTTCAAAGAACCATCTTGCTTGAAGCATGAGGATTACACACTTCATATAATCCTACGCCTTTGTAGAGACTGTTGAAAAATGCCCCTAAAAAACAACAATCTTATCCTATCTGTGAATTGTGCTTGTGTCGATGTTGACCCATAAATATGTGTGTTGTTTTGTGTATTTCTTTGTAATCCCATAAATAGAAATGTTATTTTGTGTATTTCTGTGTCTTCAATATATGATTTCAACAAAAACTCAGCTAGGGACTACAATTTTTTCTGGGGGTTTAATTAAATCCATTCATTAATCAATAAAATGTCACTAACCAAAAGTGTCGTTTATTCTCAAATTTGAAAAGAGCAACTAAATTAAAATTTCCAAAATATACATCAAATAAGGATAAGATCTATTCTACTAATCAACATGTGAGTCACCTAGATTAGAAATCCAGATTTAACTTCAACAGATAATAAGTCAAGTCTTATATAAAGACTAATCAAAGTCGGGTGTTACTAAAAACCCAATAACAGTTGCAATCTCCAAAAGTGCGGAAGGCTTCACCAGGATACTCTCTCTCGTGCATAGGACTAACACTCATCTTGACACGAAGTCGCTAGCAACAATCCTCAACCAAACCTGATGCACATGCCGACAAATAAAAATGTTAGGCTAACGCCTAGTGGGTTCGAGAGTTTTCAACATGAATAGACACTTCGTTAAAAGGAAAGAACGCGACTTAAAACGTAATCCTTTAAAATGATTTACTCTAAATATGAAAATGACTCGTTTTCCAATAATAGGCATTTTTAAGGACGAACGCCCAATACAAAACATTCTTTATAAAGTGATGCAACCCAAAACTCACTCAAAGCGTGAATAGGAAACGAACTCCCAATTTATATAAAACGCGGATAAAACTTTATATCTCGGAACACCCAAAGCACGGGTGGGGTATAATACTCAACTCGTAAATCATGGAAAACAATCCATATAAATATAATATGCCACCGAAAACATGGAACTAAAGTTCAATACTCACGCGACCATAAAATGGAATGAAATCCAAGTGTTAAAGTATGGACAATCAAATATCCAAAATATTGTTGGCCGACAACGGGGGAGACCCGTATCCGTTGAGAGTGGAGGAATACAAAAGTATGTCACTCATACAACGTTAATTATATGACACTTCACGACATAAAAGCCCAAGTGTCCCTACGACTCCCTGCAAGCTACACCAAAAGAGACAGCTGACCTTAGTGAATATTACCATGAATACCACCAAAGGCCCGTCACAGTCGGGGGTTACAACCAAGGCATTGCCCCGACATGGCGGAGGCCCCAAACGCCATCAACACAATAGCACAACCAGACTCAACCCTCCTAGTTTACACCTGAAAGGTTAAGGTCATAAAACGTGGGCCCCGAAGTCCAACCCCGTAATACCCAATTGACCATCAAATAAAGATCGACTTACGTGCCTATGGATCCAATGCAACACAGTCTAACATTATATGACTACACAGGAATAACCAACGCACTCGAGCATGTAATTACCATTATTATGCAACAAGATGCATTAATGTGAAAACCATAAATGGGCTCTACATTGAGCCATTAACACCGGACAAATGTCCCGAAGACCCTTTTTAAGTCAAAACCAAGTTAAAGTGCTCGAAATCCTTTTGACCAATAATAAAACGCATTTAAATGACGTTTATGCAATACATTCTTCAAGAATCCATATCAACTTAAAACATGAGTTTATTGGGACAAATCATCTTTCAAATTAAAACCCTCCTCATTTTTCCCAAAATATCCCATGACATGACGATATGTAATTTCCAAACGATTTATGAACCGAAAACACCAAAATCACGTTAATCGTCAAATAACTTTCATTTTATGCAATAAATCACCAAAAAAAATATATGCTTGGGGTTTACACATCAAAACACCCGAAAATCAATGATAGTCATTTTATAAGATGTAACAACCCACATTTACCAATTATGAACACTTTGACAAATACTCGACACATTTAATAAACATAAAGTAAACATACTTTTACCTCAAAATACAATTTTTGGCATGTACATAGTTTTCACAAAACAACTTGAACTCACATTGCTAGATTTAGTCTAAATCTAGATTTTATTCCAACTTGAGCTTCTTTGAAGAAATCCGAATCCACAAGCAAGATCTTTCCAAAACCTAGATCCACAATTTCCAACCACAAATAATCATGTTCAATCCATTTAGAACTGTTCCCCGATCATTTGACATCAAAATCTCCAATTTGGCCAAAACTCTAATTTTGACCTAATTTTTCCAAAATCATCAAATCCGAAATTTGAGAAACCAATCACTAGGAAATCATCAAGGAAATATTTATAACCCATAATCAAGATTAGAACCTAGGAGGATGAACTCACCACTTAGGTTTTGGTGAAAACCTAGAAAACTCAAAATGAAGCTTGAGGTTGAAGAAGAAGAAGATGGAGACTCTTGGTGTCTAGCTTCTACACTTGAACTGGGTGAAGGTTTACCACCATGATATGCAAAGATTTGAGCCAAAGGAACCCCAAAATAGCAAAGGGTGGTTTTGGATCGCTCTTGGGAGGTTTGGGAGAGTTTGAAACTGATTTGGGTGAAGAGGTATGATAAATGTAGCAAAAATCGCGACTTTAAATGGGCCTGGCACACCTGGCGACATTGCCAGGGGCAAAGTCGCTGGTCATTGTCGCTGGGTGTACCAGTGTTCTGTCCCTTCTCCGTAACTCTGACAGTGCGACCATGACGATGTCATAGTCACCGGGCATTATAGCGGGACCTTTCCGAAGCCCCGGAACTCAACTTTTTCAATGCCAACACCCCCGATACTCTAAGAGACTTTAGATAATGTTTTTCCAACATAAGTCCCACCATCTCCAAGTTTTAAAAACGTCCGGATGACCTTTACTTGTCGAAAGTTACGGGTGTTACATTTATTCTGGTGGAATTTGAGTTAAAGGATTAAAGGTTCAGAGTCTTGTTAAAGATGAGAATGTGTACAAGAATTTGCCATATACAAAGTCAGGTTCAAATGAGAACCGTGCCTATTTAAGAAAATAAGAAAATGACCTAATCACATGTGATTTTACATTAACATCATTTACACACACATGTGATTCATGTGACTTTGCCCACCGACTTCAAGTTGTGGTCAAAGTGCACACTTTTTGTTGACCTTAGATGTAAATCATATATGATGTATATGATTTGGTTATTTTCATATTTCTTAAATAGTTAACATTATTGATTGATTCTCCTCCTCTCTCTATATATGTATAGGAGAGAATGATAACTAGAGTAAATAGTTAAATTTATTTTGTTTTTTAATATTTTATTCAGACAATTTAAGTAACAATTTATTTTAGTTCAAACAATCAACTTATTCACTATGGTCGACTTGGTTCATACACGATCTAATGGGGAAAAATCCAACAACCCTATATCCTCCATATCAATGTCAAGGGCAAAATTATTGAAAAAATAATATACTTTTCAAATAATATTATCATAACTTTGTACTTTTATTTTATATTGGTCCACATGTTTTGATGTTTTTTTAATGTATAAGGTTCATATACTATGTTTATCATGGATTTGGTCCTTAATGTATTCAATATGTAATGATCATGGTCCTTCTGATTAACATTGTTAAAATAATTCCATTAACTCAGTTAAATCAATGTAATTATAATCTTTTTGCCTCTTTTTTTTTTTTTTGGTCTTTTTCATATAAAAAATTATTAAAAATAATATATGTTCAAATGAGAACATCACAGTTTATAAAATTTCGAGAACACTTTGTAACCTTACACATCATTTAATTATGGAATTAATTGAAAAGGAGATAAAAAGTAATAATAAAGGGCCTAATTGTTATTTTGTATTTGAAGAAGTTATTATATAACAATATTATTTGAACAAATTTTCCCCTTTCATAACTATCCCTCATTTAATCACCATGGAATATGGATATCCACTAATCACGGTTTTGTCAATCTAGTTTCATCTAATAGCACTTTACAACCAATCACATGTAATAATGAATATAGTATTATGGTTTGTTTATTATTTTGAATTTATTGATATACTCAATCACATGTGAATAGCCCTGAATATAAAAAAAATCTTACAATAAACATCTTTTTTTTGCATATTTTTTATGTGTAACTGTTATCATATATCCCAAGTGATATGACTTCCATTGAATTCTCAAAATTAATTAAAATTCAACTTTGCTTACATATATTTTGAGGCATCCGTACTAGATTTTAATCAAATATCACAAGTGACCAAATATCAAAAGTGATGTTACTACCACTTGATACAAAAAAGAAAAAAAAATCACCATGACCAAATATGACAAGTGATATTTGTACCATTGAGTAAACATAACAACGTGACCAAATATCACAAATGATAAAACTTCTATTGGATACAAAATAACTTTCAAAAATCAAAGGTGTATGTATATTTTTTGAAAGATGGAACCAAACGTCAAAATCTGAAGAAGATGGAACGAGTTGATGGGGATGGAGAAATGTTAGGAATTTGCGTTTCAATGCTTATGGGGAGGGATGATGTTTTGGCAGAGATGGAGTTCCTTGTCGGTGGAATTTGCTAGAGATGAAGGTCGGTGTAGTGAATCATAAGACTTCGTTACTGTTTCTTTGATTACGTTGTGCTAAGTGGTGCACTGAAGAATTTCCTAATTGGATCGTTTATTATAAATGATTATTGTCAATCATATGTGACATAATTAGTTACTGATTGTTTAATAATTAATTACTGATGTAACAACTAATCCGTTATTATATTATACAAACTAATTGTCATTTACGCAACCTATAAAGTATCACATGTGATATACCCTATGCACAATATATAAGTTGATTTTTGATCATTTAGGGGTTGTTTGTATTTTAAAAAAATACGTCTGATTGTTCTCTCAAGTCTAATTCAATCAAACATTTAACTATTCAGATTGTTTGATTTTTTTTAAAATAAGAGCCGAAAATTCTTCGACCGTGCTCTGAAATTACAAGTGGTGATCTAAACCCTTAGAGCATCTCCAATGGAGGTTCTTATAAGAACCTCCTGTTTGCATTTTTGTTGCCACCTCACTTCCAACTCATCAAAATAAGAACTAATATAAATGTCTACAATGGTAGTTCTTATAAGAATCTCATTTTGTAGGTCCCATCTATATATACAATATTAATAATTATTATAAACTCAAGAAAATAAAATAAAATATAAGTAAAATGTCACATCTCACAAATTTCATGGTATGAACCAAGGTTCTTATTTAAGAACCTAGAGGGTTTTGGGTTCTTATAAGAACTCTCTACAATGCTAGTTCTTACAAACCATTGCACCTTTTGCTTATAAGAACTTATAACCTCTTATTCCATAAACACTCTCGCCTCCTCGAGATCTCGCCTCTCGACATGAAGTTGAAGTTGTCGATCTCTCAAGCCCTATTGCCCAATGCGATCTGAAGCTGTCGATCTCTCACCCATCGATCTCTCAAGCCCTATCGCCCAAATCAATCTAAAGTTGATGATTTCTGCCTCTCGAGCTCTCAAGGTATGTCGATTCCAAACTGGGCCTGTCAATCTCTTGCATCTCCAGATTTCTCACCTAATACCGTTTTTTTATCTTCAATTCTTTTTACAAATTTTCTCCGGATAACAAAGTCGTCAATATGAAGATCAATGTGTAATTTTATCGAACAAATATACAATGCCAATGAAAACCCAATAGTGATAAATTTAAATATCAATGTGTAATTGTTAAGAGTAGTGATAGGACCTGTTTTTGTTTCCTTTTCCTCAACTGCATATATTCACCTCAATGATACCATAACTTTGTTATCGATAAGCATCATATAACTTGTCTTTTTTAGTTATGATGACGTTGCTTTTAACTTTGTCCCTATTAGACAAAACCTTGCTAATAGACTATTCGCACCTGTGAGTTGTTCTGGACTGTTGCTTACATTATCAAGTTGTTTTATGATCAAGTTTTCATGATAATCCATTGTTTAATCCAATGAACCTGGTAATAATCTAAATGAGCCAAAAGAAAGGAAACCAACGAAAACCTTTGAGCATACAAATAGAACTGAAGAAAACCTGAGTTCATTGACCACACTCTTCTGAAACTGTGATAAACACTTCAAACTTTTTGCACTACTTTCCCTTTTCTTAGTTGGATTATTGTAGCATAAGATAATGATAAGTCTGTTGAACTATCTCCTGAACTTAAGGTGACGTTTGTGTAACACCCGTAATTCCCTAAAGAACAGTTAATGATCGACCGAGGAAACGGTCAGCGGCCGGCCGAGGGAACGGTTTAACACAATACGTGAGTAGGCACAACAGGGACATGCACGGCTTGGCCCGTGGCTTCCATGCCGCGGATAAGCCCGTGCAAGTCACTGTGATCCGTGACTCAGGTGCACGCGCGACTTGGCCCGCGGCTTGGAGGTCGCGGCCAAGGCTGCAGGATTGGTCTGATCGATTAAAACCCAAATTCTAGGGTTTTCTCTCATTTCATACTCCTACTATCCATTTCTCTCTCCCTTAGTCCAATTTTGAGAGCTCAAAGAGCCCATTTTGGAGCATCCGTGAAGGATCTACCCTAAAGGCACATGAAGGCTTGGTGTTGGAAGCTTGGATTTGAATAACTTTTGGTGGAAGGTCTCAATATCTAAAGTGGTAATCTTCCTTGAGTAATATAAGCTTTAGTGTAAGGATCTTTGTAGATCTAAAGGTTTTACTTGTTGTTGATTCATTTCTAGAGTTGAGGAAATGGGTTGTTTGGAAACCCTAGCTCATTGTTGAAGATGACTTGGAAAGGCTGGAATCTACACTAATGGTTCGAGTTGGAATCTAGGTTTAACCTAACCTAGCGAGGTGAGTTCAAGTTGATTTGTGAAAACGGTGTACATGCCAAAGTGTTTATTTTAAAGTGTTTTGCGTTTTACATGAAATTGTTAACTGCTGATAAGTTTGGTTATTTTGGAAGTGCTTAACTTTATAAACTTATATAACACCCATCTTTGGGATTTTAGACATTTTGATACATAAATCATTTTAATATGTCTCTTTGATGATTTAATTACTTAATTGGATGTCATTTTAAGTAATTGTCCTTTTGGCGCAACTGATTTCATAAACCGTTTGGAAAATGCATATCATTGTGTTATGAGTCATTTTGGAAAAAATAAGGGAATGAGTCATTTGGGGAAACGCTTTGTTTCAACCAATAAGGAGGTTTGGGTTAATCACACTTTTAGTCATTGTGTTTGCATATCCGTTGGTCAAACGTGTTTTAATGTTTACACTGGCTTTCATTGGAGATTTAAGTAAATTGTGAGCTTTTGGCCCGATTTTGACTAAAATGAGTCTTGAGGACATTTGTCCGGTTTAATAGCCCATTGTGGAAGTTTTTAGTATGATGGCGTTTATTACGTGTCATTTGAGTGTTACATGTTTTGAGTGTGTTGGTCATACAATTGGAGTCATGTAATGTTTTAGACTGTAATGCAGTGGATCCATAGGCATATGAGTCAGTCTTTATTATTTAAAGAAAATGGGCTATTATTTATATGTTGGCACCAGAATTAGTCATGGGATTTCGAGGATAATACGGTGAGGGCTCGTGGAGTCCAATACCCAGACCTGCATCCGTGATTTAATTTATGAGCCTGTTTTTATGGGATAGTTATTTCCCATTTGTAGCTAGTTGAGACATTAGGTTCTCGGGGGCAAGTTGGTACGGTTATGTGAGACCGATTACTAGCCATGGGTTGTAAATGTAATCCTAGCGAATGATCATGATTAGGATCCTCGGGTTGCCCTCCCCCACATCTTAGTACGAGTCGGCGTGCTCGTGGCCATGGGTCCTAGTATGGTGAGCTCAGTAACTTGGAATGTGGCCTACTTTTGTGTTCCACCACTAGCCGTGGAATTCGGGACTCCCCCATCACCGAGAGGTGTTGTTTTGGGGTATTTAGTTTTATCCTTGGTTTCGGTGACACTTTGAGTTTAGGTTATCTTCCTTATGCTATAATTTTGGGGACTTGAGTTTACTCATATTTTGGTCGTTTGGTTCATAAGTTTTTATCCAAATTTTAATATTTGAGAAATTACTATTATTCGCATTTTGAGTAAGTGTTGGGTTGCATTATTTCATAAAATGATGTTCTGTCATGGAGTCGTCCATGTATAAAATGCGCATTATTAGAAAATGGATTGTTCTCATATTTAAAGTAAGTCATTGTAAAAGAGCATAATTTAAAGTTAAAATATTTTCGTTTAACGACTTCCTGTATAATTCATGATAAAAACTCTTGAACTCACTAGGCGTTAGCCTAACCTTTTTATTTGTCGGCGTGTGCATCAAGTTCCATTTCGGGATTAGTTCTAGCGTTACTGTGAAGAGTTGAGCGCTAGTTGTGTTCCCGAAGAGGTCATTAGCTAAATGAAGTTTTCCGTATTTATGTTGGAGATAGTGACTGTTATTGGGTTTTAGTAATATCCGTACTTATTATAGATCGTGTGTAAGGATAGAAATGCGTTTATTGAAGTTAGATATTAAATTGTTGTTGTAGATGATTCCGTTATTGATGTATTTATAAAATTTTAAATTAGTTGCTATTTCCAGATTTTAGGGTGTTACAGTTTGGTTCACATAATGTTTTTGGATGAAATGAAATCTGTCAAAGAAATTTGACTTTGAAGGAATTGGAGTGGAATGTTGTCAGGTTTGACCACCTATTTGGTTGACAGAACTGGAATGAAATTTCTTAAAGGAATTGGAATCTATCTGTTTGATTCACAAAATGTATCTTTGGAATTGGAATAAAATGTTGATAAATAACCAAAATACCGTTTTTCATAATTTTAATTTTTTAAACAAAAAATGCTTTAATAAAATTGCCATTAAAAATACTTTATTTGTAGCGGTGGTTCAGATTGGTGGTAATCTGTGGTTTAAAATGGGTATTCAAGGTGGTTGCATGAGGCTGGAATTCGTGGCTGTGGTTTGGAAGACTAGGTGGCTCGATAAGGTGTTTGTGGAGGTTCGTTGTGGTCAGGCGTCTGCTGCTGGGACGACGAAGTTTGCAGCTCGCAAAAGCTTGTCGTCTTCAGTTTTTTCTTTTTCATTGTGTACTGTTCGAATGTTCAACTGTTTATTTTTCATCGTTGTATGGTTTGCGCCTTCATTGGCATGTATTCTGTTTAAAGGCTTAAGCCTCATTTGGTAATAAAGGTATTTTACATTGTTGTTCAAAAAAAAACGGGGGTTCAGATCACAAAGTTCATCTCCCTTGTAGGTAAGGCTGAAATTTATTGAAATTAATCCTCCACCTTACCCAAGCTACAGGGTATGGAGCCACGTCGTTCGATTGTCTCTCAGAGCAGAGAGTGCTTCCCGGGTGGGGAGCACGAACGGAGTGTCCTTCCTGGGCAGGGAGCACGAACGGGGTCGACAGTGGTGTAGACCGGATATGGTCGGTGGTGATTTAGATCAGATGTGGTCGATGGTGGTTCAGATCGACGGTGGTCGGCGGTGGTTCAGATCGGCGGGCGGTCGGCGGTGGTTAATATCGGCGGTGGTCGACGATGGTTCAGATCGACGGTGGTCGACGATGGTTCAGATCGGCGGTGGTCGGCAGTGGTCGACAGTGGTCGGTGGTGGTTTGGAGAAGGAACCGAAGGAGACGTAGTTTAATCAGATAGGTTTTATGTGATTAGGTTACATTGGATTAAGGGCATATGTAGTATTATGAAAAAAAGGAATTTCATTCCATCAAAATACCTTGTAGTTGCCAAGGAATGTTAAATTCCCTCATTTGTGGAATTTGATGGAATTTAGAGATTCCTTCCTTGAAAAAGAACGAACCAAGCAAAGTAATGGAATTTGGTCAATGGAATTAAACGTCCAATTCCAACAGATTCCTTGAGAATCTGTGAACCAAACGCCACCTAAGTCTCTAACTTGTTACATGATGGTAAATATAGCTGACATTTCAAAGAACCCTCTTGCTTCAAGTAGGAGGATTACACACTTCATATAATCCCATGCCTTTGCTCCAACATGTGCCTGTAGAGACTGTTGAAAAATGCCCCTAAAAAACAACAATCTTATCCTATCCGTGAATTGTGCTTGTGTCGATGTTAACCTATATATATGTGTGTTATTTTGTGTATTTCTGTGTAACCCCAAAAATATAAATGTTTTCTCGATTAACTTTTTCGAGTCAAGTCGAGTCGAGCATTGGCTTAACGGAGCTCAACTCGTTAACTTAAATGAGCATTATTTTGAGCTTGAGATCAACTTGAGCTCAAGAATTACCAAGCTCGAGTTCGATATAAACGAGCTCGAGTAGCTCATTAAAAGCTTGAATCGTTAACACCCCTAGCTATGACAAATTGAATACCACAAGAACCAAATCCGTAATAAACATAGTATAGAGACCGTAGTCATAAAAACATCAAAGCACATAGACCAAATTCATAATTCACTATTTAGTACTTTTTTTGGCATTGTACTTTGAAAAATCTGCCCATTATAGCAATGATTAAGAGTTTCTTTTTAAATCGGTTCATTATTTTATTTGCCAATGTGCCATTATTCAAGATGATGTGGATATGTGTACTTTTCTTAGATAAAAAAAGTCTTTTAAAAACTATTTAAGTAATCTAACTTTCAGTCCCTACTACGGCTCAAAAACCAAACCAACCCGACCAACCCGATCGACCCAGCTCAACCCAACGCGAAATAACTCAAATCGAAGCAACCCGATGTCTAAGCGAGTTGTAACATCTTTAAACCGTAGGTATTAGGTTGATATCAAGTTACTTTTATTTGAACCCAACCCAACCCGATGAACCCGATATCTTTTTACTTCTTGGATTTAATATGATTGTTGAATCTCTGTTAATATGCACATTAGACCATCACGTACCCTCTTCATATTCATATATTTTCATTCTATTCTCTATCTCTATATAACTCGTTTGTATATATGTTCAATAATTATGAACAAACACACATCTATATATATATATATAAATGCAAATTGAGAAAATTAATTTAATGTGATATACTCAAGATTTAAGAAGTATGTATAAGTTGTACCAAATGGTTGATCATGAAAAAGAAATTATGAGTAGACTAGAGAAAACAAGCTAGGAGAATATTTTGATGTACCAAAGTATCAACCCGACCAACCAATACGATTTGGGTTAGGTTAGGTTGGGTTGCACATTGGTTTGGGTTAGTTGGGTTGAAAATTTTCAAACCACAAGCATTGAGTTGGGTTGTTTAAATTCCTTCAATCCGATCAACCCAATCCATGAGCACCCCTAGTCCCTACTCCAACCTCTTTACTCGTGATCTTCTTCTACCATTGTCCTTCTTCCCCTTCTCAACAACACTCTACTCCACCCTGACCAAGTGTATAAGATATGGTGGCACAGACTACCGTTTCGTTGCTCCGTTGTAAGATGAAAAGTTTTAGGGTTGTGAAAGGTGCCGCATATTATAATGTTGGTGTCATCGTATATATTTTGAAACTACAGTAATAACACAAGTTTGTCTTGGCAGAGTTGGTTTGGACAACTTTTATCCCATCCAATGTGTGGTTTTAATCATGTTTGAATCATTTTCTTAGTTTTTAGCTGTTAATATCCGGTTTATTATGTATCTGAAAAAAATTGCGTTAAAAGACTCGAACACATGACCTCACATAAAAAAATTAAAAAAGTAACCAATATACCAATGACAATTTTTTTTAAAAATATTCGCAACTTCGTTTCTTATAGTCAGATGGTGCCACCACTGTAACGCCCGGAATTTTCGGTAAGTAAAAGTCAACACGTACCTCGTTGCATCTTATAGATAGTGGGTTTTATGTTAAGTAATCATATATGCGGTCCCTAATGACGTCGGGGGTCTTGGCGTCGAAAAAGTCGAGTTTCATAACTCGGTATGGGCCCGGCTACAATGCCCGATGATTATGACATGTCATAGTCGCACCTAAAAAAGTAGCACAAAAGGGACAGAATGTTGGGGCATGATGGCGACTATGGCAAGCGACATTGCCATGGCATAGTCGCCTGGCAATGTTGCACAGTGGGAGGCAGGGGCTGTTAAATACGGGATTTTCAGCAATCTTTCACTTCTCACTTCACCTTCCCTTCCCAACTCTCTCTAAACTCTCCCAAGAACACCCTACTTCATTTATTGTGATTCTAAGGAATTAATTACACAATCCTTGAGTCTTAAATTGTCATCACTCCATCTAGTTGAAGGAAGGAGGCTAGCTATTAAGAACTTACCATCTCCATCTTCAATCTCAAGCTTCACTTAGGGTTTTTTTGGGTTTTTCTAATAAAACCTAATTTGTGTGTTCATCTTCACTTCTAAAGCTTATATATGTCAAATTATGTTTTTATTAACCTTCTATACATCTCCCCACTAACTTATCTTGATTTCTAAAGTTTGACCTAAAACTTGATTTTGGGAGATTTTTAGGGGTTTGGTGAATTGAGTTAAAATGACAAATGCGTGCATAAAATGGGTTTGAATATGTAGTAGGGATTTTTATGATGATTGTGGTACTATTATATGTAAATGGAATTTTGGATAAACCTAGTCTTAACTAGGGTTTGGAATATATTAACATTTTGATGGCAATACCTTAAATATTGTTTTCTTATACCTCAATGACATTTTCAAGGTGGTTTTGATGAATTTCCACCACCAAGAACTATTTGGTTTATAGAGAGCCAGGCTGGTGAAATAAAAAGGGCTTCTTGAATATTTATGGTTAAACAACTTCATGTTAAATACAAAAGGCAATGGAGTAGTACACTATAACTATATGGTTGTGACTTGATTTTAGTGTAATGGATCCATAGGCACTAGTCAACCTTTTATGAGAAGAAATGTTTGTGACCTCTTCATGGCTAGACATGGGAATTATATCACCGGGAACCCGAACTATAGACCGTGGGTGGTTGAACTCGATTACCGTGTGACCCATGATATTTGAATTTTAGCGAATTAATCCTTCTTAGACCATTGGGAGCTCGAACTATAGACCGTGGAGGTTGAACTCGATAACCAATTGTGCTATGATAGAAGCTCTATAACATTGCAATGCGACTTACTTTTGTGTTCCGTCACTAGTAATGGTAAACCGGGTCTCCCCCGCTACTTTGTGAAACCTTGATCCCTTCTAAGGGTAAATATGGTGTAACTAATAATAAGCTCTTGTTATTGAAATGTTAAGCATCAAAATATTCTCTAAAGTTGTTTTATAATTATTTGAACTCACTAGCAAAAGCCTAACACTTGTTTTCTTAAATGACATGTATAACAGGTATCACGGTGGTGTTCCCAAGAATTGAGGGACGAGTGTTGGCCGATAGAGGCATCTTTTGGAGACATACTTTTGGTTTATTGGCGTATAGAAAAATTGATATTTTGGGAGATTGAGTTGACAACCGTTATAATCTAGATGTAAATTGTTTTGATTAGTATGTTGTCAATTTTAATATCCACTTACCGGTTTTGTAAACGCTATTTTACATTTTCCATTCATTTGGATGTCGTATTTTGTAATATTTTAAGGTTTAAATTTACCCCTATTTTTAGGATGTTACAACCGCTTGTGCCCTTCTTCCTCCCTCTGAGTATGATTCTATCAAACAAGAAAGTTCGAAGCTGCAAATTCACCTTCACTCGCAAATCTATCATTCATTTAAATATCTCTTGAATTTGGCACCCCAAATTATCCAAAAGAAAAAACACAGAGTTAAAATCGTATCATAGCTTCAAAATCATGAAAACTAGTATTTTAGGGAGAGAAACTGAGGAGGGTGGTTGATGTTTGGATCTTCAAGAAACACAACTTTAAATCAAAACGCAGATCTTTTATGGTGAAGGAGAAGGAATTGTTGTTGTCTAGATCTCAATTAGCCATGTTCTAAAGAAACCCGTATCTTGAGAACAGAGAGTTTGAAAGTGCAATGTAGACTAGATAGTGTAACTATAGGTGAAGAACAAATCTTGGAAGCCGGTTTTTTCGACAACAAGCTGATAAACCTTCGTTCTTTTAGAATTAGCAGCAACACCCACCAAAAAAGTGAAAGAAAAATACAGAGAAATTTGAAGGACCGTTATCAGGGGCGAAACCAGAATTTTTTTCTATGGGGTGCCTAGAAAAAAATGTAAGAAAATTCATGATTGCAAGGTTGAGAAAGCCTTTTTAATAATATGTTTTTTAAAAAATAGTTGTCTTAAAAATAGTTGTAAGAAATAGTTGAAAATATTAGTGACCTAAACAACATAACTATGTCCATATTTATACAAACAAATAGAGCATGCTTTTGTTTTGTTTTTCTGAAAGGGTCGATACTCGGAGAGGCAGGAAAAAGAAGATACATAAAAACTGGGAATATTATTGGGGTAGAAGGGACCAATCTATTACATTTTAAAAATTGGACCTTAAAATTAATACATAAAAATATTTTATAAGGGTGAGGGGGTGCCACTTCACCTTCTGGTGCAAAGGTGGCTCCGCCCTTCGCTAATTTTTTTTATCCATTTCCTTGGATTCCATTGTTCACCCATATTCAAAATTTGATCCCCCATTAAATCAAAACCCGTAAAACTAAGTGAAAGAAAAAAAAGACAAATCTTTAACTTAGCCCAACAAACAAAGAGTTACCATACATTGATTCAGAGAAGAGAAGATAATTGATGGTACTTACAACCACCTATCAGGCCCGACGAGCGGTCCACGGAGTTGCATCCCTACTCACCTGGTGCATGCACATCACTCTCTCTAGGAGATTGGTCGCTTATCCTATACTACCAACGATATGTGCTTAGAATGCGGTGTTGGATCTCTACTCTAGAAAGCTAAACAGGCAACAACGAGCTCAAGTTGACCCGGGGCTTACCTTTAATTACTTTTTTCATGACAAGAGAACCGTGTCCGCATCAGTCGAAGTGTTGGAAGGCCATTGAGTCAAAGGGAGAGCTTTTGCGCCTCTCTCCAAGAGATACGATTCGATATATATGAATCGACTGAAGGAGAGTGAGAGTTCGAAGTTTCCGGTAGGTCAATATCCGGGATCATAGTCCTTATTTGAAATACGAGACCCAGAACCCTATACGGGGCAGTGGTCCTTTTTCAAAAGTGCTTGGAAATTGTGAGTCAAGATGTAATAAAAGCCATAAAGTCTTTAGTCTTTCTTTGTTTCAGGCAAGCTTCTAAAAGAGAGAGTGAGACATTGTATTGTGTATATGTAGCGACTGGATAAAAACACTTAACTTTGCATAATTAGTTCAAATTCTTTAAGAGGGCTGCCAGTAATATTCATGCCACAGTTGACTGCATAGCCTTCTGCCACGCAATACAAGACAAGATTGATGGTGGCTTGCTGAAGTTTCCCGGAAAGGGAAAACAGATGTTGACTTCTTTCTTCACCATCTTTTGGCTTCCACGTTTAATGGTGCCAAATCAAAATCACATTGTGACTTTCTTAGGATCATGCTAGTGAGTTAAGCTTGTTGGGAAAGGACATTTGGAGGTCTCTATTCTCAAAGTCAAGAACCCGGTTATACTCTGTTGGGAACTGAAGATTTGTTTAAGTATGATTACTGCTGCTAGTACAAGGTTACTACTGTTGAGCCAAATTACTACTGCTTGTAGAAACTAATACTGCTAAGCATAGTTACTACTGCTGGTGAAGATTAATACTGCTCAGAGTATTAATGCTGCTATGACTTAATACTGCTTATGTGATAATCTTGGTAAGCCGCGCAGATCAAGGCTTGAAGATAATCATGGAAGGTTGAAGATAATTATGGAAGAATATACTGAAGATCTTTTATGTTTTGTAATTATCTTTTATTTTCAGTATATATATATATATATATATATATATATATATATAGAATTATTAAGAATAGTTTGATATACGAGTATTCTGAGTTTTTGTTTTGAGAGAGAATTGACCTCAAGGTTTACAACCCTAGTTCTAGAGAAGTAGAATTCGTCTTGGTGAGTCTGTTCATCAAGATTGAGGTTTTGTGTGAAAGCTTGTAACTTTAATCATTTAATAAAGTTTACAAGTTGTGATTTCTACTTTACTGTTACGTTGATATTTGAATATTAAAGTGTTTTTCCGCAACTTCTTTAATATTGTTTCTGAGTTTCATTATTTTTGTTAAGAATCAGATCCTGACAAGTGGTATCAGAGCATAGTATTCTCAGAAACCTTCATTCATCATGGACAACACAGTTGAATCAAACAGTACTCTTGTTTCAAAGGTTCCCATGCTCAAACCTAATGAGTTTGACATGTAGAAAATCAGGATCAAGCAGTACATCCTCCTTACAGACTTTTCTATGTGGGACATTGTTGAGAATGGTCCCTCTGCTGAAGGTAAAATTGGACAAGATGGAAGAAGACCACCTCCAAAAACTGATGCTGAGAAGAAAGTGAGACAATTGGAGATGAAAGCCTTAAGCACCCTGCTTTTGGCCATTCCTAATGAGTATCAACATCAGTTTCACCACTGCACTGATGCTCAGATTCTATGGAATTCTTTAGAGAAGAGATTTGCTGGCACCAAGAGCACTAAGAGGAATCAAAGGGATATTCTCAAGCAGCAATATGAGAATTTTACATCTTCAAAGAATGAGTCTATGACTCAAACTTTGGATAGATTCAAGAAGCTAATTGGTGAGTTGGCTACTGTTGGAGTCCAGATGGAACAAGATGATGTCAACCGAAAGTTCCTCGGATCTCTTGGAGATAAATGGACCATGTACACTGTTTCATTCAGACAGAATGACAAATTGAAAGAAAAGGAACTGGATGATCTGTACAATGATCTGAGAGTGTTTGAATCTGAGGTGGAATCAAAGAAGAAGCCTACTAGATATGTTCATAATGCTGCACTCTTATCAGCATCAACTGGTTCTACTGCTAACCCTGAATCAGTTAATGTTGCCAATGGAGTAAATCAAGAAAAAGGCAATGAATCTGTTTTTGAAGCCTTTCTTTCCAGCCATGGTAACTCCTCTTTAATCAATGATGACTTGGAACAGCTTCATCCTGATGATCTTGAAGAGATGGATATTAAATGGCAGATGGCCATGCTTTCTATGAGGGTGAAGAAGTTTATCAAGAGGACTAGGAGGAACAACTTCTCCCAAAGAAGATAAGATGGAGCAGGCTTTGATAAGTCAAAGGTGGAGTGCTACAAGTGTCATATGAAGGGACACTTTGCCAGGGAATGCAGAATTGGAGTGTCTCACAACAATCAACAACAAGCTGAGACTGGAAGCTTCAACCAGAACATAAACTCTACTCAAGCTCTTGTTTCTCAACAAGGAATGGGGTTTGACTGGAGTGATCTAGCAGAAGAGGCCATTCAAAATCAAGCTCTCATGGCAGAGGTATCTGATCTTCCAACTAAGGTACTCTCTAATCTCTGTTTTCAAACTTGTATAGACACTGTTAAAAGGTACATGGATCACAACCAGAGTATGAGTGATGACCTTAAGAGGTTAGAAAAGGATAGAAAAGACTATGTGAAAATTGTTGAGAGGTTTGAGGAACAAATTAAAAAGTTCCAAGCCAATGAACTTCAACACACATATGATACAAATTACTGGAAGTGGGAGATAAATGATCTAGAAATCCAACTGACAAAGTCTAGAGAGGAGAATGAAAAGTTGAGAGGAGAGCTAGACAAGGTTAAGCTAGATGTGGAAAAGTTTTCATATGCTTCTAAAGCCATGGGTTCAATTCTAAAGGTCCAAATCCATGATAAGCTTAAACCAGGAATTGGGTACAATACCACACCATCACCATACAACAACAACTACATCCCTCCTAAATCAGACTTGCTAGAGACCAAGGATAGGAAGGACTTGCATGAGGGAGCCACTAAGATATATCCTTTAGATGAAGTAGTTGTTAAGGACAAGACTGAGAAAGAAGCTGGTAAGAGTAAGGATAATACTGTGAGTGGTGAGATTCCCTTAGAAAATAACATTCTTACCAATGAGGGTGGTGGAAGGGATTGGGTCAAATCTGATGACGTAGAGAAGACTGAGGGAAAGTCTAAAAAGGTCCATTACAAGCAGACTACAGTTGTGAATCCTGTTCTTTGCAAACAGTGTGCATGTAATAAGTCTGAGCTCCTAAAACATGATAAAAGGAGGGGCAATCAAAGAAATTGGAATAATCAGTGGGCTCAGAAAAAAGGAGTTGATCTGAGTAGAATCATCAGACCAAAACCTTGTTTCATATGTGGCAAAATGAACCATCTTGCCAAGCACTGTTATTTTAATCCTATTAACCAAAGGATAAATTTTCAAAGATCTGTGCAAAAACCCTTTGGTTATAGATGTGGGTTCCCAAAAGCACTAAAACTGTTAGTACTGCTACCACAAATAGTGCTGCTGACAAAGATAGTGCTGCCAGAAGCAATACTGTTGCTATCAATGTTAGTGCTGCTGAGAGTATTAGTACTTCTAAAACTAACATTGTTAGTACTTCTTCAGATGTTAATACTGCTAACTCTGTTAGTACTTCTAAAATTAGTACTGCTTCTAGTGTTTGTGATTCTAGACCAATCATCTTGACAAAGTACTCCAGTAAAGAATATTCTAAATTTAAAAATCTCATCAAAAAGGAGTGTAAGTACTTTGATGAGAAAGGGAGACCCAAGACCACTTTGGCTTGGGTTCCCAATCAATACCAATTGATTTATCTTATGTGCAGGGCAACCAGCAGCTCAAGGGAAAGAGCATTTGGCATGTTGATAGTGGTTGCTCTAGGCACATGATAGGGAACATGGCTTGCCTCAAGAATTTCAAGAAAATTGATGGAGGGCATGTTGCCTTTGGTAATACTCCAGATGGAGGTAAGATTAGTGGTAAGGGAGATGTAACAAAGGGTAAGATGACCTTTGAAGATGTTTTCTATGTTGAGCAGTTAAGGTACAACTTGTTAAGTGTATCACAGGTTTGTGACAAAAAGCATAGTATATTATTCACTAATTCAGAATGCATTATCCTTACTCCTGGATTCAAGGTAGTTGATGAAAAGAAGATACTACTAAGAACTCCAAGAAAGGATAATGTCTATTGTTTGAATATAAAAACTGTTTCAAATGATTCATCCTTAAACTGTCTTGTTTCAAAAGCCTCTTTGGATGAATCATCACTTTGGCACAGAAGGATGTGTCACATGAACTTTAAAACAATGAATAAACTTGTTAAAAACAACCTTGTAAGAGGTCTGCCTTCAAAAGTCTTTTTATGTGATGATCATTGTGTTGCTTGTCTCAAAGGCAAACAACACAAAACTTCTCATAAGTCCAAAGAGTTGAACACAATTTCTTCTTCTCTTCTGTTGTTGCATATGGATCTGTTTGGTCCTACAAATGTCATGAGTATAGGTAAGAAATCATACTGCTTAGTTATTGTTGATGATTACTCTAGATTTACTTGGGTGTATTTTCTAAGGACTAAGGATGAGACAAGTGGACTGATCAAATCCTTTATTCTAAGAATTGAAAAGCAAACAAATCAAAAGGTAAAATTCATTAGGTCAGATAATGGTACTAAATTTAAAAATCTTGACCTAAACACCTTTTGTGAGGAAAAAGGAATTGAGAGGCAATACAGTGCTCCTAGGACTCCACAACAAAATGGTGTTGCTGAGAGAAGGAATAGGACACTGATTAAGGCTGCTAGATCTCTGTTAGCTGATTCAAAACTTCCAATTACTTTCTGGGCTGAAGCAGTTAATACTGCTTGCTATGTCCAAAACAGAGTTCTAGTAGTCAAGCCTAAGAACAAGACACCATATGAGCTTTTAAATAAAAGAAAACCATTTATTGGTTTTTTCAAACCTTTTGGGTGTCCTTGTACCATTCTCAATACCAAAACTCACTTAGGAAAGTTTTATAGCAAAGCAGATGATGGTTTTCTTGTTGGTTACTCATCTCAGAGTAAGGCCTATAGAGTGTTTAATTCTTCTTCTAGAATAATTGAGGAAAGTGACAATGTCAAATGCAATGAGAACTCACCAAATCCTATTGGTTCAGCTCCTCAGTGGTTATTTGACATTGATTCACTAACTAACTCTTTGGGTTTCAGTAGTGATGATCATGCAGGATCAGGAAGTAGAGGATCAGGGGATGAACAAGTACAAGATATTATTCCTCAGTCTGTGATCTTTCTCATACCTACAATGAACCCTATTGAAATCTGTGAAAGGGAGACTGTTACTGAACCAACTCAGAGTGAAGAAGAAAGAAGAGATGAGGAGAATCCAGAGCATGAAGAGCCAGAAGTAGCTGATGAGACCCCCCAGCTAACTTAAATGACTCCAATTTAGATGTGGGAATTAATGAAGAACCTAGTCATCAGACAAGAACTCAGAAGAATCATCCTCCTGAGCTGGTAATAGGAGACATCACTTCTCCTATGATGACTAGAAATCAAAGAAGACTTCAAGATTTGCAGGATCAGCAGCATACAGTACTCTCTTGCTTTCTATCTCAGATTGAGCCTAAGAAGGCTTATGATGCAATGAAAGATTCAAGTTGGATAGAAGCCATGCAATAAGAGTTGCTACAGTTTAAATTGCAAGATGTTTGGGACTTGGTGGACCTTCAAAAAGGTCATAGAGCAATTGGCACCAAGTGGAATTTCAGAAATAAAAAGGATGAGAGAGGAATAGTAATCAGGAACAAAGCAAGGCTAGTGGCACAAGGGTATACTCAGGAAGAAGGCATAGACTATGAGGAAGTCTTTGCTCCAGTTGCACGGGTAGAGGCAATTAGGCTGTTTCTAGCCTATGCCTCATATATGAAGTTCAAGGTATATCAGATGGATGTGAAGAGTGCCTTTCTATATGGAACAATTGATGAAGAAGTATATGTCTGTCAGCCCCCTGGATTTGAAAATCCATCATATCCTGACAGAGTATACAAACTTAAGAAAGCAATCTATGGTCTACATCAAGCCCCAAGAGCATGGTATGATACACTGTCTACCTATCTCTTGGAAAATAGGTTTGAAAGGGGAATCATTGACAAGACCCTTTTCATTAAAAGAAGTAAGAAGGACACCCTACTTGTTCAGATCTATGTGGATGACATCATATTTGGATCCACAAAAGATCAGATGTGTAGAGACTTTGAAGAGTTGATGCACAAGAGCTTCAAAATGAGTTCAATGGGTGAACTCACTTTCTTTCTTGGGCTTCAAGTGAAACAGCAGAAAGATGGGATTTTCATAAGTCAATCAAAGTATGTGAAAGACATCCTATATAAGTATGGTTTATCAGACTCAAAGCCAGCAAGCACACCAATGGAAACACACAAACAGATCACTGCTGATCTCGAGGGGGAGGATGTTGATGTCCATCTTTATAGATCAATGATTGGATCTCTCATGTATCTCACAGCCTCAAGACCAGATATCATGTTTCCAGTGTGTGTGTGTGCCAGATTCCAAGTCAAGCCAAAGCAGTCACATCTTCAAGCAGTTAAGAGGATTTTCAGATACTTAAGAGGGCAACCTAGATTAGGTCTTTGGTATCCTTATGAATCTACTTTTGACTTGATTGCATATTCAGACAGTGACTTGGGTGGTGCTAATATGGATAGAAAGTCTACTTCAGGGGGATGTCAGCTTTTGGGTGCAAGACTAGTTTCTTGGCAGTGTAAGAAGCAAACCACAGTGTCCTTATCCACAAAAGAAGCTGAGTACATTGTTGCTGCAAGTTGTTGCTCTCAGGTTCTATGGATTCAGAATCAAATGCTGGACTATGGGGTAACCTTTCTTCACACTCCAATCCTCATTGACAATAGCAGTGCTATTAGCATTGTTAACAATTCAGTCAAGCACTCCAAAACAAAGCACATTGAAATCATGTATCACTTTGTTAGAGACTGCAATGAAAAGAAGCTTATTCAAGTTTCTAAAGTTCATACTGATAACCAGTTTGCTGATCTATTCACTAAAGCCTTTGATGTGGGTAGATTCACTTTCTTGGTCACAAGTGTGGGCATGATCAACTCTGAATGAGCTCATGCTTAAAAAGTGTTTGTATACCTGTTATTTGTTTATTTTATTTTTTTTGTGCTACTAATCATCTTTCTCAGGAAGTTTATTGCCTTGCTCAGACTAACACAAGCTTCAACAGTGTAAGTATCATTAATGCTGCCAGTGCAGTTTTAATACTGCCAGTGCAAAGTTACTACTGCAGGTTCATTATTACTACTGCTAGTCTGAGCTACTACTTCAGGTATGTGTTACTACTGCTAGTTAGTTACTACTGCTAGTTAGTTAATACTGCTAGTTAGTTAATACTGCTAGTTAGTTAATACTGCTAGTTCGTTAATACTGCTAGTTAATTAATACTGCTAGTTAGTTAATACTGCTAGTTGGTTACTACTGCTCTCAGTTAATACTGCGAGTGGGTTAGTACTGCTTTAACTGAAATTAGGGTTAATACTGCTTCTTTTCCGAATCCTATAAATACCCTCTTTGCCCGCCTAAAAGCTCACAACGACTCTTTGAATACTGTTCGTCTTCTCTTTAACTCTTTTCTCTCAAGCAACCAGTGTGTTTCAGTCAAGAATCCTCAAGCCAGATGGCATCCATGGCGTTTATTGATGAACACAATGAGATCGCAATGCTTCAAAAGCCTAAGCAGGCTGCTGGATTCCATCAAATAATTGATTTTCTTAAGTCCAGTCATATAGCTCATGCTCTTACAGTGTCACCACCAATTTACATCGAGCACCAGAAGCAATTTTGGGCGAATGCCACCGCTGTTACTGAAAACAGTGTGTAGTTTATCAAAACAAGGGTGTGTGAAAAACCCTTGATAGTCTCTGAAGATGTCATTCGCATCAGTCTACGACTAGACGATGCCTCAGGTATTACCTCTATCTCTCATGAGGATTTGTTTTCCAATCTCACAAGAATGGGGTATGAAGGCCAACTGGGTGTTTTCAAATTTTACAAAGCTAACTTTTCTCCCCAATGGCGTTTCTTTGTTCATACTCTTATGCACTGTATTTCTCGAAAAACTACTGGATAGAGTCAGTTCAGTAGTACCATTGCTTATGCTTTGGTCTGCTTGTCCACTACCAGAAAGTATAATTTCTCAAAAATGATTTTCAATGACCTTATGTCAAACTTGGATAATAAAAAGAGTTTCTTTATGTATCCAAGATTTGTACAGGCAGTTATCACCTCTGAATTGACGGATATACATCAGTTTAATGCGGTATATGTACCTAAAATCCCTAAGGGCAAGGTCTTTTCAAATATGAAAAGATCTGCCAAGGACTCGGAAGGAGTTGACACCCCATTGTTCTCTACAATGATGGTGGTGTCCCACAACCAAGAAGGTATGGCATCAGGGTCAAGGCCCTCACTAGACCATCCCACTGATAGCCAAACCCAACCTTCAACCACTATATCACTCCCTCAGTCCCTTGTTCTTAAGCCAACCCCAGTTATATCCAAAACTTATACTAAGAGAAAGGTACACAAGGCTCCTTCCCTTGTTGTACCTCCTACAAACCCAGAACCTCAAAGCCCTCTAATGGAGCATTCTCCATTAAAGAATATCCATAGGGAAACCACTGAGGTGTCTCCCAACCCCAAGGAGGTGCTCACTAAGGAGATGCATGAGCATGTGGTGAGAAGGCTGTCACTACTCCTGCTAGCACAGAGGAGGACAGTGGTAACATCACTAAGACCTTCCCCACGGCAACTTTGAATGAGCAATCATTCAAAGGTCCCAGGTGCCCAGAAATCAAGGGAATAGGTGGTGCTTCAGTCTGGCTGGAGATCCCTATTAAACCTTCCAATGATCCCTCAAAAGGGGGTAACACTCCTGGAGAAGGTGAGGATAGATATGACTACCAGGAATTGATTTCTGCCATGTCCATCATGGCAACTGAACTGGATTCTCAAAAGAAGGTTGTAAATGAACTCAAGAAAGTCATCATCAACCAACAAGAAGAAATCAGCACCTTAAAGAAGTTGTTTAAGAAGGTGGTTCAAAGAAGGTCAAAGCAAAGATTTGTGCTCAGAAGAAGGAACCCAGTGGATGATGCTCCCAAAAAGGGGGAGTCAGAAACTGAGGACAACATGGAGAATGCTAAGAATAAGGGGGAGAAACATGGAGATGAGGGGGAGTTTGCTGGTGGTAGTGGGGATAAGGTACAAGCAGTAGAAACAGAAACAGTGTTTGAGAAAGCAGCAGAAAAAGTTAATGCTGCTGAAACAAGCAAAGCAGCAGAAACAGTTAATGCTGCTGAAGCAAGCAAAGCAGCAGAAACAGTTAATGTTGCTGAAATAAATGAAGCAGCAGAAATTGTTCAAGAGGTATTAACCGACATCCTTAGCAGCAATTTGGAAGAAATTGAGATAGCTGAAGCATTAATCAAGGCTAAACATGACACTCCTAAGGTCACTTCAAAGACCAAATGAGTTGTCATCAAAGACAATGCTGAGGTTATCAAGAAAGCTAGTGCTGATAAGGTAGCAAGCAAGGACAAAGGCAAAACCAAGATAGTGGAATCTGACCAACCACTTAAAAAGCAAAAGTTGATTGAGTCAGATGAAGCTTTGGCTAAGAAAATTCAGGCAGAACTTGAGCAAGCAGAAAAAGATCAAGTGGAAAAAGATAGGGAGATGGCAAGAGCTTTAGCTGCAGAGCTTAATGAAGCATATCAAAAGAGTTTGGAAACAGAGATGGCAAAGAAGAAATCTGAAATTCTAAAGAAGCCTGTAATGATCAAAATGGGTACAAAGAAGAGGCAACCTTCACAGACCTACCTTGGCACTCAAGAGAGAAAGAAGATGATCACTTTTATCAAAGGTGTTGTGGGAGTCAAAAAGGAAATGTTCACAAACATGTCATTTGATCAAATCAAAGGTTTGTATGAGGCAGAGATGACTAAGTTACAAGGAAATGACCAAGCAAGAGTTGAAGTGGAAAAGAAGATGAAAGAGAGGCATGACCTTCAAATACAAAAACCCTTTCCTGATGATCAAGAAACTCCAAGGAAGGAAGCTACTCTAGGTGAAAGTTTGAAGACTTTGAAAAGAACAAAAACGATGGTAAGAAGAAAACCAGCTAAGAAATCTAGAGTGGATGAGGAAGAAGCTGAGAAAGAACAGAAGGTAGCTGAAGAAGAAGGGGAACCTAAGTCTGATGAACAGGAAGCTCAACCTCAGGAAGAACCATCCAGTACTTCTGATGTGAATATGTACATGGTGGTGATGGAAAAAGTGCCTGAGCCTATAACAGCTAAACCGGTTGGTGTCAAGCCTCCTGAGATTATTAACTGGGATACCATGGAAGTAGATGGAAAGGAGTATATCAGGCTCAAAAGGAAAGATGACAAGTTTGAAGTATATCCTACTTGGGCCAAGATTGTAAGAGTATGCTCCAGATCTGATTTAGAGGAAATGTTTGAGGTGGGGATGAAATTATATGCTGATAAGCTGAAAACTACAGGGATACCAGTTACAAAACTTGTGATGGAATATCTATGCATGTTGTTCAAGCCAGAGGAAGTTCAACATGTTATCAGAAATGTTTTCAAAACCATTAACAACTGGACTCTGTATGAAAGAAGTGGAGTATATGCACTAACTATGGATACAAATCACATTGAATACTTCTTAGTGGATAGAGTCTACAACCATAGCAGGCTAAACTTGCATGCTATGTTGAAGAAAAAGCTTGGTTGTGCACCAGATTCTGCAATGGCAAGATACTTGATCCAGAGAACTATTAATCAAAGTTTGGGGTTGAATCCTGATACAGGATTATGAGCAATGGAGTTTTGGGAGCATCTGAAGAACTTGACTTTTCTTCTCTAAAAGTCAAGTTAGGGGGAGATTGTTGGGAACTGAATATTTGTTTAAGTATGATTATTGCTGCTAGTACAAGGTTACTACTGTTGAGCCAAATTACTACTGCTTGTAGAAATTAATACTGCTAAGCATAGTTACTACTGCTGGTGAAGATTAATACTGCTCAGAGTATTAATGTTGCTATGACTTAATACTGCTTATGTGATAATCTTGGTAATCCGCGCATATCAAGGCATGAAGATAATCATGGAAGGTTGAAGATAATTATGGAAGAATATACTGAAGATCTTTTATGTTTTGTAATTATCTTTTATTTTCAGTATATGTATAGAATTATTAAGAATAGTTTGATATACGAGTATTCTGAGTTTTTGTTTTGAGAGAGAATTGACCTCAAAGTTTACAACCCTAGTTCTAGAGAAGTAGAATTCGTCTTGGTGAGCCTGTTTATCAAGATTGAGGTTTTGTGTGAAAGCTTGTAACTTTAATCATTTAATAAAGTTTACAAGTTGTGATTTCTACTTTACTGTTACATTGATATTTGAATATTAAAGTGTTTTTCCGCAACTTCTTTAATATTGTTTCTGAGTTTCATTATTCTTGTTAAGAATAAGATCCTGACATACTCCCTCTGAGAGGAAGCATGATCCCGTTCTTGTTTTATTTTCCCCCAATATTGCCCGTTTCCCTTATCGAGCAGATAAGAGCTATTGTTCTACTCGAGTCGTGCAATGCGATTTCGGATTGGCCTACCATGTTTGGCGCCATCGGCGTTTTCTCCAGACGGTCGTTGCCAGTAGTGCCATCCTCCTCGCTGGCTATATGGGCGGGTTGTCGCTTGCTACTGCGTTTTGTTAGTATATGGATTACAGGAACAAATGTAGTTGAATGGAACAATAGGCGGGTTACACGTTCCACTGTGCTGAGATGTGAGGTGCAGGTGGTGATGATGAAAGATCCTAACTCCTAGAAAAGTCATTCTTAACTGTTTCCCCTTTCCTTATCTGTTTTCCAGGTTTAGATAAGGGGATGCTTCCCCCAACCATTATAGGAAAGGCTCGACGAAGGGAGGGAGATGCAGCGGGGGAAGGAAAAAGTAGACTGTTATTTTCCATATAATAAAAGCAGATATTGGTCCATGGAATCCCAAGAAGGTACGATACTAGGCTATGATTCTCGGAGAGAGAGAGAGAAAGAGAGAGAGGGAAAGAACTCTTATAAGAAAATGGGCCTTGGTGGACTCCATCCTTGGTTTTATATCCACCCATTGACATGTGTTTTACTTGATCAGAGAATGCACAAATTATTGTCTTCTGGCATGATGGTTTCTCACATATATAGAGGCAAATCATTAATACTTTAATAGGAAGATTACAACTCAGAGACATCGAACAAATTCCCTTGGAGCTTTCATCTTGATATCAACCCTGACGGGCGGGGAAGCTTTTACAACAGAGAAGATCAATTTAGTAAAAGAAAATTTATGTTTAAAAGTGTTCTATAAATAAAAATTTTAATTTTTGTCATGTCAAAAATATATCCCACATGGATAAACTATGTGTACATTGATACGACATAAAAACCTACATGGATAGACTATGTGTATATTGATACGACATAAAAACCTGTTAGTTTATATCATGTACCCATGTCATAAAAATTTGAATTAATAGGTTACCTCTTGTTACTTGTTATAATTGGTAGATTTTTAAAAGTACAATGTGTTAATATAAAATAATTTCAAAGTAAAATTTTAGAATAAGAAAAAGTGAAATTACTATGTAGTGTGTATTTAAGTGTGTTTAGTCTCCAATGAGCTTGTAGGATCCGTTTTTGAGGCAGATCAGTTTTCGGATATGGAAGGAAGAACGGATTAGGTGCAACTCAAGGTTGGAGATGGAAATTATGGCTGATAGTTTATGGTCTCTTGTCGCCGAAGGAGGAGGGGAGGGGGAGGGGCCGACAGAGATGAACAATGGGTCGCCTTCCGAAGAAACAACTGAAACATCGAAGATGGAAAATGGGTCATTGTCCCATTATCTCCATTTTACTTGTCTCTCTCTCTCTCTCTCTCTCTATATATATATATATATATATATATATATATATTTAGTGTTTGGTTCATTTGAGAAATGGTAAATATATGAGAAATAGAGAATTAATCCTAGCCATTCATATGGTCAAGATCGGATTTGACCGGTCAAAAGTTGCGGCTTTGACCGGTCAAAAGTTGCGGCTATCCCAAAAATAGAAGGACAATTTCGTAAATTTTACAAAACACACGGGCTGTGTTCATATATGAACATGTATAATTCACATATGAATTATATGTTCGTATATGAAACAGTGCAATTCACAACTGAACTCTTTTAACTGATTCATATATGAATCTTTGTGATTCATATATGAATCAGTTGAACTAACTAACAGATTCATATATGAACCTTTGTGATTCATATATGAATTTGTATGAATCACAAAGATTCATATATGAACCTTTGTGAATCACAAAGATTCATATATGAATCTGTATGAATCACAAAGATTCATATATGAATCTATTGAACTAATTAACAGATTCATATATGAATCTTTGTGATTCATACATATTCATATATGAATTCATCCCGTGTATTTTACGAAATTACCCCTCTACCTTCTATAGACCACACAAGGAATTATCCGGTGCTTCGCGGTCAAAGCCGCAAATGTTGACCAGATGAATGGCTAAGATTACTTCTCTATTTCTCATATATTTACCATTTCTCAAATGAACCTCTCCCTATATATATATATATATATATATATATATATAGGGTCAGGTTCACGTGAGACCAAGCTGTTTCCGTGAGACCGCGTGAGACCAAGCCTTAAAACATGAAACTTCACACTGAAACACTGTGAAGGTAAAAACATTCGAACCTTCATAATGTAATCACACTATGAAGGTAAAAAAACCTAAACCAAGTTAAAAAAAATCAAACCTTCATAGATAAAAGACTGTGAAGGTACTTCACAGTGAAGACGCTGTGAAGGTAAAAAAACGAACATTCACAGCGAAAAACACCGTGAACGTAACATTAACGGTGTTTTCCCTATGAAAAGTTCGATTTTTTTTACATTCACAGTTTTTTTGTGTGAAGTTTCATACTTTAAAGTTTGGTCTCACTGCTCTCACGGAAACTGTTTGGTCTCACGCGAACTTAAGTCTCTCTCTCTATATATAATGTAATAAATAAATAATATATAATAACATAATATAGTTTTTTAAATATAATTTTACATAAGAAAATTATGGAAATAAAAAAAAGTACCAAAGTTTCTTTATTTGACGGATAAATTTCAAGAGAGTTAGGTCTTTTTTGTTTTTTCATTTTAAGATCTTAATTCATCACTTATGTCTGATTCGATCAGCCGTTTTATAACTCAGACTGTTTTTTTTTTCCAAAGCCTCTTATCTCTTAAGTGTTGTTTACCAAATTTTCTATTAAGTCATTTATGGATAAATTTGTCTGTCTAGATACAAATATGTTAATGTTTGCTTTTTTCTGAATGAACCGTCTGAATAATAGAAATGATTATTTTACCCTTAATATGAATTACACCTTGTTTAATTGAAATTTTACATATATCATCATTTCATCCAATACATTATGCATCAATCATCATTCAAAAGATAAATTTCCACATCAATTCATCATCAATTTATACAACTAGTTACAGGTTATGACATCACAAAAAAACCCTTTGACTTACTCACTGCCCCTTTTGATTTTTTGACTTCTTTGTAGGAGATAAAAGAAAAAAACTCAAGGGTTTGGTGCAAAAATTCGTACAAAAGGTAAAAATCTTTACTTAGACATACCTCATGGAGTTTATCATCATGTTTTGTTGCCTGAAACAAATCAAGATTCAATCTTGATGACTGAGTTTGCTCAAGTATTCATAAGGTTTGAATCTGTGTGTTGTTTGTAAAAAACCAAGAAAAAATGGTGGAATCTTGACAATAAAAACATGGCCCATATTTCTGAATTGGAAAATGAATAAGAAAATGAGCAAGGTTAGGTTTCTCAAGCTTGTGGAAATGATGGGTTCTTTATGAAAACTGATTTGTATGTTGAACTTGGAGATGATGCTGATAAATTGAGGTCGACGGAGGAGGTGTAGGTTGGTGGAGGAAGTACATCGAAGGGGAAGGACACTCTTTTCTCTGTGGCTAGAGTTTGAAGGCAGGGATGAAGAGGAGGCGTATGTTTTGTTTAAAGAGGCGTGTGTATTTTTAAGAGGCAAAATTGTCAACATTTTAGCTTAATGGGGACAACACACCCCTTACCTACTTAGCGAATAAGCTATTTTTGTCTGCGCGAATAAGTCATTAAACCACAAGTAAACACCCTCAAACGTCTGCGCGAATAAACCATTTTGTCAATAAGCTCATTAAGCCACAAGTAAACACCCCCTTAATATGGTCTTGACAAAAAAGTGGTAACCTATATCTTAAATCTCCTCTTATTTCCGTTGGGCATCATTCTTTTGATTTCAACGCCAGTTTTGGCCCAGATGCACCCCGAATATGCAAAAACGCAAAACACGAAGATTGTAGGTTTGTATTTCGCTTTCCATAACATCTTGAATCGCTTAAATCGGGGCTTCGTGTGTGAGATAAGATTAAAACTCCGCAACCTTGCAAATCTACCGGCATCCTTCTTTTGTTTCCTTTTCTCGTTCCGTCCTTCGATCATCGATGCTCAATCCAATTGACGTATTTAAGTTGAATTTTTGAGGCATAAAATAGACAATTACACATATTTAGACGTTTATCAGTTGACAAAAACAAATAGTCATATTGATTCAGATTTCAGACTTCTACACCACCTCTTAAAAGTCAGAAGTGAAGTCAGATTTCAGATTTCGAACTTCAGCACCTCTTAAAAAACAAAATCCACCTTAGTTTTAGAGATCATTCTCAGAATAGTAAATTATGTTTTTCGTCCCTGTGGCTTGTTAAGAATTGCAGATTTCGTCTATGTGGTTTCAAAATTTTGGTTTTCGTCCATATGATTTGCAACTCATTTCTATTTTCATCCTAAGGCTAATTACTACTTTTAAATATGAGAGACTAAAATAGAAATGAATTGTAAACCATAAAGACAAAGCAAACAATCAAGTTTAAACCATAAAGACAAATATAATAATGAAGTATCTATACTATATTATGAAGCACGGATAAAATCTCTTAAAAACAATTTCTAAAGCATAATGTACTGTTATTTAATGTTAATTACTTAAAATCTCTTAAAAACAATCAACTTTTAAAAACAAGTTTTTATGCATTAAGTACTGTTTATTGATACACATTATTGATGCATGAGTACAAATTTTAAAGTTATATGTTTGAATTCATAACTAACTAATAAACATAATCAAAACAAGATAAACATCCCAATTTAAATATAAAGAATTTAAAATATATGAGATAATCATTGAATTGTAACAAAATACTTAATTTTTTTTATATATAAAACATTATATTATTAAGCCTAAAATAAACAAATTCATAACAAAATCATTATCACTCTCTCAAAACCATCCAAAATCGTACCGTAAATCGACAAAAAAAAATTAAAAAAATGATGTATCTCGCTGCATTGCGCGAGTACGATTCTAGTAAACTATAAGAATGACAACTGTAATTTTAAAATCATAAGAACGAAAATAGAAATTTTCAACAAACTATAAAAACTTACTTTTTCAGAATAAAATACAAACCACGTACATGTTTTTTAGACTCGCATTCTCATAGATATGTATAAAACTTTTTTCCCTTTTTTTTTTCTTCTAACAATAGATATTGATAAACCTAAGGACCAAAATTGTATTTTTCTGAAGGGAAAATTGCATCTAAATGAAATAAACTTTGACTATATTCCTGTTTTGTGAAACCAACTTTAAAATTATTATTTTAGGGTTTATATAAAAGTTTACATTTATTTAAGGGTCTTGTTAACCAGTGAATAGGTAACCGGTCATATTAACATAAATTAAAAATGTATTATTTGGATTTTTATACATTGCCATATCATCAATCTCATGTAAAGTAATTTAAATAAATTTAAGAAAAAAAAAGAGTATCACTTTATCTTATAAACGACTTCCTGGCACCCCACGTGACCGCTCACCTTCTACATCCTTTCTTCTTCCTCGCGTCAACTAACCCATCACCGTCCATTTTTTCCGGCGACCTACCACCACGACCCCTTCTATGACGGCACCTACGCCGGTCTCGAGTTCATGACCACAAGTTCGAAACTCCAATGCCGACCACGAGTTCACGATCATAGGTTCTAAACTCCAACGCCGGTGTTCTTCTCCTTCTCCGGTCACTGTTAAATCCAAATCGAGCCCCAACATTGACGTTCTCTTTCCCGAATCGCTGTAAATCAAGACCAAAACCCCAACATCGGTGTCCCCCATTGTTGTAAATCAAAATCAAAACCTCGGCTCCGACGTTCTTCTCTTACCCTATCGTCGTAATTTTTTTTAATATTGCTCAGTTTTTTATTTTTGTGTTTCAAATTTTTTAACCTTTTATTTTCATAATTTCACTTTAATTTTTTTTCGGACTTTTAATTAATTGGTATGTTTGGGTGGTCATTGTGAGGAATAAAATGGAGCTCACGGTGAGGATTTATTTTGGCGCTTCAAATAAGACGCCGGAGAAGAACAATAAGGTTCCGGAGTGGTTGGTGGGTTAGAGGTGCTAAAGTTTTTTTTTTCTATTTGGAAACTTTGAGTGCCATGTCATCATTTTAGGTTTTTTTTATTAAATATAATTATGACATGTAATCTTAGTTGGCAAAATACCGGTACTAAGTCATCATAAGTTGACAAGACCCTTAAATAAATGTAAACTTTGTTTCAGACCCTTAAATGATTATTTTAAAAGTTCGTTCCCAAAATAGAAATCAGGTAAAGTTGATTACATTTTAATGCAATTTTCCGTTTTATGAATAAAATACAAGCACGCCTCACGATCATTTCCAGTTCCTCCAAATATGATGCAGATTTCTTCCCATTCTCCCTCTCCACGATCAAACCAAACCCACCTCAACTCATTGGTTTCACTCATCAAATCCACCACCCAAACAACCCAATTGCTTCAAATCCATGCTTACCTCCTTCGTACATCCCTACTTCAAGAATCCACCTTCTCTGTCCCTTTTCTACAACGTATATCCCTGCCCCCCTTTCAAATTTTGAACTATTCCCTCCAAATATTCTCTCAGATTTTAAGACCCAATGTTACGCACTATAACACCATGATTAGAGCTTATGCAATGAGTATTCATCCGGAGAGAGGGTTTTATGTGTACCGTGATATGATGCGTCAAGGTATACGTCCCAATCCTCAATCTTCTTCTTTTGTTACTAAGTCTTGTATAAGGGGTTCTTCTTTATTTCGGGGGGTACAGATTCATGGGAGGATTTTGAGAGATGGGCATCATTCTGATACCCTTTTGCTCACTACCTTGATGGACTTTTACTCGTGCAGTGGCAAGTGCGACAATGCATGCAAGGTGTTTGATGAAATGCCTCTACGAGATACTGTTGCTTGGAATGTTTTGGTTTCATGTTATATCCGTAACAACAGGACCCTTGATGCATTGGCCGTGTTTGATTCGATGCAGAGCGGCGAACATGGGTGTGATCCAGATGATGTTACCTGTTTGCTACTACTTCAGGCTTGCTCTAACCTGTGTGCAGTTGGATTCGGTGAGCGTATTCATGAATATATCAAAGATCATGGTTACCATCGTGCTCTCAATCTTTGCAATTCTCTTGTAGCAATGTATTCCAAGTGTGGACAATTGGACAAGGCCTATGAAGTATTCCAGAAAATCGCTAACAAGGATGTTGTTTCTTGGACGGCAATGATTTCGGGTTTTGCAAGTAATGGACGGGGAAGAGAAGCCATCAACGTTTTCAGGGAGATGGAGAGGATGGGTATCCCACCAGATGAGCAAACATTCACGGCGTTGCTTTCTGGTTGCAGTCACTCTGGCCTGCTTGATGAAGGAAGGTCTATTTTTTATCGTATGCAGAGAGAGTTTGGTGTAGTGCCTAATATCCATCACTACGGGTGTGTGGTTGATCTCATGGGTCGAGTCGGTTTGGTTGAAGATGCCTATGATCTTATTAATTCCATGAGATGTAAGCCAGATGCAACAATATGGAGAACCTTGCTAGGAGCTTGCAAAGTACATGGTCATATGGAACTTGGAGAACGAGTGATTGAGCATTTGATCGAACTCAACGCTCAAGAAGCAGGGGACTACATCCTACTCTTGAATATTTACTCGTCCGCCGGCAACTGGGAGAAAGTAATAGAAACGAGGAAACTGATGAAAGAGAAAGGGATTCAAACAACTCCAAGTGCTAGTACGATCGAACTGAAAGGGGAAATACACGAGTTTAGAGTTGACGATACTTCACATCCCCGAATTAAGGAAGTTTATGAGATGATGGATGAGATCGAGAAGCAATTGAAGATTGGTGGTTATGTTGCTGAAATAACCAAAGAAAAGGAAGGCAACGGCTTATTATCATACTCTTACCATAGTGAGAAACTGGCCTTGGCTTTTGGGGTAGTAGCAACTCCGCCAGGGACGAAATTAAGAGTGGCAAAGGACCTGCGAATATGCATCGATTGCCATAATTTCGCAAAGATGCTTTCGGGGGTTTATAATAGAGAGGTGATTATAAGAGATCGTACACGGTTTCATCATTTCAGGGAAGGTCGATGCTCATGTAATGATTTTTGGTAGACATGTTGGACCTTCATAACATCTGCATACCGGCCTTCCGTAGTTCCACAAGCACCTCGCTACAAGCAACTACATCAACCGAACTTTCGAAAACCGAATCCAAGAGCTTAAAGAATGTAAACATAGCCATATTTAGGTTTATTTTATCCAATATATTATTCACAGGATCCAATATTTCATGCGCAGAATCGAAATTACCAAAATTTATGAAAGAATCAAGGAAAATATGAAGGTTGACTGATTGAGAATTACGCCCTCTAGATTCATAATAAAGCATCCGAGTGTTGGTAGTTATGTCTGAAAGAACAACACTAGAAAAAATCAATCTTTTTTGATACATCAAGAGAGCTTCTGCCGAAGATTTGAAGGAAAAGTGTTGGGTTAAGGAATCCATGGTTGCATCTTGAGTTTCCTGTGAAAATAAGAAACCCATGACTTATCAAATAAGCACTTTTACCGACCATAGTCATCATTCTCACTTACTTTATCGAGCAACATTTTTTTGATTTTTCTCATGCCCATCAGCTAAAGCAAGTGACGCTTAGTAAACAACCCTTTAGATTCACAACAAGTATTATAGATATAAAAACCCAATCCAATAGGCCTATTACCTCAGTTGGTTAGAGCGTCGTGCTAATAACGCGAAGGTCGCAGGTTCAAGACCTGCATGGGCCATGGCTTTTTTATTTTTTATTTTTTCCTTTTTCCTTTTTCCTTTTTGCTTGTTTGCTCGATACTATTCACGTAGGTACTTTGTGGTCCATTTTCATACTCTAAGGGGCTGTTTACCCAAATACTTACCCGGTAAGCACTTACTGGTTAAATTCGGTTTTGTCACTTACCTTATCGGGTAAAATTTTAGTCAATCAAAACGGCATCGTAGGTAATAATTAATTCGGTAAGCGCTAACCGGGTAAAAGTCGTCGTCCTCACTTACCGGGTAAGACTCTCGACCATTACTTTCGCTCTTACCGGGTAAGATTATTGGCCATTGTCATATTCATCGGTTAATGTAATATAATCTACATATGTGCACATATCCCCCACTCTTAAAACAAAATACTTATGTCTCTATTTTTACCCTCAAATAGTATTTGCAACAGATAATTCATTATTTTAGATATTTTATTATTAATTATATTATTAAAATATAAGTTTTGAAGTAAAATTTTCATTAATGATCAACATAAGTATAAGTCAAGTTTAAATCCTTAGCTAGCCAATTAGGTGAGGCCACAACCATAGTTGGTGATGCGTAAAACAGAGATTGTCTTGCCAAGATGTGAGCAACAACATTTCTATCTCTCTTAACGTAGTGGACCTTAAACGATGGTTTTGATTGCATAAGTTGTCAGTAATGTTGCATGATGATTCTGAATTCCGTGTTATCCTCTTCCCTTCGGTATGCCGCATGAGTCACCACTTGGGATCGGTCTTGAAGATTACACATTCATGCCCCATTTCACGAATCCAAGATATAGCTTCTATTAGGGCTATGTAACAACCCAAACTTACGATATAAAGCAAAACCAACTTTATTAATTAACAACGCCAAACGGCTCGAAACATCTAAAATTCAAGGTTTGCGGAAAAACAACCTAATACACAACTGAGAATACAAGGAACTGAAACTAAAATGGACGTCTTCTAACCCAGCTCCGACTCACACCTTCTCCTCACTTTTGGTCGATCCTCCTACCTCACGTTTGCCTGAAAAGGTTTTTAGTTTTGAAAGAGCGAGGGTTAGACCGAAGGTCTAGTGAGTCCCCTCTAACAAAAGTTCAACAACAGAAATATAGAAAAGATTAATAATCACACAAACCAGTTCAGTTATAAACAATTCAACACTTAAAAGCATGTTTCTGGCACACACTACTGTCACTTACAAGTGACAGTGTGTCTGACTCATACTGCCTTAACTGGGACACACCCCCAATGGCATAAACGGGACACACTCCCCGATATGAGTTTAGGCGGGACACCCCCCCCCCCCGGCGCGACTTTACAACATACTTGCTCGCATTAATGTATGCATAAAATTAATCAAAAACAATAGTTATATAAACCATGATATAACATCTCGCATATATATAAAATATATTATCGAAATAAGACACTTTAACTAAAACATTTCATGTTTTTACTCATTTTATCAAAGAAGAGTATTGGTTAGGAAACTCACATGCTGACCACCGCTTAAGCTCTCTTACTTACTCTTTAAGACCGGAAATAAGACCTACTGCACAAAGTGATAAAGATTGATAAGTCTTAACCTATCTTTCAGTCACACAAGCCTTTACGATATCAGACCATTTTTCACTAGTTAGAATAAGGAATTAAATTCCCAAAACTACACTCTCTCGGCCCAAAAGGAAGCTTAGCCCGACCCAACAACACCCTGGGTCCGGGGCTTGGACTCTCGCGACTCCCGCATGCCAAACCCGGTCACCCGGTTGCTTGAAACCTGGGGTTGGGCTGAGGCCCGACTGTTGTGAAGCGGGGTTGGGTTGAGACTCGGTTCACCTTTCTAACGCGTTGAAGCCCAGCTCATCGAGACCCAATCCTTGCCGAAGTCCCGAAACCCGGTTCTGGCCGAAGTATGGCTTATGCCGAGACCCGGTTCTGGCCGAAGTCCAACTCCCCGCTTGGTGCGGCGTCGATGGCTTTTTCCCAAATCGAGGGTTTGAGAACCACAACCGACCGATTAATCGAGGGTTTTGGGGAAGATTTGTGGATTAACCATTGTTGGCCAAGAATGGGAAGATTTCCTAATTGACTTCCTCAATAAACACACCAACACAGACATCGACCCAAAAAATCCCCATTTCTCACAGATACTAAAATACAGATTCAAATCCTTCAACCTTAAGGGGAAAAATCAAAAGAATCAAGAATTCCATTCTACTTCCTTATTCAAACATGAATACACAAGGGTGAGACTTACCTATACAGATCAATGCAAGAAGAAATCCAAGGATCAAACTCCTTTTGCCTCCTTCTCCAAGAGCCTTCAAAATACTCTTTCTCTCTCTAGAAACTCCTCAACCGCCAACAATAGAATGAGAGAATAGGGCATGGTTTAATCCCGTTTTTACCCATTTACACCTAGCCTCTCCAATTTTGGGCTTTAGGCAAAAACCACCTTTTTGCTTCCAAATTTATTAAATAACCAGGTTATTACAATATCCTCTCCTCAAAAGAATTCTGTCCCCAGAATTCCATCGCTGAACAAACTAGGGTACCGGGATCTCAAGTTCACCTCTACCTCCCACGTGGCCTCTTGCCATTTGTGGAACCTCTACTGTACTTTCACCAACCGAATCTCTTTAGATCTTAGCTTCTTCACCTTGTAGTTCAATATGGCCATCGACTCCTCTATGAAGCTTAACTTCTCATCAACGCGAATAACATCCAACGGCACTACCACGTCGGTTTCCGTCATACACTTCTTCAGATTTGACACATGAAAAGTGGGATGGATCCCACACAGATCTTTGGGTGGTTCCGATTTGTAGGTTACTTATCCAACTCGTTCGATGATAATGAATGACCCATCGAACCTTGGTCTTAAGTCCCCTTTCTTCTCGAAACAGATCACACCCTTCCAAGGCGAGACTGGTATCTTTACCTTGTCCCCACTTAGGACTCATGTCTCATACTTTTCAATCTAACCAACATAGTTCCACTCAATTTTCCAAGCCATTATGATCAAATACAAAGTCGTACGTAACCATCAGATTTACTCCTCGAATAACCACAACTTCCTTAGAGAAAAGATCTTATCGGAGTCATCACCACGACAACATGCATCACCGACTAAAATAACCACTCAATTCGCCAACCTAGCATTTAGTCAACCTTTGATATCACCAAGAACTCATAGTTATGAGTTTCTTTATCTGGTATCCTGCCGTTGCAAAGTAATCTCTCTTAATACGACATACGTCTAATGCAGAAGCACTTTCTTTCCTGACCCACACTGATCACAACTCCTCGGTTGTGATAACCGGGCTTTAAGAAAATAAAACAAAAGTTGGGTAAGAAAGTAGAAAGGTCATTTTAAGGAGGGGCCTATTGTGAAAATTGGAAAAAAAAGGGTTTTTAACCCTAGAGGCATCAGTGTTGTATGTGTGTGCGACGGCTGTTTTTGGAGAAGGGTGATTTTGGGGCGATTTTGAGAGAAACCGTGTAGGGAGTCGATTATTCAAGAACTACAAGTTGGGTTTTAATCTTCATTTCAAGATAAATCATCTTGTGGTTAGTAATCTCATTCATTTCTTAATGTTGTTGCTATTATCAGTTTGGGTTTGAGGTAGTTCTAATGAATCAGAGAATGGGAGTAAATTGTTGGGTTTTGTTAATCTGGATATTGAAGTTAATGTGATTTAGAGTTTTTATTATATATTTTTGGTAATTGGGTTGGGAGAATGTTAGAATTTCTTATCGATTAATGAAGGATTAGAGTCTGTGTGTTATCGCCATCGAATCGCCGAGATTGGAGGACCTAATGAACTCGGTCATTGAGACCCCGATCGATTATTTTGGCATCGGTCGATAAGGGGGAGACCCCGGTCGACACGATAAACACCGGTCAAGGAAGGGGTGGAGGACCCCGGTCGACCCTCTTGACACCGGTCGGCTGTTGGGGGGGAGACCCCGGTCAAGGATCTACACTGGGCTGCCTTGGCAGACCCCGGTCCCCGGTGCTGCTCAACGGGACGAAGCCCATTTCCTTTGGGCATTTTATTTAATGTTGATTGGGTTTTGGTTTAGTTGGCCCATTTTTATTTTGTTATCAAGAATTCATCTCTTTATTCAAGTAGGAATTGGGGAGTGATTTTTGGTTAAAGGTTAGATGGCTTTGGGATGAGGGTGTAAGGTCAACCTTAAATAAATATAGAAAGAATCGAGAGTTCACCGACCGATGTTTCCTTATAGGTTACGGATCGAAAGTAAGCGCGGGATTTAAGCTAAGGACGTCAAGTGAGTTTTTCTGAACTAAACCTTTTGGTAACGAAAGCATGCGAAGTTTATTTTTTTTAAACTTTGATTATTTACGATGGCATAATTTTATTAATTGTTTAAGTGTGTTATAATTGTTGAAATCTAAATGTATGCATACATTATATGTTGAAATTGTGACCTAAGTCGGGGAGTGTGGCCCACCCACTCGTGCCCGGGAGTGTGGCCCGTTTATGCTATGGGGGTGTCCCAATATTAAGACAGTGCGAGTTAGATACACCGTCTTCGGCGGTAGTGTGGTCAATAGCGTGAGATTGTGACCTAAGTCGAGGAGTGTGGCCCGCCTACTCGTGCCGGGGAGTGTGGCCCGTTTATGCCATTGGGGGTGTGTCCCAAAATTAAGGCAGCGCGAGATAGACACATCGTCTTTGACGGTCGGGTGGTCAGTAGCGTGTTTCATCTATGTGCATTTATTGAATGTTGATTAAATTCTGGAAAGTGATTTCATTGCTCATCTGTTAGAGGGGACTCACTAGACCTTCGGTCTAACCCTCGCTCTTTCAAACTAAAAATCTTTTCAGGCAGGCGAATTTTAGAAAGGTTAGATAAAGGAAAGGAGAAAATATAGTGGGAGCAGTTAGAAGACCATCATCATAGTTCTTTTATTTTCATTATCTCAGTTGTGAATAGGTTGTCTTTGCAAACCGTGGAATATTAATGTACGCTTGGGGCCGCTTTGGCATGAATTATTGTTAATATTAAAATTTAAATTGTTATCTTGTAATTCTCTGGTTGGGTTGTTACATCGGTATTACTCAATTCATACACACTAAACATACATCGCCCAACATCACCACTCCAACTTCTTACATAATGGAAGAAAACTTCCATGATTCAAAACCTTCGTAGTCCACCAGCTCCAACTGACCGAATAATGTGACGCATACTTCAATTTCTCATTGCGTCCACAATCGTCCAACCATATTTGCAGTAAAACCAAGCTTCACCCGACCAACACGGAGTGACCATGCTCACACAAACTATTTCAAATAGTTTAACACTGAACGACCGACTCACTTGGAATCTTTTCCCCGCAATACCAAGTCTGACACTATGGTCCTTCACTCTGAGCAGTACATCCAACCACCTCATCCCTTCCTTCTTGAAAACTTCAAACCCACTTCTAAAGACCGGCTTACTGATTAGCGGTGCAAACTTTAGACCGACCGCACGATTTAGATTATTCAACACCCAAACCGCAACGTATGCCATAAACTCTTTCTCACACCCACACTAGGGTTCATAAACTTACTAACGGCAAAATCTGAAGACATAGTTCCACATTTTTTATCGCTTGCGAAACCTCTTACTTCTCAGATTACCTGCATTTTCGACATAATATCTTCACTCTCTTCTTGTTGTAAGAAACACTGCTCACCCAACATTGCTTACTCCATTCCTCGATGATCCCCAAATGTGTCGAAAACACATTTACATTATTATACTTAGCCAACTGATTACTCACAATTCTTACGCGAAATAATCAACCAAGCTTTTCGAAAACTTTACTCACTACTCGAAAGCACCACACAATTCTCGCTTCTCCAAGCAGGATTTCTTAATTTGTTAGAATCCCTTCACACCCCAAGAATACTTCGACATGCTCATGGATATCCTATCTACTACACAACATCCTGAACTAAGCAGTTCGACACTTCCAACAACATTCTAGGAGTATAAGATAAACCTGTCCATAACTCGCCGCAACCCAGAACACATGGCTCTTATCTTAGATGACCGCCAACTATCATTCGAAGATTATCCTCCACTTAGAAATTCTCCGATACCAGCCAAACATCCACACATACCATCAACATACTTGCCACTTATAAATCATGCCCTAGAAATCTCCGGACAAGGACGCTTATCCTATATCAATAACACCAGCTTACTACCTAACCAAAAGAAGCTCACCACCACCTTAATGACTTATACATCTACTTATGGCTTAAAAATCACCAACTCATAGATACAACCATCACCCTACCACCTCGTCACAGTACAGTCAAAATCTCCGCGACCATTTTGCACACATATAGATACCGTCCTCTTCATACTGATCATAACACCAGTAACTGAATTCAAGGCATTAACGACCTTGTCTTTCTCGAATCTGGATAATTCGCAAAATCATGATCCTCTAACCCACTCAACAAGATACCACTCCTTGTCGGCTCACTACAACCTGCTAGAAACAAATTCCGGCAACCTGAAAGATTAAGCGTACTATCCCGTAGACCTAAATGCTTGAAGCGCAACCCCTCTAGATGTACTATATATAAACTTCACTCCTACATAAACCATTAAACCTCATCAATAAAAAAAACCACCTGACCGAACTAACGGTCTTCCATTTTTGTAATACTCACACAAGGTGGTCCAACATCACACCAGGTACATACCTTTTCTCGAATAACTCTTTACTTCCTCCTGAAAACTCAACAAAACCAACCATATCTACTTCTTCATTTTCAGCGTCCCATCATTAACCTCAAAATGGTCACTGACCTCAACATCAACAGTCGACATTTTGATACTTCCACCATGTCTCCGACCAACAAGGATTCCCAATGGAACCTACTTCTTCCAATGCAGTAACCTACTGCTATAAAAGTATCTTAACGACCTCGGATTCCACCCCGGACACAACCATCTTCCGTCATCCACATCTCAAGTCACTGAATAAGAGGATAAGCCATTGTAATACAAACATCCTTATCGTTATAGATCAAGGCTTCCGCAATTCACCACCCCTCTTTAACAGAAACACCAAAGTCATGGGTCGACCCCCCCACTATTCGAGCGCCCCACTTCCACTCTCAAAACCTTCCTTACGCTTAGTTGCAACCTTCCCCACGACCTATAGAGTTCATAGCCTTCATGCATGACACACCATAAATTAAAGCTTTTGACACATTTGAAAATTTAGTAGGTACCACATTATGAAACTAGTTTGAATGTACACGACACTACACCGACATCATTGATTAGCTATACACAACGATCTCGAGGATCGTTCACCCTTAACTCCACGATAAATTACGTCTCATCCCACCCAAAATCGTTGTTGGTACAATTGATTTTTTTTGTTTGTTTTTTTTTTAAATTATTTTCGATGAACTTTACCCACGCGATAATAATAAAAAAATATACTACAAAATTCCTTACACTGAGCGGGTTAGACGACCCTCACCCCCATTGATTTGACAATACATGTTCGTACCAAATTCACTTATAAAATAATGTGATCAAATGTTGTTATGATTTTCACAACAAAAGTTAACTCATTTATAAAGAGATATAAAATAATTCTCCCACACCCAAATCGAAATTTATCCCCCAGCGCAATAAGCTTGTCTTTTCAATACAAACACACGTTTACACGCATCGTCACGTTTTCAAAACTAATACCTCGCAAGGTAGACACATGGCAAGATATCTGATATGAATGATATGACGGACTCCAACAATTTGTTTAAAACACAATGCATGAGACTCACGTTACATTGAAGGCTATATACTCTAACAAGGTCAACTGTTTGCACTCACTATAATTTATCCTAGACTCTCTACTTCTGACCAACCAGTCGGTTTCCTCAAATTTGCCACACCTCCGGTACCAACGCTTCCCAACATCCTTGAATGCCCAACTACTAGTTGCCACCGTGACTAATGATTCGCAAATCATGCGTCCTCACTTTGACCTCAAACAAGCTTACCAACAATAGCTCATTCCATCCGATCCTCACTCCATTTTATCAGTCAACACTGATGTCATCTCTTAACCACCCTTCAAATAACTACAGATTCAAAAGCCTCATATCTATCCTTCGATTCTTGGGTTAATACTCTCCTGATTCCCACTGATCGACATAACAAACTACCAAAACGGAGACTCCCTTGAAGCACAGAGCTCCCTCCAATCAATATTCTTTTCGTTATAGACCCAAGAGGTCCTTTCTCAAGACGAAATATCTACATCCCGTAAAATACTCATCCTAACCGGTATTAACCTTAAACCATAAGCGAGCTCACACAGCACGCCAGACCAACACTATCATATCAATGATAGGACTCACAACCCAAAAGTACACCCATCGATTACCTCAACAATAGTAATCGAGTATGCCCATGCACTTGTAAATTCATAATGGCATTGGCCAGATGCAATTCTTAATTTACCTTACATGAGAGTCCTCACTATCGTTGTCACGACTCTTGATGATCAAGGTCTTCCTTAAAGGCTTCCTAAATCGTAGTTGTGTCCCCCTTATTCCTCAGTTTAAGTTTAGACTCATTCGATCACCTAAATCCCTTAAACTATGGCTCTGATAACAATTGTAACAACCCAAACTTACGACATAAAGCAAAACCAACTTTATTAATTAACAACGCCAAACGACCCGAAACAACATCTAAAATTCAAGGTTTGCGGAAAAACAACCTAATACACAACTGAGAATACAAGGAACTAAAACTAAAATGAAGGTCTTCTAACCCAGCTCCGACTCACACATTCTCCTCACTTTTGGTCGATCCTCCTACCTCACGCTTGCCTAAAAAGGTTTTTAGTTTTGAAAGAGCCAGGGTTAGACCGAAGGTCTAGTGAGTCCCCTCTAACAACAGTTCAACAACAAAAATATAGAAATGATTAATAATCACACAAACCAGTTCAGTTATAAACAATTCAACACTTAAAAGCATGCTTCTGGCACACACTACTGTCACTTACAAGTGACAGTGTGTCTGACTCATACTGCCTTAACTGGGACACACCCCCAACGGCATAAACGGGACACCCCCCCCCCCGGTATAAGTTCAGGCAGGACACCCCCCGACTTTACACCATACTTGCTTACATTAATATATGCATACAATTAATCATTAACAACAGTTATATAAACCATGATATAACATCTCACATATATATAAAGCATATTACCGAAATAAGACAATTTAACTAAAACGTTTCATGCTTTTACTCATTTTATCAAAGAAGAGTATTGGTAAGGAAACTCACCTACTGACCACCGCTTAAGCTCTCTTACATACTCTTTAAGGCCAGAAATAAGACCTACTGCACAAAGTGATAAAGACTGATAAGTCTCAACCGATCTTTCAGTCACACCAACCTTTACGATATCATACCATTTCTCACTAGTGAGAATAAGAAATTAAATTCCCAAAACTACACTCTCTCGGCCCAAAAGGAAGCTTAGCCCGGCCCAACAACACCTTGGGTCCGGGGCTTGGACTGTTATTCCCTATTTCAAGTTCTAATCAATACAAAACAATCAAGATGAGAATCGTAATCACAAGTCTTTGATTAAATCTCAAACAATTACAAATCTCACTTTCTCTCTCTATACTCTCTCACTAGAATGATATATCAAGGAACCTCTTCTCTAATCTGCTCACTTACAAATTAAATGTTACCAACTCACTTACATGCTTACAAACATTACAAGGACACAAGGTATTTATACCCAAGACAATTACAAAGAAACAAACAAATACAATATGTTGACTTTGACTTTTATTACAAAATGACTTTGACTTTTAATGAGAGTTGACTTTCCAGCTTTGACTTCTTGAACTTTCATCTTCAATCTTTATGATCTTGAATCCAACAAATCTGTGCTCTAACATTCTCCCCCTTTGGATCAAGATCATTACTAAAAAGATTTAGCAATATGATTGTTGATCCAAGCTCTCTCAGTGATTTGATAACGACCCTTTTTTGTACTTGGTGAAAATTACGTTTAATATGTATTAGTGTTTCACCATCAGCGATCAGACTGAGTCTGTTCAGTTATCGTTGATAGTCTTTTTTCTAAACATTTAATATGTATGTGTTTCACTATCAGTGATCAAACTGAGTCTGTTCAGTTATCGCTGATAGTTCTGATGTAAACAGTAACGTAATCCCTGAAGACAAGTCTCGCATCAACAGATGTTCATAGCTGAATCGAAGACGAAGCTGCTGAACAAAGAGAAGTCTACTAGTGACCTGATGCGGATATCAGTGAAGCAAAGACAACTCTACTTATACGCGAAGGAACATGAGGAAAGCTTCAGCGATCGCTGAACTCTTGATATCTCTGAAGAAAGAGATATTCAGCGATCGAATGATCACAAAGCTTAGACCTCAAGTTTCCTTTTGTCTAACCTTGAACAACTCAGTACGATGTGTCAGAACGGACATGTCTCTGCCACAATTCGTACAACAACTCTGTCAACTACACTGTTCATGATCCGGCCGAAAGCATGTCTCCCAAAGTCAGACTTCCAAAGCCAAGCAGTGAACGCCACGTGTAAAGTGCCCTGCCACGCATTTAATGCATAGGATATAAATAGGAAGATCTCCCCTCCATCTGAGGGTGTGCTCAATCCTTGAACTCCAAATAGAAACCTTTGTTTTCTATATTCCTTAATCCCCCATTCTCTGAAATTCTTGTGCAACCATCTTAGTGTTTCTTAAGTTTGTTTAGATTGAGTTTGTCTTAATCTTTTTCCGCAACAAACTTGTAAATTGTGTTTGATTTATCAATAAACAATTTATTAAACTTTAAATTTCTGTGTTTGTATTCAACCACCCCTTCTACAAACTTGTTAAGCACCTCCGGGACCAACAAATGGTATTAGAGCAGTTTGTTTAATCTGATAAACAAGATCTTGCTTTATTCTCTTCTTTGCTATCATCAAATGGCACTTAACACAAACACTAACTACTATGATAATGGTTCACTTTCTAAACCTCCTCGATTTAGCAGAGATAACTTTTCTCTATGGAAAAATCGAATGATGCTATTTCTTGAAGGTGCAGATCCTACTATACCTGAGTATATAGAAAATGGACCCTATGAACCTGTTAGAATTATAGCTGCAGTTCCCGCTACTGCCACCACTGAAGCTGTCCCTGAACGCTATGTCGTTAAGAAAATAAGACAGCAGAGTGATGAAGATAAAAAGAAGGTAGGCATAGATGCAAGAGCAAAGACCATTATCTCAATGGCTCTGCCTAATGAAGTTTTCCATTCCATCATGCATCTTAAAACTTCTAAAGAAATGTGGGAAACCATTTGTGTTCAATACGAAGGCACCACTGAAATCCAAGAGACTCGAAATATTAACTTGGTAAGACAGTATGAAAGTTTCATCGCTGGTAAGAATGAATCTCTCTCTGACGTTCATCAGCGGTTTAACTGCTTAATCATTGATCTAAGAACAGTTGGAAGGACCTATTCTAATTCTGAGGTCCTAACAAAATTCTTAGAATGTATTCCTAAAAACTGGGACAGTTATTCAATATGTCTTAAGCTGACAAAAGACTTAAATTCTCTTTCTCTCAGCACTTTGTATGGAATATTGCTCAATTATGAGCAATCAAATCTCTTAAAGAAGAATCTTGTAAAAGATTCTAAAGACTCCAAAAACACTCATGTTGCTTTGGTCTCTTCAGAGATAATTCCATCTCAGCGATCTACTCTCACCATCACTGAGTTAGATTCTGAATCTAAGGATCTATCAGACCCTGATCTTTCAGAGTTCGATGAGTCCTTAGCACTCTTGACAAACTCTTTTAAGAGATTTGCAAGAAAGAGCAATTTCCAAAGAAATAAGCCTCTTTCTCTTACTGACAAGCCAAAATCAACTCCTGTTGATAAGGCTACTGCCACTTGCTATAACTGTGAAAAGATTAGACACTTTGCTAGTGAGTGCAGGTCTAAAAAGGTCTTTAAGCCTTCTACCTCAAAAGCTGAAAAGCTACAAGCGAAAAGGTAAAGGTCTCATCGCTGAAGAACATGACTGGTCAGATCTCTGCCTCATGGCTGAGATTAAAGAAGAAGTGGAAGAACCATCTGAACCTTCTATGAGCTACATATCATCTCAGGTATCTATCTCTACTAATCCCTCTCTGCCTGAAGCTGAGAGAAGTTGCACTGTTGATGTACTGACGATTGATCTTTATAATGCTCTAAACGACAAAAATGTTCATTTAACTCAAGCTGAGAACAAAAATGTTCATTTAACTCAAGAGCTAGAAAAATGTCATGAAAAGATCAGAGAACTAACTCTTTTAGAAGAAAAGTTGAAAGATCAAGTCATTATAAATGAAATCATCAGCATTGAACGCGAACAAGCCATCGCTGCTCTAAAAGTAGAAAAGGCTCATGTTGAAAAATGGTGCAAATCATCAACAAAGATCTCTGAGATAATAAATGCTCAAATTCCTGAAAGTGATAGAACTGGTCTTGGTTTTTGGAAACCACAGGATGAAACTAAAGAAGAAAGTTCCACACTTAAGTTTGGAACGTTTGTCACTTTTTCTTTGACCCTTCTTATAATTAATTATATCCATGTTCTTCCTCTAATTCTATCCCTGAGGAAAAATCCAAAGGCTCTAAGTCTGCGGATAAAGGAAAATCCATTCTTCGTCCTTAGAAGGCTACCAAGAAAGCAAAGCTGAAAGTTCTTTCTAAACCTTCAGTGAATCAATCCTCTAGCTCTGTGATAGAAATCTTCGATCTCTGTCCTCCAAAGCTAAAGATTGACCTTAAATCCACGAGATCTGAAGAAATGAGAATTCCTCCCAGATCTCATGAGAAAAGCATTCTTAGGCCTGGCCCTGCTCATCTTAAACTTGCAAAACCTTCTACTTCTGGTCCTAAAACCATTTTCAAATATAGAAAATGCTATCACTGTGGTTTTACTGACCATATTGCAAGCAAATGTCCAACTGCCACTAAAGCTGATAAATCAGCTAAAGTAAAGATGAATGCCTCCAAGGCTGAAAAGGTCACTAAAGCTGAAAAGTCGACCAAAGTGAAGAATACCACTAAGGTTAAGAAATTAACCAAAGTGAAGGTTATCACTGAAGTTGAATCTTCATCTGCTGTGAAGACTGCTGAATCTTCCATATCCACCAACACTAAAGGACCCATTGAAAATTGGGTACCAAACAACTCTTAATCTTCCTTATGTGTGCAGGGATCAAAGGGCATCTGGTATCTCGATAGTGGATGTTCTCGTCATATTACTGGACAAAAAGACCTGCTCACTGAATACAAGGAAGAAAAAGGTCCCTCTGTGACCTTTGGTGGGAATGGAAAAGGATATACCCGAGGCTTTGGTGTTCTCAACAATGGAACAACTACCTTTCGAAGAGTCGTTTATGTAGATGGATTGAAGTACAATCTTCTAAGCATTAGCCAGCTATGTGACAAAGACTACGAAGTTCGCTTTTCTAAGAAAGCATGTTTAGTGGTGAATGAGAAAGGAAAACTTGCTCTCAGTGGTTATCGCAGAGAAAATGTCTATGTAATAGATATGGACTCTACTACCACTGAAAACTTATGTTTTCTCTCTAAGGCCTCTTCTGATGTCAACTGGCTATGGCACAAAAGGCTCTCTCATCTAAACTTCAAAACCCTGAATTCTCTCTCATCTAAGGAACTGGTTTCTGGTCTTCCTCAGCACTCATATGCTAAAGAATCTCTCTGCTCAGCATGTGAAAAAGGAAAACAAACAAAAGCTAGTTTCAAATCTAAACAAGTTTCCTCAGTGACAAGTCCTCTTCAGCTCTTACATATGAATCTGTTTGGCCCTGTCAATATCCAATCAATAGCTGGAAAGAAACATACACTTGTCATTGTAGATGAATTCTCTCGCTATACTTGGGTTATCTTTCTTCGCTGCAAGAGTGATACTCCAGAAGAACTAATATCTTTTGTTAAAAAGATGGAAGTACTGAATAATCTTACTGTTATCTCTATAAGAAGTGATCATGGAACTGAATTTAAAAACAGTTCTCTGAACAAATTCTTTGAGAACAAGGGAATTTCTCATAGTTTCTCCTCAGTAAGAACACCTCAGCAAAACGGAGTCGCTGAAAGAAGAAACAGAATGATCATTGAAGCTGCTAGATCAATGATCAGCGATTCTCACCTCCCTACACAATTTTGGGATGAAGCTGTAAATACTGCATGTTTTACTCAAAACAGATCGCTGATAGTAAAGAGATTTGGAAAGACAACTTATGAACTCTTTCATGGAAGAAAGCCCTCTATCAACTTTCTTCATATAGTAATGGTACAGACCTGTCACAACAACAATGTGACCAACCATAAATAGTCATATGGTATAAAAACATTTTATAAACAAAATGCCTTTTCTTTGATGGGGAATAGACATCCCAATAACTTTGTAAACAACCATAGATAGCCATATGGTATAAAACATTTTATAAACAAAATGCCTTTTCAAGTTCAACTTCTGGTAAGTATGAAAATCATAAAAATGAGTTCATAAACATTCTTTCACATATCCCACATAATGTGCAAGTAAAACATCATTTTACTTCAAATAAGATGGATTCCATCATTTTAGTTAAAAATGATCGGGAACCCTAAAATCTCCCAAAACTCAAGTTACATCAAATACGTAGAAAACTTAGATCTGAAACCATGGAGATATATAGGAGTTCCAAAAGGTAACTTTTGATATGTATACAGTTTAAAATGATAGTAGGAACTCACCAAACAGGTTTATACGAAAACCCGAAAACCGGATATCGATCACGACGAAGAGGTGAAGATTTATACTTCGAAACCCCGAGCAATGCACTTAATACTAGCGATTAACGAAAGCTCGAAGATCCAAAGAAAACAACTTAGAGAGAGAGAGGGAGAGAGATTTGAAGAGAGAGAGAAAATATCTTGAGAATGAGATATTTGATGAAAACTAACTTTAAGTCGGCCAGGAGAGCTTCGCGGGTTATGCCGCGACTTCCACTCGCGGCATAACTCGCCCGTGTCCCTAAAACCCAAGATATCCAGTGGGTTTCGCGGGTTGTCCCTAAACACGGTGCTAACGACAAAAGCTTATACATAAGAATAACAAGATACAAAATGGAAATCCGGGGTGTTACACTTGGATACTTTGATGCTTATCTGACCGTGTGTTTCTTAAAGAAAAATACTTGTGTATTTTCTTTTCATATACTTTGTCAAGTATTCATACACACATCGGTTCCGTACATTTTTTTATTGACTTTGTTATTACCATGTCTCTAAAAGTTAAATCTTTCTATGGTAATGCTCCCGTTTGAAATTCAATATTGTTTGAGATCATACGTCATTTCTTCATTATATGTGCTTTCATTGATCATGTGTTTATATTTTGTTCAAATAAACAAATGTCTGTTCTTTGATACCCCATTATATATTTCTTCATGATATTTGATCTGATTAAATCATTTTCAGATTCTCAAAACAATGAAATTGAATGACAATAAATGATCAAAAGTTTTAAGAGATCTTAAATGTTCACATTGCTCAAATTTCATTCTTATTATTCATGAGCATACATTTTCTAACAAGTGATTTCTTGTGCTTCATTGTCAAGTTAACTGTTGAGCAACACATTCTTTTAGGACAATATACATGGGATTCAGTGTGAGTGCTTAAATGACTTTCATGGATTCACGTTAACCAGTGTTTCCTACCCCGGAAGTAATCCTAAGAGTGATTGAGGGGAGAGGGGTCAAAAGAATTGAGAGTGGGTGTGTGGTGAGGTAAAATGAAAAAGAGAGATTGGTTAGACGTGAGCTCAAATGTTTAAAAGGAAAAGGGTGAAAGATCAGAGTAAAAGAATAATAAACTATGCACCAAACTTTTTCTGAGTCGGGCAGCCGCATAATCTGTTGGTTCACACTTCTTTGTGACCTTCATTGAAAAAGACAACTAGCCCTTGCCAACTCTTGCATTAAAACCGCACCTGCTACTCATTCTTTTCTTAACAAAAGAATGTTTTAATTTCAAAGGGGAAGTAACACATACTCTATCTGATCTTCATTTGGATGATTCGGATATTGAAAAAGAAGGAAAGTTGCCCCACCTTCGACCCTTTCTCATGCACATTGAGTATGTGTATAACTATTGTTGTCTCAATGGTTTACATAATTTTGAGCCTTATTAAATCAATCATTATGCTTAATTCTTTCATACACAAGCACGAACACGCAGAAAATTTGTTTTTCTGTCAGAACGTTCATTGATTAACCTTGTGTTTTTCAATGATTGAATGGAAGTCCTGGGGAGTGAACATCACACAAACTCCTTATAAAGTACATTCGTTGTACTCAGTAACTTTGTGTTACTGACAGACATTCTAACTGATTCATCTATTGATTCAGGTTTATCATTCTTATTTTGTTTGAATTTGAAAAGATTAAGATGAATACATTTATGAATTGACGGCAGAATCTTATCAGATCAGACAAATTTCTCATACTCATGGGGAGATTGTGCTTACTGTTTCAAAAGATATTTTCCTACATGGGGGAGATTGTTTCTGTATTCTCATGGAGACTGTGCTTACATTGATTATTTGGGGGAGATACTTCAAAGACAGAGCTGACCTTGAAAAGTTTTGGTGATTTTGATTCTCATAATTCATCAAAAAGGGGGAGAAATTTCAAGATTTCAAAGTCAGATCAATTTTGAAGCAAAAGCAAAGTCAGGTAAGAAGTGATAAAGGTGGAGAAAATAAAGTCAGATGATTAATTAGTTACAAGGGGAGAGTTTTCGAGATTAAAGTCAAGAGAAAGTTGAAAAGTTGAAGATGTTTGTATTTCAAAGTTTGTTGTGTTAAAGATATTTTCTGAAGATCTTATGCATTCTATAATCAAAGGGAGAGATTGAAGAAAGAGTAAAAGTTTTGAAGACTTCAACGATTTGCGAAGATTGTTAAAGCTGATAGGAAATCCAAAGGGGGAGATTTACTTAAAGCGCTATCAAAGATTGATCAAAGTGTCAAAGATTTGAAGATGTCAAAGCTGTGAAAGATTATTTGATGAAGATTCTTTTTCAAGAAAGAGAAGACCTGAAGATTATCGTCATTTTTTTTTAATCTTGAATCCAAAGAGGGAGATTGTTAGATGTAAATTGTATTCAAGATTAAAAGGGTTTTTTTGTATTGTTTGCAATAGTGTAAGGGTTAGTGTTGTAAAGTCAACTTGTGTTGACTTAGTATAAATAGTTTGTGTTTTTGTTAGATTTATATGTATGCACATTCAAAGAACAAACACTCAGATTTCGTATAGAATCAGAGAGAGGTACACACATAGAGCATATTGTAAAATGCACGAAATAGGGATATAACTTGATTTAGATTAATTGATCAATAAACAAAAGTTTACTAAATTGATTGTGTGTTAATCGATAGCTAGAATCTGGGATCACAACATGAAAAAAATAATCAAACGACCCCATAGAATCCAAATTAATATCAATTAAATTTAGACATTTGACTTTAAGTAATGTATTAACTCGTATAACTCGTGAAGAATTATATTAATAAAATAAACGATTTATTTTTATAAGAAAAAGAGCCTATCAATTAAAATAAAGACATAATACAATTATTCGACAACACCCTTCTCTACTACAAAAATCATGACTATGATTTTTTTAATACGTATAACTATCAAAAGTTTAATTTTTTTTTTTATCCCTAATTAATGCATGATTTATAAAATTCTTTTCTTATGTTTAAAATTCAAATATTGTATTTTCATCAATTAATACTAGAAATGTACTCGTGTAATGTAGCGAGATACATTACGATTTTAATGTTTTATTTTATTTTTTGTTTTTTTATTGATTTACAGTACGATTTTGAATGGTTTTGAGAAAGTGATAATGTTTTTTATAAATTTGTTTAATTCGCGCTTAATAATATAATGTTTTTTATATAAAAAAATAAAGTATTTTGTTAGAATTCAATGATTATCTTATATATTTTAATTACATCTAGAAAAAATAATCAATTACATATTTAATAATATAATTAAAACAAATTTATAGTAATATAATATATTAATTAATAGTGATACATGGAAATTATGCATAAAAGAAAGGTTCTACACATACCAAATTGATGGGTGTTAGAAGTCTGCAATAGTAATATGTATTTTGTGATTTGAAACTTGTAAATTAAGAGATTTTTAAAAATCTTGCATAAAATAATGATACATTGTGCCTAATAGTTTGTATTTAAGAGTTTTTTATCTGTACTTTATAATATAGTAAGTATAGATATAGATATATGATATATGTTGTTGCTTAGAGGATGGGAAGTACGAATAGATGGATGATACGTGTGCACAATTCCAACTCCTACAATTTTTGGTTGGTAAAATGTTACTTTCCTACGACCTTTTATTTAAATTATATAATTATTAGAAGTGTACTCGCACAATACCGTTAGATACATCACGATTTTAACGTTTCATTTTATTTTCTATTTTTTGTCGATTTACATTACGATTTTGGTTGGTTGTGAGAGATTGATAATGATTTTTTATATAAATTTGTTTAATTTAAACTTAATAATATAATATAATATATTTTGGTTTAATAATATAATTTTTTTTATAAAATATTCTGTTAGATTTTTTAATTATATTTTATATTTTTGTATTTAAAATTTGATTTTTATTCTATATTTAATTATGCTGAGAGTTATTTTAGGGGAGTTAAAGTGGGAAATGATTTTAGGAGAGTTAAAATGGTTAGAGATAATGATTGAAAATTAATAAATAGCATTAAGTGTAGTACATACAGCTTTAATGGTTGTTTTTTTTAAGTAATTAGCATTAAATAGTTGTACATTAAGCTTTAAGACTTGTTTTTAAAAAAATTTATGTCATCTTTATAATATAGTATAGATAATTAACACCTCATACACCTTTTTATACTAATAAAATTGATACTATTGCTATTAAAATTATAACCTATATAAATATAATTTTAATTAAATATTCTAAACTTCATTAAAATGCTTAATATTTTTTATTATAATAATTGAATATAATAAACTGTTATATCTATACTATTATATAAAGCACGGATAAAAAACTCTTAAATACAAATTATTAGGCATAAGTTACCATCATTTTATGCAAGATTTTAAAAATATCTTAATTTACAAGCATCAAAACACACGATACATATTACTACTGGAGGCATCTAACATCCACCAATTTGATATGTGCAGGACCTTCCTTTTATGCAGACCTTTCCATGTATCACTAATTTTTTTTATGTAAAAAACATTATATTATTAAACCTAAATTAAACAAATTTATAAAAAAAACATTATCACTTTCTCAAAAGCATCCAAAATCGTACTGTAAATCGACAAAAAAATAAATTGAAACATTAAAATCGTGATGTATATCGCTGCATTGCGCGAGTACACTTCTAGTCTATAAATAAATGTTAGATAGATAAAGATTTCATGAAAATCCATTTATTGTTCATATTTCAAACTTTATTTATAATTTTACAAAACTTATTCGACCTTTTTTTTGGTAATTTAAACATTACTATGATTTTTATTTTTAAATGCAAATCACAAGATTATCTTGTTCTATAAAATAAAACCAACGTTTAATCAATACAATCAGATTTATAGTATTTAAAATCTTACAAGAAGAGTGTTTTATAACTATGATGACTATAATATGTTTCGTTTTGGACATTGCATCGACACGTCGGCATATGATTTTTGGATTTTTGTTCTTGTTTTGGTTCCTTTATTACAACTCGGTCGTCATAATAGAACCATGAAAATTTTGGTGAGAAAAACTATAAGTGTGCTCAAAAACTTGCATGGTTTTTGGGTTGAACATAGTGGCAGTTGGGGGGAGTGGGCGCGAATTGACTCGTTGGAGAAGTCGCCCGTGTGATTCTGCTTCGATCTCTGGTGTTTGACGTGAGTTGTGGTGCGAGTACAGTCGTCGGGGAAATTGCCCGCTCTAGAAATCAAGATGGGGATCGGACAGAGCCTTACACGGATGGTCCCGCGAGGGCACTCACTTCGGACAATGATTTAGGCTCTCTTCTTCAAATTTAGACACTGATATTGGCCCCTTTCGTTTGAGATCCGATGCATAATAAATTGAACATAGGACAACATTTAAAGGGCTTTACATAAATCCAGGGCTGTAAACGATTCGAACGAACACGAACGGAGACTTGTTTGTGTTCGTTCGTTTAACTTAACCGAACAAACGAACGAATACGAACGGTAAACGAACGAATACGAACGGTAAACGAACGAAATTTTTTGTGTTCATGTTCGTTCGTTAAGAAAATATGTTTGTTCATGTTCGTTTATGTTTGTTCATTAAGAGCTAAACAAACGTAAACGAACGAACATAAATGAACTAACACAAATGAACAAAAAACAACCACCGTTACCCATCATTTTGTTCGTAAAAAAATAACATAATAAAGTGAAAAACCGGGTAAACTTAAGGTATAAAAAAGAATTCTAAAAAATTAATTTATGATCGACAGTTAATTTATGAATCCGACGGTTAAAATGTGGGTTGCAAGGTTTGCAACCTTTTTAAGGGTTGCAAATGAAACAACCCTTATATATATATATATATATATATATATATATATATATATATATATATATATAGGGTTATATTCTTTTGTTAACCTTAGTTTTGTTGTTAACTATATGAACTAATCTAAACCATCAATCTTAACAATGGATGGTTGAGATTAAAAATAGGTTTTATTTATTAAATAGATATGTGAACATTTGTGGTTAAGGGTAGTTTGGGGATTAAAACATTCATTCTTTTAAAACCCATTAAAAAGGCTCTTTAATGTTTCCTTACACCACAATTTGTAACCGATGAACATTCATGGCGGAAGGGTAGAAATTCAAAATTAAAGATGAACATATGTGTTTTATGCAATGTTTTATGTCTGTAAGGTGTTCATCGATGTTCCCATCTATCAATGTTAGTAAGATGAACATATGTGTTCATCTCTATAAAATTAAAATAAATACCGGATAAATTTCAGGGATGTTGTGTTCATTTCAGGGATATTCATCTCTATCAGGGATGTTCATCTCTATTGATGAACTTTGTGTTCATCTCTATCGATGTTCATCGTTGTTGCGTTCATTTCATGGATGTTCATGTGTTTTCTGAATTAAAATGAATACCGGATAATTTTTTTGAAAACAACGACTATACGATTTTAACAAACATATGAACCGGAAGACTTTGGTAATATTGATATGATTTCAAAAATATGTTGAAAATGGAAAAAGTAATGCAATCGTAACATACAATATAATTATGGAATCTTCATTTTTGTAACCCCCAATAAAATTAATGAAATATTGGTTACTTACAAAATGACGTTTCTACCCTTTTACATTAAATATATACACAAATTAAACAACAACCAACCTTGCATTTCTATTGGTTGAGCAAGGTTCATAAAGTTAACAAGAAAATGGGTGGTTAACAAATGATCCTTGCTCTATATATATACTAGAAATGTACCCTCGCAATGCAGCGGGTTTCTGAAATCTAGAACTCGAACTCTCGATCATTATTCATACTTTTTGTTAGTATTTTTTTATTTTATTTTACGATTTTGAGAAAGCTAGATTTAAAACAAAAATATATTTTAGTTTAGTTTAATTATGGTTTTTATAAAAAAAATAATAATAATAAATTTTGTTACGGGTCAAAAAATATTTAATTTAAATGATAGAGTAAATTACAAATTTCGTCCATGTGTTTATATGAAATTTTGGATTGAGTCCCTCAAATAAAGTAATTAGAAGCATGGTCACTATGGTTTTAACTTCATTATGGATTGGGTCCTTAATCTAACTCCAATAATCAACTTCAGTAAAATGACCCTCACATGCCCCATCACTTGAGGACATTTTAGTTATTTTACCACTTTTTAAAAAATTATTTTATTATACAAGTGTTTATATATACCATTAATACAAATGTACGAAGCATTTAATAGTTTAGAAAGAAAAAAAACCACCCACCTCCCTTCTAAGATTCCCTTCCATGTCGTCTTCCCCTACCCCTTATCCAGCCCCAACCTCCATTTGAATCCTTCACCTTCAACAAGTAAATTAATGCATCATCGACAAATACAATCACCCTTATGAATCTTTAAATAATCCATATGAGCTTTAACTCATTGATCATATATATTAACCATGTTTTCCTAGAAAACATTAAACAAGGTTTGTTAGACACCATTTCCAGCATCCAAATCCATAACACTGATAAGCTATCAAACATACATTTCAAAGGAACTATGGTATTGTTTTAATCTCCAATATGCTTTAGACATTATAGGATTTTTTTTAATGAGCTATAACTCTATGCCTTCTTTCGTCTATGTTACACAGAGACCATTAATTAAAGAAACCTCAAGGAACTCCAAAACAATAAACCCAAGGAACAGACCATCAAAGAAACCTCACACAAACACAGTATCCGAACTAAAGACGCAGAAACAAGCCAAAACAAAAATACAGAAGCAAACCGAACTAACCCAGAACGACCAAACACAACCAAGAAGCAAACCGATAAAACAAGACGCATCAATGTTGAACCGACCAAGAACACGGAATCGCACCAGCACACCTAGGAACTGCACACTGCCGTTGCAGTCCCGCTGGGCCTGCAAATCAGTGGCTCCAACGGACGTTCCTGTTGCGGTTTAATTTCTCGTGCTCGAATCAACGTTTCTGCGATCAATTTTCATGAGGCAGTTTCTACACCCGATGACGCTAAGGGCCGCCTTCTCCTCGAACCAACCAGCTGCTGATCGATCATCGATCATGTATTTATTACAATGGGTATTGGTGTTTGGAATCGATTTATTACAATGGGGAAGGTTTAAGAAAACATATTTCTCTATGAACTTTATGCTTTCAGTAAAAGGAGTGGTTGTTGTGGGTGATCGCTGGGAAGGTAACAAAGATCGGAGAAGGGGGAGGGGGCCCGTAGAAGAGTATGTGACCAGAGATGGGGAATGTCCGGTGGTGTTTGTGAAGGACGCTGAAGTACCGGATCTGGTTTCGTTTCATTTTCGAAATTCAACGAATTCTTAATTAGGGTTGTTACATGGTTTTGTGATCTGGAGACTATGGTGATTTTCACTGGTTTAATCCTTTAATTTTTGAGTTGTGGATCTAAAGGGAACGACCATGTGGTAGTGGAATGGTCTAGGGAGAGAGAGTAGAGAAGAAGAAGGGATGGTGATGTGGTGGGAGGGAGGGAGATCGGAGAAGATGGCTAGAGTAATCGACGGGAGAAAGTTATGTCAAGGTCTCTGATAACCGATATGTGTATGTTATATGGTTTTAAGTTTTTAAGTTTTTATTTTTAAAAGAAAATATAAAATGACTAAAAAGCCCCTGACTTAACGGAGTTAATTTAACACAGTTAAGGGAGGGACCTGATCCGTAACGAAATTAAAACCATAGTGACCATGCTTGTAATTATTTCGTTTGAGGGACCCAATCCAAAATTTTATATAACCACAGGGACTAAATTCGTAACTTACTCTAAATGATAACTATAATTAAGATAATTTATATTTAAAATTAAAAATATAACATACTTTAATAAAAAAAAATAAGATGTTTTATCTCGAATTTTCTTATATTTATTGGTTAGTTATATCAATAGTTAAAAATTTTAGATATTTTAGAAAATAAAAATAAGTGATTATCTACAGTTAGTTACACGAATTCAAACATTGAACTTTTATAAGTTGTGCTTATGTTTAATCAATTTGTACTTTTGGATTTTAAGTAATATGTATTAATAAGTGGTACCTAATGCATAAAAGTTAGTTTTTAAGAGTTTAGCTTAAATGTTTTGTAATATCATATAGATATATTAGTTAAAATTCAAAATTACAAGTTAATGAAACATAATTATAACTTATTAAAGTCCCATGTTTTTATTTGTATAACTAACTGCAAATAAACATATTAAATACAGGATAAACACTATGTGATAAACTACCTGTTTTTATTTTTTTTAAATATATTTATTAGATCAATACATGTTTTTATAATATAGTGTAGATATATTAGTTATGAGATTATAACTAATATAGATATAGATATAGATATATTAAGAGCAAATCATAAAATATAAAATAAATATTGATAATAGTAATATTGATCAAATCGTCCAATAAATATAAAAAATAAATATTGATAATAGTAGATAATATTGATTAAATCATCCATTAAATATAAAAAAACAAATATTTATATTAATAAATTAGTATCCATTCCACAAATAGATGATATGTGAGATATTGTGCTTGGATAAGTTGTACCAATGTGTTATGAAATTGTAAATTAAGTAATTGGCTTTAATTAGTTGTATTTTGTGTTTAAAATGTTGTAATTAAGAGTTTTTTATGCCTCTTTTATAATATAGTATATATATATATATATATATATATATATATATATATATATATATATAAGGACAATCATTTGTAAACTTTTTAAATCATGCAAACTTATCTAGATCATCCGAATTTTTGATCAACGGTTGAGGATTTTTCGGATTTAGATTTATTAAAATAATACTACAATAGGGAAAGGGTAGTTTGGGAATAGTTTTAACTATTTTAAATTCAAAATATATTAATTAATTTGAATTAATCTAATTATAGTTACATTATCTCCTTAATTTTCTCTATCATTATTACCTAATCTCTCTCTCTCTCTCTCTCGAAAATCCGGCCACCATCTCTCTCTTTCTCTTTCGAAAATCCGACCACCATGATGAACAAGAAAGTGAATTTGTCTCTCTCTGAAAAATTCCGGCTACCATGATGAACAAGAAAGTGAACCCGAAAGGGATGCCAAACTTCGGCGAATCCTTTTAAACTCCGGTGGGTTTTCTGCATTTCCATAAATGGGTTTATATGTTTTTTCTCATATGAAACGTGAAAATTTCGAAATAATCATTTATTTCTATAATTTCATATATTTTCATAAACAATTTTCATATTTTTTCATAAATGTTTTTATATATTTTCTCTCATATAAATAATTAGATTTTTAAGTTTCATACACTACTAGAAAACTGTGAAATACCGACGGCAATTACCGACGGCAAAAATAGTCGGTATTTACCGACGGCAAACCGACTGTCTACCGACGTCATCTTTTTAATTTTATTTTTTATTTATTTTTAATAAGTAGTCGGAAAACCGTCGGTAAAATTAGTAATATACCGATGATTTACCGACGGGATGTTTTTCATTTTATTTTTTAATTATTTTAATAAGTCGTCGGAAAACCGTCAGTGATTTACCAACGGCAAACCGACTGTCTACCGACGTCATCTTTTTAATTTTATTTTTTTATTTATTTTTAATAAGTAGTCGGAAAACCGTCGGTAAAATTAGTAATATACCGACGATTTACCGATGGGATGTTTTTTCATTTTATTTTTTAATTATTTTTAGTAAGTCGTCGGAAAACCGTCGGAAAAATTAGTGATTTACCGACGATTTACCGACGGGATGTTTTTTCATTTTATTTTTTAATTATTTTTAATAAGTCGTCGGAAACCGTCGGAAAAATTAGTGATTTACCGACGACTTACCGACGGTACGTTTTTTAATTTTCTTTTTTTATTTATTTTTAATAGGCCGTCAGAAAACCGTCGGAAAAGTTAAGAATTCAATTAGGAGTTTTAATAAACAATTTTAATATGTCATTTTATTTTTTGTTTTTTTGTCGATTTATAGTACGATTTTGGATGGTTTTGAGAAAATGATAATTTTTTTTTTATAAATTTGTTTAATTTAAACTCAATAATATCATATTTTTATATAAAAAAAATTAAGTATTTTGTTAGAAATCAATGATTATCTTATATATTTTAATAAATTTAGAAAAAAATAACCAATTACATATTTGATAATATAATTAAAACAAATTTATAGTAATATAATATATTAATTAATAGTAATACATAGAAATGTCTGCATAAAAGGAAGATCCTGCACATACCAAATTGGTGGGTGTTAGAAGTCTGCAGTAGTAATATGTATATTGTGCTTTGATACTTGTAAATTAAGAGATTTTGAAAATCTTGCATAAAATGATGGTACCTTGTGCCTAATAATTTGTATTTAAAAGTTTTTTATCCATACTTTATAATAAAAGTAACAAAACATATTCAATCAATTTTATTTTTTATTCTCAAACATAAAATTTTAAATTTTAATTTATAATAATAATAAAATACAAATTCAAATTTACAAATATAAATTTTAAGAAAATACAAATTTAAAAAAAACCCTAGTTTCTACCTCTGCCGTCTTCATTTATAGTTTTATACCAAAGCAGTGTTACCTTTTCATAAAAAATTTCCCTTTTCACACGACTACTGCAGTGTTCCTCGCCTGTTCCTCGCCGCCGGTAACCCTAACCTGTTCCTCGTCGCCGACCTCCTCCTCGCCGCCGGTCTTCTCTTCCTCGCAGTCGATCAGGTATTCTATTGACCTCCTCCTTAATGCTTCTTCTTCTGCAATATCAAAATTTCTTCCACAAAAACAGAACGATTGATCATGGTTTAATCGCTGTGATTCAATCATTTCCTTTTGGGATGTATCCGTTTGAATCATATTTGTTTGCTGGTGGTTTTAGTCTAAATAGATATCGATATTTTAACAACTCGTTCGTTGTTTCTGTGTTATACTGATTGTATATATGGAATAGAGTTCATGTTTTTGCTTCTTAGGAACCGAGACAACTTCTGATTCACTAGAATTTAGTGCAGAGTTACTTGTTGATGTTTTTTTTCTTTCTATCTCTTTTGTATATTGGTCCTTCATCTGTTGGTTCATTATTAATGGTTGTGAAACATGTTCATCTGTGTTAGGCTGTAAGTAGAGTACTCTGTTAGGGACTTTGTAAATAACATGTTATGTATATAAAGGTGTTTTCTCTTTTTAGTAAGTACATATGATCTCAAGCATTATTATTCTTCTCTCTTTCCAAATTGAGAAAAATGTGTAGATGGGAACATATGGTAGAAGCCACTTATAAGAAATTACTTGGTAAATTTAATCTCTTCTGTAGGCAGAGTAGTTACAGGGTTAATAATATAATCTCAATTAGTTATGTAAATCTTGATTGGGTCAAATAGGGTGAATAGATTCCTGTAAGATGCATCTTTATGTTAGGTTAAACTCAAGTTCTCAAGGGAAGATATAGAGAGAAAGAAGAAATTAATAGGGTAAATGGAGTGGAGTAGCAACAACCCCATCTTTACCCACCTGCCGGTAATATAATTCATTCTAAATATTTTTTTAGATTTTATTTTTAATTTTATTTAGTTCTAATCAAAAGCATGGGTTTTAGTTTGTAGAAAGAACTAACAAACCGGATGAATTTTGTTTATCCCTGCTCTCTTTACATGTGGTCTCATCACTGTTTACTTTTAGTTTATATTATCTTGTTTTAGATAAAAACAATTAATCTTTCGATGTAGATTGTCTTGCATGTGTTCTCGATGGTGATGGTTGCCCTATTGCCTACCTATATATTAAGTCATTTGAATCTAGTGGTTGCAACTACAAGTTAGAGTCAATATTGACATACGATTTTCTTTCTTTGCTCAATTACCTTCTATGGAAAACAGATCAAACAAAAAACTCAAAAAAAGGGGAAACTGAAGAACACCCGGTAGCTATTCATCCGGAAGGTATGCACTTGTCCATACAAGTAATTTGCAACATACACACATACTATTTTATTAAATTTAACTGTAAAATATATTTATACTTGTTATCTTTCTATGAACTTGTATCATGTCGACCCCCATGGTAGTGTCAATATTTTTTGGATCTCAATTTATCGAATTCTTATGATTTTAGTAATTATTTTTTCTTGAACTAGTAAGGATATGGATAATCGGGTTAATTAAGTAGGAACACTTAAAAGACATCTAATTCATAGTTGTACCCTTAATTTGTCACCTCCTTTCTGTTGACGACACTACCCTTAATTTTCTTTTCAAATATAAACCAATTTAATTAATTGTTTTATATGATTAGAAGGAAAAGGAAAAGGGGTAGGGTGAAGGGATGTTTGTGTTTGATTTTTCTTCTTTTACTTGGTTATCTGCAATAGAAACATGAACTTGTATGTAGTTAAATGTGACTAAATTTAATGCTATGTATTTTTTAGCCTTTGTTTATTTTTGGTTTTATTGAAGCATGTCGAATTGTCCGGATAGAGGATGGATATATAAAAGGAATGATAGTCGGGGTTATCTTAGTGAAGAATATTGCCACAACCTCGATAGTTTTTTGGACTTCGCCTTTTCTAGCGTAGTGGTTGTAGTGGAGGCCGAGATACTGCTTCTAGTCGAGGCAGGGGTAGAGGTACTAACATATCTTCATCTATTGGCGGTGCGGGTCCCAACAGTTCTACCGAGTACGTTGACACCCTAGAGACCCACGAGGATGTTGTTGCAGAGTCATCTCACATCCATCACAGAAGCCGAGGATTGTGATGTCGGGACTTGAGTACGTATATTAGTTAAGTTTGTCAATAACATATATCAAACTTTTTTGACTAATACTAATGTTAAATGTAATAGTTTGCTGAAGATCACAGCGAGTCATGCGCTCTTTTGTTCCAACGTTTTAAGGTTTGTACTTATGATATTTAAATTCATAAACTATTCACCGATATCTTAAATTAATTGATTATGTGATGTATGTATAGAGCAACTACATATGGGATGACGATATTGATGGACTCGTTCGCACATCATAGGCTCACATGTTGGATAGGCGTTGGAGTGATATGTTGCATGATGTCAGGGAAGAGGCCATTAAGAAGGCCCATGATGCATAGGTAGTATTTAATGGGTCTAATTATGAGACTTTGATCCCATTTGGCCCGTCATGGATTAACCAGGACTATTGGCGTGTCATGATCACAAAGGTATGTAATATTTATGAGTTACATTATGTATACACACTTCTATTGTGTTTTTTATAATTAATTTGTTTTATATAGAAATGGAACATAGACAAATGGAAGAAGTCGTCACATGTTGCAAAAAATAATAGGAAATCACAACATGATTCAGTGATGTCCAAGCATACCGGGGGTTCCATTTCTATGTCACAACGTAGATGGCGTTTTGTAAGTCAACATAATTTTAATCATGTTTTATAACTTATTTTGTTTTATTAGTGACTAAATTAATAAATCTATCGAACTTTGTAGGTGCAAAAGGAGCGCCATGAACCAACAGCTTTGGAGATGTTTCAAATGACCCATAAGACCAAAAGGAGGGAGTCGTCAGGGTCGAGCACCGGACAATCTGTTATCTCAAGGGATGAAAAATTTGTGGTTAGTAATTGCTCTTTCATTAGTTTGCAAGATGAATAAGTCATTTTGAATACTCGTATAGTTTTAGGTTAGCATGTCTTATATGAGATTCAAATTAGTTTATGGGATGAAGTTATCAAGTTCATTTATTATATGTTAAATGTTTAAAACAGGTTGTGCATGGATGGAAATGTTAAATTTACAGTTGTTATGTTGCCGAAATTTAAAAAAAAATGCTAAACAATTTTTAATTTGTAATTATGTATCGTAGGATGACTATCAACATGAAATGATTAAGAAGTACGGACCTGACACGAGCACCCATCCACTTGGAGATATTGAAATTTGGGAGCGTTGTGCCAGAGGAAGGAAAAGAGGTCGGATGTTTGGCGTTGGCACGAGTATGGACCCAAGCTACGTGGTAACTGGTTTTGTCAAGTGGGTTGAGAACCGGTAGATCATATGCCGGTTCCAGTTCAAGCGAGGTTAAGTTTTTGTTTATTTTTTTTTGTTTAATTCAAACATGTCAATTTACTCATTGTGCTTTTTATTTCTGTAGGTGCAAGAACTGAAAGAGAAACTTCAGAAAATAGAAGAGGAGCGAAGAGTTGAGAGAGAGGAGAACGCTCGGCGTGAGGAGAATATACGAATGGCAAGCAGACTAAAAGTTATCGAGGCAATGTTAGCTCCCACCACCGCCTTCCGATGATCCCACTTCTCGTGATCCCCCCTTTTCCGGTAGGATTTGAGGATGATATGGATTTGATATATGTATCACTTGTGATTCCCTCTTTTCCCGATAGTATAGACGATGACTAGATTTGATATGTGTAGGATTTTTATGGATATTTGTATGGATTTTTATGTGAATTTTTGGAATATGTATAGATTTTGACAATTTGTATGCAATATATATATATATATATAATATATATATATATATATATATATATATATATATATATATAAACAGATTAAAATGTAGCAAATATATATTTTCTAAATGTAATAAAAATTCAAAATACCGACGGCTTACCGACGGGAAAATCGTCGGTAAAATTATTCAGTTTTTTAAAAACAGTCGGTAAGCCGTCGGTAATATTAGCCGTCGGAAATTGAACGGTCGGAATGCCGTCGCTAATGTAAACCGTCGGAAAACCGTCGGTAACCAAGACAGTCGGAAAACCGTCGCTAATGCTTACCGTCGGAAAACAGTCGGTAAGGGGAACCGTCGGTAAACCGTCCATAATTGTCGTCGGAAAACCGTCGGTAAATATTACCGACCAAGTTTTTTCCGACAGCCATTTCCCGTCGGAAAACCGTCGCTAAAGCTCTTTTCCGACGGTTTACCGACGGTTTTAGCCGTCGGTAATACGATTTTTTTTGTAGTGATATATTTTCTCCTATATGAATATTCATATTTTTTTCGAAGTTTCATATGTTTTTTTCTCATATGAATCGATAAAATTTCGAAGTTTCTTATGTTTTTTCTCATATAAAACTCACCAAAAATGGGGAAGGGGGCCGGAGTAGGAGGAGGTCGCCGCCAGTGGATGGTAACGGTGGATCGTGAGAGAGAGAGGGGGGGGGGAGATAATTAAGAAAGTTGGTTTTTTTCTAAAAGTACGAAATTTGTAAAAAGACATAAATGCCCTTGGATTGCATAATTTGTACTAATAAAAAGTTTCTAATTGAAGGAACTTCTTTCTCTCTCTCTCTCTCTCTCTCTCTCTCTATATATATATATATATATAAAGGGGCGATCAATTGCAACCCATTTACATGATGCAACCCATGAATGGTGGGTAAAAGGTTGTATGGGTTGCATCATGTAAAGGAGTTGCATAATAATCTACCCCTCTCTCTCTCTCTCTCTCTCTCTCTCTATATATATATATATATATATATATATATATGTGGTATGTATGTATGTATTCAATCATTCTTATATAAATGTTAAAGTGATTTAACCTTTAAGGGACAATTTAGTTGACAAAACAACTCGTATTTTGTCTGAACATGATTCATTTTCTTGAAATTATTTTTATTGGTTGCTGCTAAACCATGTCCGATGTTGTATTGACATTATTTTTGAATTCTTTTAGAAATTTTGTTTGAAAATGGCGTCATTCGAATTTCAAGAAGAGTTAAACAAGACAAGAAATATAATTATCTGATTTTATGAATATACTTTTATCCTATTCAAGTTAAATTTACGAACATTGTTGTTGAAAAAGTGTAACGAAACACGAGAAATCCAAAAGAGTGTAAACACGAAGCTGCAACATTGGTATATATGTCACGACTCCATCAGGCATATCGATTGTGAGAAGTTCTTGTTATAGAATTTTGACTTCTAGATATAATCACATACATATTTGCTTTTATTGAATTATATTAACAACTTATATATTCATTTTGTGTTTATATTTTGCTAATATCGTTTATCATACAATAAATTTACAGTATTTTATTCTTACACGTATTTAAGTTGTGAATAATGACATTTTTTACCTTTGGACTTTGGAGCATTGCTATAGTGTGTTACTTTGGAGTGTACAGGATTGTATTATAACAAATTTTAATTTTGTGGTTTAGAAAAACATTTGCCACGTCAATGTCTAATCATTAGGGTGTCTCCTCCTTAGCTTGCGGGCTTCCCGACCAATAAGAAGTTGACATGTAAACTTGTCACTTTTCATGCTACGTGTCGGTTGAAAAGGATCAGCCACGCAGGCCAACCATAGTTGGTCAAGTAGTTAACCATTGAGTCACTTGACTGACTATATCTCAATGATTGAGTACAAGATTCACGTGTTCCATATATTAATGGATTCAATATTCCTTCCGCAAACCATTCAAATTGTATGAACTTTAGATACCAATTATACATATTGATTTAGGTGGCGTTTTGTTTTTTAAGAGGTCTGAAGTCTGAAATCTTATTTCATTTCTGATTAATAAGAGTTGGTGCTGAAGTTTCAAATCTAAATTAATAAGACTATTTGTTTTTTATAACGTCTGGAGGCGTCTTAAGATAAAGGAGAACAGATGAAATGAGGTGGTGATTAGAGAATTTAAGAAGTTAGGTCACCACTTCTTATTTCGGATGTATTTAAGAGCCATTAAGAGGTTCTGAAAACTGAAAAAAACAAATGGTCTAACTATCAAAAGGTCTGAATGACTAGACTTAATAGTCATTAAGAGGTCTTTTTAAAAAAACAAACAGTCCCTTAGTTTCCATTTAGATTTCTCTTCCATGATTAGAGTTGTAGGATTGACTTTTATATTGATTCAAATTAATAAGATATGTTCTATTTAAATAATAATAATTGGTGGTATTCTTAAAAAATTCTTCTTCATTAGTGTCGATAATTATTTATCTGATTTTTATCATTGCGAATTCTTGAAGACGAAACAAATTTTCAGTATTAAAACAAAACAATATACCTTATTGTTTTTTCATTCTACATGGATTCCAATTGTAACATAGATGTTAGCATTCTTCCAACGAAGTTTTTGTAAGAGATGTTTTTAATGACATGGAGGTTCGAGAATGTCAAGATAATAGTATCACGTTAAACCAAACCGATGATTTTGTTAATGATAAGAATATTGATGAACCTCATAGTTGTGGACAACCTTTATTTGATTACATCGACCATACTTGTAGTTCTCGAGTGCAACCCTCCCATATCAGTGATGATTTTGGTATAAGAATTTTTTTTCTTGAGTTCTAACTGTTATATGTGAATATTTGTATGTATCTTTTACCGAAGTATACATTTTCGTGTATGTTATTTTTGTTTTTAGTACTGCATTTGTTTGTAAAAAAATTGCAAGATTGGTTTAGCTTAGTGATTGGTGAATTAGAATATGGGTTCATAGAAGAATATTTAATATATTAACTTTTGAATTATAATTTTATATGGTTCATCTATGTTTCATACATGAACCACTAACTATGTAACTTCTAACACCTTAAAATTGAGGCATAAAAAAATTAAATTCCAAAAATAAATTCCATAAAACCTTGAAGGTTGGTAATAACTTTAACCCACTACAGGTAAGTTTATACAACAAAATCATCAATAAAAGAAACATAGACTAACAACCTACTTAATCTAGTTATAGAAAGACTAGATTAGAACGGGTGTTGCTAATGTCTCCAAAAGAATCGCTCGTCACAAGGTCCCCAAAAAGCCCAACTCCTTAGGTGCTCCTAAATGCTCCGGTCGGCATCCCAAATCATCTTGATCCGCTACTAGTGAGACCTGTGGATCCAAGAACACATAACAAGTGTTAGGCTAGAAAGCCTAGTGAGATCATACATAAATAGTTAGACAATAGAAGACATACATTTCACAATTTAAACGTTATCGGATCTCCTATTGGTAGCACATTACCAAAGCCTCCATCGTCATACAACATTCCACACCTGAATATGTACAAACAATATAACTCTTGATTTACGGGGGAGACCTGTTTCCATCAGGGTGACAAGAACACGTGAGTGGAGTCACCCATTGATGTTATCGGGATTGCACCTTAAGCTCTTGGTTTTAGTGCACGTACCATTATGGCATCACCTCAAACCCTCACTTACCTTTAGTGCTTACTATACAAATTACACCTCAAGGATTTAATGAACCTTAGTGCTTGCCCAATCTAGATAAGTTCCACCTCAAGGAAATCGATTTCATTTCGTGTTTACCATGTAGTGGGCCCATAATTGGCCATCACCACACTACATCATATCACGTAGTCTAAATCCTCATGCACAAGGATTTAGTCACAAAGTGTTAATACAACCGTACACAAATTTAGCATGGAATAATCATCTACCTCATAGTGTTTATTTCATCATTGATCATATTATTAACCTATCACTCCAAACATTCAATAACTCAACCCATACTTTTCTTCTTACTACCTTGTGAGCCTAACACATAAATATACATGTAAGTGCAAACAACCACCTTGTAATTTCCAAAATTTCACCAATCAAGTATATAAAGGTTCCACTTAACAAATCCCAAAAGTGAGGGTTTCTCTCCTTTTTATGTCTAGGGTTTATTCACCAAAATCTCAATATTATTTTAAGTCAAAGTACCACAAAATTATCAAGGGTGATACACAACTAGATCTCATCATATATTTCATAAACAAGACATAATAAAATTCGTACTTCACTTTATTTCTCAAAACCCCAAGTTAGCAACTCACATAATCCACACAAAGATGTATATTTTAAGATATCATGGCAATAATAAAGATACAATTATGAACTTACCAAATAGGGTTGTTAGTGAAAACCCTAGAAACCCTAGTGGAGATGAGAAGGAGAGTTGAGCTCCTAGGACCCTAAAACCTTGCAATTATTGGTGGTGGTGCCCGAGAGTTGTAATAACTTCACTTGGATTAGAAATCAATGAGGAGAGATGGTGTAGATGGACTGAAAATCGCCCTTGAAGTGGAGAGAGTTCGTATTTTATGATTTCAATCTAAAAATTAGGAAAGACTTGTCGGAAATTGCTAGAAATGACCCTCAAATGCCTCTCAAAATCGGATCTACGATTTAAAATGTCTTAGCCCGTCGGCGACATTGACATGCGAGTATGCCCTTGGCATGCTCGTCGGACATACTCGCCCATTTTGTATCGAAGTTGACCTGCTCCGCACGATAGTGACATGCGAGTATGCCCTTGGCATACTCGTCGGGCATACTCGCACAAGGCGTACCATAGGGGTGCCCCTTTCCGCGACTGACACCACGAGAATGCCTCTGCCATTCTCGCCGGGCATTCTCCCACGGTGTTCCCCAGATGCTCAATTTCATATTTTAACCTGATTCAACTCTTATAGACTTGACCCATGATAGAATTTCCCTAACTTGATATTAAGCACGTTAAAACTAATAACAACTACAAACAATAAAACTTCTTCATCGTAAGAAAAGCTGAAATCAACAAAAGGGTAAGGCACGATACTTACTTAAAATTCAGGGTGTTACAATCCTCCCCTCCTTAGAAACAATTTCTCCCTCGAAATCTTGCATCAACCGAAAAGATGGGGATATCGTTTCTTCATATCTTCCTCCGCCTCTAAAATTTCGTTTAGAATCACTTGTTCCCCATTAGCTACCTCTATTACTAGGGCATCACCAATGGTACTAGAATATACAGATAAAGACATGCAAAAAGGAGTCGCCACAAAAGAACGGTTCACACTGGAATCAAAAAATACTCTAGCAGGTATGGGGTTGAGTAGGAACGTACCTGACACCACATTTGCGGTCTCCTTAGTTTTTTCGGTTGTCATCTGAAAGGCCCTTCTTTGAGCTCTAGGAGAGGCATCCTTCCTCACTTGATTCCCCATGTTTGTCCTCTTTAAACTGCCTTTTAATTTTGGACATTCGTTACTCATGTGTCCAATTTCCTTGCATTCGTAGCAAACGGTCTCTCCGATGGACCATTCTCGACTGATATGCCCTACCTTCCCACATTTGAAACAAGCAATCGGGTTAGGATTGCAAGGTCCGTAATGCTTGCCTTCGCATTTGGGGCACCACCTCGCCTCCCTACGAGCGTCCACCCATTTCCGCTAGTAACAAACTTTGGTTTCTTGAAAGTATTTTGTGGGTTCTCCCACTTTCTCTTCTCTCCCACTTTGGACCTCTCTTCCCTATCTTGTGCTTAGACAACGTCCATAACTTTCGCCTCTTCGATCGCCTCTCGCAGAGTTGAGGCCTTGGACATGCGGACCATGGACATCATGTCCGTGGTTAGGCCCTTGAGGTAAGCTTTCACCTTTTCCTTCTCTGTTGGGGCCACGTGCCCCACTAAGTTCAATTTTTCCATAAAACATCGAGTGTACTACCTCACCGACGTGTTACCTTTCCGGAGTGATCGAAACTCCTCTTCGATGCAATCGATTTCTTGCTCGTTGCAATATTCTTCTAGAATCTTCTTTTTGAAAAAAGCCCAAGACAACTGCATTAAAACAGGTTCTTCTAGATTGGATTTGGTGATGTTCCACCATTGAAGAGAGGTGACTCAAAGCATCTAAGTAGTGAAGATCACCTTCGATTTTCCCCATAGTCACTCGACCCAAAGGCATGTTCCGTTTCCCTTATGCAGTTCATGCAGTCGACCGAGTTGTCTGAGCCAGAGAATTCTGGCGGCTTGCTGCATAGGAAGGTTTTGTAAGTACAAGCCTTCTCTCCTCTTCCAGTAATGGGAATGACTTGTTCTTACATTCTCGTGACATTTCCCGTCCCTCCGGAACCCACCCCAACGTTCTCGGCCATTGTCTCGTGCCTTCGGTGACTGTTGTCTTTATCTTCAAGCATTTTCATAAACGTCTCTTGTTGTTTCTCCAAAGCTACGTTAACCATTTGCATTACTCTGGCTAACAGTTCGGTTTGGTTCACTTCTTGTACAACTGGGTTGGTGGATGCAAAATTAATCCTTGGAAAATGTTTGGGCCCTCCTCCTAAAAGATTCGGTATAGGTGGGATTGCAGTTGTCTCCACCCTTTCTGTCTGTTCTATCGTGGACGCGGTCGCTTCCTAACCATCCACTCGGTCCCGGGCGCATGTTAACCATCTCAGTCTGCCACACACGAGAATGAGGGAGAGAGATGCAAGGACATATACATATAAAATTAAATGTACTGCTACATTCATCAATCATCGCAATAATATTGAAGTCAAGCATACTCATGTATTAACACATTCATAATAGCTAATAGCATTTGCTAAGTGAGATTATGAACATATCACACATAAGAATTTTCGTTATCATTATTGCAATTCTTAATTAGTGTAATTTATGTCGACCCTAAACCTTCCCTTCTTAAAGTCCCTACCTCGTTCTCACGAATTGTCACTTAACGTTACAGCTTAACTCTAGGCATCGTACTTGCTTACCCAAATCACTTAAACTAGGTCTATGATACCAACTTGTAACACCTTAAAACTGAGCCATAAAGAAAATTAAATTCCGGAAATAAATTCCATAAAACCTTGAAGGTTGGTAATAATTTTAACCTACAACGGGTAAGTTTATTCAAAAAAATATCAATAAAAGAAACATAAACTAACAACCTACTTAATCTAGTTATAAAATACCTAGATTAGAACAGGTGTTGCTAAAATCTCCAAAAGAATCGCTCGACACAAGGTCCCTAAAAAGCCCGACTCCTTAGGTGCTCCTAAATGCTTCGATCAGCATCCCAAATCATCTAGATCCGCTACTAGTGAGACATGTGGATCCAAGAACCAACAACAAGTGTTAGGCTAGAAGCCTAGTGAGATCATACATAAACAGTTAGACAATAGATGAGATAAAATTCACAATTTAAATGTTATTGTGTCTCCTATTGGTAGCACATTAATAAAGCGTCCAACGTCGTACAACATTCCACACGTGAATATGTACACACAATATAACTCTTGATTTACGGGGGATACCTGTTTCCATCAGAGTGACAAGAACACGTGAGTGGAGTCACCTATTGATGTTATCGGGACTACACCTCAGGCTCATGGTTTTAGTGCACGTATCATTATGGCATAACCTCAAACCCTCACTAACCTTTAGTGTTTACTCTACGAGTTACACCTCAAGGATTTAATGAACCTTAGTGCTTGCCCAATCTAGATAAGTTCCACCTCAAGGACATCGATATCCTTTAGTGTTTACCATGTAGTGGGCCCATAATTGGCCATCACCACACTACATCATATCACGTAGTCTAAATCCTCATGCACAAGGATTTAGTCACAAAGTGTTAATATAACCGTCCACAAATTTAGCATGGAATAATCATCTACCACATAGTGTTTATTTCATCATCGCTCATATTATTAACCCATCACTCCAAACATTCCATAACTCAATACATACCTTCCTTTTTACTACCTTGTGAGCCTATCACATAAATATACATGCAAGTGCACACAACCACCTTGTAATTTCCAAAATTTCACCAATCAAGTATATAAAAGGTTCCACTTAACAAATCCCAAAAGTGAGGGCTTTTATCCTTTTTATGTCTAGGGTTTATTCACCAAAATCTCAATATTATTTTAAGTCAAAGTGCCACAAAATTATCAAGACCACAACTAGATCTCATCACATATTTCATAAACAAGACATAATAAAATCCATACTACACTTTATTTCTCAAAACCCCAAGTTAGCAACTCACATAATCCACACAAAGATGTATATTTTAAGATATCATGGAAATGATAAAGATATAATTATGAACTCACCAAATAGGGCTGTTAGTGAAAACCCAGTGGAGATGAGAAGGAAAGTTGAGCTCCTATGACTCTAAAACCTTGCAATTATTGGTGGTGGAGCCCTAGAGTTGCAAAAACTTCATTTGGTTCACGTGGATTAGAAATCAATGAGGAAAGATAGTGTAGATGGACTGAAAACCGCCCTTGAAGTGGAGAGAGTTCTTATTTTGTGATTTCAACAAATGACCCTAAAATGCCTCTCAAAGTCAGATTTGCGATTTAAATGGCCTCAGCCCGTTGGCGATATTGACATGTGAGTATGCCCTTGGCATACTCGTCGGGCATACTCACACAAGGCGTACCGTAGGGGTGCCCCTTCTCGTGACTTTGACACCTCGAGAATGCCTCTCGCATTATCGCCCAGTATTCCCCGGATGCTCGATTTTCTGATTTTGACTCGATTCATCTTTAATAGACTTGACCCACGATAGAATTTCCATAACTTGATATTAAGCATGTTAAAACTAATAACAACTACAAACAATAAAACTTCTACCGTGCAAGAAAGTTGAAAGCAACAAAAGGGTAAGGCGGGATACTTACTTATAATTCGGGGTGTTTCAAAACTGTAATAATGATCAAAAATCATTTCACATATGCAACAATAAGAATAGCAACAAAATCATGTTTCACAATGTAACACCCCAAAAATTGGGACAAACAAAAATTTCCATAAAATGGAAATGTGGTATATAATAATGTCAAGACATGCGCTCTCCCGAAAAGGGGAAACAAAATGCACCTGTTTAATTACAAGTTTGTAATATAACAGTAAAAGATAACAACCTAATAATTTAATTCCTCTAAGGAAGTAAGATTACAAATGGGTATTATCCGTTCACAAAATAACATCTTCTAAAATAGGCATCCCAAAAATGGTTCCCCAAGCTCACTTCTAGACCGGCTAGCGCTTCTTGGTGATCACGCTGCTAAACCTGAGATACATGTCGACACCAAACAAGTGTTAAGCCAAAAAGTCTAGTGAGTTTGAACAAATAATGAATATCAAAAATTAACAGTTATAATTCAATTATACATTTATGCAATTCCACATTGGGAGTCAATGGGGGAGACCCATAGCTCCAATCAATTTCACCTCAAGAGTCGATATACCTTAATGTTTACTCCCACGAGAAACACCACAAGGCCCGACACATTGAGGACTATCTCCAAGGCATTACCCCGAATAACGGAGATCTACGTGCATACCTACACGATGACACCACAAGACTATATCCTCCTATAGTGTCTACATGACGGTTCATCCGCATATTTCCTTATAATTAAAGAGAACATTTATTCCCAGTAGAATGTGCACAATACCTTCAAAGTAAACTAGTGGTCCAACCACTTTTACCAATATGGTATGAGATCAATAATATATCTAAGGCCTTTAATTAGGTTATCCACATATAAGACCCAATATGGGTCACTTTTACGTAGCATAATAATGTACCATGTATACTAGACATAAAACCATAAACAAGTAACATTGAGTAATGAAATGTCCCATTTAGGCTAAAACCCCAAGTTAGGTCAAATACTTCAAAATACACATTTTTCATGAAAGTTCAATCACCAATGAGGTTACATAAAACCCCTTCCAAAATACCTTTAATATAGTCCATGCTTATCAAGATACCAAATAGATAAATTTTCACTAATACTCCATAACAACCAAGATGTGTAAATATGAGTATTTTTACCAAATAAGATATATGAAAAAACATAAGTGTGATGATGAGGAGAAACACATTTAGACATGTATCTAGTTTTTACAAAGATTTAGGAAACTCGCTGCTTAGGTTTTTAGAGGAAAACCTAGAAAACTTTATCAAAACCCTGAAGGAGATGGGAAGAGGAGACTTGAATCTTGCCCAAGAGCGTTGATGCCCGATTTTCTTTCGTTCCGCTGTTCCAAGTGTCTAGGCTGAAGGGTTTAGAACTCGAGGCTAGATCACGATGGCCTTAAAACTTAAATCACATATTAACAACAAGGAGCGAGGAAATAGATTTCTGACATAACTCACTAGGATTTTCCGAGCGTTACACACAAACTATCCAACAATAAGCATAGCAATTAAATCATGTATCACATATGCATTTATTAACGTAATTTAATTTCATACACTATATATGAACTAGTATCGAATGACTCCATGTCACCATTCTTCTCAAAATGTAATTTATTAATGAAAAGGGTATGGTGTTAGATCCTACAAAGCTTACCAATATTTCATTAATGAAATAGTTTTTCCATATTAAAGCAATGTAATTCATTAATGAAAAAGCATTAGTGAATTACAAATAACATATACTATATTACATCGTTCAATTATAAACATTAAAAACTGAACGAAAATCATTTTATCAAAATAATATTTTACAACCCTTACTAATCGTTGGTTTTCAAGAATGACAAATGTTCCATAAATGAAACATTTTGACCATATTGATTTATTTTCCACTATGTTTAAATTGATTATAATTTCACATGAGAAAAATATAGTTACCTACTAATAATGTTTAATGCATTACATTGTGTTGGTCCCAACCATTTAATTTGATAAGTACACAAATAGATCTAATAAAACACTTCGAATTTTATTAGGATTTTGTCAGGAATCCGAAATATAAAATAAGGATCTGATTTTTGTATGATAAAATTCGATTTTGTATAAGGATGGAATTCAAAGTGCATCAGGATCCGAAAGATATTAGGATCCAGAAAATCTTGTGGTTCTGAAATATTCTTAGGATTTTTTTTGGGAACCGTGGGTTTCTGGGCCAGCTTACGTGCATCGATTAATCCCCGGGCAACCATGAATGGCTTGGAGTTATCGCAGGTGAACCTCCATGGCCACAAGGGCTTTGGTAGCGCCTGGATTTGAACCCTGAGTAGATGAGATCTTCCACTACATCTCCCAAAGGGTTTACCAGTTTGTATCTAAGGATCCAAGTTTTTTCTTAGGATCCAATTCATAAAGAATTTGACTCTATGTAATATGATCTTGCTGGATGCTGAAATATATCCCATATTTCGGACAAAAGATAGGAATATGATTTCAGTTGTAAAAGTCTTATTCTTGTATTTAGTAGTGGTCTAAAGCAAAATGTCTTCAGTAAAATCGAAGACTAGTTGAAGTGAAGTCAAGATCGACACCAAAGTGAATTGGATTGTTTTCTAGCCGATTGAAGACTAGTACCGGATAAGTCAGACAGCTTGAAAACTATCGTTTTGGCAAGCTTATTTGGAGTGCAAACTTAACCAACAAGTTTGGCTCACCAACTAACGTCATGTGATCTGCATGTCAGCCAAAGTAAGTTCTAAATTACTATTTAATAATATCGTGCTTCCTTTACTGTTCACTCTGCATACAACAAGATGGATTAGGGAAACAAACATCTACATCGTATATTTTAAGATATCCAAAGGTTGAAATGAAAAGTATAAGGATGCACTGATTGATAAATCAGATAAAGACACACATAAAAGTTTACGTGCAATATTTAATGCATAGGAGGCGACATTTGTCAGTGTTGCAAATCATCCATTTGACATAAATATTGAGTGTTTTTCATATCTGAAAGAATACCTTCTTCTACACTTTCAGTATCTCATTGTGAGCAAATTTATCACTAGTCAGATTGTTTAGGATAAGTTTTACCTTCCTAGTTTATGTAACAAATTTTTAATTCTTTTTTTTCATATAACATACAAAATTAAAAAGTGAAAGTCTATGTTAATCATTACCCAACCAGGACTAACACCTTGTTCATTTATTAATAATCAAAAATGCAAAAAATCAATATATCTCCACATACAAGTGTTTCTCAATTGAAACAGGAAGGTACCATGTCTATCCATTTGTTTTAAAATAGTTCTAATGTTCACAATTTCATATAACAAAGCCGAGTTATAGAAATAACAAATATATAAGGTATTGCATTGTTCAACTATGAAACCCCTAAGAATGAACAAAATCATTATAAATAAACAAACAAGGGTTTCATGTAAGAAACAAGAAGGTGTCGTTCATACCAATTAATTGGTTTTCAGAATTGGATAATCAAAATTGTTTAACTTAGCTCAGCACATGGATTATGAATCATACTCAATATTACCAACAAACAACGCAATCCCCTATTTTTTGGAGACATTCACATAATGGTAACACTACTAGAAAAAGAATTATCAGTGACAGAAAAATCCGTCGCTATTAGTGATGGATTAGCGACGGAACGACCACGAACATTATCTGTCGCTAATCCGTCACTAATTAGCAACAAATTAGCAACGAACAAGCTTCTGTCACTAATTAGCGACATAACCCATTATTTTCTATTTAAAAAATAAATAAAAAAGAAAACTAACGTGTCCATCACTAATCTGTCGCTAATTAATGATGGATTAGCGACAAATTAATGATGGAACTCATTAATTTCTATTTAAAAAAATATATAAAAAAGAAAATCTACATGTGAGTTTTAATAGATCTATTGGGCTATATTCGGTTTTCTTAAGACTTTAATGAGTTTTATTGGGTTTTAATCGGTTTTATTGAGCTTTATTCGATTTTATTGGGCTTTAATTAGCTTGGATTTTATTTGGTTTATTGGGTTAATTATATTGAACTTTAACGGATCTTAGTGGACTTTAATGAGTTTTATTGGGATTTAATCTGTTCTATTGGGCTTTAATGAGTTTTATTGGGATTTAATCTATTCTATTGGGTTTTATTCGGTTTTATTGGGCTTTGGTCATTGTTTGGTAAACATAAGCTAGTTTATTTTTTGTGTAATCGTTTGGATGCATATAAGCAACTTATTGATAAGCTACTTGGAGTAGCTTATTGGAAGCTTTTTGACACTTTTTTCAATTATAACCCTGATTATTACTAATTATACATAGATAGAGTGAATTGTGGATTTGATCCATGTGCTTTGACATTTTTTTACTAGGGTCCATATGGTATGTTTATTATGGATTTGGTTCTTGTGGTATTCAATTTGTTTTGGCCATGGATCATCTGACTAACGCTTCCGTTAACTTCGTTAAATGAAGGGTCAATTTAGCCTTTTTGCTCATTCTTGTCTTTTTCATATAAAACAATAAAAGCAATATATATATATATAGATTTGTGGAGTCAGGTTTAAACGAGAATGCTACCTATTTAAAAGAATAAGAAAACAGTCGAATCACAAGTGATTTTACACTAACATCACATAAAAAATCACATATGCTTCACAAGACTTTACCCCAAGACCTGAAGACGCGGCCAAAGTCACCCTCATACCTTTTTTTGACCATTAATGTAAAATCACATGTGATTTGATCGTTTTCATATTCTCTTAAATAGTTGGCATTCTCGTTTGATCATCCTCTAGATTTGTATGTATAAAAATATATTATTTTTACTATTTTATAGGAAAAGGACAAAAGAATAAGCAAAAAGCTAAAATGACACTTGATTTAACAAAGTTAACAAAGGCGTTAGTCAGAGGGACCATTGCCAAAACAAAATAAACATACCATAGGGACCCTATTAAAAAAAATATCAAAACACAAAGACCAAATCCACAATTCACTCTACATGAATATTTATTAGAGTAAATTACACTATGGTCATGTGGTTTGCTCAGAATATGGATATGGTCCCTATTTTGAAACAAGTACATCAGGAGTCCCTATGGTTTGCATTTCGTTGCATCCTGGTCCCTGTCACTAACAACGTTAAATTCATTCTCTTAACTCAGGGGCAATTTTGTCAATTCATCTATTAATTAAAAATCTTTTTTAAAACTCCATTTTAGATAGACATGTGTCCACCTAACACTCCCTTTGACCACACCCCCTCACCCACCCCCACTGTGTCCTTCCCTTTCCCTCTTTCATCAATATTGGCGCTTCCAAGCCAAAATCTCAACGGCGACCCAAAACCACCACTTCCTCTACCACCGATTGCCATGCTAGGTAAGAGTCTGTTGTCATCGACTTTTAAAAGCATATTGGTTGTGGGTTCAAACTGTGATGGAAAAAAATTGATTATCAGGTGAGCATATTTCAGGTTCTTAAAGCCATTAATGGAAGCCAAATAGAGAGAGAGAGAGAGATAGTAGTATTGGAGGAAGAAAATAGAAGCAGGTCCATGGTAGGAGATTGCTACTGTGTTGGGTTCTCTGCGATGGCCTTCTCCGGTGCCCTTAATACCAGCGCTCCATCTCACTAGTTTGATGAGAAAGATGCCGAAGTTGAACCCATTTGGTCGGCGATGAACCTGCACATTTCCCTCAACCTGCAACATCAATTACTTAATTAATTAATCGTTGCTGCAAATTAAATTAATTCTAACAAAAAAATACAAAAAAATTGAGTAAATTACACTCTGGTCCCTGTGGTATGCTCAGAATCTGGATATGGTCCATATTTTGAAATAATTACACTAGGGATCCTGTGGTTTGCATATCGTTTCACCCCGAGTCCCTACCGCTAACTCCGTTAATTGTAGTCCGTTAAACCAAGGGTAAAATGGTCAATTTACCTTTTTGTTTATTTTTTATTAAAAGTAAAAGGATTAAATATATAGATATATACACACACATATACACCGTTTCTTCTTCCCCAAACCCATCAAGTTCATCTCCCCTACGGTAGCTCATCTTCCTCCCTCCGTTCACCACTTCACCGACGGGCTTTTTCAGTCCGTTCCACCACCACCTGCCTTCTTCATCCCATTTCACCACCATCAACTTTCTTCATTCCACTTTCGCACCTCCGGCCTAATTCTCCGTTCACCTCCCCCACCATCGATGCAACTTCCTTTCCCGCTTTGTCTTCTATCTTCGGCCATGTTCTCCATCCCACTTTCCCACCTCTAAACCCAATAGCACACCTTTTTAAAACTGGTTCACCTCTCTCTCTCTCTCTCTCACACACACACACACACACAATGACCCACCTGCAACTCTGATCACCGGAACAAAATAAAAAAACGAGCAGCATATTGAATTTCGTAAGAAGGTTATTGCAACGACCCACCTGCAACTCCGCTCACTGGGAAAAAATGGGTTTTGTATATGTACATACACACACACACTTTGTGTATGCATATTCACTATATACACATTATATATACACATACACATACTCTATGTATATATGTATACATACACACTCTATATATATTGTGTGTATATACACATACACTCTCGAGGAAGGAAGTTTGTAGCAAGGAGAGATCAATATGGTGAGGAATTGCAGACACAAGAGACGGTGTCAATGAATCATTTCCTCGATATATATTTTTTATGAAGCGTTCAACGGTTCTTCGGCCTACCACCTTTCTCAAGGTTGAGCTTGTTTAATTGAAGCTAATGCTATGCTGCCCTTCCCTTGTTCAAGAGAAAGCGAGGACTTTCTTTTAGCTACCGACCCAAACAAAAGAGATTAGCCTCTTGATCGATCGATTGATTGGATCGAAGTACGAAGGGCTTGATTGAAGTGTGAGATCAGCCCAAGACTAAGGTCGAGCAACTAGCTGTTGCAAGATTGGAAAGTTGATTTTGCTGGAAGTGTATATTTTGCAGGTGGGTTTTTTTGGGATATATAAGGAATTGTAGTTGTTCTGTTTTTTTCATCTATTATGTATGTCTATGATCTGGGTATATATATATATGTGTGTATATTTATATATGTGTGTGTGTGCAGGTGAGGGAAGCGATAGAAAAGAGATGGTGGCATGGACTCATGGTGGTAAACTTGTGATGCACATCTATTATATATATATATATATATATATATATATATATAAAGAGAGAGAGAGAGAGAGAGAGAGGGGGGGGAGGGGTGAGGGAAGGGTGGATATGGTGGACAATCTTGAGAAATGAATGGATATGGTGGACTGGTGGTGATGGAAGGATAAGGGGGTGAGTGGTGGTTGGTATTTGGGAAGAAGATGAAAAAGGGGAGAAAGAGAGAGAGAAAGTAAAAAAGGTATGGTGGGAGTGAAAAGGTGGAGACATGGCAACATATTAATGTTGTCTTTAAAGTAATATTAATTAAATACATAAAATGACCATTTTACCCTTGATTTAATGGACTACATTTAGCAGTGTTAGCGGTAGGGACTCGGGTGAAACGAAATGCAAACCACAGGGATCCTGGTATAATTATTTCAAAATAGGGACCATATCCAGATTCTGAGCAAACCACAGGGACCTAGAGTGTAATTTACTCAAAAAATTTATATACCTTGAAGGCCAAGATTAGATTGTTGTGGGTTCGATTGAGACATGAAAGATAGATGATGGAAGCGAAAGTGATGGTTTTGAATATCATAGAGGTTAAAGATGGCACTCATGCAACCAGAATTGTTTCCTCTCTCTTTTTGTTTTTCTATTCACAGGTGGTTTGGTGTTGCACCCATCTCGAGCATTGTACAACCCCATACTCGAACTTGGTTAAATTGATTAATCAATCAAGATCAAATTAAAACATACAACCCTGAAAACAATTCAAAAACTTGAATAAATTTCTATCATTTCATCTCTCTTCACCGTTCGGATAAGAAATGAAAGAAACTGTTTCTGTATCTCACGGAAAAACACACATCGGGAATTGAAAAGGGAGGAAATTAAGCCCTTTAATATTTGCAGCCTTTTGATCTCTCTCTTTTATTTTTGTTTTAGTGAGAGATGAAAAATGGGTGATTAGAGATGAAAAATTGTAGCTTTGCTTCCCGTCTCTAGCTTGGTGTTACTGTGTGTGTGTTTTTAAATATTCTCTCCGTTCTACAACCTATGAAGATGCATCCATACTCAAGCTCACAAACATTCATCTTCAACCTACAACCTCCTCATGATCTATGTATATATATACATGGTATATATATATATATATATATATATATATATATATATGTGTGTGTGTGTGTGTGTGTGTTTCTTTGGAGTTGGATGTGTTATATACAAGGTTCTAAATGGCGTGAGGCGTGACGTGGCGGCGAGGTCAAGCCTCAAGCCTTACGAGTTATGGCGAGGCCATGGCGTTTTCCAAGGCGTGGCTTAAGGCGGCAAATTTGTATATAATTAATATGTATATATGTATATGTGTGTGTTTTTATCAGTGTTTGGAACTACAAAGAACAAGTTATTAACAATTTAAATTCATATAAAATGATAAACAAAAAAAATTCTAAATTATAATCGATAGTAGTGAGTAAATTCCAATCGAATTTCGAAGTACACAAATTCGAAAAATCAAAAGTACACAAATTTTTAACACCATAACGCGCCATGGCGGGCCATGGCGGGACAAGGCGTGCCATGGCGCGCCATAACGAGCTCGACGTCTTATCTCGACGCCAAGGGTTATAACGTGGCGGCAAGGCCACGCCTCGACGCCATGGCGCGCCATGGCGGCGCCAAGGCGCGTTTTTTAGAACATTGGTTATATATCGGGTTGGTTTCTTTTGCAACCCTAGTATTTTGTACAAATGATGCAACCTAATCAAGACAATACAATCGATTCATCAACGGATAGGATTAATTGACTCCTAAATATAGTAATTAGTATTTAATATTCATTTTAATTTACATTATTAACAAGCTAAAGGGTAAAATGGGAAAAATGATTTATGCTCCATCGTTTCAAATTAGAAATTTATTCAACAACATTCATTGCTTCCGAAAATACCTCCATCATTTCAAAAAATGTTGTTATCTTGTATATTCGAATTCATAATCCCACCAACAAATTAATAAATCAAAATCCACCATAAAAAGCATTATAATATTAGTTAGCAATTAATTCTTATCTCCATTCTCACAAAATTATAAATATTAATCATTCAAAATTCAGATTTCCTTATTCATGAACACCTAAACATGAATCCACATTCATGAATACTAATTCATGATTACAGAAGCTTCGACCATGATTTATGGCATCATGAACATGTTGTCATCAACCTCTCGATCAGATTGTAAACCTTCGTCTCCATCGCCGGCTAGCCGTTTTCGAGACGAATAAAAAAAATATAAAATCATGAGATCCATAATCGCATAAAAAAATTAACACCATTAGAAAATTAATGATTTGAAAATGGTAATCGCATAATCGCATATAAAAAATGAGAAAATCATGTTCGGTTAGATTAAGTTAAAAATGGCATAAAAATTAACACCATAATCGTATATAATTTTAGGTAAAACGTATGTAATTTTTGGAAAATGGTATAACCTTGGTAAAGATTAACACCATTATCACATAAGAAAAAAAATTAGAAAATCATGAAATCCCTCAAAATATGCCCTATCCATAAATAAACTATATTTAAAATTAAATATTTATTAATTTGGTATTAGTAATTACGTGAATACCCCTAACATTAATATATAAATTAATTAACAAAATTACTAAAGAAAATGATTTGATTGGCTAGGAAGGGTTCACAAAGTTTGCACAAACTAAAGCTGTTCATGGGCGGTAAGGCCCGCTAGACTCGACCCACCCAACCCGTTAGAAAAATGGGCTTGGACAACCATTTTAGAAAATATGGGTGGGCATGGGCGGGACCGTTCAAGTTAACGGGCGGGGCTCGGGCTATGAAAAAAGAATTTTGGACAAGCCCGCCCGACCCGTTATACAATTATAACCAATTTTTTTTTTATGTAATTAATATTGTATTAAAAAAAAGTTTTGAAGTGGTTTTTGGTTGGACTACCTTTACCATGTACCAACCACCGTCTAAATATATATGTGATATATCATATAATACGTTTATGATCTTGATCTTGAAATATTAGGTGGTTAATATTTTGTTGTTGAGGAATCCAAACTTCGGAGGGTGATAATCTTTGGAGAGGAAAACTCCATATTCCATATTTTGTGAAAAAATCTTTTTCTTACGTTGTGTACATTAGTATATTTACCGTTTTTTAGTTGGAAAAAATTATGTATTTTGGATAATTTTACACAACTTACCATTTTATATAAGTTTTTTAAATGTAAATTTTCAGGCCCGTTATCTCGTTGGCAAACCCGACCCGTTAATAGGACGGGTACGGGCAAATTTTCAAGCCTGTAAAAACGGGCTTGGGTTTACTGTATTAGGCCCGTTGGACAGGAAATATATGTTAGGCCCGACCCGTGGCCCGCTCAAGCCCGCAAATGATCACCTCTAGCACAAACTAAGTGGGTTGCAAAAGATACTCCCCCTATATTATATATATTGCAGGTATGCTTGGTGAGGGAATGGTAGGGGTAAGGTGGTTTCTTTGGGGAGAAAGAAGTATATGTGGGTTTTTATTTTGTCTGTTGTGTGTGTGTGTGGATATATATATATATATATATATATATATATATATATATATATAAGTGTAGTTGTGTGGTACTAAGAATTGAGAGAAGTGTAGGTGGTCAAAGGGAAGAGAAAGAAGGAGAAATATGGTAAAAAAGGGAGACAACCCATGGACATGTGGCAAGCACATGTTGACGTTCTAAAAATATTTTTTAATTAAAAGATAAACAGACTATATTACCCTTTAATTAACGGATGATTTTTAACACTGTTAGTGGTAGAGACTCGGGGTGAAACGAAATGCAAACCACAGGGATCCCTGGTGTACTTATTTCAAAATATGGATCATATCCAAATTTTGAGTAAACTATAGGGACTAGGGTCCTTATAGGACCAGAGTGTAATTTACTCTATTTATTATTAAGAGTGAATTGTGGATTTGGTCCTGTGTTTTGATATTATTAGTGACTATGGTTGTTATAGTATGTTTATTGTGGATTTGGTCATTGTGGTATTCAATTTGTTTTGGATATGGTCTCTTTTGACTAACGTCTCCGTTAACTCTGTTATATCAAGGGCTATTTTAGCATTTTTACATATTCTTATCTTTTTCTTATAAAAAATATAAACAATATTTTTAGCCACACAAATATATATATATACATATGTGTGTGTATATATATATATAGGAGAAGGATCATCATGTGACAAGTTGAGTTAATGGTGAGAAGCGTGAGAACTGGATTTGAATCGTTGATCTCTTTTAATCTCAAGCCCACCCTGAATTGCGGCTTAGAAGGAAATTGGTGTAGTGCATCTCTGTGCATCTTATCTTGGTGCATCTCATCCTAATGTATGTCCATTTTTCATCCAACGGTTGATAACCGTTTCTCACTGTTAACTCAACTTATCACTGGAACCCAACCCTATATGTGTGTGTGTGCATATATATATAATCTCAAAATAAATAAAAATAAGATATTACTTTATGATTTGATTTGTCTAAATAAAAAATTAATCATATTAAATATGATTTAATTTTATTGTTTTAGTGTTTTTGCCGATTTGGGTATGAAAACATTGTTGGAGTTTATAAATATAATTTGTCCAATTTTAAGTTACGGATATGATATTATGTATGGATCTTTTATTTCGCTAAAATCTAAATAGTTGATTTTGAGTTTTTGACTGAAAAACAACATGAAAATCGGAACCTCCAATTTTAGAATGATAAAATTAGAATTCATTTCTCAATAGTTTTCAATGATTTTGGTATTAAAATATCGATAATAAGCTTGTTTGTTGCAATGATAGTAAAAAACAATAAAATTAAATCGTCTTTAACATAATAAAAATTTTAATTTAATAAATTAAATCATAAAACCATATCTTATTTTATTCGCTCTAAATGAAATAAGATATAGTTTTATGATCAGATTTGTTTAAAATAAATTTTTTTTTGAGAGGGTATCCCAGACCACATTGGGCCCAGACTAATCCCTGGCAATATGGGCCGAAGCCCGACTGCTAAAGCATGCAGCCCGGGATTAAAATAAAATTTTAATTACATCAAAACAATAAAACTATATCTTTTTCCACCATTACATTAAAATAATAAATTTAAATCGTATTTAATATAATTAATTTTTAAAAAAATTTAAATAATCAAATCATACAATAACATTCTATTTTATTTATTTTGATATCGTTATATATATATATAGGCCAAGGTTAATTTGCAACTCATTTAAATTTTGCAACTCATGCAACTCACATCTTAACCGTTGGATCAATGATAAGCGGTTATTTTATTTTTATTTTTTTGTTTTTTTAATTAAAAATATTAGGCCCACATCTATTGTAACCGTCGATCATGAATCCAACGGTTAAGATGTGGGGTTGCATAAGTTGTAAGATTTACATGGGTTGTAAATTAAACTACCCCTATATATATGTATATATATACATATATATAGAATTAGGTTCATTTGAGAAATGCTAAAAATATGAGAAATAAAGAAATGATTCTAACCCTTTATATGGTCAACATTTGCGGCTTTGACCGTGAAACACTGAATAATTCCTTGTGTGGTCTATAGAAAATAGAGAGGTAGTTTCGTAAAATACATGGGACGAATTCATATATGAACCTGTATAATTCACATATGAATTATATGTTCATATATGAACCAGTCTAATTCACATATGAACTCTTTTAACTGATTCATATATGAACATATTGTTCATAGATGAATCAGTTAATTAGTTCATATGTGAATCACAAAGGTTCATATATGAATCTGTTAATTAGTTCAACTGATTCATATATGAACCTACAGTTAATTAGTTCATATGTAAAGTGTAACACCCTCACATTTGTAAAGAACAACTAATTTAAAATTTTCAATAATACCTCAAAGATGGATAAAATCTCTTACGACAAGTTCATACTCGAAATACGATTCTAAAATTCAACCATCACCAACATGAATTGAGTTGTACATAAAGACTAAATAAAGGTCGGGTGTTACTAAACCCAATTACAAGTTGCTATTCCCAAGGTAATTGCGGAAGAGTTTCAGAAAATCCAAGAATTCCATTTTCCTTCTTGTTCATCAATCGGAAATCTAAGGGACTTGTTCCTATGGGGATTCCCCTTTCAACAGAATCATTTGATTCTTTCCGTTAATGATTCTAAATAGACTCCATTTTTGGGGCACAACAAGAATTTTTATTCGCAAAACCAAGCTACTCACCCTTGTGCAAATCTAGTACCCATCTCTTCATGGCACCGCTAGAACCTTACCCTAACCAGAACCTGATGCACATGCCGACAAATAAAAAGGTTAGGCTTAACGCCTAGTGAGCTCAAGAGTTTTAACATAAATAAATATATCCTTAAAAGAAAGGAAATCAATTCAAATCAAGATATTTCAAACTAATTTACTTTAGAAATAAAACGACTCATTTTCCCACACTATGCACCCTTGAAGACAACGATCCAGTGCAAACATTCTTTATAAGACGATGCAACCCAAAACTCACTCAACACGTGTGTAAAAATCAACTCCCAAATTGTGAAACTGTGAATAACACTTCACATCCCAAAACACCCAGAACACGTGTGGTGCATAACACTCAACCCATAAATCATGGTAAATAAAACCCATATACAATATGTCACCGAAAACATGGATACAAGACTCAGTACCCAAAACAAGCGTATCTCCGAGGATAAACAACCATTGGCATCCACCCTAACTAGGTCTTTAGTCGTATCGGACATCAACTCAAACCGAGTCTTTAGTCGTATCGGACATCAACTCAAACCGACTCTTTTGTCATATCGGACATCAACTCAAACCGAGTCTTTAGTCATATCAGACATCAACTCAACCCGAGTCTTTAGTTACATCGGACATCAACTCAACCCGAGTCTTTAGTCATATCGGACATCAACTCAACCCGAGTCTTTAGTCATATCGGACATCAACTCAACCCGAGTCTTTAGTCATATCAAATAAAACCGACTTTTATGCCTATGGATCCATTGCATTACGGTCAGAACACTACATGACTCAAAGGAATAATAACGCACTCAAAACATATAAATTCCCAAATAAGGTGCAACTAAGTACACCATACGTCCAAGGCTCCTCAACGAGCTACCAAAACCGGACACATGTTTCAAAGACTCCACCAAGTACAAATCAAGCCCCAAGCGGCTTAGTAGACGTTTGGCTAAACACGAGAACCCATATGGTTACATAACCCCAAATTAAATCTTTCCCCAAAACTTTGTTTCTCAAATCACAATTGGCCTTCGGCCCAAACCAAAAGGTTCCCTATGTCTAAAATGTTCCCCAAAGCCGGGAATGACCCCAAATCCAAAGGACCCATACATTAATACTTTTCAAAACATATCGTTTCATGAATGATGCATAAATCCCGACAAAACACTTAAAAGTGCATTTTTGACCAAACTCCTATTTATGCAATACTTCATCGAAACCCATTCATTTATGACACATTTAACCAAATGCTCAAACTCCCAAAGATATGTTCTACATAAGTTTATAGAGTTAAACACTCTCAAAATAACAAAACTTATCAGCAGTTAGCAATTACATGCAAGACGCAAAATACTTTAGAATAAACATTTTGGCATGTACACCGTTTTCTCAAATCAACTTGAACTCACCTTGCTAGATTTATGCTAAATCTAGATTTTACCCACGTAGAGCTCCATTGGAGAAACTTGAATCCTCAAAGCCAAAACCTCCAAAAACCTATATTCACAATATTCCAACCATAAACATAGATATTCAACCGAAAAGAATCGTTCCCCAACACTTTACACATGAATACCTTAACTGATATCGAAACCCTAACTTCCATAATTGAAGAGAATAGAAGATTACCTTTACCAAAGTTTGAATCCATCAACCAAAACACCTATAGTTCACCAAAATGGTTACAAACCACTAAACTACGAAAGGATGAACAAGGGTGCATGAAAACCCTAGGAACTTGATGAAGAAGATGAAGATGGAGGGATGATGGTTCTAGTTCCCGATCTGATAGATGAAGAGGAAACACTTAGATTTAGGAGGAAACTCTCCAAAATGAGTTAGGGTTGATTTTGGGGGTTTGGGGGTCGGTTTGGGAGAGAAATGGGGGAAGGATTTGGGGTTGGGGTGAAAAATGGTGTTTGGGGCCGAAATTCCACGTTTTTGTGCACACAGCGACTCCGCGCAGGTGGCCGCGCCCCTCCAGCCGCGCGGAGAGCCGCGCTTAACAAACTCGTCGGTTCACCATTTTGGTCATAACTTCTTCGTTATAGCTCCGTTTTTGCTCCGAAAAGAACCGTTGGACTCGTAATTGAATCTTTTATCCATCAAGACTATAAAATATAGGATTCAAGTCCAAAATCATATATCTTATTTTTCCCTAAATTATCGGTTTCGGTATTAACTTGAAACGATACCTTTCGAAAATCGGGGTGTTACATAAAGCAGTTAATTAGTTCATATATGAATCAGTTAAAAGAGTTCATATGTGAATCATACATGTTCATATATGAACTCGTTCCTTTTTTTTGTAAAAATTATGAAATTGTCCTTCTATTTTTGGAATAGTCGCAACTTTTTACCAGTCAAAGCCGTAATTGTTGATCAGTCAAAGACGCAATATTTGAGCAGTCAAAGCTGATCTTGACCGAATGAAAGGCTATGATTACTTCTCTATTTCTCATATATTTAGCATTTCTCAAATGAACCTCTCCCTATATATATATATATATATATATGTGTGTGTGTGTGTGTAAAAATATTGTTTTTATTTTTCTTATCATAAAAAAACAAAAATTAGGAAAAATGACTAAAATGGTCCTTAATTTAATGGAGTTAACAAATACGTTAGTCAGAGGGACCATTACCAAGACAAATTGAATACCATAAAAACCAAATCCACAATAAACATACTATAGGGACCATAGTCAAAGAAAGTATCAAAACATGTGGACCAAATCTACAATTCACTCTATTATTAATAAGTTTTAACTAATAGTTTTAATTAACTATTAATTATTCATAAATAATAATTTATAGTAATTAAAATTAATAAAAAAATATTAATTAATTTTAATTATACAATATTAATAATTATTTATAAATGCTATTAACTATATGAGTTAATGAAAGAGTTCTATCTCATATAGGGTCAAAATGCTACGGGTTAGTTTGTCACTAGATGATAGCATCCCTACTGAATCAGAATAAGTGAAAACAGAGACCGGTTACCTGAGTATGGCGGTTCGGTAGCCGTTCAATGATATGAGATCCTCGCTTCGGTAAGTTACATCTCTCCTTTGACGAGGGAGCCAGGAATATTTTTTAGAGAGAGGGGCGTGCTAGCGCTTGACTAATAGAATAGGGCCTGTCGAGAACCTTCCTTGCACAACCTGGCTGTAACTCAATAGAGGCTCATTTTGAGTTGGGCGAGCAGCTTTATGTAATCAAGGGCCGGGACACAAGGGTCCTACTACCACTCCAGGCAGAGTTAGTGAGTCGTGTATTAGGTGACCATTTCGCATTATATTTTGATATCAAAAAAACAAATATAACAATTCTAAAAATGTTTATATAGTTACATAAAAATTAAAGTTATACTTATTTTATTTCATAGATAGTTAAATATATGCTAAATAATTTTAATACTTGATATTAATTATATTTTTGTAAAAATATTAATTAATTAGTATATGTGAGGTTGATCAATTTTATTGTAATTTATATTATATGTAATGGTTATTTAAAATCATAGGTTATTGTAGATTTTTTTCTAAAAGTTATTTTAACAAATTCAAAATTTAGAGTATATATACTAATAATCAATTTTAAATTCTTTCAATTAACATGTTATATTGTTTAATTTTTTTACTATCTTGTTTGTATTAAATATTATATTATATTATTCTCATTATTAATTATCAATTTTCAATTTTAATTTTTAATTTGTTAAAATATTTTATTAATTATTAATTGTTAACTAAAAATATTTTATTAATTACTAATTAAGTTATGGTTATTTTTTAATTACTAGTGTTGGGCCCGTGTATTGCACGGGAGGATAAATTTTTTGTTGGAATATTGAACCGAGTTAAAATGAAACGTAATTTCTCTTTTAACAGTTAATAAAATACAATGTGAAAAACGAATGTATTTTCATAAGTGGTTAACTTGCATATATTCTTAATCGTTTGTTGTTATTAGTTTGTGCAATAATATTGGTAATAGTTTTGTATTATATTATTTAAAACTCAAACGACATGTCTCAGAACATATTTATCTGACTATTGACTTCAAGACCTCATAGTATTAATCGATAAAAATAAAGATATGTATATATATATTTTATTCCCCTATTTCGAAAAATATGATTGTGGGTTTTGAAAAATATAAACAAATCCGCAGTAAATAAAATAAAATATAAAAAAGTAGTTTTTCAAAGAAACAAAAATATAGTGGAATACCTTTTGTTCAGTTGCAGGTTCCGCCATTGACACCCGACCGTTCGTCTTCTTCTTGTACTCGGATGATACATAGAGAAGTTATATATATTTATAGTGAATGTAGACAATATTTTAAAATCTTTTATTTTCATTTTCGATTTTACATTTAAATGTAAATATATTAAAAATATGGAAGAATATTTTTATATTTACATCGTTTCTATTTTATTTTCTTTACACTTGATTAATTTGGAAAGTATTGCGGAATATTTTTATTTTAAAGAATACGATAATTTATTAGTGTATCTCGTTATTTTTTATTTTTTATTCATATCAACCTTCTTTTTTCTTCTTTTAATGCTCGTGAAAAAAAATACGTGTAGATTTATTATCAAAAATATACGTGTAGATTTTATATTATGCTAATATAAAATACGTGTAGATTTTATAAAATAAAATAGATTTTATATTAGCAAAAAAAATACGGAAGAAAACAGAGTTTATATTAAATCTCATTATGTAAAAAGATTTTATAAAATAAAATATGGAAAAAGATTTTATAAAATAAAATATGGAAAAATCATTATGAGATGTAATATAAAAAAATACGGAAGAAAAAATATTTTATATTACATCTTATTAATATAGATTTAAATGTAAAATCTACATTTAAAATAGATTATGCTAATATAAAATCTATTTTATAAAATCCTCCACCAAAAAAACAAATAGTTATATTAATAAATGTGTATCCATTCCACAAATAGATACATTTAAAATAGATTATGATAATATAAAATCTATTTTACAAAATTTTCCACCAAAAAAACAAATAGTTATATTAATAAATGAGTATTCATTCCATAAATAGATGATTATGTGAGATACTGTGCTTGGAAAGGTTGTACCAAAGAATTAAAAAAGTGTAAATTAAGTAATTGACTTTAATTAGTTGTAACTTGTGCTTAAAATGTTGCAATTAAGAGTTTTTTATACCGTTTTTATAATATAGTATAGATTAATTAAAAAATATTTTATCAATTATTAATTATTAATTATTGATTAAGTTACAATTAATTTATAGTTATTAAATAAAAATTATTTTAATTAAAATGTGAGATCCGTCAGAAAATATTGCTAATTAGTGAAGGTTGAGATCCGTTGGTCATTACCGAAGGTTGAGATCCGTTGATAATTAGCGACGGAATTTCCATCATAAATTATCGTTGTTTCAAAATCATTTATAAAAAAACGGGCTCCAAAATTGGAGCCCTAATTGTAGCCTCTGTTTCAAATCGATAGAGGAGACACTGAAAGACCGACGACCAGGGAGAGATCGCCATCACTCGCGAGAGCACACCACTGTCGTCGGTCATCGCCACTAACGCCACCATCCAACCACACCTACACGATGCCGACCACCACACCACCACTATCGACGGCCACCACCGGCCACCGTTTTTTGTGAGTTCCCCCCTCCTAACTACCACCGGCGAGTTTCGATAGCTACCACCACCACTCAGGTTTGACTTTCTGCCTAGAAGTCGTTAAACATTGATAGCTCTCATTATTCTACAATCCTTTTGTGAACACATTTGCAATTTGACAAATGTCCTTTGCAATAAAAAAAACCAGATTTGTTCGAAAAGTTATAGGACCAAAATTGTTGAACAAAGTTGAAGTTGGAAACTAAGAATTATTAAAACCATATGAGCTGATCACTTCCATGATTCCAAATTTCCAATTAAGGATTGGTAAAACCATAAGAATTTTATTCCAATTACCACCACTATGAAACTTTGCAATTTGGCCCCCATTATAACAGATTTGTTGAGGGTTAAACCAAAAGATAGCAACCCCCAAGTGCATGAAAAAAAAATCCATATAACTGATTTGTTACCTGATCATAGTCACTTAGACCCGTCCTTATAACACAATTGAAACTAATCAAGAGCAAAATTGTAGTCTAACGTGTTACTTAAAGTCCTTCATAAGGTTCAAAACCAACAGTTGTAATGAAGATATTTTCAGATTTTATGCATAAAATAGTTGTAAGTAATGCATTATGGGTTGCACTTAAGAGTTTTTTTTTTCTTAAATACATATTAATATAGTATAGATAGTTAACAACAACCCATGTTTTTATTTGATTTTGGTTAAAATTTATTTAATTCTTTCCATTAGATCTAATTTCTATTGTAAAGTTAAGGTGAATAATTCCACCATTAGAATACCAAAGAATTTGAAGTAGAACTAATGCCTTGAAGATTATAAGGACAAAGAAGGATACAACTATGTGCCAATTAATTTTGATTATGATTGAGATGACAAATTTTATTACCATAATTACAATCGAAATTTTCTTATTTAAATATTTAGGTTGTCTTTGTATAACTAACCCCATATCTATGGTGCAATTAGTCATCAACCGATTCACTATCATGATGGCTGACTAACGAAGTAACGATTATCAGTGATTTCAGTAATGAATATAACATTTTGTAAATATAATGTTGTGCAAGCATGGTTTCCAGATTGAGCTTAACTAGAAATTTCTACTTTGTTATGAGATTCAAAACTTGAGTTATTAATTAGTTAGGTTGCCCATTGTTGGGCAAACATTAGGCTTGATTTTATTTGTTTGTAGTTGGGTTGCACATTGTTGGACAAACATTAGGCTTGATTTTATTTATTTGTAGTTGGATTGCCGATTTTTGGGCAAACATTGAGCTTGATTGTATATGAAAATATTCTTTTTATAGCCGTTATGTCGTCGAAATTTTAAAAAAACATATGTATGTGTTTTAAACTCATTTCTTTCATTCCAAAACATATCTCTTTGATTTAAACTTATGGTTTGACTTTCAAATAGTCAAACCATTACACATAGTGTTTTCAAGTCATTCAAAAGATTTGTAACTTCCTTCACACCTACAGTTTGACTTCCAATAGTCAAAACCATTACATATAGGGTTTCAAGTCATCTAGAGCTCCTCTAAACCTATTGTTTGACTTTCAAATAGTTAAACCATTATACGTAGTGTTTTCAAGTCATTGAAAAGATTTGTGACTTCATTCACACCTACAGTTTGACTTTAAAATAGTCAAATCATTACACGTAGGGTTCTAAAGTCATCCAAAACTCCTATAAACATACGATTTGACTTTCAAATAGTCAAACCATTACATGTATGGTTTTCAAGTCATTCAAAAGACCTCTAACTTCATTCACACATACGCTTTGACTTTCAAATAACCAAACCATTACACGTAGGGTTTTCAAGTCATTCAAAAGACCTCTAACTTCATTCACACCTACAGTTTGACTTTCAAATAGTCAAATCATTAGACTTGTAGGGTCTCAAACTCCTCTACACCACCTCTACCTTGATTATATTGACTAACTTACTTCTTTATTTCTTGTAGTTTTTGAATATGTCGACAGATAGAGGATGGATGTATAAAAAAGATTGGCGATCGGGGGTCTCTTAGTAGAGACTATTTCAAACACGTGGACGGTTTTTTAAGCATTACTTATGCCAATGAAGATTATGTTGAAAGGAAAACTACACGTGATGGGATAGTATTTACCAATGAAGATTATGTTGAAAGGAAAACTACACGTGATGGGATAGTGTTCTGTGTCAGATACTCTTGCTCCAACTGTCGTAATGAACACCATAAAGAAAGGGATGACGTGAGACTGCACTTGACAAGACATGGTTTCATGCCTAATTATACCATTTGGTGAGCGCATAGTGAAACCTATTCCTATGCATCTCATTAAGACGTGGGTCAATCTTCTAACCCTATAGTAAATCATAATGAAGGGTATTTCCAAATGGTGAACAATCACATGGTATACGATGGCATGACATGGGAAGAACAAACCCCTAAATCCTTCTGCCCAGAGATTTTATGACATGTTACAAGCTGCTGACGAGCCTTTATGGGACGGGTGTCCAATTTTTTTGAAATTAGGAGCTGCAACTAGTTTGTTGAATTAGAAGGCAGAATGTAATGTACCCGAGACAACATATAATCGAGTGATTCCCGTTTTTAAGCGGAGGCTACCCGAGGGTGATCAACTACCCTGTAACTTCTATGAGATGAAGAAGACTTTGAAAAAGCTTGCACTACCAAAGCAAAGGATTGACATTGGTAAAAACCATTGCATGTTATTTTATAAGGGTGATTCTGAGTTGACCCATTGTCGAGTGTTGTTGGAGCTATTATTGTTGTATCCGAGATCGTCAGATGAAGATTGCACTTTGAAGGTCAAGAGGGTCAAAGTCAAAGCAAAAGAAGGAGATTATCAAAGAGTTTAATTAGAAATTCAAAGCTGTTTACTTTTGTAGTTTCTTTACTTGTAATGTTCTTAGTATAAATAGTTTTCTTTTTTGTATTTTGTAGTACGCACTTCACTCATATTATTTGTAGAGAGAAAAAGCTTTGGAATTTAATACAAGTGAGATATGTGATTTGTGAATTGAATTGTTGTTCTTGATTATACTTACAATTTGGGGCATATCAAATGTGTAACGAATATCGTTTCAAGACAAGTGGATGAAACAAGGTCGCTAACTTGGTGTTGTACTTGTTGATTGTTCCTAAACTCCAAAGACTGTATATGTCTCTAAAGACCGCGAAATAGACTTGACATTACGATTACCGAATGGAACCGGGTGAGATGGTACATCCAAGTGATGCTGCAGCGTGGAAGCGTTTTGGCACGAGGGATCCTGACTTTGCTTCTAAAATCCAGAATTTTTGTCTTGGGTTACGCACCAACGGTTTCAACCCGAATAATTCAACTTCAAATATGTATTCATATAGTTCGTCTTTCTTACCATCTATAATTTACCTTCTTGTATGGTTTTGAAAGATTTGTATGTTAAACTTCCATTGGTTATCCCTGGAAGAAAGAACCCCGATCAAAATTTAGTTGTATTTCTCAGGACGCTAATAGACGATCTAAAGATGTTTTATACGGAGGGCATTCTTACATATGATGAGTATCATAAGAATAATTTCGAGATAAGGGCTATACCACTATGGATCGTCAGCGACTTCCTAGCCTATGTAATGTTGTCGAGTTGGAGCATGCACGACAAGTTAGCTTGTCCGTATTGCATGAGCTAGGTGGATTCCTTTCAGTTAAAAAAAGAAGGAAATCTTGTTGGTTTAACTGTCATCGGAGATGGTTACCTAGAACACATCCTTTTGACCGAAAGGGATTCATTAAAGGTAACAAGATGTCAGTCGGTCCACCAACCGAGGTAACCGGTGAAGAGATCTAGGAGTTCGTTCGTCACCTTCCAACTGTGTACAAGGGCTTCCCGTTTAGTTCAAAGAATCGAAAAATTCATGGGTTTAGAACGACTCATAATTAGGTAAAGAGAAACATCTTCTAGGAGTTGTCTCATTAAAAGAAGTTGTTGATCTGACACAAACTGGATGTCATGCACATTGAGAATAACGTTTTTGAGAACCTATTTAACATCATACTACATACGCCTAAAACAAAGGACAAAATAAAGGCAAGGGGTGTGTGGAGGTTCATTGAGCAAGATTTGTACATTGCCACATCAGGCAACAAAATTGTGAAACCGAAGTCATCATACAGTTTGAGCAAACAACAAGTAAAACAAGTATGTTCATGGTGGAAGAAGTTGAAGTTTTCACACGGTTATGCTTCGAATATAGGGAGTTATGTGAACCTTGAAGAGTCCAACTTTTATAGCTTCAAGAGTCATGATTGTCATGTGTTTATGCAACTATTTCTCCCTATTGCCTTACGAGGGATGATACGCAACTCCGATATGGGATACAATGACAGAGTTATGCATATTCTTTTTTGTGATATGTTCAAGGGTGTCACACATAGACTTGGTTCCATTACAAGAAAGTATTGTTCAAACAATTTGCAAGTTGCAAAAGGTATTTCCGCCAGGATTATTTGATTTAATGGAACACCTGGTGATATATTTTACACGTGAAACTATAAACGGTAGTTCGTTCCAATATAGGTGGATGTATCTCTATGAGAGGTAAAATGGAATTTTATTAAAATCTAGTACAATGTATTCATATAAAATATCTTTCCGTCCCTAATACGTATTTCATCGCTTATTTAGGAAGCTTGGGTCGTTGAAGATAACAGTTAAAAACAAAACAAGGGTTAAGGGCTTTATCGTTGAGTCGTACCTTATAAATGAATTGTCTGACTATTCTTCCCTATATTTTGATCCAACGATAGAAACAAGACACAATCGTTAGTTAAGGAAGTTTACCCTGGACATTCCTAGTTATTCGGGGACCGACAGGTTCCATCTCGTCCACTATTCGAGAAGGATGGGAAACAGATATTCTTGAATGACCATGACCTGCACAAGATCCACACATATATCTTCTTGAACTATGTAAAAGTCCAACCTTTCCAGTGGACCTTTGATGAAACGATTCTTCAAACACAACCGAATATTGATGATGTTGTACTTGATAGAATCTGGGAGGAAAGGTTTGCTGGCTGGTTTTCGAGCACCGCATAAGTATATATACTAGCTAATATCAATATATTGAATATAATGATATACGTTATGTGTTTCTTATGTGTGGCGTTCTTTTATAGGTCATGTTCGAGTCAAACGACTCAAGTGAACAATTGAAATCCCTAGCATGCGGACCAGGTCGTTATGCCACCACGCATCAGGGATACTTCATGAATGGTTACAAGTTCCATAAAATAACCCATGATGTTGGTCAGGTTACCTATAATTGTGGTGTATGTGTAAGGGGGGTATTATGACGAATGTGAGTCTGACTATTATGGTTTGTTGGATGATGTTTTAGAGGTGGAATATTGTGTTGTAGGGAGACAGGTAGTTTTATTGTTCAAATGCACTTGGTTTTATACTCCATCAGGTGTTAGAGTTGACCCTAAACACAATTTGGTAGATATCAAATATAAGTCTAGACTCGGATCTAATGACTTGTTCGTCCTGAGCATCATAGGCAGAACAAGTCTACTATACTTCATATCCTTCGATGACAAATAATTTGAAAGATTGGTGGGTGGTTGTCAAGACAAAGGCTCATAGCATATACGAAGTGTTAGACATGATTAATGATGTTGAAGACAATGATAATGTGGATGGAGAACAATTCTTATAAATCAAGGGTAACTCATACAATATCCACACCAGGAAACGACCTCGATTCCGTTCGTCTTGCCATATGGGAGGTAAACGTACTTGATAAAATTAATGAAGATGAATGTGGCAATGACTCGGACGATGATAGCGACGATGGACCAGGAAATAAAGATAGCGACGATGGACCGGGAAATGGACCAGAATTTGAAAACGTAGATGATGATTCAAACGATGAAGATGAACTACTGTTATCTTATCATTCTTATGATGAGTTGTTTATCTTTTGTATGTTTATTTCATAATTGTATAATTGTGAGTGTCATTATCTTTTTTTGGATAAAATTTAATGTTCGTTTTTTTCAGGCGATGTTATCACGCCACGTGTATGGTAGTAGTAGGGGTCGGGGTAGAGGTAGCCCTATGTCTGGTAGGGGCAACAACTCCACTGGCGGGCGTGGAGACCCACAGGCTAATGACATGGATGATTTTGCGGATGCTACCATGCAGACCTCCAGCCTCAAGGATCAGGACCTGGATCTAGATTATGAGACCGAGGTCCCACCTTCGACTAGTTTAGGGTCAAGGAGAGGCCACAATTATTCGATGTTGACACCCCGTGATCCGAGTCAACGACGACGTCTAGATCTGGGAGGCCGCATGTAAGTAGGTGTGGTATAAGGCTTTATATTACATAATAAAATGGTACGAATGTTTTTTGTGTTATATATATATATAATTGTTCAGGTTTCTAGATCCCCATGTCATCCACGTCTAACGCCCCTAAAATTGGAGACAATTTAAACTGTAGAAATAAAGTAGATTTAAACTAAAACAAATATAATCACCCAATATATAAAGGGGGAAATAGTAAGATAATTTACAAACGATGGACGATAGTTAACAACCTATTAACCTAAACCAAATCAATATTTAGATTACAACCGGGTGTCGCTACAATCCTCAAAAGAATACTAACACACTAACTCCACAATTATATTTCGAAAGGTGATAACCCAAAAATGCCTCTACCTGTAACTTCGCTCCATTCAAACCTTAAGAGCCCCACTGCTATGCGATCCTGATATACATGTCCTTAAGAAAAGGTGTTGGACTTACCGCCTAGTGAATTCAAACAGTTATAGAATAAAGCTATAAAACATTAAAACTGAAAACATAGCTTTACCCAAGTCATTTTATACATTTAAATCATATTTACCCTTGGAAGGGCATAGAACATCATGAGATGGTGGGGGAGACCGATTTACCATTGATAGTGACGGAACACAAAAGTAAGCCACATTCAATGTTATAGAGCTTTTATCATGGAACATTGGTCATCGAGTTCAATCACCCACGATCTGTAGTTTGAGTCCCCCAAATGAACTAAGATATGTTATTTCGCTAGAAATAGTTTGTTACGGGCGTGGAAGAAGAAAATGGATACGAACAATCGTGCTGCAAGAGTTTGGTAGAGAGCATTGCCAGTATTCCAGTCTTTTCTCAATTGAGAAGTCAACCAACAGGTCAATCCTTCCCGGGTCACATGGTCATCTATTTCAACCACCCACGGTATGTAGTTCAATTCCTGCGGTGATATTATTCCCTTATCTAGCAATGGTGTGGGAATAATTATCCCATCTCATCACCGTAAGTCAACTTATATGCCTAAGGATCCATTACATTATAGTCTAAACATACATGTACTTCAAAATATTTAAGTATGACCAAACAGGTAGCCTCCATATCGTAAATATTTCCATTAGGTCGTTAAATCCAAGATTTAATTAAAAAGTGGTTCATAGCTCCATGACTTCAAATAATTGACAAAACGAAGTATTATGATCATCAAGGTTTTATAAGTTCTCAAAATTTAAAATACTTTCATCTCCTAAGTATCCACAATTTCCTCTTTTAAGAATAGGATATTCCTATGAATATTATAAATTTGTAAGTTATATACTCTAACATATCATATTCTAGATAACATCTCATCTTTATATCAAGGTCAAAGAGCCAAAACTTCATTTATCAAAAAGGGTAAAAAAAACCCCAAATCTCTAAAAATCCTCAAAATAGCTCAAATCCATAAATAATGTAAAATGTATTAAAAAGGATGTTTAAAAGACTAAAACACAATGTTTTGACATGTATAAAAGTTTATAAAATAGGTAGAATGACTCACATCTTAGGTTTTGAAGAAAACCTAAAACCAAACATAAATGGTGAGAAAAGTGAGGAGATCTTGAATCCCTAGCTCAAACCTTGGATCTTAGAGGTAAAAGCTCTTACGTGTCCTCTTTTGATGCCTCAAAATCGATTATATGTTTACCAATCTGAAGTAAATGAAGAGAGAAGAAGAAGAATTGAGTAAATTCCCAAAATTAGGTTATTTTCGACCTTAAAGTCGACCTGCACCATGAATGCGGCTTTGTTTGTGGCTAAACCCACGCCAAAGTTTCCCACACTAGACGAGGCTATGCACAACAGTCTCTAATGCGAGTTTGGTATGGCTATACTCGCATCAAAGTCGCCCTTACACTATGAGGTTTGAGCAACAGTCCCTAACGTGAGTTTGATACGGCTAAACTCGCTTGGGCATTGTCCACTATTTTCCCCTCTAATTTCCTTGTTTTTGGACTTTGCATAGTTTTCACTTACTATCAAAATCCCACATTACAAACTTGATAAATCAAAGTTTACTTTTAAGCTTTAATAACAAAAAAATACGGAGTATCAAATAGTCCAAAATCCGAATGTTATATCACGTCTATATTCAGGTCTACGTTTCCTGGTGCGTGGTATCACTGAAGGGAGGTACCTCAGGCTGACCGTGATTTGATGTTCAATCACTTTTGGTTGGTGTACATGAATCCCTTTTAAATTAATTGTACCTATCATATTATTGTTTTTAACTTGATACAATCTTGTGTATGTAGGGTAAGTATCAGTGGGACCCAGAGCATGAGGTAGAGGCTCTTGATGCATGGACCCATGCCATGCAGAATAAGTACTCGGATTGGTGAGGGGTGTACGTTAATAGGACACGAAACGGGCCTATCAGAACTGGCAGGAGGAGTGGAACGGTGAGGACTTCACATACCTTAGAGCACACCACCCTTCCTGGATCCTAGAGAGGTTTTGGCTCCATTGATTGATAAGGTTTTTATCTTTATTGTGAGCTTTGTGCATTTCCATGTGTTTTGACCGACTTATGTGTTCCGTTTTTAATAGGTGTGGGATACCAAATGTTGGAGACTCAAGTCTAGGGCCGCAAAAGCCAATCGGAGGACTGAGTTTGGGGGGTGACGTCCAGGCACAACAACAGGGGATCGATTAGTGTTGCACAATATCGACACCAGATGGTAATTATACAGTTTTTTGAAGATGTAATTAGACTTATATGTTTAATTACTAATAACTTAACATAATTGGATATTGTAGGTATATATATTGGATCGCGATCCAAGTAGTTCTGAGGTGTTTGAGTAGATCCATTGCTCGAACCGAAAGGTCGTTCATGGTTCATCCAGCTCGCCTACTGGTCCTCATTAGTTTGTTTACCCCAAAGTGGCTAGAGTGACGGTAAGTTTTCTAAAACCATTACTTTGTTTTATTGAACCATTTGGTAGGTTTAAAATAATATATTTTAATAAACTTAGTGATACTATTAGTTTGGGTTGCCTACTTGGCAAACGTTAGGCTAAGTACAAATGTTGGTCCGCAATATGACTACCATTGGTAATTAGAATGTTAGAATCGTTAAAAGCAAACATTGGATACATTTGATTTACAATTGTTATGCTGCTGGAATGTCTACAGATATAACTAAGCTCACCCGTTTTTGTTTTGAAAAACCATAGGAAGGTTTCGATTGCTTAGAGTTGAGGCCTAGTCTAGTGCAGATCCCGACACCCCTCCCCTTGATGATGCATCTCTTTGGGAGTGGAGTGTTGGAGGACGGAAGAAGGGTTGTCTTTTTTTTTTCTTCAGGACCTCCCAAGATCCCTATTATGCTATATGTAACACCCGTAATTCGCTAAAGAACAGTTAATGATCGACCGAGGAACGGTCAATGGTCGGTCAAGGGAACGGTCGGGGAGCGGTTTAACACAATACGTGACGAGGCACACACAGAGACATGCGCGGCTTAGCCCGCGGCTTCCAAGCCGCGGATAAGCCCGCGCAAGTCACTGTGATCCGTGACTCAGAAATACGCGTGGCTTGGCCCACGGTTTGGAGGCCGCGACTAAGGCCGCGAGATTGGTCTGATCTATTAAAACCCAAATTCTAGGGTTTTCTCTCATTTCATACTCCTACTATCCACTTTTCTCTCCTTTGGTCCGATTTTGAGAGCTCAAAGAGCCGATTTTGGAGCATCCATGAAGGATATATCCTAAAGGCACATGAAGGTTCATTATTTGGAAGCTCGGGTTGAAGAGTTGGATGAGTTTCCTTGGATAGCTTTGGGTGGAAAATCTTAATATCTAAAGTGGTAAGTTTCCTTGAGTAATCTAAGCTTTAGTGTAAGGATCTTTGTAGATCTAAAGGTTTTGCTTGTTGTTGATTCATTTCTAGAGTTGAGGAAATGGGTTGTTTGGAAACCTTAGCTCATTGTTGAAGATGACTCGGAAAGGGTGGAATCTACACTATTGGAGGCTAATGGTTGGAGTTGGAACCTAGGTTTAACCTAACCTAGCAGGGTGAGTTCAAGTCGATTTGTGAAAACGGTGTACATGCCAAAATGTTTATTTTAAAGTGTTTTGTGTTTTACATGAAATTTGTTAACTGCTGATAAGTTTTGGTTATTTGGAAGTGTTTAACTTTATAAACTTATATAACATACATTTTTGGGCATTTTGATAAATAAATCATGTGGATATTTTTCCTTGATGATTTTATATAAATGGAGTTTATTTGACGTAATTGTCACTTTTGAGTACTTGATCTTATATACCCGTTTGGGAAAATGCATACCATTGTGTCATGAGGCATTTTGGAAATAAAGGATATGAGTTCATTTGGAAAATGGTTTGCCTCAACCAACTTTGTGTTTTGGGTTAATCAAACTTTTGGTCGTTGAGTTGCATAGTCGTTGGTTAAATGTGTTTTATTATTTACACCGACATTTATTGTACAATAAAGCAATTTTGTTGAGCTTTGGCTCGGTTTGTCTAAAATGAGTCTTGGAGACAATTGTCCGGTTTAATAGCCCGTCGTGGAGTTGTGAGTATGATTTCGCTTAATGTGTATCATTTGATAATTACATGTTTTGAGTGCATTGGTCATTCGATTGGAGTCATGTAATGTTTTAGACTGTAATGCAGTGGATTAATAGGCATATGAGTCGGTCTTTTTATTTAAAGAAAATGGGCTATTATTTATATGTTGGCACCAAAATTAGTAATGGGATTTCGAGGATAATACGGTGAGGACTCGGGGAGTCCAATACCCGGACCTGCATCCGTGATGTAATTTATGAGCCTGTTTTTATGGGATAGTTATTTCCCATTTGTAGCTAGTTGAGACATTGGGTCCTCGGAGGCAACTTGGTACGGTTATGTGGGACCGGTTACTAGCCATGGACCTTAAATGCAATCCTAGCGAATGAGTATGATTAGGATCCTCGGGTGCCCTCCCCCACATCTTAGTACGAGTCGGCGAGCTCGTGGCTATGGGTCCTAGTATGGTGAGCTCAGTAACTTGGAATGTGACCTACTTTTGTGTTCCGCCGTTAGCCTTGGAATTCGGGACTCCCCCGTCACCGAGAGGTGTTGTTTTGGGGTATTTAGTTTTATCCTTGTTTTCGGTGACGTATTGAGTTTGTGTTATTCTCCAATTGATAAATTTTGGGGTTTGAGTTCACTCACATTTCAAACGTTTGATTTATAAATTCTATTAAAATTTCAATATTTGAGCATTCATCGTTACTTGCATTTTGTGTAAGCGTTGGGTTGCATTAATTCATAAAAGAATGTCTTGGAGTAGGGGCATCCATCTATAAAATGCATATTATTGGTAAATGAATCGTTCTCTTATTTTAAAGTAATTTATTTTAAAGGATCATGATTATAAGTTGCAATATCTCCGTTTTACGATTTCCTTTATGATCATGATATAAAACTCTTGAACTCACTAGGCGTTAGCCTAACCTTTTTATTTGTCGCATTGTGCATCAGGTTCCACTTCGGGATTAGTTCTAGCAACACTGTGAAGAGATGAGTGTTAGTTGTGTGCTCGAAGAGGTGATTTAGCTTGATGAAGTCTTCCACACTTATATTGGAGATAATGACGGTTATTGGGTTCTAGTAACACATGGCTTTAATTAATCTTTATGTAAGACTTTAATTGTTTGTTGATGGTTCAACCTAGAAATGTATCTCAATTATGGACTTGTAGTAAGAAATTTTATTTTACTTAAGGTATTGTTGAAAATTTTGAATTAGTCGCTCTTTCCAAATTTGTGGGTGTTACACTATAACCGGTGAATGTAGCAGTAGCAGCGGGAGATCATCCGTTACTGGATCGCCAACGGAGGTATGTTGGTTATATTGCTACGTATCATGTCATTATTTTTCATGCTAACAAATTACTGATTTTTGTCAAATATTGAATATTTACAAGTAGTTGTGTTGAGAGCGAAGATGGATGAAATGGAGGAATGCCATCGGGCCGAGCTAAAAGTTGAACGGAAGAGAATGGAAGATCTAGAGACCGAACAGGCCAGTCAAGCTACCTAATTAGCCAAGAAGGTCGTGTTATCGACGCATTTTGCTGCTTTTATGCGGCAGCAAGGATACCCCCCCCCCTCGGGTGGCCCTTCCGGTAGTTAGATTGTTAGCTAACTCTCGGACATTATTTTGAATTATATGAATTTGGTATTTTAAATTGTATGAATTGGCTCTTTTTTAATTTGTTGGAATTTTCGGTTAGTTATTTTCAATTTATGGACAATTTTTTTATAACATATACAGAAAATACAAAATTTTAATTAATTTTTTTTAATTACTAAATTCAGCGATGGATTTCCGTCGTTAAAGTAGGTGTATCTGTCACAAATCCATCGCTAAATTGGCCCCGCGCAATTCCATCGCAAAAAGGGCCCTCACTAATCCGTCGCTAAAAGTCCCTTGCTAATTCATCACTGATACTTTCTGTCGCGGATAGTAATTCGTCGTTGATCCGTCGTAGATAGCATCACCCAAGCCCTTTTGACCCACCGACTATCAGTGATGGATCATCGACGGATCTGAGCTTTAGCGAGGGATTAACGACGACTTTGTCCGCGCTAATAGTGGTCAGTTTTTTTCGTGGGCAAAGGGTTCGCCATACATGGAGAAGGGGGTGTGGGGTGTACGGAGTAAGGAGGTGTAGGTCGGGGGCGGAGTTGTAGGAGGGGTAGAGGTTATTATGTGTAAAATATAAATATATTATTACATTATATAATTAATATAGTATAATGGATGTTAATAATTTTTTTGAAGAAAAAATGTAAGAAAATGGAAAAAGTCTAAAATGCCCTTATCTAACGGATTATTTTTAAACGGTCGTTAAAGGGATGTACGAAATCCATACATTTTTGCAAACCACGATGGTGATCTTGTATTTTCGAAACTGTATGGACCAAAAGTATTATGACCGATAAACCACAAGAACCAAATTTCTAATTTCCTCTAATATATATATATATATATATATATATATATATATATATATATATATATACTATATTATAAAGCACAGATAAAAACTCTTAAAACATTTATTAAAGCTTAATGTACCATTATTTAATGTTAATTACTTAAAAAACAATCATTAAAGCTTTATGTACCACATTTAATGTTATTTATTAACTTTCGGTCCATATCTCTAACCAATTTAACTCCCCTAAAATCATTTCTCATTTTAATTCCCTAAAATCACTCCCCTACATAATTAAATACATGATAAAAATCAAATTTTAAATATAAAAAATCTAAAATATAATTAAGAAAATCTAACATAATATTTAATGTTTATTTAAAAAAAATATTATAGTATTAAATCTAAAATAAATTATATTATTAATAAAATATCGAAGAAATTTTTAAAAACAAGATTTTATGCATTAAGTATTGTTTATTGATACACATTACTTAAAATTCAAGATTAAAAATAATGATGCATGAATACAAATTTCTAAAGCTATATGTTTGAATTCATAATAATTATTAAACATAATTTACTCTAATATATATCTATACTATATTATAAAAGAGAAATAAACTATTAATTACAATATTTTAAGCACAAAATACAATTAATTAAAGCCAATTACTTAATTTACAATTTTATAATGCCTTGGTACAAATTATCCAAGCACAGTATCTCACATAATCATATATTTGTGGAATGAATACTCATTTATTAATATAAATATTTGTTTTTTTATATTTAATGAACGATTTGATTAATATTATCTACTATTATCAATATTTATTTTTTATATTTATTGGACGATTTGATCAATATAACTATTATCAATATTTATTTTTTATTTTATGATTTTCTCTTAATATATCTATATCTATATTAGTTATAATCTCATAACTAATATATCTATACTATTTTATAAAAACATGCATTGATCTAATAAATATATTTTAATAAAAAATAAAACAGATAGTTTATCTCATAGTGTTTATCATGTATTTAATATATTTATTTACAGTTAGTTATATAAATAAAAACATGGGACTTTAATAAGTTATAATTATGTTTCATTAACTTGCAATTTTGAATTTTAACTAATATATCTATACTATATTATAAAGCATTTAAGTTAAACTCTTAAAAACTATTTTTTATGCATTTGGTACCACTTATTAATGTATATTACTTAAAATCCAAAAGTACAAATTTATTAAACATAAGTACAGTTTATAAAAGCTCAATGTTTGAATTTGTGTAACTAACTGCATATAAATACTTATTTTTATTTTCTAAAATATCTAAATTTTTTAACTATTGATATAACTAACCGATAAATATAATAAAATTCGAGATAAAACATCTTTATTTTTTATTTTTTATTGAAGTATGTTATCTTTTTAATTTTAAATATAAAATATCTTAAATATAGTTATCATTTAAATTAAACATTTTTTGACCCGTAACAAAAAACTTTATTATTATTTTTTATAAAAAACCATAATTAAACTAAACTAAAATATATTTTTGTTTTAAATCTAGGTTTCTCAAAATCGTAAAATAAAATCAAAAAAGACTAACAAAAAGTATGAATAATGATCGAGAGAGTTCGAGTTTTAGATTTCAGAAACACTACAAAATTTACGACCTTTTCCGACGGCCAAATCCGCCGGAAATCCGCCGAAAAACACTGTTTCAGGCGGATTTTCGGCGGATTTGGTCCGTCGGAAACGGGGGCGCCGCAAACCTTCGTTTTCGGCGTCGTTTTTGGCGGATTAATGTTTTCGGCGGAATTTTCGGCGGATTATTCCGCCGAAATAGAATTCGAATTTTTTTAAAATTTCAACGATTTGTTTAATCCATAAAATTAATTTAGTAGTTTTGGCGGATTTTCGGCGGAATATTCCGCCGAAAATTATTTTTATTTTATTTTTTTATTAATAAATTAACTTATTTTTTTATTTTCCTTTATAAATTCGTCGAAAGTTTGCGGCGGATTTTCGGCGGAATATTCCGCCGAAAATATTTATTTGTTTTTTTAATTTAATTTTTTTATTTAGTTTTCGGCGGAATATTCCGCCGAAAATCCGCCGAAAATATTAAGAATGGAAACCAGAAAAATCATGTTTTTTCATTAAAAAACTTTCTATAAAACCTGCTAAAAACAGTAAAAACCTGTTGAAAGCTGTAAAAACTGCCAAACTATAAAAACCATAAAATACAACTAACATAAATAAAACATAAAATACAACTAACATAAAATACAACTAACGTAAACATAACATATATTGTTCAATTGTCAAAGTACTGTTCCTAAATACATAATGGGTTGCGAAATCTTAAGCAAATATCATCACATGGGTGGTGGCGGTGGCGGTGCCCCTGACGACTGTGAAGAATAGAATTGCTTTACCAATTCACACATATGCTCGTACTGGGCATCACGTTCCCGCTGACGTGCCAATTCCTCCGTCCGGCGTGCCTCTTCCTCCACCGTACGTCTCTCTTCCCGCTCCTTCAACTCCTGAAGTTGAAGCTTTAGATCCTCAATTTCCTAAAAAATAAAATAAAAAAAGACGTTAGAAGAAGTTTAACATGAATTATAAAATAAATTGATAAAACTCATGTAATGAAATGTGGTACGCACCTGTCGGGAAGAAGCAGCACCACCACCCGAGGATGTCCCAGCCAAGATCGCGTTGGGATCTGTGTGGTACTCGTTGTAATCTTTGTGTAACCGGCAAATACGTCAACACCAACTGAGGCACCTTATTATTTCGGCCAGTTGTCTTGTAACGAGGCTCCCCACACACTCGACAAGTGTCATCATAGGCATATTCCTTATAGAATAGCATGCAATGTTTTTTGCAAACATGGATCTTCTCTTTTGGAAGATTGAGTTGCTTGAACATCTTCTTTGTCTCGTAAAAACTTCCAACCAATTGTTCACTGTCAGGTAGCATTTCTTTCACCATAGCAATGTTACGATTGTAGGTTGTCTCTGGTACATTACAATCTGCCTTCCAATTCAAAAACCTTGATGCTGCCTCTAACTTCGAAAATCTTTGGCATCCCTCCCACAACGGCTGGTCCGCAGCTTGTAACATCTCATAGAAATGGCGTGCATGTAGATTTGGTTCTTGCTCCTCCCAAGTACTTGAAGTACCGGGAATATTTTGGTCCATGACCATTTGTTGAACACCATCAAACTCATTATAATCATCGTCTACTATTGTCTGTTGTGGTGGTTGAACTGATGGTGCTATTTCTCCGTGTGCATACCAGTGAGTATAAGAAAGCATGAATCCCTTTCTTAACAAATCTAAATGAACCGCCTCTCGCGTTTTATACTTAAGAAGAAGACATTTCTTACAAGGACATTTTATAACTATTTCAACCCCGTCGTATGCTCCACTCGGTAGCCTAGATTGCTCATTGGTGATAGCAAAATCCAAAAATCTTTCAACCTCAACACCGAAAACAGGATTTATTTCACCAGTCCTATTTACTCGTTTATACATCCATCCTCTATCGGTGTTAGTCGACATAGCTACAAATCAAATAAAAAGTGTAGTTAGGTAGGGTTTGTGCGCGTGAAAGCTCTAAGTGCACTAGTTTGACTGTTTGGAAGTCAAACCATGCATATAGAACAAGCAAGGTTGGATTTGTGCGCATAAAAGCTCTAAGTGCCTAGTTTAACTGTTTGGAAGTCAAACCATGCATATAGAAGAAACATGGGATTGGATTTGTACGCTTGAAAGCTCAAAGTGTGCCTATTAGGCTATGTGAAACCCAAACCATGCATATAGAACAAACAAGGTTCGTTTTGTGAGCATAAAAGCTCCAAGTGCACTAGTTTGACTCTTTGGAAGTCAAACCATGCATATAGAAGAAACCCGGGTTGGGTTTGTGAGCATGAAATATATTAATACTAATGCCTAATACATGTCTTTTTTAAACATAATGCATAGTTTTATTTATTCACAATGTGTTGGGGCCGTATTAATTTCATCTTCCATGATATCACCATCGTCCCAAAATAGTTGAGTTGTATTAATATCTAACAATGAATAAATCAGAATTCATCATCCTCACACAATGAATTTAAAAACTAGCTAGAAACCCTAACTAAAAACCCAAAAGTATTTCCATCGTCGCACATAAACTAAAAACTAAAAATCCTGAGTTGAAACTCAATAACATACAAATTCTTTATAATTAACTATTGTTTTTATGGCATTCTTAAACTCTAATTGTATATAAAAAAGTCCATCCAAAATACACGAAACCATACATAATTGGTTTGTTTTTGTTTTGCGAATTTAGACTAAAAAACACCATGATACAACTTACGGTCAATAATGTAAAAATGATATATTTCAAACGAATAACAGAAACAATAATCTTTATAATTTCCAACAGTAGACATTACTTCTTTTTCTTTTACAAACAGTCTAACTTGACCGACTTTCATCCAAAGTTTATAAGTTTCGTTTTATCAATTCAACACGTAAATTTATAAGTTAAACCGATACGAAAATTAATTCGTGTCGGAAATATAATTAAAAATAAAATAAAAGTGTGGATGGTAATAGTTATAGAAGTACCAAGTTGAGGTTGTCCAAAACTAATTTACTGAAAATACTTTCTTTCTTTCTTTCTTTCCCCACCACCCCCACGAGTGTGTGCAGAGAAAATTGAGACTTCTGTTAAAAATGCTTTCCCTGTTTCTACTTCCTGCTCCAAAATTCACACACAAAACCTCTTTCAATTTCAAAATTAATTCGTGCTGCTTTTCCTGTAGCAGCACCCGCACGCACGTCTCTCTCACACAAACACACACACACACACACATCGAGAGAGAGATACCTGTTGGAGAAGACGAGAGAGAGAGAGAGAGATACCTGTTGGAGAAATAGAGAAAATTATTGGAGAAGACGAGAGAGAGAGAGAGATACCTGTTGGAGAAGACGAGAGAGGTCTATGTTTGTGTATGTGTGATATGTGTATTTGAACGACCAAATCGAGAGAGAGAGATACCTGTTGGAGAAGACGAGAGAGAGAGACAGTACCAAATCGATTTTCAGTACCAAATCGATTGTGACGGCTGAAGTGTAGGAGGTTATAAGGGTTTCGTGTTTTTCGGCGGATTTTCGGCGGAAAAATCCGCCGAAAACTTTAAAAAATTTTAAAATTTTAAATTTTTTTAGAATTTCCGCCTTTTTTAGAAGAATTATGAAAAAATTTAAATTCGGATTTCGGCGGATTTCCGACGGATTTTTTTTATTCTTTTAAAGACGAGCCGCTAAAAGTTTAAAATCATAAAAAGAAAAAACGTACAAGTTTTAGTCGGGTACATTAAAGTCCAACTGGATCCGTTAAAGCCATACTGGATCAATTAAAGCCCAACTGTATCCGTTGAAGGCCAACTATGAACCAGTCAACTACCAGTATAGCCTAACTAGGTACGTTAAAGCCCAAGTTGGTACGTTAAGGACCAACTGGATCCATTAAAGGCCAACTGGATCTGTTAAAGCCCAACTGGATCCGTTACAGCCCACCGGATCCGTTACAGCCCGACTGGATCCATTAAAGCCCAACGGTATCCATTAAAGACTAACTGGATCCATTAAAACTCAACTGTGTATGTTAAAGACCAACTGTGTAGTTAAAGCCCAACTAAATCCCTTAATGATCAACTGTATACATTAAAGCCAAACTGGGTACGTTAAAGCACAACTGGATCCATTAAGGCCTAACTGGATCCGTTAAAGCCCAACTATGTACGTTAAAACCTAACTGTATCCTTTAAAGCTCAACTAGATCCTTTAAAGACTAATTGGATCTTTTAAAGACTAACTGAATTCTTTAAATACTAGCTGGATCTGTTGAAGCCATATTGGATCCATTAAAGCCAAACTGTGTACATTAAAGCCCAACTGGGTACGTTAAAGCCCAACTGGGTATGTTAAAACCGAATGGATATGTTAATAATACCAAAAAGCAAGTATACAAATTGGTACTATGTCGCCTTTCAAGTAATAAAGTGGTAAAATACCAGATATCGTCCCACAGAGATTAGATTAAAAAGTGTAATAAAAGTATGATGAAAGATGAGATTTCAGATGACGAATTTGAAGCAATATTTTGGAAGGTTGGTTAACACACGATTACTTTAACAAGAATAAACGAAAATCAAGGGTGTAAGACTTTTGATGGTATATGGATCCAAATTCCAGTAGGTCAATGCTACAACACTTGTTATAGCATGATGCTATTTGAGTGTTGCAGCATGCTTCTGACTCTAACTAGTTTCATTATCAATTTTAAGACACGTTCCTCTCGGACTCTCACCATCCCATTATTCCAGTAGCTATGAACCATCTCATCTCTGAGCAAGATTCCAGATAAGGGAATGATAGGAATGGAGTTCTCAAAATATACGGCAAAACAAATTCTCTTCGTTAAAAGTTACTCTTTCGAAATAACCCCCGTACCTCCCAAGTTGATGTATTCCAAATAGCTTATCTCTAAGTCTATTCTATTTTAACCTTTTGAAAAAGTGACAATTTATCAAGAATGGATCATTTTAAGTGACGCAAGTAACAACTCTCGTTGCAAGTAACTCTTTCGATATTACCTCTCATGTCACTAAATTGACGTGCTATTCAATGGCCTATCTCTAGGTCCATGACACTATTACACTATCAAAATAATCATTTTGTCAAGGAGTTTTGTTATCTTGATAAAACTTGAGTTGGAATAATAAAATTTCGTTAAAGTCACAAACACCCACTTTCTTTTAGATCCACATAACCATCCTTTACCTCACACCCAAGCTAGATGATTAGCTACTCATTACAATAAAAAAATAAAAACTACTACTAAGAATTACAAAGATGAACATAATGTAAAGTGCTCTTGAAAGATAAATGACTTGAAAGTATATAAATATATATATATATATATATATGTGTGTGTGTGTGTGTGTGTGTGTGTGTGTAACTAAAAATGTAAAGACGAGAACGTAAATTACAAGGAAATGGAAATGACAAGAAAGTAAACTTGAATATAACTACAATAAACTTTAACTACTAAAATCTAGAACAAAAGAGTAAAAGGAAAGGCTAGAGATGCAAGATGAAGAAAGAAAATACAACTAAAAGAAATGTGCAGGTGGGTGCTGTTTCAATGCTGCAGCATGCATATTCAAACATGAAGATTATATATAAATGACGAAGAACACTATGAAGATCATAAGAACACAAGCATGAATTCTGGAAATTTAAGAAGGACACTGGACTGGAATAGGACCAGTTCGTGAGCTAGACAGAAAGTAAAAGATTACAATAAGCATAACAAGAATGAAAACTTTAAAGAAAAGATGAAGAACAAGATGAAGAACAAGATGAAGAACATAAACACTTAACACTTGAAATTAAAGAACTAAAGAGGATGATCGATTCCTAAGCTTGCTGCAGATTCAGATACATAATCCAAAAGATATTAAGATGATAGTTAGAGAGAAGGAGATGTCTCTTTAAGAGCAACTAAACCCTCCTTTTATAACCAAAGGGAGTGGCAAAGTTGTAAATTAAGGAGAATCTAATTGGACTTACCTAGTCTAATGCCTACTAGAGCTACCAAAGCTTGTCCCAAATTAACCAACATATTACAAACCAGATTAACTAATGTTTAGAGGTTACAATCAGATCAGTTCCATGCCAAAAATCAGATTATGCTCCATCCTCTTTGATTCTTTCATCCAAAACCATCAGCTCCATGTTGTTTTCATGTTGCAGCATGCCCTGTGTCCAAATAGATTTTCAAAAGATAACCAAAATTAGCCCACAATCTTAATAGAACAAGTAAACCACACAATTTAAGCTCCAAGACACAATAAATGGAAAATAAGATAGAAAATGACTCAAAGTGGGATTTGAAAATGAAAAATCCTATCTAAAAGATTAAAAGAAATGTGCTTAAGTACTCAAAATTGAGTACTTATCACCACCCCAAACTAAAAACTTTGCTTGTCCCCAAGCAATAAAAAGAACAAAAGAAAAGAACAAAATAGAAGATACTAAATGTGAAAGTTTTGCATTGGAATACATTACGTGTATATCATGAGTTTGAGCATGCCAAGTCTATATCATATAGCCTTTCATAAATCCAAAGTAACCAACAATCTCATCTTATGTGCTTTGACATGAACCATATGCTAGCCTTATATTCTTTTTGTTATGGACACACATCCTACATCACACCTCTTTCATGGATTTGAGTGTATGGGTTTCTCTCTTTTGGCTCTTTCTTTTCTCTCCATGCCTTTTCTCACACATGTACCAACACTTGAAATTTTTTCAATATTTTGTGCATTTTATGTTGGTACATACACCAGCCCCTATAGGACTTTTGTGGTGCTAGAATGCCACTTTTCATGGCTTTTCTTGTGCCATATTAGACACCCCCACCCCAAACTAAGAATTCTGCAATGTCCTCATTGTAGGAAGGAAAAGTGTTTTGTCTTTGATATTTGGGTGGCTATGGTGCAAGAAAAGTATATATGCTATTGAGTGTGATATGTGTAGAATGTGGTTCAAAATGTGTCCCAAGCAACTATTAGGCTAGTTCTAGCATGCTTTACTTCTAAAAATGAGATGTGGACTCATGAAATTATTATGGATATACAATTCAACCCATCATATCAACACATGATCCAATGCAAAATAAAACAAATCTATAAAGAGTAAAAGACTAATCCCAGACTAAAAACTAAAAATAAACAGACATGGAGAAAAAAGGATGTGATTTAAACCTGTCCTACTCAGGTTGAGTAGGCTGTTTGTGGCCAACAGAGGCTGCAAGTGATACTGCTATAAGGCTGGATGCTGCAGCACCAATGTGGGCACTCTCTTCTGCTGTCAATTTGACCTTTAAATCTGCTATCTCTTTCTTCTGTCTTTTCACCATCTTTCTCAGTTTCTTCACCTCTGCATTTTCTTTTTGTTGATCCCCTTTCTTTATGTCATCCACCATCGATTGCATCTCCACCTTGAGATCTTCCAGCCTTTCGATGAACTCATTCCTTTGTTGAAGGATTGTGTCCATCAAATTGCTATTTTGTGCAAGGACTTCCTGCATCATTCCTACAATCTCATTTGCCCCAACTCCATTCTATTTTCTGTCTCTCAGCCTCTGTACTGCCTTCATGTCCATCTGGAACCTTTCTCTTTGTTCCTTTACCACTAAATCATCAATATACCTCGGCACCCCCATCTCAGTTAGCAGTTTGGTTAACATCCCAGGGAAGTAGAATTTTCCCTTGGATTTTGATCTGGTAGAGCACTCTCTTATGCTTCTCATGATGATCCTTCCGAAGTTGATGGTTTTTCCTGTTACAAGACAATAGAGTAAAAGCATCATTTCCACAGTAATAAAGGTATCATGAGAGGTTGGTGAGATGGTGTGCCTCACAAAAATTGATCCACACATTGGAGTCAGCTGTGAGGTTTGAGGCTCTGAAGGTCCTTAGCATCAGATTTGTATGGCTTTCCCAATTAGTTTTAGGCTTTCCCAAGACTGCAACCACTTCAGCAAGGTCACTAGCAGTAGCCTTATGCACAAGTGCATAGTACTCTGTTTTCTTTGGTGGGTTGAGTTCTAGGAATTGATTGATTCTTTTGGCAGTGAGGTGGACAGTGGTTCCTCTAACATGAATCTTTGAGGCTGAAGTTACAGACATTTCACAATAGAATTCTCGAACGAGGGTGAGGTTGTAGGAATCATACACACGGCACAACTTATTGAGACCTTGGGTGTCAACTACTTGTCTGATGAAGTGGAATTCCCTTAAACTATGCTCATCTATTCCCTTCTCAGGGAAACCAATCTTGGTCTGAAATTTAGGCCACATCTTGGTTGCAGCCTTGGAACTAAACCCATTGTGAGGTGAGGTAGGCCTTGGCAACAGAGTCACAACAGGTTCCTCATTTCTCTCTTTTCTTCTCACAAATTGCTCATGCTGCAAAGATGCTGCAGCATAGCAGTTGGTGTCACTGGGTTTGGTTCCAGATGGTTCTCCCTTAGTCATCACTCTTTTGGTCCTCTCACTCTTTCTAGTCCCTTCCCTATTGGTTTTCCTGGCATAGACCTTCCCAATCTCTTTCTCTTCTTAGTTGGCTTGACTACCATTGGTTATTCTTCCTCAGTCCACACAACATCATTCTGAGGGAAATCCATAAATGGGTCCTCTTGGTTTTCACCTATATCTCTATCCACCTCCATACCCTCAATGATGGTTTCCTCATGTCTTTCTATTCCAATGTCAGCGACATGGCTCTCAACGTTCTTTCCAACAGTAAATCCCTCAAATGGGTCAAGACTCTAAACAGCGTCACCTCCATTTCTTCAACAGTTGGTCTAGGCATTGGGTTAATGGTGGTTATTTTATCAGTAGAGTTCGAGGGCCCAAAGGAGCAATCAAACTCAAACTTTCTAAAATGGCCAACATTTACCTTCGTTGAAGAGATAGGCACTCCAGACTCATGCTCCGAACATGAGGTGATCAGGCCATCGACCATAGATTTTTGAGCAGGGGAAGATACCTGAGAGTCTGCAATGGTAATGAAGTTGGGATGGAGAATAACCGCAAACGGATTACTTGCTGGAATCTCCCTTGTTGTTGGTGCTCTGTCAGAAATTTCTTCTCTTTCGGTCATTGGAGAACCCTCGATGTTAGAAGCATTAGGGAATAGGGTTTGTGGAGTGAAAATGTGGAGGAATGGACGAGCTTGTGGAGGGCTGGAGTTGTCTTCCAAAACCGCTGAAGGTAGAGGGTTGCTCGAGTGCGGGCTTTGCTCGACAGCCCTGGTTCGTGGGCTTCGTCTTCTTCCTTCGCTATTAGGGTTTCGAGCAGTGGCTTTCTTTACCTTTGCCATGATACAGGTTGAATTACTGAGAAAAGGGGAAGAAGATGGTGGTTCTTGAGAGGTTTTCGGTTTGAGAGGGAAGAAACAGGGAGTGAGAAGTGAGATATAGGAAACGGTTATGTTTCAAAAGAGGGTTTTCTGGAAATTGAAAAGACAAAAGGTGATTTGATTGTGTCCTTATTTGATTTAATTTAGGGGATGCAAGCTGGAATTTGGGTGTAAATTGGGTAAGGACCATTGGATTTTTAAGGACAAGTACTAAAAGGCATCTTTTGGAGGTTTCCTTATCATTGGAGCTATAAATTAGACATAAAGTCTAAAAGTAGCTAAAAATATGATGTCACCCAGTGTACTTTCCTTAAACAAACCCAAAAACTTGCTTCTGATATGTTCCCCAAATTTTCAGCTAGACATTCCTTTTTCTTCTTGGAGATTCAAATCTCTGGTGCTGTAGCATTGAAATAGCATCATCTTGTTTCCTCCTTTTTTTTCTAAATTAAGACTGCACACTAACAAACAGATTACACAAGACTAATAAAGAAAATTGCTAAACTAATTAAACAAAGATTATTTACACAGATTGTGGAACTTTGAGATAATTCCCATCTTTGATTGAAGCTTTTTAGCATAGAGTGACCATCTCCACAGAGCCATGCTGTGGAGATGCTACAGCATCATGGTATAGCTTTACTCTCTGGCCATTCACTTTGAACACACTGTTGTTCTCCGGATTGACTAAGTCTATAGCCCCATATGGATATACTTTGTGGATGAGAAATGGGCCCGACCATCTAGACTTAAGTTTACCTGGAAACAATTTCAGCCTAGAATTGAACAAAAGACATTTATGGCCTGCTTTCAACTCTCTGTGCCTAATCCTATTGCCATGCCATCTTTTGGTTTTCTCTTTGTATAACTTGGCATTCTCATAGGACAAGTTCCTATGTTCTTCTAGCTCACAGAGTTGTAATTTTCTCTTGTTGCCAGCCTCATCTAAGTTCATGTTTAATTCCTTTATAGCCCAATATGCTTTATGTTCAAGTTATAAAGGGAGATGACAGGCCTTTCCAAAGACTAGCTTGTATGGAGACATACCCAAAGGTGTTTTAAAAGCAGTTCTGTATGCCCATAAAACATCATCTAATTTGAAAGCCTAGTCTTTTCTATTTGGTTTAACAACTTTTTCAAGAATCCCTTTTATTTCCCTGTTTGAGAGCTCAGCCAAACCATTGGTTTGTGGGTGGTATGCAGTGGCAACCCTGTGTTTCACATGATATTTTTCAAGAACTTTACTCAAAAAATTGTTTATAAAGTGGGTACCCTCATCACTAATTAGTGCCCGGGGGGTACCAAACCTTGTAAAAATCTGTTTTTGTAAAAACTTTACAACAGTTTTAGCATCATTAGAAACACATGCCATTGCTTCTACCCATTTTGAAACATAATCAACAACAACTAAGATATATTGACAATTGTTTGAAGGAGGAAAAGGTCCCATAAAATCTATTCCCCAAACATCAAACAACTCAACTTCCAAGATCCCATTAAAAGGCATTTCATTTTTCTGAGAAATGGAACCACTTCTCTGGCATTCATTACATCTTTGAACAAAATTATGGGAATCTTTAAAGAGAGTTGGTCAATAAAATCCTGATTGAAGCACTTTAGTTGCTGTTCTTTGGCCTCCGAAATGTCCTCCATAAGCTGATTGATGGCAATGCTGTAGAATTGCTGCAGCTTCAGTTTCTGGGATACACCTTCTCAACAATTGATCTGTACCAAGTTTAAACAGAAAAGGATCATCCCACAAGTAAAATTTACAATCATGGAGAAATTTCTTAAGCATGTGATGAGTATAATCAGAAGGTACGATGCCACAGGCCAAATAATTTGCTATATCAGCAAACCATGGAAGTTGTGCCTGCACCATAAGAATCTTTTCATCAGGGAAAGTCTCAATAATGCTTCCACCTTCCCTACTTTCAACAAGTTTCTCTAACCTGGACAAATGATCAGCCACCTAGTTCTCAGTCCCCTTCCTATCAACAATCTCTAGGTCAAACTCTTGCAACAACAAAACCCATCTTATCAGCCTAGGTTTAGCATCTTTCTTTGATATCAAATATTTAATGGCAGCATGGTCGGTATGTACAATGACTTTTGCTCCCATCAAATATGATCTAAAATTTTCAAATGCAAACACCACAGCCAATAATTCTTTCTCAGTTGTTGTGTAATTAATTTGAGCTTCATTTAGGGTTTTGCTTGCATAGTGGATGGAATGAAAAATTTTCTCTTTTCTTTGACCTAACACAGCACCAACAACCCAGTCACTGGCATCACACATGATTTCAAAAGGTTTGTCCCATTCAGGAGCCACAACCACTGGTGAAGTTACCAGAGCTTTCTTCAATGTGATGAAGGCATTTCTACATTCATCATTGAAATCAAACTTTTGGTCATGTTGTAATAATAGACATAAAGGTATTGAAATTTTTGAAAAGTCTTTTATAAACCATCTATAAAATCCAGCATGGCCAAGAAAGCTCCTGATACCTTTGACAGTTGTTGGTTCAGGTAGTTTTTCAATTACTTCAAGCTTAGTTTTGTCTACCTCAACTCCTCTTTTTGAAATTAAATGACCAAGGACAATCCCTTCTGTTACCATGAAATGACATTTTTCCTAATTAAGGACCAAGTCAGTCTCCTCACACCTTTTAAGACTTTGTTTTAAATTATCCAAACACTGATCAAAAGATGAACCATAAACAGAAAAATCATCCATAAATATTTCAATGGATTTTTCAAGCATATCAGAAAATATGGACATCATGCATCTCTGAAAAGTGGCAGGAGCATTGCAAAGTCCAAAAGGCATCCTTCTGAAGGCAAAGGTGCCATAAGGACAAGTGAAGGTAGTCTTCTCCTGGTCTTCTGGTGCTATAGCTATCTGGTTGTATCCTGAGTATCCATCCAAGAAGCAGTAGTACTCTTTTCCAGCCAACCTGTCCAACATTTTATCAACAAAAGGTAAGGGAAAATGGTCCTTTTGAGTAGCCTTGTTCAGCCTACGGTAGTCCATGCAAATTCTCCATCCTGAGACTATTCTGGTAGGGATGAGTTCATTCTTGTCATTGGAAATGACAGTGATCCCTCCCTTCTTCGGTACACACTGGACTGGACTAACCCAAGAACTACTGGCTATTGGGAAAATAATTCCTGCATCTAACCATTTCAAAATTTTCTTTTTCACTACCTCTTTCATGACAGGGTTCAGTCTTCTTTGTGGCTCTATGGAAGTGAAGTTCTTGTCTTCTAAGATGATCTTATGCTAGCAAATAGAGGGACTAATCCCCTTAAGGTCAGCAATAGTCCATCCTATGGCTTTTGTGTGCAACTTCAACATATCTACTAACTTCTTTTCTTGATGTAATTCTAGGGTAGCAGAAATAATGACTGGCAATTTGCCTTCTTCCCCTAAAAAGGCATATTTCAAGTGAGATGGGAGTTGTTTCAACTCCAGGTCAGGTGGTGAGATTATTGATGGAGTAAATGACTTTTGTTCATTACTTTCCAGCAGCTCAAATGCTGCAACATCCAAAGGGACAGATTCTTTCTCCAGGGTCTTATCATCATCATCATCATCATATTCCTTGTCTAAGTCTTCTAAGGTTAGGTCCTCCTCATCCTCCTCTTCTATCCTACAAACTTGTTTGACTCCCTCCTCATGACACAAGTCCTCAATGACACCTAGGCTTGAGCAATCTTCTATATCACTAGGGTATTTCAAAGAATTGAAGACATTGAATGTGACTTTTTGGTCTTGTAGTCTCATGGTCAACTCACCCTTCTGGACATCTATCAAAGTTCTACCCGTAGCTAAGAAAGGTCTTCCCAAAAGTATGGGAATATCCTTGTCAGCCTCAAAGTCTAAAATGATAAAATCAGCCGGAAAAATGAACTTGTCAACCTGGACTAACACATCTTCAATCTTACCCTTGGGATATGCAATGGTCTTATCAGCTAGAATGAGTGTAACTGTGGTAGGTATGGCCTCTCCTATACCTAAGCTTTTGAAAATGGACAATGGCATAAGGTTGACACTAGCACCTAAATCACACAGTGCTTTCCCAACCTCTTTCCCTCCTATGGAACAAGGAATGGTGAAACTCCCGGGGTCTTTTTGCTTAGGGGGAATTTTGTTGGTCAAGAGAGCACTGCAACCTTCTGTGAGGGCAACAGTCTCATATTCATTCAATTTCTTTTTCTTGCTCAGTATGTCTTTTAAAAACTTGGCATAACTGGGCATCTGCTCTATTGCTTCAACAAGAGGTATGTTGATATGCAATGCTTTGAAAACATCCAAAAATTTCTTGAATTGCAATTCCTCCTTCTCATTCCTTAACCTTTGGGGGTAAGGAATGTAAGGGGGAACTGGTTTGATAACAGCTTGGTTTGATTGTTTTGAGCAAGATGGATCCAATATGCTTTTGGTCTTGGCCTCATTGGGTGGAATCACAACTGTGGTCTTTGGATTAGTCAAAGAAGGACTTGAACTTGTGATCTTAGGATCTTGATTTTCAATTTGAGCTTCTGGTATTGGAATTACAGGAATCTCTGGATCAGGAATGGACTTGGGTGTTTTTTCAAAATCTGTTTTGGTTGTTGGTCCAGATTCCTTTTCTACAGATTCAGGTAATTCTTTACCACTCCTAAGTGTGACATCTTTCACATGTTCCTTTCCAGAAGCCTTGGGTAATTCTGTATTACTAGGCAAAGTGCCTGAGGCTCTGTTGTTCTGATTAAGTGCAATTTGACTGACTTGTGTTTCCAAACTCCGGAGAGTTGCTTGTGTCTGAGTCATAAATCCTCTCATCATTGCTTCAAGAGAGAGATTTGAGTCATCATGTGGAGGTGCATGATGTTGATTTTGAAAAGGTGGTTGAGTGTGCTGATTGTTTTGAAAACCTTGATTACGATTATTCTGATGATGATTATTTTGAAAATTTTCCTTGAACTGGTTTTGAGAACTGCTTGCTTGATTTTGAAAATTGGAGTTCCCTTGATTTTGAAAATTGGAGTTCCCTCGATGCTTTGGTACTGGTGGATTCAAACATGGAATGTTCCAAGAGAAGTTTGGGTGCTGTCTCCAGCTTGCATTGTAATGGTTGGAGTGGGGAGCAGGTCTGTTTTGAACAAAATTTACAGATTCAGAATTATGCAGACAGTTTTCATAAGAATGCTCTCCCCCACAACACACACATTGCACAGAAAGAACTGCTGAAGCAGGTGTAGGGACAGTCGTCTGTGCTCCTTGACCAGAAGTTAGATTTTTAAGCATGTTGGTCATGGAAGCAAGCTGAGCTGTCAATGCAGTATATGCATCCACATCATGCATTCTAGCAGTTTTCCTTTGAGTTTGGGCCCTTGGATCAGCCCAGTGTCCATTGTTTGTTGAAATCTTTTCAAGAATCTCATACCCGGCATTGTAGGTATTTGAAGTAAAAGCCCCTCCTGAAGTCGCATCGAGCATCTGTTTTGCATTAGGAACAAGCCCATTGTAAAACGTCTCTAGTTGAATACAGTAGGGAATGCCATGATGAGGGCATTTTCTCAACAATTCTTTAAATCTTTCCCATGCATCTGGAATAGCCTCATCATCCATTTGTTTAAACATGCAAATCTCATTTCTGGATTTAGCATTCCGGGTAGGTGGAAAATATTTTCGCAAAAATTTTTCAGCCATATCACTCCATGATGGTACTGAACCTGGTGCTAATGAATTAAACCAAACTTTTGCCCTATCCCTTAAAGAAAATGGGAATAAAGTGAGCCTTAATGCATCAGCAGATACTCCCGGGATTAGAAAAACATCGGTGATTTCCATAAAAGCAAGTATACAAATTGGTACTATGTCGCCTTTCAAGTAATAAAGTGGTAAAATACCAGATATCGTCCCACGAAGATTGGATTAAAAAGTGTAATAAAAGTATGATGAAAGATGAGATTTCAGATGACGAATTTGAAGCAATATTTTGGAAGGTTGGTTAACACACGATTACTTTAACAAGAATAAACGAAAAGCAAGGGTGTAAGACTTTTGATGGCATATGGATCCAAATTCCAGTAGGTCAATGCTACAACACTTGTTATAGCATGATGCTATTTGAGTGTTGCAGCATGCTTCTGACTCTAACTAGTTTCATTATCAATTTTAAGACACGTTCCTCTCGGACTCTCACCATCCCATTATTCCAGTAGCTATGAACCATCTCATCTCTGAGCAAGATTCCAGATAAGGGAATGATAGGAATGGAGTTCTCAAAATATACGGCAAAACAAATTCTCTTCGTTAAAAGTTACTCTTTCGAAATAACCCCCGTACCTCCCAAGTTGATGTATTCCAAATAGCTTATCTCTAAGTCTATTCTATTTTAACCTTTTGAAAAAGTGACAATTTATCAAGAATGGATCATTTTAAGTGACGCAAGTAACAACTCTCGTTGCAAGTAACTCTTTCGATATTACCTCTCATGTCACTAAATTGACGTGCTATTCAATGGCCTATCTCTAGGTCCATGACACTATTACACTATCAAAATAATCATTTTGTCAAGGAGTTTTGTTATCTTGATAAAACTTGAGTTGGAATAATAAAATTTCGTTAAAGTCACAAACACCCACTTTCTTTTAGATCCACATAACCATCCTTTACCTCACACCCAAGCTAGATGATTAGCTACTCATTACAATAAAAAAATAAAAACTACTACTAAGAATTACAAAGATGAACATAATGTAAAGTGCTCTTGAAAGATAAATCACTTGAAATATATAAATATATATATATATATATGGTGCATTTCTTTTGCAAACCAAGCAATTTGTACAAACTATGCAAACCAATCTTAGCCGTTCATCAAGTCTAATGAATATATGATTTTATTATGTTTCCTAATTTAAAATCATGATTATAATGAATAAACTTAACATTTTCCATATATATCACAATCATTATTAATGAATCATACTCATTATCCATAAATATATCTATTGTTTCCTAATATAGTGGTTTGCATAGTTTGTACAAATTGTTTGGTTTGCAAAAGAAACGCACCCTATATATATATATATACGTGTGTGTGTGTGTGTGTGTGTAACTAAAAATGTAAAGACGAGAACGTAAATTACAAGGAAATGGAAATGACAAGAAAGTAAACTTGAATATAACTACAATAAACTTTAACTACTAAAATCTAGAACAAAAGAGTAAAAGGAAAGGCTAGAGATGCAAGATGAAGAAAGAAAATACAACTAAAAGAAATGTGCAGGTGGGTGCTGTTTCAATGCTGCAGCATGCATATTCAAACATGAAGATTATATATAAATGACGAAGAACATTATGAAGATCATAAGAACACAAGCATGAATTCTGGAAATTTAAGAAGGACACTGGACTGGAATAGGACCAGTTCGTGAGCTAGACAGAAAGTAAAAGATTACAATAAGCATAACAAGAATGAAAACTTTAAAGAAAAGATGAAGAACAAGATGAAGAACATAAACACTTAACACTTGAAATTAAAGAACTAAAGAGGATGATCGATTCCTAAGCTTGCTGCAGATTCAGATACATAATCGAAAAGATATTAAGATGATAGTTAGAGAGAAGGAGATGTCTCCTTAAGAGCAACTAAACCCTCCTTTTATAACCAAAGGGAGTGGCAAAGTTGTAAATTAAGGAGAATCTAATTGTACTTACCTAGTCTAATGCCTACTAGAGCTACCAAAGCTTGTCCCAAATTAACCAACATATTACAAACCAGATTAACTAATGTTTAGAGGTTACAATCAGATCAGTTCCATGCCAAAAATCAGATTATGCTCCATCCTCTTTGATTCTTTCATCCAAAACCATCAGCTCCATGTTGTTTTCATGTTGCAGCATGCCCTGTGTCCAAATAGATTTTCAAAAGATAACCAAAATTAGCCCACAATCTTAATAGAACAAGTAAACCACACAATTTAAGCTCCAAGACACAATAAATGGAAAATAAGATAGAAAATGACTCAAAGTGGGATTTGAAAATGAAAAATCCTATCTAAAAGATTAAAAGAAATGTGCTGGAGTACTCAAAATTGAGTACTTATCACCTTCATGCATGACAACATAATACTTTTAATCATTTTACACATTTGAAAATTTAATAAGTACCACATTATAAAACAAGCTTGAGTATACACGACACTACACCGAAATAATTGGATAGACATTCACAACGATCTCGAGGATTGTAACATCCGTAAATTCCTAATGAACAGTTTATGATCATTCAAGGAAAACAGTCAGCGATCGGTCGAGAGAAACGGTCGGCTAATGGTTTAACTCGAAGGGTGAGAAGATGCATCAGGTGACACGCGCAGCTTGGCCCGCGGCTAAACCCGCGTAACTCACTGTTGTCCACGGCTCAGGGACAAGCACGACTTTAAATCCAAATTTTACTGTTGTCAAGGCTGCAGGAGCTGTCTGATCGAATTTAACCCAAATTTTAGAGTTTTCTCTCATTGTTACCTCCCCTCTCCATTTCTCTCTTCCTTAGGTCGATTTTGGGAGACTACATATCATCTTTGAGAGCTTGTTATGGTATGGATCTACAATAAAAGATCAAGGAATTGGTGATTTGAGGCTTAACTATGGAAGCAATGAAAGATTTCGTTGGAAAGGTGGTTGGATGACCTCAAGTTTCGGGTAAGGTAAATCTCTTGTTTAATCCAAGATTTAGTGTAAGGGTCTTTGTAGATCTAAAGGTTCCATTTTTTGGTGGTTCATCTCTTTTAGATTTGGAGAAATGGGTTAGTTAGAAACCCTAGCTCAATGTTGAAGATGACTTGTTGATGGTGAAAGCTTCATCCTTGGAGGCTAAGGATTTGGGTTTGGAACCGAGGTTTAACTTAACCTAGCGAGGTGAGTTCAAGTTGCTTTGTGAAAACTATGTACATGCCAAAATGAGTATTTTGAAGTAAAAATATGCTTTACTTGGTATTTGTCAATGTGTTGGGTATTTTGATAAGTTTTCATATTTGATAAACTTGGGTTGTTTTAGTCTCACAAAATGCCCATATTTGGTATTTGGATATCTTGATAAGTATTAGCATGATTTATGCATTTTTGGTGATTTTTGTACAAATGAAGTCTAATTCATGATATACGCATTTTGGTGTATTTGAGCTCATAAACCATTTGGAAAATCTTTGGTCCCAATACGTGAGGAGTTTTGGGTTAATCCCATCTTTGAGGTATGTGTATGCATAAACGCTGTCTAAATGCATTTTTCTATTTTGGGGACCGATATTTGTTGGTTAAGTGGATTTTGAGCATTTGAGCTCGGTTTAGACTTAAAAGGGAATCTTGAGGATATTTGTCCAGTTTTAATGGCTCAATGTAGAGCCCAATTTATTATTTACATATTAATGCACCTTGTTGCATATTGATGATAATTACATGCTCGAGTGCATGGGTCATTCATGTGTAGTCATGTAATATTAGACTGTGTTGCATTGGATCCATAGGCATGTAAGTCAGTCTTATTTGATGGTCAAATGGGTAGTACGGGGTTGGACTCTGGGACCCATGTTGTATGACCTTAACCTTTCAAGTGTACACTAGGAGGACTGAGTCTGGTTGAGTTATCATGAGCTAGAGGGGCGATTTCTATATTTGGGGCCTCCGCCATGTCGGGGCAATGCCATGGTTGTAACTCCCGACTGTGCCGAACCTTTGGCGGTATTCATGGTAATATTCGCTAAGGTCAGTTGTCTCTTTGGGTGTAGCTTGAAGGGAGTCGTAGGGACACTTGGGCTTTCATGTCGTGAAGTGTCATACGATTAACGTTGTATGAGTGACATACTTTTGTGTTCCTCCACTCTCAATGGATACGGGTCTCCCCCGTTGTCGGCCCGCAATATTTTGGATATTTAATTGTCTATGCTTTAATATTTGGATTTTATTCCATTTTATGGTCGCGTGAGTATTGAATTTCAGTTCAATGTTTTCGATGACATATCATATTTATATGGATTGTTTTCCATTATTTAAAGGTCGAGTATTATGCCCCACCCGTGTTTTTTGGTGTTTTGGAATATGAAGTGTTATTCACGTTTTCACAAATTGGGTGTCGAATTATAATCCCGTTTTGAGTGAGTTATGAGTTGCATCATTTTATAAAGAATGTTTGTATTGGAGCGTTGTCTTTAAAGATGCATATTATGGGAAAACGAGTCGTTTCCATTTCTAAAGTAAACCATTTTGAAAGATCTTGATTCGAACTGAATTTCTTTCTTTTAAAGATATATATATATATATATATATATATATATATATATATTTATACTACCTTAATATACATTTACATCAAATGTCTTAAACACAACTCTTTAAGCATATAGTACAAGACTTTAAAGCATAAAAATCAAAAAACTCTTAATTACAACTTATTATGAAAATGTACAAGTTGAAAACCTTTTGTGTCTGACCCATACCTGCAACCATGCTTTCTCACCTCTCCTTCTATGGTTCTACCTCTTCACACGTCTAAGACCATACCTTTCTTCCTGATATGGAAGATTTCATACGCTTTCTTCTACCATCCAATACCGAAACGTGCATATAAACAGTTGAGATGGAGATGTTGAATTTGATGTTGCATATAAACAGTTGTGAGATGAAGACAGATTCCACATCGAGCCCTAAATCATCTTTGAAACTTGAAAGCTCTCCAACCACCATCTGAACATCGTGCCCTTTAAGGTGTTCATTACATCTCTCACGTGAAGTTCAAAATGGAAATCGAAAACCCTTAATTAAGAAGCATATTCATTTGGTGGTTTGATTATTTCTAAAGTTTGCTGAAACGGTAAAATGTCAAAATGATTTCAGTTCAAGTAGTATATTTGTCATTATTAGCTTCAATTTTTTAATTCTACATTCATTCTGATTGCAACTTCATTGACAATCGATTCATCCACTTCATTATAAAAGTTGAAAAGGGGGTGAAGAGATACGTTGAGATCCAGGCTTGTTGATACAAGACAACCACTACAAAATGCTTATCATTGTACATTATTATACTTTTATAGATTGCATTTAGAGGAATCAAAGTGTGCAACTTAAAACTCTAAGGTATCATTATGTGTCCTCTACTTCTGTTTCCGTTCATTTTTAGGGATATGGAGGAAGTAACATTATTTATGTGAAAAAGTATAATGGGTCAGTTTACTAAACGCTTACCCGGTAAGTGCTTATCGATATCACTTACCTTAATCGATTGAACTTGACAGGACCAATAATCTTACCCGGTCAGTATAAAGTATAGCAAGGACCAAGAGTCTTACTTGGTAAGTTCGGGGGGAACCACTCTTACCTGGTAAGCCCTTACCAGGTTTAAGATGCTTACCAACATCCCATTTTGATGGCCAATGACGTTATTTGATAAGGTAAGTGATGGCGATGTCTATTGCCGAGATAAATCAAAAGTGAGACATTGAGTGTTTTGTTGTTTAACACTTATCTAAGGTATGAAAATTATTTTTTTTCCCGATTCAATAGTTATCGCATAAACAATTATTTACATGGTAATTATTACCGGTAACAACTTCCTAGAAAACATTCAGGTAAACAACGTTTTTGGCTACACTTATTCAGACTAAACTTGTTATAGTGACTGCGTGTTTATCAAATTTGTGCTAAACAACCCTTTAGAGTTCTAATAGCCATTTAGGATTGGTTGCATGATCTATTGCATCCATTACCTTTCATCTTGGGGTTTGATACAGGGGCTAAGCTACCTTTGTATGATTTTCCAAAATCCAACAAGGTTGATTCATGCGACAAAAAAGTGTTCCCTTTTCCCTTCTTGGACTCCCTTCTTGACAAGCATTTCTTCATTCATCATTTCCTTTTTATGGAAAGCTAACCTATGGAAATTAGATCCAAGACTTCTTATTCATGAAGAAAGGTGGTAACATAAGCCACAAAAACATTCCAATGTTACTGTTGTTGCCATGGCCGTCCACAACCAAATGTCAATAACACCACCACAACTCTCACCTCATTTCTTCCGAAACACCACCACAACTACTCCAACAACCATGGTATTGCACTTTCTTGGTCTTTAATTTTGATCTAGACATTCATTGCATTTTATGGCCTTAGGGGTGTTTCTCATTCATTCGACGTAGATTTTATATGATAATCGACGAAACTTCCATAAGTTAGACCGTTTATCGTCTATAGCGTCATCGCCACGAAATCAGTGAATATTGGTAGAGCTTGCAAATTTGTAAATCTGTATATATGTGCGTATTCACATGTAGTTGTTATTTCTAATTTTTTACATTGGTGTAATCTAATGATCTCAAAACAGAAACAGGTTTTTCAGCAAAACTTTTTTTTTTTTGCTCTTGAGGTGGAAAATCAAAGTTTCACTTTAGTTTATAAGGCAAATTAGGCTTCAATCCTTTCAATATGAAGTACTGGTATGGAGCCTAATTCGGACTAAATGTCATAGTAGAACCTTTCATTTAAACATAGATTCTACATTATAACACCCGTTCTTTAGCAGTTTGTTTGATATTTTGAGTCAAAATCGACAACGCAATAGACTGTATCTATGTTGGCTAACTTATGGTCTCACAAATCTGAGATACTGCTAAACAAGAACGATTTTAGAGCCTTGAGGTCGCGTTTTATCGTGGTGCATATTGTTGTGTCTTTGGGTATCATGTGAATGTGCATAAGTTATTTGATTTATACTCGGTCATTTATCTTACCGGCTAAACATAGAAAGGGCCAAGAATCTTACCTCGTAAGAGCGATGACAAAGATTGAGAGTTTTACCCGGTAAGTGAGGGTTACGACTCTTACCAGTAAATCCTTACCGCGTTTTGTTGCATACAGTACCATCTTGATGGAGTAAAGTAAGTTAGAGTATTGACTCTTGCCGACAAGTGCTTACCGGTAAATGTTTGGGTAAACGGCCCATCATCTCGGAACTTCTTCACTTTAAGCATTATTGATTGATAATGCTACATCATCTCCCTGTCCATCTTCTATGTTTGTAACCTGAGTTCTAAAAGATTGTTTATTAATTTTAATAATAATGTTATGAATAGAAGATTGTACGCTCACTTTTTGTTGGTTCAAAATTTGTTATGTTTACCCTTTCCCTTGCTGGATTACTTCACTTCTAATTTGGCTACCGCATAAACTAATTCTTGGGTTTTAGTTTGCATACATACAGGTTGTTGGTTACTCCAAATGAAAATATATGGCCATGAGTGAGCAAACTAGAAGACCGACATGACTCGTGAATCTCTCCAATGGAAAACCAAGCTAATTTCAACATTTGTCTCAAATCTAGATGTAGAAGTCCTCGATCTCTTTTCAATAAGTAAAGAATTCGACTTGATATTTGAATCCAAAAAACCAATTTGATATTGGTGTATCTTGTCATCATTATATTCTTGTTACTTGTTGTGTAGTAAATGTTGGAGTATCAAGTATGAACCATCAAAAAGGATTTTTGCAAAGAAAGCAATTGAACATCCATATTTTGATTCTGGACAAGACCTATACGTGAAAATTTTCGAATTTGTTGCTTGACTGAGCAAAGTTAACCACCTTCTGTATGCTACCCAAACTTAACTTCTAAATTTGTCACACACTTTTTCAAAATCTAATGCAAAGCAATACATGTTTCATCTACAAGGAGAAATTGTTCACATTGATCCCCGTTATCAATTTTTCGTATATTGATACTACTACTAGAATTAATTGTGATTAAATGTTGAACGGTTAAAATGTGACTAAAGGACCACACTTGGCTTTACCCTTTGGCCATTGGAAATTTTCCTGGCTGTTCTCGTGGCTCCTTGGAATTAGTTGATGTGTGTATAAACTGGTCTGGACATCCATTGTTAAAAGAAAACGATCATATGAATTTAAGTTGTGACTATAATTGATGTATTCCTGCTTCCCATCATTAGACATATGATCGGTTCTTAAATTTGGACATGTGAATTTTTCATGCTTCCATTCATTCAACATGTGAAATTTTCATTTTTGGATTTACGATATATTATGTTGCATTGCGGAAAACGCTTCATACGACATGTGAAACACCAAGTATTTCAAATATATCTTGCAAAAATTTGATATCTAAAAATTGAATTTATCTAGGTAAAATTTTTGCATCCCACCGCATTGCGCGGGTAGACAACTAGTACATATATATATATATATATATATATATTCATGTTAAAACTCTTGAGCTCACTAGGCGTTAAGTCTAACCTTTTTATTTGTCGGCATGTGCATCAGGTTCCAGTTAGGTTTTGGTTCTAGCAGTGCTTTGAGGAGATTAACTCTAGATTTAAACGTGGGTAAGTTGTTTGATGAAGTCTTCCGTAGTTGGAGATAGTGACTGTTATGGAGTTGTAGTAACATCCGTACCTATTATAGATCGTGTATAGGAATTGAATGGTGTTTATTGAAGTTAAACCTTAATTGTTGTTGTAGTTGATTCAGTTATCGATGTACTTAGAAAATTTTAATTAGTTGCTATTTCTAGATTTGAGGGTGTTACAAGGATCGTTCACACTCAACCCCACGATAAAATAAACCTTATCCAACCAAAATCGATGTTGGCACAAATGAAAATATTTTCAATGAAACTTTACTCATGCGCTTTATAAAAATACGGCAAAATTACTTACACTGAGCGAGTCAGTCGACTCTCACCCTAATTGGCATGACAACAACATGTTCATACCAATTTCACTTGTAAAACCATGCGATCAAATATTGTCATGATTTCTACAACAAAGGTTAACTCCTTTATAAAAGAAGTGAAATAATTCTCCAATCACCAAGTTCAAAATTTATCACACAACGCAAATAAACTTGTCTTTCGATCCAAACACATGTTTGCACGCGTTAACTCATTTTCAAAACGATAAACTCACAAGGAACACACACACACACACATATATTATGACATGAAGGACTCATGTAACTTGTTCGAAAACACAATACATGATACTCATTTTACATTGAATGATATTCACTCTAGCAAGGTCAACCGTCTGAACTCACAATAATTTATCATAGACTTTCTACTTCCGACCAACCAGTCAGGTTCCTCACATTTGCAACAACCTTTGGCACCAGTGCTTCCCAACATACTTGTATGTCTAACTACACAATTACCACCGTGACTAATGATTTGCAAATCATGCGTCTTCACTTTGACCCAAATAGGCTAACCGACAATAGCCCCTTTTTCATCATATCCTTACCCCATATTACCAATCAACACTGCTATCAATTCTCAACTACCCTTGCCACCCTTCCATTAACTAAAGAGTCAAAAGGCTCATTTCTATAACTCGATTCTTGGGTTGAAACTCTCAAGATCCCAATTGATCGACATAACAAATTACCATAATGGAGACTTACTAGAAACTAGAGCTTACCTCCAATCGGTTATTCTTCCCTTTTGGACCCAAGAAGTTCTTCCTCAAGTCGAAACATCCACATCCCGAACAATACTCACCCTAAAAGGTGTTTAACATTTATACCATAAACGAGCTCACACAACACACCAAAACCATGGATATCATTGAAATGTTAGAACTCACTACCCATTACCACACCCATCGATCATCTCAACAATAGTAATCGAACATAGCCATACACTTGTAAATTCATAATGGCATTGGTCAGATGAAATTCTGAATTTACCTTACATGAGAGTCCTCACTATCATCTTCATGATCCTCGATGATCAAGATCTTCCTTAATGGATTCCTATATCTCAGTTATGTCCCCCTACTCCACAGTTTAAGTTTAGTCCCATCCGGTCACCTAAATCCTTTAAACTATGGCTCTGATACTAACTATAACAACTCGAATCCAAAAACAGCTAAAATATAACATTACAACCAAAACGTTCCCAAATAAAATTTAATACATAATTCTCAACTCAAAAACCACAATAGTAATACATGACTATAACTTAGATAACCTATGTCTACCGGAACTTAGAGCTTCCACCACGTCTCTACCACAACACCACCTCCCATCTTTTCCTTGAATGAACTTCTAACTAAACCCTTACCTGAAAATGGTTTTAGTTTTTGAAAATCAAGGGTTAGACCATGAGGTCTAGCGAGTTCCCTCTAGAAACAACATTCACGCCGCAAATAGCATTTAAAACAGTTTATATGCATTTATAAACAATTCACAACATTAAAACATTAAAAGAAGGTACGACACATGTTTATGGTATACGATAAGGTCACACACACATGTGACTACGTGTCTGGATCACACTACCTTTAACTGGGACACCCCCCCCCCCATTGGTATAAACGAGACACCCCCCCCCCCCGCGCGGGTATGAGCATTTGTGGGACACGCCGACTTAAGCCATCACATACCCACTCTCAAATGTATGCATACATAACAAAGCATCTTTCATAACAATATAAAACATGAGGTTTAATAAACATTTCATGCAATAAAATATGGTCGTTAACAACGATTTGGGTAGAAAGATTCACCTGCTGCCATGCTTAAATCCTCCTCACTTACGCTTTAAATCCTTAGAATGATGACATACGATTTAAAGGCAAAAAAGTGATAAGTTGCATTGTAAGATCTCACTAACGGCTCTCAATGCCTAAGATAGATAACCCTACACGAATTTCCAATTTGACCGGTTTAGGTTCTGCCAGAGGCTTACAGACACCCCCCGACTCTCGGGTTTCCTCCCAACCGGCCTCCCCGAAAATTGTCGCACCCAGTCTCCCTGGGTTTGGCCCCATCTCCCAGGTACCGCCTTCTCGGTCTCCCCGGGTCGGCTCCTAACTCCCGGGACCACACCTTCTCGACCTCCCCGGGTTGGCTCCCGCCTCCCAGGACCAAGCCTTCCCGGTCTCCCCGGGTTGGCTCCCGACTCCCGAGTTGGCCTCCCTCGTTTCCCGAGTTTGGACTTCCCGGGTTTCACCTTAACTGGTGATTCCCCACTCACGGGGTTTTCTCTTTTACGAACAGGAAATCGATAATTAAGCCAAGGGTCTAGTTTTTTATCCATATTTGACCATTATATTGGTGGGTTAAATGACCAACTAGATCTTTGAAAAAAACCCAACATAAACAAACACTTTATTGAGAACGAACCATAGTTTATCCCCATTTGATTTTATAACCAATCAAGCATGAATCCAATCTCAATAACAAAATAAGAATTAAGATTAGGATTATGATTATGATTAGGATTAGGATTTACCTTCTTGAGGATTTGGAGTAAAGCCCTCCTTTCAATTTGCTCTTCCTTGAATTCTTCCTACTTGAACGCCTCCTCCACACAAGTCGAGCTCTATTCCTGATCACCTTAGCCTCCAAGGTTGAGAAAATGATTAGGGGAATAGGGGTATTAGGATTTTAACCCCTTTTTCAACATTTACAACTTAGCCCTTGAACTTTGGGTTTTCAACAAAATCCCACTAATCACTCTATTATTAAGGTTTAAAGTCTCGGTTATTACATGAACCATTTTCAAAGCAAAATATAAAAAATAGGGACAATAATTGTAGTTATTGAATTTTAGGGACTATTTTCATAGATGATTGTAAATAGATGGACCAAAATTGAATTTTACTCTATAATAAATTAATCTTGAGGATTTAAAAAACTGATAACTTCATATTGCTATGCTTGATAAAGTTAAGAGTAAACTACAATTTTAGTGTTTGTGGTTTGTTTATAAATATTTTCATCCTTGGTTTTTAATGATTACTGTAGTTTTTATTTCGATTCGTTTTTTATTCTTAAATTAACTCCGTCAAAAAGTATTCATTAAGTGAGGGGCATTATAGTATTTTTATTATTTTTTGAGTATTTCTTTTTCAAATGTTGACATGTTTTTGTAATACCTTTCCCCCATTTCCCAATGTTGACATGTTTTTGTCAAAGTTTAAAATGGTATATATAGAATTATTAATCGGGAAATTAATTAAAATACCCGTATTTCGATCATTTATTACCAATATGCCCCAAATCTCTCTCATTTTGCCGAAATACCCCTTTTTTCCAGGATCCGTGGCCGGGATTCTTACCAATCCCGGGGTTACATTCAAAGATGACGTGAATAGTGAAATCTCGACGTTAGGCCGGGATGAATAGTTCAATCCCGGCGTTAGTCCGGGATGGGGGTCGGGATGGGAGCCGGGGTATGGGCCGGGATGGGGGCCGGGATGGGAGCCGGGATTGGGTAATTTAGGGTTAGGGTTTGAGAAAAAGAGGGTTCCTTTGGTCTTATGATTTCATGTGATTTCAATAATTCATACAATAATTATATTTGGGTCTACTGTTTACGTTGACTTAGTTTACTGTTTTTTCCACTTTGTCATTCAATAATTCATCTTCGGCTATAAATTTTGCGTTTAAAGATCAGTATAATGCAAGGCATTCATCAGATCCATTGCATTTTTCTTTCTTTCTCTCAACTTTCATTGTTTGAATTGCTTCATTTTTCATACAATTGGAAAGATGAGTTCACCTGTTGTAAAAGCTAAGCTCTATTTATGTTTCGATGGTCAGTGGGTTCAAAACAACAATGAGTGGGATTATATTGGGTACACAAAGCATGGTGTACAGATTCCAGTAATCTATACATATAAGAGGTTTCTTCATTATGCCATGGGAAAATGTGGAATCAAAGATTCTGCTACTTGCAAGTTGGTGTTCAAACATGAAGATCGCTCACTAGTGGAGCTAAACAACGATGAACTAATCCTTGGTTTTATGCAAATTGCAGTCGATTCAGAAACACCTCCAAAAGTATTTGTGTATGAGGCAACATTGATGTGCGACGAAGGTGATGACGAAGATGATGCCGGAGGTGATGACGAAATCCATCTCGGTGGTAGTCAACAGGAGCCTGATTCTCAATTTCAGGCATCCTACGACACCACACTTTATTCTGATCATTCATATCATCCTTACGACTCTTATCCCGATGTTGTTCCGGAGACACAACTAGAAGAAGAACAACAAGCAGAGGAAGAAGAGGAAGAAGAAGAAGAAGAAGAAGAAGAAGAAGAAGAAGAAGAAGAAGAAGAAGAAGAAGAAAGACGGTTTGCTGGAGTTGCTCATGACGAAACCCATGTTTTCACAACGGGTATATCTGATCTGGACAGATCAAATACCGATACCAATGAGGACGAAGAAGAAGAAACATATACCCCTAGCAATAAATCACTTGGTGAGTATAACGATTATTTTGATATGCCTCTTTCCCTTCCAAACCCGGAGACCAATTTACCACCCTACCAACCCGTACCTTACAATCGCGGTACAAGCATACATGAAGGACAACTATTTGATACTAAGGAGGAAATGGCCATACAGCTCGGAATTAAGTTCTTGGAAGAGGGTTTTGTGTTTAGAACAGATAAATCCGACAATAGCAGATACGTGGCTGTCTGTGAGCAAGAAAATTGTAAGTGGCGTATGTCGGCAAAGTCCGTGGGCCCAAAAGGAGGGATGTTTGTCGTTAGGAAACTGAACGACGTGCACACTTGTTCCAGGACGCAACTGAATTCCAGACACCGACAGGCCAACAGAAGGACTTTGGGCCACATTTTGAAAGGGAAGTTTATTGACGCTAGCAGGTCATTTCGGCCGAATGACATCGTCGACGATATCAACCAGCAGTACGGGCTCAATATTGGTTACCACCAAGGATGGCGTGCGCGATGCAAGGCCCTGCTAATGGTGAGAGGCACTCCCGAGGAGTCGTACGAACGACTCCCTATGTACTTATATAATTTGGAGTTGAAGAATCCGAGTACACACACTAGAATAAAGACGGATTCGCACGGACGTTTTGAGTTTTGTTTCGTTGCTCTTGGATGTGCGGTACGTATATCAACACGCCATATCTTTACATATTATAATTTATAACAATTACAAAGTTGCTCCACGTATATGTACAATAATTGTACGTTATTTGCAGATCCGCACGTTTTTGGCAAACCTGCGTCCTGTCATCGTAATAGGCGCTGCCCATTTAAAGTATGGAACGTAATATCCTCAAATTAAGTTAAACACTAACCTGAGTGTGGCGAAGGTGTGCGGTGAGGGCCTCAAGTTCTCTTAGGCGTGTCTCGACGGACCCGTGGACGTAATCGTGCAGCGCATCGTAGCGTACCCACCTGTATTGGTATGGGTCGGGAGGTGGCGCTCCATGATGGGAGGAGCTAGGGGGAGCCTGATATCCCATGCCAACATCGTCATCTTCATCATCTTCATAATCATCGTCATCATCGTCCTCATCGTGGTCATCGTGATCAGTATCTCTTCGTCGAGACCTCTTCGTCGGTCGCCTGGCCTCCTCTCTTTCCAAATAGGCGACGCTGGATAGATACCAACGACTATGTTGTTCGGCAGTCGTAGGAGTGAGGCGCTCGAGAGTCGGATGCCTCACCTAAATATATTGTAAAACATATAAGATTTAATATGCAAGACTAAGTTAAACAGTTAATTGTTTACTTACTAAAATTAGAAATATAGTAATAGAGCGTACGTCCGAAACTGAGTTGAAGATTGCAACGCATGCAGCCTTATTCAGTACAATGTTCTGGTCCCAACGGGTTCCCCTAATGGCCCTGTCGGTGCGACTGGTGAAATGGTGACGGCAGATAGGAAACATCTCCAAGATCCAAACCTGAAATTACACAACATAGAGAAGTAAGTAAAAAAAAACGAAAGATGCCATAATATTTATGTTATACTACTTATCTAACCTTCAGAGCGTGTGCGAACCCATTCAACGTACTCTTGTTGATGTTCTTGTTCTTTTTTAAATGGCGTCTGGCGGTGGCGTGGTGTAAAGACCTGTATGTGTGGCTCCAGATGTGGCTACCCCACCGGTAGTTGTTGAATGTCACAAGGTCATCGACGACCCTAATGACAGTGTCGGTAACCAACTGACTCAGCTCACGACCCATGAACATGATTTCCAACATCACTACCAAGCAAACACGCACAACATCCTCATCAGATAGCTCCTGCATGCCGCCTCTCATCGTTTGGACGATGGTTTTCATCTTCAAATTAGCGGGGGCGTGATTAGGCCAAAGCCTCCTGACGAAGGACCCTTCCGATATGACAGGAAGGTCGAGTGTTTGTCCGAAAAGGAGTCCTGTTATAAGACAGAACTCAAGACGACCAAAGCGCATGTGGTTCCCACGCACATCGAAGTACATTTCCTCCTCATCAGCATTCATTACGTCAACCTCGAACTGTAAAAACATGTACACTAGGAGTGGGTCCTGCGCAGTATTGGAAAGCTCCAGCCATGGACCAAACGGTGTCCGTCCGAATATTTGATGTAAGTTTTGTGCCCGTTCTGGTGGACACGCTGTAAAAATATCTCTAATTTCCTTGGCGAACCCAAGGCGTGTTTTGAAAGACAGATCGACGTAATGAAAATCCTCCTACATAGTAACGAATAAAAGACAACGAATTTTGGTTATAGTTAATATTTCTGTTTTTTTACACTTGGAATTAACGCAATCTCTAAAATATTTAAAATTAACGCAACACTCTAAAATTAACGCAATCTCTCTAAATTTAACGCAATCTCTCTAAAATTAACGCAACACTCTAAAATTAACGCAACACTCTAAAATTAACGTAACCCTCTAATATTAACGCAACACTCTAAAATTAAAGCAACACTCTAAAGTTAACGCAACCTCTATATATGAAACTTTGTCTACACTTTCCAAAAATACTTATTTTAAGTTGGGTTTAAAAACTGTATCGTTATTTCATTTAATTAAATGTTTTTGGAAATATGTACCAAATAAAAAAATTTATGTAACAACCCAACCAAAGAATAGCAAGATAACAATTTAATCTTCTTATAATAATGCCAAAATGGCCCCAACCATACAATATAATAATATCAAACAACACTCTAAAATTAATGCAACACTCTAAATGAAACGCAACACTCTAAAATTAACACAATCTCTCTAAAATTAAAGCAACACTCTAAAATTAACGCAATCTCTAAAATTATCGCAACCTCTAAAATAAACGCAACACTCTAAAATATTTAAAAGTAAAACAACACTCTAAAATTAACGCAATCTCTAAAATATTTAAAATTAACGCAACACTCTAAAATTAAAGCAACACTATAAAATTAACGCAACACTCTAAAATTAACGCAATCTCTCTAAATTTAACGCAATCTCTCTAAAATTAACGCAATCTCTCTAAAATTAACGCAACACTCTAAAATTAAAGTAACACTCTAAAATTAACGCAACCTCTAAAATTAACGAAACACTCTAAAGTTAACGCAACACTCTAAAAAACACGAAATATTCTAGCATATTAACAACATAAACATAACACATAATCTCTAAAATAAACGCATAATCAAACACATAGTCTAAATAACATACAACAAATATTTTATAAAATATAAAACTACAATGGGGTTAAAAGAAAACTTACCAAAGTAAGTAGACGAGAATATCGAAGATTGCTAAAACTCCAATAACTCGAGTCGAAATCCGAGCGTGAGATGCACGAGATAGAAAAGAGAGTTAGAAGTAGAAGAGAGGAAATGGTTGTGTGGGGTGTGGTTTGAATTGGGGACCATGCTTTTATAATAATGGGGGAACATCTAAAACCTAATTTCCCTTAATCCCCCACCGTAGATTTTAATTTGATCAACACATCGCTTCATCCCGGCCCCCAACCCCGGGATATTACTGTTCATCCCGGACTAATGCCGGGATTCCTTTATTCATCCCGGCTTAACGCCGGGAAAACCACTATTCATGCCGCCGATGAAGCTAACCCCGGGATGGGTGTCAATCCCGGCCACGATCCCGGCCAAAAGGGGTATTTCGGTCACTATTCATGCCGCCGATGAAGGTAACCCCGGGATGGGTGTCAATCCCGGCCACGATCCCGGAAAAAAAGGGGTATTTCGGCAAAATGAGAGAGATTTGGGGTATTTCGGTAATACGGGATCGAAATACGGGTACTTTAATTAATTTCCCTTATATATATACACATATATATGTTTTCTATATATTATCTAATCAGATAATCTATACTATATTATAAAAGAGGTATAAAAAACTCTTAATTACAAATTTTAAGCACAAAATACAACTAATTAAAGTCAATTACTTAATTTACAATTTCATAATACATTGGTACAACTTATCTAAGCACAGTATCTCACATCATCATCTATTTGTGGAATGGATACTCATCTATTAATATAAATATTTGTTTTTTATATTTAATGGACGATTTGATCAATATTATCTACTATTATCAATATTTAATTAGTTGTATTTTGTGCTTAAAATGTTGTAATTAAGAGTTTTTTATACCTCTTTTATAATATAGTATAGATTATAAAACATTTAAGTTAAACTCTTAAAAACTAATTTTTATGCATTAGGTACCACTTATTAATGTATATTACTTAAAATCCAAAAGTACAAATTGATTAAACATAAGTACAGCTTATAAAAGCTCAATGTTTGAATTCGTGTAACTAAATGTAGATAAACACTTATTTTTATTTTCTAAAATATCTAAAATTTTTAACTATTGATATAAATAACCGATAAATATAAGAAAATTCGACATAAAACACCTTATTTTTATTTTTTATTGAAGTATGTTATCTTTTTAATTTTAAATATAAAATATCTTAACTATAGTTATCATTTAAATTAAACATTTTTTGAGCCGTAACAAAAAAATTTATTATTATTTTTTATAAAAAACCATAATTAAACTAAACTAAAATATATTTTTGTTTTAAATCTAGGTTTCTCAAAATCGTAAAATAAAATAAAAAAAGACTAATAAAAAGTATGAATAATGATCGAGGGTTCGAGTTCTAGATTTCAGAAACCCGCTGCATTGCAAGGGTACATTTCTAGTGATATTAAAAAATGTACATTACTATTAGAAGAAGAAAAATCATATAGACTATTATTACAAAAATAATTTTTGATTATATATAAAAAATATAACTTAGAAAGGTAATTTTACAACTTCATTTTAATCGTGAGTCCATAAACGTATGAATTCGTGAAATTGGGAGTAATGTGATTAGATAAATCTATAAAAGTGTAAAATCCAAAGTTAAAGCATAAAAACACAAAAGATAAAAAAACACTAATTAAAAAATTAATTTTTTAAAAAAGTCACATCTTACAAAAAAAACACGCGTTGCAGTGCGCCGTAAGGCGCCATGACATGAGTCATGCCTTACAATAATGCTATGGGTCATTTCGTAACGGCAGAGACGCGTCTTGCGCCATATCGCCGCCATGACATGCCTTTTTGAAAACTAGTTTTTATTAATACCATTCCCCCTAAGTAGTTACAGAAAACAGATCTCTCTCAAACACACATGCACGACAATTTCTTGGTTTCCAATTTGACATGTTTTTGTTTTTCATGTGAGTTAATCCATGTCTGTTTTTTTTGTTGTTAAACTAGATAAATTATTTTCTGTAATTTGATCACATGATATTATTCTAAAATGGAGAAATTGTTGAACTGGGATAGGAGCCTTCTGGTTAGTCCCTTCCATTCTCCCATAAACCCGATCAACAGCCTAACAACTTGCAACACAACCTCAAACTCATTCCCCCTTTTCATCTTCTTCACAACTGTTGAAAATGGAGATGGGGTTATGTCTGAAGGGGCGGGGGGGGGGGGTTTAAGGTGGGACGAAAATAGACAGAGAGGTGTGCGTCGGGGCGGTCGATGGGGATAGAGTTTGTTGGGTCATTGACCAGCATCTTCCTAAATCGAAACGTGGCGCTGGCTGCTACGCTATAAGGAAATAAAGTTACGCCTTCTCCAAAGGCAATTGTTTTTGGTGTAGTGGTAAGCGCTTGATCCTAACATGTTGTATCAGAGTAGGTCACGGGTTCGAATCCCATGGAGTGCATTTAAATGCCAAAGGCATGTTGTGCAGCCATTGACTTCTAGCGAAGATCTTATTAGTGCTGGCAGATGCTGGGGGGGGGGGATTGTTGGGTCATTGACCAGCATCTTCCTAAATCGAAACGTGGCGTTGTCTGCTACGCTATAAATAAATAATGTTGCGTCTTCTCCATCAGCAATTGCTTTTGGCATAGTGATAAGCGTTTGATCCTAACAGAGTTGATGGTAAGGATTGAAATCGGTGATAGGGAGGTGGTCTCAAAAGTTAAAAACATATACATATTAAGGGAAAACTTTGGAAAAGAAAACAGGTGCATCACGAAAAAACGAATGAAAAAATATATCAAAATAGATGCTTAATTATAGATAATAAAGTGATCGTTTTTTCCATGTAATTTGTTTGCTTTAATTTTTTTTATTATATTCACCAATTTTCAATTTAAAAAATGGTAGGTGATATATTTTTTAAAAAAAAACTAGTTATAACCACTTTTTTTAACCATATCAATTAGATCATCTCAATCTAACGGTTCACATGGGTTCTTTGGTTTTTTTTCCAGAGTTCTCTTTTGATCTTACCCATATATATATATATATATATATATATATATATATATATATATATATATATAATGTAAAATATATAATATAAAATATAGATATATCATGATTTCTTTTTAATAGAAAACTAAAAGCGTACTCGCGCAATGCAGTGAGATACATCACGATTTTAATGTTTCATTTTTTTTTGTTGATTTACAATACGATTTTGGATGATTTTGAGAAAGTGATAATGTTCTTTTTATAAATTAGTTTAATTTAGACTTAATAATATAATGTTTCTTATATAAAAAAAATTAAGTATTTTGTTAAAATTCAATGATTATCTTATATATTTTAATGACATAGAGAAAAAAATAACCAATTACATATTTAATAATATAATTAAAACAAATTTATAGTAATATAATATATTAATTAATAGTGATACATAGAAAGGTCTGCATAAAAGGAAGGTCCTGCACATACCAAATTGGTGGGTGTTAGAAGTCTGCAGTAGTAATATGTATCTTGTGCTTTGAAACTTGTAAATTAAGAGATTTTTAAAATCTTGCATAAAATGATGGTACCTTGTGTCTAATAATTTGTATTTAAGAGTTTTTTATCCGTACTTTATAATATAGTATAAATTAAAAAAGTAAAGTAAAAAGACCTTATTACCATGTAACTAAACGGACTTTCCTAATGTTGTTAGCTTCAGGAATGAAAAGTGAAACAAAATGTAAATTATAGAGACAAAAGAACAAATTTAAAAGACTAGAACGAAAATAGTTATAATTAACAAATCACAAGGACAAATTGTAATTTACTCAAAAGTTGATCAACTTTCAAATTTAAATTAGTAGGTTTTTGTTTGAACATGTATCAATTACAATGGGAAAAGTTTATGAAAACTCAACAAACTATTCTATTTTAAATGATTAAGTTTTTAAAATAATTTTTTGAATGAAAAACCATTAAATTTTTTTTATTTTGAATGATTAAGTCCTTGAATTATTTTTTGAATGAAAAAATCATTAAACTTTCTCATTTTGAATAAAAAAAACCATTAAATTTTTTCATTTTGAATGATTAAGTCTCTGAACATTTTTTTCAAAAATTATATCATCGAACTTCTAAAAATTGGTTACTTACATCATTTTAACCCAATAAAACTAACCTGTAACCGATTATCTTTTGATTCTTTCTCTTTTAATAAATAGAAAATAGATCAAAAAGAGGGAGATCGATGGCAGGGGCAACAGTGTAATATCCGGGGTTCAAATTACTCAAATTTTAGAGCTTGGGTGAATAGTGGATCAAGGCCCAAAGTTCAAGGGGCTAAGTGTAATTTAGGAATAAAAGGGTTTTAGCCCTAGGGATTCTTACCATATGTTCTTGGCGGTTGAAATGTGTAAGAGAGGGGGAAGGAAGAAACGTGAATATGATCTTGAGAAGGAAAACAAAGGAAGCTTGGATTAGAGGAGAAATTCTTCACCGGTCAATCAAGGTAAACTTCATTTCCTTCATCTATGTTCTTGAGGTTGTCTGACTATTCTTTAGTTGGGTTTTGGTATGGGATGAATGAGAATCCTCAATGTTCTTCAATAATCATTATAAATGGTTTTTGTTAGAAATGAGTTTGGTTAAGGATGACTTGATGTCCTACCCCTTTGTTCTTGGTAGTCAAAACCTATTAATTAGTGAGGTTTAGTAGTCGATTTGGGGATTTTGGGTTCGCCCTGAACCCTTAATCGCCCTCTGTGTTGGGTAGAACAGTCTACCCAGGCAAACTCGGGTGACGAGCGCCCGGTGGTGGTCGAAGTCCCGTGCAGCGGGAAGTACCGGGGGCGTCCCGGTCAGCGAGACCCCGGGGATGGTTGGCCCCGGGAGACGGGGGAGCCGGGGGGGTCGAGTAACCTGGGTCGTGACCCCGGGAGGCGGGGGAGCCCGGGGGGAGTTGGGAACCCGAGCCATGACTCGGGAAGCGGGGAGCCCGGGGGATTGTGTTACCCGGCGGGTTAACCCCGGGAGTCGGAGGCACCCGGGTGAGGGCTTTTCTGTCCAGTGTCTGTTTGGATAAATTGTTGGTCTTGGGTAGTCCAATTTGGGAACATCGCTATTTAAGTTCAAGAGAGAGTGAGAGAGAGAGAGAGAGAGAGTAATCACCTCTCATTAGTCATCTTTCCAAGGGGGTGTCTTACCGACTTATCGGTGTTATCGTAGGTTGTGAGATCGCTAGAGCACAGAATTAAGCAAGGACAAAGGTGAGTTTTTCTAATGAAATGCTTTGTGGTATTAAAGTGGTTAAATACATGTGAAAGTTACTTTAAAACATCTTTTATTGTTACTTGAGCTTTATACATGTGAGCTTTCTTTTAAACGTGGTTTATGCTTTTGATGTTGATTAAATGATGCATACATTGTGGTGAGTTGTATGGACAAAGTTGGGGGTATGGCCCGCCTGTGCTCGTACCGGGGGATGTGTCCCAGCTAAGGCAGTATGATCCAAACACACTGTTACTTTCGAGTAACGGTAGTGTGTGCCGAAAGCGAGTTTATGAAGGTGGTTATGTTTATAAAACTGAATGGGTTGAGTTTTATTATAAACTTTTCCGTATCATGTATTATTAAATGTGTTTTGAGGGGACTCACTAGACCTTCGGTCTAACCCTCGCTCTTTCAAAACTAAAAACCTTTTCAGGTCGCCGTGAGGTAGGAAGCTCGGGCAAGGGTAAGGAGAAGGTGTGATCTGGTGCCAGAGTAGAAGACCTCCTTTTAGTATATTTTTTTCCTTCTGTTCTCAGTTGTGTAATAGGTTGTCTTTCCGCAAACCTTGGGATTTTAATTGTTGACTTGGGGTCGCTTTTGGCACGAATTTTCTTATATTGATATTATGCTTAGTTAGTATTTGGTTGGGTTGTTACAATTGGTATCAGATCTAGGTTTAAGGGATCTAGGTGACCGGATGGGCCTAGACTTAAACTAGGAGAGTATAACACAACTAAGAAATAGGATGACCTTAGGAAGTCGAGTAATGGGGTAGTGAGGACTAGCATGTAAGGTAAATTTGGAATTACATATGGCCAGTGTAATTGTGAATTTACAAGTACATGTATGTGCTTAACTTGCCTTATTATGTTAGACCTGTTGTAATAAAAGTTGTTTGTTTACGTCTTATTAGTAATCATGTCTGAGTGCGTAACAAGGAGTAGATCTGTGCTGGTAGCTGAGACAGTACAAGTAAACGAAGTGATTATGGACGGACCAGTGGTTCCTCCTAGGCCGGCTGCCACTCGGGGAAAGCGTCGTGGCCGACCTAAGGGGAAAGGAAAAGCGGTCCGAAAGGCGGCTACTCAAGTAGGCGAACCAGAAACGGGAATTCAGGGGAGAAAAATGGAACGTGTTTCCCGTCGAGCAAGAAGTGTGGAAGTGGTGGCTGAGCAAGAGCCCTCTCTAAAAGAGAGTTTAGCCACGACGAGAGGAAGAGGACCGATGAGGAACCGTGCTGGAGGTTGGGCCCAATCCTTTGTTACTCAAGAGACCTTCGCTACTGAAATGGGGAAGTTTCAGGAAACTCTGCAAGCTTTATTGGCTCATCAGACTAGGGAAGCATCGGCCAGTAAGGAGAAGAGTGAAGACAAGGACACACCTGAGATGTCAGAACCGTCGGTCACTGGGATGGGCAGTCACTCGCTATCAACTCCGGTTGTAGCTGCTACTGCGTCGTCGGGGAAGGGATGTACCTACAAATCTTTTGCGGCATGCAAATCCCCTGTCTTCGAGAGGGAATGCGACCCAATTGTGGTTATCAAGTGGATCGGAGAGATGGAGTTGGCCTTCGACACCAGTAAGTGCGCTGAAGAGGAAAAGGTTGTATTTGCATTGTCCATGCTGAGAGACAATGTCATGTTTTGGTGGGAGGCAGAAATTGGAAGCAGAGGTTCGAATGCGGCCAAGTGGATGGCTTGGGAGACGTTTGTTGCCAAGTTCAAACAACAGTTTTTTCCTCTAGCAGCAGTAAAGAAAATGGAGGAGGAGTTCCTGAACCTAGTACAAGGAGATATAACGGTTCGAGAGTACACAACCAAGTTTCTCGAAAAGGCTCGTTTTGCAGAAATTTATGTACCGAATGAGGAGTGGCGAGTGGATAAGTATCTGTTTGGGCTGAGGAGTAATATCCAAGAGTTGGCAGCCACGCGAGAACCTACCACTTTTCAAGCGGCCGTCAACGCGGCGGAGATGACTGAAAAAGACAAAGCGCGTCAGATGTTGGAAAGGGGTAGTGAAAATAGGAAATGGGAAGGGCCAGTTCGTGAATCAAAGAAATTTAAGGGTGCAAGATCTGATCCGCGGGCAATGCCAAGGTTCGAGATTAAGTCGTGCAGTAAGTATAATCGGGTGTATAAGGGGGAATGCCTGATGGATCATGAAGGTTGCTTTAAATGTGGGAAGTCGGGGCATATGGATCGGGATTTTCAGGGGTCGAGGACTTGTTATCATTGTGGTTCTCCATATCACATTAAAACCGATTGTCCGCAGCTGAAGAAGGGAGCAGTCGGGGGATTAGGGGGAAAAGGAGGAGAGAGGAAGGTGGAGTCAGCTCGGGCGAGGCTTAGGGCATTTAATATGACAGCAGAGGAGGCAATGGAAACACCAGATGTGGTGATAGGTACTTTCCCTATAGACTCGATTTTTGCTAAGGTGTTGTTTGATTCGGGCACAAACCATTCGTTTGTGTCACCGAACTTTGTTCATAATTTACGTGTGAAACCCAAGAATCTCAGTCTTGGGTTTGAGGTAGAAGTAGCGGATGATAGTCGAGTCTTGGTGGGATAAGTATATGAAGGGTGTGCTATTGATATCGACGGTCATTTATTCCCTTTATGAATGTACCCAATGGGTATGGGGGAATTTGATGTCATCGTGGGGATGGATTGGTTGGCGTCTAATGATGCTCATATTATGTGTAATAAGAAGTTGATCCGAATAGCGTTGCCTGATAAGGAAGAGGTGGTAGGGTATGGAGATCGTCGGGATAGGAAGTCGTGTTTGATCTCTATGATCAAGGCTAGGCGGTGCTTAGTGAAAGGGTATGTGGGGTTCTTAGCGTATGCAGTAGACGCTAAGAAGGAGAAGAAGGGGTTGGAGTCGGTTCCGGTAGTAAGTGAATACCCGGAGGTGTTTTCGGAAGACTTGAACACTTTGCCTCCTGATCGGAAAGTGGAGTTCCGGATAGACCTGGTGCCTGGGGCGGCACCAATCGCAAGAGCACCCTACCGCTTGGCACCCGCCGAAATGAAAGAGATGATGACTCAACTGCAAGAGCTGCTCGATAAGGGGTTTATTCGTCCTAGCACATCACCGTGGGGAGCATCGGTACTATTTGTTAGGAAGAAGGACGGGTCTATGAGGATGTGCATAGACTATCACGAGCTTAATAAGGTAACAGCCAAGAACAAGTACCCGCTTCCTAGAATTGATGATCTTTTCGATCAGCTGCAAGGAGCGAGTTACTTTTCGAAGGTAGATCTGCGGTCGGGCTATCATCAGCTGAAGGTGAGAGAGGAGGATGTGCCCAAGACTGCTTTTCGTACGAGGTACGGACATTATGAGTTTTTAGTCAATGCCCTTTGGCTTGACTAACGCTCCAGCAGTATTCATAGATCTAATGAATAGAGTGTGTAGTCCGCTCTTGGACAAGTGTGTGATCGTATTTATTGATGACATACTAATTTACTCACGATCCATGAGGGAGCACGAGGCACATCTGCGATCGGTGTTGGAGTTGCTTAAGCACGAAAAGTTGTACGCCAAATTCTCAAAATGTGAATTTTGGTTAAGGGAGGTGCAATTCCTAGGACACGTGGTGTCGGAAGATGGAATTAAGGTTGATCCGACAAAGTTTGAGGCTATCAAAGGTTGGGAAACGCCGAAATCACCGTCAGAAGTAAAAAGTTTCCTTGGGTTGGCGGGTTATTACCGAAAGTTCATCCAGGACTTCTCGAGAATAGCCACACCATTAACTGCTCTAACAAGGAAAAACGTTAAGTTCGTATGGGCCGAAGCTCAAGATAATGCGTTTGGTAAACTGAAAGAAAACCTGAGTAGTGCACCCATTTTATCCCTACCCAAACAGATCTAAAGGATTCGTGATCTATAGCGATGTTTCAAAGTTGGGATTAGGGTGCGTATTAATGCAAGGAGGTAAAGTGATTGCTTATGCATCACGCCATTTGAAAGAACATGAAAAGAACTACCCGACACATGACCTGGAATTGGCAGCGGTGTTTTTTGCTTTGAAGATTTGGAGACATTACCTGTATGGGGTTAAGTGTCAGATCTATACTGACCACAAGAGCCTTCAACACCTATTCAACCAGAAAGAGTTCAATATGAGGCAACAAAGATGGATGGAACTGTTGAGCGGTTATGATTGGGAGATCCTTTACCATCCGGGTAAAGCCAACGTCGTGGCCGACGCTTTGAGTCGGAAAGAGAGTGGCGACGCAACGAAGGTAGTGACGTTTCGAGTCGAGGCAACTTCCACCTTCTTGGAGGAAGTCAAGAGTCTACAAAAGGAACCGCTCATAGAAAAGAATTTGAAGAGCGAAAGAATAATCAGAATTGTAAATTCGTTAACCATCGATAGTCGTGGAGTGAGATGTTTTGGTGATCGAGCGTGGATCCCAAAACTGGGCGATCTTCGGAAGAAGGTGTTGGAAGAAGTGCATAAGTCTCATTATTCCATTCATCCGGGAACCAACAAAATGTATCGAGACCTGAAGCAAAGCTATTGGTGGTCGGGTTTGAAGAAAGATATCGCTTACCACGTCGAGCGATGCCTGACGTGTCTAAAGGTGAAAGCGGAGCATCAAAGACCTTATGGGGAGCTTCGGCCGTTGGAAATATCAGTATGGAAGTGGGATGAGATCACGATGGACTTTGTTACCGAACTTCCGCAATCACCTAAGAGGCACGATGCCATTTGGGTGATAGTAGATCGACTCACAAAATTGGCTCATTTCCTACCGATTAAGGAGACGTCTCCGTTGGAGAAATTGGCAAAGTTGTATATAGAGGAGATAGTGTGCAGGAATGGAGTGCCGTCGTCTATAGTTTCATATCGGGATGGTCGATTCACGTCATCTTTTTTAAGAAGTCAGCAAAGAGATTTGGGTTCGCAACTCAAATTGAGTACCGCCTATCACCCTCAATCGGATGGCAAAAGTGGGAGGACCATCCAAACGCTGGAAGATATGCTTCGAGCATGTGTGATCGACTTCAAAGGTTCGTGGGAAGTTCACCTACCATTGATAGAGTTCTCCTATAATAACAATTATCGCGCCAGTATTCAAGCAGTGTCGTTCGAAGCGTTGTACGATCGCAAGTGTAGAACACCTTTGTGTTGGAACAAGGTGGGAGAACGACAATTGACAGGTCCAGAGATAATGCAAGTGACGGTTGATAAGGTGAACCAAATTCGAGAAAGGTTGAGATCGGCGCAAGACCGACAAAGGATGTACGCGAATAAGCGAAGGAAACCCATCGAATTCCAAGTGGGAGACTTGGTTATGTTAAAAGTCTCGCCTTGGAAGGGAGTAGTCCGCTTCGGAAATAAGGGTAAGTTGAGACCGAGATTTCTTGGACCGTTTACTATCCTAGAACGTGTTGGAGAAGTAGCGTACAAACTGGATTTACCCGTGGAGCTGCGAGGAAACCACTCTACGTTCCGCGTATCAAATTTGAAGAAGTGTCTGGCCGAAGCCGATGTAGTCATACCATTAGAAGAAGTGCGTGTGGATGATAAGTTAAGTTTTATAGAGGAACCGGTGGCCATTTTGGATCACAAAGTCAAGAAGCTAAGGAATAAAGAAATTCGTTTAGTAAAGGTACAGTGGAAATTCCACAAGGGACAAGAGTCAATGTTGGAAGTGGAGGCGGACATGAGGTCCCAATACCCCAGTCTGTTCATTGATGGAATTCCAAAGACGGAATTATTTTGAGGAGGGGATATTGTAATATCCTAGTTCAAATTACTCAAATTTTAAAGCTTGGGTGAATAGTGGATCAAGGCCCAAAGTTCAAGGGGTTAAGTGTAATTTAGGAATAAAAGGGTTTTAGCCCTAAGGATTCTTCCCATATGTTCTTGGCGGCTGAAAAGTGTAAGAGAGGGGTAAAGAAGAAACGTGAATACGATCTTGAAAAGGAAAACAAAGGAAGCTTCGATTAGAGGATAAATTCTTCACCGGTCGATCAAGGTAACCTTCATTTCCTTCATCTTTGTTCTTGAGGTTGGCTAACTATTCTTTAGTTGGGTTTTGGTATGGGATGGATGGATGGGAATCCTCAATGTTCTTCAATAACCGTTATAAATGGTTTTTGTTAGTAATGAGTTTGGTTAAGGATGACTTGGTCCTACACCTTTGTTCTTGGTAGTCAAAACCTATTAATTATTGAGGTTTAGTAGTCGATTTGGGGATTTTGGGTTCGCACTGAACCCTTAATCGCCCTCTGTGTTGGTAGAACAGTCTACCCGGGCGAACTCGGGAGATGAGCGTCCGATGGTAGTCGAAGTCCTGGACAGCGGGAAGTACCGGGGCGTCCCGGTCAGCGAGACCCCGGGGATGGTTGGCCTCGGGAGACGGGGGACCCTGGGGTGAGGTTCGAATAATCCGAGTCGTGACCCCGGGAGACGGGGGAGCCCGGGGGGATCGAGTAACCCGGGCCGTGACCTCGGGAGGTGGGGGAGCCCAAGGGGAGTTGGGAACCCGGGCCATGACCCGGGAGGCGGGGAGCCCGGGGGTTGTGTTACCCGACGGGTTAAACCCAGGAGTCGGAGGCACCCGGGTGAGGGATTTTCTGTCCATTGTCTCTTTGGATAAATTGTTGGTCTTGGGTAGTCCAATTTAGGAGCGTCGTTATTTAAGTTCAAGAGAGAGAGAGAGAGAGAGAGAGAGAGAGAGTGTGTGTGTGTGTGTGTGTGTGTGTGTGTGTGTGAGAGAGAGAGAGAGAGAGAGAGAGAGAGAGAGAGTAATCGCCTCTCATTAGTCATCTTTCCAAGGGATCGCTAGAGCACAAAATTAAGCAAGGACCAAAAGTGAGTTTTTCTAATGAAATGCTTTGTGGTATTAAAGTGGTTAAATACACGTGAAAGTTACTTTAAAGCATCTTTTATTTTTACTTGAGCTTTATACATGCGAGCTTTCTTTTAAATGTGGTTTATGATTTTGATGTTGATTAAATGTATGCATACATTGTGGTGAGTTGTATGGCCAATGTCGGGGGATGTGGTCCGCCTGTGCTCGTACCAGGAGGGGGTGTCCCGTTTATGCCAATTGAGGGGGTGTCCCAGTTAAGGCAGTATGATCCAGACACACTGTTACTTTCGAGTGACGGTAGTGTGTGCTGAAAGCGAGTTTATGAATGTGGTTATGTTTATAAAACTGAATGGGTTGATTTTTATTATAAACTTTTCCGTATCATGTATTTTGAACTGTGTTTTGAGAGGACTCACTAGACCTTCGGTCTAACCCTCGCTCTTTCAAAACTAAAAACCTTTTTCAGGTCGCCGTGAGGTAGGAGGCTCGGTCAAGGGTAAGGAGAAGGTGTAATTTGGTGCCAGAGTAGAAGACCTCCTTTTAGTATATTTTTTTCCTTCTGTTCTCAGTTGTGTAATAGGTTGTCTTTCCGCAAACCTTGGGATTTTAATTGTTGACTTGGGATCGTTTTTGGCACGAATTTTCTTATATTGATATTATGCTTAGTTAGTATTTGGTTGGGTTTTTACAAACAGCGTGTTAGGTGATATGGAGAACGAATAACATTCGGGCAACGGAGAGTGGTGAGACGAAGCGATACGATTGTTCGTGAGGGGTTTTAATAGCGTAGAGTATGAGAATGGTAAAATTGATTTACATTTGTTTTTACTTTAAAACCTCCATAGTCAGTTACAGGTACCTTTAAAAAAAGGTAACCAAATTTTAGATGTTCGATGGTTTATTTATTCAAAAAAATGTTTAAGGACTTGATCATTCAAAATTAGAAAGTTTAATGGTGTTTTCATTCGAAAAAATAGTTGAGGAGCTTAATTATTCAATTAATGGTTTTTTCATTCAAAAAATTAGTTCATAGACTAAATCATTCAAAACGGGATATTTTATTGGGTTTTTTTAACTTTTCCCTAAATATAAATATTAAAGGTAAACTATAATTTTGGTTCTTTGAGCAGATAAGACAAAAAAATGTATAAAAAGACATATATGCTCCATAGTTAACGGACATATTTAACGGATTTAGTGGTTAGGGACCATTTTTAAAGCAAAATGTAAACAGTATGGACAATAATTATAGTTATTGAAGTTTAAGGATCATTTTCGTAGATGGGTGCAACCCTCAGGGACCAAAATTGTAGTTTACCCTTTATTATAAGATGTTTTTTATTGTTTTATTATAGAGATTTATTTCGTAACTAGTTTTGAATGTAGAAAATTACCCTTAAGATATAGTAGAAATGTATCCGCGCAATGCAACTAGATACATCACGATTTTAATGTTTTATTTTATTTTCTGTTTTTTGTCGATTTACATTACGATTTTGGATGGTTGTGAGAGAGTGATAATGTTTTTTTTATATAAATTTGTTTAATTTAGACTTAATAATATAATGTAATTTATTTTGGTTTCATAATATAATTTTTTTTATAAAATATTATGTTAGATTTTTTTAATTATATTTTATATTTTTTATATTTAAAATTTAATTTTTATTCTATATTTAATTATGGTAAGAGTTATTTTAGGAAAGTTAAAGTGGAAAATAATTTTAGGGGAGTTAAAATGGTTAGAGATAATGATTGAAAATTAATAAATAGCATTAAATGTAGTATATATAACTTTAATGGTTGTTTTTTAAGTAATTAACATTAAATGACGGTACATTAAGTTTTAAAACTTGTTTTTAAGAGTTTTTTATGTCTTCTTTATAATATAGTATAGATAAATAATAAACGAGAGGATGTTTGGTTTATACAAATAGTATTAAATTGGTATTGTTGTTTTTTTTAGAAAATCTATTTTCAAAAGTTCTATTTAGATGTCTATGATATGACATCTTAAAAAGGCATATTTTGGATGCGATGACAACCGACTCAAGTTGTCGCGCTCCTCAAGTGGTACACACATTTTACTTTTAGGGGTTGTTTACCAAAGCTAATCCAATAAGCACTTACGACTTACGAGGTCAATTACCTTATCGAATAAGTATAGCAAGTACCGAAAATCTTACTCGGTAAGAGGCATAACAAGGACCAACATTCTTAATCGGTAAATGAGGGTGGTGACTCTTACATGGTTAGTGTTTATCGGGCAAGATCATTAACCAATATACCATTTTGATGGCTGGAAATCTTACTCGATAAGGTAAGTGAAAGTGGTGACTCTTACCAGTAACATTTATTTGGTAAACGACCCCTTGGACTCAATTAGATTTGAACACAACCTCTTAACATGCTTACTAGAGTCCCTCATTTCAATTGGTACTTTCAAGCAAGCTTTACGAAAGTAACCCCCTTTCTTTCGCTAACTCTTGCTTAAGCAGTTTCGCTTCTTTCCCAAACCCAATAGATGATATCGAGCCATTCGGCGTGTCAAGCTATAATTAGTCAATCCCTTTCGAGGTAGATCTTCTCATCTACAACAATGCCTATAGAAGCTAGGTTAGTGAAATGTAGGGGTCTCTACTCCCTAAAAAAATGGAGAGACTCCTTCGGTGATCTTCCTCCTTTTTCCCAAGATATTTTTCTTTTCAAAACCTTTCAACTCATATGAGCTTTTAAAAATTAGTTTCTAAAAATAAAAATAAAAACAAAATATTGTAAAAAAAACATATGTACAATATACATATGTACAATATACATGTCAATAGAAAAATATTCACGTTTATTTATCATAATATCGAGTTGGAGATGGTAATAACATCAACATCAAACTATAATAGAGATTAAAAATTGTATCATGTTACATCTAATATTATTATCATAAATCTAAAATTTTACGTTTTCCTAAAATGTAAAATATTCCAATTAATATATTTCCATTTATTTATATTTTTTTAAATAACGAGAGTTTCAGTAAAAGTTGCAATGAACAAAGATAATGAAACGATTTAGAAACTAATATTTTGTATGTTATTATAAGCCCTATTCGGATACAATTTTTTAGGGTCTAAAAAATCATCCAATGAAATTACAAAGTGCAAATATATCTTATTTTTCTACATTTTATTCCACGACTAAAAAGGTAGCATAAAAGTGTACACACTGAGGGGTTGTTTGTTTTTTTTAAAAAACCTCTTAATGACTCTTAAGTCTGAATCGTTCAGACCTTTATACACATCACCTCTTGTTAATCATAACTAAAATAAGACTTCAGACTTTAGACCTCTTAAAAAACAAACGGCACCTGAGTTTATGTTATTGTTACGAAAGTATGTTAAGAGAAAATACGTGTTATAAATTTTATGGTATTATAAAGGTATAGATATATTAAACTCGTATACAAATTAAATTCACTCATTCAAGTGCATTTGTATAATTCTATTAATACAATAAAACACGTAACACGAGACCAATAATTTAAAATCTTAATATTTCTTTTTAAAGATCCTAAAAATATTATTCAGATGTAAATAATTTTTAGGTTTAATTATTTAAAGAGTAAATTACGTTTTCAGTTCCTGTGGTTTGTTAAAAGTTTTTATTTTCGTTTTTATGGTTTTGAAATTACGATTTTCATGGCTATGGTTTATAATTTATTATCGTTTTTGTCCTTAAGATTTAAATTTTATTGTTTTTTTTATCCCTATGGTTAACAATTCACTTCTATTTTAGTCTTTCATGCTTAAAAGTGGTGTTTTGGTTTCAAGAACGAAAATTGAATTGAATTACAAACCATAAGAATGAAAACCAAAATTTCGAAACCATAGGGATGAAATCTACATTTTTAACAAACTATAGGGACTAAAAATGTAATTTACTCTTATTTGAAAAACACATCTTGATAAAATCTACAGTAAAAAATATATATACTATATTATAAAGATGACATAAAAAACTCTTAAAAACAAGTCTTAAAACCTAATGTATCGCTATTTAATGCTAATTACTTAAAAAACAACCATAAAAGTTGTATGTACTACATTTAATGTTATTCATTAATTTTCAATCATTATCTCTAACCATTTTAACTCCCCTAAAATCATTTCCCACTTTAACTCCCCTAAAATAACTCTCAACATATTTTGGATATAAAAAATCTAAAATATAATTAAAAAATCTTACAGAATATTTTATAAAAAATATATATATATTATTAAACCAAAATAAATTACATTATATTATTAAGTCTAAATTAAACAAATTTATATAAAAAAATCATTATCACTCTCTCACAACCATCCAAAATCGTAATGTAAATCAACAAAAAACAGAAAATAAAATGAAACATTAAAATCGTGATGTATCTAGCTGCATTACGCGAGTACATTTCTAGATATGCTCTGAAGTAGGTAAATGAGACATATCATATAAGGGGAATCTCTGACATTCAATATAAACCACACATTATTTAAATTTAGAAACATTATTTAAATTTAGAGTTAAATTAAGAAATTAGTAATTTTGAATAGAGAGAATTACACTTTTGGTCCCTGAGGTTTGGTGATTTCTTTGAAAATGAGACATGTACTTCAATAAGTCAAGTTGTAGTCCCTGAGGTTTGATTTTTTGCTTTGAAAGTGGGACCTGACCACTAACTCCGGCTATTTTCATCGTTAATGCCAAGGGTATTTTCGTCCGATCACTTTTTGTCCCATTTTTGCACTTTTTCTTTATGTTTTCTTATTTATGTAAAAGATATCAAACTCTAGGGACCAATTAGGTAATTAACTCAAATATATATATATATATATATATATATATATATATATATATATATATATATATATATATATGGGTGAGTTCAAATAAAAACTCATTTTTCATTGTACATGTGAGGACAAATCTTAATCATTGATCAAAACTTAGAAAACTAATCAATGGTTAATATATAATAAGGTTAATTGGGAAGTGATTAAAGATAAAATTGTAATTTTGAATAAACTCCTACCTTCTTTGACTTTTTATTTTTATTTTTAATTAAAAAAATTTAACTCCTTAAACTTTAAAATAATTTATCTTAAAAATTACTAATATTTTAATCAAACAAATTTCATCAAAAAAACGAGAATTTCGTGCTCTTTGACATCCATCTTGATATAGTTTTTTTTTGTTTTAACCGTTTTTTACATGAAATTCTATATACGTGTTATATTCATTATGAATATGCATGCACGTCTTCGGGTGTCCACATTCAGTATGAATAACAAAGGTGAACGTTCATCCACTATTCATGGTGAAAAATACCGTATGCAGGATGAATAATACAATATTCAGAATGTTTTCGTTTTAACCGTTTTTTACGTGAAATTCTATATATGTGTTATATTCATTATGAATATGCATGCACGTCCTTGGGTGTCCACATTCAATATGAATAACAAAGGTGAGCGTTCATTCACTAATATTCATGGAGAATAATACAGTATTCAGAATGAATAATACAATATTCAGGATGAATAATACACGAATCAATGATTCATGTATTATTTATCAAGAATCGTGTATTATTCACACTGAATATTCTATTATTCATTTTGAATGATACATTATTCATGATGAATAATATATGAATGACTCGTGAAGGTGTAGACACATGGCGCACTCTCTTTTATTTTCCCGATTCACAACCGAAATTTGGTTTAATTCATTATGAATATGTATGCGCATCCCCGGATGTCCCACATTCAGTATGAATAACAAATGTGAACATTCATTCATTATTCATGATGAATAATATAGTATTCAGGATGAATTATACAACATTCATGACGAATAATACACGAATTCATGAATCGTGAATTATTCACCCTGAATGTTATATTATTCATCCTGAATGATACATTATTCATAATGAATAACACATGAATGATCTGTGAATATGTGGAGACGTGACACACTCTCTTTTGTTCCCCGATTCACAACAGAATTACTCGATAGGTTCTCGATTCGTCTTGATGGGTGTTAGATTACGGTGCTGAAGAAACGTGATGTCTTACGACGTTGAAGAAAGTGGTGAAGAAGGTGATGTCGAGTTACATACTTACGGTGTCGAGGCGTTGTACAAACTTGAACGTACATAAATATTCATAATGAATATAACACATATATAACATTTCACGTAAAAAAAAGGTTAAAACGACAAAAAAGTATATCGAGATGGATGTCATATCGAAGAGCATGAAATTCTCGTTTTTTTATATAATTTGTTTGATTAAAGTATTAGTAATTTTTAAAATAATTTATTTTAAACTTTAATTGGGTAAAAAGTTTTTAATTAAAAATGAAAATAAAAGGTCAATTATGGTAGGCATGTATTTAAATTTTCTTCCAATTTTACCCCTAATCATTTTAAAATTAAAAACTCTATTTAATATGAGTTGTTGGATCAAAATAGATCGAGTGGCTAAGATTTGTTCTCACGTGCACAATGAAAAATGAGTTTTCATTTGAACTTTCCTCTCTCTCTCTCCCTCTCTCTCTCTCTCTCTCTCTCTCTCTCTCTCTCTCTATATATATATATATATATATATATAGGGGAGCGATCAATTGGAAACCAGTATTACATTGGAAACTTTGGAAACCGAAATCAACCAATCAGTGAATTTCTTTTTTTTAAATTGAAAATGTTATTTTTGTCTTTTACATTATTTTATAATATATATGGTAACTGTTATTATTATTATACTAATAATTATTTAATTTTAATTTAGCTTATATATGGTAATAATAATCATTGATTAATTTAAAAATGAGATATTTAATTTAGGTAAATTATTTAATTTTAATTTAGCTTATATATGGTAATAATGAAACAATAATGCTAACACGATAAAGCTGATGAATCTATTTTCATTATGAAACAATAATGCTAACACGATGAAACTGATGAATCTATTTTCATATACGGATATGCAACTGAACAGGTAATGAAACAAAAATGGGAAGTTAATAAAAATGGCACAAATTCATCATGTTTCATTATGAAACAATAATGCTAACACGATGAACCTGATGAATCTATTTTCATTATGAAACAATAATGCTAACACGATGAACCTGATGAAATATATCATCCAATGAAATATGTAATCTACAAATTCATTTTGTTTCATCACAATATTAGATTGCGTGGGAAATTTTATAATAAAATGAAATTAAAAAAATATTTTCTTACATTTTAAAAGAAAATTATTTTTTTTGCTGAAAAGACAAATACTCCTCGTTTTCATAGTAAAAAAATAACAAAATTTATATTGCGTGGGAAATTTTATTTTTGGTTTCAAGTAATATAAATAAAATAAACCTTTCATGCCATATTTGAGACACAAAATCAAAAGACATATGTACCCTTTTCATCTATTATTTTTATTTATTATTAATAAATTATTTAATTTACTACCATATATAATTCAAATGAATCTTAACCATTGATTATAAAGATCAATGGCTGAAATTTGGTTTCCAAAGTTTCCAATGAAACTTGGTTTCCAATTGATATATATATATATATATATATATATATATATATATATATATATATATATAGAGAGAGAGAGAGAGAGAGAGAGACTTGAGATCATGTGAGACCAAACTATTTCTGTGAGACCCGTGAGACCACAAAAATAACACTAAACTTTCACAACAAAAGACTGTGAAGGTATTATAAAGGTAAACCTTCACAGTGTTTTTGTTGTGAAGGTTTGTTGTTTTTCATTCCTACACAATGAATCGCTGTGAACCCAACCCTATATATATATATATATATATATATATATACACACACACACACACAATCATCGTCCCTATGTTATATATACACACATAAAACACACAGGCCTGTGAAATGGAACATTATATACATATATACAAACATTATACATATACAGAGACATACACACATACATTATCTAACCCAATCAAACATTATATACATATATATACAGAGACATCATCATTGTCCCAATGAAATTGATACATATACATATATATAGGGATCTTGAAGGTGTGGTGGGTGAAGGTTGGGGTGGTGGTTTGCAGGTTGGGGTCATGGTAGTGATGGGTCGTAGGGACCAACTAAAAGACTAAAACCCAACAATTGTTGTATGGGTACGAACCTCACCATCTTTGGGATAAAACCTCACTATCTCCGACCAAACTTCACCATCTCCGGCCAAACTTCCAGCCAAAATCGTCCCCGTGATTTGGTGACCCACCACCACCGTTAACTACACAAAATCGTCCCTACAATGTGGGGATCTGGAAGCAGTGTTGTTTTTTGAATGAAATTAATGGAAAGGTACAAGATAGTAAAACACATAGGATCTGGGAGCTTTGGCGTTGCAAAGCTTGTAAAGGATCAATGTTCTAGCGAGCTTTATGTTGTCAAGTATATCGAGAGAGGTTGGTGGGTATGATCCATGTTCGTCCCTGTAACTATTGATATATATATATATACATACACTTTTTTTGTTATGGTAATGCAATGCAAGAGTTATCTTCCCTGTGATAACACCTTCACGGCTGAAAACACCCACCGGACATCTCATCGTGACCCACCATCTTCGGTCCATTTCCGGTCGTTAACCCACCACCATCGTTACTCCGGAAGACCTTTAACCCATCACCACCATGACCCACCATCTTTCCCTTTGTTTCATCCTCTGTGGTTTGGCCCCGCTGGTTTCGATAATCCTAACGATATGTGACCTGACACCCCTTTAATGCATCACCATTGTGCCCGGCCATCTTCCTTATGGCATCGTCCCTGTGCTATCGTCCTCATGGTTTCGATGATTCATCCTTGTGACGAAGTCATTAGATGGGTTGGGGTTGTTTGTGACAAAGAGATCGACACCACCCTTCGTCTCCAGTGGTGGGTTACTATGGTCACGAGGATTCTCCGATGGTGGGTTATGATGGAGGTAGCGGAAGGGTGTTGCCGGATATGAGTTATGGAGGTGTGGAGGGGACGAATGTCATGGTCCCGGTGATATATATACACATTTATATGTATATATATAATATTACAAGTTAGCCCCTATAATTTCATTTTTTTTACAAACACTAATATGGATCTTATTGATCTCACAAATTTTAAAGTTCTCAAATAATTAAGCCTCTTGTAACAACTTAACAAGTGGTTATAAGGGATTGAAATTTGAAAATTATGATTTATAATTGAAACCCTAAGTAGTTACCCTAAGTGGCTCAAGGCGTCTTCTTCGGCCAAGCTCCGACCACCCTCTATTCACTCTCTATGCTCGATTCTCTCAGCCCCTGCACCGCCTCTAGCCTCTCTCAGTTAAGCTTGTCTCCTCCTTATCTCCAACATCTCTCATGGCAACGAACCAAGAAGTCATTGACAATCTCACATCCCTAACCAACAATCTTCAAGTAACCTAAACTCACCACTCATTCGAAGTGGAAGATGCTACGGAGATCATCGTCGTTCAATCTATGGAGAAGCTCCAACTAGAAGTCTTCACAGAATCCACTATGGTTACTAGAGTTTTTTCAAGAAAAGGTTGTTATGTCTCCTTTCTAAAAACGATTTTTTGCCGGATGTGGAAGTTTAGAGGCCCATGGCAGGTACAATCATTGGGAACCGACGACACGAGCTCATTCTTTGGTTTCCCCTTTTCAACCCCGTCGGACCAAGTTTGGGTTCTTCACAGAATGTCGTGGTGTTTTACCGACGAGTTTCTCATTGGGACGTCATGGCCTATTTCAAGCAATTGGAAGGATGCTAAACTAGACACAATACCGCTTCACTTATCTATCAACAATATTCCTCTAAGGCTCTTCACGAAAAACAATATCTCCTCTTGGATCAAAATTGTGGACCCCCATGCCGAGCTTAGATGGATAGGATCAAACCTCGAAATGATCCGTGCTAGTACCACAACCCGAGTCAACCTCCCGGTCGATAAACGACCATGTGTTAGAAACTTCAACACTTTCAAGGGATGAAAAAAATGTCTTCAATTCAAGTTTGAAAGGCTTCTGATTATTTGCTATAGATGTGGTATTTGGGGTCATGACAAGAAAGAGCGCACGAACAAACTTGTGGCAATTAGAGACCCGGATGACCTGGAAGGAAAATACATGCAACTTTTCGGTCCTTGTCTTTCCGGTAGTTACGTCGGAGATTGCTTTACACCCTTCTATGCCAAAGACGTATGGAGAGTCGAAGAGCTCAAATCTCCCAAGAAAGTAGTTATAAATATCAAAGACGTTGGTCATCCTATCGTCGGTGACAATTCCGGCAACTCTTTCCTACCGTCGACATCTCCTACCCAACAGGTATCACCACATCCTGTTTTTGAGAAAGTTAAAAGTAAGATTACTTTTTACTTTGGAAAGGTCAACCACCCTAAAATTAGTAATCATCATCTTTCACACTACATGACAAACCAATTTCTAAGAAAGTTACCATAGAAACTCCTCCATACCCTTTGGTCAATGATCTCTCTTTTGACAATCAACAATAAGGAAGGATGGTCTCAGTCGATCCTACCTGTTGTCAACATAGGTAACATCTCTCTCAAAAAGGACAAAGTGGATGGGAGAAATGACCTGTTTTCCTCTTTGGAGTCTTCCAATAGGAATACCCCTCTATGACAATTGTACCTTACCCTCATCCCTTTTACGTCTTGACCCTACCGACCTTCCACCCCTCTTGTCAAACTAAATAGATGGGCCTCCATCTTCCCACAAAATCGGTCGTACACACCCACCCACATGCAAACTTTAACGAAGAAACGTCCCATAGTACCCCCTACCCATGCAATCCGTCACCTTTTACCCCAAACCCACCAAATTGTCACTAATAAACCCCATGCAAACCACCTTATACCTCACCAAGCCATGCAAACTGCCGCTAATAATACCATGCAAATTGTCTCTACTAATCCCATGCAAATCCATGTTACCTCTAACCCACATGCCTTAGGTATCAGGTTTTCAGATTATGTCCCCACCTCTCTGACAAGAAAACGTATCTCCATCAAAGAAAAAGCCCAGAAGTTCAATGGGAAGAAAATGAGGGTGGATTTGGTGGACTTCTTTGAAACTGAAAACCAAGCCGACGGCTTCACCACCCTTTTGAAGGACGCTCTTTTGCAATCAAACACACCAGAGGCGGGACTTGTGTTGCAAGCCCACCTACACAAATGATCATCATTAGTTGGAACTGTCGATACCTCACCAACCCTCGGGCAATTTCGCTTCTTCGGGAGCTCGTTCGTAATTCTCGTCTAGGTGTACTTTTTTCTTTATGAAACCCTTGTTTCCCAAGCGAGATCGTCTAGTTTAAAATCTAGGTTGGGCTTTAATTGTTGTTTTGCGGTTGGATGTATTGGCTACCGTGGTGGCATTTGTGTTTTTTGGAATGAAAACAATCATCTTTCCCTTTTGTCCTACTCGCAAAATCATATTGATATGGATATTGTTGATACCGTGAATGGGTATTGGAGAATCACTAGGTTCTATGGGTTTCCCGAACGGAACCGACGTAGAGATTCTTGGAACCTTCTAAGAACCCTTGCAGACGTTTCCAACCGTCCTTGGGTTGTCGTGGGCGACTTTAATGACCTTCTTTCTCAAAATGAGAAACGGGGTCTCAACGAACACCCAGATTGGTGTGTCCATGGTTTTAGACACACTTTGTCGGATTGCAATTTGATAGATCTCGAGATGCATGGTTTTCCTTTCACTTGGTGTCGGCATAAAAAGAAACCAAACGAGATTTATGAGCGTCTTGACCGTGCGGTTGGAAACCATCTTTGGATTAATTTTTTCCCTGACTATCGGGTTAACAATTTCGTCGCCCCTATATCGAACCATTCCCCGATTGCCCATCATATGCAGATTTGATCCTCTTTCCTTCCTTTAAAAACTTTTCGTTTTGAAAATAAATGGCTTCAGGAGGAGACGTTTGAGAGGATCTTCATTGATGCTTGGAGAACTTCCGGCAACTCCGACATTCTTGCAAAGCTTTCCAAGCTCGCCAAAGTTCTTGACAAATGGAGAAGAAACCTTTATGCTTTGTTTAAAAATGAGATAAAGGAAACCTATTCCAAGTTGAATGCCTTTCAGATCTCGAGAGACCATAGTGCCTCGACGGCTTATGAAGAAGAAAGACATCGAATTATAGCCACGCTTGTTAAGGAGGGAGCTCATTGGCGGCAAAGAGCTAAAGCTCTTTGGCTCAAAGAGGAAGATCGGAACACAAAAAAATTTCACGCCTTTGCAAACGATGAAGGAAGATCGGAACACAAAAAAACCCAATCCTCAAGTTGAAAAATGATGAAGGCTTATGGATAAAGGACCCGGTTGAAATTCATAATCTTGTTACCGACCACTTCAATCGTACCTTCTCGATGAGTTAGGAAACCCGGATCGGATCACCAAATATGTTAACATAGACTTTCCGCCCGGGATCTTACTCGTCTCGAAGTCCCCTTCGACAAAGAGGAGTTCAAAATCGGTCTTTTTCAAATGCATCCGGACAAATCGCTGGGTCCGGACGGCTTCAACCCTCGTTTCTTCCAAAATAAATGGGATAATTTTGGTTACAAAATCTTTAACGCCGAAAAACTTTGGCTTGATAATGGGTCCTTACCGATTGGCGTTAATGACACTTTCATCACCCTCAGTCCTAAAGTTGATGACCCAATGTCGCTTAAAGATTATAGACCCATCGCGCTTTGCAACGTAATAATGAAATTGGTCACCAAATTCTTGGCTAACCGAATCAAACCTTTACTCCCTTCTATTATTTCGGCGAATCAACCGACCTTCGTTAAAGACTGCTTGATCACTAACAACATCATTATCGTCTTTGAAATGCACCATTCCATGAATCGCAATAAACGGAAGAAGTTGGGTGATGTGGCTCTAAATATTGATATTAGCAAAGCCTATGACCGTTTGAATTGGGACTTTTTGCAATATATGCTAATTGCCTTGGGGTTTCCTCCTCATTGGGTTAACATGATAATGATGAACGCCAAAACCATCAAATATTTTGTGGAAGTTAACAACGAGATTGTGGGTCCTATTTTTCCGAAAAGAGGTATCCGACAAGGAGACCCGCTCTCGCTCTATCTCTTTATTATTTGTAAGGAAGGTCTTTCGACCTACTTGAATCACAAGGATGCGGCCGACTGAATTCATGGGTGTAAAGTGGCCAAAGGAGCCCTTTCTATTTCCCACCTTTTTTTCGCGGATGATGCTTTCTTTTTTTGCAGGGCCTCGATCGATGAAATTCGACATCTTAAAGCTATGCTCACGTGTTAGGTCATTGACCAACATCTTCCTAAATCTAAACGTGGCGCTGGCTGTTACGCGATGGAAATAAGTTGTGCCTTCTCCATCAACAATTACTTTTGGCGTAGTGGTAAGCGCTTAGATCCTAACAAGTGGTATCAGAGCAAGCCATGGGTTCGAATCCCATGGAGTTCATTTTAATTCCAAGGGCATGCTGTGTAGCCATTGTCTTTTAGCGAATATCTTGTTAGTGTTGGAAGATGCTGGGGGGGGGGATTGTTGGGCCATTGACCAACATCTTCCTAAATCGAAACGTGGCGCTGCCTGCTAGGCTATATGGAAATAAGTTGCGCCTTCTCCATCAATAATTGCTTTTGACGTAGTGGTAAGCGCTTAGATCCTAACATCACGACCTACGAGGAAGCGTTGGGTCAAGCCATTAATTATGCCAAATCCTCGAAAAAATGATCAATTCCTTTTGGTGGGGCCGTAAAACCGATGGACACCTCTCCATCAATTAGCTCTCATGGGACAAGCTTTGCATCCCAAAAAAGTTTTGAGGCCTCGGTTTTCGTGATTTCACCGCTTTCAATCTTGTTATGCTCAGAAAACAAGGTTGGAGGCTTATTGCTAACCCGTCCTTTCTCATTGGGTGTCTCCTTAAAGCTAAATATTACCCGCATGAAGATTTCATGACGACTCATTTGGGAAACTCTCCCAGTTTCATTTGGAGAAGTATTTGGCATTCGCAACTCGTTCTCAAAGCGGGGCTCCGTTGGAAGATTGGTAACGATCACGCTATCAACGTTTGGAAAGACCCTTGGCTTAAAGATGATTCGTGTTTTACAATCGAATCCCCTTTTGATGCTAGTCAACCCCATTTGACTGTTCATGACCTCGTGGATCCCCTCACCCGTGGTTGGAACACAGTTTTGCTCACCCACCTATTTTCCCATCGGGATTATCTTAAAATTCTCAAGCTTCCTCCTCCATCCGACAACCGTGAGGATACTCTCATTTGGCATTGGTCTCTTGACGGAATTTATTCCGTCAATTCTAGCAATCATACTATCACAGAGTTAATCGCCCCGACATCTCATTTCTTTTTAATTGGTGATTGGAAAAATCTTTGGCATGGCAACATCCCTTGCAAGGTCAAATTCTTCGTTTGGCGCACTATTAGAGATGTGTTACCCACCCGATGTGCCCTTCAATCGAGGGGAACTAGGATCTCGGCTAATTGTCCCATTTGTAACCGCAACGTGGAAAACGTTTGGCACGCTTTGGTCGGTTGCCCTTTGGTTTGACAAATTTGGCACGAGGCGGGTCTTGGGAATGACATTGAGGAATTAGCTATTTTGTCCAATTCCTTTCATGAGTTTATTTTTACGTTCATCCATAACAACCCCAGTCAGTCCCAAGACATATTTCCCATGCTCTTATGGAGCATTTGGTATCGTCGAAATGATGTTCTTTGGAACGATGTCCCTCATGACCCGTCTACGGTGATTCATCGTGCTAGGAAATCCTTGTCGGAGTGGATGGCTTCGAAAATCTTCACTCGTCGGCTTCCAAGTTCACCCGAACCTCCACACTCTACTATTTGGCAACCGCCTCGTTATGGATTTCTTAAATGCAATGTGGATGCAACGGTCTTTGACTCAGATTCTAGAACGGGTATTGGTGTCGTCCTTCGTGACAACACGGGTGCCTTCGTCTCGGCTTTCGCCTCCCCGTGTTATTTTATCCCATCCACTAGAGAGTGTGAAGCCATCGCTATACGAGAAGCTCTCCGTTGGATTTCTAGTCGTAACGATAGTCATGTCATCTGTGAATCCGACGCCAAGGTAGTTGTAGAAGCGATTTATGACAAGTATATTGACAATTCGAAGTTCGGAGATATCATCAAGGACATTAGACACATTCTAAATTCGAAAGGTCACATCTCCGTTCATTGGATCAACCGTCTTGCAAACGGATCGGCCCATTTAATGGCTAGGCACACTTGTAATCTTGACCGCAATGTCTCTTTTGATAGCATGCCCTAGTTTCTTAATTCTTGTATTAACAATGGTTGTAACAACCTTTCCTTTAATGATATGAACGAGACCCGGCCGGGTGATGGTAATACCGAAGCCTGATAGTGGTCCTTTTCCCTTTACCTTCAAAAAATATTGAAAAAAGAAAAGCCAAAAAATCTTGCAAAAAAAAGTGAAAACTGTACCTTCGTAAATTGTCCAAAAAGATTAAAAGGAACCTTTTCAAAATTAGAAACATAGACTTAGAATAATTAAATTTTTTGTAACTTAAAATAATTAACTATCAACGTTTTATTACTCCAATGAAAGTATAAGACAATAAGACTACATTAAAATTTAAAATATATATATATATATATATATATATATATATATATATAGTCGGGTTCAAACGAGAACAATACATAATTAAAAGGACATGAGAATTAACAAAATCATTAGTGATTTTATATTAACACACGAAAAAAGGACTTTGGCCGCAGCTTCAGGTTCGCATGGCTTTATTGCACGTTAATGTAAAATCACTAATGATTTTGATAGTTCTCGTGTTCTTTTAAATAGTTATTGTTCTCGTTTGATCCTCCCTCTACATATATATTCTTAATGGGGGTATATTTGACCACACAAGATTTTTAACAACATATTAAAAAGTTTTGTGCAATCAAATGAAAAAAAAAATTGTGGTCAATTTGGGATGTTCGCTTCAAAATTAGCAAGTAGGCAGGGTTAGTATTGGAAATTAGAAATAATCTAATTATTAAAATACCCAATGTATTTGTATAACTTATAATGAATATGACATTTCTATAATTTAATAAGGGTGTTGTTAGGTATGATAGAATTCACCTTTAATAATCCTAAATTTCTCTCAACCCTTTAAATAATACATGAAAGTATTCATGAAAGCCACATTTATGCCATGCCAATTTGTCAATAAGCTTTGCGCTTATGAGAATCTATTTCAGAGGTTATCGGTTCGAGTCTTACAAGGTCATTGAAAGATTTTTCTGATTATTCTTCAGGTTTTATCGAATTAGTTGAGGTGCGTACAGGTTGACCTCGACACCCATGATTAAAAATAAAATAAACACAAGGTATTGTATATCCTGTAAATATTAGATTCATTCACAATCATTAAATCTCATGCATAATACAATTAATTTGGTTTAAAAAATGAGTGTGTTTAGTCACAATAACCATTGATCCAAATAAATTCATTGTAATAAAGTTGGAGAATATGGCAAAATACCACATCTACCCTCCCCCACCCCACAGACAAGCATTTAGGGCCTTGAGTTGTTCATTCTGTTTCTTTTTTTCCTTAAAACCTCTGAATCTTTCATCTTACACTATCTTTTGGTTTTACTTTTCTTTCATCATGGCTGCTTTTTTCTACTTCTTCAATGATTTCCCATGACCAATCTACCCTTATAAATCCACTTTCCTTCATCCAAACCTATTTGGTGAAGAACCCATACAAAATCTTGGCTTAAAACCTGACTTTTTGTCAAAAGTTTTCATCTTTTTTCAAGGGTTTTAGATGATGGAGAAGCTGTTTGGGACTGATCAAGACAAGGATCAAATGGATATGCCACCGGGATTCCGATTTCATCCGACCGATGAAGAATTAATCACTCATTATTTGTCGAATAAAGTTGTCAACAACACCTTCATTTCTAAAGCAATTGGAGAGGTGGATATGAACAGAGTTGAGCCATGGGAATTGCCAAGTGAGTTCTTCTTTAACTTGTTATCTTTCTTGTTCTCATCTTTTAAGAGTTATATTCATTGAAGATCTTTTAATAACTCGGGTTTTTTTGAATTTGAAGAGATGGCGAAAATGGGAGAAAAGGAGTGGTATTTTTTCTGTGTTAGAGATAAGAAGTACCCGACTGGATTACGAACAAACCGAGCAACTGCTGCGGGTTATTGGAAAGCCACCGGAAAAGATAAAGAGATTTTCCGGGGGAGATCGCTCGTCGGAATGAAGAAAACCTTGGTTTTTTACATGGGGAGAGCTCCAAAAGGGGAAAAGACAAATTGGGTGATTCATGAATATAGATTAGAGGGTAAATTGAGTCTGCAAAACATGCCAAAATCAGCCAAGGTATAGAATTAAAATTATGGATTTTTAATTCCTATTTCCTCCCCTGTTTTGTACTCTGTTTTTTTTTCTTCTTTTTTTGTTCCTGATTCTTTGTAATTTGAATTTTCAGAACGAATGGGTGATCTGTCGTGTGTTTCACAAGACTTCAGGAGGAAAGAAATTTCAAATATCTGGGTTATCGAGGATGGATTCCGGCGGGGTTGCGGTTTCTCTGCCACCATTGATGGACTCACCGGTGGCTTTCGGTGGCAGGATCACCAATCCAAGCGTATCCAAGTCAATCCACGTACCCTGCTTCTCCAATCACATCGAATTCCAATCAACCCAGAAAACCATGATCAATAATTTCCTTAACAATCCAGTTTTCCCGTTCGATTCCAATTCCAATTCCAATCCATTGCTCGAAGGCCAATCCGATCAACTTATGCAAGGGAATCATGAATTCCGTTCTGGTTCTCCGTTTCCGGTTCATGATCACGCAATCTTGAGGGGTTTAATCGAAAGCTACAGTCAAGGATTGAAGATGGAATTGAAGAACACTGAAATTTCATCAAATCTTGAAAAGGGTAAAAGAGGAATTGAAGATCAAGAAGCCCCATCAACTTCAGTTGGACCAATTGATTTGGATTCCCTCTGGAATTATTGAGAATCCATGATTGAAATCAATAATTGGGAACAAGAAGTGAAGTTGTCTATGGAGATGAACAGATGATGGCTTGAGTTGTGCAGTTGATGTTGAAATCTTGGAACAGGGTGATGCTTGAATTGAGACACAGATTTATTGATGATGAATATTTAAAGAAGAAATAATAAGTAAGATAATTAATACTTATTTTTGTAATCGATATTGAGGTAATTAGTTATATTATATGGTTTTTGTTAACAATTATTATATTATAATTTTCTAGTATCATGACACATGAGATATCCAATCGGTTGGTAACTAGTTGTGACAACTGTCAAATTTCGATTAATGAGGTCAGCACCCTCAGAATAATTTATAAGTCTTGTCACTTTTTAAATTTTATTAAAAGTTTTTAAGATAAAAAGTTTCCCCGAAAAATTTAGAAGTTGCGTTAAAGACCCGGAACAGTTCCGCATCTGACCGTCACTGTCCAGAAATGCCAAATAAGTGAATAAAAGTTCAAAATTTTTAAATTATAAAAATCAGAATTTTAATTTCTCTTGCATTGCAAAATTTTCAAAATTGTCATTTATTTAGTAAAAATTGAGAATCGGGTGTTTCGGTTCTCAAATATATCTGATATTTTATAGTTTAAAGCTAGTAATTCAATAATGGTATTAAATTAAAGTTTTTTTTTCTTTTTGTATTGGTGAGTCACTAGGACACTTGTCCTAATCCTACTAAATGTAATCATTTTAGAAATTAAAAGCCAAATTTAAAAACAAGATCACTTTCAATTTCTCATTTTTAACTCTTCACCTCCTCTCTCTCCTCTCTCTCTCTCTTTCGGCCGAAAGCCACCACCACCACCATTTCCATTTTTCTTTCTTCATCTTCTCCTTCCATTGCTAAGAATCAAAAATCCAACCAAGAATCCATCACCATTTTGAAGTTGGAATCCAAGTCTTCATCTCTCTTGTTAAAGGTAATCATTTAACCCTTCCATTTTTTTTTTCAAGTTTATAATCAAAAGTGGTATATTTCATATCTTTTATGTAAGTGTTGTATAATCCAAGTGTGGAAGTGAAATGGGATGCATTAGTATCTATACATTTGCTAATGAACCATTTAATGATCTTCCAATGAAACTAGGGTTTCCATGTGTGTTATTTTGAAATTTTGTCAAAGAGATGATGATTTTATGAAATGTGGTTTTTGGTCCACAAAATTTTATTAAGGTTGGATTGAAATTTATGCATTTATATCAATTTTGTGTATAAATAAACTCTTAGGATGAGATTGTTCAATCTCATATGATTAAAGAGTTCTATATAGTGTTAAACCACTAATCTAGTGTTTATGTTGTCTTGCATGTGGTTGAAAATTTGCTAATAAGATGGTTTACCTTTGATATTTATATAATATGAGTTTTTGACTCTTGATACAATGAGTGTTAGTATAAAGATGTTCTTATGAAGGAATTTTCTAAGTTCTACATGATTAAGAACATTGTAACAAATGTTAATGTCTTATTTTCTTTACATTGTGTTCATGCATGCATTTGGATGAGCATTTAGATTGCCATGAGTCCATGATGCATGTGTTAGTTTATCATGTGTTGAAGGGTGAAGACATGGTTTTTTAACCAAAAACCATGTCTAATGATCATTATTTGTGGGTTAAAATAGCATTTACATCATTCTAGAATCTGTCCAGAAAATGGACCTCACTTCTAGCTTGCACAACTCACAAACCACATGTCCAAATTTGGGGTTTTTGCTTCTAAACTTCAGTTTAGAGTGTTAGCTTTCTAAAAAGTCCAAAAACATATAATTTGGAGATGATTTGGGCACTTAAATGGATTTTATAAGAAAATGGTGCAATCTGTCCAGTGAAGACAGATTCATACACCTATCTTGTAGAGGCCATAACTCCCTCGCTACTCATCCAAAATAAGTGAATCTTTTTCCAAATGTTAGGATTTTGAGTTAGGTTTGCATCCATATATGGATCACTAGCTAATTCCAAGAATTGATACCTCAAAAGCCTGTTACAAGTGAGGTATGTCACTGATCCGAAAATCAGTGACACTATATTTTACAAAAATGATTTAATGTACCAAAAGTTATTCAAAAATTATGAAAAAATGCAGATTTAATCTAAACATATCATAGTTCCCTCCCAAAATTTGTGATTAAATAATTCTCTTGAGAAGTTAAGTTTCCGTGTTGAAATTACCGGATAACTTTCTGGACAACATGTGCTGAATCCAGAAAAGTAGTTGTACCAAGTTTAAGTAATGTCTTATTATATTTTGAAACTTTGTTTAGACAAAATAATTATGGACTAAGAAACTTATTTGATGGCATTTCATGGGACAATTGGACATATTGGTTGGACATCGGAATAGGGTATTAATGTGTTTCTTATGGCAACTCTTATATAGGGAAAGTTAAGGCGTGACAAAACTCTTTAAGTTTAAAGTAAAGCTTCACTCGTTGCTTGCGTCAAGGTGAGTATTCACAGCCCCATTTTTATCGTTTTAATTGATTTTGGGGTGAAAAGCATGTTTAAATTGCGTATTTAAGGATTCATGAGAATTGTTTGAAAGAATTGCGAATTGGCAATTTATAAGGCTTTGTTAAAAGCGTTTGGAAAATTAAGCTATATGATGAGTATGCAATTGATGTGTTGAGTTTTTAATGTTAAGACCCCGTGACACTACTATTAACTCGAAGAAAATCGGGCCTATAGTATTAGTGGGTAGCGCTATTTGGTGTGACAAGCCCACTTTAATGCTGACGAGCAGGGGTGCACTATACTAGAGAAGATGGCTAAACATGTGGCACGAGCCACCGCTGAGTTAGTCCATCGGGGGCGTTGTAATTGGTCAGGGACGGCTTAGTAGTGGCTCAACGTAAAATTCGTCTTTGCTTACACTCATCATAAAGAAATTTAAGTTGTGGTACTCATGAATCAAAGAATTGAAGTTGGTTTTACGTACGCTCTACGAATGTTAACTTGCATATAAAAAATGATTTGTGCATATTCAAAACCTGTGAACTCACCAACTCTTTGTAGTTGACCTTGGTTTTTATTCATGCTTTTCAGGAATCTAGAAGGTAATCCCATGATGCCTTATCAGCGTACTCGTATTTTCAAGCACAAGACTATTTTCGCGTTAAGCGTATCTTATGTTTAAAAGACTTGGAATTTGTAAACGTTAACGATATTATGTTCTCTAAAATGTAATGTATTTTGGCTATTAAATAAATGTTGGTATGTTTATAATCTTGTGTTGTGGCATCGGAGCTGTTACGCCTCGTGTTTCCGCTTTAGCGGGGTGTGACACTAGTGTTGTTATGTTTTTGACATTTAGTGATTTGATTTTGATGAGGTTAATTCTTTGGTTTGTTGTAAAAGTTATATAAAAAGGTAATGTATGATATTAAATTGAGAGTAAAGTACAATTTTGGTCCTTTAACATTTACAATATTTATTGGATATCGTCTCTAAACTTTAAAAACTTAGATTTGTCCCTCACATGTTTGAATTCCTAACGGTTTTGAACACTCTGTCTAACAATTCGTTAACTTTTTTCATTAAGTCCAGTTAAAAAAAGGGTATTTTATTTTATTTTCATTATTTGCTTAATTTTATATTAAAATTAAAAAAACACATATTTTAATTTTAAATTGTAAAACAAAAAAGAAAGAAAAAAAAAGGATAACCAACCCCCCCGCCCCCTCCTCTTCATATCCATGTCGACTAAAAACCATCGCTATCAATCAAGGACGGAGCTAGAAATATTATTCAATATGATCCTCTTAAATAAAAAATAAAATAAATATATAAATAAATAATAGTAAATTACATTTTTAGTCCTTGTGGTTGACATCTATTATCAAGTTTGGTCCCTCTTTCAATCTAATTACAATTTTTGTCACTATGGTTACTATTTCATTTCACTTTTTGTCCCTCAGACCAACTTTAGTTTAAAAACTTAGTTTAGTTAAGGGTATTTTGGACATTTTATCTTTTTCATTTTTTTGTTTTACTAGATTAATAGTAAATTACAATTATAGTCCCTGTGGTTTGTCTTTTTTTTTCTTTTCATTTTTCATTTTATACCCTTATTATTATTAATTAACGATAATTTTAACTAAATATATATATTAAAAATACGTATTTGATTTTGTAAATTATACCATTAAAAAAATTCGATACTTTTAAAATAAGTTAAATATTAAATATTTTTATACTTTTATGAATATTATCTGATATATATATATATATATATATATATATATATATATATATATATATATATATATATATATATATAGACTCAAGTTCAAACGAGAACAATACATATTTAAAAGAACACGAGAACTAACAAAATCATTAGTGATTTTATATTAACAAACGAAAAAATGACTTTGGCCGCATCTTCAGGTCCGCGTGATTTTTTTGTGCGTTAATGTAAAATCACTATTTGTTAGTTCTCGTGTTTATTTTAAATAGTTATTATTTTCGTTTGATCATCCCTTTATATATATATTTGCAAGTCCGTCAACACTAATCCAAAAAAAAAACTTTTTATTTTACAGTTGTCTTTAAAAAAGTATCATTTTTTTTTATTATTTATGTAATATAAAAATCGAAATTTATCTATATGTCTATTAATAAAAAAATGTATCCTTTTTAGATAGTTCATTAATTGCATATTTTTAAAATGTTAATCAATTAATATAATTTATAATATTCTTTAAATTTATATAGAGAATGATATTTGGTTCTATTCCAAACTACAAACCATATACCCAAAAAATTCTAACATTTCCAATTCCAAATCACTCGAAAACATTACGTCAAATCAAACGAGCCCTTATTGCTTTGTTTGATCTAAAATGCAGGCTCATGAACTATACATACTTCACCTTGTAATTCATTTTTTTTCTAATATACTGATTCATGAAAATAAATAAAATAAAGAAATAGTTGTTAGTTGGTTATTTATTATTCGTTATGATAAATTTAAGTTTATATTTTGAAAAAAAAATATTATAGAGGGTTTTTTATTTCATCCACATTTAATAAAAACATTTAATTAATTAAAATATCTAAAACCGATACATTTTCTTAATTAATAGACAGATAAATTTCAATTTCTTTTTCTTGTATAAATAACGAAAACTATAAATTTCTTAAACACAACTTAAAATAGAAAAGTTTTTTTTTTCGGATTAGTGTAGACGGATTTGTAGATATATATCAAGTAAATTGCTTAAAATTTTGAAAATATTCAATACATAATTTATTTTAAAGTTGTCTACAAGATTTTTTTTTCTAATGGTGTAATTTTCAAAATGAAATACGTATTTTTAATGTATTGTTAATTAAAGCTATCATGAATGAATGAATTAATTAATATAATAAAAGTGTAAAATGAAAAATGAAAAAAAGGTAGGAAAGAAAAGAAAAGAGAAAGAAAAAGACAAACTACAAGGACTATAATTGTAATATATTATATAATCTAATAAAACAAAAAAATAAAGAAAATGTGAAAGAACCAAAATACCCTTAATGTAACTAAGCTTTTTAACTAAAGTTGGTCAGAGAGACAAAAACTGAAACAAAATGACAATCACAATGACCAAAATTGTAATTAGTTTGAAAGAGGGACCAAACTTGATAATGGATGACAACCACAAAGACCAAAAATGTAATTTACTCTATAAGTAATTTGTATTGATAGCAATGGTCAATTAAACAAAAAATATGTAACTAACTAGCTTCATTATAAAATGGAACACTAACATTTACTTATTAAACACTAAAAAAAACAGAAGGCATTGCTTAATAAAATAAAACATTGTCAACTTTACATAAGGTAGACGATAAATATTACTTAACAATTTAGACATTATGTAACAATTTTTATGAAAACTAATTATTTAGCTCATATAAAAAAAATATTTAGAAGTTAGTTATTTGGCTTGGTAAAATAACATTTCATAAATTTTGAGGGTGAACATGGGCAAACCCTCAGCCAGTACAACATAACACATATCACAAAAACTCAAAATGAAATTCAAATCCAACTCTCAAAATCAAAATCAAACCTAAAAAAGAAGACGATCGAGGATGAAGATGGAGTCGAGATTCACAAAATCGAACTTAATGGGGGTTGGGGGGGAGTAAGAGGTTTATTTGTTGTCTCACTGTAACCTCATCGGAGTTTCGACGGAAGAGTTACGTTAGTCATCTAGTTGTTTTAGGAGAGAGAGGAAGATAGCGTAAAGGGGTTTCATTTTATTTCTTTTTTTCTTTTCTTTTCTTTTCAATTACAATACTATTAATATGCCTAAGATATAATATGTGTTAAAATTTATACTATAGAATTAAAAAAAATAGTGAAAATGACTAAAATACCTCTCAAAGAACTGGATTTAACAAAAAAAGGTTAACGACCATTAGATAAAAAAGCCAAAACCGTTGGGAATTGACAAACATAAGGGATCAAATATGAGTTTTTAAAGTTTAGGACGATATTTGTTGAAAATTGCAAAAGTTAGGGACCAAAAGTATACTTTACTCTTAAATTGATAGATTTTTAATAAAGTGTTTGATTATTTATCAACTATCTAAATATTCTTAATAAGGATACAATAACAAAATATATCAAATTGAAATCAATATTTTTTTTACTTGTAATGATAGTAATTTGAGCAACTTCGATTTCGATTCTGATTTTTCGGCTATTTTAGAGGCAAAGTATTCATATTTTAATAATAATAATTACAATATAATCGATTTTTAAAAACAAAAGTAAAATTGTCTAATTAAGTTTCATTATTTAGGTCTGATTTGACTCAAAAAAGCTAGACTTGATCTTTAATTCTACATGCGTTATGATGAATCTTAGTCCAAATGATATGGGGAAGGAACAAGTGAAATTGCTTGTTATAGCTAATTATTTGATTGTGATTTTTAATCCTTGCAATCTAACAACGTCTTAGAACATCACAAATATGCATAAAGAATTTTGTTATTGGTAATTGACGGAATATCACACTGAGATCCTTGATGTTAATTGTTTATGTCATGTAATTGCTTTTTGCCGATTGTAACACAAACATATAAGAAATTATGATAAAAATTAGGGGTGCTTAAAAATCCGATAAATCCAACCCAACCTAATGCAAAATAACTTATCTTGAAGCAACCCGATGTCTAATCGAGTAGTAAAATCTTCAAACGTATGTATTGGGTTGATATTGAGTTACTTTTATTTGAACCCAACCCAACCCGATGAACCCAATATCCTTTTATTTCTTGGATTTCATATGATTGTTGAGTCCTTTTATTTCTTGGATTAAATATGATTGTTGAGTCTCTGTTAATATGTATATTACACTATAATGTACCCTCTTTATATACGTATATTTTCAATTTATTCTCTATCTCTATACTAGAAGTGTACTCGCGCAATGCAGCTAGATACATCACGATTTTAATGTTTCATTTTATTTTCTGTTTTTTGTCGATTTACATTACGATTTTGGATGGTTGTGAGAGAGTAATAATGATTTTTTATATAAATTTGTTTAATTTAGACTTAATAATATAATATAATGTAATTTATTTTAGTTTAATAATATAATTTTTTTTTATAAAATATTCTGTAAGATTTTTTAATTATATTTTAGATTTTTTATATCTAAAATATGCTGAGAGTTATTTTAGGGGAGTTAAAGTAAGAAATGATTTTAGGGAAGTTAAAATGGTTAGAGATAATGATTGAAAATTAATGAATGAATAGCATTAAGTTTAGTACATACAACCTTTATGGTTGTTTTTTAAGTAATTAGCATTAAATAGCGGTACATTAAGATTTAAGACTTGTTTTTAAGAGATTTTTATGTCATCTTTATAATATAGTATAGATAACTCATTTATATATATGTTCAATAACTGTGAACACACACACATAAGCTTTCAAATGTAACTCATTTATATGATGCAACCTTTGTAACCCATCTATCCACCACTCATTTTACGTAATTAAAAAAATAAAAAATGCTTAAAATAAAATATGTGGTTGATAGAGGGGTTACATAATAACCCCTATATATATATATAGAGAGAGAGAGAGAGAGAGACAGACAGACAGAGAGAGAGAGGTGGTTTCAATTGGAAACCATATTAGATTGAAACTTTGAAAACCGTCAATTTCATTAGTTAAATTAATGAAATTGGTTCATAAAGTTGTTTAATATGATCAAATTGTTTCATATAATTCTTTTGTTAATGAAATTGTTTCATATATTTGTGTTTTTTATGTAGTTCCATCCATTTTTCTCATTTTGATGAAATTGTTTCATGTATTTTCGCAGTCTGATGAAACTTTTTCATTTTTGTATAAAAAACACAAATATATGCAATGATTTCATCAATAAAAGAATTATATGAAATAATTTCATCAAATTAAACAATTTCATTAACTTAACCAATGAAATCGAGGGTTTCCACGGTTTTCAAAATTAGAGTGGTTTCCATTTGATCGCTCCCCTATATATATAGGGTTATTATGCAACCCTTGCACATGGACGGACTTATATTGGTGGCTACGGTGGCATGTGCCATCGTATTATTTCTCCAGTGAAGGGTAAAAAAATTTAGGTTAATGAAAGGTGTAACCGTATCATTCTGAAATGTGTTACCGTATTATTTTGTAAACTTCAAGAAGGTGCAACCGTACCTCGTAACAACCAAAAAACTGAAAAACTCTTACAATCAACCAAATAACCCAAAAAATCCCTCGAAATCGATAAAAAAAACTTTAAAAATCTCTCAAAATCAAACAAAAAACTTTAAAAAATCACTAGAAATGATGGAATTATGTTAAAAACGCATCAGATAATATTGAACGTCGGAAAAAGATGAAAGACACGTCGATAAAAACCGTATTTTTTGTAATTATTTTATGTCTATATTATATGGTGTCGCCATATGAACAAATTTATGAGTCCGTCCTTGCAACCCCTTTTATCCACCACTCATTTTATTTCCAGATTTTTTTTCCTTTTTTTTAATTACAAAAGTAAAAATAAAATGAGTGGTGGATATAGGGATTGCATGAGTTGCATCATGTAAAGGGGTTGCATTTGAACACCCCCTCTAACACCCTCAAATTTGGAAAGAGCGACTAATTTAAAAAAAATTCAACAATACCTCAAAGTAGAATAAAATCTCTTACGATAAGTCCATACTTGAAATACAATTCTAGGTCAAACCATCAACAAAATAAATAAAGTCTTACATAAAGACTAATTAAAGGTCGGGTGTTACTAAACCCATAAACGATTGCAATCTCCAAATGTGCGGAAGACATCACTCAATAGCTACATCATTCCCGAGCATCTAAATAACATTCAACACTTCACGGTGCTGCAAATGGCATTCCCCAACTAGGACCTGATGCACATGCCGAAAAATAAAAAAGGTTTAGGCTTAACGCCTAGTGAGTTCAAGAGTTTTCAACATAAATAAATATTTCGTTAAAAAGGAAAGAATGCAACTTAAAACACAATATTTCAAAATGATTTTCTTTAAATATGAAAACAACTCGTTTTCCAATAACATGCATCTTTAAGAACGAACGCCCCAATATAAAACATTCTTTATAAAGTGATGCAACCTAAAACTCACTCAAAACGTGAATAGAAAACGAACTCCTAAGTTATATAAACGTGGATAAAACTTTATATCTCGAAACACCCAAAACACGGGTGGGGCATAATACACAACTCATAAATCATGGAAACATAATCCATATAAATTAAATATGCCACCGAAAACATGGAACTAAAATTCAATACTCACGCGACCATAAAATGGAATGAAATCCAAATGTTAAAGCATGGACAATTAAATATCCAAAATATTGTTGGCCGACAACGGGGGAGACCCATATCCATTGAGAGTGGAGGAACACAAAAGTATGTCACTCATACAACGTTAATCACATGACATGTCCCGACATGAAGTCCAAATGTCCCTATGACTCCTCATCAAGTTTTTTTTTGGTAATTGTAGGTTTCCGGGCCAGCTTACGCGCACCGACTAATCCCCGGACGACCACGAATGGCCTAGAGTCATCGCATATAAATCCAAGCTACCCTTTTTCTTTTCTTGAAATTCCATCCAAACACATAAACCCTAGGATCTCCAAAATTAGGGTTTTTAGGTGATAATGCACCCCAAATTGCATCAGTGAAAGTGGAGATGTCTAGTAGGTTAAAGGCTTGATTTTAACATGTATAGAGTTTATAAAAAGGATGAACTCACCTTGTAGGGTTGTATCTTAAACCCTAAAATCCAAGCCTCTAGAGAGAAGAGGAGATGGAACTTTGAAGAACCTCAACTAGTACCACAACCACTTATAAACACCTAGAAGGACATCATTAATGAGTAAGATGAAAGTAGATGGGGAAGCATTGATTGCAAGGGTTGGAACAAGAGAGAACTTACTGGTTTCCTTGAGAGAAAATCGGCTATAACAAAACCCAAAATCAGATATATGACTAAAATCCCGTAACCAAGAGTTTTATAGGTCCAGGCCCTCACCGGCGACAATGCCCTGGTCATAGTTGCCAGGGCAATGTCGCGCCCCAGCCCCCCGTTTCTGAGTTTTGTCCAGAGAGTGATCATCCACCTGCGACTTTGCCCTGTGGCATAGTCGCCGGGCATAGTCGCCTAAGGCTTTCTTGGCACTATTTCGTCTCGAAACAATTCGTTTTGTCGACCAGAAGTTCAACCAGATCCAAAGATCAATTCCAAACAATAATCTACTGACATAAAGTAATTGTTTGGCAAAAATAAGCTAGCTTATTTTCTGGGTACATGTTTGGATGACCATAAGCTAGCTTTTTGATAAGCTACTTGGAGTAGCTTATGAGAAGTTTTTTGTAAAAATTCCAATTATGCCCCTCATTAATATTCATTATTATATATTAACTTTTAATTATAAATAAATAATTAATGTCCTTTTTGGTAATTTAAATGATTATAAGCTAGTTTTTGTCAAACGTGACTTTTCACCAGCTAGCTTATCAGCTAGTTTGCCAAACATAGCCAAAAATAACGAGTGACTAAACGAATCCGAAATAACATAAGATCACCCGAAATTATGGGTGTTACAGTCACTTGCTACCAAACTGTTCGGTTTGAAAATTTCAAAAACCACTATTTGTGGTTTGGGTTGTAATTTGGAGGGTTAAGCCGTCTAAACCGGACCGCAAACACCTCTATTTCAAAAACCGATAAACCCAACCCATGAGCACTCCTGATAAAAATGTTTAATAAAAAAGTGGTTTTGGTAATTGGATATATCTTGAGGACTTGAAATTTACACATAAAACTATTCCTCTACTTCCTATTTGGCTCTTTATCTTCTCTAAATTAGACAACATTAAAACTCGGTTATATTTTTATACGATACTAAAGTTAGATCAACTTAAATTAATCAAGTACCAATTTAAATTTGATTAAGTGATTGAGTCGTGGACCAATAAACTAGATCCGTTTTAATTAAAAGAAAAAAAAAAAGATAAAATAATATTGTTTAAAACAAAGAGACCAATTAAAAAATCTAGTATCAAAAACTAAATCAGATATATAACTTTTATCTTCTTCACTTTTGTTTGTCCGTATTCGTTTTTGTCTGTTGTAACTCTTTGTCTCATCAATGTGTAGGTATATGTCCATATAATATATATATATATATATATATATATATATAGGTGAGTTATTGTGCAACCTATCTATCCACCACTCATAATGAGTGGTAGATAGGTGGGTTGCATGTGATTGCACCATTAAAAAGGGTCGCATTTGACCACACCTCTCTCTCTATATATATATTTTTTTGTTTTTGTTCAACTATATGTCAGATATAAAAAACAATTTTTTATACAAATAAATTAATAAAATCTTACTCCCAAATCATTGCAGTGAATTAATTTACAGTGAAATAATTAAAGATAGCCAAGGAGCGGTCTAAGATATGGTCGTTGACAAGCAATATAAAATCAGTCAGGATCCTTAACTGGTTCAATACAAAAGTATTAGTACTAAATCGGTTTTTATTTTAATTGTTTTATTCGCTAAAATCTCTTTTTAAAATGCTATTGTTTTTTGGAAAGAGGATGCATCTAATCTATAACAATTTAAAAAAGAAATTAGTTTTAAGAAAAGTACATCTACAAGGCATGATACTCCCACCCAAATGCAAGTCCATTCAAGAGTTGGAATGGAGTACTCCCAAGTGTTGAAATGGAGTAAAATGTTACTTTTGCCCTATAGAAGAAGAACGATATGCGAATTAATGTTTAATGTTTATGTTGCTGGGCCGTTTACCCAATTGTTTACCCGGTAAGCACTTACCGATAAAATTCGACACACTAACTTACTTTACCGGGTAAGATTGTAGTAATCACGATGATATCATATACAACAATTTACCCGGTAAGCACTTACCCGGATAAGAGTTGCCACTCTCACTTACCGGGTAAAACTCTCCATCCTTATCCTCTCACTTACTGGGTAAGACTCTCCATCCTTATCCTCGCTCTTACTGGGTAAGATCCTATGCTCTTGTCATGTTCATCTGCTAAGCTTACCGGGTAAGCGTTTTGTAAACGGCCCCTTAATTTGTAGAAGAAGATTTGAACGTCTGGATTTATGGGAATAATGTTTCTGTTTCATCCATGAAAGCAATGTGGACGTTCTGACGAAGAAAAACAATAATTTGTAGGCCTTTGTTTGAGCCTCTCCAATCCTAGCTTTGGTTTTTATTGGAGCTAGTCTTATTCGGACCTTGGCTTGAAAAAGCCGGCCTGAGTCTCGTATTTAAAATAAAATATTGTAATTTATTTGAGAGAAAAGAATTACTTCATAATACACATTCCATAATATTTGTAATGTCTTATGGCTGAATTAACCTTCCAAACTTGCTCATATGAAATTTTCATAAATAGAAATAACAAATCCTCTACGAAATCAACCATAAAATACCATTAAATCGAAGTTCGACCTTCGAAAATTAAGTTTCTATTTCTTCTTACAAAACAAATACCGATTCGTTGTTTTTATATATTTTATTTTAATTATGTTATGTATTTTTATTATATATCAATAATCTGTTGGAAAATTTTAGTAAAAATGTGATTTTTTACTAACTTTAGACACAAATAAATACATGTATATATATTGTATATATCTAACTCTTTGTGGGTTTGTGTTCTCCTATATGAGAGCTTCATAACGATATATTATGTGTCCAAAACGGAATATGTGTGAATGAGATATCGATGCTCAAAGTTGGGCGTTTAGAATGAAAATTGGCAAAACCAAGTGGGTGTGGGAACTTGTCCCACATAGGAAGGAGGACCAAAGTTTTAGTGGTTTATAACTAAAAATGTGGGAGGGACTTACAAGTCCTTAGTTTGGTTTTACTCCATCACCTACCCACGCACAGGGGGGTGTCGATTGCGACTTTCGTAGGCTAAAATTGGCGAACTTGTGCGTGGACACGAATGCAGTTTGCGCAAGTTGGTTTTTGCGAAATTTTGTTTTGAACCAGTGCATTACGCGTGGTAAGTCGCGACATTCACTGTTTTCGAATCCACTTCGTAACTCCCAGTTAATATTATTAATTGTAATTATATTATTTTAATTACATATTAATTCATATTAAACTATCGGTTTAGTATATCAAGTATATAAAGGAGTCTCTCGGAATACAAACGATACATTTTCTCTCAAAATTTGAAGCATACGGTTTCTCTCCGGTGATTTTTTCAAGCAAGTGGTGATATCCGGCGGTACACACTGCTTATGCTGTTGTACCCTGGGAACAGACGGCGAATCTTTTTAAGGGAATTGTGTCCAACACGATCCTCAGCATCATTGAATTATTCTACGGTTTATTCGTTTAATTCTTTTGCTAATTCCCTTTACGTTTGAGTTATTCTAATCATTTGTTGATTATTTAGTTTTATTTTATCTTCGGTGTAATTTTATATGTATTTTAAAAATACATATAGTGAGAAATTACTAACACAATCTTCTTTTGTTTAAAAAAATGTAGTTAAATATAAATATAAATTGGTTGTAATCATTCTGTTAAATTTTTGTTTAATATATATTTTAAAAAAGAAAGGTTAGTTATTACACGTGTTTAAACAAATACTAATATACAGATTAAGATAGAACTTTCGCAAGATTACCTTTTGTTTTTTAGTGCATAAATTGTTGAAAATATATACAAATGGATTTATACCCATAACAATTTGCTTGGTGCAATTTTAGCAACCCACCAAATTAAAGAATTCCATTTATAATTTAATTAATAATAACTTTTGATGTTTTTAAATTACCTATATTCTTAAATTATCCTTAATTTGGTAATAATGCGCCTTCTGTTAATGTTTTCAATCAATAACAAAAATGTTAACAATAATAATATTTGTCAATAATAATAATAATAAACCAAAGATGAGATTGTAATATTTGAAAATTATCTTTTCATAAATGAAAATGGAAATACGAATTTTTTTTTACAAACATAATAATAATAAAAAACCCAGGATGAGATAGTAATATTTGAAAATTATTTTTATGAAAATGAATATACGAAAGTTTTTTCTCATTCATTATGATATTTTTTTTTCTTTTAATTCTACAAAAATAATCATAAAAATTGTTACGAAATAGGATACGGTTTAAACTTATGTAACACGTTCTATAAAATTCTAAAACATCACATAAATTTATCAAATGTCATCGAAAAGAATTAAAAGAATATGGTTAGATTCTCCCGTTACCAAAAATCCAAAATTATAGGTTTTGTTGTAATTTCCAGAACTGAAGGATAACTTCTGTAAATTTGGCATAAATTAATATTTACAATTTCAGTCCCTGAGATCAGAAAATAAATAAAATAAAAAATTGCTTTCATTGAGAGTTGAACTCAAGACCTCCCGCTTACTAAACGGGTGCTCTAACCAACTGAGCTATGAAAGCAAGTTGTTGTATGTTATTCATTTTTTGTTAATCTCCTCTCCACCACAAGAAACCGATAAAGGTACTAGGGAGCAACCCACAAATCTAATTTCATAAATACTATATCGCACTCTTCAAATTCTACTTTTGATTGAGATATATACTAGGTTACTTTTAGAGTTTTTTATTTAAAATTTTTGGGTTGACCGTGAAGATTAATTGAGAGCACATCTGAGCAGAGATTGTCGGATCAATTCATGTAGTTTGGATCAAAAAGCAAAGATTGACAAGTTTTTAGTAAAATCTTGATATGTTGCAATGATAATATATTGACATGTTCAATAAAAACATAGGAAGAGAGAAATGACAATATAATTAATTAATGGACTTCTTGTTCTAACTCAATTTATCGGATATTTTTCGAGAGATTTCCAAATTTACTAGATATTGTAAAGGAGTTATCTTCCCACACTCGCATGTGGTCTTGGTTCTCAAACTAAGTCAACAAACTATAAAGATGTCGAACAAGATAAACAAACAAAAACGTTAAATAGGATCGAGAGAACTCTTCTTTCATTACTCAACTTTTAGAATGGTCATGGAGTTGTGGAATGATTTACAAATGAGACATTATCTCTGTTCTATTAATCTAAGGGTCTGTTGGGTTTGCGGGATTTGATGGTATTTGGAATTGAATTCTATTCCAACCGCGTTTGCTTTAAAAGAAAGTATTGAACTGAAATCCTTGAAATCCCACAAACATGGGATTATAAAATCTCATTGGGTTAGTTTGTATTTCACGGAATTTTATAAGATTTGTTTGTAATAATATTTTCAATATGTTAAAAACACTTGTTTTATAATAATCAATTAATAAAAATGTAATGTAATTCTTTATTTAATTTTTGAGCATTTGTTTTTATAAGTTAATTATAAACAATGGAATTCAATTACATTCTAAATCTTACAAACCAAACACACCAAATATTCCAAATCACTCAAAAGCATTTTTTCAAACCAAATGAGCCACAAGTCTCTAACCGTGTATCTGGTCCATTTTACTAGATATTTATAAGAAACATTTTAGCTACATAAAGACCAAAGATGTATGGATCCTTCTGGAACTTGCTTCGTTCCACTTGGTCCTTGTTTGATGCTTCTTAATGCTTCTCTTAAGTTTTTGGCAATTTCTTGATTGGTCTAAAACGTTCCGACTTCTCGAGCAACCTTCATAAAAAAACCAATATGAAGTAAAAAAATGTTTGATGTCAGAGATTAAACAACTCTCAAGCAACAATGCTTTCTAAGAATCGATAAAGACATAAAAGGTACAATCTTTTGATGCTTGTAATTGTTGGGTTATCTAAAGATTTGAAGATGACCTCCCGATCATCCATTTTGTATCATCATACTTAGAATATTTTGAGGTTCTTCTAGCATCTTGGTTTCTATACAAATGTTCGGTGAAGTCGAAGATCATCCGAAAAAGACAAAGAAGAAGTATATCTCTGAAAGCGGATTGGAGATGGACTTCTCAGCCTAAAGCCAAGCATGCCTATGTGATCAACACCATCGACTAGGATGGTGCCGATCTCACATCTTCAGGAGCCCGAAGATTTCTCGCATGTGTCAACTTGTCTCTCTATTCACCAAACTTGTCTTTGATAGGTTTCAGTGGGAAAATATCATCAGCACAAACACATTGTACTTTTCTGAGAAAATATATTTGTGGTATCTTGAATTGATGTAGACCTCATCTGATGATCAGAAAAAGTGAGTTTTGTCTCCTACACTCTTTTGAGGAAAGGTCTACACCATCCTCTACAGGTAAACGCTTCAAGCCAAAAACACCTCAAGGCAAAAGGTACATCCTGTACCATGCAAAAGACATGTGCCCATCCCTTGCTCAGCAGGTGTCCCATGCATTAAATGCATGAGGCACTATATATATGGATGATGTTTCAACATGCAAAGATCACCAGTTGAACCTGCTTTACAAGCCTTCAAGCTCTCTAAGTGCCTGACATTTTCTCTCTACAAAGTTCTTTTTTTTCTAAGTGTTTTACAATTGTTCTTCATTCTCCTTATGTAAGATTGTTTGAACGTATTTCATTTGTTCTCTTCCGCAGCAATTAAAAGTTTTCTATGTGTAATTCTTGATTTTAATTAATTAAGAATTAAATTAAGTGAAAATTTATGTATTGTATTCAACCCCCCTTCTAGAATACTTGTCTTGTTTACTTACTGCTCTTTAGGACCAACAAGTGGTATCAGAGCAGGTCAGTTTAACTTAATAAACTAGATCTGCAATGGTGTAACACCCCTAAAATTTGAAAATAGCAGACAAAATAAAACTTCCAAAAACTCTTAAATACAAAGCTCTGAAATGATAAATATCTAAAGTTACAAGGAAGAATCACTAAAACAATGTATCAGAGTTCTAATGAAACTATCTAATCCACAAACAGGGACAACATTAAATGGGTGTTACTAAACCACCAAAGCTGCTATCTTCACCAAACCGGATGGCGTCACTAAAGCCATTCTACCGGAACTTCTACCAAGCTCCACTCGCCACTCAAATCCATCTAAGACCTGATATACATGTCGAAAAGAAAAAGTGTTAGGCTTAACACCTAGTGAGTTAAAACAGTTTTCATCATATAAATCATAAAACATTTAAAATGAACATTTTACTCTGAATAAGGCCATTTTAGAAATACTTATTATAATGAGGCTTTATTGGCAAATCAAGTTCCTTCAAATTTCCAATCACCCATTTTAAATAAATAATCGACGCCCAAATTTCCCCAAAATGCACCCACACGGTATTTCTCCAAAAGACTCATTGTGTAATTAAAATGGTACGTTTTAACACCGAGGGCATGGGTAAGGGAATACCCAAGATAACACCTTTCGGTGACGGGGGAGACCCGATTTCATCAAATGTGGCAGACACACAAAGTTAAGTCACTTATCAACGTTCTCGAGTTTCGCATAGACCATGGATCCCCGTATCCGGCTCCTCTGAGCTACCACCGCAAGATACCCAATGAACCTAGCGACCACTCGACCTCTAGATGAGTCTCACCACAAAGTCACAAGTCCCCGTATCCGGCTCACCATGGGCACTATCGCAAGACTTAGCTCTGTATACGGCTCTCCAAGAGCACCACCGCAAGCTTATATAACAACATGACTTGGGGACCACTCACTAGACTCAAACATGGACATCAAAACTCCATGATGAACATAACGACTCATATGCCTATGGATCCAATGCATTACAGTCTAAACATTACATGACTCCATATGAATGAACTAACGCATAACCAACATTTGTATAATAATTGTATTTCCATAAAGCGCCCATATTGAGCTGTTTAAATGGGACAACATCCCAAAACTCATTAGAGTATAACTCAAGCCACAAGGAATCTTAAAACGTTTGCCAATAAAAGCAAAACCAATATGACTATACGCGTCGAAGTATAATTTTCCCAAAATATGCATTTCCATCAATGAATTGTCGGTCGAAGGCCAAAACCGTAGGATTCATGATTTCCCAAAATACACGTAGTGTCCAAAATGATAATTTCCGTTTACTCACGCCATTGAAGCCGAACTTGTTTAAAACATCGATATCTCAAACTCATAAGTAAAGTAAAGTCCCAAAACTCCCACTTGTACCCAACTTAACACCAAAACAAAACCCAACACCTTATGTTGTCTAATTTCTTTAACAGTTCCAATAAAACTCTTTTAGTGGATTTGAATATCATTTTGATGCTAAAACACCCCAAACACACTTAACAATCCACATAAAGCTTTAACATTCCAAATATGTGAAAATACCCCTTTACCAAGAAACTCATCAATGTAGAAATGTGTTTGCAATAAATGCTCAAGAATCCCCTTATGGTGACTCAAATCTTTCATAAAATATTGTAAACCTTTTTTCCAAGAGTTTGATAGCACAAAATGTGCAAGTGTACAAATATTCACAAAACTTATCAAATTAAGGTAACCCATAGATATATTTTCAAAATCCCAAAATATATGCATTTTGACATGTATATAGTTTTTTAAAGCAACTAAGAATATTTTGAGGTTCTTCTAGCAACTTGGTTTCTATACAAATGTTCGGTGAAGTCAAAGATCAGCCGGAAAAGACAAAGAAGTATATCTCTCAAAGCGGATTGAAGATGGACTTCTCAGCCTAAAGCGAAGCATGCCTATGTGATCAACACCATCGACCAGGATGGTGTTGATCTTACATCTTCAGGAGCCCGAAGATTTCTCACATCTTCAAGAGCCCAAAGATTTCTCACATCTTCAGGATCCCGAAGATTTCTCACATCTTCAGGAGCTCGAAGATTTTTCATCTGTGTCGACTTGTCTCTCTATTCACCAAACTTGTCTTTGATAAGTTTCGGTGGGAAAATATCATCGACACAAACACATTGTACTTTTCTGAGAAAGTATATTTGTGATATATTGCATTGATGTAGACCTCATCTGAAGATCAGAAAAAATGAGTTTTGTCTTCTACACTCTTTTAAGGAAATATCTACACCATCCTCTGCAAGTCAACGCTTCAAGCCAAAAACACCTCAAGACAAAAGGTACATCCTGTACCATGCAAAAGACCTATGCCCATCCCTTGCTCAACAGGTATCCCATGCATTAAATGCATGAGGCACTATATATATGGAGGATGCTTCAACATGCAAAGATCACCAGTTGAACCAGCTTTACAAACCTTCAAGCTCTCTAAGTGCCTGGCATTTTCTCTCTACGAAGTTCTTTTGTTTTCTAAGTGTTTTACAATTGTTCTCCATTCTCTTTCTGTAAGATTGTTTGAACATATTTCATCTATTCTTTTACGCAACAATCAAAGTTTTCTATGTGTAATTCTTGATTTCAAATCAATAAGAATTAAATTAAGTGAAAATTTGTGTATTGTATTCAACCCCCCACTACAATACTTGTCTTGTTTACTTACTGCTATTTGGGACCAACAGTAATCATAAATGAACAGGTTGTTTATTGTATTTTGCTCAAACAATGATTATCTTGAAAACGAAGAATCGATGCATAATAATAAGTTACTTTTAAGAGTTGTTAAATAAAATCTAGACCAATAGCTATTGTTCTCAATTCATGTCATTCTTTTTTATGCTTGATAGAGGCTTTTTAAATGTTTAGGCGAGCATACAACAATTTGAAATAAATAAAAGTTCACAATGAAAAAGGAACACAATTTAAAAAAAACATTATTATTAAACTTTTTAATCAACTAAATCAGACACTTGGTCAAAAGCCTGAATATCATGGGCCGATGTTATATTAAGAGTGTCTCTTCAATTTTCAACTTTCAAAAAATACAACGTTTTTGTTATTGGAAACTTGAAAGATTTAGATTTTGCCGAATAAAACCATCTTAAAGGCTTCTCTATTACGTATCAAGATAAAAAAGACTTGTTGGGTATCTCGTTTTTTTTTTTTTTTTTTGGGGGGGGGGGGGGGGGAGGGGGAGAACTTTTATTCAAAAGAAAATGAGAAGATATATTACGAGGAGTATATCCTTAGGATTATGCCTTCCAAAAAAAAATATCCTTAGGATTACAAAATGCCTACCGAAAAAGTGTTTATGGAAAAAAAACATAAAGTGGCCTAACTCTAAAACCCATTATAGAGGTAAAAAAACCAACTATCCAGTATCCATAAAAATAATACTCCCTCCTTCCTAAAATAAGTGTCCACAATTGACTTGGCATACAGTTTTAGACATGCATAATTATTACCCTTTTTTGGTATCAAATGACATCTTTACCCTTATTTAATGTTTCTTTTTATTCACAACTCTTATGTATTTGTGCATTAATTAAGGGTAAATATGATAATTTAGCTATCTACTTTTTGAAAGTGGACACTTATTTTGGGACAAACATAAATAGAAATGTAGACATTTATTTTGGGACGGAGGGAGTAAATCTTAAAAAAGCCCAACTGACCAATTAAAAAACAAGGCCCAGAAGAAGGAACTTCAAAATTTTGGGAAGCCATCAACAATAGGGGTGCTTAAAAAACCGACCAACTCGATTAATTCGGAAAAAAATCAACACGAGGTAACCCGAATTAGGATAATCTGAATCTATTGGGTTGATATTGGGTTAGGCTCAAAGTAACCCGATAACCCGATAAACGTTTTAACGACTTCTCTAAAATTATTTATATTTCCCTTTAATATGTATAAGTTACCAAAACCAACTTGACAATAACGAGCAATGGAACTAATAAGAGAACATTATTGAAAAGTTATAAGCAATACCTAAATATTTGATGAACTATGGATGAACTTGTATATTCTTTTGAATGATGGATCGTATTTTAAAGAAAAATTTCTTTATTTTTATTTTTGTAATATTGTTTTTACTTTATTTAAACACAATCCGACAAACTCAATCCATGAACGCCCCTAATCAACAGGTTGAGAGTGACACACACCAACCAAATGAGGATCAACCCAAACATCCATAGTCCATACCCCATAGTACCATCATCAATAACCCAATCAGAATCAGCAACTCAATTTTGAAAAAATCCCAAAAAACATTTTATGGATTGAAACCAAAATAACAAGAGTCCAAAATACACCCCAATTCGACAATCAATAACAATGGCAAATTCTCAAATGGTAATTTACACCACAACCATTCTCTCCAATATCCAATCGATAAAATCAAAGAAATACTTGTTATGATCAAAGCAACAACCAATCTCATATTCGAATATTTACCCCCATCCTCACTATGCACCAATTCACAAACCAAAAGAATAAAATCCCAATACCCATGGATTCTCATTTGCACAAAAGAAGTCAAGACTAGGCTGCTTGGTCTAAGGATTAAATATAATTCTCAAACCAGAAGGGCTGCTGAATTACTATACACAACAACAGCAAATAAAACCCTTCTAGCAACATTCCAAATGGATTTGTTAACAGTCCAGGAAGAAATCTGATTGATTAAGACACTCCAAGAAAATCTAGAATCTTTCAGACTGTTAACCAACATTCCAAAACCCACAATCTTTCTCCAAAACCAAGAGGCATCAGAAACCTCCCCAACATCCCAAAAGTACTTGTTTTTTAATCTATATTCATGAACCCATTTAATCCAAAGAGAATCACCTCCCACAATTATTTGTTGACCCAACAAAGCTTTATTCCAACTCCTCAGTTCTCTAATTCCCAAACCCCCATGCTCTATAATCCAAAATCCTCCTTCTAACCTTATCAATAAGCCCAATACAATCTGTAGAAATAAGGGAAATATTTAACAGGAAAAGAAGCCAAGCTTGAAAAACCCAAAACACCACTGAACTCAAGAAGGCCATTTTTTCGATACATTTACAAAATCCATATCTCCATTCAAAATCATCAGCAAAGCATAGATAAGTTAGTCCAATTTCTCACATATAAGATGGATACATCGAATGCTTCTCTTCACCATCAAAGTTAACACCTCCATAACCCAAGTAAATAGATAGGTGATAAAGGGTTCTTTTCCCGGAAGAAAACATAATGGTCACCATTAACACGAATAGTGTAAGAGACAATGGTGACACACTTCATAATCCATAAAATCATGCACGGATGAAAATCGAACCATCTCATAATCTTCTCCAAAAAACTTCAACTAACTGTATCATAAGCATTGTGAATGTCAATTTTAAAAGCACATCTCTTAACACCCATCAACTCTTGAGCCAACAACACATTATCACAAATCTGGCGGTGCTCTACCCAATTCCACACGCAAATTTCTGACATGAACAAAATTCAAAGGTATCTCGTTTTTGACACATATATGTTGGAGATAATTCTACATCTCCGAACTTCTAGATTCGATATTTTAACAAGTTATCGTGTTGAAAACGGTTGCAAGGCCCGTCTACGTCTTTTTGTCTTTGTTCACCAAATGATCATAACCATAGGTGTTTTGACTTGACGGTTTATTCACACAATTATATTACTCTCAGAACTCAAAATCAAACAAGCCCAATTTCTCGGTATTATATTTAAAACTAAATGGTATTTTTATTGAAATTTAATAAAACAAAAATGAAATCAGCCTTATAGAGACCAATTATAATCCGTTACAATATTTCTCAAAGGGGTCGATTATAACTAAAACCGGTTTTTAGCCACCTCTATTGCAACATCAACTCGATCAAGGTCAAAGATTTGATTACAGCTTTTATTTGAGAATAGTTTGAGATAGGCGAGTGAAGTTACATTTCCTAAAATGCAGATTTGTGATAACAATGTTACACAACAAACTATCTACATCCCAGCAGCACCACTATCACACACACACACACACAAACACACACACATATATATATATATACACCACAAAACTTATACATAATCTAACAAAAACTTATACATGTTGTCGACAGATGGGGCACGAGCCATGTCGAGTTAGCCACTTATCCACACAAGTTCGGTGAAATGTGTGTTGACATAGAGGCAAGCTCCGAACAATTTCACCTACTTCGATATCCTGCCATACAAAAACACGTGCTGTTGGTGAACCGAGACATTTTTATGAAAGTATGGTTTTCAGGAAAAAAAAAAAAGAAACCTGTAAACATATTGTGCAACAAATGGTTTGAGTTTGTTTGGTTTCATATGAAATCTTGTGGCATGGCAAGCGTCTTAGTGAATCCTCTGACAACCCTTTGTATGCTATTTCATCGTTCAAATCAAGTACCTCAACAGGCCGCAACACGGAAACAGTCACCTGCTAGTCGAACAACCAATGATAAGCTACAAAAGTCTGATAATGTCCAATACATAGGATTACTACATCAGGACATAATCAAATGAGAAACAGTGAAACATACAATACCGTTTCACATTGTGAAACAAAAAATACACGTAAAGAAGTTCCATATCATGAAACAATATACCTTAAATTCTAGCCTTAGATGAGAAATATCGATTGGTTCTCACGGATTTGTAACCTTTTGTCGTTCTCACGTGATAAGCCCCCTTATTACATAATTTGTTATGTTTCCTATCGGGTATATTTTGTGCAGCTGCTTGATCCATTAAATCTTAGCTTTTTTGTTGTAAACATGTACCTGCCAATGATACGCTGTTAAAAGTTCAGGTGGAAAACGTTCCTCTGCAAATCTTCCACGAAGGAGCTGCTCCATGAAATCCGCCTATAATATGAAACAATAATCTAAGATTATTTTTTGCAGCCGAGCGACTAGAGAAAGCAAAAGTTATATGTACAATCTACTGATAAAGATTACATAACATTTGGCCATGAAATATTTACAAGTACGTACACTAACTAACCATTGATGAGTTTCTTGTGCCAGAGAACTCTTGACACCAATACGCACGTGAAGCCTCCAAAACCTCCACAGAGAGAACAGCCCCAGCAAGAGCACCCAGTCCAGCTCCACGGAGGACACCGCTATCAGAAGCTCTACCTGCTAAAGCACCAGTGATGGCACCCGTGAACGCCCCAGCTGCAAGTCAACCACAAAATTAATGTGATCTTGCGGTATTTATTTTGTGTAAAGTTAATTGAGCATGATGCATTTATGTGTTGAGAATGACTGCCGCAAATATGCAATAATTCTTTTATTTTAATCCCAGAGGACACTGATAACAGCCAGAAAAAACCCCAATGTCCCTCCCTCATGAGACTCGAACTGACGACCTACAGGAAGGAACCCCAAGGCTTAGCCTTTATGCAATAGTTCTTGTAACTCACTATATGGGCTTCCATGCCCATAAAAAAAAACCAACAATTCAATCGTGATAAGCTCCATGATTTGCACAAATTAACTATGCAACTCTCTAAAGAAGGGAGCAAGAAACCAATGGTGAGAAAAATGGTTCAACGATCTGCCATCATTCATGGTCACTGCAATTGTTTTTTGTAATCATTCTCGTGAGATGCACGGAAATCGAAAGAGATACAGTCTGGGTCTCTTCATAATAGAATCAAGTTCAAAAAGGATAAACACAAAAAACAAAACTGACTTCATAACTGTCAAAATAACCTTTTTTTGACAAGATTTTGGCCGAGGCTCAATATCCAACTCGTGGTGTGGCATTAGAATCCACTGTACTTGAGTTCAATAACACCATAGCTGAATGAACATCAACACCTGTAAAATTTAGCTGGAGAAACTCGGAACTTTTCTTCTTGAAATTGAAAGTAGTCTACATTCCCCCTCAAGCTTGGAACTCAAATCATCAAAATTGAGTTTAGGAAGAGCTTTGGTGAGGATATTTCACTGTGAGATCCATTTGCACCCAACCGGGTTCTTCCCTTTTGGTAAGGAGGTCAGAAACCATGTCTTATTGTCTTATAAGACTCGTATCTCATCTTCTATTGCCTTCCTCAGACTCGAATAGCAAGAGCCTTGTGTATAGACCGTGGAACTTTGACCCTATCAAAGTTGGTGATAAAAGCTCAATATGTTGGAGACAACTTTCCATATGCAATATATTTCTAGATTGGATGATTAGTACACCCACAAACTCCTTTCCTATGAGCTACAGGCAACCTAAGTCATCAATAATGGAAGCTTGAGTGGAATCAATACCTTTGTGAATATCAGAGTTGTTGGAAATCAGTTCTTGTAATTGAGAGCGTTAAACGTGTTGAAGCTTTTTTTTTTTTTTATGCTTGGTTTATCTCCTTCTGTAGAGATGAAACTCGGTATTTGCATCTTCATGTTGTAGGTTTGGACCAGATAATGATGTATTTAGTTGGATGACAGCATTTTGAGCTGATTTAGATGATAATGGGTCCGGCTGGATGACATTGTTTGGTTCTAGAGAACAAAGGCCGGTCGATTTGCCTCTTCATGACGGAAATCCCAATTTGGATATTTTTCAAATTTTCTCCCCCGGCATATTGGATTGGAAAGGTAAGCTTGATTCTAAAGAAGGTTACATCCATTGAATTCTAGATTTTCCGAGTGAGAGGCGAGTAGCACTTACAACCTTTTTGATGGGAAGAATAATCAAGAAACAAACATTTCTCAGATTTGGGATCAAGTTTTGAGAGATGATTAGAGTGAATATGAATACAAAACTTGCAACAAATATGAATACTATGGTTTTAGCTCTGATACCGATACTAAAGCTAACAAAGGAATAGGATTAGCAGTTGAGGATCAAGTTAACCATGACTATTAGATACTAAAATGTAAATATATATAGTTTATATCCCTTGTTTTTTCTATTTCCTTTGCATTGAAATGTAAATTGTTGTTACCAAGAATAATAGACAAGAAACAAGCAAGATTGTTGTTCGTTTTCACCTCGATTCTAATCATAACTCTAGAACCCTTGTTTGACGAAATCACAAAAATGCCACTAAAATAAGCACAACATCCTAAATTGAATTAACGATAATCTCAATATGAATGCATCAGACTAGTTACTAAAAATCGACAGCTGGGTAACAAGTAATTAAAGAATTCAAAGTGTAGTAATTGCACAATAATCCCAATTAAGAAAGAAAAAAAAAGGGGGGGAAATTGAGTAGTAGTAAGAAATTACCAAGTGCGAAGAATCCCGTAAGTGCACCTGAGAGAGCACCGGAGATGAACCTGGGAATGAAATAATAAACCCTACTACTAATCTCTTCTCCTCCACTACTCACGCCTTGTTCCATTTTGGTTTAAATAAACAAGAGAGAGAATTATTGAAAGTAACAAGAATCCGGTGAAAAAAAGAAAAGAAAACGTAGGTTGTACACTTGATTGATAAGAGAAAGAGGCGTAGAAGAAAGAAAATCGAGAGATGGCGGACAAGCAAGGAGAAGAAACAAGGGCGCTGCTAGCTAGTAAACAAGACTTGTTGCCTGCCGTTGTATTGTTATTGTTATGGTATCAGTATCACCCTTCGTTATCTTTACTTTGGTTGGACCAAATACATTTCTTCTTGTCCTGCCTTCAAATGTCAATTTTTTTAATTTCTATTCATGGTCTCATCCAAATCCACCTTTTGCAGTTGGTAGGAAAAAATTATATCAGCGCCTTATACTAAAAAAGCTCGAGTCTTTCATTAAATTAGGGGTGTTTTTTTTTCTTTTTTTCTGATTAAGTCACAGTTGTTATGTACGTCTGGATTCGAACCCTGGACAGATGGGATATTCCACCACATCTCGTAGGGTCTTAACCAATACGCCACGACTCTTGTGGCTAAAACTAGGGGAATCTATGTCTTCTATTCATTGTTTTAAATTTTCTTTTACAAAAAATAGTAATTTTACTTTCTTGAATAAAAAGTACTATAAGTTTTTCAAGCTTATATATAAGTAGTTTCATTAAAAAGCAAAATCCTAAAACTTACCTCTCTCCCATTCCCACATCAGTGAACCTTTCCTCCCTCAGGGAGTTCATGTGATGTAAGGAGAGTTGGTCTCTGTTCTTAAGTCTGAGAGCAAATCAATCGTAAGAGACTTAAACCTCGAGAAAATCCTAAACCCCACCAAGAAAGTTGAGGTCTAGAGAGTGGCGGCCACTTCTTAGACATGATTTGGCATCAAAGTGAACATTTATGTTACTTGGGTAATAAAGAGCAAAAGGAGTCCTTTGAACATAGCCTGTCGGTTTGGTCGCTAGAGATTTTCTATCAATGCGGGAAACCATGTCAATTTCAAATCTGCGAGGGATTTATGACGGAAATTCCGTTTCTAATTTCCCAAAATTAATGATTAAATATTAATTATTTAATAAATTAATTATAAATGATTTATTAAATATTTATATTTATTATTTAATAATAAATAATTATTTTATAATATTAAGATTTATTATTTAATAATAATTAATTATTTTATAATATTAAGATTTATTATTTAATAATAATTAATTGTTTTTTATTTAATAATTTTTTTAATCATGAAATTATTTTATAATTAATAATTAATAAAAATATTAAATAGTTTTTAATTATAACTTATTAAAGAATTATAATATATTAAATATTTATTACTTTTTGATTCACTAAGTTATTAAATTATTAATAGGTAATAGTTACTAAAATATTAAATAATCTTTAATATAAATTATTAATTAATTATAAATTAAAAAATATTTTCTATTTATTAAATTATTAAAAGAATTAAAATTACGGTTTTAGTCCCTCCTCCTAACGGCCGTTAACTTTTTTTCGTTAAGACCGATTAAAACCGTTATGAAATGACAAACATAATAGACCAAATAAAGTTTAATAGAACCGATTAAAGTCCAATAAAACGAATAAAGTCCAATAGAATCTATTAACGCCCAATAAATCGAATAAAGCTCAATAAATCTATTAAAACCCAATATAACCGAATAAAACCCAATAGAGGCGATTAAAGCCCAATATAATCCATTAAAGCTCAATAAACATGAGTAAAGCTAAATAGATTCAATTAAAGCCCAAGTATAGCCCTTTAGGTAGCGTTTGGTACGCAGATATGACAGAACTGGACAGAACGGGACAAGAGGCTAGGACTGGACCGGACTGGACAAGACAAATATATGTCTTGTGTTTGGTATGACTAGGACTGAATAGGACAGGACTGGACAAGTTTCCCTAAAAGTTGTTTGATGATTTTATATATCATATAATAATTATAAATGACACAAATAAAGTATTATCTTTAAATAATTTAATTAAAAAATATTTTTATTTTTTTACATAATTTTCATACATATAGATACATACAAAAATAATGCTAGGAAATTTAAATGAAAATTTTGAAATAAATGATGGTAGTTTGAAAAAATCTGGTTCATAAAAAGAAAATATAATGTTTGATTCAATTTGGAAGATCTTTATGAATTAGCGAAGGCATAGTTGCAGTGACATGTAAAGATAAAGGCGATGGGTTGTTAGTGAAGGACGGTAGTTTTGAAGAACGTGAAAGACAGTAGATAGTGGTGGTGCATGAGGTAGTTGTGGTTGGTGTGGTGGAGGTATAGGTGGTCGACCATGGTAGTGTTGGTGGCGGTGGACAAGGGTAAAAAAGATTGTTGTAGTGAAGAAAGAGGCAGAGGTGGCCGACGGTGGTTGACAGTGAGCGTCGATGGTGGCGGCGAAAATGGGTGGTGATGATCGGTGGAGGTGGCAATGGGCGGTGGTTGTGGAGGTGGTGGAGGAAGTTGTTGTAGTGGAGGAAGAGGTGGAATTAGTCGACGATGGTTGGTGGTGGCTACCGGTGGCCGTCGATGGTGGTGGCGGCCATGGGTGGTGGTGATTGGTGTTAGTAGAGGTGGTCGACGATGGTAGTGGTGGTGGCGATGGCCGATGGTTGTGGAGGTGGTGGAGGAATAGGTAGAGGTGGCCGACAGTGGTTAGCGGTGGCTACTAGTGGCCGCCGACGGTGGTAGTGGCGACAATAGGTAGTGGTACCCCTAAGACTAATACCATATTAGAATTATATATCAAATGGCGGTAGATTAGTGATTTTTAGTTTATGTCTCACTTTTGTCCCATGTTGTTCCACCTATTTTGGTGGAACAAGAACATACCATTTTTTGTCCCATATTGTCTAGTCTTTGTCCCTATCGTATGTCGCGCCAAACGTGGGACAGTGAATTTTGTCCCGTCCCATGTCACGCCAAACGTGGGACAGTAAGTTTTGTCCCGTCCTGTTCTGTCATGTCCCATGTACCAAACGCAACCTTAAAGCCCAATAAAACCGAATAAAGGCTAGTAAATCCATTAAAGCCTAATAAAACCTTTTAAAGTCTAATAAAACCGATTAAAGTCCAATAAAACCCATCAAAGTCCATTAAGATCCATTTAAAGCCCAATAAGACTTTTTATGATCCTTGGTGACTTATTACATGTTTGTATGCAAGTGTATACTGTATATATGCATGTGGTGTCTATTGGGCTCGATAAGACCACTAAGACCCATTATAGCTCTATAAGGGCTTGTTTACCAATTTTTTGATTAAGTCCTGTATGGATAAATCTGTCTGTGTGGATAAATTTGTCTGTCCGGGTAAAAATATGGTGTTGTTTACTTTTTTACCTAAATCAACCGACTGAATGATAGAAATGACTGATCTACCCCTCAAACAAAAATATGTTATTTTTTTACCTTTTCTTGAACATGTTTAAACCAATTTTTGTTTACACCACTTCAATCAAAATCAAACCAAAAAATTCAATACAAACACAGAATCCAGAAGATATCCACATTGAACAATTTAACAAAGACCAATTGCCAATTTAACCCTAGTTCTCTTCTCTCTCACTCAAGTTCTGATCAAACCAATTTAACCCTCGTTCTCTTCTCTCTCACTCAAGTTCTGAAATCTTCTTCTTCCAGTTCGAAGACGAACAATGAAAAACAAACCACCACTATCGCCTTCTTTAATGTAATAGATGATAGATCTATAGGTTCGATTTCAAGATCGTAAGGTTTGATTTCAGTAGTTTCCTACTACTGCTTCGATGGAAGAATACGACAGGGAGAGAAGAAAGGTCGTCGGAGAGGAAGATCTGCGGCTGGGAGAGGAGCGCAGGTCGCCGGAGACGCAGATCTGCGACGGAGAAAAGAGCAGGATGAGGGGAGAGGTTTCTTACGACTAGTGTTTGTGAAGGGAAGCAGGGAGGGAGAACGTGGGTTTTTCGGCGATGGAGGCGTTGGCCGGGAGAGTAGTCGACGATCTGCTGCAGGTTGGATGTAGATGGAGGCAAGGATGGAGGCGTGAAAAGGGAGGATGAAAAGATTAGGTTAGGATGGAGTCTGATGGTTTTTTGTTTTTGTTTTTTGTGAAGGGTAAAAATGTCAAGTTTTTGGCTTAATGGGGACAACTACCATTTTCACTACTGTGCGTTTAAACCAGATTTAGTTGCGCGATTAAGCCATTAAGCCCCAAGTAAACACTTCATTTGTCTGCGCAAATAAACCACTCACCCCATTAAGCCCATTAAGCCCCAAGTAAACACCCCCTAAGACCTTTTAAGATCCATTATAGCTTAACAAGACACTTTATGACTTATTAACGCTCCATAACACTAATGGTGACTTATTACCCATTTGTATATGGTTACCAAATAACACACACCCACACCCACACACATTATCTGTACATTCACATATACACGTGCAAATATACATATATCCAACATATATATACATCATATGCGGTTACCAAACAACACACACATTATCTATACATTCACATATACACATACATATAAAAATATATACAACAATGTATACATAGATCCAATCACAATTAGCAACCAACACACGGACCAACGATACATATAATTACACATACACACGTCTATATGTACATATAACACATACACTTGGGAAACAAGAAAAATTAATAATTCCTTCGGCAACGGATTAGCGATGGACACGTGGAATTTCTTTTTCTGTTTTTTTATAAAAAATTTCTACGTTAGCGACAGAATAGCGACGAACTAATGATTTTTTTTTAACAGAAATTAATGGTTTTCTTTGCTAAATAGTGACGGATCTGTGAAGGATGGTGTTCGTGGTTAATTCGTTGCTAAATAGCGACATAAATGAGCCGTCGTTAATATCTCTTTTTCTAATAGTTATATTTTGATAACTGCTATAAAACATTGTGAATAGGATCATACATGGATGGAAGTAGTTCATGAAAGAATGGAAAATTACTTCAAATATTTTCAAGATTTACCGCACATTTTTACATGTGCCAACGTTTTAAATGCAATGATATAATGCGTCCGACATTGAAGGTTTACTTAAGGAAATTTCTAACAATTAAAAGAAAATGCAATAAATTATAGTGCTAATAATAATTAATAAACCTATATTTAGGATGCATTTGAGAAATTATTTATATACTACAAAAATCATATGAAAATAAAAGAACCACAGATGAAAAAGGGTTTGATGCTTCATCTAGTGGTCAACCAAAATATTCTACCCAATTTACCTATAATTGTATAGCCAACTACACAGATAGAAAACGCAAAGAAAATATAAACTTAGATGAATTAATATATATACACCGATTTTTTATGTGTATGCGTTAAAGAGCAAATTCTCAACTTTGATATTTTATAATGGTAGAAAGAAATGAAATTGCAATTTCCGATCTTGACCACCATGACCCATGATTTACTAACAGTTAAACTTAGTACAGTTGTTTTGAAATCAATAATTTTTTAGTGGCATGATTCTAAACAATTGGAGATCACGTTTTTAAGAGGAATCAAAGAGTTTTATGTGTGTTTAAAGGACTACTACAATAGCAATGAGATAATTACACAAAAAATCGTTGGAAAAGGACCTCGTAGGAATTGAAGATGGTATCTTGGAAGAAGAACAATGCCAATATATACACAATTGCTAACACCACCAATAAGGAATTAGCAAGAGGAGGAAACTTTACTTTTATTCGTAACTAGGTGTGAACCGCGTGATGCACAATGACGAAATCTTATGATCGAAATTACATACTGAAGTTGGATATATTGTGAAAATATAACTTTTTTGTGGTATGGTTTACCTGATTTCTAGAGTCAATGGCGTTGGGTGTGTAGAGCGATGTATGCATGAAATATAACGTGGACGCTTCTATGACAAAAAGTAACATTAATTATCGTGATTCATTTCAAGAAACATGAGAAATGATCGAGTCTTTAATGTAAAGATCAATATATAAAGCAAAGTCCAACATAATAGATGATGTGTCTACTCAATGCAGGTACAAGTCTAACCAGATTAGTCGATGCATAATAGTAATTCTTCAACTTTTTTTTGGAAGGGTGTCCTAGGCTATGCCTAGACTAATCCCTTGGCAAATTATGACTGTAAGACATCAACCCTGATTAAATCTCAGTGGTCAGAATTGTTGTGTACGCCTGGATCCGAACCCTGGGCAAATGAGATATTCCACCACATCCCCAGGGCCTTAACCAGTACACCACAACCCTTGTGGTTAGTAATTCTTCAACTTTATCCTGCATACAAAAATGTAATATGTAAGAAGTGTTGTTTTATAAAAAATTAATATGGTTCTTGAGTTGTTGAAAAACAGTAAACATAAGAGGGATGGTTGTTGCTGCAAAGCAGGTTGCCCAATTGAGAAATTTCAAAGCTAGCATTCTATAAACCGACCTGAGAGAAACGCGTTTATGATTCATTTGATTTAGAGACTCCCATGTGCCAATTGTTAGAATTGCATAGATCTTATTCTCCAATTCTACAACTTGTATATATGTATATACACACACATATATATAGACACATATATATAGGACGGTAATCAAATGAGAACCAAAAAAATATTGTGAACCGTGAAAACCGATCTAAACTGTTTATTGATTTTAATCTATGGATATCTTAGACAATGGCATTTTTGTGATTTTTTGGAAACTTGAAACCATTTATTAAATAAAAGGGAAAGTGAAAGGGTATTCACGTCCATTTTTACATCTGATTCCTAGATCCCCTTGACCTCTTCTTCTTCATCTATTCATTCTTTTCCAGATCCTTTCTTCATCATCCTTCTTTTTCCAGATATTATTCCTCCACCACTTCCGCCATCACCATCACCACCACCAGAAACCACTCAACCACAACAAACAAATTCCTTCACCGTCGCCATTGCTTCTTCAGATCAGTCGGAATTTTCACCCTCACCGTCTCCACAAAGTTCAGACGACTCACCTCTACTCCCCGACTCATCCCTTCACCTTCAAATTCAATCGGTTTACCACCTGAGCGCCTCCATCGTCAGATCTGTCTCTGTCTCCGTCATTCGATGTATCTTCGCCTCCGTCTTCATCGTCGTCGCCATCGTCGTCTTATTTCTTGGGACCGTCACCGTCATCGTCTGTGGATGGTGATATATCCGTCGATGTGAAGATTATTGACGAAATCAAGGACTCGTCCCCAATGGTGATGGTGGTGTTTCAATTTTTGTTGGGTTTTGGAGGTTTCATTTAGGACCCAGAAATTCATGAGGGTTCCAGGGTGGATTTGGACGAAATGGGTTTAGACTCCGGCCATTTTTATCAAGCCGATGATCAATGGCTGTTGTAAGCTACAAGGTTCACCAAAAAAAAATTTGAATGTGTGATTTGAGAGAGGAGAGAAGAGATATGAATGGAGTGAGAATGTATTTGTGATTTGATTTCATGTGGTGAATCTTTGTGTTTCATATTGTGAATATGTGTGTTTTATATAGTGAATTTGTACGTTTCATCTAGTGAATGAATCTGTATGTTTCATGTGGTGAATGAATATGTATGTTTCATAGGGTGAATCTTGTTACCAAAATAACAATTATGCTCTTTTCATGTGATGAAACGACTTTTAATTAAAACCATAAGATCAAAACCATATTACGGCTTAGATCATTTCTCACGGTTCTCAATATATTTTTGGTTCTCACATGATTTAACCCCTATATATATATATATAAAAGCAAAAGTGCATCATTTGCAATTCTATTTGGATAATTGTTGAAGGAAAAGTGAAGGTTGTTTAACCAAAAACAAATACAAATTCACCAGAGTTCTTCTATTCCATCATGTATATATTTTATTGATAATTAAGGGTGAATATGAGTCAAACCTCTATAGATTTGGATGGCTAAATTGTAACATTCGTAAATTCAGGTAAGTTGTGGCCTTGTTAATCTTATGTTTTGTGCTTACCAAAGTAGAAATTATATGCTTAATTGCCATTTCCGTCTATGTTAGTTGCTTGGTGTCGGATTGGAAGTTTTAGACTAGCAATTGTTGAGCAGGGAGTTTCGCGACTTAGGCGCGAGTTCAAGTCGCGGCATAAGCCGCGTAGTCCACTGGAGTGGTTTGGGTTTGAGGAACCTCGCGATTTACGCCGCGGGTGGAAGTCGCGGCACAAGCCGCGTAACCCACTGGATCCCTCACCTTTGAGCACACGGGCGACTTATGCCGCAGGTGCAAGTCGCGGCATAAGTCGCGATCGTCCTGCAGCTTCCTAAAACCCTTCATTTCTCGGTTCAAAATCACAACACACACACAGATTTGGGGAGCGATTTCTAGGGTTTGGGGAGCCATTTCTTCCTCTTGCTAGCTAGAGCACTTATTGCAAGCATTTGGGGAGGTAAAGCTTCATTTATTTCCTAGGGTTTGGGGTTGTTGGGGTCATTTAGTGAGCATTAAGCTTCATCTAAGCTTATCTAGTGAAGATTCTCTTCAAGCTACTCCTCTCCACTTCAAGTCTCATCTACTCAAATCTAGGGTTTTCATCTTTTCTAGGTTTTGGTACAAAACCTAGATTGTGAGTTTACTAATCTATTGTTAAAACCATATACACATCATTATCTTCTACTTGTTGATGTCAATGCATATCTCAAATGTTCATATTTAATGTTTTAAGTATTTTGGGGGTTTTTACCCATGGATTTATGTATATGGAAGTTACCATGTGTTATATGTGTATATCTTGGTATGTTGATGATTCTTTTTTGGAATGCCTCTTGGCGACCTTACATTCTCATGAAGTATTTGGATGGATATTATGTCATATGTTGGATTTACATGATTAGGATGGTTATAGTGTGTTCTTGGTGGATATCTGAAATGTTGACGGATTGAAACACATCTTGAGACCTCTTAAAATCATTATGTGGACGAACCAAGTCTGTGATTCACTATAGGAATGTAGGTGGGTGACATTTGGAGAATTTCCTAAGGCGGTAGTCTCCTATGTACCTTGACCACCGCCGTCGGGGAATTTCCTAAGCGGTAGTCCCCGGTGCGTGTCGGGCCTTTGGGTTGCCAGAGAAAGTGGCTTCAAGGTGCATTGCCTCTTTAGGTGAACCGGATTGGAGATATGGGTCGCTCCCGTTGACTCCACATCTACGTGATTAATTGTTTAACTGCTGATAAGAACTGTAAATGTTTTTCTGGCATGTTTTTACTTGTTCAACTCACTAGGCTTTTTGGCCTAACACTTGTTTGGTGTCGATGTGTATCTCAGGTGTTAGCGGTGCTGCTCTTAGGCAAGTATAGATGCTTTGGGGGAGAGCTTGGGGATACGGCCCTTGGATTATTTTGAGAAGCCTTGGATCTATAGATGACACCCCTTTTTGTAATCTCTTTTCTAGATGTAGAAATTAGATTAGTTGGTTGTTGTTTATTTATCCGTTAAATTACAATTGTGATTAAACAGGTTTATTTGTACTATTCCCCTTTTTGGGAGGCTCTTGCTATGGCAATCTATATACCACTTCTCCTCTTTTGGAAAGTTTTGTTATCTCTATTTTTAGGGTGTTACATAAATGATTCTGAAAGGACTCTTCCATCCATGCTACTTCCTCCGTCCCAAAATAAGTGTCTACATTACTATTTTTGTTTGTCCCAAAATAAGTGTCCATTTTCGAAAGTAAATTTCCACTTTTCATTATCTATCTGATGAAGAAAATTTTCTCTCTCTATAATTAAGGGTAAAATTGTACTTTAGGTAATTAAAAAGTGTAATAATTACACACTTTTAAAATTGTGTGCCTTTTTTTTCATTTTAGACATTTATTTTGGGACGAATGGAGTATCAAGAAGACCTGACCACATTCCTTTTACGTAGGCAATTGTGCTACAAAAGAATTCCTAGGTGGATAGTCCACACCACTCCAACAAACACGTACATCCAACCGTAAAGATAAATACCTTCAAATTGAGCAAAGTAATAAATTCTTGATACAGGTGATTGAACATTAAATATTCGAAAGAAGCAATTCATGGCATCACCTAGTCATAACATGCAACTTTGTGTGAAGGCTTATTTATGATAATTGGTAAAATGAAATAAATTATGTAGTCCTACTAAGCAAAACATTTCATGAGTTATATTTCTCAACATGAAAAACAACCTAAAATTCTGAATGTTGAAAAAAATGACTTCCCACTATGTGGGTGCATGAAATATTCAAAATATATCTTCATGATGCATAAGGCTAAACAAAAGATAATATATAAAAGGGATTACACAGGAGATTCTTTGAGAATACGGGAATTTTCCTGTGGGCAAGACGGTCCGTGAAACGTTTCTTCCATGGTTGTCTGAAATCATTGACAGGGATGTGACCCTCCTGTGAATCAAGTAGCCAGAAGAGGTAACGATGTTGTTACAAAGAGGTAGGGAGAACAATGGTACAAACATACTATACACAAAGAGAGATTTTTGGTTAAGATGAAATGTAGTATTTGTTTTTATTAGTTTCAATATGTGGGCAATCCTTTTTCCCGTCGTATAAATGTACTATTAAGGTATAAAATATTCCTAATCCAAAAAATCCCATTCAGCTCAAGCATAGATATATGCTTTACGCATAGATACATTAGATATTATACAAATACAATATGAGAAGGGGCAGCCCTACCAGTTTGACCTATATGTTAACCAAGCTCGATATATATATTCCATATTTTTTAAACAAAGTTGTTCAAGCCTATGTGCACTCCTTTTTTTAGAAAGGGTATCCTAGGCTATGCCTAGACTAATCCCTTGGCAAATTATGACTGTAAGACGTCAGCCCTGATTAAACCTATGTGCACTCTTAGGTGCCGTTTGTTTTTTAAGAGGTCTAAAGTCTGAAGTCTTATTGTAGTTATGATTAATAAGAGGTTGTGTATAAAAATGTCTGAACGATTCAGACTTAAGAGTCATTAAGAGGCTTTTTTTCAAAAAACAAACAACCCCTTAGTGTGGCCTTCACGCTTAACTCTTATCCTCTTAATGCTATCTTGTGGTCGTCCAAATAGTGAAATCTTATAATCTAAAATCAAACAATTTCTATCTATTTTAGAATGAACTAAAAAATAGTGAAGTAGAAAACATCAACTTATGAGAAAAGGTAAAATAAAAAGGATTACTAAATGATATAATGTTTTTCGTCACTCCTCGGGAATAGACACCGAGTTTTGAAATCTGCCAGGTTCATTTAAACTAATAAATGGACCACTGGACACTAACCATGGATAAACATGAAGCCCACATCTCAATCAACTAATGTGTTTAGAAAACCAAACTAAACAAATCTAGTAAATCACTCGAGCTAAAGCAAAACAATACACTATAAAAAAGAAACATCCTCTTCCAACGCCATATCGCATCGTAAACCTCCTGGTTACATCACAAGCTTTTTCGATGCTTGATGAATCGGTAAAAAATATGAACACATAGTTTTTGGTTGCCATAATTTATACTATGTTGTTTAAACTATTGTGCATGATTTAAGTAGCTTCTTACATTGACTGCAGAAACAATGGCATCAATGACAAAAGGCACATGATATTTACATGTCTAGATATGTACTTCTAGAACTTGATTTGTCTCTCCTTAAGATTACATGATATTTACATGCTAATAAATATGATAAAGGTCATCGTTTCTCATTTTTATTAAAGCCAATTAGCCTTAAGCCTACCCTTTATATCATGATTATCCTTTTTGAACACGACTTTGAGCCTTAGCCTATTTCTTTTGTCACCCACGTCATGAACCGATTCAAACACGACTCACCCGACCAATCACCAATGGAGTAAACCCCGATATCCCGATATCCCCGTGTGCTTGAGAAGCGGAACTTATATGTTGGGAGAAAAAAAACAAGACGATAAAAAAAGATGATAAAGTTGAATATATGTATATTATTGCTACTCCCTATCATCTAATGGGAATGTGCCTTGAAGAATATATTTGTACATCCTATGTGTAGCTTGAGATTTCAAGGGTAGTTCAACCCGGTTCTCCATTTGGCTTGAGGTCTTTAGTCACTCCTTCCCATACATATCCTAACCTTACCCAAAGCCGAATTACTCGTTATACCTCAAAAGTCCTTTTAATTTATATGCATGTTTTTTAATCTAAGTAGTGAAGGGTGAGAGATTTTTCAAGCCTATGGTAAGTGCATGTTAGTATAGAGACGTTTTGAGCGATACACTTTTAACCCGAGAGTGACTTGAGTGTTTGTTTTAACTTTATCCATTCGTGAGTGTTCTTGAGATTAACTTGGGTCTAATTGATTGTATGCTCACTAGTTGTGTAACACCCCGAATCTCGTTTGGCCGTTTTGCGAGGTTGTTTAGAAGAAAGGAAGTTTCTGGGGCTGTCTACAGGACGCACGGGTCGTGCGCCCTCCTTCAGAGAAAACGCACGGGTCGTGCGTATGATCCAGGGCCGAGGCATAGTGCTAGCGCACGGGTCGTGCACATTTCCTTCTTTGAGGGCGCACGGGATGCTTTATGAGTTTTGCCTTAAATATCTTTTTGAGAGATATTTTCATAAATATCTCTCAAATCTCATTTCTCTCTCTCTCTTCTTTTCTTTTCTCTCTCTTTTCTTCTTTCGATCTTCAAGGCTTCGTTGGTAGCTAGTTTGCGGTGTTTCTAGCAAGGGGTCGGTGTTTTAAGCTTCACCTCTTCGTCGTGATCGTTATCTGGTTTTCCGGGTTTTATTCTAAAACCTACTGGTGAGTTCCTACTACCATTTTACAAACTTTATACATGTCAAAACTCTTATTTGCGAAATCCGAAGTATTTCTACGGTATGATTTCATGTTCTATACATTTTGATATAAATGAAGTTTTTGGTGATTTTCGGGGTTCCCGATCAGTTTTGACTAAAATGACTGGTTCCGCCTTATTAAAGTAAAATGATGTTTTACTTTCACATTATATGGATATGTGAAAAGAATGTTTATGAACTCGTTTTAATGATTTTCATTCTTACCAGAAGTTGAACTGGAAATGACATTTTGTTTATAAAATGTGTTTATACCATATGTTTATTTATGGTTGGTCACATAAGTTGTTGTGACGAGTCTGTACCATTACTAGCGGGTCCCTAGGTTTTGAGTCGACTGATATTATTTGGTGTTTACCAAGTAAAGAAAATATAGAGCTACATGTGCATTAAATTGTGAGGCTCTGGCCGTTAACAAATAAGAACTACATGTGCATTAAATTGTGAGGTTCTGGCCGTTAACGACTTATTTTTGGGATGTCACATTCCCCATTGTAGCTATGGATGCATATGTTCCTCAAGGGCAACTTGGTACGGTTATGTGAGGCCGGATACTAGCCATGGTTCATAGTGATCCTAGTGAAGGAGTATACATTGGTTTTGCTTGGGGCTAGATCTCACTTCGTAGCACGGACTTATGTGTTCGTATCCTCGGATTCCAATTGTTTAGCTCATAACTCAGATTTGTGGTCTACTTTGTGTTACACCACAATCCTTGGTAAAATGGTTCTTTTGTCATCGTATGATGAGTTTTGGACCGAAAAGGCCCGGTTGTGGCGAAATGTTATCTTTTATAAATTAAACCTTTATGAAAATATTTCCTTATGATACTGATGTTTATATCTCTGATTTTGAATAAACTGTATGTTCTCACTAGGCTTTAAGCCTAACACTTTTTCTCAAATGATGTGTATAACAGGTTTCCCTTAGCGGTGGGTTGCACAGGGTCTTTGAGAGTCGAGCGTGGACTCGAGGCATATTTTGAGATGTCTAGTATTTTGGTGTTGGGCATTGTTCAAGTCCCATATTTTAGTGAATTTTGGTTCATCAAGTGTTGTAGTCTAGACGGTTATGTTTAGATTAGTATTGTTGATAAATTCTATATCCGTATGAGTTTTGTATAGTTTTAAGGACTGATCCCCTTTATGTGAAGTTTATATCCTTTCGGATGTCTTGTTGCCATATTTCCAGGTTTTAATTTAATCTGAAATTTTAGAGCGTTAGAAGTTGACGCTATGTTGTGAATCTCAAGTTCATGGGTTGCTATATGTGTTGATATCTTCATCTCGTTCCATTTTACCACTTCGTGCTAACTTAGTCATTGCCGAGGACGGACAATGGTCCAAGTGTGGGGGTATTTGATAAGTGATTATTTTATACATTTTGATATCAAATTACCCAATAATTAATGCTAATCGGATGCTTAAAATATACATATTAACTTGAGTTAGTATTTAATTATTTGAAACCATTTAATTTGAGAAAATAAAAAGAAAATAACAAAATTATTTTCTTATTGGTTTGGTTTGTGTTTATGGGTCGTTGGGTGCAGCAAAGAAAAGAAAAAAAAGGAGAATAACCCAAAGTTGCAGCCCAAGTCCAGAATCAAAAGAGAATCGTCCAAATTCTAGTGGTCGGCGTACCTTTCATGTGAGTTGCTCCACATCTAACCCACAGCAAAGCCGCGTCGGTCACTGCCATATCACGCCTAAACCAAGTTCGCGTGAGTTTCACGTGAGTTGCTCCACATCCAACTCACGACAAACCCGTGTCGGCCACTGCCATCCCACGACTCAAGGGTTAATTTTGGGTACCTTACATGTGAGTTTCCAGTTGCCCAACTCACGCCAAACCCACTTCAGATCATGGGCCTCGGCAAATCATGGGCCTTTCTTTTTGGAGAGGTTTATAACTTTTGGGTATAAAAGGTTTTTTGTAACCGACATTTGGGAAGAACTTTTTTGAGGGGATCACACAAGAAAATTGAAGGAGGAGAAGGAGACGACTTTTGGAGGAAGCTTTCATTACGATTTCTTCAATTTAATTAGGTATTTTAGATTAGGTTTAATCTTTGTTTTTCTAATTATCCTTCTACGTTAGAGCAATGAGTTTATAATCATTTGGCTCAGATTGTGTAGAAACTTGTTGAACATTTTCATATCATTTGATTTCCATTTATGCAAATATTGATTTAATCGATCATCATTGTTGGGTTAATTATTTAAGTCGGTACCCTTGAATAGTTTAACCTAATTGTGAATTGCTAGATAAAATTGTGAATCCGTAATTGTTCTCAATTCTATTTTAGTAGCAAACAATACTTCAATTGATTGGGCATCCGATTAATTTTAGTGTTGTGGGTTTGTTTAATCTAGTCTAAATGGTCGGCGTATGATAATTGGCTAGGGATGGTGTTTGCTTAATCCTAAAGCAACCAGTAAATTGAACTCTAAGTTCGTAACTAGATTAGATTAACCGGTTAGAAATTAGTCATTGAGCTTCTCGTGCTAATCAACATTTGACAAACGGTGTATCGATGCGTATCGATACTCGCCCATTCTGGAATAAAATAAGAAAAATCTTTTTATGAACAAGTCTGTGATACACGGTTCAGTCAATGATTTACACTCATTGCTAGTTTATATTTATTTGTTTTCCGCTTTAGTTTTATATGGTTAGTTTAGTATTTCAATCCAACCCCCCCCCTTTTTACATAAAGCGTAAAAGTTTAACACATTCACATTCAATCCCCTGTGGAATCGACCCTACTTGCCACTATTACAATTTAGGTTGTAATTTGCGGTATTAGGAATTTATTATTTGTCGGGCTCGACACCCGTCAATGAAAGTGTTAATTTTTATCGGTAAGAACTTACCGAGTAAGCATTTGGGTAAACGACCCCTAAGTATATACTACTCTATTAGTGGTTAACCTTAACCATCCAAAATATTACAATATCAAAATATATAAAGTAAACATTTATTTGTCGAGGTAGATATTACAATGAAAACTTGAATTAAAATTTAGCCCGTCAAGTAATAGTGAGAGCATTAACATCTTTGATGAAAGAATGATTTGGACTTAGGGGTCGTTTACTTAAACGCTTATTTGGTAAGAGCGATGAAAAGGACCAAGAGTATTACCTAGCAAGTGAGAGTGATGACTCTTACCCGGTAAGCACTTACGGGATAAAAATATTGCATAAAATGTCATTTTAGTAGACTAAAAACTTACCCGGTAAATTAAGTGAAAGTGTTAACAATTACCGATAAGTACTTACCGAAGCGTTTCGTAAATGGTCCCTTAGTGTGTCATGTTGGATGAGTTGGGTTGGGTTTAATCCTAACTCAACCCATATATATATATCAATTTATAGATTTTAGGTATCCATTAAGCTTCATATTCGTTCACGTTAAACTGAGTTGTCAAGTTTTCCAAGTTTATGTGCACCCTAAATTATATTTTGGTTCAATTGTCAAAATGATGAAAATAGGTTGCTACTTTAAGTAACTTGTCCAACACATAGCTATAACTCCACTCTAACGCCGTGTTCTCGAGTTTTTTTTTTACGAAAGAAAGGAAGGGAAAGGGGAGGAAAGTAGGAGGGAAAGAAAAAATGTTGTGTTTTCGAGTTTTTTTAAGGAGAGAAAGGAAAGGAAATAGAAGGAAAATATTGCTTATTTTCCTCCCAAAACTTTCCTCCCAAATGTGGGAGGAAACGGAAGGAAAGGAAAGAAAGGAATTTAGAAAAAATTAAAAATATTTGTAAAATCACATATATACCCATTAGTTACATTCCATTGTTAAATAAATAAGGGTATATTGATAAAAATGACATCATTCATTTCCTTTCTCTCCTACTCGAGAACATGAAAATTTATTTTCTTTCCTTCCATTTCCTTTCTTTTCCTCCAACCTCAAGAATACAAATACAAATATTTCTTTCTTTTCCTTCCCTTTCTTTTCTTTTCTTTCCTTCCAAAAATCGAGAACACAGCGTAAGCGTCTTTTTATCTCTTGAAATACTGAACATACCTCTAGCTATTTGGTCCTTTCTGAATCAACCGGATTTTGTATTAATTAATGTGTAGTGTGTTTACTTGCTTTCAGCTTAACCAAAATAGTAAAATATATAATTAAGTAATAGTGCAATATGTTATTCGGTTTAATAAAAATAACCGAGAACCAAACCAAACAAGTTATCTTTATTCGATTAACTTTAAGGCGAAAACCGAATAAACCCAATCCGTCTTAGTTCATTAGAGCATCTCCAACAACTTCTTCAAAATGAAGAAAATGGAGATTTTAGGCATTTTTTGTGCTCCAACAGATTCTCCAAATCTTTAAGTAGGAGAGAGAGTGTAATTTTCTCCAAATATGGAGAACTCTCCAAAATCTCCAAAAATGATTACCATGAGAGAGAAAATGTTTTTTTTTTATTATATTCTACCAATAAGACTTATTCAAATGAGATGGGTATGAGAGAAATAATATTTTATTAGATTTATATAATACTTTGATATTATAAGTAATGATTTCATCTCCAAAATAGAGAATCTGTTAGAGATGGATGTAAATTTTTATGTAGATTTTGACTTTTAATTCTCCATTTTGGAAAAATTTTGGAGATGCTTTTGAAGATGCTCTTAGTTTCGAAATATTTTGACATCACTAAATGTACCCCTAATCATAAAAGTTTATGGATCCACAGCGGCCACGTTGGCCAACCAATGCTACATCAATTTTAACATGTTTCTAAGTAACTTATGGTCTTGAACAACACATTTTTAAAGAATAAATTGTTTAAGATAAAAATTATATATATAGAGAGAGAGAAGGGTGTTCAAATGCAACCCCTTTACATGGTGCAACCCCATGCAACCCCTCTATCCACCACTCATTTTATTTTCACTTTTTTAATTAAAAAATGTAAAAATAAAATGAGTGGTGAATAGAGGGGTTGCATGGGTTGCACCATGTAAAAGGTTGCATAATAACCTACCCCGATATATATATATAGTGTTTTGTTCATTTGAGAAATGGTAAATATATGAGAAATAGAAAAATAATCCTAGTCATTCATATGGTCAAGATCGGATTTGACTAGTCAAATATTGCGGCTTTGACCGGTCAAAAGTTGCGGCTTTAACTGGTCAAAAGTTGCGGCTATCCCAAAAATAGAAGGACAATTTCGTAAATTTTACAAAACACACGGGTTGTGTTCATATATGAACATGTATAATTCACATATGAACTATATGTTCATATATGAACCAGTGCAATTCACAACTGAACTCTTTTAACTGATTCATATATGAATATATATGAATCACAAAGGTTCATATATGAATCTGTATGAATCACAAAGATTCATATATGAATCAGTTGAACTAATTAACAGATTCATATATGAATCTTTGTGATTCATACAGATTCATATATGAACTCATCCCGTGTATTTTACGAAATTACCCCTCTACCTTCTATAGACCACACAAGGAATTATCCGGTGCTTCGCGGTCAAAGCCGCAAATGTTGACTAGATGAATGGCTAAAATTACTTCTCTATTTCTCATATATTTATCATTTCTCAAATGAAACTCTCCCTATATATATCTATACTACCTTATAATGCATATACACTAAACTATTAAGAACAAGTAACAAAGCAAATGGTACAACCATTTTATGCTTAAAATTCAAAAAACTATGAATTTACAACTAATAAAGCATAATGTACAACTTCTTAATACTACACCACCTAAATCGAAAATTTCAAAATCACTTTCTTCCTTACAGCTGTCTTCCTCCCCTTTTACAGCTCATGTCTTCTTCCCCTTTTTCCTGCTCCCACTATCACCCTATGCTTTTCAGATAACCCTGCAATTCACTTAATGCTCATGTTCAAAAAAATTCAAAATTTTTACCTCAAAACGTGATTCTCGAGAGGTGCGTCTCTTTCTGAGATTAGGGAGGCTTTCAATTTGCTTTTCTGGTGCATCTCTTTCATTTTTCAAACCAAATTCAAATTTTAGAATCATCTCCATCTACGGCTCTCCATCGTCTTCTACCTTGCTCGAATGTCGTTCTTCTTGTGGTAAGTAACTTTTGTTCGTGATTCTTGATCTATCACCGTCTGTGCAGGTTTTATTTTATATACGTGATATGTAGGTTGTGTTTTTCTTTTTCTAGGTATCGCTTCCTGTCGTCCTCTTCATCTCTCAATCTCTGCACTAGGTTTTTTTTTTTACTTATCACTTTTGTTTTTCATTACTTATCACATTATGATTGATTTTCTTCTTATTTTGCTTTTCATCTGAGTCAACAGTTTCCTCTAATTTCAGTTTTGGTGGTTGGAGTTTCTGCACTTAAATGAACTTATATTTAGTTGATTTTATGTGTCATTTCTAAATTGGCTTGGAATATATATTGCTTTTCAGGCCCTTGATCTTGTAGTAGAACCAATGACTACTCAAAGTACCTCTAAGCCTGCGAAGTCATCAACACCATCATCATCATCTACAAGCGAACATAGGCCATCTCACAACTCAGGTAGAATACCACATATACAGTTTATAGATTCAAAATGAATTCACCCAAAACCGATTTCAAATTTTTGAATCTCTGGCTCTTTTGTATTCAACCCTGTGGTTTCCCCTATGCATCTTCATTTTTTCTTTGTATTTCACTTTTTTTTTATCTTATATTGTGTGAATGTTTTCCATCATAGGAGCCTTTCTTTGGGGATGATAGTTTTTTTTTTTTTTGCAAAGAGACCGTGTTTAGCATCAAGAAAGTGATGCTGGTGGAACAAGATCGTACATGACCGTAAGTATTCTATCATTCACTCCATCTATTTAGGTTGTTATTATTTGGTTCTGGTGCTTTCTTGATATTCAGATTGGTTATCTCTTGGCTAATAATTATAAGTTGTCTCTTTTGGTCGTTTCCAAGTATATGGGGCTACATTATTGTTTAGATTTTGTTAAAATGTTGGCTACCAGTTTATGGACATGCTCTCTTCTGGTTGGGGGGATTTGATGTCTTTTGTTTATTCCTGGTTTGAATAGTTTGGTTAAGGGTCTAATCTGTTGCCCCATTTTTCTTTTTCGTTGTGTTTGGCCTTTTTCAGATCTGGTCTTATTAACATCGGTGGAGCACTGGCAGGGTGGAGCACTGGTTGTTGATCACTGAATTTCTTCATCCTAAAGGTATTCTTTTCACCAAGCCTGGATCTTTTGTTTTCTAACAATCTCTTTGTCCACATAACACAATAACAATCTTCAATATCACAAATGGCTCGATTCAACTCGTACAATTTATGTGCACCTCAAATGGGGGAAAGGGAGAGATGAACCCTAGAAAACCCTCGCCATGTGTTTGCAATTTCTAAATTTAAAAATTCATTTGTGAATTCCAACCAAAAACACCAATGAAAAACAAATGAATCCTGCTGTTTCTTTCAAGAAATCAAAAGGAGACCAAATCAGAATATCTAGAATTCATCGCAAAAAATTTGTGAATTTGATTAGGTGATTGTGATGGATACTCTGTTAGGTCTTCTTAGGGTTCGTATCAAAAGAGGTGTGAATCTCGCGATTCGTGATATCAATACTAGCGATCCGTATATCGTCATCAGGATGGGTAAACAGGTTAGTTTTTTCAATCTCGTATCTAATCGTTTTTGTTGCTTCATTATGTCTGCGATTTTAGGGTTTGAGATTCGAAATTTGAATTTTGGTGAAAACTTTGTGTTTTGGTGCAATGATCTTCTTAATTGTTGATTTATGTGAAATTGATTATGAGGAAACCAAACATGAAAATGTGATATCATTACATGAACAAGGAATGGGGAAATTGCAAAACTCTCATTATTTCATGAAAATTTATATGAATGAATTATAATATTTGTATTTTGATGCCATGATCTTCTATTGTTGATTTTTATGTGAAATTGATTCTTCAAAATCATGACATGAATAAGGAATGGGGAAATTGCAGTTCGAAACTCAGTCATTTCATGAAAATTTGTATAAATGAATTGAAATTTGGTGGACCAAGTTAGCATGAGATTCTTATAATGAGAATTGTAGATGAACAAGTACTTGATTTTAACTTGAAATTTGTGTAAAGAAAACATGCAATTTTCATAGAACATATACCAAATTGAAGATTGTTACTGTGTTATGTGGACAAAGAGATTGTTAGCTATTCATATACCAAATTGAAAATTTGTATTAATGATGGACGCATGCCTCATTCATATTTTCTTCTCTACAGAACTAAAAGGCCAATGGGTGATATTGAACACCGAGACGATTTCATCTCTAATTCAAAGAGTTTGGTCTTACGTAGGACAACAAGAAGGAATTTGTTTACTTACTATAACCCTTCTATTTAATATTCATTCCCTTCCATATATATTGGTTGCCCCTACCAAAACTTGTTTGAAATAATCAACGTCTTGTAGTTGTAAATTGAAATAGTGCAAGTTAGTGCGCAATGCAAACTTATCCATAAAACAATTTTTCACAAACAAACAAGTATTTGTGACAAACCAATGATTTTTTTTTTAATTTTACAAATCTTCATAGCACCACACTTGTATTTGTGCATGGGTGTACACATAGATTTAAAGATGCATCTAAAGGTCCATATGATGAACTCCAAGTCTTCAATTGCAATAAATTAATTTAATATGATTTCTTACATTGGGTACATGAAAATTCATTATTGGAAAATAATCAGCCACTAGGTGTTAAGTTTAAATTTAGCATTTTGCTATCAAGTTTCTTCCTTTGGCTCATAGATTTCAAGCTCGCTAGAAAAAGACTTCGGTCTTCCAATCTTCAAATAATAGAAGGTTCCTAAGAAACAATAAAAACCCAGCTAAAAGCAAACTTTTTAAAAATTAGCATGAGAAAAACCAAATTTAAAGAATTAAAGGTCTAAAGCATCTTATAACCGTAAGCCAACCTAAAACCAACCAACATGTACATTTTCAGTAGTTAATTAATATATACTATTATAAAATATTTCGTTTAAAGTCTTAAAAAATCCTTTAAGCCTTCAGTTTTGTTCGATTAATGTGTATTCCTTTAAAATTCATGGTACATGTACTTTTCTTCACATGTACAAGTTTTTAAGCCTTTTGAATTCCATAAAACTAACTAATAATCAACTGATACATGTTTAGATATAAATTATTACTCTGCATCATTATCTTCGTTATTTATATCTATATAATATTACAATATATTTGGCTATAGTCATAAAAACATATTATCATTCATTAGGTATCGTTGATTGGAGTTGGTTTCCGGTAAGAATATTAGTTATCGTGAGAAGGGTAGAAAAGAATCTTTACATTTGGATCAATCCTAATTGAAGATCTATTGAAAATACATTTTTAAGCAAATTCATGGGTTATTCTGGGACTTAACCTGAACCATTAGATCAACACTAAGGGGTTGTTTGTTTTTTTAAAAAAACTCTTAATGACTCTTAAGTATGAATCATTCAGACCTTTTTACACACCACCTCTTATTAATCATAAGTAAATTAAGACTTCAGACTTTATACCTCTTTAAAAACAAACGACACCTAATTAAAAGTGATCAAGGGTCTAAAACCATTCTTACACTTCTCGTCTTAACTCCTATTCTCATCTTAAGGCTCCTAATTCTCCATAAATATACAATATACTACATATATATCTTTTTTCTAACAATAAATTACATTGATTTTTTATTCCATATATAATAAAACTTCTCACCCGGTGCATTGCACGAGTACGCTTAGCACTTTTTACTGTCTTTGTTTATCAGCCTAAGGGGTCATTTACTAAACACCTGACTTACCGGGTAAATATAACAATTAGTATCGAGAATCTTACCCGGTAAGAGGAAAGACGAGGATCGAGAGTCTTACCCAGTAAGTGAGGGTGATAACTCTTACCCAATAAATGTTTACCGGGTTATAAACACTTTCAATAGTTACTATGATGGGAGTTTCTTCCGTTGTATCCTTTGTCCACAACTGGAAAAAAAATCCACTTTTGTGTCATATGTTTTCACTTCATGAAACTCAAAGCTAAACTTAAAACGGGAAAGAAAAAGAAAAAAAAAAGCTCTGTACACCAATAATTGGATTGTCTTTATAAAATTAGAGCAGAATACTCTTTTGTTTTCTCAATTCAAATCACACAAACCATAAGAAAAACGAGAGGTAATGAATGGAAGGAAGCATGATCGTGTTGGAGTCTACACATCTAACGTTGTGTATAAAGAAGTTTTACGTGATGAATAAGGTACAATTAACTAATTATTATTACACATTTGTAAAACATGTTTCTATTTAAAATAATTATGCTTTTTTTTTGCAGAACATGCTTACGGATTGATGTTTCACATGTCATATCATATTATGAATATATGGATGTGCATTTTTACATATGATTGTAATGTCACTTTTGGTTAGTCATTATTTTCAAATTTTTAACGAGTTGTGAATACATGGATTTGAAAACTCGGCACTTTTGTGATTATTTTTCTAGATATCTTGTTAATAAACATATTTCATAGTAGTAATTGTTTTGCAAATACATCATACTAACCTATACAAAAATTTGAGAGAACGAGAATAATACGAACAAAAGACATTGGTGTCAGAAAAGTTATTTGCTTTAGAATTGTGATTCACCCGCGCTGCATCGCACGGGTAGACAGCTAGTATATATATATATATATATATATATATATATATATATATATATATATTGTACTAATAATTTGTTTGGCTTCATGGAATGGTAAACCAAAAGACCAATAACTTGTGCACCAATCATGGTCAAAGAATCCATGCACCTTTCTTTCCTTTTGCACGTCACGCTTTTCTTCATGCTTAAGTAACTTCACAACTTCCACTTCTACTTTTTTTTTTTCTTTCATATCTTTTAATATATCTTTAGTATTATAGATTATTGTTTTTATTTTCATTGACAAAAGATAACTTGTTTCATCTGAACATAACCATTCGAGTTTTTGTGTTTAAGTTATGGGTAGACCCAAGATAGTCGAAAATAAGTTAGTATTTGTTTTATCTGATACATAATACATTTAAGATGAAATAGTATAGCTTGATTTCAAGTAGCAGATAACAAATTAATTGTTTTACATAAACAATAAATGATTTTAAATACAATCTTGAATTAATTTAATTAAGAATGTAATATATAAATATATAGCTAGTTACATTTCAAACATCAAGTGTTTATGTCACTGGTTTTTAGATTTACTTCATTGAGTAAAATAATAATTTAGAAGTAACTAGAAGTGTACTCACGCAATGTAGTGCAATACATATCAATCTTAATGTTTCGTTTTATTTTTTGTCTTATCGATTTTATAATATGTTTTTGTGTAGTTTTGAGAAAGCGATAATGTTTTTTTACAAAAAAAAACTCATTTAATTTTTAATTATAATTTAATTTAAGTTTAATAATAATATAATTTATTTTAGGTTTAATAATATAATATTTTTTTATAAAATAAACATTAAATATTTTGTTAACTAGCTTTCAATGATTATCTTAATTATATTTTAGATTTCAATAACCATTTAAACGATAATGGCAAAAATAAAAGTCGTAAAAAATATAGAAAACAAATTATAAGGAAGATATTTAATTCTTTTATTATAACCAAGGATAGTTCACTTATATATTAATTTCTTATCAAAAATACTTTTAAATTTTGATTTATATTTAATAATTATATTTAAGATTATGTTTAGAAGAATAAAAAAAGAGGTTTCTGGCTTTTGGGGTGGATTCCTATAAATAAAGAGAAGAACAAAATATATGTTTAATAAATTACAATAGAAAAAAATAAAAAAACTAAAATATCATAAAATTAACATAGAACTTTTGACAATGGTCGTTTACTGTACTTGGTAAGCGCTTACCGGATAAAAATGTTGCACATAATGTCGTTTAATAGACTTAAATCTTACCTAGTAAGTTAAATGAAAGTGTTGATTTTTACCGTTAAGCGCTTACCGGATAACCGTTAGATAAACAGTTCTTTAGTCTAAAAGAAAGAAATTACAAACTATAGGAACAAAAATCAAAATTTTGAAACCACAGGGACAAAAATTAAAATCATTAACAAACCACAGGGACTAATACCGTAATATTTTAGATGAATGATAACCGTTTTTAAGAATGTTGTCTTTCCGTTCCTGTACATAAACCGCAATCAAATTACGTACAACACATCGCCATTGATGCTCAACTCCATTTTAGCGCAAAAATTCTTCCATTTTTCTGTCTCACACACAGTTCCGACATGGTGTCCACCGTAGACCGACCGGAGATAGCTTTCTTTGATCTGGAAACAACTATTCCGACCCGTATTGGACACGGTTACGCCATTTTGGAATTCGGGTCAATATTAGTTTGCCCTAGGAAGCTCGTTGAGCTGGAGAGCTACGATACGCTAGTTAGACCACATGATCTCTCCCTCATTTCAACCTTATCCATTCGAGCCAACGGTATCACCGCCGACGCCGTCGTCTCCGCCCCCACCTTCTCCGACATCGCCGATAGGGTTTACGACATCTTACATGGTAAAATATTTCAATTTTTTTCATTTTATACTATAAAGTATTTACTGAATTGTGAATTTAGTTTGTAAGTGTTTGATTGATTGTTTGTTAGGAAGAGTATGGGCGGGTCACAATATCTTGAGGTTTGATTGCGTGAGATTAAGGGAGGCTTATGCACAGATTAATAGGCCGCCACCGGAACCCAAGGGAACCATTGATTCATTGGCTTTGTTAACACAGAGATTTGGGAGGAGAGCAGGTGATATGAAGGTATATTATTTTATTATTGACTCCCTTTTATTTTACAAAAAATGCTGACAATCTTGCAGATATGATGGATTTGTTCAAAGATAGGTTTAGTATCATTAATTAAGTTAATAATTGTGTTTTTATTTATTTATTTATTTTATGCGTAAAACGTGGCCTCCTCCTTGGTATGTATTTCTCTTAATTGTGGCTTAGGAAGGAGTAGTGGGTAGTTTATGGTTTGCTTGATTCCTTTAAATATTGTACTTATGTTTTTATTATAAAAATGCTTAGCAGAAAATTGTTCCAAAACTTCCTCTCTCGAGCTTCGGCTTTTCTTGGATATTAACCATGTCAAATCGCCCTCTATCATATTCACATAAATAGCCGCGGTACTCTTTCAGATAGAGGACAGGTTTGCATACATGCTACCCCCAGACCCCATGTCTGGGTGGGATATACTGGGCTCGTTATCTGCCTATTATTGCTTCTTGGTTCACAATTCTTTTTCTTTGTTGGTAGTCATGGCGGCATGACTCGGTTAGTCAGTTACTGCACATGATTATTTTATGATTGGTGGTATGTACGATTCAGATATGTGAACCAATTATGTTAAGTGGCTTATATTAGTTATTTACCTTTGATTCAGATGGCCACTTTGGCGGCTTATTTTGGGCTTGGACGGCAAAGTCACCGGTAATTTTACTTTCTACCAACGTAGATTGTGTATTACCACATCTTTAAATTCAAAATTTGTACAGTTTTCATATGAATAAACTTCATGTGCTTTATCATGATGTTTTATCCCTTTCTGCTTTTATATTAAATGTTTTCATGATGTATCAAGAAAAAGTTACTTGCAGGAGTTTAGATGACGTTCGACTGAATCTTGAAGTTCTCAAGTACTGTGCAACAGTTCTTTTCTTGGTAATTACTCATGGAAGCATTCCCTTTCCTTTCTTTAATTTCGAGCATTAATTATTATCTCCGTATGCATAGACTTTCGGGTTTGCAATATGAAAAACATCGTGTTTAGATTCTTTTGGAATTGTATCATTTCAATTTCCATCTCCTTTTTGGGGAACTTATTGTTTAATGGAAGATGAATTCAAGAAAATAAAGTTAACAATCTTTCTTTCTCCGCTCTTGAAGTTGCATTTGTGGACAATTACGGTTTTGCAGATTCACCTATAATATACTTTTCGTGTAGGAATCAAGCCTACCAGATGTATATACAGATAACAATTGGGCTTCTCTGAATTCTACTACAAGTTATCGTTGTACTGGAAGATCCACTCTAGAGGGGACAGGCTCGAACACTAGTCCACTCTTGTCTAGCAGAAACATCGAAAACCATACATTTCATCCAAATCCGACTTTTTCTGTAGTCACTCCACGTGAACAAATTCCAAATCCAGTTGAATCTGGTAGTGCTCGATCTGACCCTTTTCAGATGGGCCAATTTGTAGATGAAATGGAGAGTGAATCCCTTCAAACGAATGAAGCCATGGTGGAAGAATCATCTACCACCACTCTATCCGATGCTGTCAGCAATCACACTGAATTCATAGAGCCTGATGAAGTTTCCATAGCTTCAATCACCGTTGTTCCCTTTTTTCATGGGTACCAGAGGATACAAATGCTTCACAGAGATATCCCGATGCAGATTCGTTGTGATGGCATGGTGGTAAGGTTTGGATTAAGCACAAAGTTTGTTGATCATGCTGGAAACACGCGGCTAAGTTTTGTGGTCGATGCAAACTCTTCAAATCTCTGTGGTATACTTGATGCATGTGATGATATTGCCAAGAGATTTGTGGATTCTGGTAGCAACTCAGAGTGGAGACCTGTTGTGAGCAGAAAGCCTGGCTTTTACAACTCACCCACCATTAGATTGCAGTAAGTTGGTGTTTTGCTCTTTCAACCACAACAAAATCGGCTTTATAAGAAACCAAAATGTCATAATAGAATAGATTGCTTTATAGGAGTTAAGTTTATAAGGTGTTACTATAGGATGTTAGGACGTTTTTGATTATCCTAACAAGTTTTTAGGACAGTTTTGAAATAAAAGTGTCTTATTAGCTTTTTATAGAACACTTCTTAGAAGTGTTTTATGAACACATCATTTTATATGGCACTTTTTCAAATAATGTCATAGAAAATACTATCAAGATGCTTTATTTCAAAATTGTTCTAAATACTTGTTAGGACTGCCAAAAACATCTTATCAATTTACCGTAACACATTCACGTAGGACGACGCATAATTGCTTGGTCCTATAAAAGAAGTCGTATAAAGAGTCTATTAGGACATTTAGACATTTTTGGCATCCTAGAAAGCTGATTTTGTTGTAGTGTCCTATGGCCATGTTTACTTGTACTGAAATATCTCTATATCTGAAATATATATATATATATATACACACACAAATACTACTGTCTGTAAAAACAAGATGCATGATTTGAATTTTGTGGTCAAACAGGATAATTTCCTATAGATGTAATTTTGACTATTGATGGTCAAACACTTACTTTCTAATATGCCATTTCTACAGCTTACCCACTGTAGCAGGAGATACCACCAGATGGATCACAGAGATATACCAGAAGCAATCATCATTACTGCCGCCAGCCCAACAGTTTGTTTCCGGTAGCTATGATGTGGCAGAACTCGATGCCTTGTTTCGTCCAGGTTCCATCGTGGATGCTTATTTCTCTTTAGATCCATACAATTATCAACAGAATGCCGGAATACGTTTAGTGGCCAAGAAGTTGATTGTTCATACTAACTGAAAGGTTTTCGTGCACACCTTTCAAGTAGCTGACAATTAGAAGGAATTCTTCATTAAATACTTGTAAAGATGGGAAACTAACATAATTACACATTGTTGATGTTGACAATGAACAACTAAATGTAGGATTTCAATTGATTTATGTCAACTTATTGTATGTATTTCTCATTTATATCAAATTCCTTTTACAATCTTGGTTCTAATTTGTTTTAAACTCTAAGATCGTTTTCGAAGAAGAAAGAGCATCAAATTCTTGCAAGTTATGCGAAAAGGCATTAATGCTGGTATGATCGCACCCACCCAGAAAAAATAATGCACGGTTTACTCCAGATATTTACAGACAGCCCATGTGATCTACTACGAGAATATTTGTTCCTTCCATGTGGTTTGGTGATGATCTCTTTCTTATCTTCGTTATATAAACCCGCTTTTGTACATTCTGTGCGGGTACACTTTGTTATTTTTCTTTTTGCAGGAGTTAATTACATGATGGATAAAGATAAGAGTAAAAGTGGAAAGAACAGCAAAAACACTAGCATTTCTGGTACTGTAACTACAAACGATAATCCTAATAGTCGCTGCAATTTGAGGATTTTGCTTTGTGATACCAATGTAGAGAGTTGTCGCGAAGTTTTTTCCCTTCTTTGCCAGTGTTCTTATCAGGGTATGCTATACTACATAAACCTATTAATCTTGACAATCATTTTTAACGACTATTTATTAACGTTGATTAAGTCCTTTGAATAAAGTCTAAATCTTGAATCTTTCCTTTCATGGTAAGTTCTATTGTCATGACTCATGGGAGGACCCTTCTAAATCAAGTGTCAAATCTGGCATTGTTTCTTTAAGGGTTGTTTTGACCTTAAGTTAAATTTGATCTGATGGCAGTTAAACAAGCGATTACAGCAGCGGAGATGAAGGATGCATTGCTGTTAGAGGGGCCTTATACCGATATCATACTTTGTGAGGCCAATCTTCTGTTACTGAATAATGGAGAGTTGTTGAAAGCCGTTACAGAAAACAAAATGCTGCAACACATCCCTGTGATCAGTACGTAAGCGTTAATTTGCTTGAGCTATTCTTCGGAATTCCATCATTTTTCTTTCTATTAGTTTCTTTTTTTTCCGGGGTTTTAGTGATTTTGACAGAGGATCAAGTGTCGCTTACTTTGAACGGGTTGGGACGAGGAGTAGCTGATTACCTTATGAGGCCTGTAAGTGCTGATGAACTCCTCAACTTGTGGACTCATGTTTGAGCAAGAAGCTGATGTACTACACATATATTTCATGATTTCTAGTTTATTTTCTAATGTATTCTACTTTATAATCAATGAATGAATGATACTTTATATTACTGGAAAGGTTCAAGAAATCCATCCATGTTGACTTCCATGAGAAAATTGTTGACTTTGGAGGGCATTTTGGTCCGGTTATTGATGTTTAGTCCACCATGTGAGATTGCGATTTTATAATTGTACTCAAGGGGCTTTTTTTATGCATGTACCAAGACTATGGACCGACTGGACGCTTAATAAACAAAACAAAATAGAAAAGAAAAGTTCATGCCATCTATTATATTAAAAGTCTTACAAATTAAAATAACAAAAAGTCCTAAAATGACAAAGTAACATATGAAATTCACTTAAACAAAATCGTTCTTGTAACATTCTTCAAAAGTCGGAATCGGGAATACTTAACTCGGCTAAAAAAGTAAAAATCTAAAACATTATAATTAAGCTAAAGGTTAAATTATATATAAACTGAGTAAATGTTAAAACATGTATAACCGCACCCCAAATATTTTAATGCCCTTGGCTCTGCCTGTAGCTTCTTGTGAATGTTATGAACCTGCATCATGAACTTGCAACATATTCAGTTATGAATCTCCTTATTATGAACACTTGATGAATTATATAACGGTTTTCTCATTTCAGTAATACAAGGATAATTAAATAGAAACAAGACATAGAATAAGGGGTCGATTACCAAACGCTTACCCGGGTAAGCGCTTACCGGTAAGATTAACACTATCATTTACTTACCGGGTAAGATTTTGGTCCAGCAAAACGGTATTGCATGCAACAATTTTCTCGGTAAGCGCTAACCATGGTAAGAGTCTTCGTCCTCACTTACCGGGTAAAACTTTCGGTCCTTGCCTTAGCTCTTACCGGTAAGATTCTTAGTCCTTGCCATATTCATCTGGTAAGGTAGTGTGACTTGGTAAGCACTTACGTTTGGTAAACGACCTCTAAATATTAGAAATAAGAAATACGGTATAAAGATCCATTTTGATGATGGAAACCGGAAAGACTCTCTCTCCATGTATCCCCTGGAAGGGTGACAGAAACAACGAAATGTCGATCTTACCCATCAGCAAGAACAGAGAAAGGCCATGGCAATGAAGAGACTTGCAGGCAGAAGCAGGTGTTTACAAGGCTATATTTTGGAAAAGATGCATGAATGTAAGAGAATGAATATGGAAAACTAATGTCATAGCCATAAGAGAAGAGAAATAGGCCAAAAAAGACCTAACAATTAGGTAAGGGCTCAAAGTTTGGTAGGCCAAACTCTTTGTTGGATAAATGAAGCATGCACAATTTTTGCCATGTGAATACTATTCACATGTGCATGTTACACAATTTCTCGATGTGAATACTATGATACTTATAAACAAAGGCCAAAAGATCACCCATTCATTGGAAAATGATTATAGATAAATTCCCCGAATCTTCCAAAATAAAGAGTTCGAAAAAAAATTATTTGTTCATTAGTAGATCGTTACAAATATTTGGTGCAAGTCCTACTTAGTTTTGCAAGCCTTTGTCATTGTTAGTCAACTAAGGGGTTGTTTACTTTCTTCTTATCAGCACTTACCGAATAAGAGAAGCTCTTACCCTAATAAGATATGAAGCGTTTACCTTTTACTTCTTATAAAAAGATGCTCTAACCGCTCCTCTTACCCGATTAAACTCGGTCAGCATGAAAGCCCTCTCTTATTGTAGTCAGAGATACCCTTCGGATTCTTTTCCCTTTTTATCCTCGATCCCTCCCTATTTCAATCACAATCAACGCCGTAGAAAATCACCGACCTCTCAATTTCACTCACTGGAATCTCTCTATTTCACCCATAGTCGCTCAATTTACCCAACGGAATCTCTCAAAGCTCGTCGTCTTTTCTAGCTTGCTTCTTTGGTCGCTCTTGTTCTCTCGTTCTCATCGGCTTTGCTACCACTCCTCTTCTTCTCCATCTACCATTGCAGGTATGAAAATGATTTTGTAATGCATTTGTTTTTAAGTTTTCAAAATCTGGGTTGTATTTAGGGGCGTTTATGTTTTTAGGTTTTCAAGATTTCAATTTTTATTTTGATGGGTAATAACCAAATAGGGAGGGAAGAACATGTAACACCCCAAAAAATTCGAGGAATTTAAAATTCGGAAATTCGACAATATGACGGCTATAAATGGAGTAAAACCTGAATAATGCAACAATGACATTTCAACCAAAACATGCCATCCCGAAAACGGGGAACCAAGTATGACGATTGCAACCCAATAATTAATCAAAGTTAATTCCAACAACCTACTAATCTAGACACAATTGAATCTAGATTATATTCGGGTGTTGACACTTTACTTCTCCAAAAGTACGTTAAGGCTAAGTCGGTCGTACGTCTCTATAACCTCCAAAAATGTTACTATTCTTCGAACTCTCTCCACTCAAGCCTGAGTAGTCCCACCGCTAGAATGACCTGTCATACATGTCATTTTAAGAAAAAGTGTTAGGCTAGAGCCTAGTGAGATCAAACATTTATATTTGGAAATAAACAATTATAAACGGAAGTAAGGTGAGTGAATTCATAATATTAATGATATAACTCTTCACCATAAGCAAATACATCTTGGGTTAACGGGGGAGACCCGCTTACTAACACAAGTGACGGAACACAAGACTAAGCCACTTGACAAGTTAGTAAAACCAATACAAATAATAAAGTACACGCAAGAGATGTTAGACTCAGTAGCTTTAAACGTACACCCACGGAAAGTCAACTTCAACCATGTAACACCCTAAAAATAGGGATAACAAAAATCCGCAAAACGGACACGAGGTATGCAAAATAGCCAAAGCAAGAGCCTCCAAAAAATGGGGAAATGTATAAACTACTTGTTTAATTACAACTGTAATTCAACGGACAACAAATAACAACCAACTAATCTAATTTCTACAACTAGAAAAGAGATTACAAAAGGGTTGTCATTTAAGAACCCGAACGGTTCACTTTCAAAAGTATAATATGTCCATGTGCAAAATCCCCGAGCTCTCACCCCAAAGCAACTAAGCCTGCTTAGGACCAGCGCCGCTAGAACCTGAGATACACATCGACACCAAGCAAATGTTAGGCCAAAAAGCCTAGTGAGTTGAACAATAATAAGCATGCATGAACAATTACAATTCTTATCAGCAGTTAACCAGTGTTCAATATATGTGGAGTCATTAGGGGAGACCCAAAGCACCAATCAAGTCCCACCCAAGAGTCGATATACCTTGATGCCCTTAACAAGGAACAACGCAAAGGCCAAGCACACCCGAAGACTATCGCTAAGAAAATTCCCCAAATGGCGGAGGTCTAGGCACTAGGGATGGTGATTTGACCCGACCCGTTGGGGAACCCGGTTCACCCGACCCGACCAGGGCCGGGGAATACCCGCAAAACTGGGGCCGGGGACCGGGGCCGGGTATACCCGGTACTCTCAAACCGGGGCCGGAGCAGGGGCCGGGTAACCTACCCCCCGACTCGCCCGGTACCCGGATATATTTTATAAATATTTATAAATATATATATTAATAATCCTATATTCCTATTAGTTTTTCCAAATTAGTGTTAATGTTTTGTAATTGTTCGTGAATGTCTTAAGTGCTTCCACTTGACTCGCTCTTATGCTCTCCAACAAACTCGACACTACATCGATTCTCGTAAGGGACATTTTGACACTCCCATCATGGTTCCTTCGACTCAACGCATCCGCCACCACGTTGGCCTTACCAGGATGATAGAGTAAATCACAATCATAATCTTTCAAGAGCTCAAGCCATCTCCTTTGTCGCATGTTGAGTTCCTTTTGGTCAAAGATGTATTTGAGACTCTTGTGATCGGTAAAAAGAGTACACTTCGTCCCATACAAGTAATGTCGCCACAACTTTAAAACAAACACTACCGCCACCAATTCCAAGTCATGAGTCGAATAATTCTTCTCATGATCCTTTAATTGTCTCGACGCGTAGGCTATTACCTTCCCCCTTTGCATTAGGACACATCCAAGCCCCATCTTGGAAGCATCACTAAACACGACAAAGTCTTCTGATCCCTCGGGTAAGGACAAGATCGGAGCTTCGCACAGCTTCCTCTTGAGCGTTTGAAACGCTTGCTCTTGTGCATCGGTCCAAAGAAACTTGATGTTCTTCCTTGTAAGAGAAGTGAGCGGTGTAGCTATCTTGGAAAAATCTTGGATGAAACGCCGGTAGTAACCCGCCAAACCTAAGAAGCTTCGGATATCTGTCGGACTTGTTGGGGGCTCCCAACTCATCATTGCCTCGATCTTTGCCGGATCCACCTTTACGTCGTCCTTTGATACCACATGCCCCAAGAATTGCACTTCTTGGAGCCAAAATTCGTACTTGGAGAATTTCGCGAACAATTTCTCCCGTCTTAGAACCTCCAATACTTCCCTTAAGTGTTTTCCATGCTTGAACTCATCCTTTGAATATATTAAGATATCGTCGATGAAGACGATCACGGATTTATCCAAGAATGGGCGACACACACGGTTCATTAGATCCATGAATACGGCCGGAGCGTTGGTTAAGCCGAAAGGCATCACCAAAAACTCATAATGACCGTATCTCGTCCGGAAAGCTGTTTTCGGAATATCTTCGTTCTTCACTCTCACTTGATGATAACCGGACCGAAGATCAATCTTCGAGAAACATCCCGCGCCTTGTAGTTGATCGAAAAGGTCGTCGATGCGAGGTAAGGGATACTTGCTCTTCACCGTGACCTTGTTTAACTGCCGATAATCTATACACATCCGCATGGATCCATCCTTCTTCTTCACGAACAGAACCGGCGCTCCCCAAGGTGACGAACTCGGTCGAATGAAGCCCTTCTCCAGCAACTCTTGAAGTTGTGTCATCATCTCTTTCATTTCTGTCGGTGCCAAGCGATATGGAGCACGAGCTATCGGAGCCGCTCCCGGTGTGAGGTCAATCTGAAACTCCACTTGCCGCTCCGGCGGTACTCCGGGTAAGTCCTCCAGAAAGACCTCCGGATAATCTTGTACTACCTCCACATCTTCCACCGACTTCTTTTCTTTCTTTGCGTCCACAACGTAGGCCAAGTACGAAGGGTAACCCTTCGCTAAAAACTTGCGATCCGTAAGAGATGAGATAATGGGATTATTCCTCTTTCCTTTCTCCCCATAAATGGTAGCCACACCATTTTCCGGCGGCACTTGGATCATCTTTTTGGAACAAAAGATGTCCGCCCTATGCCTTACCAACCAATCCATACCTATGACTACATCAAATCCTCCTATATACATAGGTAATAAATCCACTCCAAAAGAACTCCCATCGATATCTAGAATGCAATCACAAAAACGATCACGAATGATCACTTGATCCCCATTAGCTACTTCTACTACTAACGCATCGGGAAGGACACTAATAGGAGTGGTGAATTGTTTACAGAAAGCATCTGACACAAAGGAACATGTAGCACCCGAATCAAACAAAACACGAGCAAGCATGGAGTTTACTAGAAACGTACCCGAAACGACATCCGCGGTCTCCTTTGCCTCCTCGGTATTCATCCGGAAAGCTCGACTCGGTGCCCTTGATGGTTGCTCGACCCTAGCCGTCGAACCCACAGAATTTCCACCACCTCCTCCTCTAACTAGCCTTGGGCACTCTCGCTTCATATGCCCCGGTTCTCCGCATTCATAACATACCGACCCCCGGAGGGAACACTCTCGAGTTGTGTGGTTTTTCTTACCACACTTGTTACACCCGGCTGGACCGGAGTGAGTCCTTGTAGCGCACGGCCCCGAGTGCTTTGACCTGCACTTGTGGCACCACCGATCTTCACGGCGTTGATTACCCATTCTCCCGCTTATAAAGGGTCTCGATTGACGAACGGGCCCAGATGGCCCCTCCCACTTCCGTTTCTCACCAACATGTTTCTTCTCATCCCTTTCGGAATTGATTTCGTCCTCAACGAGTAAGGACTCCTCGATAACCTCTTGCAGAGTCGAACACTTAGCATTCCTTACCTCCGTTCGCATCTCGGCCGACAACCCTTGATGATAGGCCTTAATCTTTGACCTTTCATCGGGGACCAGATGTCCCACCAAGTTTAGTTTCTGCAAGAAGAGTTTGGAGTAGCCAACAATAGACATATTCCCTTTATTCAGATCTTGGAACTCCGGCTCCAACTTGTCCATCGAACGCTAACTACAATACTTGTCCATAACCTTCTCCTTGAATATCGGCCAAGTTAACTTAGCCAGAACTTCAGGAGTGAGGACTGATCGAGTGAGATTCCACCAAATCAAAGCCTCTCCCCGATGTAGTTGAGAAGCAAACTTGACCCTTTGAGAGGGATCACACTCACTTGACTCCAAGGCCATCTCTACCTCTTTGAGCAGTACATGCAAGCAACCGGGTTATCTGAACCCGTAAACTCCTTAGGGTGGCACCCCAGAAATGCTTTGTAGGTGCACCCCTTAGTCTTCGACCGGATCCCCTCAGCGGATGGTTCCTCAACCGTTACCACATTTGGTCCACCCGACCCCACGATAATGTTTTCAGCCATAGTCTCGGGTTGTCGGTGGCTAGCGTCTCGATCCTCTAGGAGTTTCATGAAAAACTCCTGCTGTTGGGTCATGGCCGAAGTCATGGCCAACTGTTGTTGAGCCAAGGCATCATTCATGGCCAACATCATGCTATCCCGAAGCCGGGTCTCCATGGTAACTTCCTCCATGATGGCGTTACCTGAATTGAGGTTCCGGCGCGGAATATGCTCAGGCTCTCCTCCCAAGATTCTGGGTATAGGAATGTCATCGGTGGTTACACCCACGAGAGGTCGTTCAGCTGCAGAATCCACCTCTGGTTGACCCTCTGGCATGTCCGACAACCTACTTCGAGTGTTTACCATTAGATCTGCCATGCACGTACGAGAAATATATTGAGAAAAGACTAAGCGAGTTGAACTCATTGTACGTACTACTACCTTCATCAATTATCATAATAATAGTAAACCAAGTATGCTCACGTAACAATGCATTCATAATAGCAGTAGCTAAGTGAAATTATGAACGAACCATACACAAGAATTCTTGTCACCATTATCACAACTTTTAATTAAAGTAATTCCGTAATCCTAACGCTCCCCCCACCTAGGATTCCTACCCCAAGTGGACAGTGAAGTCATAACGTCTAAAGCTTAAGTCTAGATACGCTAAACCATACCTAGTTCACTTAAACTAAATCTCTGATACCAACTTGTAACACCCTAAAAATAGGGATAACAAAAATCCGCAAAACGGACACGAGGTATGCAAAATAGCCAAAGCAAGAGCCTCCCTAAAATGGAGAAATGTATAAACTACTTGTTTAATTACAACTGTAATTCAACGGACAACAAATAACAACCAACTAATTTAATTTCTACAACTAGAAAAGAGATTAAAAAAGGGTTGTCATCTAAGAACCCGAACGGTTCACTTTCAAAAGTATAATATGTCCATGTGCAAAATCCCCAAGCTCTCACCCCAAAGCAACTAAGCCTGCTTAGGACCGGTGCCACTAGAACCTGAGATACACATCGACACCAAACAAGTGTTAGGCCAAAAAGCCTAGTGAGTTGAACAATAATAAGCATGCATGAACAGTTACAATTCTTATCAGCAGTTAACCAGTGTTCAATATATGTGGAGTCATTAGGGGAGACCCAAAGCACCAATCAAGTCCCACCCAAGAGTCGATATACCTTGATGCCCTTAACAAGGAACACCCCAAAGGCCCGGCACACCCGAAGACTATCGCTAAGAAAATTCCCCGAATGGCGGAGGTCTAGGCACATACCATCATAGTGGCGCCCAAGACTACATCCTTCTAGTGTACTGACTTGGTTCGTCCACATAACGCATATACGAGGTCCTTTAGGTGTATTTCAACCCAACATATTTCAATACCAACTATGGGTACAATATTACCATCCTATCCTCATGCAGTCCAACAAAAGACCCAAATGACACTTATATTCATCATGCATATAAATATGTCATCAAAGTGGTATTCCAACTAGAATCATCATAATACCCATACATGCGTACATTTCATATCAAGTTAATCACATTGTGTATCCATGAGAAAAGCCCCAAATAATGGCACCCATAACATAAGACATAGCATATCACCAATATCTATATTTCCAATTATTTTCATCAAGAAATCCCAAATACTTGAACACGTAGAGGTAAAATAGCAAATAGAAGGTTATGATGTGTATCTAGTTTTAACAAAGGTTTAATAAACTCACAATCTAGGTTTTTGGACCAAAACCTAGAAAAAATGGAAACCCTAGAAGTTGGAGGAGATGAGACTTGGAGGTGAGAATTGAGAATCTTGTAGAACACTTCAATGGGGACACTTGGATGAAGCTTGATGATCACTTAATGCTCCCAACAACCCAAAACTCTAGCAATAAATGTGTGTGTGTTTGGAAGGCTCAAAAATCGCCCCAAGAGAAGCTCTCCCGTTTTTGGATGTGAAAAATGTGACAAATGAGGGTTGAGAAGGGTTTAAGTCAAAGAGGACTGGTCCCCCGCGGGCGACAATGCCCCAACGACAATGCCCATGGGCATTGTCGCGTGTCATAATCGCGAACACCCCCGAGGGCTCGGTACATCCCCCGCGACATTGACACGACGACATTGACCGTGTCATAGTCGCGTGTCATAGTCGCCACACACACACACCCTACGGTACACTCCCCACGTCCTTGACACGGCGACAGTGACCATGTCATAGTCGCCTGTCATTGTCGCGCCACACCCCAAACGTCCCGAATTTTGACCTGAATCGATAACTAACGCGAGATTTGAACAATTAAGGACGGTAAGTTAGATTATACGTCATTTCAACATATCAACTATCATAAAACACATACAAAGGCTCATATACTCACATAGGTACATTTAATACATTTAAAGTAATAAATACTTACCTTGAGAATTTCCAGGTGTTACAAACCACATAAGGCCCTTACATTGAGATCTTCATCCAATATCGTATACTAGCATGTAGGACTTATAACCCAATATGATGCCTAAACGTGCATCAATGTGGAAAACTAGTGTTCCTTCATTGGACAAAATGATACAAACAAAGTGTGGGGTCATGACGCCCAAATGCAACCATTTATGCATATACTCTTATATGAAGTCAATCAATAATACTTACAATTAGATTGCCATCAAAATATATAATCAAGAGTCCAAGTAATTTCATATGTAGTTCTAAGGGATTCCAACACATTACTATTTCATAGTATTTCCACAAGTATATATATACACACACACATATACACTCTTTTATTCAAATACCCAATCCATAGACATTTATCAACTTTTCAAAATCTTAGTTTATGACTTTAAGCATATAGCTTGAGAGCAAGGAAAAATGTGTCTCTAATGTATCAATCCACAAGTAAGTCCAGGATATAAATCCATTTCCTTGAAAACCATGCTTATCCAAATAAACCCTAAAATCTCCAAAATTAGGGTTTTGGTGAAAATTCACCCAACTCAAGAAATTAAGAATGGAGATGTTTAGTAGGTTAAAATATATAGTTTAACATGTATAAAGTTTGTAAGATAGGATGAACTCACCTTGTAGGGTTGTAGCTTAAACCCTAGAATTCCAAGTAGTTAATGAAGTGAGATGAGAAGGCTATGACAAGCACAAACAATGACCACAAGCACCTAGAATGACATAAATGATCAAAGGTTTGTAGGTGAAAGCATTTATGACCTAAGAGGAGTAGGAGGCTGAACTTACCAAGTTCTTGGAGAGAAAATCGTTGCCACCAAACTCAAAATTAGATAAAATGACCTACAAACTCGAAAATCATATTTTATACAATCAGCCCCCGCCGGCGACTATGACCTGGCGACAATGCCCTAGTCATAGTCGCGGGGCAATGTCGCTCCAGGGACCCCGACTACTGAGTTTGTCCAGAAAGTTGCATGTTGCCAGCAACCTTGACATGCGACTATGCCCTGGTGGCATAGTCGCCCCAAGCGCCCCGAATGCGATTTTCGACCTGAACTGATCCTTCTTCGACGTAGGAGGGTTGGCCAAGCTCCAAACTCCAAAACCAAACAATGAGGCATAACATACGATTATTTAATTACCAAAATGAAATCGGAAGTAGAGAAAATCTATTCAGAAACACGGGTGTTACAGAACATGAGTTTTGTGTTTGCCATTGTTGTTCCAATGTTTTTCACTATTGTTGCTCACAATGAACGCTTTAGAATGGTTAAACGTAGATTTCTAACACTTCACGAGGACTATTCATAATTGTTTTCATGAAGTATTGGGAGGAATGATGGAATTCGCGAAACAGGTTGTAGGGCCAACATCCTTTGACGGAACACCAAATACATCAAAGAGATTGAGGCACCTCAAAGAGATATTTCTGGTATGATATATGTTATTCATTTGATAATTTCTACACTCTTTGATATTTTACAAGTTTTAATATTTTTGCTTTTTTAAAGGGGGTTGGGCTATAGGTGTGCTAGATGGAACCTTGATACATGCAGTTGTGCCTAGTGATCAACAAGCAAGGTATAGAGGAAGAGGAAGAGGGGAATGCTACCAAAACGTTCTAGCAATTTGTGATTTTAACATAATATTCACGTTTGTTTGGGCTGGATGGGAAGACATTGCATATGATTCTCGAGTCTTGATAGAAGTTGTGTTTAACCCAACTTCGGGATTTCCGTTTCCTCCATCAAGTAAGTATCTTTTTTGCTTAATTTTAAAAGATCATTATTTTCTATATTTTTTAAGTTGTATATGTAATTGCAGATAAATATTATCTTTGTGATGTCGCATATACTTGCACTCGAGGATTTATGACTCCATATCGAAATACAAGGTACTGATTAGCAGATTTTCGACGTCGACGCGCTTTAACTAAGGAAGAAATGTTCAACCATGCTTATGCACAACTTAGAAATGTTATCGAACATGCATACTGTGTCCTGAAAGCAAGATTTCTGATCCTAAAGCAAATGGCTCCGTATCATTTTTGTAACACCCTAAAAATTAGCGGAATAAAAATTTGAAATTTCTGCAATATGACGGCTATAAATTGGTAAACCTGGGTATATAAAACCTGTTGAAACAACCCCAAAGTATCATATCGATAGAACAGGGAAATAATGCTATAAACATTACAATTAATCAAATGAAGAATACACTAACAACCTAATAATCTAACTTAAATAAGAAAGATTAGTATCGGGTGTTGCTATTCTTTCAAAAGTATGTCCGCTATCCAAAATATCGGTCTATACATCTCCCAAAAAGACCGCTCTTGACCTCAAAGCCATCCACTCAATCCCGACGAACCACACCGGAAACCTGACCTGTTATACATGTCGTTTTAAGAAAAAGTGTTAAGCTAGAGCCTAGTGAGATCAAACAGTTGCAGTTTAAATAATCAAAGGTAAAAGTGAGTAAAGAAGTTTCTTTTGTACACCAATAATAATGGTAATAATAACAATAATGCTCTTTAAAATGTAGCAAGTATCTCTTGGGTTAACGGGGGAGACCTGCTTACTAACACAAATGATGGAACACAAAAGTAAGTCTTTCGATGAGTCAGTAAAGCCAATAAACAAATAAAGTACACGCAAGGGATGGCAGGCTCAGTGGCTTTAAACGTACACCCACGGAAACTCAAGTTCAACCCCGAGGGGTCCTTACGTCGAGCTCCTCATCCAATATCGTAATACTTGAGCACGAAGAACTTATAACCCATTCCGATGCCTAACGTGCCTCGACGTGGAAAACTAGTCGTCCCAACGCCGGAACAATAATATAGCAACTTACGGGGTCATGACTCCCAAATGCAACAAATAAGCCAAATAATGCTCATAGTGCCCAACAAATATTTCAACAAGTGTAACTATGCATAAAAGACATAAAGAATGATTTTCCCCAAGACAATTTCCATTTTTTACCGAACGATCATTGATTGAAACATAAATGACTATTATAAGCCATACTCTTTAAACATGATAAATTCCCAAATACAAACTTATCAGCAGTTAACCACAAGAATATCATTTCTAAAACCCATAAGTGGTACATGAATAGAGCCATATTTTGAAATACATTTTCCCAAGTAAAGGTAGGTTAATAGTAGCATCAATAAGCTCACATAATCATATTTCATAAAATTATCATAAAACCCTAAAATCTCCAAAAGTTAGATTTGGTACAAAACCCACAAATCAAGTATATGAAAAAGGAGATGCTTAGGCATTTAAAACCCACATTTGACATGTATAAGGTTTAGTAAAAGTGTATGAACTCACCTTAGTAGTTTTCCCAAAAGAAAACTAGAGTTGGGTACGCTTCCGCCCATACAAATCTTCAAATGGTGCCATCCCGAGACTAGAGTGGTAGCTATTGTTGTACGCAAATTCTACCAAAGGTAGATGGGTATCCCAACTACCGCCAAAGTCGATCACACATGATCTAAGCATGTCTTCAAGCGTTTGAATCGTCCGTTCACTTTGTCCGTCTATTTGTGGGTGATATGACGTGCTCAAATTTACTCGCGTGCCCAACTCTTGGTGTAAAGCTCCCCAAAACCTCGACGTAAACCGATTATCACGATCGGAAACTATCGACAAGGGTATACCGTGTCTAGAGACCATTTCATCTATGTAAAGCTTCGCCAACTTATCCATTGGCAAAGTTTCCCGCATCGCTAGAAAGTGGGCACTCTTCGTCAGTCGATCGACAATAACCCAAATAGTATCGTTCCCTCTCAAGGTCTTCGGTAGCTTGGTCACGAAATCCATGGTGATCTTGTCCCATTTCCACTCGGGGATTTCTAGTGACTGAAGACTCCCATAGGGTCGTTGATGCTCGGCCTTCACTTGCGAACAAGTCACACATCGCTCTACGTAATGAGCCACGTCCAATTTCATAATTGGCCACCAAAAAAGTAGTTTCAAATCCCGGTACATCTTGGTGCTTCCCGGGTGGATAGAATACTTGGATTTATGCGCGTCCTCCAAAAGTAGCTCTCGGAAACCACCAAACTTTGGTACCCAAACTCGCCCATTGAGGCATTTTATTCCGCGGCTATCTTCGGTCAACAATAACCGTTGCCTGGTCATCACTTCCTCTTTGAGGTTCTCTTCCCTTAATGCTTCAGTTTGCGCCCCTTTAATCCTTTCCATGAGGTTCGATACTAACTCGATTCTTGTAAGCTTGGCTTGAAGTCTCCCGCTATACTCTTTCCGACTCAAGGCGTCGGCCACCACGTTTGCTTTGCCCGGGTGGTAGAGTAATTCACAGTCGTAATCCTTAAGTAGTTCCAACCACCTTCGTTGCCTCATGTTGAGTTCTTTCTGATCAAAAACATACTTCAAACTTTTGTGATCCGTGTACAAGGTACACTTTGTGCCGTAAAGGTAATGTCACCATAACTTTAATGCGAACACTACCACCGCCAACTCCAAGTCATGAGTGGGGTAGTTCTTCTCATGCACTTTCAATTGCCTAGATGCGTACGCGATCACTTTTCCTCTTTGCATTAGCACACATCCAAGTCCCATTTTGGACGCATCGCTAAAGACCACAAAATCCTCCGACCCCTTCGGCAAGGATAAGATCGGAGCCTCGCATAATTTCCTTTGCAAAGTCCTAAATGCTTTCTCTTGCTCTTCGGTCCACACAAACTTTACATTCTTCTTGGTCAACATTGTCAACGAAGAAGCAATCTTGGAGAAGTCTTGTATGAATCTTCGGTAATATCCCGCCAAGCCTAGAAAACTTCGAATCTCGGATGGACTTTTGGGAGGCTCCCAATTCATCATAGCTTCAATCTTGGTCGGATCCACCTTCACTCCGTCTTTTGAAACTATGTGTCCCAAGAACTGCACTTCCTTCAGCCAGAATTCGCACTTAGAAAACTTTGCATAAAGTTTCTCCTTCCTCAAAATTTTCAAGACGCCCCGAAGATGACGCGCATGCTCGAATTCATCCTTCGAGTAGATAAGAATGTCGTCAATGAACACGATGACCAACTTATCTAGAAAGGGTCGGCACACGCGGTTCATTAAGTCCATAAACACTGATGGGGCGTTCGTCAATCCGAAAGGCATCACTAAGAATTCATAATGACCGTAACGCGTCCTAAAAGAGGTTTTAGGAACGTCTTCCTCTTTGACTTTCACTTGATGATAACCCGAACGGAGATCGATCTTCGAAAAGCAACCCGCTCCTTGAAGTTGGTCGAATAGATCATCAATCCTAGGAAGTGGATACTTGTTCTTCACGGTTACCTTATTCAACTCCCTATAGTCGATACACATTCGCATAGTACCGTCCTTCTTCTTCACAAATAGGACCGGTGCTCCCCAAGGCGAGGAACTCGGTCTTGCGAACCCCTTCTCCAAAAGATCTTGCAATTGGCTCATCATTTCCTTCATCTCTGACGGGGCCAAACGGTATGGAGCTCGGGCTATAGGAGCCGCTCGCGGCGTCAGATCAATCTTGAACTCCACTTGACGGTCGGGTGGTAAACCAGGCAAGTCGTCCGGGAATACGTCGGGAAACTCCCTTACCACCTCGACATCTTCTAACTTCTTCTTCTCGAGCTTGGCATCTATCACATATGCCAAAAAGGATGAGCATCCTTTCGCCAAACACTTTCGTGCCTTCGCCATGCTAATGATTGCAACTTCACCCTTTCGTCTCTCACCATACATGGTCACCGCATGACCATCCGAACCCGGAATTCGGATCAACTTTTTAGCACAAAGGATCTCTGCATGATTAGTCGACAACCAATCCATACCGACTACAACATCAAATCCCCCGATGACCATAGGCATTAGATCAATCGGGAATTCTCTCCCTTCGATTTCAAGCTTGCAATTTCTTAGAATATCCCGAATCACTACTTGATCACCATCCGCTAGATCTACCACTAACGCATCTTCTAAACTAATAGTGGGCATGGATAGTTTTGGGCAAAACGAACTTGATATAAACGAAAAACTAGCTCCCGAGTCAAATAGTACACGCGTAGGTACGGAGTTTAGGAGAAACGTACCCGACACTACATCCGTTGATGCCTTCGCCTCTTCGGTGGTCATCTAGAAAGCTCTCCCGGTTGCTTTAGGAGCGTCCACCTTTTTACCTTCGCTAAAGTTCGTCTTTGCCTTCGGACATTCGCTTCTGATATGGCCCGACTCCTTACACTCGAAACAAACTCGTCCTTTGATTGAACATTCACGGAAACTGTGGCCGAGCTTACCACATTTAAAACATGGATCGGACCCCAAATTGCAAGAGCCGGTGTGCTTACTTCGGCACTTTGAACACCACGGGGAATCCCGTCTCGGACCATTCCCCCTTTGATTGTTGTTGAAGTGGTTTGGCCTCTTTGAAGATGTGGGACCCCCTTCCCACTTCCTTTTCTCGACTACACCGCTCCTCTCCACCTTATTCGAGCCGTAAGAGTCTTCTACTAGTTGCGCTTCTTCTATTGCCTCTCGAAGAGTAGAGGCCTTTGATACCCGAACCATGTTCATCATTTATGTAGGCAGACCTTTGATGTAAGCCTTGATTTTCTCTCTCTCAGTGGGGACCAGATGTCCCACCAAGCCCAGCTTGTCCATAAACAACTTGTTGTACTCCCTCACCAATAAATTTCCCTTTTTCAAACCCCGAAACTCATCGATGATCCGATCCATAGCTCGCTCATTACAGAATTCCTCTATAACCTTCTTTTTGAAAGTCTCCCAGCTCAATTTAGCCAACACGGTGGCTTCAATAGAAGTGGAATACACATTCCACCATGTGAGGGCGGCCCCTCTCAACATTTGGGATCCGAAAACGGCTTTCTGACTTTCCCCACACTCGCTTGACCAGAAATCCTATTCCAATTCTCTTATCCAGTTCATGCATGCCACCGGGTCGTCTGTACCCTTGAATTCCGGAGGTCGACATCCGAGGAATGCCTTGAAGGTACACGCCTTAGGCAGTTGTCTTAGTTCGGGAGGTGGAGTCTCATTAGAAGGGACAATGGGTCCCGTACCTCCAGTTCCCGCCACAATCACATTTTCCGCCACCGCCTCATGCCTACGGTGGTTAGCATCTCGGCCATCCAAGAGCTTCAGGAACACTTCTTGCTGCTGAGCCATAACTGCATTCATTGCTTGCATCATCCGCTCCATCATTCTAGTTTCCGGAGTTACCTCTTCCATAATCGGATGAGTCGCAGCTAGGTTATGTTGGGGTATGTGCCCCGGTCCTCCACCCAACGCATTTATAAAAGGTGGGGGAAAATCATTATTCGTTACCCTCGGTTGATCAGCCGTAGATGCCGCCGTATCCTGCCTTTCTGGCCGGTTACGCGTATTTACCATAGTCTGCCACACACACGAGAATATAGGTAAGATAAGACTATACAACTATAAACAAGGAAACGTACTACCACGTTCATCAATCATCATAACAACGGAAAACAAGCATAGTCACGTAAAACATCCTCATAATAACGTTAGCTAGGCGAAATTATGAACATGCAATACATAAGAATTTTCATTCCCATTACCATAACTCTTAATTTGTGTAGCTTCCGCCGACTCTAAAACTATCTTATCTTAAGAGGTCTACTCAAACTCACACAATCATTGCCTAATTTCACAGCTTAAGTCTAGGTACCCTACATCCATACCTAGTTCACTTAAACTAATGCTCTGATACCAACTTGTAACACCCTAAAAATTAGCGGAATAAAAATCCGAAATTTCTGCAATATGACGGCTATAAATTGGTAAACCTGGGTATATAAAACATGTTGAAACAACCCCAAAGTATCATCCCGATAGAACGGGGAAACAATGCTTTAAACATTACAATTAATCAAATGAAGAATACACTAACAACCTAATAATCTAACTTAAATAAGAAAGATTAGTATCGGGTGTTGTTATTATTCCAAAAGTATGTCCGCTATCCAAAATACCGGTCTATACATCTCCCAAAAAGACCGCTCTTGACCTCAAAGCCATCCACTCAATCCCGAAGAACCCCACCGGAAACCTGACCTGTTATACATGTCGTTTTAAGAAAAAGTGTTAGGCTAGAGCCTAGTGAGATCAAACAGTTGTAGTTTAAATAATCAAAGGTAAAAGTGAGTAAAGGAGTTTCTTTTGTACACCAATAATAATGGTAATAATAACAATAATGCTCTTTAAAATGTAGCAAATATCTCTTGGGTTAACGGGGGAGACCCGCTTACTAACACAATTGACGGAACACAAAAGTAAGTCATTCGATGAGTCAGTAAAGCCAATAAACAAATAAAGTACACGCAAGGGATGGCAGGCTCAGTGGCTTTAAACGTACACCCACGGAAACTCAATTTCAACCCCGAGGGGTCCTTACGTCGAGCTCCTCATCCAATATCGTAATACTTGAGCACGAAGAACTTATAACCCATTCCGATGCCTAACGTGCCTCGACGTGGAAAACTAGTCGTCCCAACGCCGGAACAATAATATAGCAACTTACGGGGTCATGACTCCCAAATGCAACAAATAAGCCAAATAATGCTCATAGTGCCCAACAAATATTTCAACAAGTGTAACTATGCATAAAGGACATAAAGAATGATTTTCCCCAAGACAATTTCCATTCTTTACCGAACGATCATTGATTGAAACATAAATGACTATTATAAGTCATACTCTTTAAACATGATAAATTCCCAAATACAAACTTATCAGCAGTTAACCACAAGAATATCATTTCTAAAACCCATAAGTGGTACATGAATAGAGCCATATTTTGAAATACATTTTCCCAAGTAAAGGTAGGTTAATAGTAGCATCAATAAGCTCACATAATCATATTTCATAAAATTATCATAAAACCCTAAAATCTCCAAAAGTTAGATTTGGTACAAAACCCACAAATCAAGTATATGAAAAAGGAGATGCTTAGGCATTTAAAACCCGCATTTGACATGTATAAGGTTTAGTAAAAGTGTATGAACTCACCTTAGTAGTTTTCCCAAAAGAAAACCCAAGCCTAAAATGGAGGAGATTAGAGATGAGAAGCTTAACCACTTGAGAGCTCACCACAACACTTCCTAAAAGTATTAAGGACCACCATTAATGTTTATGAACCACCAAAAATGAAGAAAGAAGTCTAGAAGGAGAAAACATACCAAACTCAGATGAGAAAATCGCTTCCCAAACCCTATAATCAGATAAAAATGGCTGAAAATCGCGACTTGGCTTTTTATACCCAAAACACCCGTCGGCGATAGTGACACGGCGAGAGTGACAATTGTCACTCTCGCGGGCAAGGTCGCGCCGGCCTCCCCCCTCTCGGTACAAACGGGGCGATAGTGCCCCGCGATTGTGACCATGTCACTCTCGCGGGCACAATCGTGAGAAACGTACCGTGGCCACATGACCTCCGACGATAGTGCCCTTCGCGATTGTGACACCTTGTCACTCTCGCGGGCACAATCGTGAGCAATCCCAACTTTCTCAAATTTGATGATTTTCAACCCACGATGCTTAAATCCGAAAGGCTCGATAATATACTAATAAATCCCAACAACGCGAAGGTTCCACAACTGATAAGAATGATACAGGTATTTTTGCAATTCGGGGTGTTACAATTTTCAAGTATAGAAAGATGTGGTGATTGCGTGCTTCGCGGTTCATAACTTTATAAGGAAATGCTGAGAAATTATTTCGGAGAATGTTGGTTAGTGGTTTGAAACCGGATGGGTTGGCTTCTAAGCATGTTCTTAAAGCTTTGTTTGAAGGAACAACGAGCACTAGATGCTTTCGTGTTATACAATGAAATTGAGAAATTGGGGTTTGTGGCTTCCATTGATTCAGATATTTATTCTATCATGATGGATGGACTCATTACTAGAAACCATTTGTTTGAAACTTCAAAGGTTGCTAGTATGATGGTTCAGAAAAGCATCCGACTTAAAGCTCCTCATATAGATGGTATAGTTGAGTGTCTAAAGAATGCTGGAGAAAAATGTCGTATATATATAAGGTGAATGACGGTTGAGTATGGTTGTATGACACTTCTCTTTGCTGACTTGTGAGACAAATTTCAAGAGGTTTCTTGTAATATTGTCTGCAAGAGCCATGCGCACGTTGTGCACGTACTTTCGATCTCAGGATATAAGAATGAATTGGTATGTGGGTGCTTGGTATATTTCAGTTTCTATTCAAAGCAGGGGTTATATGTAAATCACATCCTTTACCTGCATGAGGTATGCTAACTTTTCTATCATTCCATGAAAGCACTCTCAACCTTTTCTAACAATTCTTGTGCTTCTACCTACGAGTGAATTAGCAAAGTAAGTATTACGTCAAATCTTTATGTTAATTTGTTTTTACTTAATCTCGAACAATTCTTTACTTTTTCATTTAACATGTCACCGTTTTCGTGGACATATACTTTTTTCAAGGCAGATACACATGTATTACCTTTGCTATCTTAATAAAATGGATTACTTAGTGTCTCTATAATTCACCTTGTCAATATTTTGGGCAATTGGTTGAAGCATGTACATGTCATATGAGTTTAGGAGCGGTTTGCAATTTAATTGTTCTATATACAAGCTAAGATACATATTTTTTTATGTCTATCTTTTTTCTGAAGTATATAATATTTATATACGGTAAATGGAACAAGTAAACTCACACACCCTTCTTACCTTTGGTGAGGTTTGAACCCCTGACCTCCTAGCAAGCAAAGGCTCCGATACCGTTAGGCCAAAGACCCTTTGGTTTTTTTATGTCTATCTTATCAGTGGCTTGTGGACCATCCTAAGTTTCTCAATTAAAAATATTATTTTGGTGGTGATTCTTACACAGGCATATTGCCACCAATGATCATTCAGGAAATCACCCCACTGCCACTTTCTCACCTTTCTATAGCCTATAATAGTAATCACGCCATAGTCTTTGTTTCGTTTATGTGTTTAACAATAATACATAGTATTAGTGTTAACTAACAAATGTGTGCAACATTGTTTAGGTGGAGTTGTAAATTTTTTTCATTAGACACCATGACTAGGGATACATGTTCGATCTTATGATATTTTTCTAATCATTTCCATCTGTTTTTATAATTATCGTCAATTAGAGCTTAATAAGATGATTTTTCACATTGTTTGTCAGATTAAGATTAAAATGATTGATGTTATGCTTATTATTTTCCTGATAATCATTCTCACACAGTTGGATGATAATGAAGAGGGTATTTTTTTGTTATTTTGTATAGGTCTCTCGTAAAATACATGTTGATTCATTTTGTATAGGTCTTTTTTGTGTTATTGTGGCTCTAGAGATTGAAGAGGAGGAAGAGCAATGACAAGTATTGAGAATCTTACCCGGTAAGAGCGATGATAAGGACCGGGGATCTTACCCGGTAAGTGAGAGTGACTACTCTTACTCGGTAAGCGCTTACGGGATAAAATGTTGTATACGATGCCGTTTAATGGACTAAAATTTTACCTGGTAAGTTAAGTGAAAGTGTTTGACTATTACTCCTAAGTGCTCACCGGGTAAGGGCAAACGGTTAGTGTGTATTCAAAAATGTTGTAAATGAGATGGTTGACACTGCTAATATTTTGTTTCATATAATTGACTTCGGCTTATTAACTTTTTGTCAATTTGTTTTATACAGAGGTCTACTGCCTCAATTGTTAGCCCTTGTAATTTTGTGCAACCAGATTATAATTTGGTTCTTGAAGATGAGAGTGGAAGCGTGTATCACCTTTTGTATAGATTACATCCCTTATCTCTGTTAGTTCATAAACTTTCATAGTTGCTTCTAATTTTTCTTCCTTATGTTTCTCCTGCATATAATTATATATGGAAATATATTGCTATGTTGTCAAACTTAGCAATACACCAAACACCATTTTTAGAACCTTTTTCTTTGGAGTTGAAGTTGTTTTTGTTGATTCTCATGGAACTTACCAAATTCTTACCGGGTAAGCACTTATCGACAAAAGATTCACTTTTATTTACCTTATCATGTAACATCCTTGGCCATGAAAATGGATTGTTGTAAGCGTTTTAAACCCGTATGCGCTTATCGGGTAAGAGTCATTTCCCGCACTTACCGGGTAAGACTCACGATAATTCTCTTTGTCTCTTACCGGGTAAACTTCTTGGTCCTCGCCATGCTTAATCAATAAGGTATATGATACCTGGTAAGCGCTTACCTGGTAAGCGACTACTAACTATAACTTATCTTAAGTATGCAACGCATGTCATTTGGAGCATAACATGACTGGTGTCAAGTATAACAAACACCATTTTCAGAAGCTTTTGGTCTCTTTAATGATTTTGTGTTCTTGCATGAGCAGATGTTATTTTGATGTTTTTTTGTGTACTTTTGTTGATTTAGGGAGCTCTTATTAGACTAAGTTTGAAATTTTCTTCTTTTTGAAGTTATACTTGTTTAGATTTAAGGTTGCGTTTTAGATGGTTAGTTATCAATATCTAACCATTGTGACCGTGATCTTGGCTCCTTGTTGTGGATCGGTTCTAAGAATCTTGATTTTATTAATCGATTTACCTTTGCAATACCTTTATGTCTCGATTATATTAAATGTGAGTTTTCTAGATATTTTTTTTGCATTTTCCATCGACAAATTTGATCGGTAGAAATATAATCTCTCTTATTAATAGGGGTTTAAGAAGCATCAATAATCCATGTTGATGTCCAAGAATGTTACACGATAAGGTAAGTGAAGGTGTTGTCGGGTAAGCGTTTGATAAACGACCCTCTTGCACCTTGATTCACTCATTGACCTGTCATATGACTCCCCTTTATTTGCCTGCATTGATTGCTATTGGACCATCACATTTAGGCATTGATATCAAATGAATTAGAGTTTAAGGTTGGTTCGATCGATTAGGATTTTTTTTCCTGTTTCTATTTTGTACAAGTTGGATAATGTTCTCATTTCTCCAATGTATTCATTAGATATTTGTTTACCCTATAATTGTACGTTAATGTATTCGATTTTTTTGTTGCTTTTGTTAAACAAATTTCAACCAACAATGAATTTAACTTTCACCTAGATTTCTTTTTATTTTTGGTTGCATCTCTTGCATTGCACGGGTAAACAACTAGTATATACATATACATATAGAGGTGTTTCATTTACAAACCACCCAAATCTTAAAAACTTTGTAAACCTAGCTCAACCACTCATCAATTAGATCTACGGCCTCAAATGAAACAGTTGCAGTCTTGTAAATATATCCTGATTCTATTTCATTTTTTAAGAGATTAAGGGCGCTTGAGGATAATTTGGGGATACAAAATTAAGGTTCAGTAGGTGTAATCGAAGCAACTAAGGGGCCGTTTACTAAACGCTTACCCGACAAGTGTTTACCAGGTAATTTTCTTCACCGGATGAATATGACAAGAGCTAAGAATCTTACCCGGTAAGAGCAATGATAAGAATGAAGAGTCCTGCCTGCTAAGTGAGGGTGACGACTAAACACCTACCGGATGTATTGTTGCATACGATATCATTTTGATGTATCACAATCTTACCCGATAAAATAAATTATAGTGTTATTCCTACCGGTAAGCGATTACCGGATAAACATTTGGGTAAACGACCCCTAAGATTCATCGGAATAAAAATGCCAAATTTATCTCGCCATTAAATAAATCTTACACGCTAAAACGGTTATTGGTTCAAGGTAATCATTGAGAAGAAAAAAGAGGAATTATGGAGAGAGGATCATGAATGAAAGAAATCGAGGTACGATCCATATGATTCTATTACCTTCTTAATGGCATTCAGTCGATTTACATTATAGGTTTTCACTAATGCGCTTGAAACGAAGTGAATGAATAATGCATGTGAATTCATTCTCCAAATATATATATATATATATATATATATATATATATGGTGCGTTTCTTTTGCAAACCAAACAATTTGTACAAACTATGCAAACCAATCTTAGTCGTTCATCAAGTCTAATGAATATATTATTTTATTATGTTTCCTAATTTAAAATCATGACTATAATGAATAAACTTAATATTTCCTAATTTAAAATCATGATTATAATGAATAAACTTAACATTTTCCATATATATCACAATCATTATTAATGAATCATAATCATTATCCATAAATATATTTATTGTTTCCTAATATTATCCTAAAAGGAAAACCAAGAAGTTGTGAGGTGGCACTCTCTTAGAGTAGGATTGTTAGCTAGAATTTTTTTTTTTTTTTTTTTTTTAAATGTTAAATATATTAAAGATTTTAATGTCCCTCTATGAAAATGTATTTTTTATTGCAAAGAGACTACTTTGGTCATTTTGGTACACCTTTAATTAATTTCCAATACCTATAACTTAAACCATTTTACTTTAAGTATATATATTTATATATAAAAGAATAAACCACAAAGAGAATTAACTATTTGTTTTATTACGATTTATGTTAATTAATCATTTATTTCCATTGTTTATGTTATTAACCATTCATTTTCCTTCATTTATTTTAATTAATCATCATTTTCCCTTATTTAAGCACAAGTTTTTTTTTTGGTCTTTGTTGGATATGTTATTGAGTTTTTTCACTTCTTTGTCATACAACAATCTACCTCTCATTCTTTCCTTCTAATATATTTTCTCTCACTAAAAGATTGATTTAGGGTATGAATTTTTGTTTATAGTCAAGTTTTTTTTGTCATTGTATTGACTTCATACGATCTTTATGTTGTGTTTTTTTGTAGTAAATGACACAAACATAATCAAGATCTAAAGATCACCAAATATGCAAAAGAACATCAAAGCTTCATCATCATGTTACACATATATATTACTACATGTAAGGGGCTGTTTACCAAATTTCCTATTAAGTCCTGTATGGATAAATTTGTCTGTCTAGATAAATTTGTCTGTATAAATTGATGTTGTTGTTTACTTTTTTTATCTGAATAAACAGTCTGAATAACAAAAATGACCAATTTACCCCTAAAACAAATCTTTTATTTGTTTGTCCCTAAACAACCACTTATGCTTTCCTTCGATCTATCCAATCTTTGATTAATTACATTAAAAGAAAGTAGATTTTTCCTTGTGGGTTTTTGGTTTATTCAACTTATGCATTTGGGAATCTCCAACCCTTACGATTTGATTGAAAAAATTCCTCATTTCTCATTTTTATCTTTCGGGATAAACAGAAAGATTCTTGGGTTGTTTTCCTTGTTTTGATTTGAGGGAAGAGGAGAAATTGAATCCTCAGAAAGTTAGGGCTGATCGCCATGAAGCCCACCCTCGCCTTCAAATATTTCCATATTATCTTCTGGTAAGTGTGTTTGTCTTCTAATTTCAACATCATGATTTCAAGTAAATATATATACCAATACTAGTTGTTTGAAACACAGAAAAGGTCGACGGAGGAAAGAAACAGACCGGAGCAGGCGCCGGAGAAGAAGGGAGACCGGCGCCGGAGAAGAAGTGAGACCGAGCAGGCGCCGGAAAAAGCAATCGCACTAGGAGAGCGAGAATTGGGAAGCCATGGATGGAGGCTAGGGTTTAATGGGAAGCAATAAATGACCTGATTTGTTTTTTTCCTTAAGGGTAGAATGGTAAAAAAATTGTCTTAATGGGGACAACACACCTCTTGCCTACTGTGCGAATAAGCCATTTTTGTCTGTGCGAATAAGCCATTAAGCCACAAGTAAACACTTCAAACGTCTGCACGAATAAGCCATTTTTGTCATTAAGCTCATTAAGCCACAAGTAAACACCCCCTAAGTCTTTTTATTCAACTATTGATTCAGTTTAAATCTATTCTTTATTCGTCCATTTTATATTTGCATGATGTATTATTAGCTTAATTTTTATTTCTATATATTTTCTTCTCAGTAACATAACCCCCAACGCTAAAATAATATTTGTGTATTATTTATTCAAGTATTACATTGTTACTCTCAAGGGTCGTAAATCTACATTTTTATATTCACTTATTGTTTGTTATATATACTTATAGATATTTTTAGTGTCATACTTGAGAAATTGAAGTTTTATGAGAATGTAAATCCATCAATATTATCCAAAGTTTGTTTTCTTGACCTTCAATGATTGATCATGTTTAAAACTAGACTAATTATCATATATGAATTTACATTTTGCTTCATACAACTTAGGAGTTCCAACTATGAAACCACGGTTGAAATTAATCAAAGTCAACCAAATGGTAAAATTTATACATGCAATATCTATTTTGTATATTATAGTAAAAACTAGACAATGGTTCAAAAAGAAGTTTTCAAAAACATTTATCTTTTTTTTTCTTCTTATTTTGATTTATTTTTAAAATCAACACAATAATTACTAAACCATTTATTTTCTTGCATTTTCAATTTCATTTTAGTTTTCTTATAAATGGTTCAACGAGAAGTTTTCAGGCATATTTATCTTTTATCTTTTTATTTGTTTTTTAAATCAACACAATAATTACTAAATCTCTTATTTTCTCATATTTTCAATTTCATTTTAGTTTTCTTTTAAATGAAATTAGAATCCACTTATTGTTTGATATATATACTTATAGATATTTTTAGTGTCACACTTGAGAAATTGAAGTTTTATGAGAATGTAAATCCACCAATATTATCCAAAGTTTGTTTTCTTGACCTTCAATGATTGATCATGTTTAAAGCTAGACTAATTATCATATATGAATTTAATTTACATTTTGCTTCATACAACTTAGAAGTTCCAACTATGAAACCACGGTTGAAATTAATCAAAGTCAACCAAATGGTAAAATTTATACATGCAATATCTATTTTGTATATTATAGTAAAAACTAGACAATGGTTCAATGAGAAGTTTTCAAAAACATTTATCTTTTTTTTTCTTCTTATTTTGATTTATTTTTAAAATCAACACAATGATTACTAAACCATTTATTTTCTTGCATTTCCAATTTCATTTTAGTTTTCTTATAAATGGTTCAACGAAAAGTTTTCAGGCACATTTATCTTTTATCTTTTTATTTTTTTTTAAATCAACACAGTAATTACTAAACCTTTTATTTTCTCATATTTTCAATTTCATTTTAGTTTTCTTTTAAATGAAATTAGAATCCACAAATAAATAAAACAATATATATTTATAATTATTTATATGATAAAACACATTCTGAATTATTTCCGTCATTAATTGGAAACTTATCGTTTAATCTATAAAACATCAAAAAAAATTATAAATACTTTAATTATTTGTGATGTTATAATAAATATAATTAAATTGGCAGATGTACCTTCATCTTTTAATTTCGAAAAGAAAAAAACTTCATATAGTGTCATCAATTATATAAACAATTCATAAATTAGGCAAACTGTTCAGTTTAGATCATTTCTAACATAAATTGAGAAAAACTATCATGTATATATATATATATATATATATATATATATATATATATTAAAATTTCACTAATAAAATTTAATGATTTTTACAAATAGTTTGTATATAGTTTGTTGATTATCATATTTAACAATTAACATGTATCATATAGACAACCTACATATTACTATCATAGTTACTCACGCTACCGCGCAACGTGCGGTTCTGACACTAGTTCAAAAATAAGACGGATTCCAAAATTGTCTTAGACGATGGTGATAATGACAGTGTAATACGAAGAAGTAAACTGATGACAGCAAATACCAGTCTATAATGCCCAGGATTTTCGATAAGTTTTATGACGTCATTTATTTTACAAAAGGGTAATATAGGGTTTTGTGTAAGTTTGGGGTACTTTTAGTTCTCTTAACGGAACTATCGTAGCGACCAAGAAAATCAGATTTTTGGCTTTCGGTACAGGTGGGGCGGAAATGCCTGACGACCATGCCATAGGGCATAGTCGCGTTTCACAAACAATCATCAGTCGTCTGGCGATAGTGCCATGGTCACAGTCTCGGTGTCACAATCACGAGAAAGGTATTGTGGGTCTCTCCATGCGGGCGACTATGCCCCACAACTATGCCCTATGCCGCATGTTACTCTCGCCTGGCGGGTCCAGGGTATAAAAATGGGGCAAGTCGGAATTTTAGGCAGATTTAGATTTTAGGGTTTTGGCTTGGACGAATTCTCTCCTCATTTAAGGTATTCAACCACCACTTTTCATCTCTTTCTTCATTGATTCTTCATTAAATAATCTCTATGAACATTTATTGCACTCCTTCAGGTCCTAATCATCTAGTGAAGTGAAGCTCCAATTCCCAAGTCTTCTCAAGTCACCATCTACATGACATTGTTTGGCAAACTAGCTTATAAGCTAGTTGGTAGCTGATAAGCTAGCTTTTCAAAATGCTACTATGAGTAGTTTTTCAATAAGCTAGCTTATGGTAATCCAAACATGTACCAGAAAAAAAAACTAGCTTATAAGCTAGCTTTTTTGCCAAACATAGCCTAAGGGTATTTTGGTTTTAGGTTTGTGACCCCAAAATCAACAATGTGACTACATCCTAATTCCTACCCACTTTTATAAACTTTACGCATGTTTAAATGCTTACCACACTTTCTTAATGCCTCTTATTCTATTTCTCCTTATTTTGATGACTTTGGAAACGCTAAGTCAAAACTAGGTTTTGCTCGTGACCTTGTATAGTAGAAAAATGTTTATGGAAAACGGGTTCTACTTACTTAAATGACTATTACTTGCATATTTAGGTGGCTTTTGGATCTCAAAGGAGTATTGGTAAATTTTGCAATATATGGGTAGATGATGACATATCCTTACTTGGTGAAATATGGACAAAGATTGGATTGTATTAATGTAAAATGGTGTGCCATGTTGTTGTAATCAACCGGACACAATGTAAATGGACCTAGTGTTATGGAGATTTATTTGTACCAGAATAATGGATATGAAACCCAAATTACTAATTGGCAATGTGTACTAAATTTGTATGTGAGGTTTAAATGTTTATGCCTATCATGGATGGTGAGGAACCAAGGTAAAGACCTGGATAGGGATGAAGTTGGCATATCCTTGAGTGAAAGACTTGGATAGAGTTTGTAACACCCGCAATTTTGGAGTTGGGTGAAAAGTTGACCTTTACCCAAAGTTCGAGGGGGTAAAATGTAACTTGGGTTATATAAATATAAATCAAGTTTTAGATATTTTCTAAATATCACAAAATCTGATCTTTAAGAAAATCAGAGAGAGAGAGAAGGAAGCAGGAGAAAAAGAGGTCGTTCGTTTTCTTCAAATCAAGGTACGAATCTAGCTTAAAACTTTGATCTTGGTGTTATCTGCCGTATAGAATCTCGTTGTTAAGGTTTTTAACCGTTTAATTTAGAGATTTACGTATTTTGGGTTGAATCTGGGTTCTGTAAACGTCCCATCAAATAAGACCGAGAAGATGGTGTTCGACCGGTATTGGGTTCGACCGGTATTGGGTTCGACCGGTATGGGGATTCGACTGGTGCTGTGTTTCGGCTTTGTATTCGAGAGTTGTAGGTCAGTTAGTTGTCTTTATTTTGGGCTTACCGATTTATCGGTGTTGTCGTAGGTAGAGATCGTAGGAAGCAGACTATAAACAGGAAAAATCTGAGGTGATTTCTTTAAGTTAAATCAGTCTGTAATTCGAAAGCTACGTGATAAATGTGTTTATTTAAATGTGGAAAACCTTGTTTTAATATGGCTTATTATTGTTGGATAATGCTTTCTAAAATCCCAATCATTTCAAGAACCAAGATTTATGGAATTGAACCATTGCTCATATGAATTGCCTGCATATTTGATTTAATATGAGTATGCTCTGAAATGACATGCTTTGGTTTTGAGTCTTAGTGCAATGGATCCATAGGCACTGTATTCCTATGTCCCCAGTTTTGGGCATTTGGTTCACGTTTTAGCACGGAATAGGCATCGGGTTGCCATGATAAGTAAGGTGTGGGCCTATACGGTCGGGCAGCGTCTCATGGTGCAGTAAGGTGTAATTCCATATGGTGCTTGAGTTCCCCCTGTTTTGGGAACTCTCAAGAATAGATCCAGAGGGGTTGACTTGGTGTTTTGAGCAACAGATCTAGAGGGGTTGAGCTCGTTATGTGATTTGGTGTTATTTGTACCATGTTTAATCACTAATGGTTTATTTGATTTCTTGACTTAGCTCATGGCTATACTCACCGCGTGACATCGATTTGGGTTTAGTACTCTTTTTCTTATTGGCTTGTTCTCACTAGGCTTTAGCCTAACACTTGCTCTTGATTGTCATGTTGGCAGGTTATCTTAGCAGTGGGGCACGCCAGGACTGAGGGAGCGACCTTAGGGTCGTGAGTGGTCTTTTTGAGGGTATCTAGTGACATCGTCCAGTGATTTTTTTTGAAGATATATTTTGTAAGGATAGCGACACCCGACCCTAATCTAGTTAACCAATTGTAGATTAGTAGGTTGTCGTTTTATGCTTCAGCTATTTACCACGTTAATGTCTACTCTATACCCCGTTGGGATGATTTTGTATATTGGAATTGTAACACCTTATTCCGCAAGTCTAGTCTATTGCCGAATTTTCGAAATTTTATTTCCGCAAATTTTAGGGTGTTACAAGTTGGTATCAGAGCCTTGGTTTAAGTGAATTAGGTATGACTGTAAGATGCCTAGACTTAAGCCGAGACTATTAAGCTATGACTCGTGAGATGGGGTAGACCTTCTAAGATAGGATGGTCTTAGGGTCAACGGAAACTTGCACAAATTGAAAGTTGTGATAACAGTAATAAGAACTCTTATGTATTATATGTTCATAATTTCACTTAGCTAACGTTACTATGAAAATGTTTTACGTGGGCATACTTAAATTACTGTTGTTATAATAATTGATAAGTGAAGTAGTACGTTCTCTGTGTTTCCGTAATCCTTATCCCGTTCTTTTGCATGATTGCGTTCAGCAGAACCATGGTTAATACCACGAATCGTCCGGAAGGCCAGGAGGCCGATATACCTACGGTCGACCATCCGCTGGCGACTGTAGTGGGGGAAACAATGCGTGTGAGTAATGTGCTGGGTGGAGGACCCGAGCACATTCCTCGACGCAATCTGGAGGCTGCAGAGCCTATTATCGAGGAAGTGACGGCAAAGACAAGAATGATGGATCGTATGATGTTGGCCATGAATAGGGCCATGGCGCAACAGCAAGAAGTATTCTTGAAACTCCTTGAGGGCCGAGACGCTAACAACCGTAGGCCCAAAACGGTTGGCGAAAATGTGATTGTTGCAGGATCCGGGGGTACTGGACCTGTAATTTCCCCTGTGGTGACTGCAGCCCTGGGTGTCAGTCGAGCGGCGCGGACTTGCATGTTCAAAGCTTTTCTGGGTTGCCGACCGCCAGAATTTAAGGGCTCGGACAATCCCCTAGATTGTATGGTCTGGGTTCGAGAGATGGAGCAAGCCTTTCGCTCAAGCGAATGTGGGGAGGAGCAGAGGGTTATCTTTGGTTCCCGATTGTTGCGGGGTATAGCTCTTACTTGGTGGGATGTGTACTCTGCTTCGCTTGAGCCGACTGTTCTGGACCAACTGTCTTGGTCTACCTTCAAATAAAAACTGCTAGAAGAGTACTGTAACGAGAGGTCGTTGGATCGAATCATGGAGGAATTTCAGAACTTGAAGAAAGGTGGAATGTCTGTAAGGGAGTACAACCGTCTCTTCATGGACAAGCTGGGTTTTGTGGGACGCTTAGTCCCGACAGAGAAAGATAAGATCAAGGCTTACATCAAGGGCCTCCCATCGGACATGATGTCGATGGTACGTGTAACAAGGACCTCCACCCTTCGGGAGGCAAAGGAAGAAGCTCAGCTCATGGAGGATGCTTATAGTCTCGGCAGGGATCAAAGTGGTCGCCAAGTCGAGAAGAGGAAATGGGAGGGAGGCTCGATGCCCTCAAAGAAACCTTTCTATGCCAACAGCAGCGCTCCGCGGAGAGCTGATCCTAGGCGTGATGCCAAGTAGTGCTCCAAGTGCCGAAGCAAACATTTTGGCCCATGCAACTTTGTTCCCGGAATGTGCTACAAGTGCGGAAAGATGGTTCACACGTTCCGAGATTGCCCTCTTAAGGGGCAAATATATTTCGAATGTAAGGAACCGGGGCACGTAAGGGCGGAGTGCCCGAAGCTCAAGACTGGGGGATTTGGCGAGAAGAAGATGGAACCTCCGCGGTCGACCGGAAGGGCCTTCCAGATGTCGTCAGAGGAAGCTAAAGCATCGACCGATGTGGTGTCGGGTACGTTCCTTCTAAATTCCGTACCTACACGTGTGTTATTTGATTCTGGTGCTATTGGATTTCCATTGTTCTGAATTGTAGGAAGCAGACTATAAACAGAAAAAATCTGAGGTGATTTCTTTAAGTTAAATCAGTCTGTAATTCGAAAGCTACGTGATAAATGTGTTTATTTAAATGTGGAAAACCTTGTTTTAATATGGCTTATTATTGTTGGATAATGCTTTCTAAAATCCCAATCATTTCAAGAACCAAGATTTATGGAATTGAACCATTGCTCATATGAATTGCCTGCATATTTGATTTAATATGAGTATGCTCTGAAATGACATGCTTTGGTTTTGAGTCTTAGTGCAATGGATCCATAGGCATTGTGTTCCTATGTCCCCAGTTTTGGGCATTTGGTTCACGTTTTAGCACGGAATAGGCATCGGGTTGCCATGATAAGTAAGGTGTGGGCCTATACGGTCGGGCAGCGTCTCATGGTGCAGTAAGGTGTAATTCCATATGGTGCTTGAGTTCCCCCTGTTTTGGGAACTCTCAAGAATAGATCCAGAGGGGTTGACTTGGTGTTTTGAGCAACAGATCTAGAGGGGTTGAGCTTGTTATGTGATTTGGTGTTATTTGTACCATGTTTAATCACTAATGGTTTATTTGTTTTCTTGACTTAGCTCATGGCTATACTCACCGCATGACATCGATTTGGGTTTAGTACTCTTTTTCTTATTGGCTTGTTCTCACTAGGCTTTAGCCTAACACTTGCTCTTGATTGTCATGTTGGCAGGTTATCTTAGCAGTGGGGCACGCCGGGACTGAGGGAGCGACCTTGGGGTTGTGAGTGGTCTTTTTGAGGATATCTAGTGACCATCGTCCAGTGATTTTTTTTGAAGATATATTTTGGAAGGATAGCGACACCCGACCCTAATCTAGTTAAACAATTGTAGATTAGTAGGTTGTCGTTTTATGCTTCAGCTATCTACCACGTTAATGTCTACTCTATACCCCGTTGGGATGATTTTGTATATTGGAATTGTAACACCTTATTCCGCAAGTCTAGTCTATTACCGAATTTTCGAAATTTTATTTCCGCAAATTTTAGGGTGTTACAGAGTTGAACTCAATTTGTGTGGGACTAAAGATTTGGATAGAGTTGATGTCTTAATGACTAAAGACATGGATAGGGTTGATGTCAACAAATTTCCATCCTTTGTTTGTGCTCACACATATGTTGGTGACTTACTTTTGTGTTCCGTCACAACTATGATAAGACCCGTCAATCCAAGGTATTACAAGTAACTTCATGGGATGTAAAAAGATGTACGATTAAGTTGAGAAATTATAAATGCGATGTATTTCATATCGTTTTATAACCTTGTCTTTTACTGTTGTTCTCACTAGGCGTAAAGCCTAACACTTTTCGAATGTTATGTGTAATAGGTTCACTTAGCAGTGGGGCTTCGAGATCTTGAGTGAAGTGTGGGTGCGACTAGGCAACCTTTTGGGAATAGATCATTTTTGTAGATTGGACGTACATACCGTTGATAGAAGTTTTGGGGAAATTGATAATGACACCCGTGTGTAATATGAGTTCAATGTAGTTTAGATTACTAGGTTGTTAATTATCATTCCATCATTAGTATTGTAAACGCTTTTACACCTTCCCCTTTTGGGTGAATATTATTTATAGTTGCCGATCTTATGTCTTTATTCCGGTTTAATTTCCTTCTAAATTTTAGGGTGTTCCAAGTAATAAACAAAACAATGGGACCAAATTTACCAAGGGATTAGTCTAGGGCATAACCTAAGACACTCTTTGCAAAAAAAAAAAAAAACTCTTTTAATAATGTTGTATACTTGTATTGGTAAAAGGATTATTTTGAAATAAATGTTAATTATTTTATAAGCCAAAAGAAAGCCCAACCCTTCTAATACAATCCCTGTCGAATAACACCCATAAGTGTGCGTTTGGTACACTAAACAAGACTATTTAGAATAGGGATCACTGTCCCACGTTTGGCAGGACTGTTTGGTGGAACATACATGAACAGAGTGGAACAAAAGTGGAACAAGCCTGTTCCACCCTTACCCCATGGAACAAGCTGGAACAGACTTATGTTGTACCAATATAATCTCAAAATAAAATATAATTCTCATCTAAAACATTAAATACACCTTCATTTTTATATTTTATTCATTTTTTAAATTTTATTTACTTAATTTTATGCTATTTAAATTTTCACTTTATTGTCTTCAAATATTACTTTTATATAGTTACTATGTTTTGATTAATTTATTTAAATTATTAAACATTAATAGTAAAAATATATAAAAAAGTTAAAAAAATAAAAATTGGAAACTATATAAAATTTTTATATTGGTATTAATTTGAAAAAAAACTTTCTAATACTATATTTTGTTATACAAATATTTATTTTGTTATAATTTAATAACTTACATAATTAATCAAAAAATATATAATATATAAACATCTTATTAGAGGTAAATTGGTCATGTTATATGTTCTGTCCTGCCCAATTCTGTTTTATCAAACACTGAACAACTGTTCTGTCATATTCTGTTCTGTCTTGTCCCATCCTGTCATGTTTTATCATGTCTGCGTACCAAACGCACCTTATACAATGCCATGGCAATCCTTTTGTGCATGAGACATAAATTAATGCATTAGAAAGCAAATAGCTACAGTTGAGGGGTGTTTGAGATTGCTTATTTGAAGTGCTTTTTAGCTTATTGCGGTTTGGCACCGGAGATCGGTACTTTTGAGTGTTTGGATGGGGAAAAATTAAAATGGCTTATAACAATATCAAACCATTGAAAATCACTTTTTGATAAGTCATTTGTTTCTAGCTTACTTATTGGCTTATCAACTTTTTAAACCAAATGACCAATTTACCTTTTTTTTTCTTTTTTTTACCCTATCTCCTCTCTTTTCACGAAAACAACGTCTCTTCTGCAACGTTAAACTTCTCATCGCCGTTCTCTCCAACGTTCTCTTCTCCGATCGTCGACGCCTCTCTTCTCCAATCGTCGTTCGTCTCTCCTCTGTTCAGGTATGTTTTCTCTCCATTTCGACCAGCTTCACTCGATTTTCTAAACGATTTGTTCGATTTGTGTTTCTCTCCATCTCGACCTGCTTCTCTCCATCTCGACCTGATTTGTTCGATTTGTTTCTGTTTAAGTGAATTTTAGAGGAACCAGTGTGTCAGTGTTTAAGTGCGATTTTGAGGAATCAGTTTCTCGATCTACTATATGTTCGATTTGCTATCTGCTTCTCCATCTCGATTTGATATCTGCTATGTTTATGTATTCGAGGATTTGCTATATGCTATCTGTTCGATTTGTTTTTGTTAAGTGCTTTGATTATCAAAGATTTCTTATGTATTTGAACCACATAGCATAAAGGGAAAACAAACATCCAGGTAAAAACCACATAGATGATTTCTTCTGTTCGATTTGCTATCTGTGTGTGTGCTTCTCCCATAATCATTCGATCTGCTATCATCTGTTAGACAAAAAATCAATAATATTGAAGCATGTCCTTTTTGGTCATTTTTACATGTATAAGCTAAATTTGTCAAACACTTAAAAAGTGTTTATCAACTTATTGCGGTGTGGTACCGCTATAAGCTAATCCGCTTTTTAAAAAACTCCAGTTTAGTCCCGCATAAGTTAATAAACACTTCTCAAAATAAACCTAAGTTGTTTTAAATAAGCAATCCCAAACACCGCCCCTGAGTTGATTCCACAATAAACTCATAGCAGGATTCAAGAAAACATATACGAAGAAAGCCCCAATTGAAGGAGCACAAGTGAAGAGAAGACACATACGATGGTATTCGCATGCTGCAGGAGACCGGCGCTACTGACGTAAATCCTGAAACACCATTTTCTTCTTCTGTTGCCACCAGAGTTCTTCTACTTTCTCTGATTCTGTCATCCGGACTTGTTTCCGTTTATGTTTATCGTAGACGTTATTACTCTTCCTCTCTGATATGCGTACCTGTGTGTCCGTGATCGTTACCAGATAAATCAAACAACAAAACAATAACGATTACCAACCTGTTTAGATATATAAACGCGGATTACAAAGTTGATTTCTTGGGTTCTCTCTGTTTGTTTTTCTCTCTTTACACCTTTTAGTATGTGTTGTGTGTGTTTCTTGTCTGATAGATTGTAAAAGAGAGATAGATAATATCTGATAAAGATATTATCAAAACTAATATAAACTAATATTATAACTAAAAACATAATATCTAAATAATAAATATCTAGATATTAAAAACAACTTTGACTTTATTACAGAATAGACCCTAGACTTTGGTTGAGAGTAACTTTCAGCATTAACTTCAGATTGCGATCTTCGTTTTGGATGATCTTGAATCCAATGAGACTGTGTCTTAACAATCTCCCCCTTTGGATCAAGATCATTACGAAAATGATTTGTCAATACGATCTTCTCTTTTATCTCAGAAGATGCAATCTCTTTCTCTAGCTCGAAATGCTTTAGCAAAGTATCTTCAAACAAAAATTTATCTGAAATCAGCATTTGTTCAGAATACTTTGATCTCGCAGTTCTTGGTCTTGTAATGTAATGGACTGAACATTTCTTCAAGCTTTAGATTCTCCCCCTTTTTGATGGAAAGTGCAACGACTTCATCAAAACTTTGAGTAAGAAATGTCAACCACTTGTAGTCTCTGATCCGTCAATTCAATAGTTATTCATCCTGATCTTTGCAAATCTAGACAAAATAATCATGTAACACCTGAATCAACTAATGAATCAGTTAACGTGCCTGTCAGTAACACTAAGTCACTGTGTGTAACGAATACACATTGGAAAGGAGCTGTTTGATGTTGATTCCCCCAGGGCTTCCATTTAATCATCGAAACACCACAAAGGTAATTTCTATAAACGTTATGACAAAGAAACTAATTCCTTGTGTGTTCGTGCTTGTGTTGAAAGAATTAAGCACAGATGATTGCTTATTGGCTCAAAATTGTGTAAACCACTGAGACAACAGTAAGTTAAACACAGACTCAATGTGCATGAGTGAAGTGCGAAGGTGGGGCAGACTTCCTTCTTTTCAATATCCAGATTTTCCAAATGAAAATCAGATAGCAAATGTGCTGCATCCCCTTTGAAAATGTGAAACACTTTCTTGTTGAGAAGAAAATGAGTAGATAGTGAGGTTTGATCAAGAGTTGGCATGGGCTAGTTGCCTGTTTCAATAATGATCACCAAAATTGTGAATCACTAGAATGGTGGCTACCCGGCTCAGAAAAAGTTGGTGCAGAGTTGTGATATTCTTTTAACTCTGTTCTCACACGCTCTTTCTTTTAAACATTTTGCTTTCTCTAATCATACTCATTTCTTTTCTATTTTCACACTCAATCACTAAGGATTAACTTCTTGGGTAGAAATCACTGGTTAAGGTGATTCCATTGAAGTTGTGTTAATTCCTAGCACAATGATTCCTTGTTTTCCTATGAAGCATATAATGCTCAAAATGGTTTAACTTAACAGTTAAAGCTCAATTGAAAAAGAAAACATTGGAAATCACACTTCCGGATTATAAAATCTGGTTGAAGAATCGGGAAGTGGTTTGAACGTGTTAGAACGATGTTTTCAATGATTTGAAAGTTGTCCTTCTTTCAACCATATATGAGATTAAGATAAAGGATAATACCTGAACGTATGATCTTACATCTCATGAAGCTAAGCTTAAAGTCATAAAGATATGATCTTTTAAGCTTCTCTCAAACTTATGCAAAAGTCTATAAGTCAAGGTCAAAGCAAGTTTATTCACTTAAATTGAAAAGACAAAAAGCAGTAAAACTTTTTAAAGTACGAGTTCTGATCTGAATTGATCAGAAGTCATATCCAAACTCCTTTGACGTGAAGAGCTCCCCCTAAAATCTTACATTACAAAAATTTGTCATAAAACGTAAGTGCAGAAATCTTATGAGCTCCCCCTCAAATTAATATTGACCAAGTATGAGTTTCTTCTCATACTCCCCCTAGAATCATGAACATTAACATATGAAATACATATATCATTCACAATTAAGCATAAAGATATGAGGAAAAAGTAAACAATAGTGAACTTTTATAGGTAACTACTGATTATGTCTTAAGATTTAGCATACCAAGCTTAGAGATAAGAAAGTTGAATCTCTTTTCATCTAACGCCTTGGTAAACAAATCTGCAAGTTGATAATCTGTTTTTACAAAGAAAAGTTCTATGTTTCCTTTTTCTACATGATCTTTGATAAAGTGATACCTGACGTCGATATGTTTGGTTTTTGTGTGTTGAACAGGATTCACTGTTATTGCGATGGCGCTCTTGGAGTCGCAGTAGATCGGGATTTTGTTGAAATGGAAACCGTAGTCGCGAAGTTGTGTTTGCATCCACAAAACCTGAGAACAACAGCTAGCAACAACTACATATTATGCTTCGGCCGTGGAAGTTGAAACGCAAAGTTGCTTCTTCGATCCCCAACTTACTAGTTTGTCACCGAGGAATTGTACGTGTCCTGACGTGCTCTTCCTGTCTAACATACAACCTGCATGATCTGCATCTGTGTACGTTGTTAGTTCAAAAGTAGTATCTTTGGGATACCACAGACCGAGATCTGCGGTGCCCTTCAGATACCTGAATATACGCTTGACAGCAGTCAAATGAATTTCTTTTGGATTAGCCTGATATCGGGCACAAAGACATGTTGAAAACATTATGTCTGGTCTACTACTAGTAAGATACATTAAAGAACCTATCATTCCTCTGTAGGTCCTAATATCAACAGCCTTTCCCGAAGGATCGGTGCCAATCTTAGTTCCTGGTGCCATTGGGGTACCAATCGGTTTTGTATTTTCCATTTGGAATTTCCGGAGAATTTCCCTAATGTACTTAGATTGATTGATAAAGATACCCGTAGAAAATTGTTTTACTTGAAGCCCGAGAAAGAAGTTCATCTCTCCCATCAAGTTCATTTGAAATCTAGACACCATAAGGTTTGCAAAATTCTTACAGTACTTAGTATTAGTTGAACCAAAAATAATATCGTCGACATAGATTTGTATTAAAACGATATCGGCTTTTTCTTTCTTTATGAACAAGGTGGTATCCACCGTACCTTTTGAAAACCCAGACTTGACTAGAAAAGTGGAAAGGACATCATACCAGGCTCGAGGGGCTTGTTTCAGACCGTAGAGAGCTTTGTCGAGAATGTAGACGTGGTCCGGCTTCTCTTGATTGACAAATCCCTCTGGCTGAGAGACGTATACTTCCTCTTTCAGAATTCCGTTCAGGAATGCTGTCTTCACGTCCATTTGAAAGACCGTGAAGTTCTTGTGGGCAGCGTAGGCTAAGAACATTCTGATTGCCTCTAAACGCGCCACAGGAGCGTATGTCTCGTCATAGTCTAATCCTTCCTCTTGTCTGTATCCTTTGGCTACTAGTCTCTCCTTGTTTCTGATGACGATACCAGCTTCGTCCTTTTTAATCTTGAAGATCCACTTCGTACCGATGATTGTTTTACCTTTAGGCTTTGGTACGAGTCTCCAGACTTGCAGTGCGTCGAACTGGTTCAATTCTTCTTGCATAGAGACTACCCAATCTGGATCCGCAAGAGCCTCTGATACTCGAGTTGGCTCAATCTTGCTTAGAAAGGAGTCGTGCATGCACCAGTTGATTGACGCTGATCTAGTTTGCACCGACTTGGATGGATCACCTATGATCTGACTTGCAGGGTGCGCTTTGGTCCATTTACGTTCATGAGGCAGTGGATTATAGGAATGAATGTCAGTTGTGTCATCTATAAATCCACTTGCACCTTCTTCAGTTTGATTGGGAGGATTTATGATAGTTGCTTCAATTGAAGTTGTTGGTTCAGAAGACTCAGCAGGTACAGCTTGGTCCGGCTGTAGTTGGATCTGTACGGTACATCCTGCTGGTTCAGTTTCTTCTGACTCTGCATGACTTGGCACTTCTTGAACTGTAGGAGTTGGTATTTGAATTGTGACGTCTTGATGAATCGGGGTACTTGATTCATTTGGAATGTCTGAACTGGTTGGATGAGTAGGCGTTGGCTCTTCTATCCTGTCAACCAAAACAGATTTCTTTATGTTAGTTCCAAGAAATTCGTCATAAAACAATTCAAATAATAAATCTAAATCAGATAAATGGTTAGTTGATGTTGAAGCTTCATCTGATTTGTTCTGTTGAGACGCAGGTTCTGGACTGAGTTACCCAGAAGCTAGTACTCCGGTTAAAACGGGTTCTGAACAGTATTGTTCGGAAGCCATCTCTTCATCAAAGGTGACGCTGACGCTTTCAATCACCGTCTTTGACTTCTTGAAGTAGATTCTGAATGCAGTTGATGATGAGGAGTATCCAATGAAGATTCCTTCATCTGCCTTGGCGCTGAACTTGTTGAGATTCTCCCTATCGTTTAGAACGAAACACTTACATCCAAAGATATGGAAGTATTTGATTGTAGGTGTTCGGTTGTTGATCAACGCATAAGGAGTCTTCTTGAATCGTCTGTGAATCATGGAACGGTTCTGCGTATAGCATGCGGTAGATATAGCTTCTGCCCATAAGAATAGAGGTAGGTCGGAATGACTTAGCATAGTGCGAGCTGCCTCGACTAGCGTCCGATTCCTTCTTTCCACCACTCCATTTTGTTGAGGCGTACGTGCAGCAGAGTACTGATGAGTTATCCCTTTAGATTCGAGATATTCTTGAACAGTTTTGTTCTTGAACTCTGTGCCGTTGTCTGTTCTTAGAAGCTTTATCGGTTTCTGCAGATTCACCTGGGTCGTCTTCAGGAAAGTGATGAGCACATCAGGTGTCTCATCCTTTGATCGTAGGAACTTGACCCAAGTGTATCGTGAGTAGTCGTCCACGATCACTTGAATGTACTTCTTGCCTCCTAGACTCTGAGTTCGCATTGGACCATAGAGATCCATATGCAATAGCTCTAGCAGAGCGCTTGTACTTGGTTCAGGCTTCGGTTTATGTGGAGCCCTCTTCATCTTGCCCTTCTCACAGGCTGCACACAGATGATCTTTGTCATATTTGAGCTCTGGAAGTCCTTTGACTAAGTTGCCACTGACCAGTTTGTTGATGTAGCGAAAGTTGAGATGAGAGAGCCGTCGATGCCATAGCCAGCTTTGCTGCATCGATGCTTTAGATAGTAGACAATCTGCTTGTCAGTCTGGACGTCTGATAAATTGATCGTGTAGAGGTCTGACTTTCGAGTGCCGACCAAGAGTTCTTCGCCTTCTTCTGTGCGAACAGAACACCTCTTGGCTTTGAAGTTGACCTCTAGGTCTTTGTCACAGAACTGACCTATGCTGAACAGGTTGTGTCCTAATCCTTCTACGTAGCTCACCTTCTTGATCGTTATATTTTCCCGTTGTATATCACTGTAGCCTAATATTGGTGAAAACTGATCATTTCCGTATCTGACTGTTCCGCAGTATTTCTCTGTAAAGTTTGTCAGCATATCTTTCTGTCCTGTCATGTGTTTGGAGCAACCGCTGTCCAAATACCACATATGACGGATCTGCATAGGAGAAATAACGAAACACAGATTTAGATTTTAAGCATTATAAATGAGTAAGACGTTGGAGCGTTAATATTAAAGTGCGGGTTTTGAACTGATGAATTCAAAAGCCTATTTTTCTTAAGCACGGGTTCTGAACAGACGTGTTCAGAAACCATCGTCTTGTCTTTGAAGTCCGAGTCTTGAGCTGTCTTACTCAAGAACCATTTTCTCTATTGAGGTACGGGTTCTGATCTGTTGTAATCAGAAGCCACATGTTTTGCTAAACATTGGGTGCCTGCAACACAGATTTAGATTTTGGTACCCACTTGAATTTGGGTCATGCTGTGTTAGCACAAGGTTTTGATTTTGGTACCCATTGCAAATTGGGTCCTCTTTTCTTTTGAAATAGATATGAAGTAGGATAATGATAAGAATGCACATGAGATGATTCAAACCGCATAGCAGAATCTTGACAGAAATTAGAAGCATGTTTATCATAAAAGGAAGACTGTCTAGCAGTTTTAGATAACAGGAATAGTTACTTAAAAGAGTATTTTAGTTTAGGAGCAACATTCATATTCAAAGTATCTGAACTAGACATATTCTTATTACAATAAACAGAATCAAAAGATTTAAAAGTCTTGTCAAGCTTCCGTTTGGGTTGCCATTTCTTGGTCATATCTGAAACAGTTGAAACCTTTGAGTTAGACATTAGAGAAACAACTGAATGCATTTTCTTTGGGTTACCAGTATTGATCGGCTTCTGTGAATGCTTCTTGCCTTTAGCATTTTTAGCTTTCACAGAGACTGAGTTATCAACTCGCGTTGATTTTGCACTGTTAACAGGCTTACTGGTTGATCCAACAGATTTCTTAAGAAAGGATGAATGGTTTGGAAGTTTTGCATTAAAGTCAAATTGTTCAAGACAATCATCTAAACCACCGTTAGAGTTTAGAAAATCAAACCCTTGATTTGATGAACTAACCATATTCTCAGAGTTTGAAGCCTTAGAAAGAACAGAATTTGTAAACACAGTTGTAAAAACATTCTGTTCAATGTTTATCAAAAGTCTTTCATCTGACAAGGAATTCTCGAGTTCAGAAATTTTACTTTCTAAAACGAGAGGAGGGACATATAGTTTACCTTGAGTAGGTTTCGCCTCCATTTCCTTTTCAGAATAACTTAGAAAGAAGTCATCTGAAAGAGTTTTCTTCTTTTCAGGTTTCTTATCATAGCTATTATTCAGCTTCGCATAATAAAATGGAAGATGAACTTTAGATGATATTAAATGTTTTTCTGTTTCTTTGGCTTCATCCTCTTCAGATAGTTTAGTCCAATAAACTTTAAGTTCAGGGATTCTTCTAGCTAACTTCATAGAAAGAATATCATAAAGTGCAGGCACTTCAGACATTCCCTTTTGAAGATAGTGAGGATTCTTATAACCGATTCCCCATCTTTCTTTGTTCTCTATTGGTTTGTTAAGATGAATGGTTTGCTCAGTTTGACCTAATGAGTACAACTTCTTTTCCAAGGCATCCATTCTTGCAATTAAAGATTTGTTTTCTTCGATAGACGAAGAATGCATTTGTGTAACCTCGTATAAGTCAATCTCACGTTTTAGCAGTTTAGACTTGATTTCAGAATTCTCACTAAGAATTATTGTCTTCTCCGTTGCGTTGGTGTCATTGTTTTTATGTAAAACCTCAACTAGTACTTTCTTCTCAGCAATTTCATTGCTAAGTTTCTGTATTGATTGGTTTTTGTCAGTAATGACACACTTTTCACGCTTTAGGTTCGACTCTAACTCTTTGAGTTTATCATTCATGGCATGCAATTGATTTATGAATTCAGCATACGATAAGTTGCATACCTCTTCTTCATTCTCTGAATCAGCTTCATCATCTGATTCATGCTTTCCCATCAAGCACAGGTTGACAACTTCATCTTTCTCTTCATCTTCTTCATCATCATCAGAATGATCGAGCCAGAAAACGTCTTCAGCCATCAATGCCTTCCCAGCCTCTTGTTGCTTTGCAATCAACATCTTTTTCTTGTAGTAGTCCGAGTTCTTGACTTTTGGCTTTTGGCTTTTGGCTTTTGGCAATCTCTGGCATAATGACCGGTTTTGCCACAGTTGTAGCACGTTATAGGTTCTGTCTGACCTGATCCTTCTGCTTGAAACCTTCTCTCTTCAGGTTTCCTTTCCTCTGATCTCTTTCCTTCAGCAAGATCTCTTCTATCTTCTGGTTTCCTCTCCTCCATTCTCCTTCCTTCAAACCTTCTTCCTTCAAATCTACTTCCTTCGACCCTTTCTCTATGAGCGTAGTTGTTTGGACCAGACGAATACCTCTGACTGTTTGAGCTTGGCTTTGTGTAGAATTTCTTCTGGAAAGCCTTAGTCAACAAAATCAATGCTTGCTTTAGTTGTTCACATTCATCTTTGTCAGAGTTTGCTTCAACTTTATCTTCATCTAATTCATACACAGTCGCTTTGTTCTTCTTCTTCTTGACAACAAGAGCAACTGTGTCTTCAACCTTCTTTCCTCTCTGCCTTTTCTCTTCTAGAATTTCATCCACTTCTTCTTCATTTTGTTTGAGGGTCTCATACACCTCATGAAGTGGAATCTCATTCAGATCTTTAATCTGCTTCATCTGCCTCGCAAATCTCTTCCATTCTGGCTGTAGAACGCTTAGAAATTTGACGTTTAGCTCAATTTGAGATTTGTGGACCTTGTTCTTGCTTAGCTCATTCAACAAGGTCACAAACCTGTCATGTACTTCTTCTAAGGTTTCTCCGGCTCTGCCTCTAAATTCTTCATAGTTATTTAGGCAGTTGGAGATCTTCAGTTGATTTCCCACCTTAGAACCCAACATCATCTTCTCCAGCTGATCCCACATTTCCTTAGCTGAGGCCTTGTAGCTGTCAATCTTTATGTAGATTTCATTGGGGATTTCTTGAAGAATGTATGACATAGCTAGCTTATCACCTTTAGCTCTGTTTAGGTTGTCACCGTCAAGCTCATGGTACTTCAGTTCAACTTGTGTTGGCACTGTTCCAACCAGACGAGTTGTCTTTATTGGTTGCATATTTCCTTCTACAAATGACTGTCTGATGAACTCACAAAGCTTATGTCTGTCTATGAAGTTTAGAAACCGATCCTTCCACTGTTCGTATTCACCTTTAAATAGAACTGGTGGTTTGGAATCAGTTCCAATGGCAAGAGCTTCTCTGGAAGTCATAATTGAACAAGATTTAAGATGCGGGAGGCTTTGAGATGCGTGAGGCTTGAGATGCGAGAGGCTTTGAGATATGAGAGAATTTTAAAATTCAAAAGTTTGCGCGAGATGTTGATTGCGCAAATGGAGGATCGACCGATAAGACGTAAGAACCGGTAAAATATAAAGATCGGTAAAAAGTTGCGACCGGAAAAATGTGAGAGTTAATCAAAGGAAGGTGGTGAGAAATTGTTTTGCATTAAAATTTTGAGAGTGGACACGTGTGAGTTTGTGAGAAATTGTCAATCAAAGTGTGATATTTCAAAGTGGTTCAATATATTGGGTGTGAGTGGACCGATGAGGGTGTGATGAATTGTGAAGACCGAGAGAGAGAGAGATAAGACCAGAAGTGAGATGACCAAATTGTAGAATACTTAGAAGTGGAATGTGGTCACGTGAGTTGGTTTGCATGAGTGGACCGATATTTAAAGTAGTGTGAGAGTAGTGTGATTTGAGATAGTTGTGGTGGTGTGAGTGCATGAGAGTTTGCCACGTGAAGACACTTAGAAGTGGAATTAAAGAGTTTGGTGAGATTTCCACGTTCACCACACCATGTGAGATACCAAGTATGAGAGTGAGTGATAAGACCGGAATGTTTGACCGGTATTGAGGATGTGTGATTCGACCGGATTTGTGAGGGTTTCGACCGGAAGCTGAGGTTTACTTTGACCGGGGAAGTGAGGAAGACCGGGGAAGTGAGGTGGAAAAGTTTTATTCGACCGGGGAAGTGAGGAAGACCGGGGAAGTGTAGTGGAAAAGTGGGGTTTGACCGGAATTGAGGTTTACTTTGACCGGATAAAAAAAAGACTCGACCGGATAAAAAAAATATTCGACCGGTACAAAGTGGGATTTGACCGGAGAGTGTTTGACCGATACCAAAAGTTTGTGAGATTCGACCGATAAAAAAAATGATCTTTGACCGGTATTTGCAAGAGTCCGGTCGAATGCTTAAGACCAATAGAATGTAAAAACTAAGGTTCGACCGGTACGCTTAAGACCGATACGTCGTATTCTCCGATTAAATCGACTGTAACTCTAAAATTAACCAAGCTAGAGGTCGATTTACCACACCAAATTTTGACAGAACGATCTCCTTATCAATTAGAACAAGATACAACCTTTTGATTTCGAAAATAACCGTAAAATCAAGTTTTGATCTATAACACAGTGTTCTTCAAAAATGAAGAACACAGAGAGTAAAAATCTTTGATTTTGAATCTGGATCAGCTCTGATACCAATTGTGTGTCCGTGATCGTTACCAGATAAATCAAACAACAAAACCATAACGATTACCAACCTGTTTAGATATATAAACGCGGATTACAAAGTTGATTTCTTGGGTTCTCTCTGTTTGTTTTTCTCTCTTTACACCTTTTAGTATGTGTTGTGTGTGTTTCTTGTCTGATAGATTGTAAAAGAGAGATAGATAATATCTGATAAAGATATTATCAAAACTAATATAAACTAATATTATAACTAAAAACATAATATCTAAATAATAAATATCTAGATATTAAAAACAACTTTGACTTTATTACAGAATAGACCTTAAACTTTGGTTGAAAGTAACTTTCAACATTAACTTCAGATTGCGATCTTCGTTTTGGATGATATTGAATCTAATGAGACTGTGCCTGTTTCATCATCATTATGCAGTAAGCAAACATCAATTGATAAGCAACAAATTTCCCGTTTCCGCAATATTTTGCTTTGTGAATCAGACAACCGAAGAGTTTTCTTGTAAATGTCTAAAATAGCTTTGATAATATACATGTTTCATTAAAAAAATGCAGTGCAAACTACAGTCGGTGGCAAGGTGTGAGAGAGGGAGCCTTGCATCTGCCCTCTTGATTTCAATAACTTGATCCTAGCAGCAACCTAACTCTTTTCAATTCGCTTTTTCAGATTGTTAAGGTCACTTTCGGAGGTAATCTTTGGGTTTGACATCAGCTGATCGATGAAATGCCTCAAAGAACCGTAAACACATGATGTCCTCTCCTACGACGACCTAGTCATCGATATCTTACTCCGATTACAGGCGATCTCACTTCGTTTGCTCAAATCTCCATCTATATCAGTATGAAAATCCTACATTAGGTCAGTCCTCCAACTATCTTGTTTTATGTTAGCGTGTATTGACAATCAGAACGATTCAACCGGTGGCCAGTTTATCTCGAAGTGGGGTTTAACCGTTGCTGTCTTGATTCAATGTCAATTCCTTTTGTCTTTCGATGCCTCTCAACATCGGTCCGAACCAAAAACCCTAGTTTATGTTTCACGACGTTTGCAATTACGAGTCCAGTGGAAAAATATTGGACTCATTTGCAGAGTAATGATCCAAACATCGAAAAAACCCTAACACGAGTTGGGGCCAAATTAGATTCTTCATGCGTAAAGGAGGTCATAAGGAGATGCAGTTCTACTAATCAGCGTTCTATATTAGGTCTTAGATTCTTCGTATGGGCTGGGATTCAACGTGAGTATAGGCATAACTCATACATGTACAACATTGCTTGTAAACAATTAAGGGTTAATCAAAATCCTAATGTGATTAGGGATGTTTTTGAGGCATATTCTGTTGATAATTGTGTATTGAATGTTAAAAGTTTTAAGGTTGTTTTGAATATATGTAAAGAGGCTAGGCTTGCCAATGAGGGTTTATGGGTGTTGAAGAAAATGGAGGAATTTAATTGTAGGCCAGACACGACAGCTTACAATGTTGTGATTAGGTTGTTTTGTGAGAAGAATGAGATGGATGAGGCGTTTAGGTTGATGGAGGAGATGAGTTTGAGTGATCTTTATCCTGATATGGTGACATTTGTTGCGATGGTTAAGGGGTTTTGCGATTTGGGTAGGATAGAAGATGCTAATAGGCTGTTCGAGGTTGTAAGCCGACAAGGATGTTCTCCAAATGTTGTTGCATATTCGGCTCTTCTTGACGGGATTTGTAGAGTTGGAAATCTAGAGAAAGGGTTGAAGTTATTGGAGGAGATGGAAAACAAAGGTGGGGTTTGTGCTCCAACTGTTGTTACGTATACGTCTATGATCCGTAGTTTTTGTGAAAAAGGTAGGTCTGTGGAGGCATTTACCATTTTGGATCGGATGGAGGCTTGTGGTTGTGCACCAAATAGGGTCACAATCAGTACCTTTATCAATGGCCTATGCAAGGAGGATCGAGTGGAAGAGGCCTATAAGTTGATTGATAGAGTCGTTGCTGGAGGGAGTCTTTCCAAAAGTGAGTGTTATAGCTCTCTTGTGGTGACGTTATTCAGGGTTGGAAATTATGAAGATGCTGAGAAATTATTTAGGAGAATGTTGGTTAGTGGTTTGAAACCGGATGGGTTGGCTTCTAGCATGTTCTTAAAGCTTTGTTTGAAGGAACAACGAGCACTAGATGCTTTCGTGTTATACAATGAAATTGAGAAATTGGGGTTTGTGGCTTCCATTGATTCAGATATTTATTCTATCATGATGGATGGACTCGTTACCAAAAACCATTTGTTGGAAGCTTCAAAGCTTGCTAGTATGATGGTTCAGAAAAGCATCCGACTTAAAGCGCCTCATATAGATGGTATAGTTGAGTGTCTAAAGAATGTTGGACAAACGGAATTAGTGTCGCATATATATAAGGTGAATGGCGGTTGAGTATGGTTGTATGACACTTATCTTTGTTGACTTGTGAGACAAATTTCAAGAGGTTTCTTGCTGTTAGACCATGTTCTTCAAGATCATTAAAGCTCTTGTGGAGTCTGCTCTAAAGCTTCTTATCCAAGGCATGAAGCTGTATTCTCTGCAAGAGCCATGTGCACGTTGTGCCTGTTCCAGTGTGCTCCTATTGCACCACTCTGTCTGTTAACCGTGGTGATGTTCGTTCCTCTTCTACTTTTTCAGATTTCAAGGTAGTCTTATATGTATGTTGATAATCATGTGTATGTAGATAATCATGTGTATGTATGTTGATAATCATGTGTATGTAGACATTTGCATCAAGTTTATAGTGCATAAAAAGTTTGATAAAACAAAATGAAGGTGTTGAATGGTTAATGACCCTAAATATTATAAAGTAGAGGGGACAATTTCAACCATTTATGTTAATATTAAAGTTTTATTTTAATGCTAACGAGGTTGAACGGGTAAAATATAAAAAACTTGGTTAAAAAGGAAATGTGTTGAATAGGTTCAATGTTGCCCATGTCATGATCAAGTGTTGGTGGGTCAACTTGTCCCATTTCAACGCGGCTTTATAATTTACTCGTTATCCAACCAATCCATTTAGCCACCTGTAGTTTAAAGGCTCTCGTAGAATTGGTAAATTATCCGGCCCTTTCCTGCATTTTTTTTCAGTTATACATATATCATATATGGTTAATGAACCGAGACAACTGTTAAATATAATCAAATTGTTCATCTTGACAGGGCATCCATATGATGTTGCAGCACAAGAACCTGATGCTGCAGTCTTTCTTTCTTTCTTCTAGAGCTGATTAAAAAGTGGTATGCATTGATTGCATTTCTAAAGTAAAGGTTATAAATGTACCTTGCTAAGAACTTGTATGGCCTTCTCCGGCTTACACCTAGTAATAAAATTTGTTTGCACAAGTCGCATAGTACCATGGGTGCAATGAATTTGGAATTTTCTTTACAAAAGATCAACAATTTAAGCATGAAGTTATGATCGTTAATATTTCGTAGTGGGAGAATGGGTAGGTTATGTATTGCTCTACACACAAGGTGCTCTTGTTTTGCGATAGGAATACCACAGGTGAACTTAATATGGTAGAACATCATTTTAAACCATGCACAATCAACTTCCCATATAAGAATGTATTCCATTTTGAAGCTTAAAATCCCAATCAATTCATCCACACTTTCTTGAAAAGAAAGAGATAATTCTCTTCATATTTAGAGGAAGATAATGTGGGTAGTTCCTCTGTAGAATGAACAGGAAAAGGGGAAGAACATAAAACTAAACAGAAACTGGTATACCCAGAACGATGCTATTAGTTATGTTTGCTAGGAGTAAAGGGTAGGATGGGTTCTTGTTTTAACAAGGATGTAATAACAGTAGTCAATAGGGGCAGGGGCAATTTTGGAATTGTTAGTATTCTACTATGAGGGGTAAAAAGGGAAAAGTAGCCGGAGTAATTTGTTAAATAGGTGTGAGGGGAGTAGGGGAGGATATTTGATTTGTACAAACTGATTTTGGCGTGAGCCTAGGGAGACCCCAACTTCTAGAATTGTTGGAAACCATTAATCATTCAGTTGCAAGATCAATTTGATTTTGTTTTCATCTGAGAATGTAACTGAAACATTTATGGCCTTTAAGCTTTTGTTTGACTTTGATCTAGGTAGTGTTGGAACATCGTTATGGTTTTTCTTTAAGCTTTTGTTTGACTTCGATCTAGGTAGTGTTGGAACTTGGTTATAAATTTCATCTCACATTGGATGAATGGTTGGAAGGTTTATATACCCAACCTTACTTTGGTTATCAAATTAGGTCAAGGCCCATGTATGGAACATTGTGGTCGCAGACTTTAGGCTTGGTGTATGTGTATATATATTCATAACCAAATAAGAGAACATGGGAATGGCTGAATTATATGTGATTTTACACTAAAATAACGTGTAAACTCACATGTGATTCATGTGACCTGATGCCACGACCCACGGGCCAATAGGTCACCCGCTCACACTTGCGTTGACCGTGGTCGTAATCGCGACTTTTTCTTGTTCCCTTATTTTGATCTTGTTCTTGTTTGATCCTCCCAGTAATATGTGTGTGTATATATATATATATATATATATATATATATATATATATATATATATATAGAGAGAGAGAGAGAGAGAGAGAGAGAGAGAGAGAGAGAGAGAGAGAGAGAGAGAGAGAGAGGGAGGGAGGGAGGGAGGATCAAAGGAGAATGCCAACTATTTAGGAGAATACGAAAACGGCCAATTCACATGCCAAATAATTTTACATTAACGGTAAAAAAAGGGGTGTCGGGCGACTTCAGGTCGCGGGGTAAAGTCGCGTAAATCACATGTGATTTTGTACGTGATGTTGGTGTAAAATCAAATGTGATTCGGCCGTTTTCTTTTTCTCTTAAATAAGTGCCGCTCTCGTTTGAACCCGACTCTCTCTCTCTATATATATATATATGTATATATATGTAGGGAAAGGTTCATTTGAGAAACACTAAATATATGAGAAATAGAGAAGTGATCTTAAACCATTAATTCGGTCAAGATCGGCGGCTTTGACCGAGAATTAGGGGATAATTGCTCCCATGGTCCACTCCCGTGTTCCTCACATTTTTTTATTATTCGAAGGGTATTTTTGTAAATTATCCAAACGCATTCATATATGAACGCATGCGTTCAGATATGAATATCACTTTTTTTTTCTTTTTTTTTAGCCGTGTGTGTTCATATATGAATGCATGCAAAAAACAGAAGTTCATATATGAATGTTAGTAGAATGTCACTATTTTTTTTGTACGTATTCATATATGAACGCATGCATTCATATATGAAGGCATGCAAAAAACAGGTGTTCATATATGAATGTCACTCTTTTTTTTTGCATGCATTCATATATGAACGCATGCAGTCAGTGTTTATGTAAAAATTATGAACATTCATATATGAACGCATGCATTCATATATGAAGGCATGCAAAAAACAGGCGTTCATATATGAATGTCACTCTTTTTTTTTTGCATGCATTCATATATGAAGGCATGCAGTCAGTGTTTATTTAAAATTACGAACATTCATATATGAACGTATGCATTCATGTATGACTGCATGCCTTCATATATATGAACACACGCGTGTTTTTGTCAAAGTTACGTAAATACCCTTATATTTTTGGAAGAGCCGTAATTTTTGACCAGTCAAAGCCGCAATTTTTGACCAGTCAAAGCCGTAATTTTTGACCAATTAAATCCAATCTTGACCATATGAATGGCTAAGATCATTTCTCTATTTCTCATATATTTACCATTTCTCAAATGAACCAAACACTATATATGTATGTATGTATATATATATATATATATATATATATATATATACAAGGGAAAAGTTTAAATGAGAACACCTGTGATTTACACAAATGCGAGAACACTTGTAAGCTCATCATTCTGTTTTAAGTCAGTTTTGGAAGGATTGAGGGAGTAGTAAAATATTAAATAAATATTTACCCCTTTTTAGGAATATCAAAGGCATGCAGAGGTAAAATGGGAAAAAGAACTACAATTTACATAATGAACAGAGTCGATGATTTGGAGATGATCATCACTAGTTTTCGATTTATCACAACATTATAACATCATTATCATAGCAAGATCACATGATTATCACAACAAAGTTACATCATAAGAAGTCTTCAATTTATCAAAGCATTACTATCACAGCAAAATCAAATCATCACCACAACATTATCGACAATGGAGGCATCGGCATAAAAAGTCCTTGATGATACTAGCAACATTTAAGGATAAAAACAAATCTAAGATCATAGAAAATTGTTGATAAATACTAATTTATTTCATTTATTCTAATTTTTATTATGGGTTAAATAATTTCGAGGCCCAAAAGTGTTCTCACATTTTTTGTAAAACAAGGTGTTCTCGTTTGAACCTTTGTCATATACATACATATAAATATCTATACTTCCTTATAATGCATTTAGTGAAAAACTTTAATTACAATTCATGATGCATAATGTACTACCTTTTTATGCATAAAAATAATAAAACTATGAATAACAAGTAAATAAGCATAAGGTACAACTTGTGATGATGTTATTTTAGTCAGCCATTTATGCTCCTAAAATAGCTATTCCATCTCCCAAAATTTATTTGAAATCTCAAAATTTTCTCCCAAAATGGTTATTCCAGCAACCAAGATCTATTCCAAATTTCAAAATTTAAAACATGAACTGTACACTCCCAAAATGGTTACTCGAGCTGTTGCGATCTATTTCCCAGAGACAAAAGTTTACTAAATGGTTATCGGGTAAACGTTTACCAATATCATTTATCTTATTGACCAAGTAGCTTACCCGGTAAGTGACAATGCAGTGATCGAGAGTCTTACCCGGTAAGCGCTTACCAGGTTTAAGATGCTTACCAACAATCCATAAGATGTTTGACGATAAGGTAAATGAAGGTGAATCTATTGACGATAAGTACTTACCGGGTAAAAATTTGGTAAACGCCCCTTAAACCAGTGTTTACTTTCCATGAAAATTCATTCCTTCACCTCACTCTCCACTATCATGCTCTCTCCACCCTTGGGCTATCCTCCTCGTTGTTCCTCCTCTTATATGGCAAATCAGGTTAGTCTTACCTCCATCTCTAACATAAATATCCGATTTCAATGGTTTGTTCAATTGATATTTTTTCACAGATATATTTTCTACACGTTTTTTCAATGGATACCACAAAATGAAGGGTTAAGTCGTGGATAATTTCTAAGGTGAGTTTTGCTCTGGCTGCTTTGAATAGTTTCTGTAAATAGTCTCTGTGATGCAGAGAGGCGAAGAGAGAGTATTAATGCTCATGTTGACAACTTTCGAGGTCTTGTGTCGTGCATCAATAAGGTTTTTATTTGTCCCTTTCCACCATTTGATTTGAATAGTCACACTGATTTTCGTTAATTGTCCACTTTCCACAACCATTAATCTCGAATCTACATCAGCTGCTAAGACAACAAAGGTTGTGTACAAATGTGTAGAGAAGTCTATAACTTGAGCATTTCATCCAGCATATGGGGTACTTGACATTAAAATGGATTATATTGTCCCTATGTCGAGAAAAAGTAAGGTCTCTATGGTTCTATATATATTTCTATGAACATTTTCCAAATATCATTATCACCAAATTTCTCAAAAGCTTTTAATTTGAAGACCTGTGACCATGGATAATGGGTTTTGTCTTTTAGATCACAAGAACTAGGAGTACATGAAAATCTATTGATCATGTGGGTCTTTACTTTTTTTTTTTTTTTTTTTTTTTTTTTTTTTTCAGTTTAGTTGGGAATTAAAAGTTTATATCTCAGGTGAAGAATCACTTTAATATGAATTGAGAAAGGCCATGGTTGGTTTTGTAACATTGTATGATTTAGGTTATTTTGGATAGATTCACAGTTTGTTGGCCAACCTTCTAACTTAAACTTATAATCATGAAGGTAGTTTCCATGGTTGATGAAACCAAATGTGCAATGCATGATATAACCTTGAATGCAACGAATGGCCACCACAGATAACCGGAGTTGTAGCGGTTGAACATATCAGTCTTTTGCTTTAACTTCTTTGTTTCATGAGTTAAAGTTTTGTTGCCAAAACTAATGTTAAATCAGTATTAGAACCTCTACAGAATTATACGAAAAATCCTCTGTCCTAAAATCTTGAAATCACAGCAAGCTCATAAGCATATGTTTGCATCTTGCATATATCTCATCTGTACTTTGGAATTTGGATCTCAGGATATAAGAAAGGATTGGTATGTGGGTGCTTGGTATATTTCAGTCTATTCAAAGCAAGAGTTGTATGTAAATCACATCGATCCATGTTTTCTATCAATCCATGAAAGCACTATCAATCTTTTCTAACAATTCTTGTGCTTCTACCTACGAGGGAATTAGCAAAGTAAGTATTACGTCAAATCTTTATGTTAATTTGTTTTTACTTAATCTCGAACAATTCTTTACTTTTTTCATTTAACATGTCACCGTTTTCCTGGACATATACTTTTTTCAAGGCAGATACACATGTATTACCTTTGCGATCTTAATAAAATGGATTACTTAGTGTCTCTATAATTCATCTTGTCAATATTTTGGGCAATTGGTTGAAGCATGTACATGTCATATGAGTTTAGGAGCGGTTTGCAATTTAATAGTTCTATATACAAGCCAAGATACATGCTTTTTTACGTCTATCTTAATCAGTGGCTTGTGGATCATCCCAAAAGAGTGTTTGGTTTGCATAATGGAATTTGATGGAATTGGAATCTTTTGAAGAAATTGGAATGAAATTTGATCACACGTATGTTTGGTAGGAATTGGATGGAATTCAATTCTTTCACTTTAGCTAAAGAATGATTAATTCCTTGATTTGTGGAATTCAATGGAATTCAAATGATTCCAACATGATCAATATGTAAACAAAGGAATTGGAATTTGTTCAAAGGAATTATCCATTCCAATTCTTTCAAAGTTCATGAACCAAACACCCCCTAAATTTCTCAATTATTAATTTCATCTTGGTGGTGATTCTTACACTGGCATGTTGCCGCCAATGATCGTTTGGCAAATCTATAACGGTACTCTTAAATATTTTGGTAATCTGTTTATATAATTATCGTCAATTAGAAATTAATAAGATGATTTTTTACATTGTTTGTCAGATTAAAATGATTAATGTTATGCTTATTATTTTCCTGATAATCATTCAAATGTCTCTCTTGTCTCACACAATTGGATGATAATGAAGAGGGTTTTTTTTATGTTATTTTGTATAGGTCTCTAATAACCCTAATTTCAACATTATTTTAGAGCCACTTTTCGAGTAATTATGCTTGTTTCTCCAAACAAACGAAGCGCCTTTTCACATTTATTCATGAGTCTTTCACGTATGTATCTTTCGGGAATAAATTAAGAAGAGACTCCAAAAGGAGCTATTTATAGACAAGAATGACGCACCCAATAAGTTTAATGGCAAAGCAAAGCTCGTGCAAGTCAAATTTTGGGTCAAGGCTCAGAGAAATGCATCAAACAAGCAAACATTGCTCACCGAGACTTAACTCTCGGTGTAACTAGCGCCATTCTGAATTCTGGAAACACAGTGACCACCGAGACTTTTACCGCTAGTTAAGTCTCGGTGTAACTAGCGCCAGTGCAATTTTGAGAAACAGTGCCCACCGAGACTTTTACTGCTAGTTAAGTCTCGGTGTAACTACTGGTGGTCTGCTGACGCGTTTTAAAGCTTTTTTCACCTAGGGTTTTCATCAGGGCCGACCCTGGGCCTAGGCCAGTGGGGCGATGGCCCAGGGCATCATAAATCTGCAGGGCATCATATTTTAAGCCCAAGTCTATTATACATATGTTTATTTGGGTTTGGGCCTTAATTTTTTTAACTGTTACAAGCCTATTAATAAATAGCCAACAGACCACTCCTAGTCTCCTACTCGCTCGCTAGACACTGACGATGCTTCAAAATCTGTTTGGTTCCTATTTCTAAATTCTAATCGAACGACGACAATACATCACGTCGATCACGACTCTTGCTCTCGCTCTCAATCGACACTCTCTCTCACAGTCTCACTCTCGATTCTGATTTTTGACTCGTAACTCTTCCCTACTTCCAGTAATCGACGAGTAATCTACTCGTCAATCGACCATCAACGCTTTCGTTTCATCTCAGATTCTCAGGGCAGCATCGAGGTATTTTATTTACTATTTACTCCATAATCTCTTCTCGTCTCTGTCGAAGTGTTGTTGTGTCGCTGCCTCTCGCTCTCGCTCCTCTCTGCCTCTAATCTCGACTCTCGCTCTGTGAAGACTGAAGTCAAGTTCCGTATCTAGGGCAGTAGTCGCTGCCGCTGCTTGCAAGTTGAGTCTTGGCTTCTTGCCCTCTTTCACTCTTTCTAGGTAAAATTTTTATTTCATAATTTAATCTTAGGTTTATTTGATTATTAGGTTAATTCCAAATTCCAAGCAACCAATTTACTTACTGATTGTGGTTAACTATTTATTGTTTCAATAAGATTGTGGTCTTGTTGATTTATGTTTTCTCATTGGTATTTTCTGTATGTTTGGGGTTCGATTAGTTGCTCATTGTTTATAATATTAACAAACTTGATGATGCCCTCCAACTGTTCTATGAAATGCCATTGTTACCTTAATTTAAAAGACTGAAAGATTGGTTACATAGTTTGATTCTTGATCTAAAGAGTACCGATTTTACTTGTTTTCTATGCGTTTATGTGACATTTACGTTTTAGGGATAATAATTACAATTTATCAAGATCAATATAGGAAGCCTATAAAAGAATGGAAGTAACATTGTTCCATTGTAGTTACTCAAGAATTGTCTGCCTAATGAGTTATTCCTATATCATTCCTATATTTCTAACTTAAACATCAAGTTGTCTAATGTATTCCCAAAATCTTTCTTAAATAATATTTAGGGGGCGTTTGGTTCACAGAATGAAATTTGATAGAATTAGAATCCATCGAAGGAATTTGACTGTGAAAGAATTGGAATGAAATTTTATGGAATTTGACCACACCTTTGGTTGGTAGGAATTCAATTCTTTCTCTTAAGCCAAGGAATGATGAATTCCATAAATTGTGGAATTCAATGGAATTGGAAGGATTCCATCGTTTTCATTCCGTGAACTAAACATGGGTTTGGAATTTGGTCAATGGAATTGGTCATTCCAATTACTTCATATTCCTTACAATTCCATAAACCAAACAGCCTATTAGTTTCCTCATGTGCATGGTAAGTGCTGACTATGGTGGTTTCTTTCATTTGAAAACTATCGATTCACCGGTAAATCCTTGCTCCTTTAAAAAATAGTACGATTTTTCTGTTTTTAGGTTAGGGACATATTTTAGGTTTTTCGCCTAGGGCATGAAAAACCTCAGGACCGGCCCTGGTTTTCATAATTCAGCCACCATTCAACTAGAGGACGGCCAAGGGCGATTTTGGGGCGACTAGAAGCGATTTTCCATGGGTTTTCAAGCCAATTAATGCGGGGAAATCATCGGGAAACACAAGATTAACGAAGATCAAAGCTTTGTTCGTGGGTATTGCGATTCAACAAAAAGGGAAGTTGTTCATATCTAGATCTTTTGTTCAAGAGACCATGTTTAGTTTGATTTTTCTTCCTATTGCTTTGAGTTTTAACACCCCAACATGAACAAATCTTTAGATGTTAGGGGTTGGATGAACTTTGGTTTTTAATCATATGAACACGAAATCTTGTGACTTTTATCAGTTTTTCTAACTAATGAAACATATGAATTTGGTCTTAATGATTTTGTGAGCCTGATCAACTTACAAATTGATTTATTTGTTATGGATTAGATTCGAGAGAACTAGCTTATAACTTGAATTGGATTTGTATGCCTAAGGTGAGAAATCGGATAGAGATATACCAAGTAAACCTTAGTACCTATTTTACAATCTTATTCTTAATGAATTTCTGAACTTATGGGTTGAGATCGAGAGATGAAACTTATCTTTTTAGAGATAACTTTGTTGCTCGAGAGAGAATAACAATTATTTTGGTGATTGTGTATTCATTTAATTGGATTAGTCTGATAACAGTTATAAGTGGAGTGTTCTTTGTAAAAACCATTGGAATTCCAACCCTCAATTGCTTTTCTTCCCGAAAAAGTTCCTAAGTTTGTTCTTTGCTTTTACTCTAGAGTTTATTTTATTAATTTATGGGCCGTTTACTAAACGCTTATCCGGTAAGTGCTTACCAGGTAATTTTCCTCACCGGATAAACATGGCAAGGATCAAGAATCTTACCCGGTAAGAGCAATGATAAGAATGGAGTCTTACCTGGTAAGTGAGGGTGACGACTCTTACCCGGGTAAGCGTTTACCGGGTTTATTGTTGCATACGATACCATTTTGATGTACCACAATCTTACCCGATAAAATAAATTATAGTGTTACTCCTATCGGTAAGCGATTACCGGGTAAGCATTTGGGTAAACGACCCCTAAGATTCATCGAAATAAAAATGCCAAATTTATCTCGCCATTAAATAAATCCTATACGCTAAAATGGTTACTGATTCAAGGTAATCATTGAGAAGAAAACAGAGGAATTATGGAAAGAGGATCATGAATGAAAGAAATCGAGGTACGATCCATATGATTCTATTACCTTCTTAATGGCATTCAATCAATTTACATTATAGGTTTTCACTAATGCACTTTAAAAACGAAGTGAATGAATAATGCATGTGAATTCATTCTCCAAATTCAAAAATAAGGCGGATTCCCAAGTTGTCTTAGACGATGGTGATAGTGAGAGTGTAATACGAAGTAGTAAACCGATGACAACAAATATCAGTCTGTAACGACCCGAATTTTCGATAAGTTTTATGACGTCATATTTATTTTACAAAAGGGTAATATAGGGTTTTGTGTGAGTTTGGGATACTTTTAGTTCTCTTAACGGAACTATCGTAGCGACCAAGAAAATCGGATTTTTGGCTTTCAGTACAGATGGGGTGAGAATGCCTTACGACTATGCCATAAGGCATAGTCGCGTGTCACAATCGCAATAATCATCCCCCCTTTCGGTATAGGTTGGGCTACTATGCCCGACGATAGTGCCATGGTCACAGTTGCGGTGTCACAGTCGCAGGAGAGGTACCGCGGGTCTCTCCATGCGGGCGACTATGCCCCACGGCATAGTCGCATGTCACTCTCGCCTGGAGGGGTCCAGGGTATAAAAATGGGGCAAGTCGGGATTTTAGGCAGATTTAGCTAGGACAAATTCTCTCCTCATTTAAGGTATCCAACCACCACTTTTCATCTCTTTCTTCATTGATTCTTCATTGAATCATCTCTATGAATATTTATTGCACTCCTTTAGGTTCCTAATCATCTAGTAAAGTGAAGCTCCAAGTCCCAAGTCTTCTCAAGTCACCATCTACATTAAGGGTTCTTTGGTTTTAGGTTTGTGACCCCAAAATCAACAATGTGACTACATCCTACACACTTTTATAAACTCTACCCATGTTTAAATGCTTACCACACTTTCTTAATGCCTCTTATTCTATTTATCCTTATTTTGATGATTTTGGAAAAGCTAGGTTAAAACTAGGTTTTGACCATGACCTTGTGTAGTAGAACAATGTTAATGGAAAATAGGTTCTACTTACTTAAATGACTATTACTTGCATATTTAGGTGGCTTTTAGTATTGGCAAATTTTGCAATATATGGGTAAATGATGACATATCCTTACTTGGTGAAATATGGACAAAGATTGGATTGTATTAATGTAAAATGGTGTGCCATGTTGTTGTAAACAACCGGACACAATGTAAAATTGTAAATGGACCTAGTATTATGGAGATTTATTCGTACCAGAATAATAGATTAATGGATATGAAACCCAAATTACAAATTGGCAATATGTACTAAATTTGTATGTGAGGTTTAAATGTTTATGCCTATCATGGATGGTGAGGAACCAAGGTAAAGACCTGGATAGGGTTGAACTTGGCATATCCTTGAGTGAAAGACTTGAATAGAGTTGAACTCAATTTGTGTGGGACTAAAGACTTGGATAAAGTTGATGTCCTAATAACTAAAGACCTGGATAGGGTTGATGTCAACAAATTTCCATCCTTGGTTTGTGCTCACACATATGTTGTTGACCTACTTTTGTGTTCCGTTACAACTATGATAAGACGGGTCTCCCTCGTCAATCCAAGGTATTACAAGTAACTTCATGGGATGTAAAAAGATGTACGATCAAGTTGAGAAATTATAAATGTTGTCTTTCATATCGTTTTATAACCTTGTCTTTTACTATTGTTCTCACTAGGCGTAAAGCTTAACACTTTTCGAATGTTATGTGTAGCAGGTTCACTTAGCAGTGGGGCTTCGAGATCTTGAGTGAAGTGTGGGTGCGACTAGGCAACCTTTTGGGAATAGATCATTTTTGGAGATTCGACGTACATACCGTTGATAGAAGTTTTTGGGAAACTGATAATGACACCCGTGTGTAATATGAGTTCAATGTAGTTTAGATTACTAGGTTGTTAATTATCATTCCATCATTAGTATTGTAAACGCTTTTACACCTTCCCCTTTTGGGTGAATATTATTTATAGTTGCCGATCTTACGTCTTTATTCCGGTTTAATTTCCTTCTAAATTTTAGGGTGTTACAAGTAATAAACAAAACAAAGGGACCAAATCTACTAATAACTCTTTTAATAATGTTGTATTGGTAAAAAGATTATTTTAAAATAAATGTTAATTATTTTTTAAGCCAAAAAAAAGAAGCCAAACCCTTCTAATCCTATCCTGCCGAAGAACACCCCTAAACGATGCCATGGCAATCCTTTTGTGCACGAGACATAAATTAATGCATTAGAAAACAAATAGTTACAGTTGATTCTACAATAAACTCATAGCAACATGGGTGTATAAATTATGCGAGTCGAGCTCGAGTATCATAATACTCGACTCGAACTCGAAAGACAATTTCCAAGCTCGAACTCGACTCGAAAACTCGCAAGTAGTAAAAATTCAAACTCGGCTCAAACTCGATAACCAACTCTCGAGCTCGAACTCGAACTCGTTTCTAACTCGAAACAAGCTCAAATCAAGTTCAAACTCATTTAATGTATAACAATATTAAAAGTTACTGCCAATGGGGCTCAAGTCACTAAACCCAAATAGACTCAAAACACTTAACTCAAGCCAATAGGCTAAAGTCACGAGTCTAATACCACTACTTGGTGGAAAATCAATTGAGTTTTAAGAGAACGAGGGATGCATATATAACCAAGAGATGAAATAGAAAGATTTCTAGACAAGTGATGTGGGACAAGAATTAATTCCCTTTACAAACACCTTGATGCTAACCCACTAAGCCACTTAGTTGCTGTTTGACAATTGTTGAATGGTTTGATGCAAAATGATTAAGAGACTCTTATAATATAATACAAAATGAAATATGATTATTTAATAATTGTTCAAAATGAAATCATGACGCTTCATGGTTAAGAGATGCCCAAAGATACAAAACTATTTAGAGGGTTTTGGAACCATTAAGAGACAACCTTTTTTTTTGCCAAACATGATTCACCCCTTAGTGATTCAGATGTTGTCTCTTAATAGAACCATTAAGAGGTAAACAAACAACCCCTTAGTTGTTTTCTTTATTTGATTCGCAACATACAAATAACTTTGATTAAACTTCATTTTTGGTCCCTTTGTTTTTTTTATCTACTTGGGTTTAGTCCATGGAATTTGTTTATTACAAATTCGTCAAATGAGTTAGGCGATTTTGCTTGGTTTTGATTCAATTCTTACTATTATTAAATTTTATAAATTATAATATAAAATTAATTATATAAAAATATATTCGACTATCTCAAAGAGATTATCGAGTCGAGTATCAGATGATTTAAGTCGAGTTTTGACCGAGTCGATCTCGATTTCTCAAATTTGTCTCGTTTCATATCAAGGATTCTAAGAAAACATATACGAAGGAAGCCCCAATTGAAGGAGCACAAGTGAAGAGAAGACACATACGATGGTATCCGCATGCTGAGGAGACCGGCGCTACTGAGGTTTATCCTGAAACACCATTGTCTTCTTCTGTTTCCACCAGAGTTCTACTTTCTCTGATTCTGTCATACGGACTTGTTTCCGTTTATCGTAAACGTTATTACTCTTCCTCTCTGATCTGCATACCCCTGTCTGTTTCATCATTATGCAGTAAGCAAACATTTGTTACCTTAAGGCTAAGAAAGAAATTTATAAAGCACCATCGATTGATGAGCAACAATTTTGCTTTGTGAATCAGACAGCTGAAGAATTTACTTGTAAATGTCTAAAATAGCTTTGATAATATACATGTTTCATTCAAAAAATGCAGTGCAAACTACAGTCGGTGGCAAGTTGTGAGAGAGGGAGCCTTGCATCTGCCCTCTTGATTTCAATAACTTGATCCTAGCAGCAACCTAACTCTTTTCAATTCGCTTCTCAGATTGTTAAGGTCACTTTCGGAGGTGATGTCTTGGGAATTCCTAATTTGACCATCAGCTGTTCGATGAAATGCCTCAAAGAACAGTAAACACATGATTATGTATTGTATGGTCCCCCCCCCCCCCCCACACACACACGAAGATTATGAAGTCTTTACTGAGACCCAAGTGGCAGAATGTTGGTATCTTGAATCCGAGGCATTTTTTATCATGTCACTACTCTACGTTTCCGCCAACACCAACATCAAGTGATGTTGAAAAGTTGTGTGATGTTGTTTCTCATGGGATTGGCAGTCTAGATGACTTGGAAGCAAGTCTTAATGAACTCAAGGTTTCTTGCTGCTCGTCAATCATCACCCAAGTGCTTGATTCTAGCAAAAGAGAAGCGCCTACTAGACGGCTGCTTAGATTCTTTTTATGGTTAGAAAAACAATTGGATGTTAAATTGGAAGACAAAGATTACAATCATGCTATCCGGGTGTTTGCTGAGAAGAAGGATTTTGTAGCATTAGACATGTTGATCTCGAATCTTGGTAAGGAAAATAGGGCGATGGAGAGCTCAACATTTAGTACTGTAGCTGAAACATTGGTTAAACTAGGAAGAGTAGATGAAGCATTGGGGATATTCAAGAACTTGGACAAGTTAATGTGCCCACAAGATAGTACTACGGTTACATCCATTGTTGCTGCTCTGTGCTCAAAAGGGCATGTCAAAAGAGCAGAGGGAGTTGTTTATCACCACAAAGATAAGATCTCAAATGTAAAACTTTTCATTTACAGAAATTTACTTCACGGGTGGTCGGTGCAGGAGAATGTCAAAGAATCAAGACGAATCATCAAGGACATGAAAGGTGCAGGAATCACTCCAGACCTTTTCTGCTACAACACATTTCTCAAATGTCTTTGCAAGAAAAACTTAAAGTCTAATCCTTCTGGCCTTGTTCCTGAAGCATTGAATGTGATGATTGAAATGAGAACCTATGGAATCGCACCAACCACTATAAGTTACAACATATTGCTATCTTGTTTGGGTAGGACTAGAAGAGTTAAAGAATCTCTTCAGATTCTCAACACAATGAAGAAAACAGGATGTTCTCCTGATTGGACAAGCTATTATCTTGTGGCACGAGTTTTGTATCTAACAGGTAGATTTGGGAAAGGTAAGCAAATGGTTGATCAGATGATTGAAGAAGGTTTGATTCCTGAACGTAAATTCTACAATGATTTAATTGGTATTCTTTGTGGGGCTGAGAGGGTAAATTACGCCCTTGAGTTGTTTGAGCTAATGAAGAAAAGCTCGTTAGGTGGGTATGAGACGGTTTATGATTTGCTGATACCAAAGCTCTGTAGAGGCGGTGAATTTGAAAAGGGCAGAGAGCTTTGGGATGAGGCAACAGCCATGGGTATGAGCCTCGAGTGTTCTAGTGAGGTGTTGAATCCTTTAATCACCAAGGTGTTTATGCCAACCCGGAAGGTGGAAAAGGAAGTCAGCATTGTAGAATCCCCCAATCGAAAAACTGGAGGAAAAATGAAGCCAATTGTGAATGTGAAGAAGGGTAAGAAGTTATTTTTCCCCAAAAAGAAAAAGAAAGGCAAGAAGTTTATGGTCCATAAGAAGAAAAAGAGTAAAGCTTCGACTTGATTGGTAATTATATACATTACCGTTTTCTTATTCTCTTATTTTGTTATTGTTCTCGTTTGAACCTCCCCGTCCCCCCCCCCCCTCTCTCTCTCTCTATATATATATATATACTACATTAATATGCATTTAGACCAAATTCTTAATTACAACTTCTAAAGCGTAGAGCAATGTTCTAAAAGGCCCGCCGCAACAGCCGCCATGGCACGCCGTGGCTCAAGGCTTGAGTCTCGCGCCTCATTAAGTCAGTGGCACGCCATGGCCTAATGCACGGTTTTTGTAACGCGATATTTGATTTTTCTTTACATTTTTAATGTCTTATTTGCTAGTTTTTAATATTTAACCTAATTTAACTTGTTTATTATCATTGACCCATTGAGTAATAGTACAAAACATATGTTTTTATATAATATTATATATGATATATAGAGATTTGTCGCCATAAGTAACGCCTTGAAAGCACTGTGGTTTCGCCACCACGCCATGCCTCACGCCATTTAGAACCTTGGCGTAGAGTACCACCATTTCATGCATAAAACTTGAAATTTCTTAATTACAACATTTTAAGCACATTGTTCAACTTGATATTGCAATGAGTTTAAACCCACCACCAAACAGGAACCTTTCAGACGCTTCTAATTTACGCATTTTAATTTGTTTCTGATTGCTAGCTTGTGGTTCTATAGTTTTTTGGTTTTATGTAGTGGTGATTTGGGAGGATTTGTATGTTTTATGTTTGTAACTAGATTTTAAGAAATTGATCTGTTCTTGGGCAGCAATCTTTTCCAGTTCTTCTTCTTGACTTTCTGATTTCCAATTCAAAACACAGTATCTACATAAAAACCCATCTAAAGAATGGATCTTGGGTGAAATCATGAAATAAAGATGCTTTTTATTTACCTTTAGTTGGATTCAACTTGAATGGTTTAACCAAATTGTGAAAGAAGCTATTGGATTTGGTCATCCTGATTACCCAAATTGTGAAAGAAGCTATAATATGAAAACAAAAAGGAACCTGTGGACTGTGAGATCAAGTGCTTATAAAATAAGGAATGAAGAATGGTCAAAGTTCATACTCCTACCATCTCCTTTAACTTTTAGTGCTATAGTATCATATGGATTTAAATCAATGAAGCCATCAAACTGCAGCAGAGAGAAGAAAATCGCCAATAATACTGGTAGAAAGCACAAAGACAATTCCAAGTCTATAGTATCCTTAGACAATTTACATCTAAAATATGGAAACACACTGTCCAAACGAACTAAACATACCTTATAACATATATTAAAAATACATGCACAATTAAACTGTTGGCTACATAATTGCTATTTGTATCTGATTTATCTTTTTGCAGTTTTGGATGATGATTTAATAGTTAGTTCTGCTCTGGATTATCTGTCTTTACCAAAATCAAAATTTCTTGGTTATCAATAATTGTAGGTTTACCAATATTTGTATCTTCCTTTGTTTTTGAAAGATTTATCTAGATCTTTTTCAGCTTGCAATGGTGGTTGATTCTCTTGGTAATTTGGCTATTTTTGAATCAAAATGAGAAATTTCCTCGATCTAATAGGTTTGTTTTCATTTCATAGAAATGTTGGCTATTTTAGATCATTAGATTGCTACCGGTAAAGGAGCACGTTATAAGAACATTGATTCTACATGGACTAACCTGATAGTTTTATATATTTTTATGAAATTTCTGTTGTTTTCCAAATTCCCTTGTGTTAAATTACTGTCACTGATAATGGGTAGATGTGGTTTGAAACTATAAACGTACCTTAGATCTTTCAGTTATATGGAATTCTTGGTGTTACAAGATGATTTTTCTTCTGGAACAACAATTGTTTTTCTTTCGTTTTACATAGTTTAACTACTTCCGTTTTACATAGGTTAACTGCTTTTAGTTTCAGTTACTGATGCCCCAGGTTGTGTCTCTTGAGTTCACTTTTTACGATAACAGAAGCACAGATAATATAGGCAAAGAATTATATCCAACAATCAGATAAATTTTCTGCCAGATATGCATGTTTCTTTACATGGCATGATTTAAATGCATGTTTCTTTACATGGCATGATTTAAATGCATGTTGTGTGGTTCACATACATACTTCCATTTACAAACAACTGTCATCCTCAACACTGATAATGTTACGTAATCGATGTGATTACGTAAAGGATTTGATTAATTGGAAAAAAAAATACTAAATGGTTAACCGTTAACAATGGAGTGAAATGGGGATCCCAGAGAAAGAATTCCCTCCTCAAAGCATAAAGCTAAGACCCTAACAGAATGGTTATTTCTCTGCCTGCCCTCCACACCCTCACACATTTTTATTTTATAACGACAAAGCTAATCAATTCCCATTATGGGCCTTGGGTCGTCTAACATAGACTTTCCAAGTAGTGGGTTTAGAAACCTTTGGGTCTAATTGACTGATTTGGTTCGATATTGCATCAGATAGCGCTAACAAATTCTGTCACCCACCATTGATGCATCCCTGATAGTTCATTGGGCAGCGTATAAGCACCGGATTTGAACTCAAGATCTTTGGTTTATCCTAAGTAAACTCCAACGACTTGAACAAGCATAACTGGGTGAAAGATGTTAAAACTAGCAAATATAAAAGTGCTTCACAACATATTTATTCGGTAGTTCTTGAACTTGAATCTGTGTACAAGTAGTACAAGAATTAGACTATTAGCTAATGAAAACTAAAGAAATATAATGGTACCATAGTTAAGATAAGACTAAAATAACGCTTGGGAATTGAGTGGAAAGTTTATGGTTAGTATGCAAGAAATGTGATAATTTTGCCCTGGTTGGTTGTATTCTTATCGAGTTTGCTTGTGTTTGGATGAATTAGATGGTTCCTTTATGAATAAGTGTGTTGTTATTAAATGATCTTCATTTTTTGTATCCTGGTCCATTTGTACACCCTTAACGTGGTTTTATGATACTCTGCCAATCGTTGTCTTTTGTTTGCTATAATTTACCAATTCAAGGCTTCCTCTTTTTTGTACTTTTGCAAGTATGATTGTTTATATATAGAAAATATCTAACGGTAATTATATCTTCTGGTGTAATGTAGACAAGATATATGATATTGGATCAACTGGAATTAGTAGTTTGGGAGGCTATGGCAACCAAGAACTGATCATTCTACTGTGAAGGCTGTTGACAGCCATGTTACCTGGTTCTGGCTATGTAATTCTGGTAAAACACCATATCTTTCGTTGGATTTCATGATCATTCTACAGTAGGTGTTGATTTTGCATATATGGTATAAAAATTTATCAAATGTTTTTTTTGTTTCTTTCTTTTTTTGTACTTAAATGAGTAGTCCAATTTGGTTGGCCATCACTCGACCTTGAATTACTTATTCTTTTTCCCACCAACTAGCAGGCATGAGAATCATAATACTTGCTACAAAATTTCTGTTTTTAGCACAAGTATTTTAATCCGTGTTGTTTGCAAGTTTATTTCTTGACGGGTGTTTGTCTCACAATTGGATTATGTTGGTGATTTTAGTGTCATCAATCATTTTGGTGTAACTGTGATTTACTTGAGATCGATTAAGGTAACGAGGCAAACATGCGTGGGTTAGGAGGTGCGGAGAGCACACTCACAAATTTTGCCCCTATCACCTTAGATCGCCATAATGCGGGGGTCAAGGGGGCCGCACCCCCTTGCGGGGTCCTAGGGACAGCGCCCCTAACGGGGTTCCAAGGGGCTGATCTCCTTGGCGGTGGTCTAAATCAGAGCATACAGAGCTCTGGACGTGAGTCCTGACTTAAGTTTTCAGACTTAGAAAATTTGCTAATTCCTAATGTATCCACAGATACCTCTGGTTGGCTTGGCTATCTCGGGTTGGCTTCGGCCTACCTCTGGTTGGTCGTAAGGACTATCTCTGGACAAGTGAGTCCAGAGATGACTCCTATCTCTGGTCTAGTATATCCAGAGCCTCTGGACCAAGTTAGTTAAGAACTCAGATTCAGTTATAACTACCCTTCGATCTTATCCATTAGCGGTTATAACCGCTTAACAGCCTGTATCTGTCGATCTCTCTTAATTTGCAACCCATGAAAATCTTACAACCCATGCAACCCACTTCTTAACCGTTGGATTAATGATCGACGGTTACAATACATGTGGGCCCAATATTTTCAATTAAAAAAATAAAAAAAATAAAAACAAAATAACCGTTTTTCATAAATCCAACGGTTAAGATGTGAGTTGCAAGGGTTGCAACCTTTTAAGGGTTGCAAAATATCCTTCCACTATATATATACGAGATTGGTGCCTTATTTCGTATAAGAAAAATCTGGATTATCCCAATACTGATTTCGTGAAACTCGAGGCATTGTGGGTCGAAATATAGTATTTGGACAATGATTATTCATTCACGATCCATATTTTTATCCAAGTATTCTTAACCTAAACTGAGGATATCTAACAATTTCTATCCCCATGAGTCTTCTGATTTGTTTGTTACCAGAAGCACTTTCAGTTCAGTAGTAGTTAGCAGGGTTTTCAACCGATATGCTCTCTGGCCCATGTTCATATAACTTTAGTCGTGTAATCTTTGCTTTCTGTGATCCATCTTCTACTAATATGTAATTGTGGTCAAAGGAACAAAAAGGTGCCAAAAAAGTTCTCAGTTCCATTCCATATTTGTAATTGTTATGGTGCTTATGAGTTTATTTAGCTAAACTGGTGAATATATACTCAGCCACTAATTGATATTTGCAGGTAAAAAACTACAGGACTACGTACTACATGCTGCAAGTGTAACCTTGTTCGATCAAGGGCAGTTTTGTGGTGATTGCTTGTTCATGAGATTAAATCTGCAAGTGTAACCTTGTTCAATTCAAGGGCAATTGTTTGATAGTTTAGTTCTGATATCTATATTATACCCAAACTTTAAGGACTGGTTATAATTTATTTTTCTTTCCATTTGTTTCCATTCATTTGTTCAGTTGTGTATTTACAACCATGCATCCTCTGATCTTGCTTGTACATAAAGACCATTAGTGCTCTTTAAATTTAAATATAAACTTTAAGTTCTGCATCTTGCTTTTTCTATCATTGTTTTTGACATATTTCAAAATGACAATAATGAACCTTAGTTTCTCTTTAGAAAGCATTCCATTAAATGGCATCTAAGGAGTCGTTTACCAAACGCTTACCCGAGTAAATGCTTACCAAGTCACATTACCTTATCGGATGAATATGTTAGGGGACCAAGAATCTTACCCGGTAGGGGTGAGGCAAGGACCAAGAGTCTCTTACCCGGTAAGTGAGGGCGACGACTCTTACCACGGTTAGCGCTTACCGGGTAAATTGTTGCATACAATGCCGTTTTAGTGGACTAAAATCTTACCCGATAAGTAAATAATAGTGTTGAATTTTACCGATAAACGCTTATCGGGTAAGTGTTTAGTAAATGGCTCCTAAGACTTTAAATAGGGTTGTGTCAGACCCATATATATATATTTTTTTGATATTTGTGTTTATTATTTGACAAATTGTTATATTAGCTAAATTTTATTTCAACGTGTATATTCTTTGGAAGTTCATTTTTTTTAGAAGGATGTCCTAGGTTATGCGTAGACTAATCCCGACAGTAAGAAATCAGCCCTGATAAACTCAGTGGTCACAATTGTTGTGTACGCCTGGATTCGAACCCAGAGCAAATGGGATATTCCACCACATCCCCCAAGGTTTTAACCATTACGCCACAGCCCTTGTGGTTTTCTTTGGAAGTTCTTAATTTGTAATCATTCTCATTGGCATAGAAAACCATCTTGAAAATTAGTACCAAATTTGTTTGAGCCTTCACGTACTTGGTCAATAAGCTTTGTTGTTATCCCTTTTGTAAATGAGATCCTTAAGACCTTGACGTTGATTTTGTGGTTTTCAAAGTTTAATTTATTTCTCTTATGTTAAAGTAAAACAAAATAACAATAGAATAGAGGGAGGAAATCTGTCAATTCTCATTAATCATAAACCCTTTAAATAAAGATGAGTTACAAATAGATAACTATGAGATATCTCAGTTTTAATCTAACTCGGATATGTTTATCTCTATCATCATATCCTTTAGACGATGACACACTTATCCTACAATAGGTCAATTAATATATTTATAATGTTAGAGCATGACAGTGAGTACGACATCATGTTGGAAAAATGTTGACGGAGATGTGCATAGAGGTTAGTTAGCATGAAGAACGTGATGTAATTTCTTTATTTCATCTTCTTGATTCGGACATAATTTTTGATTTTTTTAATACGTACTTGGATTAAATTTTGATTCCGAGTAAAGATAGTAATTTTATTTTGTTCAAATATATATTTTGAATTTTCTTAATAAGCATTTGGATTAACTTCTTTTCTCTTCCTAATTTACAAGGAACATTTATATCCTCTCGTATTTTGAGGGTAGACGATGAAACCTACTTAACAACGTAAATTACTCCTTAAATTTATATTTTTTTAACGCAAAACTGAATAGATTTTTATTCTCAGTTACAATAAAGTTTTACATCCCGTGTGTATATATATATATATATATATATATAGAGAGAGAGAGAGAGAGAGAGAGAGGGAGGGAGAATCATCCGAGAAGCAAACTAATTTGCGAGAAGATGAGAAGGAATGTGAGTCACATAAATTAATTAAAAATATCATAAATAAAAAATGAAAAGTAATTTTAGAAATTAGGATAATTATCATTTTGAATTGAATAAATCTTTAAAATTCTCGTTATATCTTTAAATTTATTTATTTTTTTAATTTCAATTATTTCATAATTTTTTTTTCTAAATATATTTTTAATAAAAAAAAATCACAGTTTTAATCAAATATCACATGTGATATCACTATATGAATATTTATACATATCACATATCATATTATCACATGTGATAATTGTATATATTTTAGTTAATCATATGTGATTATGTATATTTATAATTATAGATCTTTTTGCGATGTAAATATTATCACATGTGATTATGCGTTACTTATATTCAGGCATATATTATCATTTGTGATATGTACAAAAATTCACCTAGTGGGATCATATGTGATACATAATAATAGATCATATGTTAAACGAAGTTAATCACATGTGATTCAAAACGTAAGTCCAAAAAATAGAGAAAAAATGATGAAATAGATAGTGAATTAATTATGGATATCACATGTGATATTTGATGAAAATTATGATTTTTTTTTATCAAAAGTGTATCTAGAAAAAAATTATATAAATTTGATAATTATTTTTATGAATTTATTAAAATTAAAAAAATAAATAAATTTAAAATATATAATGTATTGTAGAATAAATGTGTCATCGTCTATATGATATGACGATAGAGATAAAGATAAATATATCAGATTTAGATTAGAACTGAAATATCTCATAGCTATCTACTTGTAACTCATCCCGATTTAAAGGGCTTATAATTAATGTGAATTACAGATTCACTCTCTTTATTTTATTGTTCTTCTATTTTGTTTTTCTTTTAACACGTTATCAGCACCTAAGCTCGTAATTCACTATTCACCGCCGCTAACATTTTTTTTTCTGTTCATTGTCCGACACTATTGGATGACTTGTTTCCTACTACTTTAATCCAAATAAGATTTTGTTTGTCTTTCTTCTTTATATGTAATATGTTAGATATTAAATATAGTTTATAATATGATCTATAGAGTGTTTTGTTATATTTTTATTATTAATATCAATGAATTAAAAAAAATAATATCAAATCGACAAGATTTATTTGGAAAAATTAAAATCAAATCAACAAGATTTATGTAATATTTATTGAAATGTATAATCAAATAAATAAAAGTGGATAATGATGTAAAAAAAGGAAGTATGCTATAAAAAATTTGATTATTTATTAGAATTTATTGTGATTTCAACGTTGCTATTTAAATTAAGTTATTATATTGTTTTGATTTTATTTGTTGCCGTAAAAAGAAAAAATACATAAAAAATAATTAATTTATTTTTCGGTGGATCATAAGAGTTTTTTTTTTCTAGTGATCAAACTTATAATAAAATGATTTTTAAAGTTTTTTAGTCGTTGATTTATATTGTTATCAATTAGTTATTAATTATTTTAGTTTTTAATCTAAACTAGATCAACTAAATTTAAGATCTATTTATTTATATTGAGTATGTTTAATTAGATTTGTTAGACCTATTTTTTAGGTGAATTCAAATAGTTAATTAGACTAGTAGTTAATTTAATTTTGGCTTCAACTCATTTAACTTTAATTGAGTTAATATAATTTTTTATTGTTTTAGATATATCATTCTTTATTTGGGCATCCTCAACTAGCTCCAATATTGACATGTTTATTGGTAAATATTAATTATGTTACTACTATTTACTTATTTGGATAACTAATTTGATTTTGACCATTTAAATTTACTAATATATTGTTGTGAGATATGATAATCAACTATTATTTAAATGAGCAGTAAATTTATTTAACTTAATTATTTTTCCGTTTTATTTAATTATTTGGATCAATTACCGTTTGATTATGGATATGATAGTATTTTTCGTTTTGAACTTTTATTATTATTTATTAATGTTTATCCAATTAGTTTACAATATTCACACACACACACACACACATATATATATATATATATATAAATGGTTAATATAAATGTTCATTTTAATTATAATTCATAAACTTATAATTATTTTTTGGAAGTTATACATCCAACCCCCATAACTTTTGTTATTTTGCCAAAAGCTCTAAAATAGCATGAATGTTAAAATATTATTCAAATACTTATTTTAAATTGTGAGTTCCTACTCATAATTTTCAACTTTATAATTAATTTTTGGAAGTTACACTTCCAACCCCATATATTTTGGTTTTCCAACCAAAAGTTCCAAAAATAGTATTAAGATGTTAAAGTTTGAATTTGACTTTATGTCAAAACCAATAATTATTTGTCTAATGACAAAATCTCTATTAAAATACTATTAAGGTATTGAAATATTGAAACTGGCTTCATATGCCAAACTCATATTCATTTTGCCCTCATGTCAAAAGCTCTATAATTAACAATGTTATCTTCAAATTAAATAAATCATAGGATATCGACTGGATTTTGTTAAACGGGTGTAAACAGACCTAAGGTTTGTAGGGACTTAAAAAAAATCCATCTGATTCCCTTACTACCTGGAAATCCAATAGATTGAGTGATTTCTTTTTCACAAATTGAAATATTGATGAAGTATTGTCAACAAAATGTAAACATACAAAAATCTAATATTGTTATGATAATAAAATTTCATACATAAAAAATAATAATTATAACCACAATCCACTGTCTTATCAAACAGAAAATCATATATTATCTCTTATATATGTAAAAGGTTGAAACAACTCATCCTAAAATCAACGTCGTAAACTCAAAAGAATCTGAGTACTATAAATGAGTATATAAATCTCATTTTAAAAGGTACAAAAAAATACCTAAAGTCCATCAAATCCCTATTGACTCTAAAACCAACCTCTTGAAAAGGTACAGACAAATACCCTCATGTTTTGAGACGACATATAAATCATAACTTTCATAGGAATACCTTTACTAGAAACCCCCAAAGAACTATGGGATGTCCCGAAGGGAGAATCAGAAGTATTTATGAAAATGTACTTCTCGAACTAATCATACAGTGGAATGAAACCCACTTACTCGATTACAAAATGGTAACTGATTTCAACAAAGAAATGTTATATCCAAAACGCGTATCAATCTGTGGCAAGGAACTCATAGAAGATGACATGATTCCTAACATTATTTCCACTTTTCATATATCAGTAAATATTAATGAACTAATATAAGTTGGAATGTAACCTTTAGACAAACTCATCAACTTATTGCAAGTGGTTGAGAGACACAACAAGGTTCTTTCAAATAACAACACCAGATATGTCGGGACAAAGAAAATTCATGAGATCAATAATGAAAGTATTAGAGGTGGAAACAACTCTAAATAATAGTAAGTGAAAGACAATTTCTCATACATGTAACACCCTAAAAATTAGCGGAAATAAAAATTCGAAAATTCGGCAATAGACTAAGCTTGCGGAATAAGGTGTAACAATCCCAATATACAAAATCATCCCAAACGGGGTATAGAGTAGCCATACACATGGTCAATAATGAAGCATTAAGACGAAAACCTACTAATCTACAATTGATTAACTAGATTAGGGTCGGGTGTCGCTATCCTTCCAAAATATATCTTCAAAAAAATCATTGGACGATGGTCACTAGATATCCTCAAAAAAGACCACTCATGACCCCAAGGTCGCTCCCTCAGTCCCGGCGTGCCCCACTGCTAAGATAACCTGCCAACATGACAATCAAGAGCAAGTGTTAGGCTAAAGCCTAGTGAGAACAGGCCAATAAGAAAAAGAGTACTAAACCCAAATCGATGTCACGCGGTGAGTATAGCCATGAGCTAAGTCAAGAAATCAAATAAACCATTAGTGATTAAACATGGTACAAATAACACCAAATCACATAACGAGCTCAACCCCTCTAGATCTGTTGCTCAAAACACCAAGTCAACCCCTCTGGATCTATTCTTGAGAGTTCCCAAAACAGGGGGAACTCAAGCACCATATGGAATTACACCTTACCGCACCATGAGACGCTGTCCGACCGTATAGGCCCACACCTTAATTATCATGGCAACCCGATGCCTATTCCATGCTAAAACGTGAACCAAATGCCCAAAACCGGGGACATAGGAACACAGTGCCTATGGATCCATTGCACAAGACTCAAAGCCAGAGCATGTCATTTCATAACATACTCATATTAAATCAAACATACAGGCAATTCATATGAACAATGGTTCAATTCAATAAATCTTGATTCTTGAAATGATGGGATTTAGAAGACATTACCCAACATCAATATGCCATATTAAAACAAGGTTTTTCCACATTTAAACAAATACATTTATCACATAGATTACGTAATACAGACGGAGTTAGCTTAAAGGACTCACCTCAGATTTCTTCTTGTTTATAGACTGCTTCCTACGATTGCTACCTACGACAACACCGATAAATCGATAAGCCAAAAGTATAGATAACTCACTGACTTACAATTATCGAATTACAAAACACAACACACTGTCGAGAACATAGTACCGGTCGAACCCACTACCGGTCGAACCCAATACCGGTCGAACCCAATATCGGTCGAACACCATCTTCTCGGTCTTAATCGATGGGACGTTTACAGAACCCAGATCCAACCCAAAATACGTAAATCTCGAAATTAAACGGTTAAAAACCTTAACAACGAGATTCTATACGACAGATAACACTTCGATCAAAGTTTTAAGCTAGATTCGTACCTTGATTTGAAGAAAACGAACGACCTCTTTTTCTCCTACTTCCTTCTCTCTCTCTCTGATTTTCTTAAAGATCAGATTTTGTGATATTTAGAAAATATCTAAAACTTGATTTATATTTATATAACCCAAGTTACATTTTACCCCCTCGAACTTTGGGTAAAGGTCAACTTTTCACCCAACTCCAAAGTTGCGGGTGTTACAATCCTCCCCAACTTGGAGAAGATTTCGTCCTCGAAATCTCGGCTATGGAAAGAGGTGAGGGTACCTCCGCCTCAAGTCCTCTTCCGCTTCCCAAGTCACATTGGCACCCCGATGGTGCTTCCACTGAACTTTGACCATAGTGACTTCCCGGTGACGAAGCTTCTTCGTCTTCCTTTCTAAAATCGCCTCAGGTTCTTCAATGCAACGATTTCCCTCATCCACTCTGATCTCGGAGAGTGGAATGACACTCTCCTCCTTTGCTAGACACTTCCGAAGATAGCATACGTGAAATGTGTTATGAATTCCTTTCATCTCCGGAGGAAGTTCGAGTTGATAAGTTTGAAGTCCTATTCGCTTGGTCACAGTGAACGGTCCAAGGAAACGGGGGCTCAACTTCCCGCGCTTCCCAAATCTAATAATTCCCTTCCAAGGGGACACCTTCAGCATAACCCGGTCTCCCACTTGGAATTCTATTGGCCGTCTTTTCTTATCGGCGTAACTCTTCTGTCGACTTGGGCCGCCTTCAAGCGTTCGCGGATGCCCTTGACCTTGTCCGCCGTTTCTTGCACAATTTCAGGTCCGAGGAACTGCTTTTCCCCTGCCTCGAGCCAACATACGGGAGTTCAACACTTGCGACCATATAACGCTTCAAATGGTGCCATCCCTATACTCGAGTGGTAGCTATTATTGTACGCGAACTCTACCAAAGGCAGGTGCATATCCCAACTACCCCCAAAGTCGATCACACACGATCTTAACATGTCCTCCAGAGTCTGTATTGTCCTCTTGCTCTGGCCGTCAGTTTGAGGATGGTAGGTCGTGCTCAACTTCACATGTGTACCCAATTCCTTTTGTAAACCATCCCAAAAATGCGACGTGAACCGACTATCCCAATCAGAGACAATAGATAGCGGCACACCGTGTCGGGAAATTACTTCATCGATGTACAACTTCGCCAATTTATCCATTGATAAGGTCTCTCGCATGGCCAAGAAGTGAGCGCATTTGGTCAAGCGGTCTACTATAACCCAAATGGTGTCGTGACCTTTCAAGGTCCTTGGTAGCTTTGTCACGAAATCCATCGTGATGTGATCCCATTTCCACTCCGGAATTTCCAAGGATTGCAAACTTCCGTAAGGTCTTTGGTGTTCTGCCTTCACTTGCAAACAAGTTACACACGGTTCCACATAGTGTGCCACATCAAGCTTCATGATTGGCCACCAATAATGCAATTTCAAATCTCTATACATTTTCGTGCTTCCTGGGTGAATGGAGTGTTTTGACTTGTGGGCATCTTCGAGAAGAAGTTCTCTATTACCCCCAATCTTAGGCACCCAAATTCGCCCATTGAAAAGTTTCACCCCTCGACTATCTTCAGTCAACAAAAGATGTTGTTTTGCCATGACTTCTCCTTTGAGATTTTCTTCTAGAAAGGCTTCGACTTGCGATTTCTTGATTCTGTCAATGAGTGTTGAAGTTATTTCAATCCGTGTAAAGGTAGCACGAGAATTTTCCCCGCAGACTTTCCGACTCAAGGCGTCGGCAACAACGTTTGCCTTACCCGGATGGTAGAGCAACTCGCAGTCATAATCCTTCAACAACTCCAACCATCTACGCTGCCTCATATTTAGCTCTTTCTGATCAAAGATATGCTTCAGACTCTTGTGATCGGTGTAAAGAGTGCATTTCGTACCGTAAAGGTAGTGTCGCCACAATTTCAGTGCAAACACCACTGCTGCCAATTCCAAGTCATGAGTAGGGTAGTTGACTTCGTGCACTTTAAGTTGCCTTGATGCGTAAGCGATCACCTTCCCTCTTTGCATCAGGACATAACCCAAACCTATCTTCGACGCATCGCTGTACACCACAAAGTCTTCCGTCCCGTCAGGTAAGGATAGGATATGAGCTTCACAAAGCTTCTTTTGTAAGGTGCGGAACACCTCTTCTTGCCTCTCGGTCCACACAAATTTCACGTTCTTTCGGGTCAAGTCCGTCAACGACGAGGCTATCTTCGAGAAATCTTGAATGAATCTCCGGTAGTACCCTGCCAAACCTAGGAAACTTCGGATTTCAGACGGACTCTTGGGAGGTTCCCAATTCTTCATTGCCTCAATCTTTGCGGGGTCCACTTTTACTCCTTCCTTTGAAACCACATGTCCCAAAAACTGAACCTCTGGGAGCCAAAAGTCGCACTTTGAAAAATTCGCGTAAAGTCTTTCTCGCCTTAAAACATCCAACACTTCACGGAGATGTTGCTCATGCCCTTCTTCATTCTTGGAGTAAACTAGGATGTCGTCGATGAATACGATTACTGATTTGTCGAGGAACGGTCAACACACTCGGTTCATCAAGTCCATAAATATTGTCGGTGCGTTGGTTAGGCCGAATGGCATCACCAGAAACTCGTAGTGCCCATAACGAGTTATAAATATTGTCTTTGGGATGTCGCTCTTTGCTACCTTCACTTGGTGATACCCCGATCGAAGATCGATCTTTGAGAAACAACCTGCTCCCTGAAGTTGATCGAATAGATCGTCGATTCTCGGAAGTGGATACGTGTTCTTTACCGTCACTTTGTTCAGTTCCCTGTAGTCGATACACATTCTCATTGCACTGTCCTTTTTCTTGACGAATAGGACCGGAGCTCCCCAAGGTGACGAGCTCGGTTGGATGAAACCTTTCTCAAGAAGGTCTTGGAGTTGAACCAACATCTCTTGCATTTCGGTAGGAGCTAAACGATAAGGAGCTCGAGCAATAGGAGTCGCTCCTGGAATGAGGTCAATACAAAAGTCCACAACACGATCGGGTGGCAACCCAGGCAAGTCTTCCGGGAACACATCGGGAAACTCTCGTACCACCCTAACATCTTCCAATTTCCGTTGGTCGAGTTTGGTGTCGATAGCATAAGCCAGGAAAGATAAACATCCTTTCGCCAAACACTTCCTAGCTTTGATCACTGAAATAATCGCCACATCGCCTTTCCTTCTTTCGCCGTAGATTATTGTCGCTTCTCCGTTTGCCACGGGTAATCGAATCATTTTCTTTGAACATACAATTTCGGCCTGGTTCTTAGATAACCAGTCCATACCCACAATCACATCGAATCCGCCAATTTGCATAGGTAATAAGTTAATGGGAAATTTCTTTCCCTTTAGCTCAAATATGCAATCTCTAAGAATATTATGAATTAGAACTTGACCTCCATTTGCTATTTCTACCACGACAACATTCTCTAGCATACTCTTAGACATAGCAAGCCTTTGACAGAACAATTCGGATATGAACGAGTAGCTAGCACCATAATCAAATAACACACGTGTAGGTACGGATTTTAGAAAGAACGTACCCGATACCACATCGGTCGATGCTTTAGCTTCCTCTGACGACATCTGGAAGGCCCTTCCGGTCGACCGCGGAGGTTCCATCTTCTTCCCGCCAAATCCCCCAGTCTTGAGCTTCGGGCACTCCGCCCTTACGTGCCCCGGTTCCTTACATTCGAAACATATTTGCCCCTTAAGAGGGCAATCTCGGAACGTGTGACCCGTCTTTCCGCACTTGTAGCACATTCCGGGAACAAAGTTGCATAGGCCAAAATGTTTGCTTCGGCACTTGGAGCACCACTTGGCATCACGCCTAGGATCGGATCTCCGCGGAGCGCTGCTGTTGGCATAGAAAGGTTTCTTTGAGGGCATCGAGCCTCCCTCCCATTTCCTCTTCTCGACTTGGCAACCAATTTGATCCCTGCCGAGACTGTAAGCATCCTCCATGAGATGAGCTTCTTCCATTGCCTCCCGAAGGGTAGAGGTCCTTGTTACACGTACCATCGACATCATGTCCGATGGGAGACCCTTGATGTAAGCCTTGATCTTATCTTTCTCTGTCGGGACCAAGCGTCCCACAAAACCTAGCTTTTCCATGAAGAGACGGTTGTACTCCCTTACAGACATACCACCTTTCTTCAAGTTCTGAAATTCCTCCATGATTCGATCCAATGACCTCTCGTTACAGTACTCTTCTGGCAGTTTTTCCTTTGAAGGTAGACCAAGACAATTGGTCCAGAACAGTCGGTTCGAGCGAAGTAGAGTACACATCCCACCAAGTAAGAGCTATACCCCGCAACATTCGGGAACCAAAGATAACCCTCTCCTCCTCCCCACATTCGCTTGAGCAAAAAGCTTGCTCCATCTCTCGAACCCAGGCCATACAATCTAGGGGATTTTCCGAGCCCTTAAATTCTGGCGGTCGACAACCCAGAAAAGCTTTGAACGTGCAAGTCTGCGCCGCTCGACTAACACCCAGGGCTGCAGTCACCACAGGGGAAATTATAGGTCCAGTACCCCCGGAACCTGCAACAATCACATTTTCGCCAACCGTTTCGGGCCTACGATTGTTAGCGTCTCGGTCCTCTAGAAGTTTCAAGAACACTTCCTGCTGTTGCGCCATGACCCTGTTCATGGCCAATATCATACGGTCCATCATTCTCGTTTCTGCCGTTACTTCCTCAATAATAGGCTCTGCAGCCTCCAAATTGTGTAGAGGAATGTGCTCGGGTCCTCCACCCAGCACATTAGTCACACGCGCGGTTTCGCCCACTACAATCACCAGCGGATGGTCGACCGTAGGTATTTCGGCCTCCTGACCTTCCGGACGATTTCTGGTATTAACCATGGTTCTGCTGAACGCAATCATGCAAAAGAACGGGATAAGGATTACGGAAAACACAGAGAACGTACTACTACACTTATCAATTATTATAACAACAGTAATTTAAGTATGCCCACGTAAAACATTTTCATAATAACGTTAGCTAAGTGAAATTATGAACATATAATACGTAAGAGTTCTTATTACCATTATCACAACTTTCAATTTGTGCAAGTTTCCGTTGACCCTAAGATCATCCTATCTTAGAAGGTCTACCCCATCTCACGAGTCATAACTTAATAGTCTCAGCTTAAGTCTAGGCATCTTACAGTCATACCTAGTTCACTTAAACCAATGCTCTGATACCAACTTGTAACACCCTAAAAGTTAGCGGAAATAAAAATTTGAAAATTCGGCAATAGACTAAGCTTGCGGAATAAGGTGTAACAATCCCAATATACAAAATCATCCCAAACGGGGTATAGAGTAGCCATACACATGGTCAATAATGAAGCATAAGACGACAACCTACTAATCTACAATTGATTAACTAGATTAGGGTCGGGTGTCGCTATCCTTCCAAAATATATCTTCAAAAAAATCATTGGACGATGGTCACTAGATATCCTAAAAAAAGACCACTCACGACCCCAAGGTCGCTCCCTCAGTCCCGGCGTGCCCCACTGCTAAGATAACCTGCCAGCATGACAATCAAGAGCAAGTGTTAGGCTAAAGCCTAGTGAGAACAAGCCAATAAGAAAAATAGTACTAAACCCAAATCGATGTCATGTGGTGAGTATAGCCATGAGCTAAGTCAAGAAATCAAATAAACCAGTAGTGATTAAACATGGTACAAATAACACCAAATCACATAACGAGCTCAACCCCTTTAGATCTGTTGCTCAAAACACCAAGTCAACCCCTCTGGATCTATTCTCGAGAGTTCCCAAAACAGGGGGAACTCAAGCACCATATGGAATTACACCTTACCGCACCATGAGACGCTGTCCGACCGTATAGGCCCACACCTTACTTATCATGGCAACCCGATGCCTATTCCGTGCTAAAACGTGAACCAAATGTCCAAAACCAGGGACATAGGAACACAGTGCCTATGGATCCATTGCACAAGACTCAAAGCCAGAGCATGTCATTTCATAACATACTCATATTAAATCAAACATACAGGCAATTCATATGAACAATGGTTCAATTCAATAAATCTTGATTCTTGAAATGATGGGATTTAGAAGACATTACCCAACATTAATATGCCATATTAAAACAAGGTTTTTCCACATTTAAACAAATACATTTATCACATAGATTACGTAATACATACGGAGTTAGCTTATAGGACTCACCTCAGATTTCTTCTTGTTTATAGACTGCTTCCTACGATTGCTACCTACGACAACACCGATAAATCGATAAGCCAAAAGTATAGATAACTCAGTAACTTACCATTCTCGAATTACAAAACACAACACACTGTCGAGAACACAGTATCGATCGAGACCAACACCGGTCGAACCCCACACCGGTCGAACCCACTACCGGTCGAACCCAATACCGGTCGAACCCAATATCGGTCGAACACCATCTTCACGGTCTTATTCGATTGGACGTTTACAGAACCCAGATCCAACCCAAAATACGTAAATCTCGAAATTAAACGGTTAAAAACCTTAACAACGAGATTCTATACGGCAGATAACACCTAGATCAAAGTTTTAAGCTAGATTCGTACCTTGATTTGAAGAAAACGAACGACCTCTTTTTCTCCTGCTTCCTTCTCTCTCTCTCTGATTTTCTTAAGATCAGATTTGGTGATATTTAGAAAATATCTAAATCTTTATTTATATTTATATAACCCAAGTTACATTTTACCCCCTCGAACTTTGGGTAAAGATCAACTTTTCACCCAACTCCAAAATTGTTGGTGTTACAATACATGACATATATGTACCACGTGGACAAGACCATGGAAAGGGTCAGGGTCATGACAATAGTTAGAAGGATCTTCCAATCCTTGGAGCAGAGATGCAACTGCTGCTAGTTGATATTGGATAGTCAAAGAAGGAATACATTAATTACCAGTCATTTCGAAAAGGGAACAAGTTGAAAATGATCAATATCATATCTAAGATTGGTTGATTATAATTATATTTGAATGTGTTTTAACTATCAGATTAATTGCTTATGCAAATATACACCCGAGTTTATAACAATAATAGATGTAAAGAAATACATCTAAATAAATAACAAAACTATCAATATTCTCCGTTCCGTGTAGGAATGTATCGCGGAGAACTTGAGTTTTTACAGAGCTTTCCACACAATCTAAAGAGATAGACTAATATTTATTTTATTATTCATCCAACCAAAATACTTAGACGATGCATTGTCATTTTCTTGTTGGTACAAGATTATTAGTCAATAAAGCAGTATATTAATGAAAACATTGTTAAGATATTCGTATCAACTGGAAATCATATTATAAGAATGGAAATGAGTATATGTACATCAACTCTAATGATATGAGAGGAACAAATATTAGAGAAATTAACGTGTCAAATTAGTGGATTATCTAGTTCATTAAAACATATTTTGTCACCAATAAAGAACTTTTGGACAATGACACATATATGTTTAGACATGACCACGTGGGACACCATGGTCATGACATAGTGATTCGTGTATTGTAAAATACACATAGACACATTCTCTTTCGAGTGAAAGACAAAATGAGGCAAATTGCAACTGTTGACTTCTGCAGCATAAAAAAGCAACACCGCCATCATAATATGCTCTCTCGAATACCTAAAACTTTTGTATACCCTGATTCCTTAGCCAAGACAGAAATGAGACCATCCTAAAGGTAAGGACATAATACAAAAATATTCCATTACTATAACGAATACAAAGGAAATATTTATGGACATAAACATCCAGAATGCGAGCCATTAAAATACTTTATGGTTCTGGTTTCGACACGATGAACGCATGTCATATTATTGTCCACATGAAATGATGCACTCCTAGCACTAGTTATATGTTTAAGGGCTCACCACCCTGATTATCTCATCAAGTCTACATAACTTGGAATGCTGGATAATTTACATCATAAGGATTTTATGATTATTGCATATGTATTGGGATCAATGTAGAGTTTCCTATACCCCATGTATATATAAAATGGTCTCGTAGAAGTTATCAAAATAATATTGATGGTATCTAGGAAATTGGTTATGCACATCAATTAATCTACATATGTCTGGGGTTATGCAATTATTATATGCAGTTTTTTTCGTTGTTAGACCCACTACTAGCTAACCAGCTTCATGCGTTCCAGTTGGTAACTGGATATAAACCTGATATTTTACATTTACGCATGTTTAGTTATGTAGTATATGTGCCAATCGCACTCCCACAGCGCATCGAAATGGGTCCTTAAAGATGATTCGGTATATGTTGGATATGAATCCCCAACAATTATCTGCTAATTATAATCCTTGACAAATGATATCTTTACCGCTAGATTTGCAGGTTGTCACTTTTATGAGACAGTCTTCCCGTCGTTACGGGGAGATAGGAAAAAGGATTTTCCGTGCAAACGACAGGAAGTGTCATTGAATATTTCCATCCTGTCTCATTTTGATCCCCAAAACTTCACAATGTAATGTTGAAGTCAAACAAATCATATTCGATACTTGAAACGTTTAATGTTATTCCAAAAGTGACAATATCACATATACGAGCTGCAAATATACTCGCAAGGTCAAAAGTCCCCAAACATGGGCACAACGTTACTAGAAAATGCATTGCAATCACACATGGTGGAGGTTGTGGTTGAGGTCATAGCTCCCAAAAGGAAATGGGGGAAGCTATTTGGTTCGATAGATACTCATCTAAAGGAAGAGGAGAGTAAGGCATAATTATTTATCATCAATACAAACCTCTTATGAGATTGTCTATGATTATAACTATGTCTATGAATCATTACTCGAGAACGCTCCGAAGTTAATATTGATTCCAGAAATAAAAAAAAGAAATCTCAAATGAACTATGAGAGTACATATGAGTCGATGGACAGATCATATATGGTCATTGATGATTTATTTGCATATACTATGGCTCATAAGATGATAAATCACGACGATATCGAACCAGGCTCAGTTGAATAATATCAACAAAGAGCATACTGGCCTAAATGTAAAGAAATAATCCAGAAAGAATTATATTGTTTGACAAATGAACAGGTATTTGGTTTGGTAGTGCTAACTCACCAAGTGTAAAGCCTGTAAGACATAGATAAATCATTTGTCATAAATCGTGATGAGAATAATCAAGCCATAATGTATAAGGCTCTCATTTGGCGCAAGGTTTCTCACAACGCCCTGGATTGACCACGAGAAGACTTACTCTCCCATGATGGACATTATTCTGCTAATTAATTAGCCTAGTAGTTTCCAAAGGACTGGAAATGCAACTCATAAATGTGGTTACCACATATCTCTACGGGGATCTAGATTCAGAGATATATAAAAGTGCTTGATGATATTACATTACCAAAATCAAGTAACTCTAAACCACGAAATGCGTTTGCAATAAAATTAAAGTGCTCACTTTATAGATTAAAGCAATTTATGCTTATGTGATATACCTTCCTAAGTGAATACTTGATTAGGAAATGCTGTATAAGAACGATGAACTGTGCCCTTGCATATTTATTTAGGAAAACAAGTTCCAGATTTTCAAAGTAACTTTATTTGTCGATGTTATGAACATAATAGACACTCTTGATGAAACAAGAGAAACCATAAGGTACTTGAAATTTAAATTTGAGATGAAAAATCTTGGGAAAGCTTGGTTTTATCTAACTATTTGAGCTTAAACACCGAGTTTGTGAAATATTAATTCACCGATCGCATATGTTCAAAAAATAATTAGGTAATTTAATATGGACAAAGCGCATCCGATTAGCACTCCCTTGATCGGTCAAAGTGTTGAACATAAGGAAAGATCCATTTCGCCTAAAGGATGGTGACGAAAAAGTGTTGGAAGCTGGAATTCCCTATCTAAGTACAATATGCGCATTATCGTACTTAGCACAATACACTTGACGTATTTCTCAGTGAACTTGTTAGCTAGATTTAGCTCAGTGCCAATGCAACGTCATTGGAATGATATCAAGTTAATCTTTTGGAACCATTGACATGGGCTTATACTTTCCCTGTAGAAATAAAAATGAGATTGATAATATAAATTCAATACCTACTTAGAATATAAGCAGCAAAAGTACTAGCTCTTATAGAAAAAACCAAACAATCTCTTGGTATGTCTTTGCTGATATTAGGTATCTGTCTGACCTATACAAAAGTTGTTCCCAAACTGGATAAGGAATTACCACTGGGAACACGCTGATTGCTTGGAAGTAAGTTAAGCAAACCCTTGTAACTACCCCCTTGAACTAATTCAAGAATATTACTCTCCATGAGATAATTAAAGAATGTATATAATTATGGACTATCATTACACATATTAGAGGAGCTAGTAATTTTGAGTTGAACCAGTATCCTACTTGCATATATGGAAATAATGCATCATGTATCGAAAAAATGAACATAAGATACATCAAAGGTGATAACACAAAGCATATTATGCTTAAGTCGTATACAATCAGTAATAAGAAAACTCTCCTCGAGGTTCAGTTGAATCAAGTAAGACGTCAGGAGAACTTGACACCTTTTACCAAATCATTACCTAAAACCATGTATTGGGAAACATGTAGAAAGTAAATGCAAATGTTTTCAAACTCCGTTGGTTAATGCATGGATCAGGTGGAGTAGTAGACAAAAGGGGGAGTCTACTATACATGTATATTGGTATGTTGTGCTCTTTCATTCAACCAAGGTTTTATTTTTCCCATTGGGTTTTGTTCCTTGGTGTAAGGTTTTAGTGAGGCAACACTTAAATACCATCATGTTTTCCTAACTCTCATGATTAATGTACGAATCTAAGAGAAAACTAGACTGAAGAAAAAGTCAATGTATTGCAAAGAAGATGGTGCGTTGTACTCTTTCCTTCGTCAGACTTTTATTTTTTCCCATTGGGTTTTTATTTTGGCATAAGATTTTAATGAGACAACAATTGTGCACCATTACTCCTTTTACTCGACACAAGGGGGAGTGTTATAGGATAAGTGTGTCATCGTCTAAAGGATATGACGATAGAGATAAAGATAAATATATCAGAGTTAGATTAGAACTGAAATATCTCATAGCTATCAACTTGTAACTCATCCCTATTTAAATGACTTATGATTAACGAGAATTACAAATTTCCTCTCTTTATTCTATTGTTCTTCGGTTTTGTTTTTCCTTTAACATAATGAGATTTTTAAGGATTTATCAAATTCAAAATTGTAATTATCCTAATTTTTAAAATTAATTTTTATTTTTTATTTATGGTATTTTTTAATTAATAAATTATGTGACCCATATTTCTTCTCGCCTTCTCGTAAATTGACCACCTCTTCGTTTGAACCTGCCCCTATATATATATATATATATCCATGATTTTTGTTATTTGTTATGTACTTATGATAATGGAAATATGCATCAATTAGCATTGTTTCTTGGTATTAATCCACTCATCAAGAACCTTTCTTTATTTTGGGATGAATTCAGGTACAAATTAATGAATGAGTAGTTAAATCTCCCAAGCAATGCATGGATAGTTGATACTTATTAACATGCCTTTCAATTAAGTTTTGGTGGATATTATTTAGTGATATACTCAAACACCAAACTTGTGAAAGATGGGGTTTTATGATTGTTGTATTGTCTATTGTGTTGGCTAAAAGGCAGCCAAAAATGGTGGTGAAGTTAATGATTAGTTGTTCGGACCGGTAATGATGTTTTATGTAGTTAGGTCAAACATCAAAGTCAGCATGTCCATACATGGCCCTTTTTACAAGATTTGGTCTACTCACTTGCCAAGTGACAAACTCCAAGGGCAACACAAACACTAAATTTTACATCAAATTCATTTGTCAAGTTTGGTGCAAAAAGTAATTATTATTTAATAAAAGTATCTTCAATGAAATGTTCTTATAAGCAAAAAGTATAATTCTTGTTTAATAAAAGCATCTCTAATGTATAGTTCTTATAAGCAAAAATGTAGTGTCTTATAAGAACTACCATTGGAAATAGTTCTTATAAGTACCGCACATCCTTTGAGTTCTTGTACAAGAACCTTGTTTCTTACGTTGTGAAGTGATATTTTGTTAGTTTTTTAAATTAAATATTTGATATTTATTATAAAGATATAATAATTATTGATGTTGAAAAAATACATGAGACCCACAAAAAAAGTTCTTATAAGAACTACCATTGTAGACATACATTCTTAATTTGATGAGTTGAAAGTGATGTGCCAAAAAAAAAATACAAAAAGTTTTTATAAGAACCTCCACCGGAGATGTTCAGTAACACTAAGGGGTCGTTTACTAAACGCTTACCTGGTAAGCGGTTACCAATATCATTTACCTTATTGATTGATATTATGTCCCAATCTGCAAGTGTTAACAAGATCAACGATCAAATCCTGCTCCAAATTAGCTTTTGAAAATTTGCAGATTTGCTCACGAATACTTTCTGAACACAATTCTAGTTAATCATTTCAACTAAAAACCACACAAAATCAAAATTCGACTGAGACAAACTTTTCGAACAAAAACTATCAAGAATGATCAAATTCACACACTTTGTTGTGAATTTGATGTTACACTTCAAATGAAACTTGTTCTATATCATCAATCGAGCACAAATCAATCAATTTCCAAGCAAAAACATCACAAAATCAACAAGTTCGATTCTTGGCAGTTGAAAATTGCGACTTCTTGAAAAATAGCAACAAATCTTCAATTTTGATCCAAATCTCTGATCTTTGTCTGCTCTGATACCAATTATTATATCACAATCTGCAAGTGTTAACAAGATAAACGGTCACATCATGCTCCAAATGTTATATGTATTGATCTCTCAAAGTATTACAACTTTCTCTCTCTACAATATCTCTTTCTCTCTCTTACAATGAATATTCTCTCAATATGTTCTACAAGATTAACTAGAAACAAAATCCTTTTTATACCTACATGCTTATAAGGACAAACTAACTACTAACTAACAAAGCTTTAACTTCAACTTTGACTTTCACATAAGCATAGTTGACTTTGACTTTCTTCATTGAACTTTGACTTGAGACTTTGACCTTCATGATCTTGAATATAACAAATATTGCACTAACAATTGAGGATGGCTAGGACCAAGAAGCTTACCTGGTAAAAGACAAGGGAAGAATCGAGAGTCTTACCCGGTAAGATACAAGGGAAGGACTGAGAGCCTTACCCGGTAAGTGTGGAAAATGACTCTTACCCAGTAAACGCTTATCGGGTTTAAAATGCTTACCAACAATCCATTTTCGTGGCCAATGATGTTACATGATAAAGGTAAATGAATATGAATCTCTTGCCGGTAAACGCTTACCCCATTAAAATTTGGTAAATGGCCCTAAATCTTACACCAAAATTGAAAATTCTAGTTAAATTTTTTCATCTTTAATTATATGAACTTTTGAAGGAGGTGGCAGCATCAAAATACATGGAGGGCTTTGTTTTTAAGAAGCAACCTATGTATTTGTTTGATGAGCCTTGATCATTGAGAATATATTTATAGATGTTGTTCTGGTGGTTATATAAATGTTATGGATTTAGGGGCCGTTTACCAAATGTTTATCCAGTAGGTGCTTATCGAATCATTTACCTTGCATTTGAACATGGAAAGTAACAAGAATCTTACCCGGTAAGAGCGATGCCAAGGACTGAAAGTCTTACCCGGTAAGTGAGCACAAAAAATCTTACCCGGTTAGCGCTTACCGAGTAAATTATTTCATTCAACACCATTTTGATAGGCTAGAATTTTACTTGATAACGCAAGCGAGATTGTTGAATTTTACCGATAAGCACTTACCGGGTAAGCGTTTAGGTAAACGACCCCTTAGTTCCCTCACATTTTTCAATAGACTAAGGGGATGTTTGATTGGGGGTAATGAGGGATAATGAATGAGAATATTAATGAAAAATGTGTCTTGTTTTGATATAATATAATGAATTAATTACCCTAAACCTATTAATTTCCATACCTGATCAAATTGCGGGAATGAAAATTTTATTCCCGCTTAGTCCATCTCTGTTGAATGGAACATTATATGTTATTTTCAAGTTGACGAAATATATTTGTATTAAAAATATTATGAAACAAGTTCTCATTGATTATATAAGTTTAACCAAACAACATCAATGTGGTGCTCATTACTATTCTCATTCTCATTCTCCTGCATTCTCATTTTTTGTTTCATTTCACATTCCCTAAAATGAACCAAACACCCCTAAGTACATGTGGTTTCATTATCATTACATATTGGGTTCCAGAAAGAAAAACGAGAACGACTATCAATGATGGCTTTTCAAAACACTTTAGAAAAACAAAAAACATGTTTTATAAATCATCAAATAAATTAACATACTTTTTCCAAAATAGAAACTATAGCTACAAAAATAAAGATTCTAAACATTAAGGTTCCGTTTGGTTTGCGGGAATGGATTGGATTTGGAAGGATTTGGATTTCAAATCCATTCCAATCTTGCGTTTGGATTGTAGAAATGGAATGTATTGACCGGATTTTAAATCTTTTGACTTTTTTAAAATCCATTATATGATGGATTTGTAATTCCTTTGCAATGGGCCGGGATTTCAAATCCAAATCATGATGGATTTGATAACTCGTTTCAGACTTCAATTGACTTTCACTCCAAATCCTACAAACCAAATACACGAAGAGATTCCAAATCCCCCCAAATACAAATCTCTCCAAATCAAAATCCTTACATGAAATCCAATTCATTCCCGCAAACCAAACACGTCCTAATAATTTCACATAAATCAACATCGTTGGGTTTCATAAGACCATCCACACACGGATGGCAAACCAATTGCAAACCTAGATGCCATGTAGGACGATCAATTGCAACACTTGCAATTGTCTTTGCAAGCCTCATAGCCTCCCATCCATATTTTCAATTTTGTTTTTTTATTTAAATAAACTAAATTTAATATAAAGCAATATATTTTATAAATTAATAATTTTAGTTTATTTTTTAATTAAATTAATCATTCTTGTTTAAAAATATATTATATATATGTATATATGTTATTTTCTAAATAAAATATAATTAAATTAATTTAAACATTAAATTTTATAATTTTCTAAAATTACAATTACATATATTAAAACATACAATACTGATAAAATTACATATAATGTTATTAACTAAAAAAATATAAATGTAAATAATAATTTATAAAGTAATTAATAAATGTTATAGTAGAGACCACTTTTGAAAGTGTAAGTGAATTGCATGTGTGTAGAAGGTAATTGCAAAAGCTGATGTGACATAACTGAAAGTGTAAATGAATTGCAGGGATATGAATGACTCTGATACCACTCTTGGAATATGGGATCTCATACGCAGTGGAAATTAAATGTATGCCTACATGAATCCATACAAAACAACGTAGTATTAGTGTTTCGAAATTTTAACTTCTCACGAACAACAACCCTTGGTGTCGTTTCTGAATCCGAGCAACAATCTTCAAATTTCTGCCTCTAAGGTATGAATGTGAGTGAATTGAAACATGCTATTTGTCACTCGAGAACGCAAAAGTTGTCTTCTTCATTGAGTTACTAGGCTCAACCTTGGGAAGAAAACGGCTGTGAATGAGAAAAGAGAGGAAGCCTAATGTTTTTCTTCAGCACTAGAGGTGTTCACGCTCCAGTTTGAGCGGTTTAATCCCCTAAACTACAAACCAAACCGTAATGCGGTTTCGAAAAATATGCAAACTGAGCACTTTGGCTTTGGCAGCAAGTGACCAAACCAGACCACAAAAGGCGGTTTGGTCTGACCGGTTTAAGCCTATTATAGGCTTTAAACTAAAAAAATATAACATTTATCTACAAAATAAAATTTCTACCAATATAACATTATTAAAAAAATATTAATGAATTTATAAAGGAAACATCTATTTCCAAAATAAAAAAAAAACATTAAGCAAGTTGAAAAAGAGAAACAAGTTCATCAACAACGGTTGGAATTGTGGACAAATATTGAGCAAGTCGAAGGATGATTTAAAATTTTGAATTTTTTTTATACAAATTTCAGATTTTTGCTTATTTAGGAAACACGAAGATTTGATAAGTGAACTTAACACTAAAAATTTAATGTCTTTGACAAACTTTTTAAAATTGTTGAGTCTACAACATGTAAACTAAAATAATTATACATGTGTATTTTGACGGTCGATTCGGTCTAAACAACTCAAAAAAACGTTCAAAACATAGACCGGATTGGACCAAACGTTTTAACTATTTTTCAGATCAGAAGAGAAAGCTCAAACTGCCAAAAGAATTCGGTTTAACTTGATTCAATCGGTTTAAGTGACCCGAATTTTTTTTAAACACTCCTACTCAGCACTAGGATTGTCAAAAACTTATCAAAACCTCTCTTATCTCTTATGATTCCGTATATTAGAGGAGTTTCCATCATATAGAAACTCGTGATATATGGAAAGTATATTCTTCACATGTTTATTCATAAGTGAAAGTTTCAGGGGCTGTTTGTTTACTTCTTAATGGTTCCATAAAGAGGTAACCTCTGAATCGTTAAGAGATGAATCATGTTTGGCAAAAAAAAAGTCTGTTTCTTAATGGTTCCAAAACCCTCTGAATGATTTTGTATCTTATGCCTCCCTTAACTATTAAGCGCCCTGATTTAATTCAGAACAATTACCAAACAACCATATTTCATTTTGCACTACATCATAAGAGTCTCTTAATCATTCTACATCAAATAATTCAACAACTGTCAAACAACCCCTCAATCATTGACAACTTTTGCTCTTTCTTGTATCTCATTTAATTGAGTCCCATTAAATTAAAAATGAGATATTAACAATTTAATTATTCGACTTCTTTATTCAATTCACACTTTATGTGTGTAACTCATTGAGAATTTATCATGTTCACATTAAATTATAAATGGGATATTAATAATTAATTAAACAATTTAATTATTCGACCTTCTAACACACTTTATGCGTGTGATACATTGAAACTTTATCATGTTTACAATAATTATAAATCATATTTATAACTATAAATGATAAATGTCATCCAACAAATACCATCATAAACGAGATGAGGTATAAAAGGAAAAATCTATTATTTTTCATTCATTATTCAAGAATTAGAGAGAAAGAGATGGAGAAACTAGGAGAGCTTTGAAGGCGTTCTTGGTGTTCTTGAAACGCCAATGAAGAACAAAGAATAATGTGAAGGGGAAGGAGAAGGAGAACAGGGGAAAAGGAGAAATCATCTAAATTTTAAGTATAATTCATATCCAAAACTTGTTAATTTTGTATTTGGTTAGTATCCTAATGCTTTATATCATTTTTATGTTAATTTAGAATCCATAAGGCTAATATAAAGTGAAAATAAATTGATTTTGAGTGTTTTTTTAAAAACAATGAAGAAAATCAGAAATGTACATGGGATTTAGAAAATTCATAACAAATCGCTTGTTTATCAAAATAAGGAATGTGATATATTTCTAGAAAGCTTGAGATGTCTACTACACATATCTCTAAGACGACAAAATTTGTATTGGCTTCTAAATAAGTCAAAATCAGTGGTTTTAGAACTGGCCGAATTTTAGATAGAATCAACATAGAATTTATAAAATTTGTATAAAATTCACTATAACTCGATTAAGGTGTGATATGACATGTAGGTGCTCGCCTTGAGTAACGTGCATAGTTAATGTCGGGTTTTTCGTAGCAAGCATCTAGGTGAGTTTTCATGAGATTTCACTAAGATGTATATGTGGTGATGTATGTTATGCATGATAAGGTGTTTTAACTACATGTTATCACTTTTATGATTCCAAGTATATGGAGATTTATGGGTATGAATGCTAATTATTTCTAGGTTATAAACGTTCATTGTAGGTTGAAGTTTTTAGTTGATTCAAATTGTAACCATGGTACATAATGGGAGAATGAGATGTAAGGTATGTCAAAAGGCAACACCCAAAATTGGGTGACAATATGAGTTGTCCATGCCAGTGAATGCCTATGACATAATAACATGACCCAGTAATCCATTACTGGCTTTGAGAGAGTCGTGCACACTTAGGGAATGCTTATGGCTATCAATTCCTACTCAATAAGACAGTTTATGAGATATTGTAAGATTTCTGTTTTATTATGAAAATGCATATGGTGTTTTTCCTTAAATGTAATGCATTGTGATATGTGATATTGGATGGTGTTATTGCACGAAAAAAATAACTGACTATTGTATGCATTTCAAAAGCAGACTTTTCAGAAGTCGATAAAGACAAGGGACATGCGTAGAAAGATTTTACTCTAATCGATTTAAATATCATTCAAGTATTTAGCCTTTTTATGGTTTGAATATGTTCTAAGGTTATCACCGTAAGATTCTATAATGTGAAAATATAGATTTTAAAGGTATTGGGTTTTAGATAAACTTTATCTTAAATAGAGAAAGTAAATAAGAGATGAAAATATTTCTAAACTTTAAAAACTCTCTACAATTAAATGTTTGAGAAAGAGAAATGGTTTTTTTAATTGTTTCCTAGCAATAAAGTGATGTGTATTAGAGTATCTCCAACAATTATGTTAAATTAGAGATTTTGTTGCTCCAACAATGCAAATATAAGGGAAAGAAAAAAAATCTCTAAATTCGGAGAAGGGCAATGCTATATGCATCTATTTTTATGTTAGAATCAGGTCAAGTCATGCATTAATAAAGTAAAAAGTAGGTCTTGATTTTGATGTGTGTGGAGAGGAAATTAGTAGGGGTGCATTTAACAATCTATTGGAGTGGGGTGTATTTAACCCAGTCCTTTAGAAAAATCTCTAAAACTTAATATTTAAGAGAAAGAAACAATATTTTAGTATTCTCGCCAATAAGAGACAATGAAATTAAGGGGGCGTTTGGTTCGTAGGATTCTGATGGAATTTGAAGAAATTGGATCAATTCCGTTGACCAAATTCCTTTCAGGCGTTTGGTTACCCATTGAATGGAATTGAATTCCACACATTCCACCATTCATGAATTTGGTCATTCCATCACATTTGAGAAGGAATTCAATTCCATTCCATCTCATTTTCTCAAAAAGACAAAACTATCCCCATTTACTTAAATCCATATGAACCTCCGCCGACCACCACCGATCGGAACCACCACTAACCACCGTTCTGAACCACCGTCGACCACCACCGATCAGAACCACCACCGACCACCGTTCTGAACCACCGTCGACCACCACCGACCGGAACCACCGTCGACCACCATTCTGAACCACTGTCGACCACCACCGATCGGAACCACCATTCTGAACTGTAATGTCCAGAATTTCAGGTAAGTATAAGGCTTCGTTAATCTTGGTTTTGTGCTAAATGAGGTAGGACATATATGTTAATTGCTATTTTGTTTAAAATTTGTTATTGGTAATGGTTTGGAAACCATAGATCAACCTTTGGGAAGTCAGTGACTTGCGCGACTTGCAGCACGGGTTGCAAGCCGTGACACAAGTCGCGGAACCCTCTGGAGTGCAGGTCTCAGGGCACGCGGGCGACTTATGGCGCGAGTTGCAAGCCGCGACACAAGTCACGGGGCTACCTGCAGTCCCCCAAACCCCCTATTTGCCCGATTTCAAATCAAAAACACACACACACACACACACTCGTTTTCATCTGCGATTTTTAGGGTTTTGGGCAAAATTTCGATTTAATGTTTCATTTTTTTTTATCGATTTACAGTATGATTTTGGATGGTTTTGAGAAAGTGATAATGTTTTTTTTATATAAATTTGTTTAATTTAGGTTTAATAATATAATGTCTTTTATATAAATACTTTTTTGTTAAAATTCAATGATTATCTTATATATTTTAATGACATCTAGAAAAAATAACCAATTACATATTTAAAAATATAATTAAAACAAATTTATAGTAATATAATATATTAATTAATAGTGATACATGAAAATGTCCGCATAAAATGAAGACCCTGCACATACCAAGTTGGTGGGTGTTAGAAGCCTGCAGTAGTAATATATATTTTGTGCTTTGATACTTGTAAATTAAGAGATTTTTAAAATCTTGCATAAAATGATGTTACCTTGTGCCTAATAATTTGTATTTAAAAGTTTTTAATCCGTGCTTTATAATAATACTAGAAGTGTACTCGCGCAATGCAGCTAGATACATCACGATTTTAATGTTTCATTTTATTTTCTGTTTTTTGTCGATTTACATTACGATTTTGGATGGTTGTGAGAGAGTGATAATGATTTTTTTATATAAATTTGTTTAATTTAGACTTAATAATATAATGTAATTTATTTTGGTTTAATAATATAATTTTTTTATAAAATATTTTGTAAGATTTTTTAATTATATTTTAGATTTTTTATATCTAAAATATGCTGAGAGTTATTTTAGGGGAGTTAAAGTGGGAAATGATTTTAAGGGAGTTAAAATGGTTAGAGATAATGATTGAAAATTAATGAATAACATTAAATGTAGTACATACAGCTTTTATGGTTGTTTTTTAAGTAATTAACATTAAATAACGGTACATTAAGCTTTAAGACTTATTTTTAAGAGTTTTTTATGTCATCTTTATAATATAGTATAGATATAGGTTCATTATTAGTTAGTTTTATAGAATTCAAAAGGCTTTAAAAATTTGTATACATGAAGAAAATACATGTACTATCATAATTAAAGAAATATGTTAATTTGAGCAAGTAAATAACTTTTTTTCTTTTGGAGAAACCCCAAATGGAAGGGAAAAAACTTGAATATGGAAGGTAGTGAAAAAGTAAAGTTTGAATTTTTTTCAAATGAGTTGTACTTTATGCATACTAAGTTGTGAATTAAGAGATTTTTGAAATGTATGCATAAAATGATAGTACATTATGTTTTATAAGTGGTAATTAAGAGTTTTTTATTCCGTCTTTATAATATAGTATAGATAGTATAAATTAAATTTTTTTAATAGTATAATTATATTTTAAAAGAAAAAAATGGTTTTGAGAAAGTGATAATGTTTTTTTTTTTTATAAATTTGTTTAATTTAGGCTTAATAATATAATGTTTTTTATATAAAAAAAATTAAGTATTTTGTTATAATTCAACTATTATCTTATATATTTTAATGACATCTAGAAAAAATAACCAATTACATATTTAATAATATAATTAAAACAAATTTATAGTAATATAATATATTAATTAATAGTGATACATGAAAAAGTCTGCATAAAAGGAAGACCCTGCACATACCAAATTGGTGGGTGTTAGAAGCCTGCAGTAGTAATATGTATCTTGTGCTTTGATACTTGTAAATTAAGAGATTTTTAAAATCTTGCATAAAATGATGGTACCTTGTGCCTAATAATTCATATTTAAGAGATTTTTTATCCTGCTTTATAATATAGTATAGATAGTATTTGTTTATTGATTATTTTTATTTGTTTCTGAAAAATGGATCGGAAATGCTGTAAGGACTTCATCTATGGCCATGGATGCTCCAGCTAAAAGATATGGTCAAACACCGCTGATTCAACCCATCAATCTATCTGCCAAAACATCGAGGTTTTACGCGTCTAACACCAAACCCCACCCCATAAACAGCTTGCTAATCACACCTCCCTTCCTACAAGTCTCTTCCTAGTCTTAAACAATTTTTACACCTACTGACACACACACTCACACCCACACCAGTCGGTGCCCTTGTTTTACTTCCTCCCTCCCACGTTCTTAATTAATTATTTTAATCTTTCTGTTCTTCATCATGGAAGATTCAATCTTTCCATGACCCCATCACCTATTTTTTGATTCTTTAACAAATCTCTCTTCCCAAATCTAAAACCCCTTTTCAACAAAACTGGGGTTTGCAGACAGTTTCCCCTAAAAATATGGGTCAAGAAGGTTTCACAGCTCAAAAGAGAGGATCTTCCGCGCTACCCACCTCCACCGCCCCCAACGGCGGCTCCCGCAGCGGCCGTTCTCTCCTCCGCGGCGGCGGCAACCGCCAGATCCATAAAACCCTTAACAACATCAAGATCACAATCCTCTGTGGCTTAGTTACAATTCTTGTTCTTCGTGGTACCATCGGCTTCGGCTCCCTTGCTTCTGATAATGACCTAGACAACCAAGCCATTATTGAAGAGACTAATCGGATCCTAGCCGAGATCCGATCCGACAAGGATCCGGATGATCCAGAAGACAATCAAGATCAATCTCTACTCAATCTTAATGACACTTACTCTCTCGGTGCAAAGATCTCCAACTGGGATGAAGAACGAAGTCTGTGGCTCACTCGAAATCAAGATTTCCCCAATACCGTGAATGGTAAAGCTCGAATCTTGCTTGTTACTGGCTCCCCACCAAACCCTTGTGACAATGCTATTGGTGATCATTATTTGTTGAAATCAATCAAGAACAAGATTGATTATTGTAGGATTCATGGGATTGAAATCGTGTATAATATGGCTCATTTGGATAAAGAGCTTGCTGGGTATTGGGCCAAATTGCCATTGATTCGCAGGTTGATGCTATCTCATCCAGAAGTCGAGTGGATTTGGTGGATGGATAGTGATGCATTGTTTACCGATATGGTTTTCGAAATCCCATTATCCAAATACAAAGATCATAACATGGTTATTCATGGGTACCCAGATTTGTTGTTCAATCAGAAATCTTGGATTGCTCTTAATACTGGTAGCTTTTTGTTTAGGAACTGTCAATGGTCGTTGGATTTGCTCGACGAATGGGCACCGATGGGGCCGAAAGGGCCTGTACGTGAGGAGGCTGGCAAGATTTTGACGGCTAATTTGAAAGGGAGGCCGGCTTTTGAGGCCGATGATCAGTCTGCTTTGATATACTTGTTGATCACAAAGACGGAATGGATGAGTAAGGTTTTCGTTGAGAATTCTTATTTCCTTCATGGGTATTGGGCTGGATTGGTTGATCGATACGAAGAAATGATGGAGAAATACCATCCTGGATTGGGTGACGAAAGATGGCCTTTTGTGACTCATTTTGTTGGTTGTAAGCCTTGTGGGAGCTACGGGGATTATCCGGTGCAGAGGTGTTTGAGTAGCATGGAAAGAGCCTTTAATTTTGCTGATAATCAAGTGCTCAAGTTATATGGGTTCAGACACAGGGGACTTTTAAGCCCTAAAATCAAAAGGATCAGAAATGAAACTGTTACTCCGTTGGAGTATGTAGATCAGTTTGATATCCGGCATTCGGCTCAAGAGACTAGCAACTGAAAACCATCATCATTAATTCTCAACAGGTGATTATGATGATGATCATCTTTTTTTTACTGGTTTTAAACAAGTTTTATAGTTTAATTTATTACTATTGTACTTGAGATTTGGTTCAAAACAATGTAGAATTCTTTTGTTAAATTTTACTATGAAATGTTCTATAGTTGGAGTAATCCAATCATATATGTTTTCCTATTTCTTTCATGCTTTATGATCATGAATTCAAAGCCTTGATGTGTTGAAGCTTCTGGGAAATCATTACTCGAAGTAGATCACAAGTCGAAATCATTGAAACAGTCATGAAACGATCGAGTCTTTAATACCAATCTTGTTTGCAGGATCTCGAGAAATCAAACGATTAGTGTATGATTCTTGAACAGATGCTGCTGAATTTTGTTAGTTTAATTGCGATCTAAATCTAATCATGATCGAAATGAAAGAATCTTTGATTTATGATTAATTAAATAGATCATAATGGCAAGATCTAGATTAGACCCGTTTATTACTGAATCAATAATATACCGATTCTTGTATTGTGTTTTTATTTTACAAATCAAATGTATTATTCATGCATATGTAATTGAGTATACGTGTTTTTATGTCTTCACTTTCGTATGAAAACGATGGTTTTGAGTACTTGAAAGATCCTAATCCTGGCGATTTTGTGGGTATCGAAAAATTCAAATGCTTAATTATTGGAATGATGTCCACTCGGTCCTAAGCTCCGTTGATCCATCCAAACCTTTCCATCGTTAATGTCCACTCGGTTCAAAAACCTCCTACCATGACCAAATGCGAGAAAGTTTGAACCCAACGCGGCATACACCACATAGACAAGCTATTATTTGGCGCTCTCATCATCCAACCGAGCTGCAACCTGGCCAACACTACCTAACTCCGCAACATCTCCATCACTGAATACATGCAGCAAAAACTCAAAGAGAATTGTTGACGAACTCGTGAGCATTCTTGACGGACCGAATCTTTAAAGGTCTTGATTCAAGCTATCAATCCTTCATGCTCATGACACCTCTATCTCCTTTGTGTCAAGGAGCCGAACAGGGAGCATTGGACCAACTAAGGATGGAGTTTATGAGCGGCCCAAATCTAGTTCTCTTGGCATCATTGTCTCGGCCATCATAATTCTCCCCCTATTTTAAAACATTTAGGGGAGTTTGGTTTGATGGAATGGTTTGGAGGGATTTAGATTTCGTGGAAGGATTTGAAATTGGAGGGATTTGGATTTGGAAGGATTTGAAATGTTTCGTGTGTTCAGTTTTTAAGATTTGGAATGTAATTGAATTCAATTCTTTATAAATAATTTGTAAAAACAAATTACAAATTATTATAAGAATAATTAACTTACCATATTATTAATTGATTATTTGAAAACAAACGTTTTTAACATATTTTAAAATATTATTATATGAAATTCTTTGAAATGCTTTGAAATCCCAACCATCCCCATATGATTTCAAAATCCTATGTTTGAGGGATTTAAAAAAAAAATCATAGTATTTCAAATCCGGACAATCATACAAATCAAACACAGGATTATAATGAATTTGAAATACAAATTCATTCCATTCTTGCAAACCAAACAAACCTTTTCTAGGATTGTATTGGATTTGGAGTTGGACTCCATTCCAATCTCATGTTTGGTTTGAAGGGTTTTCCAGATTTGAAATCCCACAAACATAGGATTTTGGAATCTCATAGGGTGATTGGTATTTCACGGGATTTCACGGGATTTCATAAGATTTGTATGTAATAATGTTTTAAAATATATTAAAAACATTTGCTTGTTAATAATCAATTAATATAAAAGCAATTTAACCATTTTTATAATTATTTAAAATTTGTTTTTATAAATTAGTTATAATAAATTCATTTCAGTTCCATTTCAAATGCTACAAACCAAACATACCACATATTTCAAATCATTCCAAATCCAAGTCCCTCTAATTCCAAAATTATCAATGGTATCTAAATCCCTTAAAATCATTCAATCAAACCAAATGCCTCCTTACTTTCTAATTCAATGGTATCTCATGTTCAAGATCAATTTTGCAATCTTGCTTACCATGATATCTCTCATCTAATCTCATACACATTATAGTATTCTTGTGTTTACTTTCCAATTTAATGGTATCTCATATTCAAGATCAATTTTGCAACCTTTTTCACCATGGCATCTCTCATCTAACCTTATACTGTAACGCCCAGAAAATTCCAAGCAAGTGAGAAACATTTCAAACTTCCCCATGTCAATTATTGGTTGCACTTAGAATGAATAAGTCTTGGGTTGTGATCATAAACCAAAGTACTGTTTAATTGGGGAAAACGTCAAGGAATTGGACAAAATCGAGGGCCAAAACATTGTTGACGACAATGCCGGCGACTATGACATTTTGTCAAGGTTGCTGGGCAAAGTTGCTCAGAGGAAATGAGATTCGGTACGTCCGGGGTGAGAGTGACTGCGATTGTGCCATGGGGCACTCTCGTCGGTCATATTGTACCACGAGGAGGGTAGGGGGAGTCCCACGATTGTGCCTAGAGACAATGGCAGATGGCAAAGTCGCATGGCATTCTCGCATGCGGGGGTTGACCATTTAAAAACACCTCCTGCCCGATTTTCATTCCACATTTCACCAAAATCATATTAGGGTTCGTTTGGGAGCTCTTGGGGGCGATTTTCTCTTCTCCCTACCCACTCTCTTCATTTATTACTCAAGGGTTTCGTTTGGTGCATTAAAGTCTCTTTTAGACTCAATTAGGGAGCATTTAAGGCACTCAATCAAGCTTGGAAGCTTCAAGACCTCATGATCTACAACTTCTAGGGTTTTATCTTCTTTCCTAGGTTTTGGCTAAAAACCTAGATTGTGAGTTTCTAAACCTTGTTAAAACTAGATACATGTCAACAAATGTGTTCTCCATCTTTGTCTTACATTCTTGTGAAATTTCTCATTTCTTGGTTGCATGTTCATGACTGATGATATTGCAAGCTTTTGGCTTTAGATGGAAAAAAATAACGTTGGAGATATCTTAAAATTGATAGTAACCTTGTTTATGAAATGGAAGATGATACTTGATATTTATGTGGAATTATCTATATTTTAGGTCTACGACCTAACTTGGGTTTTTAGACTTTAAATGAGACTCTTGATGCAAAATGCTTACACATTATGGTTGGTGCACTTACTAGTATAATGGGTAACTTTACCCTTTGGAATGTTTATATAAAAAAATATATGCTTACTTGGCAAGTCTTGGAAACAATGAACGTGTGAAGAGAACTAGACAAGACTTTGAAGTCCTTCAAATGGGAGAAGAATAAACCATCACAGAGTACTTTGCAAGGGTCATGGCAGTGGCTAATAAGATGTGAAACAATGGTGAGAACATGCGGGACTACAAGATAGTGCAGAAGATTCTTCGAACCCTAACTGATAGGTTTACATAAGTGGTAGTCTCAATCGAAGAGTCAAAGGACACGCGTACACTATCTGTTGATGATCTTCAGAGCTCTCTGATGGTACATGAACAAAAGTTCAAGAAGGTTGATAGAGATGATGGTGAACAAGCTCCCAAAGTAGAAAGCAACAGAGGAAGAGAAAGAGGAGGATTTCGAGGCAGGGGACGTGGAAGAGTGATAGTGCTTTTTACACACCTTTAAGACATGTGAAAATTAGACCCCAAAGAAAGTATACAATGTGGTACAATATCATTTTTCAAGTAATAAAATGGTAAGAACCAAGTATCATATTCCACAGGGATAGGTATCTTAAGTTGGAAGATCTCGAGATGGAAAACTAACTTCAGATGGCGATTTTGAAGACTTTGATTTGGTTGAGTTATCACTTTGATGAAGTTAACAGAGAATGAAGCAAGCACGGGTGTAAGACTTTCAGGTGGGATTTAAACACAAATTCTAGTGGGTCATGCTGTAGGAATGCTGCAACATGTAGTTCTGCCACAACTAGATCCACCATCTATTTTGAGGTTTTTTCTCTCGGACTTCAATATTCACACTACTGTTTAGATTCAACTAAACATATCTCTGGGTAGTCTCCGACTATTTATAGTGTAGAATAGAGTCCTCAAAATATATGGATGTACAAATCTCTTTGCATAAAAACCACTCTCTCGAGCCGATTCCCATATTATTCAAGTTGACGTGTTACAAGTGTCTTATCTCTAAGTCCACTACACTTTAACACTTTTGATTAGTGATCAACTTGTCGGGAATAAATCAGTTTAGAAAATATAGATGATAATTGTCCTTATCAATAATTCTCTCAAGTCTACTTCCCATATCATTCAAACTAACGTGCATTTGGTGGCTTATCTCTAAGTCAACAACACTTTAACACTTTAGCAAGTGATCAATTCATCAAGAAACGTCATTAGTTTTTATAAAACTTCAATGAAATGATGGAACATTGTTATTTTTTATGCCAAAAATTACCCAGAGAATAATTTAAGGTCGACATGGAGCTTTATCCAACTAAAGAAAGTAATCAGGCGACAATGTACGCGATAATAATAAAACTAAGAAGACAATGGATTTGGTGACGCGGAAAAACCTCAACGAGGAAAAAAACGCAGATGACTAAGGGATGTCATCGTGCACTATGATCACCAAACAGGGGTGATGTCCTTGTATATTACAATGTATTACAAAATGAACAGTAAGAAAAAATGTATGAGCTAAAAATGAGTGAAGGTCGTGTGTGAAAACACTTATGTCGTGTGTATTGAACTACTGTCGTGTGTTATCAGAGTGAGATTGCGGATGTTCTTCGTAGAGTTCGTAAGCTTCGTGATTCTGATCTCAGATGTCCTCATGAAAGATTAATCCTCTGTATTTATAGTCTTTATCCTTCATAAATATGTCTTTGTAACGGTTGATGCTCCATAATGGTTTTAATGGCGTTGATCAGTTATAGCCGTTGATACTTATGAGCATTAAACCTGTATTAAATGAACAAGAGAGGAACGTTGGGTCGTACGTTAGTATGGTCGAGGGTAAATTCTCGTGTTCGTCGTGCGACGCTCGACCGACCTTTGAGTTAGTGTCGACGAGTATCGTGGTTCTGCTTGGTCGTCAAGACCTTATCCTAATACAAAACAAGTTGTGTGAAATATGCATTAGATGTACCTTCGTCGTGATCGTGTATTTTTGACCCAAACAGTTTGCCCCAAAAATGTAACACCCTAGTCACTTTGCGGAAATAAAATTTTCGAAAAAGAATTCAGCAAAACTAACTTGCGGAATAAGGTGCAACAATTTCAATATACAAAACATCCCAACGGGGTATAGAGTAGACATTAATGTAGTAGATAAATGAAGCATAAAACGACAACTTATTAATCTACAATATTATCTAGATTAGGGACGGGTATCGCTATACTTCCAAAATGTATCTTCAAAAGAATACCTCACGACCCCAAGGTTGCTCCCTCAGTCCCGATGAGCCCCAACGCTAAGATAACCTGCCAACATGACAACCAAGAGCAAGCGTTAGGCTAAAGCCTAGTGAGAACATGCCAAATAAAAGGGAGTACTAAACCCAATTGATGTCACACGGTGAGTATAGCCATGAGCTAAGTCAAGAAATCAAACAAACCATTAGTGATTAAACATGGTATAAGTAACACCAAATCACATAACGAGCTCAACCCATCTAGATCTGTTGCTCAAAACATTCAAGTCAACCCCTCTGGATCTATCCTTGAGAGTTCCCAAAACAGGGGGAACTCAAGCACATAATGGGATTACACCTTACTGCACCATGAGACGCTGCCCGACCGTATAGGCCCACACCTTACTTATCATGGCAACCCGATGCCTATCCCGTGCTAAAACGTGAACCGAATGCCCAAAACAGGGGACATAGGGACACCGTGCCTATGAATCCATTGCACTAAGACTCAAAGCCAAAGCATGTCATTTCAGAACATACTCATATTAAATCAAATATACAGGCAATTCATATGAACAATGATTTAATTCCATAAATCTTGATTCTTTAAAAAGATGGGATTTTTAGAAGGTATCAACCAACAACAATAAGCCATATTTTAAAACAAGGTTTTCCACATTTACATAAATACATTTATCATATAGCTTTCGAAATACAGACTGGTTTAGCTTAAAGGACTCACCTCAGATTTCTTCCTGCTTAAGGACTGCTTCTTACGAATGTTACCTATGACAACACCGTTAAATCGGTAAGCCAATAATAAAGACAACTTATTGACCTACAACTCTGGAATACGAACATAACCCACTGCCAAATCACAGTACCGGTCGAGTACCAAATCCGGTCGAACTCGACACCGGTCGAACCCGACACCGGTCGAATCCATCTTCTCGGTCTTAACAAGTCCGGTCGTCTTGTTCATCAAGAACAGTCGACGCAGAACCCAGATCCAAAACGAGAAATACTCAGATCTCAAAATGGAACGGTTTAAAACCTTCACAACGAGATTCTACACGGCTAAAAGCATTCAGATCAAAGCATTAAGCTAGATTCGTACCTTGATTTGGAGAAAAACCGAACGACCCTTCTTCCTGCTTCCTTCTCTCTCTCTCTCTGATTTCTTAGAAGACAGTTTATGATATTTTAGAAAATATCTGAAATCTGATTTATATTTATATTACCCAAGTTACTTTTTACCCCCTTGAACTTCGGGTAAAAGTCAACTTTTCACCCAACCCCAAAATAGCGGGTGTTACAATCCTCCCCAACTTGGAGAAGATTTCGTCCTCGAAATCTCGGTTATGGGAAGAGGTGAGGGTACCTCCGCTTCAAGTCCTCTTCCGCTTCCCAAGTCACATTGGCACCTCGATGGTGCCTCCACTAAACCTTGACCATTGTGACTTCCCGGTGACGAAGCTTCTTCGCTTTCCTTTCCAAAATTGCCTCAGGTTCTTCAACACAACGGTTTCCCTCATCCACTCTGATCTCGGAGAGTGGAATGACACTCTCCTCCTTTGCTAGACACTTCCGTAGATAGCATACGTGAAACGTGTTATGAATTCCCTTCATCTCCGGAGGAAGTTCCAGCTGATAAGCTTGCAGTCCTACCCACTTAGTCACAGTGAACGGTCCAAGGAAACGGGGGCTCAACTTCCCACGCTTCCCAAATCTAATAATTCCCTTCCAAGGGGACACCTTCAACATAACCCGATCTCCCACTTGGAATTCCATTGGCCGTCTTTTCTTATCGGCGTAACTTTTCTGTCGATCTTGGGCCGCCTTCAAACGTTCGCGGATGTCCTTGACCTTGTCCGCCGTTTCTTGTACAACTTCTGGTCCGACGAACTGCTTTTCCCCTGCCTCGAGCCAACATACGGGAGTTCGACACTTGCGACCGTATAATGCTTCAAACGGTGCCATTCCTATACTCGAGTGGTAGCTATTATTGTACGCGAACTCTACCAAAGGCAGGTGCGTATCCCAACTACCCCCAAAGTCGATCACACACGATCTTAACATGTCTTCCAGGGTCTGAATTGTCCTCTCGCTTTGGCCGTCAATTTGAGGATGGTAGGCCGTGCTCAACTTCACACGTGTACCTAGTTCCTTTTGTAAACCATCCCAAAAATACGATGTGAACCGACTATCCCGATCAGAGACAATAGATAGCGGCACACCGTGTCGGGAAATTACTTCGTCGATGTACAACTTCGCCAATTTATCCATTGATAAGGTCTCCCGCATGGCCAAGAAGTGTGCGCTTTTGGTCAAGCGGTCAACTATAACCCAAATGGCGTCGTGACCTTTCAAGGTCTTTGGTAGCTTTGTCACGAAATCCATCGTGATGTGTTCCCATTTCCATTCTGGAATTTCCAAGGATTGCAAACTTCCGTAGGGTCTTTGGTGCTCAGCCTTCACTTGCAAACATGTCACACACTGTTCCACATAACGCGCCACATCGAGTTTCATGATTGGCCACCAATAATGCAATTTCAAATCTCTATACATTTTCGTGCTTCCCGGGTGAATGGAGTATTTTGACTTGTGGGCATCTTCGAGAAGAAGTTCTCTATTACCCCCAATCTTAGGCACCCAAATTCGCCCATTGAAAAGTTTTACCCTTCGACTATCTTCAGTCAACAGAAGATGTTGTTTTGCCATGACTTCTCCTTTGAGCCTTTCCTCTAGCAAGGCTTCGCCTTGCGATTCCTTGATTCTGTCAATGAGGGTTGAAGTTATTTCAATCCGTGCAAAGGTAACACGAGAATTTCCTCCCCAGACTTTCCAACTCAAAGCGTCGGCAACAACGTTTGCCTTACCAGGATGGTAGAGCAACTCGCAGTCATAATCCTTCAAGAACTCCAACCATCTTCGCTGCCTCATGTTCAGCTCTTTCTGATCAAAGATATGCTTCAGACTCTTGTGATCAGTATAAAGAGTGCATTTCGTACCGTAAAGGTAGTGCCACCACAATTTCAGTGCAAACACCACTGCTGCCAATTCCAAGTCATGGGTAGGGTAGTTGACTTCGTGCACTTTAAGTTGCCTTGATGCGTAAGCGATCACCTTTCCTCTTTGCATCAGGACACAACCCAAACCCATCTTCGATGCATCGCTGTACACCACAAAATCTTCCGTCCCGTCGGGTAAGGATAGGATAGGAGCTTCACAAAGCTTCTTCTGTAAGGTGTGGAACCCCTCTTCTTGCCTCTCGGTCCACACAAATTTCACGTTCTTCCGGGTCAAGATCGTCAACGACGAGGCTATCTTCGAGAAATCTTGAATGAATCTCCGGTAGTACCCTGCCAAACCTAGGAAACTTTGTATTTCCGACGGATTCTTGGGAGGTTCCCAATTTGTCATCGCCTCAATCTTTGCGGGATCCACTTTTACTCCTTCCTTTGAAACTATATGCCCCAAAAATTGAACCTCTGGAAGCCAAAAGTCGCACTTTGAAAACTTTGCGTAAAGTCTTTCTCGCCTTAACACATCCAATACTTCACGGAGATGCTGCTCGTGCCCTTCTTCATTTTTGGAGTAAACTAGGATGTCGTCGATGAACACGATTAACGATTTGTCGAGGAACGGTCGACACACTCGGTTCATCAAGTCCATAAATATTGTCGGTGCGTTAGTTAGGCCGAATGGCATCACCAGAAACTCGTAGTGCCCATAGCGAGTTCTAAATGCCGTCTTTGGGATGTCGCTCTTTGCTACCTTCACTTGGTGATACCCCGATCGAAGGTCAATCTTCGAGAAACAACCCGCTCCCTGAAGTTGATCGAACAGATCGTTGATTCTTGGAAGTGGATACCTGTTCTTCACCGTCACTTTGTTCAGTTCCCTGTAGTCGATACACATTCTCATTGCACCGTCCTTTTTCTTGACGAACAGAACCGGAGCTCCCCAAGGCGACGAGCTCGGTCGGATGAAACCTTTCTCGAGAAGGTCTTGGAGTTGAACCACCATCTCTTGCATTTCGGTAGGAGCCAAACGATAAGGAGCTCGAGCAATTGGAGCCGCTCCGGGAATGAGGTCAATACGAAAGTCCACAACACGATCGGGCGGCAGCCCGAGCAAGTCTTCCGGGAACACATCGGGAAACTCACGTACCACCCGAACATCTTCCAACTTCCGTTGGTCGAGTTTGGTATCGATGGCATAAGCCAAGAAAGATGAACATCCTTTCGCCAAACACTTCCTAGCTTTGATCACTGAAATAATCGCCACAACGCCTTTCCTTCCTTCGCCGTAGATTATAGTCGCTTCTCCATTTGCCACAGGTAAGCAAATCATTTTCTTGGAACATACGATTTCGGCCTGGTTCTCAGATAACCAGTCCATGCACACTACCACGTCAAATCCGCCAATTTGCATAGGTAATAAGTTAATGGGAAATTTCTTTCCCTTAAGCTCTAAGGTGCAATCTCTAAGGATATTATGAATTAGAACTTGACCTCCATTTGCTATTTCTACCACAACAGCATTCTCTAGCATACTCTTAGACATAGCAAGCCTTTGACAGAACAAATCAAATATGAACGAGTAGCTAGCACCAGAATCAAATAACACACGTGTAGGTACGGAATTTAGAAAGAACGTACCCGAAACCACATCGTTCGATGCTTTAGCTTCCTCTGATGACATCTGGAAAGCCCTTCCAGTCGACCGTGGAGGTTCCATCTGCTTCCCGCCTAAAACCCCGGTCTTGAGTTTCGGGCATTCCGCCCTTACGTGCCCCGGTTCCTTACACTCAAAACATAATTGCCCCTTGATAGGGCAATCTCGGAATGTGTGACCCGTCTTCCCACACTTGTAGCACATCCCGGGAACAAAGTTGCATGGGCCAAAATGCTTTCTTCGGCGTTTGGAGCACCACTTGGCATCACGCCTAGGATCGGCTCCTCGCTGAGCGTTGCTGTTGGCATAAAAGGGTTTCTTTGAGGGCATTGAGCTTCCCTCCCACTTCCTCTTCTTGACTTGGCGACCACCCTGATCCCTGCCGAGACTGTAAGCATCCTCCATGAGTTGAGCTTCTTCCATTGCCTCCCGAAGGGTGGAGGTCTTTGTCACACGAACCATCGACATCATGTCTGATGGGAGACCCTTGATGTAAGCCTTGATCTTATCTTTCTCTGTCGGGACCAAACGTCCCACAAAACCCAGCTTGTCCATGAAGAGACGGTTGTACACCTTCACAGACATACCTCCCTTCTTCAAGTTCTGAAATTCATCCTTGATTCGGTCCAACGACCGCTCATTACAGTAGTCCTCTTGCAGTTTCTCTTTGAAAGTAGACCAAGACAATTGGTCCAGAACAGTCGGCTCCAGCGAAGCAGAGTACACATCCCACCAAGTAAGAGCTATTCCCCGCAACATTCGGGAACCAAATATAACCCTCTGTTCCTCCCCACATTCGCTTAAGCGAAAAGCTTGCTCCATCTCTCGAACCCAGGCCATACAATCTAGGGGATTGTCCGAGCCTTTAAATTCTGGTGGTCGGCAACCCAGAAAAGCCTTGAACGTGCAAGTCCGCGCCGCTCGACTGACACCCAGGGTTGCAGTCACCACAGGGGAAATTACAGGTCCAGTACCCCCGGATCCTGCAACAATCACATTTTCGCCAACCGTTTCGGGCCTACGGTTGTTAGAGTCTCGGTCCTCGAGAAGTTTCAAGAATACCTCCTGCTGTTGCGCCATGGCCCTATTCATGGCCAACATCATACGATCCATCATTCTCGTCTCTGCCGTTACTTCCTCGATAATAGGCTCTGCGGCCTCCAAATTGCGTCGAGGAATGTGCTCGGGTCCTCCACCCAGCACATTACTCACACGCACTGTTTCCCCCACTACAGTCGCCAGCGGATGGTCGACCGTAGGTATATCGGCCTCCTGGCCTTCCGGACGATTTCTGGTATTAACCATGGTTCTACTGAATGCTAACATGCAAGAGATCGGTATAAGGATTACGGAAACACAGAGAACGTACTACCACACTTATCAATTATTATAACAACAGTAATTTAAGTATGCCCACGTAAAACATTTTAATAATAACGTTAGCTAAATGAAATTATGAACATATAATACGTAAGAGTTCTTATTACCGTTATTACAACCTTCAATTCGTGCAAGTTTCCGTCGACCCTAAGACCATCCTATCTTACAAGATCTACCCCATCTCACGAGTCATAACTTAATAGTCTCGACTTAAGTCTAGGCATCTTACAGTCATACCTAGTTCACTTAAACCAATGCTCTGATACCAACTTGTAACACCCTAGTCACTTTGCGGAAATAAAATTTTCGAAAAAGAATTCAGCAAAACTAACTTGCGGAATAAGGTGCAACAATTTCAATATACAAAACATCCCAACGGGGTATAGAGTAGACATTAATGTGGTAGATAAATGAAGCATAAAACGACAACCTATTAATCTACAATATTATCTAGATTAGGGACGGGTATCGCTATACTTCCAAAATGTATCTTCAAAAGAATCCCTCACGACCCCAAGGTCGCTCCCTCAGTCCCGACGAGCCCCAATGCTAAGATAACCTGCCAATATGACAACCAAGAGCAAGCGTTAGGCTAAAGCCTAGTGAGAACAAGCCAAATAAAAGGGACTACTAAACCCAATTGATGTCACGCGGTGAGTATAGCCATGAGCTAAGTCAAGAAATCAAACAAACCATTAGTGATTAAACATGGTATAAGTAACACCAAATCACATAACGAGCTCAACCCCTCTAGATCTGTTTCTCAAAACATTCAAGTCAACCCCTCTGGATCTATCCTTGAGAGTTACCAAAACAGGGGGAACTCAAGCACATAATGGGATTACACCTTACTGCACCATGAGACGCTGCCCGACCGTATAGGCCCACGCCTTACTTATCATGACAACCCGATGCCTATCCCGTGCTAAAACGTGAACCGAATGCCCAAAACCGGGGACATAGGGACACCGTGCCTATGGATCCATTGCACTAAGACTCAAAGCCAAAGCATGTCATTTCAGAACATACTCATATTAAATCAAATATACAGGCAATTCATATGAACAATGATTTAATTCCATAAATCTTGATTCTTTAAAAAGATGGGATTTTTAGAAGGTATCAACCAAAAACAATAAGCCATATTTTAAAACAAGGTTTTCCAAATTTACATAAATACATTTATCATATAGCTTCCGAAATACAGACTGGTTTAGCTTAAAGGACTCACCTAAGATTTCTTCCTGCTTAAGGACTGCTTCTTACGAATGTTACCTATGACAACACCGTTAAATCGGTAAGCCAATAATAAAGACAACTTATTGACCTACAACTCTGGAATACGAACATAACCCACTGCCAAATCACAGTACCGGTCGAGTACTAAATCCGGTCAAACCTAACACCGGTCGAATCCATCTTCTCGATCTTAACAAGTCCGGTCGTCTTGTTCATCAAGAACAGTCGACGCAGAACCCAGATCCAAAACGAGAAATACTCAGATCTCAAAATGGAACGGTTTAAAACCTTCACAACGAGATTCTACACGGCTAAAAGCATTCAGATCAAAGCATTAAGCTAGATTCGTACCTTGATTTGGAGAAAAACCGAACGACCCTTCTTCCTGCTTCCTTCTCTCTCTCTCTCTCTGATTTCTTAGAAGACAGTTTATGATATTTTATAAAATATCTGAAATCTGATTTATATTTATATTACCCAAGTTACTTTTTACCCCCTTGAACTTCGGGTAAAAGTCAACTTTTCACCCAACCCCAAAATAGCGGGTGTTACAAAAAATTTTAAAATTTAAGCAGGAATTTTGAATTTAAAATTTTAAATTTTGAAAATTGTCACGTGTCAATTGGGGAGTGGTTCTTGTTGCGGTGGAAGCGAAGTGGTTCGATTCTGACTAGACCCTTGAAGGTCTAACTAACATGCGTGATGTCATGACGACGTGGGGAACACGCGTGTCAGGTGTTGGTAACAGGTGTCGATGATCCAGAGGTGCTCTTGATGAGTCGATCGACACGTGTCGACCATCGAGCAACTGGCCTCGATAAGGGTTTCGCGTATAAATAGGAACAACTATGAAAGGTTTTCTTTTACGCTTTCATAGTATTTCAGAGAGATTTCAGCGAATCCCCTACCGAATCTTTGCCAAAAACCAATGTGATCGTTGCCATAGTTTTCGAGGTTAGAGCGACTTATATAAGGTACGATCTTCTCCATTCTTTTTCATGCGATTTAAGACCCAGGCTAGAAAGCGTAGGCGGAACTGGGATATACTAGGTTTGAGCGAGTTAAAGATCAATCTTAGTGGTTTAGCGATGTCGAGTGAACCCGTGAGTACGATTCAAGGTCAAGATGACCTTGATGATCTTAGGCGCTTGGTGCAGATCCTTGAGGGGGTTACCCTAAATTCTTCGGGTTAGGTTCGTCCTGACATGTGCCCGAAGGAGTTTTTCGTGGTCTACGAATACCCCTTCAAGATTGGGTTCAAGTGGCCTTACTCGTCACTATCAAGGTTGTTTATGCATACATTCAACCTTGCACCGGGAAACTCATGCCCTAGTTCTGTAGGGTCGTCTCGATTATCGAGCGACTAACGAGCGAATGAGGGTCGCTATTCAATGTGAACGATCTCCTCACGGCTTATGCCGTGAAGACTGACGGTTTTCACCGTTACAGTCTCCACTCGAAGCACCGGGGTGACCGCACCCTGGTTCTCAACACCGCAGTCAATGACCGTGGGTAGAAGTCGAGATACGCCTTTATGCGTTCGACGTCGCTAGGTCTAGATAGCGACGTGTCAACGACGTTCTGGAACACATCGAGTAAGTTTACCTTAGTTTTTATTTTTTTGTCGTACGATTTCTGTCATTTATGTTCTGTTTCTAATGATTTCCCTTGTTGTTCGCAACCATCAAGTTCGACGAGGTAAAACCGAACGGTGATTCGGTGTATAAGATAACCCGCTTTCTGGGTTACAGTGTAGTCGACCAATCCTACTCTCCACTTCTCTCGACGGGCAACGACGACGAGGTGACCATCGTCGAGCCTACTGAGGTCGAGGAAGACGCGGAGGAGGAAGAAGAAGAAGAAAAGGAGATAAAAGGAGAGATGGCAGGGAAACTGCGTGACTCTCTTTAGCTTTTCTCCTTTTGTCTTTACTTTGTTTATCTTTGCATTAACGTGATTTTTCTATTAATGTATTATTCATGCATATGTAATTTTGTATACGTGTTTTTATGTCTTCACTTTCATATGAAAACGATGGTTTTGAGTACTTGAAAGATCCTAATCCTAGCGATTTTGTGGGTATCGAAAAATTCAAATGCTTAATTATTGGAATGATGTCCACTCGGTCCTAAGATCCGTTGATCCATCCAAACCTTTCCATCGTTAATGTCCACTCGGTTCAAAAACCTCCTACCATGACCAAATGCGAGAAAGTTTGAACCCAACACGACATACACCACATAGACAAGCTATTATTTGGCGCTCTCATCATCTAACCGAGCTGCAACCTGGCCAACAATTATGCCAAACCCTCTCGTGATCATATCTGAAAACCTAACTCTGCAACATCTCCATCACTGAATACATGCAACAAAAACTCAAGAGAATTGTTGACGAACTCGTGAGCATTCTTATTTAAGGACCGAATCTTTAAAGGTCTTGATTCAAGCTATCAATCCTTCATGACACCTCTATCTCCTTTGTGTCAAGGAGCCGAACAGGGAGCAGTAGACCAACTAAGGATGGAGTTTTTGAACGGCCCAAATCTAGGTCTCTTGGCATCATTGTCTCGGCCATCATAATTCTCCCCTATTTTAAAACATTTACGGGGAGTTTGGTATGATGGAATGGTTTGGATTTCGTGGAAGGATTTGAAATGTTTCGTGTGTTTGGTTTTTAAGATTTGGAATGGAATTGAATTCTATTCTTTATAAATAATTTAAATTACAAATTATTATAAGAATAATTAACTTACTATATTATTAATTGATTATTTGAAAACAAACATTTTTAACATATTTAAAAAAATTATTATATGAAATTCTTAAAAATCCCTTGAAATCTCAACCATCCCCATAGGATTTCAGAATTCTATGTTTGAGGGATTTAAAAAAAAATCTTAGTATTTCAAATCCGGACAATCATGCAAATCAAACACAGGATTAGAATGAATTTGAAGTCCAAATTTATTCCATTCTTGCAAACCAAACAAATCTTTTTTAGGATTGGATTGGATTTGGAGCGGTTTGTAGTTGGACTCCATTCCAATCTCATGTTTGGTTTGAAGGGTTTTCCAGATTTGAAATCCCACAAACATAGGATTTTGGAATCTCACGGGGTGATTGGTATTTCATGGGAGTTCTTAAGATTTGTATGTAATAATGTTTTAAAATATGTTAAAAACATTTGTTTGTTAATAATCAATTAATAAAAAAGCAATTTAACCATTTTTATAATTATTTAAAGTTTGTTTTTATAAATTATTTATAATAAATTCATTTCAGTTCCATTTCAAATGCTACAAACCAAACAGACCACATATTTCAAATCATTCCAAATCCAAGTTCCTCTAATTCCAAAATTTTCAATGGTATCTAAATCCCTTAAAACCATTCCATCAAACTGTTGGTGATTTTAGTGAAATCATCGGTCAGTTTGTGTAATTGGATTCACAAGATAATAATGGGGTTTGTAGATAAGTTACAACACGAGTTAGGAGGTGTGGAGTGCACACTCGTGTAAGCTAACTATAACCCGGGATTGTTGATCAGTCATTTGGTGTGTGTGCGAAACAGTGGCTCACGCGGGTTGTGCTGCAGGTTAACCCGTACGGCTACCCGCGTGGTGCACTGGATTTGGGACGAACAGAGGCTCACACGGGTTGTGCCGCGGGTTGACCCGCGCGGCTACCCGCGTCATGCACTGTTGCTAGTGCGGTTTGTAACCCCCAATCAATCTCTTTTGTAATTCCCAATTTGATTTATAACCTACACCAATTGACCAATTAACAATCAATTCCATTAAATGGATGATTATTATCATTAATATTATGGCATCGGTTACATTCTCTTGGTGTTTAAGTAGTGTCAATTTTTGCCAGAATCGACACGGTGAATTTGAGGTTATCCTCGAGTGACACAGAATAGGGTCGAAATAACACTTAAGGAAAGCGAGCTCTCATGCGATCTCACATTCTATCCAAGTCGATCACTCCTCTCCCTCTCTACCCATCGATTTCTGCAACCCCAAATCCCCCAACAATCTTAAGTGTTATTCCGTTCGTGAGAGATGGCGAGTGATCAATCCATGAAAGACATGACGACCAAGTTCACGAAGTTGGAGAAGTTCGAAGGCGTTGACTTTCGACGATGGCAAAAGAAGATGCACTTCTTATTGACCACGTTGAAGGTCGTGTACGTGTTGAGTACTCCGATGCCGAAAGTAATGGAGGACGAGACATTGGAGATGACCCGACGTCGCGGCAAATGGGAAAATGACGACTACATATGTCATGGTCACATCTTGAACGGTATGTGTGACTCCCTCTTCGATATTTATCAAAACGTTGAATCCGCTAAAGAGTTATGGGACTCTCTTGAGTCCAAATACATGGCGGAGGATGCTTCTAGTAAGAAGTTCCTCGTGAGTAATTTTAATAATTACAAAATGGTGGATTCAAGGCCTGTGATGGAGCAATACAATGAGCTCCTACGCATTCTAGGCCAATATGCTCAACATGATATGAAGATGTACGAATCCATCTCCATATCGAGTATAATTGATAAATTGCCTCCCTCTTGGAAAGACTTCAAATACATGTTGAAACACAAGAAGGAAGAGTTGTCTCTTGTACAACTCAATAGTTACTTGCGCATAGAGGAATCTCTTCGGGCGCAAGAGACTGAGAAACCCAAGATAAAAGAGGTTTCTGCACCTTCGGTGAACATGATGGAAGAGGGAAGATCCAACAACATCAAGGGAAAACGTAAGTTCACTGAAGCCAAGAAAGGGCCCAACAAAAAGGTTAAATTAACCTGTTGGACTTGTGGTATGACCGAACATCTCAAGCGGGATTGTCGGGTTGTCAAGAATAAAAATGGAGCAAGCACAAGTGGTGGTGGGCAAGGATCCAAGGATCAACACCCACGGCAAGGTCAGTTTATTGACTTTGGTTTTAATTCAAGTTTGAATTATGTACCACTAATATCCGAATCATTTTATGTACAGGATGATGATGCTTGGTGGATTGACACGGGTGCCTCGAGTCATGTGTGCAAGGATCGACGTTGGTTCACCTCTTTTGAACCGGTTGAAGACGGATCCGTGCTACACATGGGAAACGAGTCAAATGCTCCCATTCTTGGACGTGGCTTAGTTACACTAGAATTTAGCTCTAATAAAATAATTGAACTTTTAGACGTTTTGTTTGTACCACAAATTCGAAAGAATTTGGTTTCCGGTAGTACCTTGAATACGTTAGGATATAGGCAAGTTTTTGAGTCCGGAAAGTTTACCTTGTCAAAAGGTGGCTCTTTTGTAGGATTTGGTTATTTAAATAATAATATGTTTATGTTAAGTTTGAATAAAAAGAATTGTGTTTCTAATTCCGTTTATATTGCAAATGAGAATTGTATCGATTCTTTTTTATGGCATGCAAGGCTTGGTCATGTTAATTTTAAAAGAATGGTTGAAATGTCTAAAGACGGTCTTATTCCGGCTTTTGACGTTAAAACCGAAAAATGTAAAACTTGCATGTTGACAAAGATCACTAGACAACCTTTTCCTAATGTGAAAAGAGATTCGTCGGTGCTTGAATTAATTCATAGTGATCTTTGTGATTTGCATTCAACTCCGTCTTTTGGTAATAAAAAGTATGTCGTAACTTTTATTGACGACGCTTCACGTTTTTGTTATATTTATTTATTGCACTCATAAGATGAAGCATTGGATAAATTTAAAATTTATAAAACGGAAGTTGAACTGCAAATGAATGGTTTAATTAAATGTTTACGCACCGATCGTGGTAGGGAATATTGCGACCCCATGTTTTTCCAATCCGTAGGAATTATCCATGAGACTACGGCGCCGTATACACCACAACAAAATGGTGTGGCAGAACGGAAAAATAGAGTTCTCAAAGAAATGGTGAACTCTATGTTATCCTACTCGGGATTGAGTGATGGATTTTGGGGTGAAGCCATGTTAACGACTTGTTATTTATTAAATCGAGTTCCCAATAAAAGAAACAAGATTACCCCATATGAACTTTGGTTCAAGAAAAGGCCTAACTTGAATTATATTCGAGTTTGGGGTTGTCGAGCGGTTGTTCGACTACCCGAACCCAAAAGGAAAACCTTGGGTGAAAAGGGTATTGATTTCATCTTTGTTGGATATGTCGAGCATTCCAAAGCATATAGGTTCTATGTTATTGAATCTAATGATTCTATAGCGATTCACACCATTATAGAATCGAGAGATGCATTATTTGATGAGACTAGATTCTCTTCAATACCTAGGCCGAAGGATCTTGTTCCAAATACTAGTGTAACTAGTGAGGTTGAAGAACAAGCAATTGTTCCAACCGAATCTCCGATGCTTCAAAGGAGCAAAAAAGGAAGGATTGAAAAATCCTTTGGTTCCGATTTCCAAGTATACTTGGTAGAAGGATCAAGAGATGAAATTGGATCACAATTCTCTTACTGTTATAGTATTGAGGAAGATCCAAAATCATTTGATGAGGCTATGAAGTCTCAAGATATTGCTTTCTGGAAAGAAGCAATAAATGATGAGATGGATTCCATCATGGGGAATAATACTTGGGTATTATTGGACTTGCCACCGGGTTGTAAACCGTTGGGTTGCAAGTGGATCTTCAAAAGGAAGATGAAAGCCGATGGATCAATCGACAAGTTCAAAGCTCGATTGGTAATCCAAGGCTTTAGGCAACAGGAAGGCATCGATTATTTTGATACCTATGCCTCGGTTGCAAGGATCTCCACGATTAGATTGTTGACAGCCTTAGGAGCTATCCACAATTTAGTGATTCACCAAATGGATGTCAAAACGGCATTCTTAAATGGTGACTCCGAGGAAGAAGTTTACATGAAACAACCGGAAGGTTTTATTATGCCCGGGATGGAGCATAAGGTGTGTAAACTTGTAAAATCATTGTATGGGCTTAAACAAGCACCCAAACAATGGCATAAAAAAATTGATGAAGTTATCTTGTCCAACGGTTTCATGTTAAACCAAGCAGACAAGAGTGTATATAGCAAATTTGACATATCCGGTAACGGAGTAATAATTTGCTTATATGTTGATGACATGTTGATTTTTGGCACTGACCAAAATCAAGTTGATAAAACTAAAGAGTTTTTGTCATCAAAATTCTCCATGAAAGATATGGGAGAAGCGGAGGTGATCCTTGGAATAAGGATCAAGCGTGAGAACAAAGGGATTGCAATTACGCAATCTCATTACATCGAGAAAGTATTAAAGAAATTTAATTACTTTGATTTTTCTCCGGTGAGTACTCCATTTGATCCGAGTGTGAAGCTTATGCCCAATATGGGTGAAGCTGTGTCACAACTCGAGTACTCAAAGGCTATTGGTTGCTTGATGTATGCCATGACAAGCACTAGGCCGAACATCACTTTTGCCGTAGGCAAGTTGAGTAGGTATACTAGTAATCCTAGTATACATCATTGACAAGTGATATGACGAGTATTTAAATACTTGAAGAAAACCATTGATTATGGTTTGTCATATGTCGGGTTTCCTTCGGTTTTAGAGGGATATTCGGATGCAAGTTGGATTACCAACTTAGAAGATCACTCTTCTACGAGTGGTTGGGTATACTTGCTTGGGGGAAGTGCCATTTCATGGGCTTCCAAGAAGCAAACTTGCATCACGAGTTCGACTATGGAGTCGGAATTTGTGGCATTAGCCGCTGCCGGTAAAGAGGCGGAGTGGCTAAGGAATTTAGTCCACGAAATTCCGTTATGGCTAAAACCAATATCACCCATTTCTATCTGTTGTGATAGTGCGCCTACTTTGGTTAAAGCTTATAGTCAAGTGTACAATGGCTAGTCTAGACACCTAGGTGTTAGACATAGCATGATTCGTGAGCTAATCACGAATGGGGTGATTTTGGTTGAATTTGTCCGGTCGCAACAAAATCTAGCGGACCACTTGACGAAGGGGTTAGCTAGGGACTTGGTTCACAAGTCGGTGTTCGGGATGGGTTTAAAGTCCATTTGAATCTCTAACGGTGAGATACCCAATTCCCTTCTAATACAACGTTAGAAGTTGAGTTTAATGGGAAAGCTCACTCTAAGGGATTGGAGCACAAGATGATCATCCCAAGGTATGTGCTCGGTACTGCAAGCGAGGAGGTAATTGTTCTTTTGTTAAAATGCATGTGCAGGTGCATGATGAAAGGAACTACCTATATGAGTGCGAAGTGTGGCCGCTTCAAGAAGCTTGGACTTAGCTTTGATGCACTCACGAATGGATAAGGACACACGACCTGTATAGTGTCAAGTTTAAACTTTAGAGAATTTTAAATTCATGTGTATGTTATTTTCTGGTACTCAAATGGGTTGAAGGGTTCAATCCATAGGACACCCGAATTCTCGAGTATTTGAAATGTGTAATGTACTAAGATGGAAATTCAATCTTTTAGATATTTTCATTTATGCATGAGTTTGTTTGCTATATTAATTTTGTTTGTGAATCAAGGATTGCACTAAAATGGGGGAGGAATGTTGGTGATTTTAGTGAAATCATCGGTCATTTTGTGTAATTGGATTCACAAGATAATAATGGGGTTTGTAGATAAGTTACAACACGAGTTAGGAGGTGTGGAGTGCACACTCGTGTAAGCTAACTATAACCCGGGATTGTTGATCAGTCATTTGGTGTGTGTGCGAAACAGTGGTTCACGCGGGTTGTGCTGCAGGTTAACCCGTGCGGCTACCCGCGTGGTGCACTGGATTTGGGACGAACAGAGGCTCACACGGGTTGTGCCGCGGGTTAACCCGCGCGGCTACCCGCGTAGTGCACTGTTGCTGGTGCGGTATGTAACCCCCAATCAATCTCTTTTGTAACTCCCAATTTGATTTATAACCGACACCAATTGACCAATTAACAATCAATTCCATTAAATGGATGATTATTATCATTAATATTATGGCATCGGTTACATTCTCTTGGTGTTTAAATAGTGTCAATTTCTGCCAGAATCGACACGGTGAATTTGAGGTTATCCTCGAGTGCATTTCGTGATACCCAGGCAGAATAGGGTCGAAATAACACTTAATGAAAGCAAGCTCTCACGCGATCTCACATTCTATCCAAGTCGATCACTCCTCTCCCTCTCTACCCATCGATTTCTGCAACCCCAAATCTCCCAACACAAACCAATGCCTCCTTACTTTCTAATTCAATGGTATCTCATGTTCAAGATTAATTTTCCAATCTTGCTCACCATGACATCTCTCATCTAATCTCATACACATTATACTATTCTTGTGTTTACTTTCCAATTTAATGGTATCTCATATTCAAGATCAATTTTGCAACCTTTCTCACCATGGCATCTCTCATCTAACCTTATATTGTAACGCCCGGAAAATTCCAAGCAAGTGAGAAACATTTCAAACTTCCCCATGTCAATTATTGGTTGCACTTAGAGTGAATAAGTCTTGGGTTGTGATCATAAACCAAAGTACTGTTGAGTTGGGGAAAACGTCAAGGAATTGGACAAAATCGAGAGCCAAAACCTTGTTGGCGACAATTCCCGCGACTATGACATTTTGTCAAGGTTGCTGGGCAAAGTTGCTCCGGGGAAATGAGCTTCGGTACGTCCGGGGCGAGAGTGATCGTGATTGTGCCATGGGGCACTCTCGCCGATCATATTGTAACGTGAAGGGGGGGGTCCTACGATTGTGCCTAGCGACAATGCCAAATGGCAAAGTCGCATGGCATTCTTGCATGCGGGGGTTGACCATTTAAAAACACCTCATGCCTGATTTTCATTCCACATTTCATCAAAATCATATTAGGGTTCATTTGGGAGCTCTTGGGGGGGGGGGGGGGGGCGATTTTCTCTTCTCCCTACCCACTCTCTTCATTTATTACTCAAGGGTTTCGGTTGGTGCATTAAAGTCTCTTTTAGACTCAATTAGGGAGCATTTAAGGCACTCATGATCTACAACTTCTAGGGTTTTATCTTCTTTTCTAGGTTTTGACTAAAAACATAGATTGTGAGTTTCTAAACCTTGTTAAAACTAGATACATGTCAACAAATGTGTTCTCCATCTTTGTCTTACATTCTTGTGAAATTTCTCATTTCTTGGTTGCATGTTCATGACTGATGATATTGCAAGCTTTTGGGTTTAGATGGAAAAAAAATGCCTTTGGATATCTTAAAATTGATAGTAACCTTGTTTATGAAATGGAAGACGATACTTGATATTTATGTGGAATTATCTATATTTTAGGTCTATGACCTAACTTGGGTTTTTAGACTTTAAATGAGATTCTTGATGCAAAATGCTTACACATTATGGTTGGTGCACTTACTAGTAAAATGGGTAACTTTACCCCTTTGGAATGTTTATATAAAAAAGTATATGCTCACTTGGCAAGTCTTGGAAACAATGAATGTGTAAAGAGAACTAGACAAGACTTTGAAGTCCTTCAAACGAGAGAATAATAAACCATCACATAGTACTTTGCAAGGGTCATGGCAGTGGATAATAAGATGTGAAACAATGGTGAGAACACGCGGGACTATAAGATAGTGCAGAAGATTCTTCGAACCCCTAACCGATAGGTTCACGTAAGTGGTAGTCTCAATCGAAAAGTCAAAGGACACGAGCACACTGTCTGTTGATGATCTTCAGAGCTCTCTGATGGTACATGAACAAAAGTTCAAGAAGGTTGATAGAGATGATGGTGAACAAGCTCCCAAAGTAGAAAGCAACAGAGTAAGAGAAAGAGGAGGATTTCGAGGCAGGGGACGTGGAAGAGTGATAGTGCTTTTTTACACACCTTTAAGACATGTGAAAATTAGACCCCAAAGAAAGTATACAATGTGGTCCAATATAAATTTTCAAGTAATAAAATGGTAAGAACCAAGTATCATATTCCATAGGGATAGGTATCTTAAGTTGCAAGATCTCGAGATGGAAAACTAACTTCAAATGGCGATTTTGAAGATTTTTATTTGGTCGAGTTATCACTTTGATGAAGTTAACAGAGAATGAAACAAGCATGGGTGTAAGACTTTCAGGTGGGATTTAAACACAAATTCCAGTGGGTCATGCTGTAGGAATGCTGCAGCATGTAGTTCTGCCACAACTAGATCCACCATCTATTTTGAAGTTTTTTTTCTCTCGGACTTCAATATTCATACTACTATTTAGATTCAACGTGGGACAAGTCTGTCCTGTTCTGTCTTGTTACACCCTTTTCTGCATACCAAACACACCCTTATTCTTTATTTTATAGATGATGTGGATATTATAAAACATTTTTTGCCATGTCATTTTTTAGGATACATATTACCTGCTCAACAGGTCATCAAGATTCAAGACCCTTAAATAAACGAAAAGTTTGTTTAAGACACTTAAATGATAATTTTAAAAGTTGGTTCCCCAAAATAGGAATCAGAGTAAAGTTGGTTCCATTTTAATGCAATTTTTCCTAACATTATGTTTTTTATTCTTTTATATTTTTTCATACCATCCTATCGTTGTTTTTCTTGTATAGCATATCCATCTAGACTCCGGTCCTATTTTAACTTAATCATTTTCTAACGTTTTGGGCATATTATCGTTATTTCCTTACAAAACATTTAACTTAAAACTTATCTTAACAAAAATATTTTATTGTCGATTATTATAAATGTCACTTAACAAGAAGAAGAAAAACCCGGAGAACTAAAATCAAGGAGTTTTTACAAATGTTTACCAAGACTTACCATCATGAGTCACCAGTCACCACCTTCACTTACCCAATACCTTATCCAGTAACTTTCTCAGTCATCAAAAAATTGATTGTTGATAAGTGTCTTTTATTAGGTAAGCGTTTATCGGATAAAAGTTTTCTTGTTCATTTACCGGATAAGATTCTCGGCCCTTGCTATACTTTTTATTAGGTAAGATTCTAGTGGTTGATAACCACTTCTCACGTTTCTCACCGTTAACTCATCTTCTCATCGGAACCCAACCCTGTATATCAAATCATTATCAATATATAAATAATCGTGTTTAAATATTTAAAATTTTCGGTTAACGTAAACCAGGGATGGATATGAACTGTTGGGATTTGGGAAGGCAGATTTGAGTTTCTATGTTCAATGAGGCTCCTATATTTTAACAATATGCTCAATGTTGTTAACTCCAAAAAGATGCGCTTATCTTCTTCTAATTACCAAAATATATACTCCTCACATTCATTTTATAAGAGCATCTCCAACAGTTTCTCCAAAATAGAGAAGTAAAAAGTGAAAATGTCTAAAAAAAATCACCTTCATCTCCAACAGATTCTCCATTTTGGAGATTACACAATTAATTATAATATTAAAATATTCAATACAACTCATAAAATATTATTTCTCTCTCCTAAACATTTGTTTTAACCCAATCTCATTGGTAGAATGAATAAAAAATAATCTCTCTCATGTGTAATCATTTTTGGAGATATCTCCAAATTTGGAGAAGGATTTGGGGAAGCTGTTGGAGCAAAAAAACCTCAAAATCTCCATTTTGGATAAGCTGTTGGAGATGCTCTAAGGTCTATTTCCATCATTTCTTTTATCTACTATCAAACGCTTATCCATGTCCCAACATGAATATATGTAAAGCTAGACTTTAAATTTGTAAGTATTATGCAGTATGGACATGAATTAAAGTGTTCTCTTGTATTTACTTGGCAGACCTGGACGTAGGATCAATAGCAGTTCAATACTTGTAAAGTATAAATGTAAATTGTTTTCTTCTAACATTATAGAGCTTGACATAGGCTTAATAGCAGTTTGATGGTAATAGTGAATGAATTTGAGTTGTTCTTTTGTGGTATCTTAGTACTCGATAATAGTTTGATAGTTGTATATGTAAGAATTTGAATCGTCAACACACCTCACTCGTCGATTTTGGTCCCCATGACCTCATGAAATAAACAAAATCTTTCTCTTTCTCTAAAATAATCTCACCATGCCATTAGACCTTATATCTTATTTTCCAGACCTTGCATCTACATAACATTTATCAGATCATTTTGGTTTTGTGTTTTTTTTTTGGTGGTAACTAATGAAACTTATGGGCCGTTTACTAAATAATTACCCAGGTAAGCGCTTATCGGTATAACTTACCTTACGATCCTTACCACCTATTGAGCATGGAAACTACCTAGAAATTTATCTGGTAAGAGTCATAACAATGATCGATAACCACAAGGGTAGTGGTGTGGTGGTAAAGGCTTGGGGAGTTCATAGCGCTCAACCTGGGTTCGAGCCCCACTCGCAGCACTTGTGGCCACTGAGGATAAACTCAGGGTTGCACGTTTTAGCAGCTGGGCCAAAGGCCTTAATTTCTAGGGATTAGTCTGGGCCATAGGCCCAGGATACCCTTTCCAAAAAAAAAAACAATGATCGAGAGTTTTACCCGGTAAGTAAGGGAAATGACTCTTACCCGGTAAACGCTTAATAGGTTTAAGATGCTTACCAACAATCAATTTTGATGGTTGAGAATGTTATACGAAAAGGTAAGTAAAAGTAATAACCTTATCAATAAGCGTTTATCCGGTGAGCATTTTGGTAAAAGGCCCCTTGGAATGAAAACATGTGAAATATGAGGTGGTAGCTTCCTGCAGGTGATGGCCTGCTGCTTCGTATGTTGGGTTTAAAGAGTGTTAGTAGCTGTCGGTGTGGTGATTGTAGGCCCTGTTAGAAGATGAATATGATTGAAGGAGACGATGAATATGCTGAAGGTTTGAAACCTCGATATATTGATTGAGAGAAAACGTACAATATGAAAAGTAAATAATGATAATAATAAACCTAGACTATAAGATACAATGTATTTATACAGAGACTATATGGGCCTGGGCCTTATACGGACATGGGCCTGGGCCCTCTACACATATACATTAACATCCCCCCTCAAACTCAATCGGGAGAAGAATGAGCCAGATGGAGTTTGGAAACTAGATCACGAAACCGTCCTGGTAGATGAGCTTTAGTGAAAATGGCGGCCGGTTGATCAAGAGTTGAAATAGGAAGAAGCTGGATAGTCTTACGAGTCACATGTTGACGAACAAAGTGACAGTCAATTTCAATATGCTTCGTTCGCTCGTGAAAGATATCATTGTGAGCAATCTGAATCGCACTGTTGTTGTCACACCACAATGGAGTTGGAGACTGTTGAGGAGCCCCCATGTCAGAGAGTAGCCAGCGTAACCACACAAGTTCTTGAGCCGTGTCAGCTAGTGCTCGATACTCAACTTCAATACTGGATCGAGCTGTGAGAGATTGTTTCTTGCTCCGCCTAGATATAAGAGAGTCTCCAAGAAAGAAACAGTAGCCGGTAGTGGAGCGACGATCAGTCATGTCACTGTCCCAATCAACATCAGAAAAACCTCGCAAAGTCAATGATGATGTGGATGGAAAATGAAGACCATGAAACATGGTCCCTTTTAAATACCGAAGAATGAGCAGGACAACAACATAGTGATCAGAACAGGGTGCAGACATGAACTGAATGACAGTATGAACAACATAGGCAATGTCAGGTCGAGTCACTGTCAGGTAGACAAGTGACCCCACTAACTGGCGATATAAAGTAGGATCACGTAGAGGAGGTCCAGCATTCGGAGCCAAATGAAGGTTGTGCTCAAGAGGAGTGGATGCAGTTTTGTTGTCAGTAATCCCAGCTTTTGACAAAAGATCGGAGGTGTATTTGTCTTGATAAAGATAAATTCCCGATGGATTTGAGAGCACCTCAATACCAAGAAAATAGTGTAAAGAGCCAAGATCCTTCATCTCAAAACAGGAGCTGAGAGATGTCTTGAGATTAGCTATGCCTGTAGAGTCACTGCCAGTATTAATCATATCATCCACATACAGGAGAAGTAAGATTGTGCCAGCCTCAGTGGTCCGAGTAAACAGTCCTGAATCATAGTTACTGGGTGAGAAGCCTAGAGAGGTGACTGTGGAACCGAATTTCACAAACCAAGCTCGCAGAGCTTGCTTGAGTCCATAAAGAGCCTTCCGAAGACGACAAACATGACCTTGTGGAAGTCGAACGCCTGGAGGAAGTGTCATGTAGACTTCCTCAGATAAGTCACCGTTCAAGAAGGCATTCTTAACATCCATCTGAAAGAGAGGCCATTGTTTTGTAGCTGCGATGGCTAGGAGACTGCGAACAGAAGTGACTCGAGCAACAGGTGCAAATGTCTCCTCATAATCAATTTCGTATTCTTGATTGAATCCTTTTGTCACCAGGCGAGCTTTGTACCTATCAATAGAACCATCGGATTTTGTCTTGATTTTGAACACCCATTTGGAACCAATGGGTGACTTACCCGGTGGAAGAGGAACAAAGTCCCATGTCTGAGCTTTGTCAAGAGCCTGAAGTTCCTCATCCATAGCTTTCTGCCACTCAAGATTAGAGGAGGCTTCTTTGTAGGAAGTAGGTTCATGATTGGACAACAGAGTAGCATAAACATGATAATCACGGAGATGAGAAGGAACTTGTTTTACCCTTTCAGATCGTCTAACATTCGGAGATTGAGATATTCCAGGAGCCAAAGACTCAGCAGGCAGCTAAGATGTTGGCGGTGCAGATGAAGTAGATGATTGATGTTGATCAGGAAAACTCTGAGATGCAGATGGTGGAGGGCATGAGACTCTGAAGGAGAGGCAGAGTCAGAGTCAGAAGATGTTGGAACAATAGGTGGAGAGGATATGAAGTCAGATTGGAGTGAGTCCAATGAGACAGAGGCATCAGTAAAGAACGGAGCGGTGAAGGTAGGGGACTCACGAAACTTGGATATAGAAGAGAAAGGAACATGTTCCCAGAAGGTAACATGACGAGATATACGAAGACGTTGGGAGATAGGATCCCAACAACGATAACCCTTATGCTCAATACCATATCCAAGGAAGCAACAAAGTCTGGAGCGAGGTTCAAGTTTGGTATGTTCATGAGATTGTAACTGAACAAAACAAGCACTACCCCAAACTTTTAGAAGTTCATAGGCAGGGGTGATCTCATGAAGAGCCTCATAAGGAGACTTATTGTTAAGAATGGGGGTAGGACGACGATTGATAGTGTAAACTGCAGTGAAAGCAGCTTCACCCCAAAAACGTTCTGGACATTTTGCAGAAATGAGAAGAGTGCGAACCGTATCAAGAATACGATGGTGTTTGCGTTCGGCACGACCATTTTGAGGAGATGTGCCAGGACAAGAGTACTGAGAGAGAGTCCCCTGAGATTGAAGAAAGGAAAGAAAAGATGACTCTTTGTATTCCATAGCATTTTCAGCTCTAAGAATCTTTATAGGTTTTGAGAATTGGGTGTGAATCATCCGAGCAAATATAATATAAATTTTAGGTAGTTCCGAACGATGTTTCATGAGATATATTGTTAATCATAAAATCCCAATCACAACAAGCTAATTACTCAATATATGTCAAATAAGCTCAAGAACTAGAGAGAGAAAGTAGATCTTGTATTACACCCTCTAGAATATTACAATCAATGCTTAGACTCAACTTCGTTATTACATGATTACAAACAAAACCTATATATACTACCAAACTAAAACAAAGCCTTAACGGCTAAGGAAACTAAACTTACTTTGACTAACTATTACAAGGTCAATGTTGACTTTTACACATTTGAATTTTCTATTAAATCTTGGATACAATATTTAGACTTAACAATCTCCCCCTTTGTATTCAAGATTTAATAAAAATTTGATGCAGATCTTCAAATCTTGATTCTTCATCTTTTGTCTTTTGAAACTTTCAAAAACTTTGCTCTTTTGCAGCTTTTGAAGAATCTTGGAAAGTCTTTTTAATCTTTGAAGCTTTGGAAAGTCAACATGCCTTGAACAAAACAGGAAATTCTTGAAACTTCATTTCTGAAAAATCTTTCGTCTTCAAACAAAATTGTATCTTCATCACTTTGATCTCTGAATCATCTTTGGAAGAACAAACTTTCTTGAATCTTGATATATCTTTTCAGAATCTTTTGGCTTTGAATCCTTTTGACTTTAAATCAGCAGTGGAAGCAATTTGAATTTTAGTCACAAACTTTGAAAATGAACTCTTTGAAATTGAATCTTTATAATTCTCCCCCTTTTTGATGATGTGAGCATCATTATCATCAAAATATCATCAATTTCAGCATAGGCTTTGATTTCCCCCTTTTTGATCAACTAACAATCTCCCCTTTGACAGATGTTGTACTTTGATCTGAAGAGCCGAATCATGAACTGTATATATCCGAATCTTTTCAAATTCAGACATAATGAGCGTGTAACCCTGATTCAACAAATGAAACAGTTAGAAATGCCTGTCAGTAACACGAAGTTACTGTGTACAATGGATGTATAATGTAAGGAGCTGGTTTGATGTTGACTCCCCAGGACTTCCATTCAATCATTGAAAGACACAAGGTAATTCTATGAATGTTCTGACAGAAAAACATATTCTCTGTGTGCTCGTGCTTGTGTTTTGAAAGAATTAGCACAATGATTGTGTTTCATAAAGGCTCAAAATATGTAAATCACTGAGACATCAATGATAATACATGGACTCAATGTGCATGAGAAAGAGTGCAAAGGTGGGGCAACTTTCCTTCTTTTTCAATACCAGTATCTTCCAAGAGAAGATCCGATAGATTATGTGCTGCTTCCCCAGAAAATGTGAAACATTCTCTTTTTAAGAAAAGAATGAGTAGGTGGTGGGGTTGTATGCAAGAGATGACATGGGCTATTTGCCTATTTCAATGATGGTCACCAAAGAAATGTGAACCAATCAGTAATATGGCTGCTCGGCTCAGAAAGATATTTGGTGCGGAGTTCTAATATTCTTTTAACTCTGTTCTCACACCCTCTTTCTTTTAAACATATAAGCTCACGTCTAACCAATCTCTCATTTCCATTTTACCTCTGCTCACTCCCACACTCAATTCTTTTAAACCCCTCTCCCCTCAATCACTCAAAGGATTTCTTCCGGGGTAGGAAACACTGGTTATCGTGAATCCATGGAAGATCTATTAAGCACTCATACTGAATCCCATGTTCCTAAAAGTACATGCTAGTCAATGATTTTCTTGAAATGAAGTAGAAGAAATCATATGTCAGTATATGTATGCTCATTTAAAAATATGAATGAAATTTGAGCATTTGAACGTTGAAGATTTCTCAAAACAAAGATATTGAAAGAATGGAATGAAATCAAGAGAATTGTTTTGAGAATCTGACAATGATTAAAATCAGATCAAATGAAATAGCTAGGGTATCAAAGAATTGGATATTTTGTTTATATGAACAAATATAAACAATTTATCAATGAAAGCACAAATATGAAAAAGATGTATGATGCTCATCAACTTTGAATTTCAAACGGGGGTATTACCATCGAAAAATTGTTTGAATTTGAGACATGGTAATAACAATTTCAAATAAAATACTGAACCGGTGTGTATGAATACTTAACAGTATATGCACAAGATAATACACAAGCATTGATCTTTGGAAACACACGGTCAGTTAAACAATAAGCTCAAAATTTTTAGAAAAACATTTAAAAGCACACTTCTAAATTCATAAAACTTTTAAGAATAAGAAGTGGTTTGAACATTTCAGAAATTGTTTTTCATGTTCGAAAGTTGTCCTTCTTTCAAACAATCTGAGATCTAGATCATAAGATTTTTACCTTTTCAGCTCCCCCTCAAATCAAGATATAAAGATTTTAATCTTTTAAGCTCCCCCTGGATATTAGCACAATATCCGTCTATGATCATTGATGAACGGGTCCTGATCTGTCATGTGATCAGAAGCCATCACCTTTACTCCCCCTTAAATTAAGCATCTGAAATATTACAAGTAAAACAGGATAGAGATCAAACATTCCCTTTTGAATTGTTAGACCATAAATATCAGAAAAATCTAGCAAAGAAAAAGTATAGGATAGAGATCAGATCAATTCTCTTGGGATGAAGACCATCAATATCTATCGGATGCAAGCATACAGGAGTAAGGTCTTTTTGATCACTGAGGTCCGAGTCCTAAACTGTTGTGTTTAGAAGTCAAACTCCTTTGAAGAACGGGTCTGTCAGGATCGAATTCTCAACAAGAATTATAAATACTCAGAAACAATATCAAAGAAGTTGCGGAATAACACTTTGATATTCAATGTAACAGTAAACAAACAGTGTATATGATTAACAACTGGTAAACTTGTATTGAATGATTAAAATCACAAGATTACACACTTAACCTCAATATTGAAGAACAGACTCTTTCAAGACGAATTCTACTTCTCTAGAATTAGGAACTATGCCTTGAGGTTGATTCTCTCTAGAAAAAAACTTAGAATTGAATATATTTCTAACTATTCTATACATATACTGAAGATAACAGATAATTACAATTAATAAAATATCTTCAGAATATCTTCTATCATTATCTCTAAGCTTTCCATAATCTTCAGTTTATCCAGCTGTCATCCTCTCCATACGAATTTCCATCTCATAAGCAGTACTAATCATAAGCAGCATTAATACTCTGAGCAGTAGTAACTCCAGCAGTACTAATATGGAAGAGCAGCATTAACTTTGTTCCAGCAGCATTAACTACAACTGGCAGTATTAATCACAGAAGTAGTAACCATGATGAACTAGCAGCACTAACCATACTTGGTAAATTCTTCAGTTTCCAACAATCTCCCCCTAACTTGACTTTTAGGAAGAAATGTCAAGTTCTTCAGATTCTCTTCAAGATGCTCCCAAAACTCCATCATGACTTAAATTCCAGTATTTGCATCCAACCCCAAACTCTGATTAATTGTTCTTTGGATCTAATATTTAGCCATTTTTGAATCTGGAATACATCCTAGCTTCTTCTTCAGCATGGCATGAAGCTTTAATCTGCTATGGTTGTACACTCTATCCACTAGAAAGTATTCAGGATGAATAAAATCCAAAGTCACTGCATATACTCCACTAGTTTCATATAGAGTCCAATTGTTGACTGATTTGAACACATTCCTGATCACCTGCTCTACTTCATCAGGCTTGAACATCATACACAGATACTCCATCACCAGTTTTGTAATTGAAATCTCTGGAGCTTTCAGTATATCTGCATATAACTTCATCCCTATCTCAAACATCTCTTCAAGATATGACCTAGAGCATGTTCTTAAAATCTTTGCCCAAGTATTGAACACCTCATACTTTTCATCCTTCCTTTTGAGCCTTATGTATTCCTTTCCATCTACTTTCAATGTATCCCAGAGAATAACCTCAGGAGGCTTAACTCCTACAGGTTCTGCTGAAATTGGTTCAGGCACTTTGTCCATCACTACCATATACATATTTACATCATCTGTACTTGATGGCTCTTTCTGTTTAGATGACTCAGGTGCCTCTTCTTCTTCAGCAACCTTATTAGCCTCTCCTTCAGCTATTCTAGGCTTCTTGGTTGACTTTCTTCTTGCCATCATCTTGGTTCTCTTTAAAGTCCTTAGACTTTCACCTAGAGTGGCTTCTTTCTTTGGTGGTGTTTCTTGCTCATCTGGAAAAGGTTTTTCTATCATGAAATCATTGCTTTCTTTCATTCTCTTCTCCATCTCCACCCTGGCAGTTTCATTTCCTTGAAGCTTGGTCATTTCAGAATTGTACAGCTCCTTGATCTACTCAAATGTCATCTTGGAGAACATCTCCTTTCTGACTCCTACAACACCCTTGAGAAAAATTATCATCTTGTTTCTCTCTTGAGTACCAAGGAAAGTCTTTGAGGGTTGTCTCTTCTTTGCAGCTGTTTTTATCACCACAGATTTCTTCAAAGATGCTGCTTTCTTCTGTGCAAGTTCAGTTGCCAGGCTTTGTTGATAGGCTTCATTCAGTTCAGCAGCTAGAGCCTTTGCCATCTCCCTGTCCTTTTCAACCTGAACCCTTTCTTCCTTTTCAATATCATCCTGCATCTTCCTGGCCAAAGCTTCATCTGATTCAACCAACCTTTGCTTTTTGACTGATTGATCAGATTCCACCATTTTTGCTTTGCCTTTGTCTTTGTTCACCTTCTTTTCTACATTTGTTTTCTTGATCACTTCCCCTTGTTCTTTGATGACTACTCCTTTGGTCTTTGAGGTGACCTTGGGAGTATCATGCTTGGCTTTAAGTAAGGTTTCTGCAATCTCCACCTCTGTTAGAACTTCATTCACTGTTTTTGCTGCTTTGCTTATTTCAACAGTACTAACCATTTCTGCTGCTTTACTTGAACTAGCAGCATTAATGGTTTCTGTTTCTTGCTCTGTTACTGATGCTTTCTCCCCCTCAACATCAAGTTCCTCTACCTTTTCTGGAGCATCTTCCCTGTTGACATCAGCTTCTGACTCCCCCTTTTTGGGAGCATCAGTCACTGGTTCCCTTCTTTTAAGCACAAATTGCCTCCTCTTCTTTTTCTGGAGCAATCTCTTTACCATATTCTTCAGTTTGGAAATCTGAGCTTGTTGAGACAGGACTATTAGTTTCAGCTCTTCGATGTCTTTTCCTTGGTTGATCACATCCCTGTTGATGTTGGCCATTGTGTCCATCAATTCAAGATAGTCATATCTGTCCTCACCTTCTCCAGGAGTGTTACCCCCTTTTGAAGGATCATGGGATCTTTTAGTAGTGGAAGCCTTCTGCCTAGCAGAAGCACTTTCCACCCCCGTGGTTTCTTGGCACCTGGGACCTTTGAATGATTGCTCATTCAAAGTTGCCATGGGGGAGGTCTTATTGATGTTACCACTGTCCTCCTCTGTGCTAGCAGAAGTAGTGGCAGCCTCAGCACCCATATACTCAACCCTCTCCTCAGTGAGCACCTCCTTGGGGTTGGGAGACACCCCTGTGGTTTCCCTGTGGATATTCTCTAATGGAGAATTCTCCATTAGAGGGCTTAAAGGCTCAATGGGTGATGGTACAAGAAGGGAATGAGCCTTCTTTACCTGTTTCCTTTTGTAAGTTTGGATAATTGGAGAAGTTGGTTTGTCAAGAAGAGAATGAGGAATTGATTTAGAGTGGGAAGGTTGGGATTGGCTAGCAGTGGGATGGTCTAATGGGGGCCTTGACCCTGCTGCCATACCTTCATCAGTGTGGGACACCACCATCATTGTAGAGAATAATGGGGTGTCAACTCATTCCGAGTCCAATGGAGATATTTTCATGTTTGAAAAGACCTTACCTTTGGGGATTTTTGGTACATATACCTCATCAAAATGAGGCATATCCGTCAATTCGTGGGTGATAACTTCTTGGACAAACCTGGGGTATATATAAAAGCTCTTTTTGCTTCCCAAGTTTGAGACAAGATCACTGAAAATCATTTTAGAAAAATTGTACTTTCTGGCAGTGGCCAAGCACACAAAAGCATAAGCAATGGTGCTACTGAACTCACTCCAGCCAGTAGTCTTTTTAGAGATACAATGCATAAGGGTATGGACAAAGAAACGCCATTGGGGTGAAAATTTAGCTTTTGAGAACTTTAACACACCCAATGGGCCTCCATACCCCATTCTTGTATGAGTAGAAAACAGTTCATCATTAGAGATAGATGAGATACCAGTGGCATCGTCTAGACGTAGACTGATTCGGATTACCTCTTCAGTAACTGTCAAAGGTTTTTCACATACCTTTGTCTTGATCATTTGCACACCATTCTCAGCAACAATGGTGGCATTTGCCCAGAATTGCCTTTGATGCTCGATGTAGATTGATGGCGATACAGTGAGAGCATGGGCAATATGGCTTGTCTTGAGGAAATCCACAATCTGGTGGAAACCAGCGGCCTGTTTGGGCTTCTGTAGCATCGCGATTTCATTGTGCTCGTCTATGAATGCCATTGATGCCATTGATCTTGAGAGTTCTTGCCTGAAAACTTGGTACTTGAGAGAGAAAGGGTTTAGAGCGCAAGTGAACAGTATGCAAATAGTCGTTATGAACTTTTTAGGCGGGCAAAGGGTATTTATAGTATTCGGGACATAAGCAGTATTAACCTAGAGCAGTATTAACTAACAAGCAGTATTAACTAACTAGCAGTATTAACTGACAAGCAGTATTAACTAACTAGCAATATTAACTAACTAGCAGTATTAACTGAGAGCAGTATTAACTAACTAGCAGTATTAACTGAGAGCAGTATTAACTACTAAGCAGTATTAACTACTAAGCAGTATTAACTAACAAGCAGTATTAACTAACTAGCAGTATTAACTGAGAGCAGTATTAACTGAGCACTGGCAGTATTAAAACTGTACTAGCAGTATTAACCATACTTACTCTTTTTAGCGTGTAATGAACTGAGTATTGCTATACATTTCCTGAAAAAGAAGATTAGTAACACCACAAATAAACAATATACAGGTATTTAACCACCTTTTGAGAAGGTGCTTATTCAGAGTTGATCATTCCCACACTTGTTACCAAGAAAGTGAATCTCCCCACATCAAAGGCTTTGGTGAATAGATCAGCAAACTGGTTATCAGTGTGAACTTTTACAACTTGAATAAGTTTCTTTTCATTGTAGTCTCTTATGAAGTGATACCTGATCTCAATGTGCTTTGTCTTTGAGTGCTTAACAGGATTATTCACAATGCTAATAGCACTGCTATTATCAATAAAAATTGGAGTGTGTAGAAAGGTTACCCCATAGTCCAGCATTTGATTCTGAATCCATAAGACTTGAGAACAGCAACTTGCAGCTGCTATGTACTCTGCCTCTGTTGTAGATGTGGACACTGTGGTTTGTTTCTTGCACTGCCATGACACTAGTCTTGCACCCAAAAACTGACATCCTCCAGAAGTAGATTTTCTGTCTAAGTTTGCTCCACCTAGATCACTGTCTGAGTATGCAAGTAGGTCAAAAAATGAGTCATGAGGATACCAAAGTCCCAATCTGGGTTGCCCTTTGAGATATCTGAATATCCTCTTAACAGCTTGATAGTGAGATTGCTTTGGCCTAACTTGGAATCGTGCACATACACAGACTGGAAACATTATATCTGGCCTAGAGGCTGTAAGATACATGAGAGAGCCAATCATGGATCTATAATGATGAACATCCATATCCTCCCCCTCAAGATCTGCTGTTATCTGCTTGTGTGTCTCCATAGGTGTGCTGGCAGGTTTTGAATCTGAGAAACCAAACTTGGTTAGAATATCCTGCACATACTTGGACTGACTGATAAAAATACCATCTAACTTCTATTGAACTTGGAGTCCAAGGAAGAAAGTAAGTTCCCCCCATGGAACTCATTTTGAACCTTTGATGCATTAGTTCCTCAAACTCCTTGCACATGTTGTCTCTTGTGGATCCAAAGATAATATCATCAACATAGATTTAAACCAGCAAAATGTCCTTCTTCTTTCTCTTGATGAACAGAGTCTTATCAATGACTCCTCTTTCAAAGCCATTTTCCAAGAGATAGGATGACAGAGTGTCATACCATGCTCTTGGAGCTTGATGCAGTCCATAAAGTGCTTTCTTCAATTTGTATACCCTGTCTGGATAGCTTGGGTTTTCAAATCCTGGAGGTTGACAGACATATACTTCTTCTTCAATTGAGCCATACAGAAATGCACTTTTTTCATCCATTTGATAGACTTTGAATCTCATATAAGAAGCATAGGCCAGGAACAATCTAATTGCTTCTATCCTAGCCACAGGTGCAAATACTTCTTCATAATCTATTCCTTCTTCTTGTGTATACCCTTGTGCCACCAATCTTGCTTTGTTCCTTATTACTATTCCTCTTTCATCTCTCTTATTCCTGAAGACCCATTTTGTGCCTATTGCTCTTTGGCCTTTAGGAAGGTCTACCAGATCCCACACATCTTGCAGCTTGAATTGTAGCAGCTCCTCTTGCATGGCTTCTATCCAACTGGACTCTTTCATAGCATCATGAGCCTTCTTAGGCTCAAGCTGGGATAAAAAACAAGAAAGCACTGTATGCTGTTGGTCTTGCATTTCTTGTAGCCTGCTTTGATTTCTAGTCATCATAGGAGAAGAGATATCTCCTATTACCAGCTGAGGAGGATGATTCTTTAGAGTTCTGGTGTGATGACTAGACTCTTCATTGAGTCCAACCTCTAGATTTGAGTCATTCAACTCAACTGATGTGATTTCAGCAGCTACTTCAGAATCTTTATTTTCTTCACTCTCCTCATCTCCTCTTTCTTCTTCACTCTGATTTGGTTCAGTAGATGGCTCCTTTTCACAGTCTTCAACAGGATCCACTGTAGGTATGGGAAAGATCACAGATGGAGATATACTGTCTTGAACTTATGTAGTCCCTGATCCTCCACTCCCTGAACCTGCATATTCATTACTACTGAAACCAAAAGAGTTAGTTAGTGAATCAATGTCAAACAGCCACTCAGGACCAGACCCAATAGGATTTGGTGTGTTCTCATTGCATTTGACATTGTCACTTTCTTCAATTATTCTAGAAGAAGAGTTAAAAACTCTGTAAGCCTTACTCTGAGATGAATAACCAACAAGAAATCCATTATCTGCTTTGCTATCAAACTTACCTAAGTGAGATTTGGTATTGAGAATTGTACAAGGACACCCAAAAGGTTTGAAAAATCCAATAAAGGGTTTTCTTTTATTTAAAAGCTCATATGGGGTCTTGTTCTTTGGCTTGACCACTTGAACTCTGTTTTGGACATAACAGGCAGTATTAACTGCTTCAGCCCAGAAGGTAATTGGCAGTTTTGAATCAGTCAACAGAGATCTAGCAGCCTCTATTAGTGTCCTATTTCTCCTCTCAACAACTCCATTCTGTTGAGGAGTCCTAGGGGCACTATATTGTCTCTCAATTCCTTTTTCTTCACAAAAGGTATTTAGATCAAGATTTTTAAATTCAATCCCATTGTCTGATCTAATGACTTTTACTTTTTGATTAGTTTGGTTTTCAATTCTTAGGATAAAGGATTTGATCAGTCCACTTGTCTCATCCTTAGTCCTTAGAAAATATACCCAAGTAAATCTGGAGTAATCATCAACAATAACCAAGCAGTAAGATTTCTTGCCTATACTCATAACATTTGTAGGACCAAACAGATCCATATGTAATAACTGGAGACAAGACGAAATTGTATTTAACTCTTTGGTTTTATGATAAGTTTTGTGCTGTTTGCCTTTAAGACAAGCAACACAATGATCATCACATGAAAAGACTTTTGATGGTAAACCTCTTACAAGGTTGTTTTTAACAAGTTTGTTCATAGTCTTGAAGTTCATGTGACACATCCTTCTGTGCCAAAGAGAGGATTCATCCACAGAAGCTTTTGAAACAAGACAGTTCAGGGATGAATCACTAGAAACATTGTCCATATCTAGACAATAAACATTGTCCTTTCTTGGAGTTCTAAGTAGTATCATGCTTTCATCAACTACTTTGAACCCTGGAGCAAGGATCATACACTCTGTATTAGTAAATAATATGCTATGTTGTTTGTCACAAACCTGTGATACACTTAACAGGTTGTATTTCAACTGATCAACATAGTAGACATCCTCAAATGTCATCTTACCTTTTGTAACATTACCTTTTCCACTTATTTTACCACCAGTAAGATTATCTCCAAATGCAACATGTCCTCCATTGATATGCTTGAAATCCTGAAGGCATGACATGTTGCCTGTCATGTGCCTAGAGCAACCACTATCAACATGCCATATGCTCTTCCCCTTGAGCTGTTGGTTGCCCTGCACATAAGAATAGTCAATTAGTATTGATTGGGGACCCAAGTCAAAGTGGTCTTGGGTCTCCCTTTCTCATCAAAATACTTGCATTCCTTTTAATAAGGTTTTTAAAATCAGAACACTTGTTATTGGAGTACTTTGTCAAGATTATAGGTCTAGCAGCACTGATACTGGAAGCAGTACTATCTTTAGAAGTACTAACAGAGTTAGTAGCACTAACAGGTTTGGCAGTATTAACCTTGTTGGCATTACTAACAGAGTTAGCAGTATTAACATTTGCAGAAGTACTAACAATGTCAGCAGCACTAACATTGCTAGCAACAGTATTGCTTCTAGCAGTACTATTACTGTCAGCAACACTATTTGCATTAGCAACACTAACAGTTTTAGTACTTTTAGGAATCCACATCTTGACACTGTCTTCCATATTCTGTTTCTTCATGTGGCTTTTAGATTTAACACCCTTCTTAGCCACATGGTTCTTTTCTTTCTTCCTATAACCAAAGGGTTTTTGATTAGGTCTTTGAAGGTTAGACCTTTGGTTCATAGGATTGAAATAGCAATATTTGGCAATGTGATTAAGATTTCCACAAATAAAACAGGGTTTTGGTCTATTGATTTTACTCAGATCAATCCCTTGTTTTTGTGCCCATTGATTGTTCCAGTTTCTCTGATTTCCCCTTGGTTTATCATGTTTTTGGGGCTCAGATTTATTGCATGCACACTGCTTGCAAGGAATAGGGTTCACAATAGTGGTCTGCTTATAGTGAACCTTCTTGTTCTTTCCCTCAGTCTTCTCTATCTCATTGGACTTGACCCAATTCTTTCCACATCCCTCATTGGTAATTATGTGGTTTTCTATAGGAATCTCACCACTTGACAACTTATTTCTCAGATTTATCTTTAACAACTACTTCATCTAAGGGATCAATCTCAGTGGCTCCCTCAGGTAGGTCCTTCCTATCCTTTGTTTCTAACAAATCTGAACTAGGAGGAATGTAGTTGTTCTTATAGGGTGGTGGTGTGGTATTGTACCCTATTCCTCTTCTCAGTTTATCATGAATCTGAGATTGTAGCAAAGAATCCATTGCTTTGAAAGCATTGGCAAACTTTTCTACATCTAGTTTGACTTTAGCTAGCTCCCCTCTTAACTTTTCACTATCCTTTTTTGATCTGGTCAGTTGAAGTTCTAAGTCATTCTTCTCCCACTTCCAGTAGTTTGTGTCATAAGAGTGTTGAAGCTCATTGGCTTGAAAACCCTTAATTTGTTCTTCAAATCTCTCAACAATCCTCACATAATCTTTTATGTCCTTTTCCAATCTCTTAAGGTCATCACTCATGTTCTGGTTGTGATCCCTATACCTTTTAAAAGTGTTAATGCAATTTTGAGAACAAAGATTGGAAGTTACCTCTGTTGGAAGATCAGACACCTCTGCCATTAGAGCTTGGTTTTGGATGACCTCTTCAGCTTGATCACTCCAATCAAACCCCATACCTTGTTGAAAGACTAGGGCTTGAGCAGAGTTTCTGTTACTATTGAAGCTTCCAGACTGTGCCTGCTGATGGTTGTTGCTTTTGTTGTGAGACACTCCACTTCTGCATTCCCTAGCAAAGTGTCCCTTCTGATGGCATTTATAGCATTCCACCTTTGACTTGTCAAATCCAGCTCCATCTTATCTTCTTTGAGAGAAGTTATTTCTCCCAGTTCTCTTTATGAACTTCTTAACTCTCATAGAGAGCATGGCCATCTGTCATTTAATGTCCATCTCTTCAAGATCATCCGGATGGAGTTGTTCCAAGTCATCATTAATTAGAGAAGAATTTCCATGACTAGATAGAAAGGCTTCAAATACAGCTTCAGTGTCTTTCTCTTGACTTGCTCCATTAGCAGTACTAACTGATTCAGGGTTAGAAGAAGAATCAATTGATGCTGAAAGGAGTGCAGCATTGTGAACATACCCAGAAGGCTTCTTCTTAGCCTCTACCTCAGATTCAAAAACTCTTAGATCATTGTATAGATCATCAAGTTCCTTTTCTTCCAGTTGATCATTCTGTCTGAAAGACACAGTATACATGGTCCATTCATCACTCAGGGACCTTAGGAACTTCCTGTTTAGATCATCTTGATCAATTTGTACTCCCACAGTAGCTAATTCACCAATTAACTTGTTGAACTTGTCAAAAGTTTGAGTCATGGACTCATTCTTGGTTGACATAAAGTTCTCATACTGTTGCTTCAGAATGGCTTTCTGATTTCTCTTGGTACTTTTGGTACCTAAGAATCTCTTCTCTAGAGCATTCTAGAGCATCTCTGCATCAGTGCAGTTGCAGAATTGATGTTGATATTCATTGGGAATAGCCAAGAGCAAGGTGCTCAAGGCTTTCATCTCTGTCTGTCTAGTCTTTCTCTCTGCATCAGTTTTTGGTGGAGTTCTCTTTCCATCTGCACCAATCTTTCCTGCTTCAGAAGGGCCATTCTCAATGATGTCCCACATAGAATAGTCAGTGAGGAGTATGTACTGCTTGATTCTGATCTTCCACATATCGAATTCATTGGGTCTGAGCATTGGAACCTTTGAGACCAGAGTACTGTTTGATTCTGTAAAGTTTTCCATGATGAATGAATAGATGTTTCTGAGAGAAGGGTTCGAGTCTCCCAGTGTGCAAATGCTGGGGGGGATTGTTGAGGAGAAATCCCAACATTTGTTGGGAATGCCGTAAGCATCCAACGCCCTCACCTTCGACTCGGGAGTACGTAACTGGCCAGGACTAACAGCCCGACCCGCTGGCTCCACGAAAGTGGTGCAGCCCCTCATGTCCGCCTGTCGCTTAGTACGGGGCTTTGCGCTACCATGGTATAAGGAAATAAAGTAGCACCTTCACCATAAGCAATTGCTTTTGGTGTAGTGGTAAGCGCTTGATCCTAACAAGTTAAGCGTGCTCGGGCGAGAGCAATGCTAGGATGGGTGACCTCCTGGGAAGCTCAAGCCTTGGGACCTAACAGGGTCCTAAGCTGATGTGCTTAGAAGTCATATTCTTGACATTGAGGTGCGGGTCTTGAACTGTGTTATTCAAGAGCCATTTTCTTTCTTACTCCCCCTTTTCTTGAGGTGCCTGTAACACAGAATCAGATTTCGGTTTTGGTACCCACTGGTATTTGGGTCCATAAATGTTAGTTGCAGTTCGTGTGGGGGACACAGAGTAAGAACCATACCAGAAATGGTCACTGGTCTTATGGATATGAGCATGTGTACAACAAATAGAACAATAATATTTCTTACCGTTAGGTGCTTTGTTCTTCTTTGCTTTGTGTACATGTACACATGATTTCTTCTCTTTCAGCTCATTTTCCTTATCATCTTTGACTGGTTTCTTTTGCCAAACCAGTTTCTCTTTCTTGAAACCTTTCCTCAGATAAGTATCTGAACCATCTAAAAATTCATCATAGAAAAGGTTAGTGTGACGAATCTGATTAAAGGATTTGACTGGCCTTTGTGAAGAGATGAATTTCTGATTTGAACTTGAAACAGATTTTTCAAGTTCTTTGATCTTTGATGCAAAATTATCTCTTTCTTTCACAAGTTGTTCAATCTTTGTTGTGAATTCTGACTTCGTCCTTTGCTCTTTCAGCGCAACTGCAAACAGTTCAGACAACTTAGAAGTCAGCCTTTTAATTTCATTTTCAAAGATGGATCTTTCTTCCTCAAATCCTTTTTCTGATTCATTTCTCTGGCCAAATAATTCTTTAAAGAATCCTACATTTTTAAGTTCTATGGCCTTCTTTTCTTTATCAAACTTCTCTCTTCCCATGATCAGTACTTTCTCAAAATCGGAGATTTGTTGAGAAAGCTTGATGCATTTAAGCTCCACTGACTTCTTTTCTTCATAACTCTTCTTTGAGAAATCTGAGAACTTCTTTGAAAAAAATTTCTTTTCACTTTCAAAATCAGCTTTATTTGCAACAAACTGTTTTTTCAAATCAGATAAATTCTTTCTAAGCTCAAAGTTCTCATATTCTAATCCCTTCGTCTTCTCTTTGAAAGCCTTCAACTCGTTTTGAAGCTCAACTGATTCTGCTTGTAGCTCAGGTGATTTCTGTTCAGTTGTCTTCAGTTGGCTTTGAAGAGTTATAATCTCTCTCTCTTTCTCCTTTATCTCTTTATCCCTCTCATAAAGGATACCTGAAAAATTAGAACTATTTTTAGTACAATTTATACATTCAGGAGTTTTAACACAGTTGTACAATTTCAGTTCCAACTCCTGAATTCATTTGAGATACTCTGAATTTTTAAATTGCAGAGTCCTTCGTTCAGCTTCTATTACAGATATATCAGGCTTGTACAGAATGGACATCTTAAAAAAATAATCAACTTGAAGTGAATGACCGTTCCAAACTATGTATCAGAAAAACAAAAATCAGATTGAATTGAAAATTTTTTTTTTCGAAAAATATTTAAAAAAATGAAAATTTGAAAAACACTAGAAATGACACAAAGATTAACAAAAAAAATAGATGACACACTAAAAAAAAATTCCAGACTTTTTTTTTTTTTTTAAACAGAGGTTTGCGTGAGACGCCTGGAATGCAAAGCTGTGGTTTGCGTGTGACGACCGAAACGCAAAGATATGGTTTGCATGTGATGCCTGAAACGAAAAATGAGCTTTGCGGGTGATGTGAGAAACGCAAACTGATCTTTGCGGGTTCAACTTGAAGCGCAAGATGAACTTTGTGGGTTGGTCTTGGAACACAAGATGAACTTTGCGAGTCTAACTAGAAACGCAAGATGAACTTTGTGTTTCCAACAAGAAGCGAAAACCTGAAAATTTACAAACACACGAGTTAGACCACTATGAATGAAACGCAAAGTAGCATGAATAAACGCAAAGTACTATGAATGAGACACAAAGTGTGGATCTTTGCTGATTCTTCTTAAATCGATCAAAATATGCAAATTTGATCTCAAAAACTCATCAGAATCATCGACTAACAGTACTAAACACAAAATTACAATCAATTTTCGATTAAAAACACCAATTCGTACATTTTCGATCAAGAACAATAATAGAATACGCTTTCAAGAAAATTTCAAAAATCAAAAATTGGAATTGATTTTGAATGAATTTCGATATGGAATCTAAACAACAATCAATCACCAACATAAATCGATCATAATAAAACCAATTTCTTTCATTAAAAACAAATTTTCACTCAAAATTCGTATGTAACAGTAAAAAAAACCGTTTTCTTGAAAAACTTTTGAAAAATAACGATTTTTCAAATCAAATCACACAAAATTCAATTCAAATCATGATCAAATCAATTCTGAAAAAATTGGTATGGCTCTGATACCAATTGTTAATCATAAAATCCCAATCACAACAAGCTAATTACTCAATATATGTCAAATAAGCTCAAGAACTAGAGAGAGAATCTAGAGAGAGAAAGTAGATCTTGTATTACACCCTCTAGAATATTACAATCAATGCTTAGACTCAAGTTCGTTATTACATGATTACAAACAAAACCTATATATACTACCAAACTAAAACAAAGCCTTAACGGCTAAGGAAACTAAACTTACTTTGACTAACTATTACAAGGTCAATGTTGACTTTTACACATTTGACTTTCCTATTAAATCTTGGATACAATATTTAGACTTAACATATATCCATGTGAAACATGTATGATCATCAATAAAAATAACAAAATATCGAGCACCCCCCATGGTTGGATGTGGTGCTGGTCCCCATACATCATAATGAATAAAATCAAAAGAAGTAGAATTAAATTCATTCGTTTCAAAAGATAAAGCATGATGTTTGCCAAGTTTGCATGATAAACAATAAATATTGTCAGTTGATACACAGTTTCCTAACACCCCTAAATTAGCTAATGATTTTATTCTGGCTAGAGATAAGTGACCTAGCCGAGCATGCCAGAAATCAAAAGAATAAGACTTGAAGAGGGTAATGGAAGACGAAGGTATACCACTTCAATCATCCGTCCAACTTTACGGCCGAGTCCAAGGATTTGCTTGGTCTTTGGATCATGTACAACACAACCAGAAGAATGAAATAAAATGATCAAATTAGATTCGAGAAGCTGCGCAATCGAAACTAAGCTCAGAGATAGTTTCAGAACATTTAGAACATCCGGTAATTGTATATGAGGAGTGGAGACATTTCCACTAAAAGATACCGGTAGGCCAGTGTTGTCAGCAGTTCGTACTGACGTAAAATGCTGAGGTGGTTTCTTAGAAACAAAACCATCAGTGCAGGGTGTCATATGATTGCAACACCCAGAGTCAAAAAGCCATACGTTACCTGATGCAGCTGAGTGTGGAGAATTCATACCCATAGCACCAGACATGATTTGCTCCATGAGTTCCTGATTGCGACGCATCAGTTCCATTAGGTCAGGTGAGGAGACTGGAGAAACCTCGGTATGAGCAATAGTAGACCCAGCAACAACGTGAGTCCGGTTCTGTGGGCCAGTGTGCTTTGAGTTCTTTGGGCAGTCAGACTCATCATGACGCGGATGAGTGATGCCACACCTACGACACTTACGGCTAGGACAATCAAGGAGAAGATGAGCAGTAGAATGGCAAAAGGCACACTCAGATGTGTTCGTCTTTCCCACAGGTTTGAAATGATTGTTGTTGGTCCATTTGCCTTTGGACTTGGGATGAGACGTGTAGAGAACGCTATCAGTAGCGGGCATCGGTGAGCGCATGTGAAGACGGGTTTCTTCACTTAACAATTCTGATATGGCTTCTTCAAGAGTAGGTAGTGGTTGCCTATGAAGAAGAGAAACACGAACATTCTCAAATTTATCAGTAAGACCCATCAGAATGGTGATCAAATGTAGTTGGTTGAAGTAGGCGGTGAATTGTTGAGCTGTTTCATCAAAAATCTGTGGTGCTCCAAGACTTATATGATCTCTGAGAGACTGCATTTCAGAGATATAAGAGTTTATGGATTGATCAGGAAGCTGACGTTTGCTCTAAAAGGTGGTCCATAGTTGATACTGATGAGATAGTCCCGATGACGTGTACCGCTTGGCGAGAAAATCCCAGAGACTTTTGGCGGTAATATAGCCAATAAACTGTTGGTTGATCTCAGGAGTAGTGGAGGCATTAATGAAGCCCAGAATACGAGCATTATTGATGTCCCACTCATTCATGTGTTTTGCAAAGTCAACAACATTCTCAGTTGCTTCCTAAACTGGAACTTTGGATGCACCAGTAACATAGGTGTAAAGGCCATGGGATTTTAGTAGAATTGTCATATGATGCCAGAGAATGTAGTTGCTACCATTGAAAACAACCGAGATGGGATTTGAGTGACTGAGATTGGTAGCCATGGATGAGAAACAGTTCACTGAGAACCGGTATTAGTGACCGGTAGGATGTCGACCGGTATGGACCGGTATTAGCGACCGGTAGAAAGTCGACCGATAGGGTGTGCGACCGATAGAATGTTCGACCTGTAGGGTGTGTGACCGGTAGTTCTTCCGGTCGGCGGCTAGGGTTGTGGTGCGATTGAATCGATGATGAACAGAGAGGGCGGCGGAAACGATAATGAACAGTAATCGATGATGAATAGTAAACCTCGATGAACAGTAAAACGGCGATACAATCGATGAACAGTAAAATTCGATGAACAGTGAAAACGATGATGAATAGAACGATGATAATGGTGAGATTGCAAGCAAACCTACAGCTCTGATACCATGTTAAAAGATGAATATGATTGAAGGAGACGATGAATATGCTGAAGGTTTGAAACCTCGATATATTGATGGAGAGAAAACGTACAATATGAAAAATAAATAATGAGAATAATAAACCTAGACTATAAGATACAATGTATTTATACAGAGACTATATGGGTCTGAGCCTTATACGGACATGGGTCTGGGCCCTCTACACATATACATTTTCTTTCCATCTTAATTGAAATTATTAAAAAAAGCTCGTTTATAATTAAAGGGTCTAAAACGTATGGCTCTTACAAGGATAACGGGTAAACCAAAATCAAGATCACATGTATTGATTAATGATAACCAAAAAGGTGAACTCAGAAAATAAAATATTGTATTTTTCTCAAGACAAACAAAGAATAGAATTGTTTGTATCACAAGAAGACGGTGATATATTTTGTTGAAATGAATATAAATATTAATGACACAAATTACAAGTTAATAAGAAATCCTGTCTTCGATTAATTAAGCAAAAGCTGGATATGTCAACTTTCTCAAAATCTTGATTAATTATCATTTTAGGATTAAACAAATCATAATCCTATCAAAAGAAATCTAACAAATTTGAAGAAATGGTATTTTTACCATAAAATGACATCTTTGATTTGAATATTATATCATATTTCACTATAAAACTTTTTATATAAGATAAGCTTTGTTTGATTCAAATGTTTGTAATAATAGACTCAAACTCTATACAATTAGTTGAAAAAAATGAGATGAATCCCTGGAAATGCAAGTTTAAAAATCCTGATATTCTTTTATTACATGGAATTAATGGAAATGTGATATGATTGGTTTGGACTTTGTTTCAAGAGTTGGTACGTAGCTTATTTATTTTATTAATAATTAATAATTTCTTATAACATAACTTCCTTCAAACAAGCCACTGAATTGGGAATTCTTCATACAACCAACTATCTGGTATCATTTGGGTTCAATTCATTATAAAAAAGAACTAAACGACCCTTTTATTTGGATGTAATAACAATAATAATAATAATACGTTTTTGAGATTTCATATGAGGTGAATAACTAACCTTTCATTGCTTTACTGTGTTATATCAAACTAAATTCGTTTAAAAGCTAAGCATAAGATCATACTCGCTGATTGAATGAATTCAAATTTATCTGATTTATATTGAAAAAGACGTTATTGTGTTTACAAGGTCAAAGGGATTCCCGATATCACGGTTATTGAAAAAAAAAATTAGCATTTATTTAATAAATAAATAAACTTATAATAATAATAATAAATCAATTGTGAATTATTAATTAATGAGACAAAAATGAATTGAAGCAAGTCTTCTTCTGACTAGAGAACAATAAACACAGACAGTACAAGAGTGCACGTCCTTCACCTTTCTTCTCCTCAACATGTTCCCCAACACCAACATTTGATCATTTATTCCTGATGTTCTTTGTACCCATTCCATTCCCATAACCACCGTAATCCACTGCCACCATGGGAGGACCACACAGGTTATCAACATCCTCCCTTACCTTATTATCTCTCATCATCTTTTACTCTCTTTCCGCAAATGCCCGATTCACTCCGCCTGAAAACTACCTCATCGACTGTGGATCACCGGAAAACACTATCCTTGACGACGGCCGGACCTTCAAATCCGACCCTCAATCCGTTTCCTTTCTATCCACCGACGAAAACATATTCGCCACCTCAAATTCTGCTCCACCGCTATACAAAACTGCAAGAATCTTCAACACTGAATCGGTTTATAAGTTTCTCGTCTTTCAACCCGGCCGCCATTTCCTCCGCCTCTACTTCTACCCTCTCCACCACCCATCGTATAATCTCACGACGGCGGTTTTCACGGTCAAAACCGACGGCGGCCTAGTTCTTCTGCATGATTTCTCAGCCACAAACAATTCAAATTCTCATTTCAAAGAGTACCTAATTAACGTCCCCTCTGATTATTTCTCGCTTCTTTTCTCGCCACTGAAGAAATCTTTTGCCTTCGTGAACGCTATCGAGTTTGTTTCTGCTCCCAATGAGCTCGTTCCGGATTCAGCAACCACCGTCTCTCCTGCCGGAGTTTTCAACGGAGTGTCCGGTTACGACTTTCAAGTCCTCCACCGTGTTAACGTCGGCGGGCCGACCGTTAGTCCAAAAAACGACACGTTGTCGAGGACATGGGTGAGTGATAGTACTCATGACTACATGATTTTCCCAAAAGGGGACAAAGTTGTGTGCGTTGATCCGAACACGATCAATTATCGCGACGGCGGAGCCACCCCTTTGATTGCTCCTCATCAGGTTTACTCATCCGCAGCTTCAATGGCGGATTCCGGTGTCTCCAACCCCAATTTCAATCTCACCTGGGAGATGAAGGTTGATTCCGGATTCAATTACCTAATCAGGCTGCATTTTTGTGATATCGTGAGTACTAGTTTGAACACGCTTTACTTCAATGTGTACGTCAATGGCTTCATCGGGTTTTCGGGGCTCGACTTGTCGTCGCTCGCTTCGGACCTAGCCACCGCCTACTATAAAGATTTCGTGATCAATGCGTCAGCCGTCTCTAACGGCTTGATAAGGGTCCAAGTCGGACCATCGGGTATCGAAACCTCGAGTCCAAACGCCATACTAAACGGTTTGGAGATCATGAAGATGAGGAACTCGGCTGGGAGCTTAGACGGGTTGTTCTCGTCTGGCGGCAATATTAATAGTCGTGGTGGGTCCCACACCACGACTATTGCTGAGGCAACTGGTGTTGCCATTGGAGCCATTATGCTTCTGGCACTGGTGGTTAGCTTTATCCGGAGGAAGAACAAGGCTCGGGGTTGGGACGAGGGTGGGAATAGTTTCACGTCGTGGTTTCTTCCCCTTAACGCGAGCTATTGTAGTAGTTTATTGTCGAGTAAGAGCAAGAACAAGAATGGGTACTCGAGCGTTTTCCCTTCCAAGATCGGCCTAGGACGATCTTTCACTTTTAATGAGCTTAGAGATGCAACGAAGAACTTTGATGAGAGCGAGGTGATCGGTGTTGGAGGTTTTGGGAAAGTGTATATAGGCGAGATCGAAAAAGGGACAAAGCTCGCGATAAAACGAGGAAACCCGAGATCGTCTCAAGGCATCAACGAATTCCAAACCGAAATCCAACTGCTATCAAAGCTTCGACACCGGCATCTCGTGTCATTGATCGGCTATTGTGATGAAAACACGGAAATGATTCTAGTTTACGAGTTCATGGCTAACGGACCCCTCCGAGACCACCTTTACGGATCCGCCCTACCTTCTTTGACATGGCGGCAACGGTTGGAGATCAGTATCGGTGCAGCCCGAGGGCTGCACTACCTACATACCGGTGGATCATCACAGGGTATAATCCACCGGGATGTCAAAACCACAAACATTCTTCTCGACGAGAATCTAGTCGCCAAAGTCTCCGATTTCGGGTTATCGAAAACTGGACCGGCTTTGGATCAAACTCACGTTAGCACTGCGGTGAAGGGAAGTTTCGGGTATCTTGATCCAGAATACTTCCGAAGGCAACAACTTACGGAAAAATCCGACGTCTACTCGTTCGGAGTCGTCCTTTTCGAGATTTTATGCGCCCGACCGGCTCTCGATCCCGCGTTGCCAAGGGAACAGGTGAATTTAGCAGAGTGGGCAATGCAAAAACAAAGAAAGGGTGTTATTGAGATGATTGTGGATCCTAAAATAGTAAAAAGCATAAGCTCAGAATCACTGATAAAATATGTGGAAGCTGCAGAAAAGTGTTTAGCAGAATATGGTGTTGACAGACCTTCCATGGGAGATGTTTTATGGAACTTGGAGTTTGCTTTGCAACTTCAAGATGCATCTTTGCAGCTAGATCCTCCTGAAGAAGAAGATGATACCAAAACAAAGATTGTTGATTCTGAAAAATCCAAGAAAGATGACAACAGTGATGTTAGTGTTGTTATAAGTGATGATTCAGGGGTGGTGATTGGTTCTCCATTGTTCTCCAAGATCCAAGATTTTGAAGGAAGATGAAATGTTTTAAGTTGATTATAGATTTGGGTTTGATGCAAATTTAAATTCTTGAGTTTCTTTTCTACTATATATATGTTGATGCATTCTAATTAAGTTGTCATAAAATTAAGGTTTCTCAAGGGTGGTATCAAACATTCATTTGTTTTCTTTCCATCAACACAAATGGGAGATTGTTATCAGTTTCAGAAGTTGTAAATGTTTGTTGGCTTATATGTATGTATGTATGTATGTATTCAATATTCAGATATGGTAATCGTTCGGGTAAGCATTTTGTTGTAACCCATTACTTGTTGAGTATTATATTGCCTATACCTCAAGTCCCCAATTTAGTTGATGGTGTGTTTGGTTTATCGGAATGGATTGAAATTGGTGGGATTTGGATTTCAAATCTATTTCAATCACGTGTTTGGTTTGTAGGATTATCCGAATTTGAAATTCTATGATTTCTTTCAAATCCCTTCAACATAGGATTTTGAAATCCGAAGGGAATTGGTAGGATTTCAAGGGATTTCGTAGGATTTGTATATAATAATGTTTAAAAATATGTTAAAAACAATTGTTTCTAATTATTAGTTAAATAAAATGTAATTTAATTACTTTTATATTTTTTTCATTATTTTTTAATTATTTTTTTATAAATAATGAAATTCAAATACATTCTAATCCAACAAATCAAACATACAAAAGGATTCCAAATCCTCTCAAATTCAAATCCCTCCAAATTCAAATCCCTATATGAAATATAATCCATTTCATTCATACAAACCAAACGGACCCTTAGTGCACCCATGGGTGTCACCTCAAGGACACAATACCTCTAGTGCACACGCCTTTCTAGGCTCCACCTAAGGATACCCAATCTTATTGCATGTTCACTCTCTAATGGAGTTACAACCTCAAGGTTCCCATTCGACCTTTATGGCATAATTCCTATCATTCAAGATAGGAGCTTCAACTCCTTACTTGATAACCCAAGATCTCCAACTCTTATGCATAAGAGTTAGAGCATCAAAACCACAAATCCCACAGCCTCGGAGTCCAACCCTTAAAAGTTCATCTTCACAATACCGGGACGACAACAATGCCAACTAGGGTATTTTTCCCAAAGTGATCAAATATGACCGACTCATATGCTTATGGATCCAATGCATTACAATCTAAAATACATGACTCCAATTGAATGACACACGCACTCAAAACATTTATTCTCCAATAAAATGCAATAAATGCAAACCATACCCAAGGCTCTATATCGAGTTATCAAAACCGAACAAATGTCCCCAAGACTATGCGGAGTCAAAACCAAGCCAAAAGCTCAACAACTTAAGGGATCAATAATTAAAGACCTTTAAAACAATAATGTGTTTAACCGACATTTATGCAAATACCTATCTCAAAATTATGATTGACCCGAAAACTCATCATTGGTTGAGACAAACCATTTTCCAAATAAAATAATGCCCTTATATTTCCAAAATACCTCATAACAGTATAACGTGCATTTTCCAAATGATTTATAAAACCAATTACACCAAAAAATGCATAAATCATCAAATATACTCCATTTGTACAATAAATTATGAAAATAACACATCTTTGAGATTTACTCATCAAAATGTCCAAAACTCCAAATATAGACATTTCATAAGATTTATCAACCCAATTTTACTAAATATGAAAACTTTATCAAATATTCAACACATTGTTAAATACCAAGTAAGCACATTATTACTTCAAAATACACATTTTGACATGTACATAGTTTTCACAAAGTAACTTGAACTCACCTTGCTAAATTTAGGCTAATCTAGATTTTTACCCCAAGCATTGAGTTTATTGGTGAAAACTTGAATCCACAAGCAACGTCTCCTAACTTTTAGATTCAACACTTACAAAGTGTTTCATTCAATGCCCAATTTTCCAATAAGACAAGACAACTCACGCGATATTCAATATTGATTCTGTAACACCCCAAAATTCTAGCAAATTTCTTATTTCTATGATTAAGGTTCACTTTAATAATTTCACCTCTAATCTCAGTCATGTGTCGGGAATCGGGCCATTGAGTTTTGGAGGGGGGGAGGCAATCGGCGACAGTGCCCGGAAACAATGCCCTTGGGCATTGTCGCATGTCACAATCGCCACCAAAGCCCCACCCTCGGTACATTTTGGGAGAGAGTGTCCTGCAAGAATTCCAATGGCACTCTCGCATGTCACAATCGTGGGCCGGCTAGAAACTCTTGGTACGTTTTGTGCGAAAGTGCTCGGCAATAATGCCCATGGCAATCTCGCATGGCAAGTTCGTCAGCGGGCCAGCGGGCTTTTATAGCAAAATCCGACTTTTTGAGCTTTATTTGATAATTTTGGGACTTTTGAAAAACTCATTTTTCTCTCAACTCCAAGGTAAGATTTCACCCATCCTTCCTCTCTTCCCTCTTTTAATGAGATTCCAACCACACCCTTGTAACATTTATGATCATTAATGGGATTCTAGGGTTCAAGAGAAGTTACTATCATCTTTGGAAACTTCAAGCCATTATCTCCATCTTTAGGTTGTCAAAATTAGGGTTTCTCCATACAAACCTTAAAGGTGAGTTTCTTGAGGGAGGATCATGCGAGAAGCAAACTAATTTGCAAGAAGGCGAGAAAAAATGTGAACCACATAATTTATTAATTAAAAAAACCATAAATAAAAAATAAAAAATAGTTTTAGAAATTAGGATAATTATCATTTTAAATTGGATAAATCTTTAAAATTCTCATTATATCTTTTAGATTTATTTATTTTTTAATTTCAATTATTTTTTAATTTTTTTATTAATTTTTTTTTCTAAATATACTTTTAATAAAAAAAATTCACAATTTTAACCAAATATCACATGTGATATCATTATATGAATATTTATGCATATCACATATCATATTATCACATGTGATAATTGTATATATTTTAGTTAATCATATGTGATTATGTATACTTCTATTTATAAATCTTTTTGTGATGTAAATATTACCACATGTAATAATTATATATATTTTAGTTAATCATATGTGATGTCAGGATCTAATTCTTAACAAGAATAATGAACTCAGAAACAATATTAAAGAAGTTTGTGGAATAACACTTTAATATTCAGAATATCAATGAAACAGTGAATATGACTCTCAACTTGTAAACTTTATTGAATGATTCAAAGCTACAAGATTTCACACACAACCTCAATATTGATGAACAGTCTCACCAATACGAATTCTATTTCTCTAGAATTAGGATTATAAACCTTGAGGTTGATTCTCTCTCAGAAAGCAAAACTCAGAATATTGTCTAACTTGATATTCTAAACTATTCACAATAATTCTATACATATACTAAAGATAAAAGATAATTACAAATTATAAAAGATCTTCAGTATAATCTTCCATAGTTATCTCCAAGCCTTCCAATAATATCTTCAATCAATACAGCTGTCATCCTTGCCATGCGAAGTCTTCATCTTATAAGCAGCACTAACTTCATGAGCAACATTAATATCATTCAGCAGTATTAACTTTGACCTGGCAGTACTAACTCCAGCAGTACTAACTACTAGCAGCACAAACACTTCAAGTAGTACTAACTATTGAAGTAGCAGTACTAACTTGTCAAGCAGTATTAAATCTACTAGCAGTAGTAAGAATATTATACTGGCAGTAGTAACCAGTTGTGCTGGCAGCATTAACCATACTTATGCAATTCTGTAATTCCCAACAATCTCCCCCTAACTTGACTTTTAGGAAGAGAAGTCAAGTTCTTCAATTTTAGTCTTCAAGATGCTTTCAACACTACAGCTTAGTTGCCTAAATTCGGATCCAGACCCATACTTTGATTGATTGTTCTTCTAACCACAATTCTGGCCATTTCTGATTCCTTTGAACACACTAACTTTGTTGTGATCATATATTTTGTCCACCAGGTAGTATTCATGATAACATTTATCTATTGTAATCATGTATACACCACAGTTTTCAAATAATATCCAGTGATCAATTTGCTTGAACCCATACTCATGATGTAGATCTTTAATCCTGTACATCACCTTCTCTGGTTCAAACATCATACAAAGATATTCCATAGCTACTTTGAGTAGGCTGTCTTCAGTACCTTTCAAAACATGTTCATAAAGCTTCATGCCCACTTTGTGCATTTCTTCTAGATCTGCTCTTGAACAACTTCTGATTACTTTTCCCCAAGTGGCATATACTTCAAATATATCACCAACTCTTTTCATCCTGAAGTAATCCTTTCTGCTTTCCCTTAAGATATCCCAGAAGATGATCTCTGGAGCCTTCATAGAAATTGGAAAAGCCTGAACTGGTTCTATTATAGTCATGTAAAGACCCACATGCTCATCAGATTGCTTATTGGACTGCTCTGGGTTCTGCACAGATTCTGCTGAAGGTGTGACTGAAGGTTCTGCCTCTTTTTCAGCTTCTTCAACCCTTGGCTTCTTGGACTGTTTCTTGGAAGCTATGGTCTTCACCCTCTTTGCAGATTTAGCTTCTATACCAACATTCTTTGGTTCTTCCTTCTTTTCTTTTGTAGGTGTAACTTCCTCAGGGAATGGTTGTTGAATGTTGAGATCATACCTCTCTTTCATTCTTCTTTTAGCCTCTTCCCTTTGTGAGGAGTCCCCTTGAAGCTTAGCCATTTCTTTCTTATACAGCTCCTCAACCTTGTTGTATGCCATGTTGGTGAACATCCCTCCTTTGACACCAATTGAACCTTTCAGGAAATTTATCATTTTTCTCCTTTCCTGATTGGCCAAAAAGGTCTTAGAAGGTTGTCTTTTCTGCATTCTTTTAACTGACATTCTTTTGACTGGTAATTTCTTGGCCTCTGCTGCAGTTTGCATGCTCTTTTGATATTCTTCATTTAGCTTTTTAGCCATGTCCAGAGCAAGCTCTAGATCCTTTGCAGATTGGAGTTGTTCCTCCCTTTCCATTTCTGCCTGAAGTTTCTTTGCCACTTCTTCATCCAACTCAGTCTGATTCTTCTTCTTTAAGAGTTGTTCAGGTTCAACCATCTTTGCTTTTCTCTTTGCATCCTTCAAACATGCCTCACTTGTTTCTTTTCTTTTCTTTGAAAGGCCTCCTTCATTGATGACCACTCCCTTGGCCTTTTGAGTAGCCTTAGGAGTGTCATTCTTGGCTTTTACCAACGTTTCTGCAATTTCCAATTCCTCCATGGATAGCTCTGTTACTGCTGCTTCAATTGTCTCAGCAACATTAACTGTTTTAGCAGCATTAACAGTTTCTGCTTCTTTCTCCCCCTCAAAATCAAATCCCCTCTCAGCGGTACTTTCCTTTTCTGTGTCACCCTCTTGATTCTCCCCCTTGTTGGAAGCATCTTTATCACTTTTCCTCCTCTTTTAACACAAATTGCTTTCGTCTCTTTTTCTGTACCAATCTTTTCACCATGTTCTTCAGTTTGGTAATTTGTACTTGTTGAGACAGAATTACCAGTTTCATTTCTTCTATGTCTTTTCCTTGCTTGATTACATCCATATTGATGTTGCCCATTGTTTCCTTCAATTCATTATAGTCATATCTGTCCTCACCTTCTCCAGGAGTGTTACCCCCTTTTGAAGGATCATGGGATCTTTTAGTAGTGGAAGTCTTCTGCCTAGCAGAAGCACCCTCCACCCCCTTGGTTTCTTGGCACCTGGGACCTTTGAATGATTGCTCATTCAAAGTTGCCATGGGGGAGGTCTTATTGATGTTACCACTGTCCTCCTCTGTGCTAGCAGGAGTAGTGGCAACCTGCTCACCCATATGCTCAAACATCTCCTCAGCGAGCACCTCCTTGGGGTTGGGAGACACCCCTGTGGTTTCCCTATAGATATTCTCTAATGGAGAATTCTCCATTAGAGGGCTTAAAGGCTTTGAGGGTGAAGGTACAAGAAGGGAAGGAGCCTTCTTTACCTTTTTCCTTATGTATGTGTTGGTGATTGGAGCAGTTGGTTTTTGAAGAAGGGACTGGGGAATTGATATGATGATTGAAGGTTGGGATTGGCTTTCAGTGGGATGGTCTAATGAGGGCCTTGACCCTGAAGCCATACCTTCTTCATTATGGGACACCACCATCATTGTAGAGAACAATGGGGTGTCAACTCCTTCCGAGTCCAATGGACATCTCTTCATATTTGTCACACACCCTTGTCTTGACAGATGCGAATCACCTCTTCAGAAACTGACAAGGGTTTGTCACACACCCTTGTCTTGATTAATTGCACACCATTTTCTGTAACTGCAGTAGCATTCGCCCAAAATTGTCTCTGGTGCTCTATGTAGATTGTAAGAGACACTGTAAGAGCATAAGCGATATGGCTGTTCTTGAGAAAATCTACTATCTGGTGAAATCCATCAGCCTGCTTCGGCTTTTGTAGCATCTTGATTTCGTTGTACTCATCAATGAACGCCATGGATGCCATTGAGCTTGCGAGTTCTTGCCTGAAACTTACTAGGAGCTTGAGAGAAAAAGTGTTAGAGAGCAAATGAATAGTAATCAAAGAGTCGTTATGAACTATTAGGCGGGCAAAAAGGGCATTTATACGATTCGGGACATAAGCAGTATTAACCACTAGCAGTATTAACTAACTAGCAGTATTAACCACTAGCAGTATTAACCAACTAGCAGTATTAACTGAGAGCAGTATTAACCACTAGCAGTATTTAACTAACTAGCAGTATTAACTGAGAGCAGTATTAACCACTAGCAGTATTAACTGAGAGCAGTATTAACTTTGCACTAACAGTATTAAAACTGCACTGGCAGCATTAACTATACTTACACTCTTGAAGCTTGGGTTGGTCTTGAACAAGGCAATATACTTCCTGAGAAAGATGATTAGAAACAACAAAAACAACCAAATACCAGGTATACAATCACTTTTTAAACATGAGCTTATTCAGAGTTGATCATTCCCACACTTGTGACCAAGAAAGTGAATCTACCCACATCAAAAGCTTTAGTGAATAGATCAGCAAACTGGTTGTCAATATGAACTTTAGCAACTTGAATAAGCTTCTTTTCATTACAATCTCTAATAAAGTGATACCTGATCTCAATGTGCTTTGTTTTGGAGTGCTTGACTGGATTGTTAACAATGCTTATAGCACTGCTATTGTCAATGAAGATTGGAGTGTGAAGAAAGGTTACCCCATAGTCCAGCATTTGATTCTGGATCCATAGAACCTGAGAGCAGCAACTTGCAGCAGCAATGTACTCGGCTTCTGTTGTAGATAAGGACACTGTGGTTTGCTTCTTACACTGCCAAGATACTAGTCTTGGACCCAAAAGTTGACATCCCCCTGAAGTAGACTTTCTGTCATATTAGCACCTCCCAAGTCACTATTTGAATATGCAATCAAGTCAAAGTTGGATTCATACGGATACCAAAGACCTAATCTAGGTTGCCCTCTTAAGTATCTGAAAATCCTCTTAACAGCTTGAAGATGTGATTGTTTTGGCTTGACTTGAAATCTGGCACAAACACACACTGGAAACATAATATCTGGTCTTGAGGCTGTGAGATACATGAGAGATCCAATCATTGATCTATAAATATGGACATCAACATCCTCCCCCTCAAGATCAGTAGTGATCTGTTTGTGAGTCTCCATTGGTGTGCTTGCTGGATTTGAGTTTGTTAAACCATACTTATCCAGGATGTCTTTCACATATTTTGATTGGCTTATGAAGATTCCATCTTTCTGCTGTTTCACTTGAAGCCTAAGGAAGAAAGTAAGTTCACCCATTGAACTCATTTTAAAGCTCTTGTGCATCAACTCTTCAAAGTCTCTACACATCTGATCTTTTGTGGATCCAAAGATGATGTCATCCACATAGATCTGAACAAGTAGGATGTCCTTCTTTCTTCTTTTGATGAAAAGGGTTTTGTCAATTATACATCTTTCAAACCCATTTTCCAAGAGATAGGTAGACAGAGTATCATACCATGCTCTTGGGGCTTGATGCAGACCATAGAGAGCTTTCTTCAGTTTGTATACTCTGTCAGGATATGATGGATTTTCAAATCCAGGGGGCTGACAGACATATACTTCTTCATCAATTGTTCCATAAAGAAAGAAACTCTTTACATCCATCTGGTATACCTTGAACTGCATAAATGAAGCATAGGCTAGAAATAGCCTAATTGCCTCTACCCTTGCAACTAGAGCAAAAATTTCATCATAGTCTATGCCTTCTTCCTGAGTGTACCCTTGTGCCACAAGCCTTGCTTTGTTTCTGATGACTATTCCTCTCTCATCCTTTTTATTCCTGAAGATCCACTTAGTGCCAATAGCTCTATGACCTTTTGGAAGGTCCACCAAGTCCCAAACATCTTCCAACTTAAACTGTAGTAACTCTTCTTGCATGGCTTCTATCCAACTGGAATCATTCATTGCATCATAAACCTTTTTAGGTTCAATCTGAGATAGAAAGCAAGAGAGTACTTTATGTTGCTGATCCTGCAACTCTTGAAGTCTGCTTTGTTTCCTTGTTATCATAGGAGAAGAGATGTCTCCTATGACTAGCTCTGGAGGATGGTTCTTTTGAGTTCTAGTTTGATGACCAGGTTCTTCATTGATTCCCACATCTAGATTGGAATCATTTAAGTCAGCTTAGGTGATCTCATCAGATGCTTCTGGCTCTTCATGCACTTGATTTTCCTCATCTCTTCTTTCTTCTTCACTCTGAATTGGTTCAGCCATAGTCTCCTTTTCACATAAATCAACAGGTTCTATTGTAGGTAATGGAAAGATCACAGACTGAGGAATAATGTCTTGTACTTGTACATTCCCTGATCCTCCACTTCCTGAACCTGTATGCTCATCACTACTGAAACCCAAAGAGTTAGTGAGTGAATCAATGTCAAACAACCACTGAGGACCTGAACCAATAGGATTTGGTGTGTTCTTATTGCATTTGACATTGTCACTTTCCTCAATTATTCTAGAAGAAGAATTAAAAACTCTGTAGGCCTTACTCTGAGATGAGTAACCAACAAGAAAACCATCATCTGCCTTGCTATCAAACTTTCCTAAGTGAGTTTTGGTATTGAGAATGGTACAGGGACATCCAAAAAGTTTGAAAAATCCAATAAATGGTTTTCTTTTATTTAAAAGCTCATATGGTGTCTTGTTTTTAGGCTTGACCACTAGAACTCTGTTTTGGACATAGCAAGCAGTATTAACTGCTTCAACCCAGAAAGTAATTGGTAGTTTTGAATCAGCTAACAGAGATCTAGCAGCTTCAATCAGTGTCATATTCCTTCTCTCAGCAACACCATTTTGTTGTGGAGTCCTAGGAGCACTGTATTGTCTCTCAATTCCTTTTTCCTCACAAAAGGTGTTTAGGTAATGATTTTTAAATTCAGTACCATTGTCTGACCTAATGACTTTTACCTTTTGATTTGTTTGGTTTTCAATTCTTAGAATAAAGGATTTGATCAGTCCACTTGTCTCATCCTTAGTCCTTAGAAAATATACCCAAGTAAATCTAGAGTAATCATCAACAAGAACTAAGCAGTATGATTTCTTGCCTACACTCATAACATTTGTAGGACCAAACAGATCCATATGCAACAACTGAAGAGAATTAGAGATAGTGTTCAACTCTTTGGACTTATGAGAAGTTTTGTGTTGTTTGCCTTTGAGACATGCAACACAATGATCATCACATGAAAAGACTTTTGAAGGTAAACCTCTTACAAGGTTGTTTTTAACAAGTTTATTCATTGTTTTAAAATTCATGTGACACATCCTTCTGTGCCAAAGTGTTGATTCATCCAAAGATGCTTTAGAAACAAGACAGTTTAGGGATGAATCAGTTGAAACACTTTCCATATCTAAGCAATAAACATTATCCTTTCTGGGAGTTCTTAGTAGTATCATCTTTTCATCAACTACCTTGAATCCAGGAGCAAGGATAATGCATTCAGAATCAGTGAACAGGTTGTACCTTAATTGCTCCACATAGAATACATCTTCAAAGGTCATTTTACCTTTGGTTACATCTCCCTTACCACTGATCTTACCTCCATCTGGAGTATTACCAAAAGCAACATGTCCACCATCAATTTTCTTGAAATTCTTGAGGCAAGACATGTTCCCTATCATGTGCCTAGAGCAACCACTATCAACATGCCAGATGCTCTTCCCCTTGATCTGCTAGTTGTACTGCACATAAAATAAAACAATTAGTATTGATTGGGAACCCAAGCCAAAGTGGTCTTGGGTCTCCCTTTCTCATCAAAGTATTTACATTCCTTTTTGATGAGGTTTTTAAACTCTGAGCACTCTTTACTGGAGTACTTTGTCAAGATGATTGACTTAGCAGCACAAACACTAGAAGCAGTACTAACCTTAGAAGTACTAACAGAGTTAGCAGCACTAACAGGTTTAGCAGTACTAACCTTATTAGAAGTACTAACATAGTTAGCAGTATTAACATTAGAAGAAGTACTAACAATGTTAGTTTTAGCAGTACTAATACTCTTAGCAGCACTAACATTGGTAGCAATAGTATTGCTTCTAGCAGCACTATCATTGTTAGCAGTACTATTTGTGGTAGCAGTACTAACAGTTTTAGTGCTTTTAGGAATCCACATCTTGAAGCTTTCTTTCACATTCTTTTTTTTCATGTGGCTTTTAGATTTAACAGGTTTCTTAGCCACATGGTTCCTTTCATTCTTCCTATAACCAAAGGGTTTTTGCATAGATCTTTGAACATTCATCCTTTGGTTCATAGAATTAAAATAACAGTATTTAGCAATATGATTGAGCTTTCCACAAATAAAACAAGGTTTTGGTCTATTGATTTTACTCAGATCAACCCCTTGTTTTTGTGCCCACTGATTATTCCAGTTTCTTTGATTACCCCTCCTTTTATCATGTTTTAGGGGCTCAGATTTAGTACAAGCACATTGTTTGCAAGGAACAGGATTCACAACTGTGGTCTGCTTGTAATGGACCTTACTAAACTTTCCCTCAGTCTTCTCTATGTCCTTAGATTTTACCCAAATCTTTCCACAACCCTCATTGGTAACAATGTGATTCTCTAGAGGAATCTCACCACTTACATTGTTCTCCTTACTCTTACCAGCTTCTTTCTCAGTTTTTTCCTCAACAACTACTTCATCTAAGGGATCTATCTCAGTGGCTCCCTCAGACAAGTTCTTCCTATCTTTGGTTTCTAGCAAGTCTGATGTAGGAGGGATGTAACTGTTGTTGTATGGTGGTGGTGTGGAATTGTACCCAATTCCTCTTCTCAGCCTGTCATGAATCTGAGTTTGTAGTAAAGAGTCCATTGCTTTAGAAGCATTGGAAAACTTTTCTACATCAAACTTAACTTTGGCTAGCTCCCCTCTCAACTTTTCACTCTCCTCTTTAGACTTTGTCAGTTGGAGTTCTAGATCCTTTTTCTCCCACTTCCAGTAATTTGTGTCATATGAGTGTTGAAGTTCATTGGCTTGGAAACCTTTAATTTGTTCCTCAAACCTCTCTACAATCCTCACATAGTCTTTTATGTCTTTTGCTAACCTCTTAAGGTCATCACTCATATTCTGGTTGTGATCCCTATACCTTTTAACAGTGTCTATGCAAGTTTTAGAACAGAGATTAGAACATACCTCAGTTGGGAGATCAGATACCTCTGCCATGAGAGCTTGATTTTGAATAGCCTCTTCTGCTTGATCACTCCAGTCAAACCCCATTCCTTGTTGAGAAACAAGGGCTTGAGCAGAGTTTCTGTTCTGGTTGAAGCTACCAGTCTGAGTTTGTTGGTGGTTATTGTGAGACACTCCACTTCTGCATTCCCTGGCAAAGTGTCCCTTCATATGAAATTTATAGCATTCTACCTTTGACTTGTCAAAACCTGCTCCATCTTCTCTTCTTTGGGAGAAGTTGTTCCTCCCAGTCCTCTTGATGAACTTCTTCACCCTCATAGAAAGCATGGCCATCTGCCATTTAATATCCATCTCTTCAAGATCATCAGGATGAAGTTGTTCCAAATCATCATTGATTAAAGAAGAGTTTCCATGGTTGGACAGAAAGGCTTCAAAAACAGACTCAGTGCCTTTTTCTTGATTTGCTCCATTAGCAGCATTAACTGATTCAGGGTTAGCAGTAGAATCAATTGATGCTGATAGGAGTGCAGCATTATGAACATATCCAGAAGGCTTCTTCTTTGCCTCCACCTCAGATTCAAACACTCTAAGGTCATTGTACAGATCATTAAGTTCTTTTTCTTCCAATTGTTCATTCTGTCTGAATGAAACAGTATACATGGTCCATTCATCTCCAAGGGACCTTAAGAACTTTCTGCTTACATCATCTTGATCAATCTGTACTCCCATAGTAGCTAGTTCACCAATCAGCTTGTTAAATCTGTCAAAAGTTTGAGTCATGGACTCATTCTTAGTTGACATAAAGTTTTCATACAATTGCTTTAGTATTGCCTTCTGATTTCTCTTGGTACTTTTGGTACTAGAGAATCTCTTCTCTAGAGCATTCCAAAGCATCTGTGCATCAGTCCAATTGCAGAATTGGTGTTGATATTCATTGGGAATAGCCAGGAGCAGTGTACTCAAGGCTTTCATCTATGTCTGCCTTCCTTATCTTCTTTTCTGCATCAGTCTTTGGTGGAGTTCTTTTTCCATCTGCACCAATTTTTCCTTCATCAGATGGGTCATTCTCAATGATGTCCCACATAGAGTAATCTGTGAGAAGAATGTATTGCTTGATCCTTATCTTCCACATGTCAAACTCATTCGATCTGAGCATTGGAACCTTTGAGACAAGAGTACTGTTTGATTCAACTGTGTTTTCCATGATGAATAAAGGTTTCTGAGAATACTAGCTCTGATACCACTTGTCAGAATCTAATTCTTAACAAGAATAATGAACTCAAAAACAATATTAAAGAAGTTTGCGGAATAACACTTTAATATTCAGAATATCAATGAAACGGTGAATATGACTCTCAACTTGTAAACTTTATTGAATGATTCAAAGCTACAAGATTTCACACACAACCTCAATATTGATGAACAGTCTCACCAATACGAATTCTACTTCTCTAGAATTAGGATTATAAACCTTGAGGTTGATTCTCTCTCAGAAAGCAAAACTCAGAATATTGTCTAACTTGATATTCTAAACTATTCACAATAGTTCTATACATATACTAGAGATAAAAGATAATTACAAATTATAAAAGATCTTCAGTATAATCTTCCATAGTTATCTCCAAGCCTTCCAATAATATCTTCAATCAATACAACTGTCATCCTTGCCATTCGAAGTCTTCATCTTATAAGCAGCACTAACTTCATGAGCAACATTAATATCATTCAGCAGTACTAACTTTGACCTGGCAGTACTAACTACTAGCAGCACAAATACTTCAAGCAGTACTAACTATTGAAGTAGCAGTACTAACTTGTCAAGTAGTATTAAATCTACCAGCAGTAGTAAGAATATTATACTGGCAGCAGTAACCAGTTGTGTTGGCAGCATTAACCATACTTATGCAATTCTGTAATTCCCAACATGTGATTATGTATACTTCTATTTATAGATATTTTAGTGATGTAAATATTATCACATGTGATAATTGTATATATTTTAGTTAATCATATGTGATTATGTATACTTTTATTTATAAATCTTTTTGTGATGTAAATATTATCACATGTAATAATTATATATATTTTAGTTAATCATATGTGATTATGTATACTTCTATTTATAGATCTTTTTGTGATGTAAATATTATCACATGTGAAAATTGTATATATTTTAGTTAATCATATGTGATTATGTATATTCATATTTATAGATCTTTTTGTGATGTAAATATTATCACATGTGATTATGCGTTATTTATATTCAAACATATATTATCATATGTGATATTTACAAAAATCCACCTAGTGAGATCATATGTGATACATAATAATATATCACATGTTAAACGAAATTTATCACATGTGATTCAAAACGTAAATCTAAAAAATAGAGAGAAAAATGGTGAAATAAATAATGAATTAGTTATGGATATCATATGTGATATTTGATGAAAATTATGATTTTATCTACAAAATAATAATATAAATTTGATAAAAAAAATTATGAATTTATTAAAATTAAAAAATAAATAAATTTAAAAGATATTATGAGATATTTAAGGATTCATCCAATTCAAATTTTAATTATCCTAAATTTAAAAAAAAATATTTATGCTATTTTTTAATTAATAAATTATGTGGCTCATATATATTCCTTCTCGCCTTCTCGCAAATTTACTAACTTCTCGTTTGAACCTACCCCTATATATATATATATATATATATATATATATATATATATATATATACACACACACACACACACGCATAAATGTCATTTGTGGGTTTGTCCAAAAATCTCGGGTTTTATGAGTTTTGGTTGCATAAGTATCTTGGTTTTATTGTTGCATGTAATAGTCATAAGGTAAACTTATTGTTTGAGAAATATATGTGGATTTGTCTTTAGCATGAAATGAACAACATCAAAAGTGAGAAATCTTATATGGTAAATATCATGTTCTTGGGTTTTGAACGTGAAATGTTGACGGGTGTCGAACCCGACAATTAATAAAGCCCTATTACCTCGTATTACAACCTAAATTGCAATATCGAATCCACAGGGATTGGTCGTGAACGGTGTCAAACTTCTACGCTTTATTTTAAAAGGGGGGGGGGTGGATTGAAATACGAAACTAAACATGAAATTAAAGCGAAAAAAAAACAAATAATTATAAACTAGAAATGAGTGTAAATTGTTGATCGGACCGTGTATCATAGACTTGTTTATGATAAAAAAAATTCTCATTTTTATTCCAGAATGGGTGAGTATCGATACGCACCGACACTCTGTTTGTCCGTAAAATTAAACTAACATGAGACGACCAATAAATTAGTTTCTAATGAGCTAATTAAGCCTAGTTACGAACATAGACTCAACTGCTAATTGAATTAGGCTTTGACAAACGCCATTCCTCGCCAATGAACGGACGCCGACCACTTAGACTAGATTAAGCAAACTCACAACACTAAAATTAATCAGACGCCCAATCAATTGAAATATTATTTGCTACTAAAATAGAACTTAGAACAATTACGGATTCACAACTCTATCTAGCAATTCACAATTAGGCTAAACTATTCAAGGAGACTGACTTAAATAAATAACCTAACAAGGATAATCGATTACATCAAAGTTTGCATAAATAGAAATCAAATGATATGAAGAAGTTCAACAAGTCTCAACACAATCCAAATCAAATATTTACAAACTCATTGCTAAAATGTAAAGACTAACTATGAAATCAAAGATTAAACCTAAAATTACCTAATGGATTGAACCAACAAAAGCTTCCCTCCAATTGTCTCCTCTCTTCTCCTTTCAATTTCTTCTCACCTCCCCTTAAACGACGGTTTCCAACCGATATATAAACTCCCCCCACAAGAACCGTTCGAGAAAAAGCCCAAAAACCCACGATTTCGGCCGCTCGCGACTTGGGGCGCGACTTTGCACGCTGAGAAACTCGCCCGCATCCCTGGATTGATCGAACACAGCGCCGCTCGCGGCTTTGGGTGCGACTTTGCCTGCTGTGGAGGTCGCCCGATGTTGGGATTCTTGGAAACGACTTGGACGCTTTACGACTTCCATTCCTTCTTTTCCAGATCTGGATTTTGGCCTGCTATACGACCTCCTGCTCTCTTTTTCTTTTCTCATGGGCCTGCAATGTGGGCTTGACTTTCTCCTTTCTATCTCCAGCCCACTCCAACACCTTAAAAAAAACAACCAAAAGAATTAAATAAGCCTAGATGGAAAAAGTTAGCGGTTGTTTTCTTTTAGCAATAATTTGACTTAATATGGCCAATCCATACCCAATTTCAAAAGTATGCCCACATTACATAATTGCATTGATTTAATAGACATTTGATAAATATGCCCAACATTATAAAACCTGGAAATACATGTTATGCTTGAACTTAATTCCATCCTTTTGGCACATATCAACAACCAATCGATAACAAATATTAAGGGTCTATTAGCAATTAAATCATCATTATATGCAAAGGATTTGACATAAAAATAGGTTCAAATATGCGTTTATCAAATGTGCATGAGTGTGAACATCTAAACTCATTTTTATCATATGTAGAGAGTTTGACTTCTATTTTCTTGTGTACGAGGATTTAGATTGTATGATTTATGTGTTCAACATTGTTGGACCCTTTGGGTCGCTAGCGATTAGGCCATAGAGGATGTAAGTCCTTGAGGTGTAACTCGTGTAGATAAGATAGGCAATAATGTCCCGTAAGTCCTTGAGGTGTAACTCGACGGAGTAAGCAATAAAGGCAAATGATGGTTTGAGGTTGTGATGTCTTGATGGCATGGGAACTAGAACCGGGACATGAGTTGTAATCCAATAACATCACGAGTGACCCCACTCACGTGTAGTATTCACCTTGATGAAAACGTGTCTCCCCCGTATTTCAAGAGGCTTCTCTTGTGTGTTCATGCTCAGGTTTGGAACGTCGTTGCAAAGTTGGGCAATTGGTATTTATGGTACAAAAGGGGAACCGGTAACATTAATTTTATGCTATGATTATTTTATATGTGAAATGTTTTGACTTATGAGATCTCACTAGGCTTTAACCTAACACTTGTTGTGGTGCTTTGTTGGTTCACAGGTCCCACTAGCGGTGGAATCTAGGATACCATGACTTGTCGGCCGTGCACATAGGATTCTTGAAGTGTCGGGCTTTTGGGGGACTTTTGAGAAGAGTGAAATTTTTGGAGATAAAGCAACACCCAATGTTAATCTAGTTGAAACTATTTCTAGATTAAGTAGGTTGTTGTAGTCCTTATCTTTATCCCATCGGAATTTTGTACAAACTACCCCCCAATTTGTACAAACTATTTCAATTCTATTTCCCCCATTTTTCGGAATTTACCCATTCTTTGATGCTAAATTTTAGGGTGTTACAAGTTGGTATCTGAGCTCTAGTTTAAGTGAACTAGGTATGTAAATTCTATGCCTAGACTTAAGCTGAGACGATTAAGTTACGAATTGTGAGAATTGGGTAGACCTTTTAAGAAGGAACAGTCTTAGAGTTGACGAAAACTACACCGTTGAGAATTGTAAAAGTGGTACGCGAATTCTTATGTAGAGTATGTTCATAATTTCAATTAGATAATGTTATTATGAATATATGGTTACGTGAGCATGCTTGAATTATTATGATTATGATGATCGATGAATTGTAATAGTACGTTTCCGTGTGTGTATTTTCATTTAGCCTATCTCTTACTCCTTTCTCGATTGTGTGACAGACTGAGATGGTAAACACTCAGAGTCATCTTTAATCATCTCCGAAGGGCGAGGACGTAACCGAATCCATGGTCGATTATCCAAATAAAACTATAACGGTTGCGCCTCCTCAACTTCCGCCCTTATTTGGTGGGAGGGTGGAGCATATACCGAGAACAAATATTTCCACCACCGACCCCATTCTAACGGAGGTAACTCCTCACACACAAATGTTGGACATGATGAGATCCATGAACGAAACCATGGCAAAGCAACAGGAATTGTTTATGGAGTTATTGGAAGATAGAGACGGCAACCACCGCCGACACAAGACGATAGAAGAGAATGTGGTTGTAGCGAGGTCTGGGGTACCGGAGACGAGAATCGTACAGATGGATTAGTGACCATGGAAACAAGGAAATCGGGAAGAGTTTGTTCGTACAAGTCTTTCCTTTGTTGCAAACCGTCGGAGTTTGACGGATCAGATGACCCCGTGGCGTGCATAAATAGGCTCAGAGAGATTGAGCAAGCTTTCAGAGCTTGAGACTACGAAGAGAGCCAGAAGGTAAAATTTGGTTCACAAATGCTCAGAGGTTCGGGCTTGACATGGTGGAACGTTTTCACCGCGACTCTAGAAGATTATGTGTTGGCCAAAATGACTTGGACGATGTTCAAGAAAAAGATTCTGGAAGAGTATCGCAATGAGCAAGAGATGGATTTGAGAGAAAGAGTTCTGTACGATAAAGAAGGGGAATCTGTCGGTGAGGGAATACACTCGACTTTTCATGGAGAAACTGAATCTAGTGGGCATGTGGCCCCAACTGAAAAAGAAAAGGTGAAGGCATATTTGAAGGGTTTGCAGGCGGATATAATGTCAATGGTCCGCAACTCCAAGGTTACCAACCTTCGAGAGACGATAGAGGAGGCCAAGATCATGGAAAGGGTATATACGAAAGACAAGGAGGAAAATACCAAGTTTGTGGAGAAGAGAAGGTGGGAGAGCCCGCTAAGTTCGTTCAAAAACTGAGGTTTCAACCGGGAGGTAAAAATTTTCACAATCGCCGCGAGGCGAAGTGGTGCCCCAAGTGCAAAAGCAAGCACTTTGGCTTTTGCAACCCCAACCCCAACCCAATCTCATGTTTCAAATGTGGTAAGTCGGGTCATACTAGCCCAAATTGTCCCATTAGAGGGAAGATTTGCTACGAGTGCAAGGAGATGGGGCACGTAAGGAGGGAATGCCCCAAGCTGAAAGGGGTTGCAAGAGGATCTAATTCGGAAACTCAACCTAAGAAGGAGGCCATCCCTAGGGCTCAATGGAGGGATTTTCAAATGACGAGAGAAGAAGCGAAGGAAACCGCCGATGTGGTGTCGGGTACGTTCTTAATCAACTCCATACCCGCCGATATGGGGTCAAGATCTTTTTGCAAATCTTTGAACGTGCCTACTGTTAATGCCAAAAATCGTCCAAGGATGACTTAAGGTCGGTGTGGAGCTTTAACAACTAAAGTAATCGATCGATCGATAAATCGTACGACAAGGATAAAAAGTAAATAAGAGACAGAGATTTTGGGGACGCGAAAAACCCCGTCGAGGGTAAAAACCGCGGATGATAACAGAGATCGTCAAGTTCATTATGGACGTCAAGCAGGGATGTCGTCCTTTAGAAGGAGAGATCGAAAGTACAATTGACAATATTACAAGTAAAAATAAACAAATCGTAAGATTGTATGATCAGTCGTGAAGTGTGGCACTTCGTCGAGAGTTCTTGATTGAGAGAAGAGAACTTTAAGCTTGCTTGAATGCTATGAATTCGATGTGTTTCAGATATGCTTCTGATGATCTCGAATGTGTCTTTGAGCTGGTATATATAGCTGTGGTCTTCATAAATGTGCATTTAATATCCAACGGTATCTTCGTTCAATGGTTTTGATGACGATCGTCTGTTATGACCGTTGGTCATAAAGATGCTTTAAACCTGAAATAAAGATTCATTAAGAAAATGGTTGTGGATAATAAATGACACATAATCGTTAGTAACGTTATGGAGGTCGTAAGGTATCTGATGGTCGGGAGATTTCCTGGTCATGGTCGTAAGAAACTTACGACTGTCATCATGGGTGTGTGTGATCTTCGGGACCTTATCTTAATATAAGAATGGTCTTAAGATTGGAGACTTTTGGTTTTCTTGCATCGGTCGTGACTTGTGAAATTTTACCCAAACGCCTACTAGTACCCTTCATGATGCGTTAGTCATAGAAGTAGCAAATGGGGAACAAGTAGTCCTAAAGGACATCTTAGAGAATTTTCGCCTAGAAATCAATGGTGAATCATTTGAAGTGGACTTACTTACCATGACCATCGAAAGTTTCGACGTGGTGATTGGGATAGGATAGTTGGCGAAAAATCAAGCGGAAATCCTATGTTCCAAGAAACTCATACGAATACCCGTTCGGGACGGAGACTTTGTTTATGTCTACGGAGAAAAACGAAAGGGCGAAATGGCCAGCATCTCTTCCATTAGGGCAAGGAAGTATCTAGTAAAGAAATACCCATCATACCTAGCTTTCTTAGTAGATGCTAAGTCGGAGAAGAAGAAGGTAGAAGACGTGAGAATCATCAACGAGTTTCCAGACGTGTTTCCTGACGACTTACCAAGTTTGCCACCCGACAGACAAATGGAGTTTCATATCGACTTAATCCTGGGGCGGCATCGATAGCTCATGCACCGTACCGCCTTGCACCAACTAAAATGCAAGAGATGATGACACAACTACATGAATTGCTAGATAAAGGGTTCATGATACCGAGCTTTTCGCCGCGGGGAGCTCCGGTGCTCTTTGTGAAGATGAAAGATGGGTCGATGCGTATGTGTATCGATTACCGAGAGTTGAACAAGGTGACCGTGAAGAATAAATACCTACTACCCCGAATAGACGATCTCTTTGATCAACTACAAAGGTCCGGGTGCTTTTCCAAAATTGATCTTCGATCTGGTTATCATCAGGTGAAGGTCAGAGAGGAGGATGTTTTGAAGACGACATTTAGGACTCGGTATGGGCATGATGAGTTCCTAGTCAAGCCCTTTGGGTTGACGAACGTGTCGACAGTTTTCATGGACTTGATGAACCGAGTTTGTCGACCATTCTTGGACAAGTCGGTCATAGTGTTTATCGACGAATTTTTGTATACTCCAAGAATGAGGCGGATCATGAGCAACGTCTGAGAGAAGTATTGGAAGTGCTAAAGAAGGAAAAGATGTACTCTAAATTCTCCAAGTGTGAGTTTTGGTTGCGGGAAGTCCAGTTCTTAGGCCATGTGGTGACCCGAAAAGGAGTGAAGGTGGATCCATCGAAGATTGAGGCAATGATGAATTGGGAGCCTCCGAAGAGTCCAATAGAGATTCGAAGCTTCTTGGGCCTTGTCGGGTACTTTCGAAGATTCATCTAAGACTTCTTCAAGATCGCTTCGTCATTGACCGCGTTGACTCGGAAGAATGTGAAATATTCGTGGACTGAAACTCAAGAGAAAGCGTTCCGGACTTTGCAACGGAAACTCTATGAAGCTCCAATCTTATCTCTACCCGAGAGAACAGAAGACTTCGTCGTTTATAGTGATGAATCCAAGATGGGTCTGGGTTGCGTCCTAATGCAGAGAGGTAAGGTGATCGCGTATGTGTCAAGGCAATTGAAGGAGAATTAGAAGAATTACCGAACTCACGACCTCGAACTGGCGGCGGTAGTGTTTGCTTTGAAGTTATAGCGACACTACTTTTATGGAACAAAATGCACATTCTACACCGATCACAAGAGCTTGAAGTATTTTTTTTTTTATCACAAGGTGTTGAATATGCGGCAACGAAGGTGGTTAGAATTGCTTAAGGATTATGACTCGAACTTCTATACCACCCGGGCAAGGCGAATGTAGTGGCGGACTTGTTAAGCCGGAAAGAGTATAGTGGATCGGTGTGAACATCGTTGGCAAGGATTGAAATTATTTATAACCTTATGGATATGATAAAGACCACTCAAGCCGAAGCGTTACTTGAGGTGAACCTCAAGGATGGATCCATGTCAAAGCAACACCTTATCTTGACGGAAGATGGTAGAGGGTTGAAACTCTTCCAAGGACGAATTTGGGTGCCCAAGTTGGGTGGGTGCCAGAAGCTACTATTAAAGGAAGCACATAAATCAAGATATTCCATTCACCCCGGAAGCACCAAGATGTATAGAAATTTAAAGTTGAATTATTGGTGGCCGGTTATGAACTCGATGTGGCGAGCATTGTGGAGAAATGCCTTACTTGCTCGCTAGTGAAGGCCGAGCACCGACAACCGTATGGGAGCTTGCAATCTTTGAAAATACCAGAGTGGTAGTGGGATCACATCACGATGGATTTCGTGACAAAACTACCAAAGACGTTGAAGGGTCACGACACCATTTGGGTGGTAGTGGATAGGTTGACCAAAAGCGCGCACTTCTTGGCCATGAAAGAAACTTTACCATTGGACAAGCTAGCAAGATTATACATTAATGAGGTGGTCTCGAGGCATGGAGTACCACTATCCATCATTTTCGATCGAGATAGTCGTTTCACTTTTCATTTCTGGAATGCCTTTCAAAGGGAATTGGGGACAAGAGTAAAGTTGAGTACGATGTATGTTAGAACATATTTTATGTTCACTTTAGAAGTTTTATAAAGTAATCTACTTAAATGTATTGGGCCTTGTATATGGGTTTGGGCTTTATTGTATACAAGGGCTTGGGGGTATATATAGGAATCATGTAGTCTTGTTTTAGGTTAACTTTTCATTTTGTAACCTTCCATCTTATTCAATGTAGACATACGGCTGCCATTGTTCTCTTAGTGTAGTTTTACTTTCCAGTATAATAAACTACTGATTTCTATCCTTTGATTCCTTGTTTATCATTAAATCAATACCAATCATGATCTCAATGGACCTAACAAGTGGCATCAGAGCTTAACAGAGAAATATTTTTCTGCACGATCGAGATCTGATTGGTTTTTGATAGAACAGTCTGTTGAAAATTTCGATTTCTGGATTTGTTGATTGATTGATCGTTATTTGTTGATTAATTGATTTAGACGTTGTTGTCTATCACTAATGAATCAATTACTTGCATCAATTTCATTCCAGAAAGTCGAATCTGTCGATTTTTGAGTTCTTATGTTCGAAAATATTTATCACTGTGGTTGGATCGATCTGGACTTTAGAGTCAGATTTGAACAAAATGATCAACTACAAATGTGCTCAATAATTGTTTTCGAATCTTCGTTCAAAGTATCAACTCAAAATTCGATGTTTTGAAGTTTTTGTTTGAAGAAAATGTAAAAATCGTTCTAGATCTACAAGAATTCGCAGGATTTCTTTGAAGAACTCGCAGATGTTGGAAGGATTCACAGAAAGAAGAATCGTTTGAAAGAATTCGCAGAAAGAACATTTGGACACAACAAATTTTTACAAGTATGGATTTCGCAAGTAGTTACCTGCGAAAGTTAAAGAATTCGCAGACTACTGTGCAATACGTTGTGTGGGAATTCTTAGGGATTCGCAGGCCACTAGGTACAAAGTGTCAAGATTTCGAAGGTTATGTTTATGTGAAAAGTGGCTTCCAAATTTGAAAAATGTTCTAAGTAAAAGTTTCACATGTATGTGAGTTGCGAAAGCTAAAGGATTCGCAGGTATGTGTTCTGCGAAAGGCGAGAATTCGCAGATATAAGGCTTGTGAAAGCTAAGGATTCACAGAATGAGCCTTTGCGAATTTTGAAGTTTAGGTGATGCCATCTTGCGAATTGTGCTTCATTGTCTATAGGGATCTACGAATTTTAATGTTTTGCGAAAGTTGGTGAATTTTTTGAGAATTCTGACTGTTCTGAACCCAGTTTGATACAAGTTTGCCCTATTCCTGAGCTTTATACGCGGAATGCATATGTGACATCACTCCTATCATATGTTGGTCACATATTCTTAGCACCTGATCTATTCTTACTCGAGTGCTCATGCCTGTCAAGATTTTCAGATTCTGGATTTGATGATTTGGTCTCTGCTTGGATTGAATTAGCTGCCTTAGAATCTGCAATCATCAGTCTGGAAAGCTTCTTTTGTGGTTAGACCGTTGAGAGCACTTTATCATTCTTCTGAACTGATCACTCAGTAGTGTGAGTGACTGCAATCATTGTTCTGATGCTTGAGTTGTAATTTAGAATCCTGAGTGCTTATAATCATCCAGCTGATTCATGAAGAAAGGAGTTCTGGATTTGATTATTCAGTATTCTGGATAGCAGCCAGAAAATAAGTATCTTCTATCAGTTGTTGAACATTTGCTTGCCTTCTAACCCTTGCCTTGTAGTGTTGCTATCGGATGCTACCGCCCGTAAGCTGATCAGATGAAGTTCTTAAGCTGAATTCTAATTTCAACTCATGATTCAAAGACAGATCAGATGTTATACACTGAATATGCACTTGGTTGTCATTCCATAATCCGCACATATCATTCTTGTGGGCGTTAAGGAATGTGTTGTATTTACTAGAGATAAAAGTTGTCTTTATGTGCACTCAGTTGTCTACAGCAGATCTGGTATTTTAGTTGAAACTCCAAGGATAAGAGATACATTCTAGGGGGAGCTGAGGATGCTTTAAATTTTATGCAATGCTAAGTTTTCTAAAGAAATCAAGGGGGAGAGGAGCTGAAGCTAGAGCTGAACAGAGAATGATTACTTTACAAAACTTAGGGGGAGAATGTTAGAACATATTTTATGTTCACTTTGGAAGTTTTATAAAGTATTCTACTTAAATGTATTAGGCCTTTTATATGGGTTTGGGCTTTATTGTATACAAGGGCTTGGGGGTATATATAGGAATCATGTAGTCTTGTTTTAGGTTAACTTTTCATTTTGTAACCTTCCATCTTATTCAATGTAGACATATGGTTGCTGTTAGAACATAAAATATGTTCACTTAAGAAGTTTTATAAAGTAATCTACTTAATTGTATTGGGCCTTGTATATGGGTTTGGTGTATTAGGCCTTGTATATGGGTTTGGGCTTAATTGTATACAAGGGAGTATGGGGGTATAAATAGGAATCATGTAATAGGTTTTAGGTTAACTTTCAATTTTCAATGTAGCCGTATGAATTGCTTTGCTCTCTAGTAGTGTAGTTTACTTGCTTTCAATAAAACTATTGATTTCTATCCCTATGATTCATTGTTATCTTCATTTATAAATCCAATCATGATCTCAATGGACCTATCAAGTGGTATCAGAGCTAAACGAAGATATTTTTCTTTGACGATCGAGATCTGATTTGGTATTGAATAGAACATTACTGTTGATATTTCGATTTCTGGATTTGTGTTGATTTGAATGTTATTTTTTGTTAAATTGATTCAGAAGTTATTGTAGATCATTAATGAATCAATTACTAGTATCAATTTCATTCCAGAAAATCGAATTTGTCGATTTTTGAGTTTTTATGTTCGAAAATATTCATTCACTGTGGTTGGATCAAATTGGAGCTTAGAGTCGAAACTAGTCTTGGTGATCAACTACAAATGTGCTCAATAGTTATTTTCGAACCTGCTGTCAAAAGAACAACTCAAGATTCAAAGTTTTGAAGTTTGTGTTGAAGAAAGTCAGAAAATCGTTCCAGATCTACAAGAATTCGCAAGATTCAAGGAAGAACTCGCAGATGGAAAGAATTCGCAGGTGTTAGAATTTGCAGAAAGAACATTTGGACACAAATTTTTTTTTACAAGTATGGAATTCGCAAGTAGTTATATGCGAAAGTTGAAGGATTCGCAGACTACTATGCAATACGTTGTGTGCGAATTCTAAGGGATTCGCAAGCCACTTGATACAAAATGTCAAGTTTTCGTAGATGTTGTCTTTGCGAAAAGTGGCTTCCATATTTGAAAAATGTTCTAAGTAGAGGATTCGTAGGTGAGAGAGTTGCGAGAAGTGCAGGATTCACAGGTATGTGTATTGTGAATTCTGAGGATTCGTGAATATTAAGTCTGCGAAATGCGAAGGATTCGCAGAATGAGCTCTTGCGAAAGCTAAGGATTTGCATAATAGAGGTTTACGAATTTTGGGGTTTAGGCTATGCCATCTTGCGAATTGTGCTTCATGGTGAATAGTGATCTACGAATTTTGATGTTTTTGAGAATTCTGACTGTTCTGCACCCAGTTTGATACAAGTTTGCCCTGTTCCTGAGCTTTATATGCGGAATGCATATGTGACATCACTCCTATCATATGTTGGTCACATATTCTTAGCAACTGATCTATTCTTACTCGAGTGCTCATGCCTGTCAAGATTTTCAGATTCTGGATTTGATGATTTGGTCTCTGCTTGGATTGAATTTGCTGCCTGAGAATCTGCAATCATCAGTCTGTAAAGCTTCTTTTGTGGTTAGACCGTTGAGAGCACTTTATCATTCTTCTGACTTGATCACTCAGTAGTTTGAGCGACTGCAATCATTGTTCTTCTATTTGAGTTGTAATTCAGAATCCTGAGCGCCTATAATCATCCAGCTGATTCGTGAAGAAAGAAGTTCTAGGTTTGATTATTCAGTATTCTGGAGAGAAGTCAGTATGAGTATCTTCTATCAGTTGTTGAACATTGCTTGCCTTCTAACCCTTGCCTTGTAGTTTTGCTACCGGATGCTACCACCCGTAAGCTGATCAGATGAAGTTTTTAAGCTGAATTCTAATTTCAACTCATGGTTCAAAGACAAATCAGATGTTATACACTGAAGATGCACTTGGTTGTCATTCCATAATCCACACATATCATTCTTGTGGTCATTAAGAAATGTGTTGGATTTACTAGAGATAAAAGTTGTCTTTATGTGCACTCAGTCGTCTACATCAGATCTGATATTTCAGTTGAAACTCCAAGGATAAGAGCTACATTCTAGGGGGAGCTTAAGGATGCTTTGATGTTTATGCAACGCTAAGTTTTCTAAAGAAATCAAGGGGGAGAGGAGTTGAAGCTGGAGCTGATCAGAGAATGATTACTTTACAAAACTTAGGGGGAGAATGTTAGAACATAAAATATGTTCACTTTAGAAGTTTTATAAAGTAATCTACTTAATTATATTGGGCCTTGTATATGGGTTTGGTGTATTGGGCCTTGTATATGGGTTTGGGCTTAATTGTATACAAGGGAGTATGGGGGTATAAATAGGAATCATGTAATAGGTTTTAGGTTAACTTTCAATTTTCAATGTCGACGTATGAATTGCTTTGCTCTCTAGTAGTGTAGTTTACTTGCTTTCAATAAAACTACTGATTTATATCCCTATGATTCCTTGTTATCTTCATTTATAAATCCAATCATGATCTCAATGAACCTATCAGCTGCCATTGTTCTCTTAGTGTAGTTTTACTTTCCAGTATAATAAACTACTGATTTCTATCCTTTGATTCCTTGTTTATCATTAAATCAATACCAATCATGATCTCAATGGACCTAACAACGTATCACCCTCAAACGAATTGTAATACCCGTAATTTTCAGTAATTAAAGTCACCTGGACGTTTTTGCAACTTGTAGATGGTGGGATTTATGTTGTGAAAACATTACTTTAAGTCCCTAAAGAGTTTCAGGAGTGTTGGCATAGAAAAAGTCGAGTTTCGGGGCCTGATACGAGTCCGTCTACAATGCCCGATGACTATGACAGTGTCATAGTCACACTGGCAAAGTCGTAGGAAAGATTCAGCCCACCGTACACTTTGAGCGACTATGCCATGGAAAAGTCGCATGCAAATGTAGCCTAGTGGTACTAGACAACATAAAAGTCGGATTTCAGCCATTCAACTTCATTTCTTCATATCTCTCTCATTTCTACTCCGTTTTTGGTGATTCAAGTTTCTATGGTTTCATTTTTGAGAGGTTTTCAAGGGTAGAATGTTATTTTTGGAAATATATAAGAGTATTTGGTGGTGTATTGGAAGCAAAGATCAAGAGCTCATTGTCATCACCTCCATCTTCAAGATTTTTGGGGGTTTCTAGGTTTTCACCAAAACCTAAGTGGTAAGTTTATCCCCTCCATTTCCAAGCTTCTTTATGAGTTATAAATGCTTCATTGATGATTTCCTAGTGTTCCATTTCTCCAATTTTGGTTTGGATGATTTTGGAGAATTTGGGTTAAAATTAGGGTTTTGGCCAAAAATGGGAGTTTTGATATAAGGTGTTTTGGGGAATGATTCTAAGTGCTTGGAAACGTGTATTTATGATTGGAAACTTGTGGATCTAGGTTTTTGGAAGTTTTATCTTGAGAATTCAAATTTCTTCAAAGGAGCTCAAGTTGGGGAAAAATCTAGATTTAGCCTAAATCTAGCAAGGTGAGTTCAAACTGCTTTGTGAAAACTATGTACATGCCAAAATATGTATTTTGAATTAAAAATATGTTTTACTTGGTAATTGTCAATGTGTCGAGTATTTTGATAAGTTTTTATATTGGGTAAACATAGGTTAATTTGATCTCATAAAATGCTCATATTTGGGATTTGGATATTTTGATAAGTAAATAGGATGATTTATGTAATTTTGGCGATTTTGTACAAATTAATTCTGTAAGATCCAAGCGCTCAATCATTATATCCAGATTCATTTCTAAACTATTAGCAGGAGTAGAAACTGCGGCAGTTAAGAAATTGCAGCCTTCCAAATAGGAACTGGCCAATCCATGGGTATACCATGAAGTTACAAAGGGAGAGGGGTGCCTTCGGGAACGCGGACACAGGTGGTGCATGGCTGTCGGTGTGGAGCGATATACGAGAAATAGATGCTCAGCCTGAAATGTCCGATAACGGCGCTGAAGTAGTGAGGGTCAACCCTTTTCTCATTGATTATGCGTTTTTGGTGTATTTAACTTCATAAACCCTTTGGAAAATGAATGCCTCCGTGTTATGAGACATTTTGGAAACGTAAGGGCATGAGCCCATTTGGATGATCTTTCGTCCCAATTCGTGATGAATTTTGGGCTAATCCCATCTTTGAGATATGTGTGTGTGTGTAAACGCTGTTTAAATACGTTTTATTAGTTGGGGACTGTTATTTGTTGTACAAATGGATTTTGAGCATTTTAGCTCGGTTTTGACTGAAAAGAGTCTTGAGGACATTTGTCCGGTTTTTGGTGGCTCAATGTAGAGCCCCATTTATGATTTGCATCAGAATGCATCTTGTTGTATATTAATGACAATTACATGCTCGAGTGTGTTGGTCATTCCTGTGTTGTCATGTAGTTTTAGACTGTGTTGCATTGGATCCATAGGCACGTAAGTCAGTCTTTATTTGATGGCCAATTGGGTAGTGTGGGGTTGGACTCCGGGATCCATGTTTTATGACCTAAACCTTTCAAGTGTGCACTAGTAGGTCTAAGTCCGGTTGTTCCATCGTGTTGAAGGGCGTTTGAGGCCTCCGCCGCTTGAAGATAATGCCTTAGAGGTAGTCCTTAAATATGTCAAGCCTTTGGGTGGTATTCATGGTAATATTCACTGAGGTCAGTTGTCTCTTTGGGTGTAGCTTAAAAGGAGTCATGGGGACACTTGAGCTTTCATGTCATGAAGTGTCATACGATTAACGTTGTATAAGTGACATACGTTCGTGTTCCTCCACTCTCAATGGATACGGGTCTCCCCCATTGTCGGCCAACAGTATTTTGAATATTTAATTGTCCATGCTTTAACTTTTGGATTTTATTCCATTTTATGGTCACGTAAGTATTGAATTTTAGTCCCATGTTTTCGGTGGCATATTATATTTATATGGATTATTTTCCATGATTTATGAGTTGAGTATTATGCCCCACCCGTGTTTTGGGTGTTTCGGGATATAAAAATTTATTTGCGTTCTTATAAATCGGGAGTCCGATTTCTGTTTACATTTTGAGTGAGTTTTGGGGTGCATCACTTTATAAATAATGTCTTGTATAGGGGCGTTCATCCTTAAAAATGCATGTTATTGGAAAACGAGTCATTCTCATATTTAAAGAAAATCATTTTGAAAGATTATGTTTTAAGTTGCATTCTTTTCGTTTTAACGAAATATTTATTCATGTTGAAAAGTCTTGAACTCACTAGGCGTTAGCCTAACATTTTTATTTGTTGGCATGTGCATCAGGTCCCGGTTGGGGTATGGTACTAGCGACACTGTGAAGAGATGAGTACTAGATTAATGCACGAGGGTGAATAGCTTGGTGAAGTCTTCCGCAATTATCTTGGGAATAGCAATTTGTATTTGGGTTTAGTAACACCCAACCTTTAATTAGTCTTTATGTAAGACTCTATTCATTTTGTTGATGGTTAATTCTAGAATCGTATTTCAAATATGGACTTGTCATAAGAGATTTTTATCCACCTTTGAGGTATTATTGAAAATTTTAATTTAATTGCACTTTCCAAGTTTGAGGGTGTTACAGGATGGACAAAGCGAGCGGACTATTCAAACGCTAGATGATATGTTGAGATCGTGCGTCATCAACTTCGGGGGAAATTGGGATTTGTACCTTCCATTGGTAGAATTCGCCTACAACAATAGTTATCACTCTAGCCTAGGCATGACGCCGTTTGAGGCCTTGTATGTTTGGAAGTGTAGGACGTCGACTTGTTGGCTCGAAGCAGGCGAGAAGCAATTCGCCAGACCGGAAATGGTGCAAGAAACAATGGACAAAGTAAAAAGCATCCGGGAACGTTTAAAGGCGGCCCAAGATCGCCAAAAGAGCTGAGCGGACAAGAAAAGAAGACCAATGCAATTTAATGTGGGTGAGCGGGTGATGTTGAAAGTGTCGCCTTGGAAGGGGATTATTAGGTTCGGAAAACGGGGAAAGCTTAGTCCTCGTTTTCTTGTCATTAAACGCGTAGGACTTCAAGCCTAAAAGCTAGAGTTACCGCCCAAGATGAGTGGAATTCACCCTACATTCCACGTGTGTTACATACGAAAGTGTTTAGTGGAGAAAGAAAGCATTATTCCATTATCCGATATTCGAGTGGACAACAACCGATGTGTGGAGGAACCGGAAACCATCTTGGAAAGGGAGACGAAGAAATTTTGCCATAAAGAGGTGGTTATGGTCAAAGTACAATGGAAACATCACCGAGGAGCAAACCTAACGTGGGAAGCGGAGGAAGACATGAAGAGGCGATATCCTCACCTTTTTGCGTGATGTTTGATTTCGAAGACGAAATCAATTTAAGGAAGGGAGGATTGTGACACCCCAAAATTCTAGCTAATTTCTTATTTCTATGATTAAGGTTCACTTTAATAATTTCACCTCTAATCTTAGTCGTGTGTCTGGAATCGGGCCATCGAGTTTTGGAGGGGGGGGAGGCACTCGACGATAGTGCCCGGTGACAGTCCCCTTGGGCATTGTCGTATGTCACATTCGCCACCAAAGCCCCACCCTCGGTACATTTCGGGTGAGAGTGCCCGGCGAGAATGCGAATGGCACTCTTGCGTGTTATAGTCGCGGACCGACTAGAAACTCTTGTTACTTTTTGTGCGAGAGTGCCCGACGAGAATGCCCATGGCACTCTCGCATGGCAAGGTCGTCGGTGGGCCAACGGGCTTTTATAGCAAAATCCGACTTTCTGAGCTTTATTTGATAATTTTGGGACTTTTGAAGAACTCGTTTTCCTCTCAACTCCAAGATAAGATTTCACCCATACTCCCTATCTTCCCTCATTTAATGAGATTCCAACCACACCCTTGTAACATTTATGGTCATTAATGGGATTCTAGGGTTCAAGAGAACTAGATATCATCTTTGGAAACTTCAAGCCATCATCTCTATCTTTAGGGTTTTGTCAAAATTAGGGTTTCTCCATACAAACCTTAAAGCTGAGTTTCTTGATCTACAAATCTTCTTTACAACACATGTATACTAGAATATATATACATAAATGTCATTTGTGGGTTTGACCAAAAAATTAGGATTTCATAAGTTTTGGTTGCATAAGTATCTTGGTTTTATTTTTTACATGTAATAGTCATAAGGTAAACTTATTGTTTGAGAAATATATGTGGATTTGTCTTTATCATGAAATGAACAACATCGAAAGTGAGAAATCTTATATGGCAAATATCATGTTCTTGGGTTTTGAAAGTGAAATGTGCATGAATGTGAACATCTAAACTCATTTTGATCATGTGTAGAGAGTTTGACTTCTATTTCCTTGTGCACGAGGATTTAGATTGTATGATTTAGTGTTCAACATTATTGGCCCCTTTGGGTCGCTAGCGAGTAGGCAATGGGGGACATAAGTCCTTGAGGTGCAACTCGTCTAGATAGGATAAGCAATAATGTCCCGTAAGTCCTTAAGGTGTAACTCGACGGAGTAGACAATAAAGGCAAATGACGGTTTGAGGTTGTGATGTCTTGATGGCATGGGAACTAGAACCGAGACATGAGGTGTAATCAAATAACATCACGGGTGACCCCACTCACGTGTTCTCGTCACCCCGATGAAAACCGGTCTCCCCCGTATTCTAAGATGCTTCTCTTGTGTGTTCATATTCAGTTTTGGAACGTCGTTGCAAAGTTAGGCAATTGGTATTTATGATACAAAAAGGTAACCGGTAACATTAACTTTATGTTATGATTATTTTACATGTGAACTATTTTGACTTATGAGATTTCACTAGGCTTTAGCCTAACACTTGTCGTGGTGATTTGTTGGTTCACATGCCCCACTAGCGGTGGAATCTCGGATGCCATGACTTGCGGGTCGCGCACATAGGAGTCTTGAAGTGCCGGGCTTTGGGGGGACTTTTGAGAAGAGTGAAATTTTAGGAGATAAAGCAACACCCAATGTTAATCTAGTTGAAACTGTTTCTAGATTAAGTAGGTTGTTGTAGTCCTTATCTTTATCCCCTTGGAATTTTGTAACACTCTCAAATTTGGAAAGAGCGACTAAACAAAAGCTTTCAACAATACCTTAAAGGATAATAAAATCTCTTACTATTAGTCCATAATTGAAATACATATTTAGGTTGAACCATCAACAAATAAATAAAGTCTTATATAAAGACTAACTAAAGTCGAGTGTTACTATATCCCAATAACAATCGTTATCTCCATTATAAGTGCAGAAGACTTCATCAAGTTAATCACCTCTTCGAGCACACAACTAGCACCCATCACTTCTCAGTGTCGCTAGAACTAATCCCGGAATGGAACCTGATGCACATGCCGACAAATAAAAAGGTTAGGCTAACGCCTAGTGAGTGCAAGAGCTTTATATCATGATTATAAAGGAAAACGTAAAATGGAAATATTGTAACTTATAATAATGATCCTTTAAAATGATTTACATTAACATAAAAGAACAACTCATTTACCAATAATATGCATTTTATAGTTGGACGCCTCAACGCCAAAACACTCTTTCATGAAATAAAGCAATCCAACACATACTCAAAACAAGAATAATGGTAATGCTCGAATAATGAAATTTGAGAAAACTTTATAAAACAAACGACCAAGATATGAGTAAACTCAAGTCTCCAAAATTAAATTATAAGATAGATAACCCAACTCAAAGCGTCACTGAAAACAAGGATAAAACCAAATACTTCAAAGCAACACCTCTCGGTGACGGGGGAATCCCGAATTCCAAGGCTAGTAGCGGAACACAAAAGTAGGCCACATTCCAAGTTACTGAGCTCACCATACTAGGACCCCTGACCACGAGCACGCCGACTCGTACTAAGATGTGGGGGTGGGCCCTCGAGGATCCTAATCATGCTCGTTCGCTAGGATTACATTTACGACCCAGTGCTAGTATTCGGTCCTACATAACCGTACCAAGTTGCCCTCTAGGGTCCAATGTCTCAACTAGCTACATACGGGAAGTGACTATCCCATAAAAACAGGCTCAGAAATTAACTCGCGGATGCAGGTCCGAGTCTTGGACTCCACGAGCCCTCACCGTATTATCCTCGAAATCCCAAGACTAATTATGGTGCCAACATCCTAATAATAGCCCATTTTCTTTTTAAATAATAAAGACCGACTTATATGCCCATGGATCCACGACATTACAGTCTAAACAGTACATGACTCCAATTGAATGACCAACGCACTCAAAACATGTAATTCTCAAATGATGCGCATTAACCGCCATCATACTCAGTATTTCACAACGGGCTATTAAACTAGATCGAAGTCCTAAAGACTCATTTATTTTCAAATATGCATTTCCAAGTTTAACTGCTGATAAGAATGAAAATCATAAAATGAGACTATACACATTCTTTCAAGTACCTCACATAAATGTGCAAGTAATACTTCATAAAACATTCCATTTCATGAATGATGCATAAAACCCGACAAACATTTAAAAGTGTATTTCTTTGACCAAAGATCTATTTATGCAATAAATCATCAAAACACATTCATTTGTGACACCTTTATCAAAATGCCCAAAAATCCCAAATGTGGGTGTTTTACAAAGTTTATAAAGTTAAATACTTCAAATAAATCAAAGATTACCAACTAACCCAACATTTGATAATTTCATGTAAAACACATAAACACTTTAAAATGGACATTTTGGCATGTACACCGTTTTCACAAATCAACTTGAACTCACCTTGCTAGATTTAGGCTAAATCTAGATTTTACCCCACATAGAGCTTCTTTGAAGGAACTTGCATCTCCCAAGCCAAAACTTCCAAAACCTAGATACATAAATTTTCAACCATAAATATACATATTCAACCACATTTAATCGTTCCCCAAACATTATACACGAAGATCTCAACTTAAACCAAAACCCTAGTTTTCCATACATGAAGAATAAAGATATTACCTTAGCCCAAACTTGAATCCATCAACCAAACACCTCTAGTTCACCAAAATGGTCACAAACCTCCAATCTACCAAAGGGAGAACAATGGTGGATGAAACCCTAGAAGACTTGAAGAAGAAGATGGAGGTGGTGAATCCTTCACCAAAGCTTATAATCTTACCACTTGATGATGTTTTACCTCCATAAAATCCAAGGATTTAAGCCAAAAATGATTTAGGGTTTGAAGGGGGGGAGAAGGAAACGAATTGGGAGAGAGTGGAGGAGGTTTGGATGAAAGGAAATGAGAAAAAGAGTCATCAAAAGGGTTTTAAACCCAACTTTTGGTTCGGGTGAGTTTGAAGTTAGTTCGGGATCAGGAAACTCACTTGAAAGTCTCTTGGAATGTATTTGGGTTTAATGCCAAAACAATGGCCAACGTGAGTTTGAAGTTAGTTTGAGGTCAAGAAACTCACTTGAAAGTCGCCTGGAAGGTATTTGGGTTTAGAATCAAAACGGTAGTCGACGTGAGTTTGAAGTTAGTTCGAGGTCAAGAAACTCACTTCAAACTCGCGTGAAAGGTATTTGGGTTTAAAATCAAAACAGTGGTCGACGTGAGTTTGAAGTTAGTTCGAGGTCAAGAAACTCACTTCAAACTCGCCTTAAAGGTATTTGGGTTTAAAATCAAAACAGTGGTCGAAGTGGGTTTGAAGTTAGTTTGGGATCATGCAACTCACTCGAAAGTCGCTTGGAAGGTATTTTAGCTTAAGATCAAAACAGCCCCCAAAGCTAGTTTAATGTGAGTTTGAGGTTTGCGCAACTCACTTGGAACTCGCCCTAAAGGCCCAAATCTTGATTTTGATTTTCTTTTTAACAATTCCACTAATCTAGATTGGAGACATGTTTATCTATAACATGACTGCATACCGGAATACAATAAATGTGATTATTAGGGATAAACTATACTTACAAAATTCTGGGGGTTACAAATTTGTACAAACTACCCCAATTTTCGTGGCTTATAGATGGCATAATATGAAATTTTATTTCGCCCATTTTCCGGAATTTACCCATTTGCTGATGCTAAATTTTAGGGTGTTACATATTCGGTCAAAACTCGACTCTAGTAGGCTCAACTTAACTCGAACTTGAGTCAATATACTAACGAGTCGAGTCGAGCTACCTGATAGTGTTGATCAAATCCATACAAATATTATTCTAAAACATTTATGGATTCCTTCGTAAAATCTTCCCAACGGTATTAAAGTTTAAATACTCGAAAAGTATAAATATGACTTTTGTCTCAACACATAAGTACAAGAGTTCAACGAATGTTGCTCTCAAGTGATTCCCATTTGTTAAAGCACTAAAATCCAATTATACATATTTTAGGGTTTACAAAGGCCAAAATTGTCCAAATACCTAATATATTAAATACTTACACCATACGGTAAATCCTTAAACAAAACAATTAGAAATTCCTTCCAACTTGATTTCCCCAAAGGTTTTTAACACAAATATACCCAATGATCAAATAATGACAAATCCCAAATACATTATCATAAATCCATGAAAATGTGTTCAGTACCCAAAATATGATCACTTTGACATTTTTATGGTTTTTCGAAACAACTAGAACTCACCGTACTATATTTGAACAAATATAGGGTTAGGTCAAGGAAACCCAAGAAGCTTGATGTTCCACTTCAATGCACCTCAATGGTAGATCAAACTCCTAGGTTTGAATTCCTTTTGATTCCAAAAAAATCCCTCAAAATTTTCCTAAGGATTCTGACGGAATCTGGAGGAATTGGAATGATCAATTTCATTGACCAAATTCCATGCAGGTATTTGGTTTACCTATGAAATGAAATTGAATTCCACACATTACACCATTCATGGATTTGGCATTCAATCACAATTGAGAAGGAATTCATTCCATTCAATCCTATTTTCTCAAAAAGACAAAATTATCCCCATCTTCCCTACTTGGTTTATCGAGACCCAAATGACCTCCATCTGAACAAACGTCGACTACCACCTCTGAACCACCATCGACCACCACCATTTATAACCACCGATTTGAATTCCCCCAATCACTAAGACCACCGTCGATCACCACTGACAACCATCGATCTGAACCACCGTCGACCATCAATCTGAACCACCGCTGACCATCGTCGTTCTAAACCACCATCGTTGATTACCACTGTTCTTAACCATCGTCGACCACCACCATCTACCACTACTGTTCTGAACCACCACCGACCACCACCGTTATAAAATGGGTGTTTTGGTAATTTATCATTTATTTAATCCAATTTTAAAGCTACATTCTACCAACTAAACAGGCAGATTCCAAATCATTTAACAGATTTCATTCCAATTCATGCCAACTAAACGTGAGGTCAAATTCTATTTCAATTCCTTCAAAGTCAATTTCTTTTAACAGATGAAGAGCTCAAAAAGGCAGAAAATAGGATTTTAGAGCAGATGGGCAGTCAACGTGGCCCTTGGCGCGACATAGGTCACTCAACCAAGGGTTGCCCGACCTCTTGATCTATCATTCCCTGCGCCTTCACGAGAACACACTAACAGTAGCGTGGCATCTAGAGCCATGTGGCTTAGGCCAACTGATCATGTCTTTACCCATGCCTTCTTGACACCTTTCCCTGCGGCCAAGGGCGCTCCGTAGGCCACCTGTCCCATTAGTTTGCCCGATTTCCGCTTTTTCTCCATGCCACTCCAACTCTAGTGTCTTAAGTGAATTCTTGTACGACTTTGGATGCACGAGAAGTCCCACAGAGTTCTAAAACTTCTTAAATTGATCTGATTTATTACACACCTTGAACTTAAAACTTAATGAGATCGAATTCACATCCCAGGAGTCAATTATTTCCAAAACGATTGCAAGATTAACTCGGTAAGTCCCTAAATTAATAATTTTATTATTATAAACTAAAATTACGGGTGTTACTACGCCGTTACGATAAGACTTATAACGTTTCTGTGAGGCATGACTCACACCATTGTGTGCCCCACATGTGTTTTTTACATGGCGTTACAATTTTCGTGGTTTTTTTTAAAGTAGCTTTTGCATTCTCACACTTTAACTTTAGATTTACACTTACCTAATCACATCCCTCACAATTTCACGAATTCATACATGTTATAAACTCATGATTAAAACGAAGTTGCAAAATTACACTTTTAAGTTCTATTTTGAATATTTAATCAAAAACTATTCGATAATAATAATCTATATGATTTTTCTTCTTCAAATATGAATGTAAATTTTTAATATCATTATCTGATTGAATAATATATAGAAAACATATATGTTTATATATAGTTCTATATATGACATATGAATTTGTCGTCTTATGACACGCCATGAAAAAAGATGCGTCCTCGTCGTGGCATGTAAGGCTTGACTTCGCCTCAACGCCACGCCACACTTCACACCATTTAGAACATTGGTTTGAACTAAATAAAATTAACTTAAAAACTCCATAGATGTACCTCATTTTTTTAAAAATATAAATTATCAAAAATATAATCAATTTTGTTTTAAGCAAGTTACATAAAAATTATTTTTATTTAATTTGATACACATACTGATATTTTTTATAACACCCTTAAATCTAGAAAGATCAACTAATTTAAAACTTTCAAATTTACGACAGTTAAGGATAAAATCTATTCCTCAAAACAACACTACTGTCACCAAGAATAGAAATCTAGGTTAAACTTCAACAATTAATAGGTCGAGTCTAGTATAGTGGCTAATTAAAGTTGGGTGTTACTAAAACCCAATAGTAGTTGCTCTCCTCAAAGACTGAAACGGAAGATTTCATCAAGCTACTCACCCTTGCACATACTCCTGGCACTCAAGACTTCACCAAAACGCTAGAACCATTCCCCAACCGGAACCTGATGTACATGCCGACAAATAAAAATGCTAGGCTAATGTCTAGTGAGTTCAAGAGTTTATAACATGAAATAAATATATTTGTTAAAGGGGGAAAGAATGCAGTTTAAATCATAGACCTTCAAAAGATTTACTTTAAATAATAAACGACATCATTTTCCAACAACACACCTTTAAAACAAGGAACCCAACACGAACCTTCTTGCGTAAAACCATTTTAATCCCAAACTCACCCAAAACGTGAATAGTAAGCAAACTTCCAAATTTATAATAACGATACGAATAAAACTTTACTTCTCGAAACACCAAAATGTGGGCGGGCATAATACACAACCCATAAATCTTGAGTACACAAATCCACGTATGTCAAACGTCACCGAAAACATGGATAATAAAATGATACAATTTAAATACCCAGATAACACCTTCCGGTGACGGGGGAGACCCGATTCCATTGTACGTGGCGGAACACAAAGTTAAGCCACATAACCATGTTGTCGAACTACATCTCAGATCGTGACTGTATTGCCTGCTCCGCCGAGCTACACCTCCAGTCAAACTTTATTTAAAGTCCCCAAAACCGTATCCCCCATTGCCTGTTCTGCCGAGCTACACTTCAAGGATACACGCTCTTATTGCCTGTTCGGTCTCTAGCGGAGTTTCATCCTTAGGGTACTCATTAGACCCCTAGTGCCTACTCACTAGCATTTACGATAGGAGCCTCAGCTCCTTACTTGATAACTCCTGATGTCTAACCCTCGTGCACAAGAATTAGACATCCAATCCCAAGACCCAAGGTCCTGAAGTACAACCCATAAAGGTTCCTCTTCGCCAAACAACCGGGACAACATTAATGCCAACACGACATAATTTCCCAAAGTGAGAATCCCAAGAGTCCTCACTATCAAATACGACTGACTTACATGCATATGGATCCAATTCATCACAGTCTAAACTACATGACTCCAAACGAATGACACACACATTCAAAACATGTATTCTCCAAATAAAGTGCAATAAATGAAACCCTCACCCAAAGCTCCACTTTAAGTTATTAAATCCGGATAAATGTCCTCAAGACTCGACACCGACGACAACCGAGCTTTATGCCCAAAATCAAAAGATCATATGTTAAAGCCCGCAAAATGCAATAAAATGCAACGACCAACATTTATGCAAACACATGCTCCAACTACATGAATAAACTCCAACATACTTTAGTTTGAGATAAGTCATTTTCCCAAACAAGTTTATAATCTCATTTACTCTTTCCAAAACGTCTCATGACACACATTTAAATGGCAATTACTCAAGAGATTTACACTCGTACGATAAATCATTTAAATACCAATATCACCGGTTTACTCAATAAAATATTTGAGTTACATCTTTTCCAAAAAACAAAAGGTTTACAACTTCAAAAACGTTTGCAAGATTATGAATGACCAAACGCCCATGACTCACACATTGGTATTTTTAAAACATTTCACGATACAAAAATACGCGTGATACCAACAATCATAAAAATGCATTTTCACCAAATATTCCCTATTAAGGTAAATAAGTCATCGAAGTATTTTCATTTTGATGCATTTATCAAAATACCCAAAAATCCCAAAGATGAGTGTTCTATAAGTTTATAAAGTTAAACACTTCCAAATAACTAAAACTTATCAGGTGATCAGCAATTAACAATTTCATGTAAATCACAAAACATTTTAAAATGAACATTTTGGCATGTACATCGTTTTCACAAATCAGTTTGAACTCACCTTACTAGATTTAGGCTAAATCTAGATTTTACCCCGCTTTGAGCTTCCCTTGAAGAAACTTGAATCCTCAAGCCAAAACTTCCCAAAAACCTAGATTCACAAGTTTCCACCCATTAATAAACATATTCAACCATTTAGAATCGATCCCCAAACACTTTACATCTAAACCTCCATTTGGTCAAAACCCTAATTTTTGACCCAAATTTCTCCAAAATCTTCCAAACCGAAATTGGAGTAATAAAACACTAGGATATCACCAATGAAGCATTTATATCTTAAAATAAGGTTTTGAAATGGAGAGGATAAACTTACCACTTAGGTTTTGGTGAAAACCTAGAAAACCCTAAAATGAAGCTTGAGGTTGAAGATGAAGATGAAGATGGAGATGGAGAGTTCTTGGTCAAGGCTTTTAGTCTAGCATATGATGATGGTTTACCCCCACAATACCAAAGGATTTGAGCCAAAGATGCTCCAAAATCTCCAGAGATGAAGGTAGGTGTTCTTGAGAGAGTTTAGAGAGGGTTGGGAGTGAAAAGGAGAAGTGAGAAATAAAGAATGAGCCAAAAACCCGTATTTGACAGCCTGGTGCACCTCTGGTGCGACATTGCCATTGCCCATGGCAATGTCACTGGTCATTGTCTCCAGCTCCAGCCCCCACTCTGTTTCATGTTGCGACTTTGCCTGGTGCGACTATGACACTATCGTAGTCGTCGGACATTGTAGCTGAGCCCGTACCAAGCTCCGAAACCCGAATTTTTCAACACCGAGACCCTCGACACTCTTAGGGACTTCAAATAATGTTTTCCCAACGTAAATCCCACCGTTAACAAGATACAGAAAAGTCCGGATGACCTTGGGTGTTACATTTTTTTTCCAATTTTTAATCAAATTGTCAAAATGCAAGTATTTTCATATTATATATTTACAATATTATAAAACATTTACCTCATATTTTTTTAAATAAATTATAATTTACAACTTATTACTATATACATAGAAGTTTCTTAAATATACACTTTATGGCGTTGTTTACCAAACGCTTATCGGGTAAGCGCTTACCGTCAAAAGCACTATCCTTAGGGGGCGTTTGGTTCGTCGGATTCCGCCGGAATCTGATGGAATTGGAATTGTCAATTCCATTGACCAAATTCCATCATGATGTTTGGTTACTCATGGAATGGAATTGAATTCCATGAATTCCTTCAAATGTGGATTTAGTCATTCCTTCACAAAAGTGATGGAATTGAATTCCATTCCATCCAATATTTTGAAAATGACAAAAATACCCTCTTAAGAAAATTAAAACCCTCGTTGGAACTCATACCCATCGCTGGAACTCATATCGTCATCGTCAACTTCAATCCATCGTTGTGTCTGCTTCAATCGATCATCGTCAGCTTCAATCCATCGCTGGAACTCACATCGATCGTTGGAACTCTGGTTTTTTGGGTTATTCAATCGATAGGGAAGAAATACATCGCTTCAATCCATCGCTGGAACTCATGCACTGTTCCAGTTGGGTTTTTTTAGGTTATTCAGTCCATCGCTGGAACTCAGTCCATCGCTGAACTCAGTCCATCGCTGAACTCAGTCCATCGCTGGAACTCAGTCCATCGCTGGAAGAAATACATCGCTTCAATCGATAGCATGATGTTGCGATGGTTTTTTGGGTTTTTTTCGGTATTCTGCAACTCTGGTTTCTCTCAATCGATAGCATGATGATGCAATGGTTTTATGGGTTTTTTAGGTTTTCTGCATTCTAGGTCAAAAAAGGGGGAAGGCCGAAGGGGGTAAAGGAAAAAAAGGTTTTAGTTTTGTTTTTTTTTTAATTTTTTTGACAAGGAAAAAGAGGTTTTAATTTGTCTTTTTTGGTAATTAAATGTTAATTTATTATTATCTATACTTAAAAAAAAAACTAAAAAAAACAATGAAAGGGTATTTTTGTCATTTCTCAGAATTCCATTCCAATTCATTTGCAAACCAAACAAACAGATTCCAATTCATTTGACTGATTACATTCCATTCTGTCAACCAAACATTTGGTCAAACCTGATAACATTCCATTCCAATTCATTCCAGATTCCAATTCCTTTGACATATTCCATTCCTTCAAAAATCATTATGCGAACCAAACGCCCCCCTTATTTACTTATCATATAACATTTCCGAGTATTAAAATGGATTGTTGGTAAGCATCTTTTACCTGGTAAATGTTTATCGGGTAAGAGTTTTTTCTGTCACTTACAAAATAAGATTCTCGATCCTTACTATGTCTCTTACCGAGAAATATTATAGTTTATTGCCATGCTCATCCGGATTGTAAATGACATCCAATAAACACTTACTCAATAAAGTTGGGTAAACAAAGCATTAATATATTTAAGAAAAAGTGAAAGAGGATTTAAATTAGAGTGAATTGTGGATTTGGTTCTCGTGCTTTGTTACTTTCTTTGACTACGGTCCCTATAGTATGTTTATTGTGGATTTGGTCCCTGTGGTATTCAATTTATCTTGGTCATGTTCCCTCTGACTAACGCATCCGTTAACTCCATTAAATCAGGGACCATTTTAGTCATTTTGCCTAATTTGTGTCTTATTATGATAAGAAATATAAAAAATATATTTTTAACACACACACACACACACACACACACACACACATATATATATATATATATATAGATATATAGATATCAAAATAAATAAAATAGGATGTTATTGTATGACTTGATTCTTTAAATTTTTAAAAAAATTAATTATATTAAATATGATTTAATTTTATTATTTTATTGTAATGGTGGAAAAAAATATGATTTTATTGTTTTAATGTAATTAAAATTTTAATTTAAACAAACTAGATCATAAAATTATATCTTATTTTATTTAGAACGAATAAAATAAGATATGTTTTTATAATTTGATTTATTAAATTAAAACTTTAATTATGTTAAAGGCGATATAATTTTATTGTTCTTTTACTATCATCACAACAAACAAGCTTATTATTAAACCCAGATTAGTTGAAAAATAATAACACAACACAATAAGAACAAGAGATAAATAGATCAAAACAAAATACCAATGATCTCTTGATTAATTAGATAAATATGTGTGTGTGTTCTTGGTGTACAGATTGCCTCTTGAGTGTGTAAACTTGAATTATGCGGCCTCCTCAATTCTACCACATACACACCGAAACCTGTAAACTAAAACTATTTATACTTTGGTCAACATGACCTAATCAGTATTAACTATTAGCTAAAATACCCCCTAAGGTGTTAAACACTATTACAAACTAGACCCCTTTTACAATTTAATCTTGAATACAATTTACTGATCCAACAATCTCCCCCTTTGGATTCAAGATTAAAAAAAAATTCAATTATCTTCGGGTCTTCACTTCTCTTGAAAATTGTATATGATATGACGTTGACAGCTTCAAAGCTTGTAGTTTTACACAGTCTTCATCTTCCTCTTTCTTTTAAATAAAGTGTCCTTCTGACAATCATCTTCAGTCGATAAGTTCAGACACTTAGATATCTTTGAATTCTTCAGCATTATTCTTTTCAAAAATTCTTGTATCTCCTCCTTTGTGTATTCTCCCCCTTTTTGATGAGTGGTGAGAATCAGCATCATTAAAACATTTCAAAACAAACTAGGAATTTTCTCCCCCAGATCAACAATTAAGCGCAGTCTTCATGTATAGATCCCTGTGTGGAAATAAGAGCAGTCTCCCCAGATAGAGAGAGTGATTATTTCAATCTTTGTAGATTCAAATAAGAAAATGGTAACCCTGAATCAACAAATGACTCAGTTTGGAATGTCTGTCAGTAACACACAGCCACTGAGTAACACAAAGTTACTATATAAGGAGTTGCTTTTGATGTTGGCTCCCCAGGACTTCCATTCAATCATCGAATAACACATGATTATCTATGAATGTTCTGACAGAAAACAGATTTCTGTGTGCTCGTGCATGTGTATGAAAGAATTAAGCATCGATGATTGCTTTTCAATGTAGGCTCAAAGTATGTAAACTTGTTGAGACAGCAACAAATTATACAAGAACTCAATGTGCATGAGAAAAGGTCGAAGGTGGGGCAACTTTCCTTCTTGTTCAATATTAGTATCTTCCAAATGAAGAACCAATAGCGTATGTGTTGCGTCCCCAAAAAATGTGAAACATTCTCTTTTTGAGAAAAGAATGAGTAGCTGGTGGGGTTTTATGCAAGAGATGGCATGGGCTAGGTGCCTTTTTCAATGTCATTCACGAAGAAATGTGAAACAACAGTTTATGCGGCTGCCCGACTCAGAAAGAAGTTTGGTACAGAGTCTGATATTCTTTTACTCTGTTCTCTCACCCTCTTTCATTTAATCTTTTAAATCTCACTTCTAACCAATCTCTCTTTTCCATTTTACCTCTTCACACACCAACACTCAAATCTTTTGACCCCTCTCCCCTCAGTCACTCAGGTAATACTTCCTGGGTAGGAAACACTGGTTATCGTGAATCCATGGAAGTTCTGTTAAGCTTTCACACTGAATCCCATGTATTTTCCTAAAATAATGTGTTGTTCAACAGCCTTTTGTACATGTAAGCACAAAGGAATACAAATAAACATGAAGAATAAAAATTTGGAGAAGTCAAAAACATAAGGTGTTTGACAATACAATTCTCCCCCTCAAACTAAAGGTGGTTGGCAATTAAGCTCTTTGACAATTAAGCTCCCCCTCAACTTAATAATAATAATTTTTTTTAAAAACAAATAGACAGCAAAACATTGAAGTACGGGTTCTAATCAGATATGATTAGAAGCCATTGTCACTTGAACTATCCTGCACACAAAAGAAATTTTGGTAATCATTTTTGAAAATGATTCCTCTATCATTAGCAACAGTTGGAGAATAAATATATAAAACACAAGATTAAGATTAAGATTCAGAATACTCCCCCTCGAATCATGAGTAAGGTCTAAGAAGACATGTTCAACATTCCAAGTTTGCTGATTATAACCTGGAACCTCTTTTCATCCAATGGTTTGGTGAAAAGGTCAGCTAACTGGAAATCAGTTTGAACAAAGTGCATTTCGATATCACATTTTTCTACATGATCTTTGATGAAGTGATAGCGTACATCTATATGTTTGGTCTTTGAATGTTGAATCGGGTTAGCGGTTATGGCGATTGCGCTCTTGGAATTGCAATAAATAGGAACACGCTTGTAGTTGTACCCAAAGTCCCTTAACTGTGTCTTCATCCAAAGGACTTGTGAACAGCAGCTAGCAGCAGCTACATATTCTGCCTCAGCAGTGGATGTTGAAACACAGTTTTGTTTCTTTGAGGTCGAACTTACAAGTTTGTCACCTATAAATTGACATGATCCAGAGGTGCTTTTCCGGTCTAGCTTACATCCTGCATAGTCAGCATCTGTAAAGGCAGTTAGATCAAAACGAGAATCCTTTGGATACCAAAGGCCTAAATTAGGAGTGCATTTGAGATATCTAAGGATTCGCTTAACAGCATTAAAGTGCAACTCTTTAGGATTAGATTGATATCTCGCACAAAAACATGTGGCAAACATTATATCTGGGCGACTGGCAGTTAGATAAAGTAAAGAACCAATCATGCTATGATACACCTTTTGATTTGCAGGTTTACTAGAGAGATCTGCATCTAAGAGTGTACCAGTAGCCATTGGTGTTTTCATGACAGAACTATCTGACATATTGAACTTTCTTAACATGTCTTTTATGTATTTGGCTTGATTAATGAAAATGCCTTCGGGTAATTGCTTTACTTGTAAACCAAGAAAGAAATTTAATTCACCCATCATCGACATTTTAAACTTTGTTTCCATAATTTTAGAAAAGTTCTTGCAGAATTTCTGATTTGTCGATCCAAATATTATGTCGTCAACATAAATCTGAATGAGAATCAAGTCCTCACCTTGCCTTTTGAAAAATAAGGTGGTGTCAACCGTACCTTTCTTGAAACCAGAAGCTAGGAGAAATTTAGTTAGAGTTTCATACCAGGCTCTTGGTGCTTGTTTAAGACCATACAACGCTTTGTCTAGCACGTAGACATGATCAGGGTAATGAGGATCAATGAAACCTTCAGGTTGTGCCACGTAGACCTCCTCATGTAGAACGCCATTTAGGAAAGTTGACTTTACGTCCATTTGATAGACTGTAAAGTTTTTGTGCGCTGCATATGCTAAGAAGATTCTGATGGCTTCGATCCTTGCAACAGGGGCGAATGTTTCGTCATAATCAATGCCCTCCTGTTGACAGTACCCTTTTGCAACCAATCGAGCTTTGTTTCTCACAACTACTCCAGCCTCGTCTTTCTTGTTTCTGAATACCCACTTAAATCCAATGATAGTTTTATCTTTAGGTAGTGGGATCAAGCGCCAACCCTTGTTCCGTTCGAATTGCAGAAGCTCGTCTTGCATAGCAGAAATCCAGAAGGGATCACGTAGAGCTTCTAATGCTTTCTTCGGTTCTAGGGAACTAAGGAAGCTTGAAAACATGCAGAAATTAGCTGACGCTGACCGTGTCGTGACACCAGACTGTACGTTACCTATCACGTTATGCAGGGGATGATCCTTAGTCCAACGATGTGTGCTTGGTAAGGATTCAACTATTTGTTACGTATTTGATGCATTGTATTCATCATGCACGGTAGGTAGATCCACAGATGTGCTCGGGACATCTTGTATAGATGTTTCTGATACTGAAGCTTCTGGAATGGCAGCTGAAGTACTCGTGACTTCATTTCCAGAAGGAATATCTGCAGAGACAGATTCAGCATTAGTAGAGTCAGAAACTAACGATTTAGTTGTACCTGATGGAGATGCAGTTTCAGTGACTTCTTCGAACGGTCCAGACATGTCTACAGAAATAGTAGGGACCTCCGAGCTTGGTGTTGATGCTGATATACCTTTGTCAAATTCTGCACAAATATCATCCAAGGCATCAATAAACAACAAATCTAACTCAGAAGTGATAGAGTTAGTCATAGAAGAAGTAGATTCTTTAGACGTTGGTTCTATTTCGGATTGAATAGAAGCTTTGTTCTTGAGTCCGAGTTATGAACCGTTGTGTCCAGAAGTTCGAGTAGAGTTCTCATCAAAAGATACATTCATGCTTTCAACAATCGTCTTGGTTCGAATAATGTAGATTCGATAAGCTTTGGATGTCAGGGAGTATCCAACGAGATATCCTTCATCCGCTTTGTTATCAAATTTTGATAAACCTTGACGCTCTCGTAGAATGTAACACCTGCAACCAAAAACACGAAGGAATTTGATATTAGGTTTACGATTGTTGATCAACTCATATGTTGTTTTATCAAAACGTTTGACCACAATGGTACGATTCTGAGTGAAACAAGCTGTTGCGACTGCCTCAGCCCAAAGATACATGGGTAGATCGGAATATGCAAGCATAGTACGAGCAGCTTCAACAAGAGTGCGGTTCTTCCGTTCAACAATGCCATTCTGCTGTGGAGTGTAGGTCGCGGAGAAGTTGTGTGAGATTCCCACAGAGATAAGATAACTCTGCAAGGTGTCATTCTTGAACTCCGTGCCGTTGTCACTATGAAGAGTTTGGACTGGCAATTGAAGACGTACTTGAATACGCTTAATAAAAGCGATAATCATTTCTGGCACATCTGACTTGTTGCGAAGAAACTCGAGTTATGTATATCTTGAATAGTCATCTATCATTACTAAGATGTATTTCTTGCCGTTGATAGACGTTGTTCGCATTGGGCCACAAAGGTCCATATAAATAAGTTCCAGTGCAGATGAGGTTGAGGATTCAGATTTAGATTTGAATGAGCTTCGCTTCATTTTGCCCATCTCACATGCAGAACATAGTGAGTCTTTCTCAAACCTCATTTTTGGTAGACCTTTGACCAGACCTTGTCTCTGTAGCTTAGTTATTGATCTGAAATTCTGATGAGACAAGCGGCGGTGCCACGTCCACGATTGTGCTTTAGATGCTTTGGCTAATAGGCATACTGGACGTGTGGTGGACAGTGTCGGAAAATCTACATAATACAGATTTCCATGGCGTTCAACTCTGAAGATTTCGTAACCATCTGGGTCCTCTAGATATCAATGAGATGTTGTGAAGTGAAGTTGATATTTCATGTCACATAAGTGACTAGTGCTAAACAAATTATGATCAAGACCTTCAACATATAGCACCCTCTGTATCTTCACAACTCCATTATCAAGCATTCCATATCCTTTGACATGTCCTTCTACTTCTGAATTAGCAAACCTAACTGCTCCAGCAGGCTCCTCCACATAGTTATGTAGGAGGTGCTTGAATCCTGTCATGTGGCATGAACAGCCGGAATCTATCACCCACACTCGACAGGCCTGCAAAAGAAATAATTAGTTTTGCTTTGGTACCCATATCAAAATGGATCCTTCGCTGTTAGCTTCAAGCAATTCAGAAATATCAGCAGGTTTAACTTTCACTCTCTATTCATATCGGGGTTTTGGAACCCATTTCCAAACCATTTTAACATTTAATTCCTGAAAATGCTTTTTAGATCTTGGATTGGTAACCTTAGCACGAAACACTTTGGGTTGTGTGGAAGAATTAGAATTAAGATTCATTTTTGCTTTTCTTTTTCTCTTCTTGGACTTAGGAATGGAGTAGTATTTGAAAGAATTATCCTAGCAGTGTTTGCAATATAAATTCTTTCGAGCAAAAGTCATAAATTTATATTTATCGGAACAAATCTAACATTCATGTCCATCAAAAGAATTACTTTTTAAAACATCACTGTCTGTAGTACAACTGTTTGCAACAGAAGTTTCACTAAAATTCAAACTATCATTTTTATTCTTCTTACTCCTCCCAACTCCATTTCCTTTCCTATCTGAAATAGAAACAGGAATCTTGTTAGTTTCTTTCTTCGAAGGTGATTCTTTTCTTGAGATACTTGAAGTCTCACCCTTTTCAAAGATACTAGGTGGATATTCAGGACAGTCTGAGTAAATGACAGAAAGCTTTGCAAAATTATCAAATTATGTATTAGTTCTTACCTTCCAGCTTTGATCATTAAACATCTGTTTATCATTTGAAGCATTTTTAAACAAAGTTATTTTCAAATCATTGATTTCTGTGCAAAGCTCTTGATTATCTTTCAAAGATTTTTCAAGTTTAAATTTGAGATCGAAGTTTTCATCTTCAATCTCATCAAGAGACTGTTGCAACATATCAATTTGTTTCATCAAACCAGATGTATGATCACTCACAGAATTTGACTCTTTTGCAGTAGAAACAGGATCAGAGTCTGAAGCATTCATCATTTCAGAAAACATTTCTTCAGTCATGTTCTCAATAAACTCCATTTTGTCATTTTTGAAACAGGATTCATTCGTGATAGCAATTTCTTCTTCGACCTTTTCAACAAGTAAAGGTTTAGGAGTAATGGGATTTGAGACTGATGGTATATTTGATGGATCGGCATCTGATTCATACTCATCATATTTGCATTCAGTCTCAGGTGGAACTGTGTTGGTGCAGATTGATTATTTTGAAGGTGTGGTAAATAGTGATTCAGACTCAGTAAATTCGATCTTTCGAGTTTCATAGCTTTTGTTCAAATCACTATATTTAAAACCAACTGATTTAAAATAATTTTGAGTATCAGTGCCACAAGACTTGTTCTCTCCCATTTCTTCTTTACCTTTGGTCTCTGTAAAAGGTGTGGAATTACTTGCTTCAACAAAAGTTGCACGAATGTTAGGAATGGGTCTGATTGTGGAGCCAAGTTTATCAAAATTATACAAGTACTCCGGTGCCTTTTTCAAAACATCGTTAATTGGCAAACCCAAACCTGGTTTAAGTTTATAAAACCTTTCATCTTGGAGTTTATTGGTCAACAAATTTAATGTCTGCTCAGTCTGACCTCGTTTCATATTAATATCCTCCAATTGCTTAATCTTGGTGTAAGCATCATTTCTTTCTTGAAAACAGACTTCGAATTTGATTTTAAACTCACCCTTTTCAGCATTAAGATTTACAAGGTCCTTTTCTAAACCAGATATTTTTCTTTTTAAAGATTCTTTTTCAGCTTTTAAAACATCCTTTTCTTTTTCTTTTTCTTTTTCTTCCACAACAACTTTCAGTAAAGCGTTTTCATCACGAAAACTCAAGACTGATTGGTGTTCTGAGTTAAGTTTACCTTTCAACAATTTAAACTCATCTTTCATATTATGGATTTGGACCATCAGAGATTCAATAAGTTCAGAATTTTCATTTACCTCAGAGTTGTCATCTTCGGAATGTGCCTCAGAAGCTTCATCATCACCATCAAGTTTTGCCATGTAAGAGACTTGGGTGAAGTGCGCCTGCTCCTCTTCATCGGAACTTTGGAACAGTCAGTTTTCCTCTTCAGCCATAAACACCTTTCCCTCTTCCGCTTTCTTGGCAATGATTGACTTCCTTGCATAGTATTCTAAGTTCTTGACTTTCTTGAACTTACAATCTCTGGAGAAGTGTCCAAATTTGCCACATTTATAGCATCTGCCCGGTTCATCCTTTCTCTCTTCTTTCTTCTCCTCTCTCTTTTCTTCTCTTCTATCTTCCTTCATTTCATCTTTCCTCTCTTCTCGTCTTTCCTCTCTCCTTCCATACCTTGGCTTGTATCTCATTTCAGACTTCTCTTTCTTGTACCCTTCGTACTTTGGTTTTGAATAGTACTTCTTCTTGCCAAAGCTCTTCTTGAATTGACGAGTTATCATGGCCAAGTTCTCAGAGAACTTCTGTATATCATCATCAGAATCAATCTCCAGTTCTTCATCACTTGAAGCAGAATCAGACTCAGTAACCTCCGTAACAAAAGCTTTAGACACTTTCTTCTTTGACCTTGCAGCAGATACAGGACCAGAACTTGAACTTTTTCCTTTGCCAGCTATGAGAGCCACAGAGTCCTTCAGATTCTTGGACTCATTATTGATAGTTCTCACCTCTTCTTCATGCTGAGAAAGAGTAGAAAAGATATCAATGACGTTTTCTTGAGCCATGTTCTTTGACATCTGAAGGTTGATGGCAAAGTTCTTCCATTCAGGGTTCAAGTTCTTGATGAACTTATAGTTTATCTCGGAAGCAGATTTAGAGATATTGTTCCTCCTTAGGTCATTCAGAATGATGTTGTATCTGTTGTAGGTATCAAGTAGTGTCTCTCCTTCCCTTGCATGAAATCCCTCATAGGCAATTAATGCACAGATTCTGCTTGGCCTGAATTGAAGCTTCACTTCCCTTAAATTGTCTTGCTAGTTCATCCCAGACTTCCTTAGCTGAATTTCGACTATCTACCCGATTATAGATGTCATTTGGGATGGTCATCGTCAGGTAAATGAGAGCCTCTTCATCTATCTTGTACAAATCTTTCTCCTTTTCTGTAAAGTACTCATACGGTTTAGGAACAAATCTGTCAGGGATTTCTGGAGAGGTTTCAGTTGCAGCTTGACCAGGTACTCTGATCATTGGATTTACTGGACCAGAAGTGATTGATTCCATGTAATCTCTGCTTTTGTGATTTAGGAACTGAATCATTCTTTTCTTCCATTGCTGATACTCATTAGCCAAGAGAACAGGAGGTTTGGACTGAGAGCCCATTGAGAGAAGTTGGTTCGACATCTTTAGTTGTATGGTTAGAAAGCAAACTTATCTGTACCAAGAGAATCAACTAATAAGATCTTTTGAATCAAGAATTGGATAAAAAAACTACACTCAAAAATTTCAGAAAAATAAATTTCCAAAAATCTCAAGTGCAGAATTCGCAAACAGTATAAAACACAAAGAAATTCACAAAAGAGATAAAAGCTTCAGAATTCACAAGCAGAAAGGAGTAGAATTCGCAGACAAGTATTTTTCGCAAACAATATAACTGAGGAACCTAGAATTCGCAAATCAAGAACCTGCGAAACCTTAACAATTCGCAAAGTAGTAGTCAGTGAATCCTTCCCTTGGAATAATTTCAGAATGCAAGTCTTCACAAATAGAATTCGCAGTATATCTCAGGCTGGAATTTTCCCAAGTGGCAATGAAATTACTTTTAGAATCTTGCGAGTTTTAAACATAGAGTTCAAGAATATTGTAACTTTCGCAAACCACTGTTTTCGTAAGCAAGAATTCGCAGATCATAGATTTACGAATCCTAGACTTAGAAAGCTTTGAACTTTTCTTTTAACTTTTGCAAATTAGCTTTCTCAACCTGAATGAAGTTATAATTTGAAGAACCTACGAATTTTATACTTAAAAGAAATTTTGGAAGATAAGGTTCAAGGATTCGTAAGCACCACTTAAGAATCTTAGGGAATTCGTGAGCTAATGGTCTGCGAGTTCCTTAGCATTCGCAGACAAGGTATCTGCAAAACTCGCTAAGGACAGTAGTTGGCGCAAAATACACTTTGCGCTAAGTGAAGCTGGCGCGAACTTCATAATTGCGCTAAAGGCTGTGGCGAAAACTTTACTTTGCGCTAGCTGAAGCTTGCGAGTTCTTGAGGTTTGCGCTAGTCAAGCACCTGCGAAACTTAAGCTTTCGTAAATAGAGAAGTAGCGAATCCTAAGGTTTTCGCTACACACATACAAGCGAATCTTATACTTAGAAAAAAAATTAACACCCTGCGAGAGATGGGTTGATAGGTCGGGTTTACACCCTTCCCAACAACCGCAAGTGTACGGTGTCGAATCAAGTAATAAGTACGGAAGTACGAGTATTGAACCGTGGGAACTTGGTATTAATTACCACAAATCTATATCAATTATTAACTAGACTTAACATGAAAATGGTTGTTGGTGAATTGTTTTTAAGAAGATTTTCTCTTATCAGCTTAACAGAAATAAGCAATGAACAACGAGATAACAATTACGGTAAAAGAAGTTGAGGGTTGGTTTCATAAAAGGATTTGTAATAAAAACCTGGTTTGAACTGAATAAGATGTTGATATAATTCAATGAAAATTTAATAAAGTGACTGTTATCCTTTTTCAAGCAATAACAATACTAGCAATCAACAATGACATTTCTTTTCTCAAACTCAAAGATCAAGTTGGGTTGCTTATGAAGAATAAATTAACGATCTATGGAGGAAATGGTATATCTCTATCCAATTCTCTCCATAGGCATACAACAAACACATCTAATCACTTTACTCTCCTCTCGAAGAGTTAAGTAATCAAGAGATATCCACATAGCTGATCAGACTATAAAGATTCTATTCAAAATTAGTCATATGCTTCATTGAAATTAAAATAAAAGTCATCGGTCTACAACTCAAACCATAAGTTTAAAGAACATCACCCATTAATCCACCAACCCCCAACATGAGAAGTTTAGCTCATGTTGGGGTATAAGAAAATGATAAAGAAAATAGAAAAATACTCAGATCTAAACATTGTTCTTAAGAAAGACAAAAATCTTCAAAAGTTAACACTCCCTGAGATCTTTAATCTTGCGGCAAGGTTGTAACAAGATCCAGGATCCGTTTCCACTGAGTTTTCCCACCTTTTTGTCACGTTCGTGCCTTCGTTTTCTCTTCCAAAATCGCCTCCTCTCGCAGCCGTCAGTTCTCTCCTATTCGATAATACCTAATTCTGATTGAAACAGGTGATAAGACTGATCCAGGTGATTACGCGACTTATGCCGCGGTTTGGAGTCGCGGCATAAGTCGCCCGTGTCTCCATAACTCGCGCAGCAATGAGTAAGTCGCGGCATACTCGCGAAATCCACTGTTTTCCACCAGACTTTTTCTATTCTCCACCAGCAACTTAGTTGAGTTGTCGAATTTGGCCCCTTTAGACTCCTTTCTTCTTTGCATTACTTCTTTTCTACTAAATTTGTCCTTTTCCTGTAAATCACTCAAGATTCCATTAAAACTACCACTATTTCACTCGAAGTCATGCAATTTCGACCCAATTTAGTGTATAAATAATGTCAAGAATTGACATTATCATTTTGCGAGTTCTTCAAAGAACTTGCGAGTTCATCAATTAGCATGTCCCTGCACTCGATATTCAGTCCAGAAACCCATCCAAAGGTTAAAGCACAGTGTAAAAATCATACCATAATCCATAAACATACTACGAATGAACCCCAATCAACATCAATGACTAAGAACACCTTTTGATCACAAAATTTGAATGGAACATTACTCGCTAGTATAAAGACCAAAATTCTCAAAAATCATCAAAAGCCAATCGATTTGTGATTTTAAGTGCAATTAGGCAATCAGATGATGTTCAATAACATAAAACACACCTAATCAAATCAGTTTTATGCACAAAAAAAACATTAAACCATGAAATCGATTTCCACACAGTAAGTTTTCGAAAAATATTGTTTTTAATCCAAAAAGCTTGATTCTTTGGCTCTGATACCACTTGTTAAACCCAGATTAGTTGAAAAACAGTAACACAACACAATAAGAACAAGAGATAAATAGATCAAAACAACATACCAATGATCTCTTGATTAATCAGATAAATACGTGTGTATGTTCTTGGTGTACAGATTACCTCTTGAGTGTGTAAACTTGAATTATGCGGCCTCCTCAATTCTACCGCATACACACCGAAACTTGTAAACTAAAACTATTTATACTTAGGTCAACATGACCTAATCAGTATTAACTATTAGCTAAAATACCCCCTAAGGTATTAAACACTATTACAAACTAGACCCCTTTTACAATTTAATCTTGAATACACTTTACTGATCCAACACTTATTATCGATATTTTGGCACCAAAATCATTGAAACCCTGAGAAATGAACTCTAATTTTATCATCTTAAAATTAGATGTTCCAATTTTCATATTGTTTTTCAGTCAAAAATTAAAAATCAATTGTTTAGATTTTAACGAAATAAAATATTTAAGTTATGAATATTTTAACCCACAATAAAATTAACAAATGTAATAAACTAATAATTACACATTTCTAAAACCGTGCCTTTTTTATTATGAACGTTTATTTTGGGACGGAAGGAGTACCGAATAATGATAAGACCATGTCGTATCTTTCTATTGATGGATGTTGTAGCTGATCTTCGCTATTTTCTAAATGCTAACATGTTTTCATGTTGGTGTTACCTGACATATGATGCTCTATGTTTTGTCTTGTGGCTGTGAGTTAAAATATTCGTAACTTAAATATTTTATTTCGTTAAAATCTAAACGGTTTGTTTTGAGTTTTTTTATTGAAAAACAATATGAAAATTGGAACCTCTAATTTTAAGATGATAAAATTAGAGTTCATTTCTCAATGATTTCTCAATGATTTTGGTGTCAAAATATCGATAATAAGCTTGTTTGTTGCAATGATAGTAAAGAACATTAAAATTGTATTGTCTTTAATATAATTAAAGTTTTAATTTAATAAATCAAATCATAAACACATAGCTTATTTTATTCGCTCTAAATAAAATAAGATATAATTTTATGATCTAGTTTGTTTAAATTAAAATTTAATTAAATTAAAACAATAAAACAATAACTTTTTCCACCATTACATAAAATAATAAAATTAAATCATATTTAATATAATTAATTTTTTTAAAAATTTAAAGAATCAAGTCATACAATAATATCATATTTTATTTATTGATATCTATATATATATATATATATATATATATATATATATGTGTGTGTGTGTGTGTGTGTTTTTGTTAAAAATATATTTTTTATTTTTCTTATCATAAAAACACACAAATTAGGCAAAATGACTAAAATGGTCCCTGATTTAATGGAGTTAACGGATGCGTTAGTCAGATGGACCATGACCAAGATAAATTAAATACCACATGAACCAAATCCACAATAAACATACTATATGGACCGTAGTTAAAGAAAGTAACAAAATACAGGGACCAAATCAACAATTCACTCTTTAAATTATGAGAATTTGTAGGGTAAAAGTAAGTGATGGAGAATTAATTGTAGTTGGTTAATTAATGATAAGTCGAGAAGTAATGATTGAAAGGAGTGAGGGAGGGAGAGTCCATTATACGCCACCCAAACTCCATATCAAGTTATCAACCTCTTTGCATCACCAAGCAACCCTCACCTAAACTTTATCATCGCTTTTTTTTCTTTACATTAAAACTTTATTCTAGAACACATATAATAATGTTTTCATCCAAAATTAGATAATTTTTTATAAACCGAATTAAATGTCAATTGATATATAAAGTAATTAATTAACAAATAAAAATATACATTTTGTTTTCCATTATTCTATATAGAATTATATATTATTACTAGTTGATGCTAAAGTTCATTTTTTTCGATATTAATAATACATATCTTGTAACTAATTGAAGTCAGTTAATTTTTTAATAGGTCATACATGTTCCATTAGAACTTTATACTATTTTGGTTGTTTAGTTATATTTTATTTAATGTGAACTAATCTGTGTCTATAAAATGAGAAAGTTTTTTTTTTAAAGATTTTTTCATATATGAAAGGAGATTGGCTTTTAATTAGAATGGATAGGTTTGGAAACTTGACTTAATGCATAAAGGTCCTCTTAAAATCTTATTGAATAAATCACGTTTTATATCATTAAATCACTATCAAATAGTCATACATAGTAACATAGATGACTGAATAAGTTATGAGTTTCATTAAACTTATAGTTGCTAACAAATATGCTTAAAGTCTAATTAAACCAACAACTTGTCTTTATTAAAATACAATTAGTTATTATCTCAAAATAAATTAATAATTCTTTAATTTAATTAGAAGAAATATTCGATGAAATAGTTGAAATCCAAAACATTTTTGACTTTATATCTAAAATAAACTGCAATTTTGGTCCCTGTGGTTTGTACAAAATTATGATAATGGTATATCATTTACAAAATGGGCAAGAATAGTCATTGTGATATTCTCGAAGATAGGGGGTTTAGTCGTCAGGATGCTATAATAAGGACTGTTGGAGAAGAAGGGCGGGGGGTTAATTTAGATTTTGTTGTTTTTTCCTAAATGTTAATCATACTTGTACATAACTATATAAATTGGTACATTAAGAAATCAGTCAAAAAAAAAAAAAACGAAAGTACCCCTCTTTTAGAGGCACATCGGGGCTTTAATGGTACCACAATTTACAGAGTTATGATTAAAAGGTTATTTTCAAAGCAATATACAAAATACTAGAGGTCATCATTTACTGGCTTAGGCGGGCCACGGGCCGGACCTAACATGTTTTTCTTGTCCAATGGGTCTAATACAGTAAACCCAAGCCCGTTTTTACGGGCTTGAAAACTTATCCATACCCGTCCTATAAACGAGTCGGGCTTGCCAACGGGCCTGAAAATTTACATTTAAAAAACTTATATAAAATGGTAAGTTGTGTAAAATTATTCAAAATACATAATTTTTTTTCAACTAAACAAACGTAAATATACTGATGTATACAACATAAGAAAAAAAGTATGATTTTTTTCTCTACAAAGATTATCGCCTTCGAAGTTCGGATTCCTAAACAACAAAATATTTAACCACCTAATATTTCAAGATCGAGATCCTAAATGTACTATATGACATATCACATATAGCGTATATATTTAGGAGGTAGTTGTACTTAGTAGAGTGAGTTTAACCCAAAACCACTTATAAACTTTTTTAATACAATATTAATTATATAATTTTTTTAATTGGTTATAATTATATAACGGGCCGGACGGGCCTGTCCAATTTTTCTTTTTCATTCCCTAAGCCCGCCCGTTAATTTGAACGGTCCTGTCCAAACCCGCTCATATTTTCTAAAATGGTTATCCAAGTCCGCTCTTCTAACGGGCTGGACGGGCCGGGTCTAGCGGGTTGTACTGCACATGAACAACTCTACAAAAATACAATGATTATTCTTACACTTTTTGCAAAATAAGGGCCACTTTCATTGTTTTATATAAATTACAAGGACCAAAGTTGTAGATTATTCTAATATCTACAAAGACGACATAACTGTCTTATTATTTGTACATCCAATTTGGCTTGTATTTTTATTAAAATACCAACACCCTTGATGTTGATAGTGGTGTTTTTTCAAATAACAAAAAATTACTAACCTCTCAATCATTATTAAGAGGTAAATCTTGTTTGGCAAAAAAAATTATTGTCTCTTAATGGTTCAAAATCTTCTGAATGATTTTGTATCCTGACTCTCCCTTAACCATTAAGAGCCATGTTTTTATTATGAACAATTAGCAAACAACCATATTTCATTTTACACTATATCATAAAACCTCTTAATCATTCAGATCAGTTAATCATTCTGTACTAAACCATTTAGCAACTGTCAAGCAACCCCTAAGTTTTGAATCATAGAGAACTAACTAATATTCGGTCCGTAGGACCATCATAATTCATGTTAACATACAAGATAACATTTATTTTCATCCATTATTTTCATAAATTTGGTTTTTTTTATATAAATAAACTATTATATACAAGTCTACCTTCAATACTTCAACATCTTTCTTGTATTCATACAAATTGTTTTTTCAAAAAAATACTTAAATAATAATTGTTACTAATAATATTCATCAACTTTATATCATTTTCTGTATCAAGTTGTTATTATATATATATATATATATATATACAATTAAATATTTACAAAAAAATAGATTTTTTTTTGCAAAATAATCGTAAACTAAAAGGTTTATTTAGCCAACTAACCATTTTAGATTTCATAATATATACATCCTCATTACATACACCCACTTCCATTTCTCAATCTTTTATTTCTAATGTTTTTTTTTTTTTATAAGAACATCATTTTTAAGAATCTTCTTTTTACGCTTTTTGTTGTCACCACAATTCTAATTCATCAAAATAAGAACTCATACAAATGTCTATAATAATAGTTTAGAAACCTCTTTTTATGAGTCTCATACATTTTTTACAACTTCAATAATTATTATAAAGTCAAGAAAATAAAATAAAAAATAAGAAAAATGTTACATCTCATTAGACTTCGTAATAAAAATCTAAGGAGGTTTGGGTTTTTATAAAAACTCTCCACACTTTTTTTATTTATAAGAATCTTGCATTGAAGTTTCTAACCAAAACAACATCATAATTGAATATTTTTTATTTTGAAATTGAAAATAAATTGAGAGAAAAAAAAAATGCTGGGTTACAAATAGAAACAACTCCATGGATGGGTATAGGGTTTGTTAGCTTTTAGTTGGTGGCCTGTCCATTCATCTAATGCACCAAGTATCCCTCCATATCAACACCACCCCTTAACCTCTCAGTCATCGCCACTCTTCTCCGGCGCCGGAATTCAATTCTCCGATGGGAACCACCGTCGAAGTCATCAGAACTTCCATTCATACTTTCCTCCACCATTACAATTTCTTCACAGCAGCTGCTATTTTAGCACTCCCATTCTCTGCTTCACTCCTCTTCTCTTCCTCCTCCTCCCTCCTCCCTGATTCCCTTTCCCTCCATTCCCGACTCCGGTCACTTTTTGACGCCGCCGGATTCCCTCCTCAATCGGAATTCTTCTCCATTCTCAACCTCAAACTCTCCCAAACCATCACCTCTTCAATCCTAGTCCTCCCCTTTACCCTCTCTTTCCTCCTCATCGCAAAAGCATCTGTAATTCATTCCCTTTACATCCCCCACAAAAAACTACCACCACCTTCTTTCGTCGGAATCTTCAATTCCATCTTCCAAACACAGATTTGGAACACCTTGGTAATCGTCTCTGCCAACGCCACTTGCTTTTGGGTCCTTTTCATTGCTTTCAACTGCTTGGAAAACCTTCACATCCCGTCGCTATTCTTCACCCTCATCGGAGGAATCACGTATTCCATCGTAATCGCCAATGCCCTCATCATCTGCAACCTGGCGTTAATCCTCTCTGGAATGGAACTCAGCGGCGGATTCATATCCATTCTCAAAGCTTGTGTCATGATCAGAGGAAGAGCTTCGATCGCTCTCTCGTTAGCCCTGCCGATTAACATGGCGTTGGCCGGAATCGAAGCGCTATTCCAGTTCCGGGTAGTAAAAGCTTATTCCGATTCCGGGGTGAACAGACCCACTTCAACAATGGTATTAGAGGGATTGTTCATTGCTTATTTGTACTCCATTCTCATCATAATCGACGCCATAATTGGGTGTGTGTTCTTCAAAAGCTGCAAAATTGCTTATGCTCAGAATATTGTGGATCATGAAGCAGGTAGGATCGAGAAAGGAGACGATGAACTTGCATTGGTAAACTGTTTAGCAAAAGAGCTTCCTTGAATTATCTTTTTTTATTTTTTTAACTTTTTGTGATTGGGGATTTTTCTTTATTATTTTGGATTAAAATCACAGGCTGAGAATGAGTTCATAAACTCTCCTCTGGATTAAATTCATATAGTATATAGTTTCAGAAATTGAATATAAAACAATGTACAACTCTTATTTGCATGAAATACAAGCTGTTATAACACGATTGTCTTGAATTTTTTATTTTCAGAAAGTTTTGAAATCGACGGATTTGTCGGGTGATTTGCATATGCATTTTTTTTTCTGGAAAACGACCCAAAAAAGCAAATTTTGCATTATAGTATAGTTACATGTGCAATAATGGTTGTATATTTTCGTTTCAGTGTTTTTTTTTTTTTGGAAAAGGTATCCTGGGCCTTTGGCTCAGACTAATCCCTTGGCAAAGAAACCGACTGTGAAAGCATGCAGCCCTGAGGTTAAACCCAGTGGCCGCAAAGTTGCGAATGCAGAAACAAAATAAAAAGTATGTTGTTTTTATATAACAAAAACCGTAATACATTTTATTAAAACCTAAATCAAATGGTAAATCGATCAAATTCAAAGCTCGATCTTTTTTGAATCTTAATTTACACCAAAATACGAATCTAAATGAATTTTTAATTTGAATAAAAAAGAATTAAATTAAATTAAGAAAAAATTGACCGATGAACGCCCCGGTTGACTATTGAAGTGGGTAAGAAAAGGTGTAAGTTAAGCAAACAAGCACCTATAATTAGGTCACTATCCAAATACTATGCTTAATACCTAATTTATTTATGTTTATTTGGAAATAATAAATGTAAGAAACAATTATGATTTTTTTTTAATAACTATTAAAATTGTACTCGTGCAATGTCGCTAGATACATCACGATTTTAATGTTTCATTTTATTTTCTATTTTTTTGTCGATTTACATTACGATTTTGGATGGTTGTGAGAGAGCGATAATGACGTTTTATATAAATTTGTTTAATTTAGTCTTAATAATATAATGTAATTTATTTTGGATTAATAATATAATTTTTTTATAAAATATTCTGTTAGATTTTTTAATTATATTTTATATTTTTTTATATTTAAAATTTGATTTTTATTCTATATTTAATTATACTGAGAGTTATTTTAGAAGAGTTAAAGTGATAAATGATTTTAGGGAGTTAAAATGGTTAGAGATAATGATTGAAAATTAATAAATAACATTAAATGTAGTACATACAGTTTAATGGTTATTTTTTAAATAATTAACATTAAATAGTCGTACATTAAGCTTTAAGACTTGTTTTTAAGAGTATTTTATGTCTGCTTTATAATATAGTATAGATATAGATATAATTAGAGCAACATTTTTAATATATAAAATTATTATATATAGTTACTGGATAATAAATATCATTCCCAGAACCCAATATCATGATTTATTTTTGCACCAACTAAAATATCATGAATGAATGTAAAATAATAATGTTACTATTATTTCAAAATGTTACATTCTTATGTATGAGTTTTCGGTTGAACACATTCTTCTATATGCAAGTATAAATTTGTTTTCTTGCTAAAACAATTTGTACAAATTACATAATGAAATTGTTTGTATACAAAAAAAAACATTGAAAATATTACGACTTTTTTAAAGCATCTGTAAATCTTGAATCATATATATATATAGAGAAATGATCAAACGAGAATAATAACTATTTAAGAGAATGCGAGGATGAATCTCAGTCACTCATCCGGTCAATAGTGGCGGCTTTGACCGGTCCCCCCTCTTTAATAATCTCAACCCTCCCATGAATTGCGTCAATTCTCCGTGATCGCGTCCACCGTAACCGAAGATGTGTGGTTGAGATTACTCCCTTTGTTTTCTTATTTTGCTCCTCTCCTCGCATGATCCCTCCTATATATATATTATTTTTTGTCCCAACGGTTCAAGTATCTTAATTAGCATAACATAATGGTAGATAACTACCCAATCTACATATCTTAAATCTGTTCTAGAGATATTATATAAATCTTTCATGATAGAGGTTTGAATCTCAAGATAATTTTACTGAACATGAGTGGAGAAGTCAATGCATAAAGAGATATTTTAAAAAGAGAAAACCAAAATACTACAAGATAAAATGATATAATAGAACTTACAAACCTACTTTAAAACAAAACAAAAGACAAAAGAATGTGGATATTATTATTGTAAAGAGATAATACATTATCTTAATAAATGATATCTTGTTTTCCTATCTCTCATGTTTTTTAATAACACATGTGACAATTTTACGTACTCTGGTTATAGATTGACCGTGAAAACTTTCGGTTGTTTCAAATAGAGATGTACGACTGTCCTTGGTTTGGTTCAAATGGTCCAACCCCAACGATGTGAAAAGACATTTTCCTTAGCCAAACTATTTTTGTTTTTTTTTAATCCATTGTTGCTTCAACAAAAGCAAGTTCGGACCTTAACAAATTGGTCTTCGACGAGTTATGTCTGGTTTAATTCTTATTCCAAATGTCTAGTTCTAAACTTGTAATCTGGTCTTTAGCCAACCCTTTGTCAGAAAATTAGGATCTATCCATGCATATAACTGGTCCTATCAATCTTCGTTCCAAATTCGGTTTGGATTCAATTTTTGGTTCTTTTGTGCATCTCTAGTAGCAAATAATACAAAAATAATTTCACTTCACACATTCCTTTCTATTCTTATTGTTAGAAGTGCATATTAAATCAGATTTTACGAGCTTCGTATCTATATCATTTTAAGCTATATTATAGCAAACCACATGAAACATTTAAATGACTCATAATGAAAATTCAAGACAAAAAAAATATCCTAACAGAACCTTGAAAAAAAGTCGTTTTATTTCCTTGAATCACATGCAAATTTCTACCTTCATGGAAATCAAAACATAGGAAGAACAAAATGATCAGGATGAATGGGAAATGGAAAAGAAAATAAGCAAGGAACCAAAATCTACTATCGTAAGCATTATATGATGGATTGGTTTAGCGGTCCAAATGACACCCGATCAAATGAGTTCCATTCCCTCGAGAATGGATGATTATTGATAACGATCATGAATCATTTCATTATAAATAACTAACCATTTTTATTTATTATTAAACATTTGTACTTTTTATCATCCAAAACCACCAACCAAACTCCCCCTCAAGTCATGATTTAGGTCACAGTCAATCCTATACTTTAGAAAATGACCCATAACCATCAATCATATGTTAGTGTCGAAATGTCTAAACCCCCGCTTGACTTCATTCTAACATGAACGGATCTATTAAGCACTAGTGGTGGCTTGTGCTATCAATGAACTTGTTTGTCGTAGTGAAATTCTTTTTTACGATCACTAATGATGTTATCGGTGTGATTCGTTTTATGCTACCACTAAGCATTTTTGCCGGAAAATTGAGAGGCTACACTAGCTATCAAATTTAAATTTAAGTCTTAATGGTTAATAATGGCGGAACACAAAAATCTTATCTGTATATTGTTGTAACTTAAATTGATTTTTTAGTGTTTTATATTATACTTTATAAGTATAATTAATTTTTATTTTATATTACATTATTTATTTTATATCATCACTAGAAAAAAGTTATGGATCCATTTTACCATCTTTATCCTTAGGTATCACGACTTATTTTATGAAGTAAGCATTTCGTCATGTATCATGTTCTCACATGATCATTCCATATGAAAACCTCATAAAGTACCACTTCTATAGTTTAGGGAAAAAGCATGAACGTGTGTGTATATATATAGAGAGAGAAACTTAAATATTTTAAGAATTCAAGAAACTCATATTTTATATAACTAGTGTTGGGCCCGTACATTGCACGGAACGATAAATTTTTTGTTGGAATATTGAACCGAGTTAAAATGAAACGTAATTTCTCTGTTAACAGTTAATGAAATACAATGTGAAAAACGAATGTATTTTCATAAGTGGTTAACTTTCATATATTCTTAATCGTTTGTTGTTATGAGTTTGTGCAATAATATTGGTAATAGTTTTGTATTACATTATTTAAAACTCAAACGACATGTCTCACAACATATTTATCTGACTATTGACTTCAAGACCTCATAGTATTAGTCGATAAAAATAAAGATATGTATATATATATATATATATCTTATTCCCCTACTTCGAAAAATATGATTGTGGGTTTTGAAAAATATAAACAAATCCTCAGTAAATAAAATAAAATATAAAAAAATAGTTTTTCAAAGAAACAAAAATATAGTGGAATACCTTTTGTTCAGTTGCAGGTTCCACCATTGACACCCGACCGTTCGTCTTCTTCTTGTACTCGGATGATACATAGAGAAGCTATATATATTTATAGTGAATGTAGATAATTTTTTTAAAATCTTTTATTTTCATTTTCGATTTTACATTTAAATGTAATATATTAAAAATATGGAAGGATATTTTTATATCTACATCGTTTCTATTTTATTTTCTTTACACTTGGTTAATTTGTAAAGTATTACGGAATATTTTTATTTTAAAGAATACGATAATTTATTAGTGTATCTCGTTATTTTTTATTTTTTATTCATATCAACCTTTTTTTTATTCTTTTAATACTCGTGAAAAAAAAATACGTGTAGATTTTATATTATCAAAAAAAAAAATACGTGTAGATTTTATATTATGCTAATATAAAATACGTGTAGATTTTATAAAATAAAATAGATTTTATATTAGCAAAAAAAATACGGAAGAAAAAAGAGTTTATATTACATCTCATTATGTAAAAATATTTTATAAAATAAAATATGGAAAAATATTTTATAAAATAAAATATGGAAAAATCATTATGAGATATAATATAAAAAAATACGGAAGAAAAAAGATTTTATATTACATCTCATTAATATAGATTTAAATGTAAAATCTACATTTAAAATAGATTATATGCTAATATAAAATCTATTTTATAAAATCCTCCACCATAAAAAACAAATAGTTATATTAATAAATTAGTATCTATTCCACAAATAGATGATTATGTGAGACTGCGCTTGGAAAGGTTGTACCAAAACATTAAGAAATTGTAAATTAAGTAATTGGCTTTAATTAGTTGTAACTTGTGCTTAAACTGTTGTAATTAAAAGTTTTTTATGTCGTTTTTATAATATAATATAGATATTCAGGACAAATAACGTTAATTATAAATAAATAAATATATATATATATATATATATATAAATAGACTTGGGATCACGTGAGACCAACATGTTTTTGTGAGACCAAGTTTTTACACTTGAAACTTCACAGCAAAATGTTGTGAAGGTAAACTTTACAGTGTTTTTGCTGTGAAGGTTCGGATTTTTTTTACCTTCACAGTATTTTGCTGTGAAGTTTCAAATGTAAAAACTTTGTCTCACGGGTCTCACGAAAACATGTTGGTCTCACGTGAACCCAACCCTATATATATATATATAGGGGAGCGATCATGAGAAAACCACTATTATATTACAAACTTTGCACACCATTTTCAACCAATGAGAGAATTTCTTTTAATTTTTAATTTATTTAAATTATAAGGGCAAGTAGGTCTTTTTCTATTTAATCCGTATATATATGGTAGTTTTATTGAGCGGTTATTTTTGGATAGCTTTAAATGTGAATCAGTTAATTATAGTATTATTTTTTTAAAGTATCCAATATTAATGTGTTTTTAACTAAAATTATTTTTTTTTAAAGTATCTGATATATATACAATGTGTTTTTTTTTATTTTTCTGAAAATTATTTTTTTTTCCTATATTAAATGCCGAATATATTGGTTATTATGATTTTTTTTATTTTTTTTATTTTGGATATATATATCAAATTGTGACGTTTTGACATGGAAGATTAAGTTTTGATTTTTTTTTTCAAAAATAAACACCGATTTCATTATTTTTTGTTTTCTTTTCTAATTATAGTTTCACTATGGTTTCGAAAAAGTTTCATTATATTTTATCATGGTTTCAATACGGTTTCATTACGATTCACTATGATTGCAATAAGATTTCATCTAGATGATGAAATACGTTTTAGAGCTTTCATTGGAAGTGAAACTGTTTCATTATGTTTCAATATGGTTTTAATAAGGTTTCACTATGTTTCACAATGGTTTCAATAAATTTTCACTATGGCTTCTCTACTGTTTCACTATGTCAATGATGAACTTAAGATTTTATTATGTTAAACTATTTTTTTCAATAATATATTGATAATTTTATAATATATTAAAAAAGAATTTAGAATAAAATAAATTGGTTTCCTTTTTTAAAAAAAGGAATCATCCGATTTCCTTATTTGAATTTGGAATTAGAATGTACCATTATGCCCTTTCGTCCTATTTTTATTAATTTATTATATTAAATTAATTAATTTATTAACATAAATAACTCAAATTAATCTCAACCCTTGATTGATAATATCAATGGCATTTACAAGGGTTGTAAAGTTTGTATCATAAGAGGGGTTTGCAAATGAAACCACATCTATATATATATATATATATATATATATATATATATATATATAGAGAGAGAGAGAGAGAGAGAGAGAGAGATTCATTTGAGAAATGTTAAATATATGAGAAATAGAGAAGTAATCCTAGTCTTTCATTCAGTCAATATCGGGTTTGACTGGTCAAATATTGCGTCTTTGACTGGTCAACAATTACGACTTTGACTGGACAAAAGTTGCGGCTATTCCAAGATAGAATGACAGCTTCGTAATTTTTACAAATACACGGGACGAGGTCATATATGAACATATATCACATATGAATTATATGTTCATATGTGAACCAATGTAATTCACATATGAACTCTTTTAATATATATATATATATATATATATATAGAGAGAGAGAGAGAGAGAGATTCATTTGAGAAATGTTAAATATATGAGAAATAGAGAAGTAATCCTAGTCTTTCATTCAGTCAATATCGGGTTTGACTGGTCAAATATTGCGTCTTTGACTGGTCAACAATTACGACTTTGACTGGACAAAAGTTGCGGCTATTCCAAGATAGAATGACAGTTTCGTAATTTTTACAAATACACGGGACGAGGTCATATATGAACATATATCACATATGAATTATATGTTCATATGTGAACCAATGTAATTCACATATGAACTCTTTTAACTGATTCATATATGAACCAATTAACTGATTCACATATGAACTAAATAATTGTAGGTTCATATATGAATCAGTTAAACTAATTAACAGATTCATATATGAACCTTTGTGATTCACATATGAATCAGTTAAAAGAGTTCATATATGAACATGTAATTCATATGTGAATCATACAAGTTCATATATGAACTCGTCCCGCATATTTTACGAAACCACCCCTCTATCTTTTACATACCACACAAGGAATTATCCGGTGTTTCACGGTTAAAACCGCAAATGTTGACCAGATAAAGGGCTATGGTCATTTCTTTATTTCTCATACTTTTAGCATTTCTAAAATGAACTTAATCCTTTATATATATAGGCCAAGGATAATTTGCAACCCATGTAAATCTTACAACCTCTACAACCCACATTTTAACCGTTGGATTAGTGATAAGAGATTATTTTATTTTTAATTTTATGTTTTTTTAATTGAAAATATTGGACCCACATCTATAGTAACCGTCGATCATGAATCCAACGGTTAAGATGTGGGTTGCATAAGTTGTAAGATTTACGTGGGTTGCAAATTAAACTACCCTTATATTTATATATATATATATATATATATATATATATATATATATATGCCTAATCAAATGAGAACTAGGCCGTTTGTGATAACCGTGAGATCCAATATAAGCCACACATTTAGAATTATTAATATTAATTTTAAATAAATAAAAAATGATATTTTAGTAAATTTATTTAATTCCTAAAATCTTTTCTTCTCTCTCTACCATATAACCTAATTCCTAAATTTTCTCATTTCCTTTTACAAAAGGGTATCACAGTGTGCTATCACGTATTTTTGATGTTTTTTCGATGTGTACAAAAGGGTATCATAGTGTATTATCATGTATTTTCGATCTTTACAAAGTGTATCACAGTGTGCATCACTTATTTTCGATCTTTACAAAGTGTATCACGGTGTGCTATCACGTATTTTTGATGTTTACAAAAGGGTATCATAGTGTGCTATCATGTATTTTCGATCTTTACAAAGTGTATCACAATGTGCATCACGTATTTTCGATGTTTTTCAATGTTTATAAAGTGTATCACAATGTGTATCATGTATTCGCCAGAATAATATTTGTTGGAGAAAGGAGAGAAGATAGCGATCATTAAAATACCTTTAATTAAAATTACCAAATTTATTGATTTCCTAATTTATCTCCTGATTTGTGGTTAAGATTGGATCTCACGGTTACCACAGATAACCGAGTTCTCCCTTGAATGACCCCATATTATATATATATATATATATATATATATATATATATATATATATATATATATACATATATATATATACTACACGGGGTAATTTAAAAAATTAAATCATGCTAGAAAACTTATCTTACATATATGAATGATCATCGAAAGTACAATGTTACTTTTCCAAACTTTTTTCCCCTTCAGAGTTGTTTTTGTGCAGTAGGTTACAAAATGTCTTTGTTTTAGGCAGTTTCACAAAGGATGTTTTGCAAAAAATTAATAAAAAAATATGAATAAATATTAAGAATTTATAAAACAAAATTTATAATAAAACGTAAATGAAATTATGGAAAAATACATAGTTAAAATTGATATGAAATTGCAAAAAGAAAATCACGACAATTTAATGATTATTTGTATCAAATTTCATACTAATTTTAACAAATCTCATACTAATCACGACACATTAATTCGTATATATTTATGATATTTAATAATATAATTAAATCCAAAACTATTCAATATTGGACTCATTTTGAAGGTATTGACGAAGCGATTTCAATGATATAATTTGTAAAAAAAAATATTTTTTTAATGCATTTTAGTTCATATATATTATTTATGTTTATATGATAATAGTCTAAAATAAAAAATAAAAAAGTAAGGGATTAAAACTAAACTATATACCTAATTATAAAGGGTAGTAAATATAAGATATAAATTAAAAAAATTGAATTAAGGAAAGATTTAAGAAAAATGAATGTGGATGTGCTAAATGAACTTATAATGTAAAATGCGTCCAGATAAATGTTTAGGCGGGAAAATGAAAAAATGGGCTCACCAGAAGGCGACACATGTTACTTATTTATTATATGTATAGATGAGAGAGAGGGGGGGGGGGGGGTTCAAGGGAAAACATTAAAAAAAATAAAAAATTGAGGAACACTTCGGTAACTGTTCATCTGGACGGTATGCACATGTGCATACAGGTAATTGAAGCTATTTTTTTGGTTTTTATGCACGTTTGCATTTTACAAATTACTTGTATACACATGTGAATTCCATCCAGATGAACATAAATATGGATGTTTTCATATTTTGATGAGTAAATATGGATGTTTTCATATTTTGATGAGTAAATGTTTAACCTATGGCATTTTAGCCATGATTATGTTTAAAGCATATTATGAGTATTTTAGTTGAAAGTGGTATTTCGGGAAAAAGAAATAAATGGTTTATATTGAGGAAATCCATGTTTACATTAAGATGGTTTTACATATATTTGGAAATGAGAAAATAGCTTTATGCTTCATGTTTGAGCTTTGTATTTTCTTATTAGCACTTAACCATAAAAATGTGATTTGGGAACTAAGTGGTACTATGAACTATATGTTTGATTATAGTTGGTCACAAGTGTTATTGTAACAAGTCTAGACTATTACTAGTGGATCCATAGGTATAGAGTCGACTTATTATTTGGGGGTAATTCCCGTATGTAGCTAGTTAAGACATTGGACCCTAGAGGGCAACTTGGTACGGTTATGTGGGACCGGATACTAGTCGTGGGTCGTAAATGTAAATCCTAGTGAATAAGCATGACTAGGGATCATTGGGTGCCCTCCCCCACATCTTAGTATGAGCCGGCGTGTTCGTGGCTTTGATCCTAGTATGGTTGAGCTCAAAACTTGGAAAATGACTTACTTTGTGTTTCACCACAATCCTTGGAATTCGGGGTTTTCCCGTCATCGCAAGATGAAGTCTGGGCCGGAAGGTCACTATGTGCTTATCAAACCATTTACAAAGTCGGTTGTCGAAAACAGTTTATTCATGTTGCATTTAATTCTTCTTACTATCTTTCATATACACTGTATGTTCTCACTAGGCTATAAGTCTAACACTTTTTCTCAAATGATGTGTATAACAGGTTCTCTTAGCGGCGGGTCGTCGAGGGGTTGAGAGAAGAGCGTGGACTCTTGAGGGCATTTTTGGTTGATTATATATTTTGGGAGCTTTAGCGTTTGAAAAACAATTAAATCAGTTTGTGGTTTGGGATGACAACCTATGTGATCTAGATAGAAGTGGTTTAGATTAGTCTGTTGTCGATTTCCCATGCATCTCTACAGGTTTTGTAAATGCTCACGCTTTTACCCTTTTTGGGTGGTTTGCTCCAATTACAAATGTTATATTGCCGAAATATCAAATTTTAAAATTACCCGAATTTTTAGGGTGTTACAAGTTGGTATCAGAGCTCTAGTTTAAGTGAACTATGCATGAATGTAAGATGTCTAGACTTAGACTGAGTTTGTTAAGCAATGATTTGTGAGTTGGGTAGAACATCTAAGATGGGTTAGTCTTAGAGTCGACGGAAGTTATGTTCATCAAGCGTTATGATGATGGTAACAAGGACCCTTATGTGTTATATGTTCATAATCTCACTTAGATAATGTTATTATGAGGGAATTTTATGTGAGTGTACTTGGTTCGCTAATGTTATGACAATTGGTAGACGTAGTAGTACGTTTCTTTCGTGCTTACTTTAGTTAATCTCCTTCTTACTCTTTCTCGTGCTTGTGGAAGCCATTTTTCTAATATGGTGAACACTCGCAGTCGACCGTTAGCCAATGGGAATGTACGCCAAGATAGCTCGCCCGAACGAAATCCAGTAGTTAGGGCAGCGACCGTCGTTCCTCCGGGTATGCCGCCTATATTCACAGGAGAGGTGGAGCAAGTGCCGAGAGTAGAGTTGGCATCCACAAACCCGGTTGTTCAGGAGGCAAACCCTCAAGCCGACATGATGGCCAACATTATGCAGATGGTGTCATCGGCTATGGAGAAGCAACAGGAAGCGTTTCTGAAGCTGTTAGAAGACCGTGATGCCAGTCTCAAGAGAAATGAGGCGGTTGTAGAGAACGTCATGGTGGGTTCTGGTGGCACCGGTCAGGGTGTTAGAACGGAAGAGCACAGAGTTGTGGGTGCTCAGAAGAGTGGAAGGAACTGCTCCTACAAATCCTTTCTGGGTTGCGGGCTACCGGAGTTCTCCGGTTCTGACGACCCGATTGTATGTGTAAAGTGGGTTCAGGCTGTTGAGCAGACTTTTGGCTCGTCCGAGTGTGGGGACGACCAGAGGGTGAGGTTTGGTACCCAGCTGCTTAGAGATTCGACACTTACATGGTGGAACGTCACCCAGTCCACTCTCTCCTACCGTTCTGGCTCAGTTGTCTTGGGCCGAGTTTAAGAAGAAGATCTTAGAAGAGTTCTGCAGTGAAAGATCTATGGACCGCATCGATGCTGAGTTTCGCTCTCTAGTGAAAGGAAACTTGACGGTGAGGGAGTACACCCGTCAGTTTATGGAGAAACTAGGATTGGTGGGGCACGTGGCCCCAACGGAGAAAGAGAAGATAAAGGCTTATCTCAATGACCTACCAGCGGACATGATGTTAATGGTCCGCAACTCCAAAGATTCTAACCTTCGGGAGACAATTGAGGAAGCTCAATTTATGGAAGAAGTTTATGCAAGAGGTAAGCCAGAGAAAGCGGCGACGGTAGTGGACAAGAGAAAGTTGGAAGGCAATTCCGGACCTCCTAAGAGAAATCGACCGTTCGTGGGGAACCGGAATTTCAACAATCGTCAAGAGGCACGATGGTGCCGTAGGCGCCGAAGCAAGAACCACGACAACTGTAATCCTGCTTTCACCGCTTGTGTCAGGTGCGGTAAGACCGATCATCTTACCAAGGATTGTCCGATCAAGGGAATCATCTGTTTTAAGTGCAAGACGTCGGGCCATTTTCGAAAAGATTGCCCGAAGTGGAAGACGGGGAGTACCCCGGAGAAGAAAGAGAACCCTCCCAGAATTCCTGGTCGAGCTTTTCAGATGACGGACAATGAGGCCAAGGCATCCGCTGACGTGGTATCGGGTACGTTTCTTCTAAACTCCGTACCTGCTCGTGTGCTATTTGATTCGGGTGCCAGTTTCTCTTTCATATCTGATTCATTTCATGAAAAGTTTTGCATGCCCACTATTAGTCTAGAGAATGCTTTAGTGGTCGAGATAGCTAATGGTAGTCAAGTGTTAATACGTGATGTCTTGAAAGATTGTACCCTTGGTATCAAAGGGAAGAAGTTCTTGATAAACTTGATGCCAATGGTCATTGGTAGATTCGACGTAGTGGTCGGCATGGATTGGTTGGCGGACATTCATGCCGAAATCCTTTGTTCCAAGAAACTAATTCAACTCCCTATATCGGATGGTGACATGGTGGTAGTTTATGGCGAAAGAAGGAAATGTGATGTGGCGGTTATCACCATGTCTAAAGCACGAAAGTGTTTGGTGAAAGGATGTTCGCCCTTTCTAGCTTATGTGATAGACGCAAAACTCGAGAAGAATAAGCTCGAGGACGTGAAGGTGGTGCACGAATTTCCCGATGTCTTTCCGGACGATTTACCCGGTCTGCCACCCGATCGTCAAGTGGAGTTTCGGATCGATCTTATACCGGGGGCGGCTACAATCGCGCGAGCTCCTTACCGGTTAGCGCCATCGGAGATGCAAGAGATGATGGCTCAACTCCAAGAACTCCTAGTGAAGGGATTTATAAGACCTAGCTCGTCAGCTCGTCGCCTTGGGGAGCTCCAGTCTTGTTCGTCAAGAAGAAGGATGGCACAATGAGAATGTGCATCGATTATCGTGAACTGAATAAGGCTATGATAAAGAATAAGTATCCACACCCGAGAATCGATGACTTATTCGATCAGCTTCAAGGAGCGGGTTGCTTCTCGAAGATCAATTTGCGCTCGGGATACCACCAAGTGAAGGTGAGAGAGGAAGACGTTCTGAAGACAACTTTTAGAACGCGTTACGGCCATTACGAATTCCTTGTGATGTCGTTTGGTCTAACTACCGCATCGGCGGTGTTTATGGATTTGATGAATAGGGTGTGCCGACCATTCCTCGACAAGTCAGTCATTGTATTTATTGATGACATACTCGTGTATTCCAAGAGCGAGTCAGAACACGAGCAACACCTTCGCGAAGTTCTAAAAGTGTTGAGAAAAGAGAGGTTGTACGGCAAATTTTCCAAGTGCGACTTTTGGCTTGAAGAGGTTCAATTCTTGGGTCACGTTGTCACTCGAGACGGAGTGAAAGTACACCCCTCAAAGATTGAAGCAATGATGAATTGGGAACCTCCCAAGAGTCCGTCCGAAATCCGAAGTTTCTTGGGTTTGGCGGGCTACTATCGGAGATTCATACAAGACTTCTCCAAGATCGCTTATTCCTTGACGGTCTTGACTAGGAAGAATGTGAAGTTCGTCTGGACCAAAACGCAAGAGAAGGCGTTCCGGACTTTACAGAAGAAGTTGTGTGAAGCACCAATCTTGTCGCTACCCGAAGGGTCGGAAGACTTCGTGGTCTATAGCGACACTTCGAAAATGGGATTAGGTTGTGTGTTGATGCAAAGAGGCAAGGTAATCGCTTACGCATCGAGACAACTCAAGATTCACGAAAAGAATTACCCTACCCATGATCTAGAGTTGGCGGCGGTGGTGTTCGCTTTGAAGCTTTGGCGACACTATCTCTATGGCACGAAATGTACTCTCTACACGAATCATAAAAGTTTAAAGTACGTTTTTTATCGAAAGGAGTTAAACATTAGGCAAAGGCGGTGGCTCGAGTTACTCAAAGACTACAATTGTGAGTTGCTTTACCATCCCGGTAAGGCCAACATAGTGGTCGATGCTTTGAGTTGGAAGGACTATAGCGGGAGCATTCGGGCTACTCTCACAAGAATCGAGCTCGTGTTGAGTCTCATAGAGAAAATTAAAGCATCTTAGGTGGAAGCATTGTTGGAAGAAAATTTCAAGGAAGAAGTCATGACAAAACAACGTTTGCTCTTAACGGAAGATAGTCGTGGAGTGAAATTGTTCAACGGCCGTGTGTGGGTGCCCAAGGTTGGGGGCAATCGGGAACTTCTTCTTGAGGATGCTCACAAGTCCAAGTATTCCATTCATCCGGGAAGTACGAAGATGTACCGGGATTTGAAGCTACATTATTGGTGGCCGGTGATGAAGCTTGACGTGGCACGTTACGTAGAGCGTTGTGTGACATGTTTGCAAGTGAAAGTCGAGCATCAACGACCGTACGGGAGTCTCCAATATTTGGAGATCCCCAAGTGGAAATGGGAACACATTACCATGTATTTCGTGACTAAGTTGCCCAAGACTCTTCGAGATCATGATACCATTTGGGTGATAGTTGACCGGTTGACCAAGAGCACTCATTTCTTGGCCATGCGTGAGACACTACCAATGGACAAGTTAGCAAAGCTTTACATCGACGAGGTGGTTTCGAGGCATGGAGTGCCCTTGTCTATTGTTTCGGATCGTGACAGTCGGTTCACTTCAAACTTTTGGGACGACTTGCAGAAGGAGTTGGTACGCGCGTGAAGTTGAGTACGGCTTACCATCCTCAAACCGACGGTCAAAGTGAGAGAATGATCCAAACGCTTGAAGACATGCTAAGGTCTTGTGTCATCGATTTTGGGGGTAGTTGGGACTCTCACCTACCTTTGGTGGAGTTTGCTTACAACAATAGCTACCACTCGAGCATCGGAATGGAACCATTTGAGGCATTTTATGGGCGGAAGTGTCGAACTCCCGTGTGTTTGCTAGAAGCGGGAGAGAAGCAATTCGCCGGACCCAAAATTGTGCAAGAGACGGCCGATAAAGTTAAGGGTATTCAGGAACGTTTGAAAGCAGCTCAGGATCGGCAAAAGAGCTATGCCGATAAAAAGAGGCGGCCGATGGAGTTTCAAGTGGGAGACCGTGTAATGCTAAAGGTGTCGTCGTGGAAAGGCATTATCCGGTTCGGAAAACGTGGGAAGTTGAGTCCTCGTTTCTTCGGACCGTTCAAAGTGCTCAAGTGTGTGGACTTGCAAGCCTACCAGTTGGAACTCCCACCAGAAATGAACGGGATCCACAACACGTTCCACATATGTTATTTTCGAAAGTGTTTGGCGGAAGATGAGAGCGTTATTCCCCTCTCGGAGATAAGAGTGGACGAAGGTAATCGTTGTGTCGAGGAACCCGAAGCTATCTTGGAGCGGAAGTCAAAGAAGCTTCGTCACAAGGAGGTCACTATGGTCAAAGTGCAATAGAAGCATCACCGCGACGCCAATGTGACGTGGGAAGCCGAAGAGGATATGAAGCGAAGATATCCTCACCTGTTTGAGTAGTTGGGATTTCGGGGACGAAATCATTTCCAAGTTGGGGAGGATTGTAACGCCCGGATTTCTGGTAAGTAGCATGATGTCATTCCTTGTAATTTGGATCTCATGATTTCTAAAAATGAAACCCTCGATTCAAATTCCATTCCATCGATCGAAACCCTTGATCCTCGAATCAATTTTTTGACTGTCGGTACCTCGGGGGCTCATCTCTTCATAGCACTACTAGAACCAAACCCCCAACTAGAACCTGATACACATGCCAACAAATAAAAAGGTTAGGCTTAATGCCTAGTGAGCTCAAGAGTTTTCAACATTTATAAATGAATCGTAAAAAGAAGATTGCAATTAAAATCATAATCTTTCTAAATGGTTTACTTTGAAAATGGAAATGACTCGTTTTCCACTGATATGCATTTTAAACGAAAAAGACACCAATATGAATGTTAACCAACCCAAACTGTTTTAAGGACTAAGATCCCGACATAAAACGTTCTTTAGTAAATTTAGATTCAACCCAAACTCACTCAAAATGAGAATAGAAAGCGGACTCCCACTTTATAAAAACGCAGATAAAACTTTACACCCCGAAACACCTAAAACACGGATGGGGCATAATACTCGACCCTTAAATAATGGAAAACAATCCATATAAATATAATATGCCATCGAAAACATGGAACTGAAATTCAATACTCACGCGACCATGAAATGGAATGAAACCCAAATATTAAAGCATGGACAATTAAATATCCAAAATACTGTTGGCCGACAACGGGGGAGACCCGTATCCATTGAGAGTGGAGGAACATAAAAGTATGTCACTCATACAACATTAATCATATGACACTTCACGACCTAAAAGACCAAGTGTCCCTACGACTCCTTTCAAGCTACACCCAAAGAGACAGCTAACCTTAGCGGATATTACCATGAATACCGCCAAAGGCTCGGCACAATGGGGGGTTACAACCATGGCATTGACCCGACATGGCGGAGGCCCCAAATATAAAATCTCCCTTCTAGCTCATGATAACTCAACCAGACTCAGTCCTCCTAGTGTACACTTGAAAAGTTAAGGTCATAAAACATGGGTCCAGAGTCAAATCCCGCAACACCCAGTTGACCATCAAATAAAGACTAACTTACGTACCTATGGATCCAATGCAACACAGTCTAACATTACATGACTTCACAAGAATGACCAACGCACTCTCATGTAATAAACATCAATATGCAACTCGATGCTTTAGCATTTAAACCATAACCGGCTTAACATCTACTATCAAAACCGGACAGGTGTCCTCAGAACTCTACTTAGTCAAAACCGAGCCGAAGGATCAACAACTTACTTAAATTCCCAATGAAAGACAATGTAAACATTAAAGCACATTTGACCAACGGTTATGCAAACACAACGTCTAAAAGTATGAAGAACTCAAAACTCGTCATTGGTTGAGACAGACAATTTTCCAAAAAAAAACTCATACACTTATATTTCCAAAATGCCTCATAACACAATAATATGTTTTAGTCAAATTATTTATAAGATCAAATACACAAAAGGCGACACTTACATCAAATGAACCCCATTTATATATGTAAAATCGTCAAGGGAACTTATCAACATAATTTATTTATCAGTAGGTTCAAAAATCCCAAAGATGTGTGTTGTATAAGTTTATAAAGTTAACATTTCCAAATAATCAAAATTTATCAAGTGATCAGCAGTTAACAATTTCATGTAAAACACAAAACACTTTAAAATGAATATTTTGGCATGTACACCGTTTTCACAAATCAACTTGAACTCACCTCACTAGATTTTGGCTAAATCTAGATTTTACCCCAAATGAGCTTCCTTAAAGAATTCCGAGTCCACACGCAACAATCTTCCCAAAAATCTAGATATACAAATTGCACCCATAAATAATCATTTTCAACCATTTATGTGACGCCCGGATTTCTAGTAAGTAGCATGATGTCATTCCTTGTAGTTTTGATCTCATGATTTCTTAAAATGAAACCCTCGATTCAAATTCCATTCCATCGATCAAAACCCTTGATCCTCGAATCAATTTTTTTGACTCTCGGTACCTCGGGGGCGAGAATGCCCGCCGACTATGCCCTTGACATAGTCGCGTGTCACAATCGCTTGAACCAACCACCCTCTGTACAGTTGGTGCGATTGTGCCCGGCGACAGTGCCAGGGGCACAGTCGCGGTGTCAATGTCGCGAGGAAGGTACCGAGGGTGCCTTCGAGCGGGCGACTATGCCTCATGACTATGCCCTTGGCATAGTCGCATGGCACTGTCGCGGTCGGGGTCTTGGGGTATAAAATCGACCCTTAAGATGATCCTTCTCATTTATTTCTAGAGCTGGTTGGTTGGTGCGATTTTTGGTGACCTAGGTATGATTTCTTCACCCTTCTTCATTTACTTCCATTAAATGAAGCTCTAAATTCATTAATGGTTATCACTAGGGTTTTCAAGCTTGTGGTGTGAAGATCTCAAGCTATCAAGTTCAAGTATTCCATCTCCTCCAAACCTAGAATCTTGCTAGGGTTTAGATTAAACCTCATTGTGAGTTCATACTTCCTTTTTATTAAACTTTATACACATCAAAATACATTTTTGACTTCTAATATCTCCTTGTTTACATTTTTATTGTTGGTTAGATTTTGACCTAACTTGATATTTTGGAGATTTTTAGGGTTCTTACCATTTTGTAAAGTAAATAAGTATTCTATGACTTGGAACTCGACTTTTTCAACGCCAATACCCCCGATACTCTAAGGGACATTAAATAATGCTTTTCTCAACCAAACCCCACTGTTTACAAGTCACAGAAACGTCTGGGTGACATTTACTTACTAAAAATTATGGGCGTTACATAACTCGACATCACCTTCTTCAACACTTTCTTCAACGTCGTAAGGCATCACATTTCTTCAGCACCGTAACCCAACTCCCATCAAGACGAATCGAGATCCTATCGAGTAATTCTGTTGTGAATCGATAATAAAAGAGAGTGCGTCACGTCTCCACATATCCACAGGTCTTTCATGTGCTATTTATCATGAATAATATATCATTCAGGATGAATGATACAACATTCAGGGTGAATAATTCACGATTCATGAATTCGTGTATTATTCGTCATGAATGTTGTATAATTTATCCTGAATACTATATTATTCATCATGAATAATGAATGAACGTTCACATTTGTTATTCATACTGAATGTGGGACATCCGGGGATGCACATACATATTCATAATGAATTAAACCAAAATTCGGTTGTGAATTGGGAAACAAAAGAGAGTGCGCCATGTATCTACATCTTCACGGGTCATTCATATATTATTCATCATAAATAATGTATCATTCAGGATGAATAATACAACATTCAGGGTGAATAATACACGATTCATGATAAATAATACATAAATCATGGATTCGTGTATTATTATCCTGAATACTGTATTATTCATTCTGAATATTGTATTATTCATCATTAATAGTGAATGAACGTTCACCTTTGTTATTCATACTGAATGTGGACACCCGAGGACGTGCATGCATATTCATAATGAATATAACACATATATAGAATTTCCCGTAAAAAATGGTTAAAACGAAAAAAATCCTGAATATTGTATTATTCATCTAGCATATTGTATTATTCATCATGAATAGTGAATGAACGTTCACATTTGTTATTCATACTGAATGTGGACACCCGAAGACGTGCATGCATATTCATAATGAATATAACACGTATATAGAATTTCATGTAAAAAACGGTTAAAACGAAAAAAAATATATCGAGATGGATGTCATATCGAAGAGCACGAAATTCTCGTTTTTTGATGTAATTTGTTTGATTAAAATATTAGTAATTTTTAAGATAAATTATTTTAAAGTTTAAGGGGGTAAATGTTTTTAATTAAAAATAAAAATAAAAAGTCAAAGAAGGTAGGCGTTGATTAAAAATTACAATTTTGTCCTTAATCACTTCCTAATTAACCTTATTATGTATTAACCATTGATTAGTTTTTTAAGTTTTGATCAATGGTTAAGATTTGTCCTCATGTGCACAATTAAAGATGAGTTTTCATTTGAACCCACATATATATATATATATATATATATGTGTATATATATATATAGAGAGAGAGAGAGAGAGAGAAAGAGAGAGAGAGAGAGAGTCGGGTTCAAACAAAAATGATATACATTTAAGAGAATATGAAAACGGCCAATAAACCGGTGATTTTACACTAACATCACATACAAAATCACATGTGATTCATGCAATTTTGCCTCGTAACCTAAAGACGCGATCAAAGTCACCCACACACCTTGTTTGCCCGTTAATGTAAATGACATGTGATTTTGCACATGATTTGGCCATTTTTGTATTCTCTTAAATAGTTAGCATTCTTGTTTGATTCTCTCTCTCTAGGGATCGAATGCAAACCACTCTTATGATGCAAACTTTGTACACCGATTTCCATCGATCACTGATTTTGTAACAACCGAAAATTCTTAGTGTTATAAGATTTTTTTTTCCAATTAAATTTTAGTGTAAAGAGAGAAAAGTGAGGGAGTTGGAGGACCTTTTTGCAATTTAGACATAATAGGGATAAAACCCTAAATATTTCCCCATTTGGCATAACCTTAGCAAGACTGTGGCAAGAGAGACCGAGTGAAGGTGAAGGAGATTAGGTAGGAGATCGATTCTTGAAGAAGTTCTCGTGGAGATTCAAGCCATTGGAGTCTCAAGAGGTAGTTCTTTCAACTCTTTGGTGTATGTGGTGAAAACTGTGCGATTAGGAAGAACTCTGAGTTTGTTTTCCTTTTAAAAGTGATGTCTGGGGTTAAGCTTGATTTGGGAAAGAAAACTGTAGCATCGATCGATCTTTAAGGTGATTATCTTTGAACTTTAATGCATCGCGTAAGGGTATATCGGGGGGTTATTCGATGGATTAATATACCACAAGGAGTTACATATCGAAACCCTTCCGCGACGGGGTCATTCGGTAGGAATCGACCGGGGTCACCCGGTAGTAGTCGACCGAGATCACCCGGTACCTAAAGGACCGGGGTCACCCGGGACCAGGATCACCCGGGACCGGGATCACCTGGTACGTAGCTAAAGCCCGGGGTTACCCAGAAGTGCTCGACCGGATCGCCCAGTAGTGTGTAACCGGGCCACACCGGGGGTCGTTAACCCGGGCCCATCCGAGAGACTACTTCTCCATGTTCGGGGTACCTTTGAGTCTTTTATCAGAGCATAGGGATTATTGAAGCGAGTCAAGCAGAAATGTAGTGATTCCAAATTGATGATTCAACCCCGATAGAGTCGATCTTGGGGTCTTTGGCTTATGTCAGATTTATGGTTATTTGTAGGTTACTGCTTGTGTTGAAGTTAGGTTGAGTGTGTGGAAAAATTCTCGAATCCAGGTGAGTTCCCTTATTTTCAAACTATGTAAATATATCTTCGAACTGGAAATGGGATTATGTTTCACTGCTTAACAAGTTTACCGTTAATCTGGATAAATCATTATCCTTAATGTCGCTTTAAGTTGCTGCTATGAAAAGACTTATTTTACATTACACTTTTATGATCAAGATTTATTGTGATGTGATATTCGAATGAGTTTTGGCCAAGATTATAATTATATAACCATCGGAGATGGTTGAACCGTGTGTTTGGAATTCGTTTCCCTACACACGGAAACGACATCGACTAGGGGGCCGTATGGGGATCCACTGGGGGGCCCCGAGGACGAGTAGTCCTTACGCTTGTGGACGAGTTTCGGCATGAACCGGGACACTTCATGTGTCACAATTGTTGTGAGAATTAACATTGTTAAATTGATTATGTATTTTTCTTTGTGTACATTAAACTGGACGAGGTTGGGAATTCACTAGACCATCCGGTCTAATCCTCGCTTCCACTTTTCTTAAAATCCCTTTTTCAGGTAACAGGGTTGCGGCGGAATCTTCTAAGGGAAAAGAGAAATGTTAGGAGCTAGCATGCTGGAGAGTGGGCCTTAGTTGCGGCTTAGTTACAACTTTATTATAGTTTCTCGGTTGTAATAGATTGGATGTTTTAATGATGTAAATCCTTACTTATCAGATTTTTGTGCTGGGACCCGTTGATGGGAGTTGGATTTTATTTAAATTGTTATGCTAAGTTTTTGGTTGTTACAGTTGGTATCAGAGCCATAATTTAAGCGATTTAGGTGGCCTTTCTGGACCTAAACTTAAACTGTAAGTGGGACACAACCGAGAAATAGGATGCCATAGGATCAGGGACGGATTTACTGTGTTGGCGACGGTGGCACGTGCCACCGTATTATTTCTCCGAGGAAGGGTAAAAATTTTAGGTTTGTGAAAGGTGTAACCGTATCGTTTACGAGTGTGCTACCGTAACGCTTCCGAAACTTCAGAAGGTGCACCGTGACTCAGAATTCTGAAACTGATAAGCCCAAAAAAAATTTGAATTTAACAACCCAAAAGAGGAGTCAGCCACCGAAAAGAAAGATAATTTATATAATCCTGCGGAAAATTTCGGAGCTGCATTCGTGTCCACAGGTCGCGCCCATGCACACGTTCGCCGATTTTAGCCTACGAAAGTCTCAATCGACACCCCCCCTGCGCGCGGGTAGGTGTTGGAGTAAAACCAATCAAAGAGCTTGTAAGCCCTTCCACCCATTCATGGTTATAAACCACAAATTGTTTACTCCTCCTTCCTATGTGGGACACAGTCCCATACCCAATTGGTTTCCACCACATTCATTCCACATATCTCATTCACACATATTCCGTTTTGGACATATAATATATCGTTTCGAAGCTCTTATATAGGATAACACAAACCCATGAATAGTTAGATATATACAATACATATACATGTATTTAAATGTGTCCAAAGTTAGTTAAAAACCCCATATTTTTACTACAATTTTCCAACATATAATTCTTTGTTTGAAATTGAAATTGAAGAACAACAAAAATCGAAAGAAGAGTGTTGAAATCCAATTGAAAGTCTGTTGTTACTCTGTGTTTGCTAGCCTATTGCAATCGTATTTTCCTCTGTGTTGAAATCCAGTCGCTTGCTACTACTGAGTTTTTTTTCTACTGTGTTTGCTACTGAGTTTTGCTCTGTGTTTGCTGCTACTGAGTTTTTGACTTTTTGTCTCTGTTTTTTTTTCAATTGTGGTACAAATTTAGGAGTTGTTTATATACTTTTTGTAATTGTTTTTAGGTATATAACTATATATTGACCGTTTTCATAAGATGAAGAATACTCGGGTACAAATATAGGAGTTATTTATCGATCATATAAAAACAGTATTTTTTGTAAATGTATTTTGGGTCTATATTTTATTAATATTAAATTATGTGGTGCCACCGTATGAAAATTTTTCTGGATCTGTCCCTGCATAGAATTGCCGCTATAGGAGTGTATGTAATGAAAGATAGGGACTAACATGTAAGGTAGATTTGGGATTACAACTGGCCAATGTAATCGCAAATTTACAGGCACATGTGTGTGTCTATAAACCTTGTTACATATAGGATTGTTAAAATTAAAGTTTGTCCTTGTGTTGTTTCAGTTGTCGTCATGTCAGATCGAGCTTTGTGAAGTAGGGCAGTACCGGCCGGGGAGAATATGCCGGCAGTTGAGGTTCGGGCTGAGATACCGAGGGGTCCTCCTGGGAGGCTGACAACTAGGGGAAGGGGTCGTGGTCGAGGACGTGGTTCGACGAGGACTACCCGAAAGGCTACGACTCAAGTTGAGGGAACTAATGCTGGAAATCGAGGAGGAGCTAATACACGAAACACTCGCAGAGCAAGAAGTGTTGAGGTTCTCGTGGATCGGGAAACATCACACCAAGAGAGCTCAGCGACTGTGAGAGGGCGGGGAGCTGCAAGGGCTCGTGGTCGGGGTCGAAACCAGGCCTTTGTAACTCACGAGACGTTTGTTGCGGAAATGGGAAAGCTTCAAGAGACTCTGCAAGCGTTGTTGGCTCACCAGGAGAAAACAGCTTTGGGAAGCAAAGATAAGAGTGAGAGTAGGGAAATGACTGCGATGTCAAGGTCGCCGGTAACTTAAGTCGGGGGTAACTCTTCATCGATGACCGGGACTGCAACCAAGGTGACGGCGAAGGGTTGTAGTTACAAGGAGTTTGCAGCCTGCAAACCTCCTACTTACAAAGGGGAATGTGACCCAATTCTGGTGATGAAATGGATCAAAGAGATGGAATTGGTGTTTGCTACCAGTAAATGCGTTGAGGAAGATAAGGTGACTTACGCTCTATCCATGCTACGGTCTGAAGCAACTCTATAGTGGGATGCAGAAACGGGTGGATTAGGGGTGGCTGCAGCATAGGGTATGTCTTGGGGGGCTTTCGTGGGAAAATTCAAAGCACAATTCTACCCTCTGGCAGCAGTGAAGAAGCTATAGGAGGAATTTCTGGGGTTGGAACAAAAGGACATGTCGGTAAGGGAGTACACCACTAAGTTCATCGAGAGGTCTCGTTTTGCCGGATCTTACCTACCAGACGAAGAAAGTAGAGTGGAACGTTTTATCTTTGGGTTGAGGAGCAGTTTAAGAGAATGGGTCTCTGCAAGGGAGCCAGCTACATTCCAGGCTGTCGTGCATGCGGCTGAAATGACAGAGAAAGAGAAGAACCGCCAGATGACAGATAGAGTCGGCGACAAGAGAAAGTGGGACGGGCCAACAACAGATCTGAGAAAGGGAAAGAATTCCAGAACAGAGCCGATAGGGGGTTGAGGATTTGGAGAGAAGCTTTGCGGGAAATGTCACCGGGTGCATCAGGGAGAATGTGGTTCGGGGGAAGATCTTGTTTTCAATGTGGAATGCCAGGGCACATGTCTAGGGACTGCCCGAACAAGAAAAGTTGTTATCAGTGCGGATCACCAGACCATCTTCGGCCAGATTACCCGCGGGTCAAGTGGGGTGGATCAGTTCATACTGGGGAGCATGGGGGAGGAAAAAGGGAAGAAAGGAAGTGGGAGTCGGCTCGTCCGAAAGGTAGAGCCTTTAATATGACGGCAACGGAGGCAGAGGAGATTCCGGATTTAGTCGCAGGTACGTTTCTTGTAAACTCTACTTGTGCTAGAGTATTGTTTGACTCAGGAGCGACTTGCTCTTTTATATCCCCTGCGTTTGCTCGGTGTTTGGGATTAAAGACTAAACGTTTAGGGCGGGTGTTTGATGTAGAAACCGTCGATGCTAATCAGGTGTCGATTAGGGAGGTGTTTGAGGGATGTGTGATAGACATAGAAGGGAGTTTAGTACCAGTGGTATTATACCCTATGTCGATGCGAGAGTTCGACGTGGTTCTTGGGATGGATTGGCTGGCTAGAAATGATGCTAGTATTGTCTGTGTGGTTATTATGTGATCATCATTTATTATGTTATGTATACTACACTTAAACATTATGTCCATTTTCTTCATAGTACAACCACATATGATTATGTGGTGCAAAATACAATTAAATGTTTTGTCCAATTTCTTAATAGTATAATCACATATGATTATGTGATGCATAATACACTTAAATATTTTGTCTGATTTCTTCAAAGTCTAATCACATATGATTATGTGAGGCATGATACACAATGATACCCTAATAATCATTTATGTACCCAACAACATCACATGTGATAATCTCATCTACCCAGGGTTCGAATCCAGGCGCTGCCAAAGCCCTTGTGGCCATGGAGGTTCACCTGCGATGACTCCAGGCCATTCGTAGTCGCCTGGGGATTAGTCGGTGCGCGTAAACAGGCCCGGAAACCCACGGTTACAAAAAAAAATCACATGTGATCTTAAGATTATGTTTATATACTCAACATTTCAGATTGTGGAAACTATGCGATCTTCATACAATTAGCGTATTTCTATAGTCTCGAGACTATACATCTTCATACACAATGAATTTTTTAACTAAACTAATAAGAACGTTCCAATAATCACAACTGATTGTTAATTACAAGAACTTGCCTAAGGTTGATTCATCATGATGAACCCCCTCTTAAACTAAAATCTATCAAAAACATCTCATTCAAAATAACGAATCAAATCATGAATAACGGTATGATTTAGACTTGAAAAAACAACAAATAAATAGAAGTTTACCTTCAAATGCTGCCATTACTGTATCACCATCGGAATCAACACTGATTGCTTCATTGACAGAAAAATCACTCATATTAACCTGATTTGGTGTGACAATTTCAGAAATCGAAGGCATATAATCTCCGACTTCATGTAAAATCGATTCATTTGATGGCTCCGTTGAAGACACGGTCCCAAGGGAACTGATACGGTTTCGCTTGAAGAAATCGTGAATTGCTTGAAGAAAGAAACAAGAACCAGATGAATTACCCAGAATCAATCAAGGATTATGATACCGAAATGGATAAAAACGAGATTTGCCTGAATGAAGAAAAAGAATACATGCGATTTTGATTGGAATGGGATTTTGTGATCCCTGATGTATAGGAAGTCAATTATATCCTAAATTAGTCAATTCTATCCTAAATTAATCCATAGCATAATATGACCTTAATACCCTTCTAATATGAATTTTGGAAATTATTATTTTCAGAATTATTTTTAAAAAATGATTGGTTAAGAGTTGTTCCTTTGTTTTCTTAAATACTTAGCATTCTCATTTGATCCTTCCTACATATATATATATATATATATATATATATATATATGGTAGGTTCAAACGAGAAGACCATCAATTTACGAGAAGGCGAGAAGCAATTTAGACCACATAACTAATTAAAAAATAATAAAAATAAAAAATGAAAATATTTTTAGCAATAAGATAATTATTATTTTTAATGGAATAAAATCTTTTACTAAGGGTATAATTGGAACAAAAAATAATTAAACCCCCTTAAATCTCGTTATCCTATATACTAGGATATAGCATATTATACAATTTATCTTCAAATGGAAAAGCAAGATATTAGCACTTTCCGATTGACAATTATCCAAAAATGAGATTTTAGCAAGTGTTTTCATAATTTCTGTTACGTATAATATATTATCTGTATGTATCATATATAATCCACTTTGTGAATTTAATGATAAGATAATTAAATATCATATGTGATACTATCAATAATCACATGTGATAATATCACAAATCATATGTGATTACATGTGATAAAATAATGATAAAACATATGAAGGTAATACCAAATATCACATATGATAATATCAAATATCACATGTGATAAAATCAATATCATATATGATTACATGTGATAAATTAAATAATGGTAAAAGAAATGAACCTAATACGTGATAATATCAAATATCATATGTGATAGTATCGACAATTAGATGTGATAATATCAAATATCATATATGATACTATCAATGATCACATGTGATAGTATCAAATATCATATGTGATCACATGCGATTTACATTAACGTCAACTATAAAATGAATCATGATTGTTAAGAAAATGAAATTCATCAAAACGAGAAGGCAGAAGAAGTCCTCCAATTGTAATTTTGGCGACAATTGCTAATAAACATGGTCATGGTGGTGTTTTTGATACCGGTCGTTCATGATTTATTTGTATGGTACTTTCGTTTTGAATGAAATTTAATGTTGACGAGAGATAAAGAAATGAAGCAAGAAAGAATTGTGTAATTGGATAGTTTAGAATGATGAGGAGGTACGTGGCAAAAGTTTCGGAAAGCATATAGATTGAATGGTGATGCATCCTTATTGATAAGATTTAGTTTTTAAATTAGTTTAAAAATCAAATCAAATTTCTGATTTATTTAAAGTTTAATTACGGTTAGAAATAAGAATTTATTATAAATGACATTCATATCCTTTTCAATTTAATTTTAGAGAATTTTATTTAAGTTAATGATTTAATAAAGTATGTGGTTCATATTCCTTCTCGCCTTTTTGCAAATTGTTTACCTTCTCGCATGATCCTCCCCAACTCTCTCTTTATATATATATATATATATATATATATATATATAATAAAAGTTAAGAAAAGAAAAAAGAGGGATTGCAATTGAAAACGACAAGAGTAACGTAGAAAAACAAACATCTTTGATTTGAAGTCATCAACACCCAATGAAGAAAAAGACTTGCAACCATCAAACACATATTGTGGCTGCCATTTTTGGGTCCTTTCCAACTTCACAATCTTTTAACCCCTTCCTAATTAAATTATTTAATTTAAAACAAATATATGTTCACAGATTTTTATATCATTTTATTTTTAAATCTCGGAAAAGGCCATTTTTAGATTGAGAAAAGTTCATAAAATCCCAACAAATTATTTTATTTTGAATGATTAAGTGTCTGAACTAATTTTTTGAATGAAAAAAAAAATCATTAAATTTTCTCATTGTAAATAATTAAGTCCCTGAACTATTTTTTTTGAATGAAAAAACCATTAAACTTTCTCATTTTGAATGGAAAAACCATTAAATTTTCTCATTTTAAATGATTAAGTCTCTAAACATTTTTTTTCAATGAATTAAATCATCGAACTTCTAAAAATTGGTTAATTACATCATTTTAACCCAAAAAAACTATCTGTAACCGGTTATCTTTTCCTTCTTCCTCTTTTGATAGATAAAAAATAGATCAAAAAGAAGGAGATCGATGGCAAGGGCCAACAGCGTGTTAGGCGACATGGAGAACGGACAACGTTCGGCAACGAGGAGTGGCGAGACGGAGTGATACGATTGTTTGTGAGGGGCTTTAATGACGTAGAGTTTGAGAATAGTAAAACTGATTTAGATCTATTTTTAATTAAAACTTTCATAGTTAGTTCCAGGTACCTTTAAGAAAAATGTAACCAATTTATAGAAGTTCGATGGTTTATTTATTCAAAAAAATGTTTAAGTAGTCATTCAAAATTAGAAAATTTAATGGTTTTTTCATGGACTTGGAACATCTCCAACAGCTTCCCCAAAATTTCTCTAAAATGGAAAATCAAAAGTTAAAATCTCCAAAAAAAAATACATCCATCTCCAACAGATTCCCCATTTTGAAGAATCCAACATTAACTATAATATTAAAATATTCTACTCATTTATTAAAATATTATTTTTCTCTTTACATATTTATTTTCAAAGTTTCCTATTGATTCTCTCACTTGGTAATCATTTTTGGAGTAATCTTCATATTTGGAGAAAAAACTCTTCTCTCTCCTACTTTCTCCATTTTGGAGATAGTTTTGGGGAAGCTGTTGGAGCACAATTTAGACCCAAAATCCTCATTTTCTTCATTTTCTCCAAAATGGAAAAGGTGTTGGAGATGTTCTTACTAATTCAAAATGAGAAAGTTTAATTGTTTTTTCATTTAAAAAAATTGTTTAGAAACTTAATCATTCAAAATGGAAAAGTTTATTGGGTTTTTTGAACTTTTCCCTTTTAGATTAATCTATTATATTAATAGATTAAAAAAATCGGAAATTAATTAGTTTAATTTATTTTATTACATGAATAAAACACAACATGTTATATGAATGTTTCTCTTTTAGCTATTAATGGTTGAATATTGCTTACTTATGGAAAGATGTCGTTAGGTTGGATGTTTCTTTCTTTAATCATGAACTAAATGCAAAAACGTTTGGAAACGTCATTTTCCTCTTTTGCTTTTATATGGATCATATTGTTCCTGATTGTTCTTGGGTTATCTTAGGGGTTGTTTGGTTCATGGATTTGTAAGGAATTTGAAGGAAATTCCAAGCGCATGTTTGGTTCACGGAATGAAAACGATGGAATCTTTCCAATTATATTGAATTCCACATCTTAAGGAATTCATCATTCCTTAGCTTAAGTGAAAGAATTGAATTCCTACCAACTAAACGTATGGTCAAATTCCATTCCAATTCCTTCAAAGTCAAATTCCTTCGATAGATTCCAATTTCATCAAATTCCATTCTGTGAACCAAACTCCCCTTTAGGATTTTGCTTTTCGTCTTGAACCCTTCCAATTGCCAACTTTTTTTTTTCTTTTCTTCTGTAAACTTTACATTCATAGTTTATATGCATCCTGACCTTGATTTTGGTACAAGGTATATTTTTCTTCATTTTGAAGAAAAAGTTGTTAATAACATTAATTATGATTGCCAGTACATGGGGCATTGGACCACTGTTGATGCAAAATGCCTAGAATTGTGGGGAAATGATCGGTAAGTAGTAAACTAAAATGTAAATGCACATTTATCGTTAATTTCCTACTCACACACATCAATGCATTATTATACCTGATTTTGACATAACCTGAAGACACAAACAATGCAGAACCAACAATTTCTTCATTCTGAAATCAACAAAAAATGTCATCTCTCTTTTGTTACAACAACATTAAGCAACTTGCAGCTATCATCCTATAATACCTAACTACCTACATTCTATATATACAACAAATATTCTTGTCAAAAACTCTAACATCACCAATTTCTTATACGGATACAATAATGAAATATGTTAGTATAAGGTTAGAGATATGCACATGGTTAATGACTACTCTACATTAGTATATTACTACTAGTTACTTCACATGGCATCACCATTATTTCAAAAGTCTAACCAACCGATGCCAAAACCTTTTAGGATTTAAGGTCAGATATCAACAACCATCTGGATCAACTCCACCTTCAAACCATCTTAAACAGCATCTTGCCTTGCCCTGCCCTGCCCTGCCCTGTGTATTTACAGCAGAGCTGCTTGCAGGAACTCGGGTTTGTGATTTTGTTCCCCTTCCCATTTCAAGTTCATTTCATGCATCGTTGTTCAATCAACAATGTTTCACCTGTGCCTGTCTGTGGCTAGCATTTGGCTTGCATTGACCCACCCACCCACACCTTTTATCGGATCCAAATTCAAGGTTTAAATAAATAAACCGAGTCCTGTGGCCTATTTCTCAACTTTCTTTGTTAAGTTAATACCCTTTGCCTTCTCCATTTCAACCTCTTTCTGAGCTTTCTTCTTTTCTAGTTCAGCCTGTTTATAGTTCTCTTCATGAGCTTTCCGAAACAGCCTCACAAAGTTCAGAAGGGTCTGAGTAACTGCACAACGAATAGACCACGTATCATCTTTCTGTTATTTTTTCCACATAGTATAGATGGAGTAAACTGAACCCCTCATGGAAATTTTGGTGTATGCTTCTTTCTCTTTAGTAGGCTGTGATGGTACTTCAAGCATAGACAGTTGTATTTAAACATATCTATCTCTTTGCAAAGTCTCTCTATCAGGGTACATGGACGGGACTAGACAGGACTAGACTGTTAAGAGTGAGGTAGGCGGTGAAAGAATTGTGGAAGGTTTTAGGGTTTTAAATTGACATGGGTAATTTAGTAATTTACCAATTTGTCTTTATCTCCTCATTTTTGTTCCACCTATTTTGGTAGGACCTAAAAAACGCATTTTTCTCCCACTCAGTCCCGTCCTATTGTGTCTCATTTTAATGTCGTGCCAAACGTGGGATAAGAAGTTTTTGTTCTGTCCTATCTCGTCTTGTCCTGTGTACCAAATGCACCCTGATGTAAGTGAAGATATTACAATAAGCATGCTCTTAATATGTTACCTTGTTCAAAAGGGCAACGAGCAGGGTCTTCACCAAAATATAGCGCCAATGCATCAGCATTTCTACCCTGTAATACAAAAAAAAACGAAAAACCAAATGAAGATACTGCCATTAGATAATACCAAATTTAGAGTTCAAAAGGGTTCTTACCACCACAGAATACAAATTTGTTACAGATACCACTTCTGATTCAGCAAAGCCAATGAACTCATTCAATGTCTAACAATACAAGGAAAAAAAAATTACTCAGCAGACTATAAAATTAAGACAATTCTCAACAAACTTATAGTTTCTATTGTGGAATGAAAAAGGGTACACATCTCCGAAGATATTGTGTTAAGATATCTGATTACCTTGTGGAAAACTTCAGATACTGGGCCATCGTTTGCAGATGCAGTTAGTTCCTGCTTAACCTTTTCCAGTCCCTTAATAATGGCTTGCATTTCTTCTGCTAAAGACTTCAATTGTATCTGTAATAAGGAAGGCCTTTCGTTTATCATTTTAATTGCCAACAATATCAGTGATCGAATTTTAAGAATATAGTTAAATATAAACCTTAGTTGCAGACTCGAGGCTAACAAGATCCACATGAAAATCTAAAAGGGCTGGTGACTTGGCGGCAAGAACCTGTAGAACACCGTGATATGCTTGATAAGTACTAAGCGTGCATAATACATGTACCATCTCCAGTTAAAGTAACTTTTATATAATTGGACATGAAATAATTAAGCCACATTGTCGTGAAAAAACATAGCAACAACACAAGTAAAAAGCTTAAAACGATGCACATATGAACACACTTTTGCTCCCAATTTCTCAGAAACCAAAGCCGTATAAATAGCAATAATGAAACTAAAGTGACTTGTACCTTGCAGAGATAATGCATTAAAGTCATCTTGCTGTTCGAAGCCCGTGTATCAGTGAGTTTCAAAAGGCTGTCCAACTTGAAACCAACTGCAGAACCTGCAAAATTTGTTTAGAATGAATATTTCTTTGAAGAGATGTATAGAACCAAGTGTAAAATAACCAGGTTAAATTGAAGATGCTTAAGAAGGTTCAGCAAACCAGAGTTCAAATGGTTTTGTTTTGATTCTTAAACGATAGGGTGGTTTAAGCCAAGCTTTGGGTAGTAAATGATGTATTAGATATCTTTAGTAAGTATTTGTAAACAGATCCATCGTGCACAACTCTGTGTTTTGAAATATATACAAACGCTTCCGTGAGTTCTATATTTACATAAACGCTTTTGATGAATGTATACAACATACCACGGCTTGGATTGACATGTGGTGTGGGGTGTTACATCTTGATAAAAGTCTCTTCTTCTAAAAGGTGAATTTGGAAATGACAAACCATACGCTGCTACACACAACTTGTGAACATCAAGTTTTTGATGGCCCAACATCCACCTGATAAATCACTTAAGAGTGACTACTGCATGTACAGAAGTATAAAGACAACCAACAATGGATGGACCGGAAATACGAGATATAGGTTAAAAGAGACTTAATCTAGAATTTCCACTCCTTAAACCTCAATCCCAAGCATGGGATTAGCCATTCAAGATCTTAGTTAGGATGGGTGTAGCAAGTCTTATTGCCACCATATAGAGCCTACCATTTAGCTTCAATTCAACATGACAAACATGCTAGACATTCAAAACTTTACACAATTTCAACAACCATTCTTTTATCCTATGACTAACATCGTCAAATTGCCCATCTCCTTAGCTGCTGAAAAAATTTATCCACTAAACCCATTTTAAGAAAGAAAAAAGAAGTTAATGTGTTAATTTTTCTAATTATTTCTTCAAGTGAACAAGAAGCGATATACTTGATAGAATTGTAGTGGGCAAGTATGTATTATAAAAGCGCATACTAACCTTGGCAACAACAGAAAAATTACAAACTATGGATTTTCCTTGGTCAGATATGCAAGATAAATGAAGTATTCCGCTAGTGATGTTCTTACCTCTAGCAGTTCCTTGATTTAACGTATTCCCCAAATACAAAATTCTCTTCATGATTTCCTTCAACTTAATGGAGGTCCGGACCTATTAACAGCAAGAGAACTCAATAAGGTAAAATAATATAAATAAGTTAAGATTATAAACAGCATCAATTTGTATATTAAGGTACCTCATCACATGCAGAGTTTACAGTGTTTAAACTCTTCTTAAACTCTGTAAGCTGAAAGAAAGGTCAAAATGAGATAATAATAACAATAAACAAAAGTTAAAAACGATAACATCAGAATGTGATTTGCCCACTCAAGCTAGAACATAAAAAAGATACCTGGGTGTTAAATTGAATTTTGAACAGAAAAACCCGTAACTTCGATTCCACTCGTGGCACCTTCATGAGCTCCAAGAAGAACTGAGAGATGAACTTAGAAATTATGAGCATTCAAAGGAAACAGCACAGCATCAATTTTTTCCTCGTCAAACTCCACTAAATTCCACAATTTTTGTCGTCCTTTATTGTGTTTTTGTGTTCCACAGGAAGAGTCTACTTCTAAAAGCACACGTCATGTTGTAGTACATACCCTCTAATTAATACCATGGGTTCAAAAACTAACAGTCACTATTCAGCAGTGTTATATTCTATTATATGCCTATACAGTTTTGTGTGGACTAGTCACAATTTTCAAATTGTTATAAAGAATTAAAGAATATTTCAGATATCATGCAAATGGAGATTGTTAAAAGTTGAAGCAATACAGGTTTTTATCATGTTCACATTTAATACAGGGGGAAAAGCAGCAACTAAATTAACTTGTTTTGCAACCAATAAAGATCTAATAATTGTGCGCCAAGTCAAAAGTATAAAAAAAAAAAGACAAATAACAAATACTCCCTCCGTCCCAAATAAGTGTCTACATGGCTATTTTAGTTTGTCCCAAAATAAGTGTCCACTTTCAAAAATAAATATCTACTTTCCCATTTTACAGTTAATTATGCGATGGAGAAAATTTCTCTCTATAATTAAGGGTAAAATTGTCCTTTTGTTAATTAAAAAGTGTAATTATTACATATTTCTAAAACTGTGTGCCTTTTTCATTATGGACATTTATTTTGGGACGGAGGAAGTAACAAATAAGAGTTGGCATGCCAATTACAACAACGGTTGGGTTCCGGTGAGAATGAAAGTTGTGTGAGAAGGGTAAGGGATCTCCGATGCACATTAGGATGAGATGCACCAGATCAATCCCGGTATCAAGCGCGATTCAAGGGGTGGGGGTGAGATTAAAAGTGATCAAGGGTGCAGATCCCTTCTTACCTTCTCACCTTAAACTCTTCTTCTCACACGATCCTTCGTCGTTACAATAAAAAAGAATATCAACACATAAGGTGGAAACCAAAGGATAAGAGTGCCAAAATGTGCATAATTTGGTTCACATATCCTCCAATTGATAAATAAATGGGTATAATAAGAACATAAGATACCACTATTTGACAAGCATACATAAAGGACTTGGTCACAGATCAAGTTTTTAAGGATCATCAGATAAAGTGGAAATATAAAGAAATAACAACTAGTTAATCAATTTCATCTGAAGAATGTCACAGACTACTTTAAGCCATTAATATAGCAAGTTATAATTGATTAATGTACTAAAAGTCCTGGCAGTCTGACTATAGACATTACTAAAGTTGTTCACACACATGCATCATCAATATGTACATAAAAAGAGATGGTAATCCACGACCAGGCTACCAACCTGTTCACACTTGCCCAGGGTCTCCTTGGCACCTGTATAATTCTGAACAGTTGAAATGCAGAAGATCAATATATAAATGGGAGTACCAAATAGCATGGAAAATAATGTCCCATCAAAAACGCCAGGGTAAATAACCATATGTAGAAAGTAATAGTTCACCTTGAGAAGTTCCATCTCTTCTTTAGTAGGACAGAATTTGATAAGATTCTCTACTTGATCAGCGTCCAAGATTGATTCATCCATAGCTAAAGCTGCAGCCTGTAGATGTCAAATAAATTTGGTTTTATTCAACTCACTGGCATGACAAATAAGAAGCTAAACACTGCCATTTATTCCATATCAAGAATTTAATCTGAGAGAGCATAAAAGTTGAAAGAAAAATCTTTCTCCAAATGCATATTTTATATAGGATTTGCATGAAGAAGTTGATGAAAAAAATAAAGTGTTCCAAAATGCATACATGAACCAAGGAACAAAAGAAAGAGTTAACATGTAATCTGGAGGAATATGCCAAGCCAACCAGACTATGACTTGCTAAAACTAGTATGAACATCGTTTCATTAAAGTGCTCATTTCTTTTATGTAGTATGCTTATTTATCTTTAGACTCGTAATCATATCATTTTCTCTTTATATCCTCAGCCACATTCTGCTTTCCTAATAGTTCCAGTTATACCACCCCAACTAGTTTAGTATGAGCTTAGTTGCCGTGAGGTTGGATGTTGCTCTTCACAAGAAATAAGTGGAGTAAGAGAACATTCAATCTTAGGAGCTATTATCACACCGTTAAAGACATACAGGCAGTCTCTTAGAGACAACTATGAGAGAAAACGCAACGTAGCCGAAATATGATATATGCTTTTTTAAAATTGTCATTGGAAATAAACAAAATGATAGAAGGATCTGGAGATAGACCGATTCTTCTGACGTAGCCATGTGGCATGCCTAATAATGAGTGCAGTTTTGTTCAAACAGAAGCGCTATACTTAGAAGCTGAAGCATATCTGTTCAAATCTTCTGATAAAAAGTAAAAACGCCATTCAAACATTTCACTAACTTGGGAAAGAGAACTAAGCATCAAAATGAAAAAACAAGAAGCCGAATATATCAAGATGTTCTGTTAGTATATGAAGTCCACACTTACCATCATATCAGGAAGCGGCATCTTCACCTTCGTAAGCATGATTAACGTGTTATTGGCCCTCCTCAGATCAATCTAATAAACAAATTTGCAATATCAAAAAGAAAAGGTCAATATAATAAAAACCACTGGATGCTAAATGACACATATTCTGAACTCATGGGGTCCATTTTTAAAGAGTTTACAAGAGAAAAGATATCAATATTCTAAAAGTGATGATTGGTCAATAAACACCATTCACAGGAGACCTACAAAAAGAAGTGAGCAGTAATAAGAAGCATGTGTGTTCTAAGTTACGCAAAACTAGACAATCATTTTGAGCACCATGTTAATGTATCATCAAGTTAGACAGTTGATCTAGCACTTGTAGAATCAAAATCTATTTTATTAATCAAACAGAATACAAATATAAAATTAGCAACTTTTGGGAGGAATGTTCTATCCCAATATGCTCAATTAAATATTCACGAACTACAAAAAAAAATCAAGCATGACATTTATCCTCCACTAATTCCCTATATTGAGTAGATCTAATTAATTATGGTAATAATTTAGTTGTTACGTTCAAGGTTCTAAAAGGCGTGAGGCATGGCGTGGAGGTGAGATCAAGGCATGACCTAAGGCAACAAATTTGTATATCATATATATAAGAGTAAATTCCAATTTTAGTCCCTGACGTTTAGTGATTTCTTTGAAAGAGGTCCCTATGGTTTCATAATTCAAGTTTACGTCCCCAATGTATGGATTTTGCTCTGAAAATGGTCCCTGACCCCTAACACCGTTAAAAAGCTCCGTTAGAGCCAGGGGCATTTTCGTCAAACCATATTTTTGTCCTCTTTTTGAATTCTTTTTTTGCTTTTCCTTAATTTAACAAAATCCATTAAACTCCAGGACCTGTTATGTATAACTCTAATAGATATATATATATATAAATAAATCAAGTTTAGGCATCCTGGATCATCATCCTTTTCATTTTGCTTGACAGAGAAGATTAAGCCGACATTGGTTTCAAAGAAATCAACAAACCTTCAATTAGAAACTTAAATTTGCGAGGGCAGCCGACTAATTTTCAGGCGAATCGCCGGAGAAGACGAATCGCCGGCCAACCCATTTCGTTCTTCTGCTTCGTCCATCATCTGCTCCAAAACACCTATAGTGATACTGTACATGTACCGATTGGTCTAGTGTAAACCACTTCCCAAGCTTCCATGAAGAACATCAAACCGAGAGGTTGCGAGGGAGCGAAGTGGGGTAGCCATGGTTGATGTTGAAAACAAGTTTGATTCTTGATAAAATTGTGAAGATTGATCTTGCAAGCAATGAAGTTATGGTATCAAAACTTATGTTCCATAAAGATTTCTCCTTTAGATACTTGATCTCATGTTTCTGCCATTGGAGCTTTTGTTGGAGATCAAGAATCTTCTGTTGTTTCATGGAATTCCCAAAAGAATTATTAACATCATGATCATCTTTCTTGTGACTATGATGACGCTGTGAAGATAAAGATTTATTTAAACTGTTTTCAATGACAGTTAACTCATCCATCTCTCGATGAAGCGTAGCGGTTGCGGTTGTTGGAAATCAAAGAGCCAAGAAAACTCACACTCTAAAACTCACGTGTATGTATAGAAACAACAAACTAAATGATGAAGAAAGACGCAAGGATAACAACAGCTTTTTCAGAAAGTTCACTTTTATTCATAGCAAAAAGAGGCCTATAAATAGCCTTCTAGGTACAAACGTGGGATAAAAAAAGCAACAAAAAAACCACCCACTTACTCAATCCACCTAAAGAATCGGTCAAACTAAATACCAATTCAAACCTAGCTATAAACCATTAATCAAAAACATAAACAATAAATCATGAATACTTAGTAACTAGAAAAACTCCAGCCATGCAAACCGAACCTAGCCATGCATACGTGAACAAATGACCGATTAAACCCAACAATCACCCCCTTAATCGGTTATTATCCATATCCGCTCACAACAACGCCGGCTCCTCTTCAATCAAGTTTGCTTCTTGCTTCTCCCACTTAGGACACTCGTTGTTGTAATGGCCGAATTCACCACATTTGTAGCATCTTATGTGACTCTTATCCCGGACACGTTCCTTACCATCTTGGCTCCTCCCGGACCCACGACCTCTCCCCCGGCCACGTCCAACGCCACCTCGATGTGAACCGCCATTGCCACAATGCATACAACCATTCGACTCTTCACTTGCCAAGAACAACCCACCTTGAGTGTCTTCCATCTTCTCGGTTCCTTTTAAACGCTCTTCATACGCCTTCAATCTTCCAACGGCCTCATCGAATAGCATCGAATCTAACTCGAAACACTGCTCTATCGAAGCCACAATTTGAAGAAAGGATTTAGGCATTGAGTCTAGCAACCGTTTAACCAACTCCACTTCCTCCAGCTCGTATCCAAACGTCCTTGCTTTTGAGGCTAGACCGGTCAATTTCGTTACGAAATCATCGACCGTTTCACCCTCCTTCATACGCAAGCTTTCAAGCTCCCTCTTCAATGTTGCTCTTCTAGCCGCTCTCACCCGATCCACACCCAAATAACGAGTCTTCAATCCATCCCATACTTATTTTGGATCGGAATAGCTAGCCATTTGCAAAACCATATCTTCCGGTATGGCTTGAAACAAGAAAGCAAGAGCTTGTTTCTTCTTCTTTGGATCCGGTTCTTCCCCTAACGCCCTCGGTTCGACCGTGTCCCACAAGCCATACGCATCCATAATAGACTTGACCTTGACAGCCCACACTGGATAGTTTGTCGAGGTCAATACCGGGACTTGATACGACATCGATCCTTCTTCCTTAGGTACCAACGCCATTCTTTTCTTCTTTGTGACAGCCCCAACCTCTTTACTCAAGCTTATTCCGAGAGCACTCTTCTACCGAATAAGAAGACAAGGTCACAACCACCTTTACCGCCTTCCGTTACCCGCAAAACGAACCGAATCAAAACCTCCTGTTTTGATGTCCTCCTGTCCGTTTATCACGCAGCTCTGGTTAGTCTCTCAAGCCCGATCAAGAGAAATCGGGGTTGCTGTTGAGATGCTTCAAACGACAATCGAAATCAGCTCACACCCCTCAAACGAACGAAGCTCTGATACCAAGTGTTGGAAATCAAAGAGCCAAGAAAACTCAAACTCTAAAACTCACGTGTATGTACAGAAACAACAAACTAAATGATGAAGAAAGAGGCAAGGATAACAACAGCTTTTTCAGAAAGTTCACTTTTATTCATAGCAAAAAGAGGCCTATAAATAGCCTTCTAGGTACAAACGTGGGATAAAAAAAGCAACAAAAACACCACCCACTTACTCAATCCACCTAAAGAATCGGTCAAACTAAATACCAATTCAAACCTAGCTATAAACCATTAATCAAAAACATAAACAATAAATCATGAATACTTAGTAACTAGAAAAACTCCAGCCGTGCAAACCGAACCTAGCCATGCATACGTGAACAAATGACCGATTAAACCCAACAGCGGTCACGTATCGCTGCAGAAAACGGTGACTCCCAGCGACGTCGGAAAATTGAACCGGCTGGTGATACCAAAACAACACGCTGAAAAACACTTTCCGGTTCAGAGGGGAAGCACTTCAAAAGGAGTTCTTTTACATTTTGAAGATTCAGATGCAAAAATACGGAGATTTCGGTACTCTTATTGGAACAGTAGTCAAAGCTACGTTTTGACGAAAGGTTGGAGCCGTTTTGTGAAAGAGAAAAACTTGAAAGCCGGTGACAATGTGAATTTTCAGAGCTCAACCGGACCAAACAAGCAGCTTTACATAGACTGGAAGTCGAAAAGCGGGTCGGGTAATACCGACCCACAAATCGTTCGAGTCGAACCGGTTGTCAAATGTGTGGAACCGGTTCAGATGTTACGGCTATTTGGAGTCGACATTTCGAGTGTTAGTGGTTGCAATGGCAATAGGAGTAACACAGAGATGTGAAAGGCACATGCCTTTGGTTACCACACTGTGGTTTCGGAGAAGAGACGATGGTCTCTGTATTATTTCCCCAACATCTATTCGTATCATTACCGGTAGAGGTGCCGGCAAAAAAGGGTGGGGGGGGGGGGGGGTGGGGGAGTCCTTATCACCCATCGTCCCTGTGTTTGTAAACAAGTATACATACACACACACACATATATATATATATCCCTGAAATTTGATGGGTTTTTTAAAATCAAAGAAAAACAAAAAAGATGGTTTTGTTGTTTGTTTTTGGAGTTTTGATTGTGTTTCTGGTGTGGATGGATACAAACAGTTTGTTGGATTTTGGTGCCATTGATGAATGGATTTCGTTGTCACTGTTGTTGCTTCATTAAAAAAAAAAGGACGAATGAAGAAGAAGGAAGAATAAAGAAGAAGAAGAAATTTAGGAATTGGTCCCTAAGTTTTTATGATTTTACACAATAAAAAGAAGAAACAAAGAAAATTACAAAAAAGGGACAAAAATATGGTTGGACGAAAATACCCCTGCCTCTAACGGACCATTTTGACGTCATTAGGGGTCAGGGACCATTTTCAGAGCAAAATCCATACCCTGGAGACGTAAACTTGAATTATGAAACCATAGGGACCTCTTTCAAAGAAATCACTAAACGTCAGGGACCAAAATTGGAGTTTACTCTATATATAATTATATGTAGGCAAAGGATCGTGTGAGAAGTTGAGGTTAACGCGAGAAGCATGAGAAGTGGATCTGAACCATTGATCACTTTTAATCAAAAACCCTCCCATGAATTGTGGCTTAGAAGGAATTGATCCCGTGCATCTTATCATGGTGCATCTCATCCTAATGTGCATCTCATCCTAATGTGCATCCATTTCTCATCCAACGGTTGATAATCACTTCTCACGCTTCTCACGTTAACATCAACTTCTCACCAGAACCCAACCCATTATATGTATACATATATACATACAGGGGTTGTTTTATTTGCAACCCTTAAAAAGATTGCAAACCTTGCAACCCACATCTTAACCGTCGGATTCATGATCGGCGGTTATAATAGATATGGGGCCCAATATTTTTAATTAAAAAAACAGAAAAATAAAAATAAAATAACCGCCGATCATGAATCCAACGGTTAAGATGTGGGTTGCAAGAGTTGCAACCTTTTTCAGGGTTGCAAAATATCCTTCCACTTTACATACATACATACATACATACATACATACATACATATATATATATGTTTTTTACTATTATTCAATGAAACAATAATATTAAACTTGAATTCATATTAGAAGAAAAATAGTACATATTGATATCATATAAAGAGCTTAGATCTGATATTGTTGTGTTTCTTTTTGGGTAAATAATCATGTGATGTTTAGAGCGGACAAATAATTATATACAAAAAGTGATGTACATGTTCATTGCAAAAGTGTATTAGATTATATTAGATGTACAATATTAAGATGAAGAAGCTTACATCATCTCCAAAAGTAAAACACAAAGGTAAAAAATTAATATTAATAAATAAATAAAAGTCACGCCTAGCAAAAATACGCACACAATGGTGCGGCATGGTGCACCTCAAGCCGCCATGGCGTGAGCCACCCCTTATACGGCTTAAAGTGGCGCCGGAGGGCGTCTTACGCCATGCCGGCCCTTTTAAAACTTTGGTTATGTTTCCCTTATATAATTACCATATAAATTATATGGTAACATTTTGTGTGTATGTGTGTGTATATATATATATAGAGAGAGAGGGGGGGGGAGGGGGGGGGGGTCAGTTCAAGAGAGAACCCAAAATAAAGAGAATAAGGGAACACGCCTCATCCAATAGATCAAAAACATAAATGGCCCAGATTTGTGCGGCAAATTCATAGTTAATTTGAATCATAAGGATATTTGTTCAAAGGATAACACTATAGATGGGGGCATAATTGAAAACAAAGTAAATATCAATCCCAAGTATTTTTTGAAACTACCCTATATTTACGCAATCATCGCTTATCGGTTACTTATTTCCTAAAATTGTGCAAAATTTGAGGACTCCATATTTGTTACCTAAACATAAATGTCCCTCTCGTTTTTCCTATTTGCTTTCCATTATGTTATTCAAACATGATCAGACTACGGGTTTTTAGCTGCAAATCTTTGGTTTATTCGAATTAGTTTTTCTGGGTTTATTCTACACTTATTTTATCCTAATGTGGGTTTCTTAGCTACAAATTTTTTATTTATTCATATTGTTCCTCACATGTTTATTCACATGTTACTATTTATTTGAGTTATCACAAATTAGTGTTTCATCGACAGATTTATTCTTATGTGAATATCAACTGCAACCTACGTATTTACACATTCAAATGTGAATACCCACTGTAAATTGCTGCTCAAGAACAAATTGATATGTAAATACATACGCATGTACAATAAATAAAAATACTCAAGTTTACCTATAACATATTCATCATGTGAATATCAACTAATTTAACCGCGGTAAAATCACCGATTGATAATAAAAAAATGCATTCGCAATAGATATAGTAGTACCATATTCACATGTAAATATTAACTAATATAATACCATTTGCATTTACGCAAGATGTATTAACACAATTTTTTTTAATTTCAATCCAATTAAAATCCAATTGTTTTAAAATACACTTCATAAATTTATTATTTATTTACTTCTGATTGATATACTTAAAAAAATCAATATAGAGTGTAATGATTTATCTCAATCTTCAATGAATCAAATACAAGATCTTTGAAAGGATTTACAAACTAAACAAGTAGGAGAGAAATGGATCTCCAAAATTTTGATGACATGCAACTGATCCCTAGAATCAAGGAGTTTCCTTGGTTGGTTGGTTTCGGATTTTGCAAAATGCCCCTTTTAATTAATATAGATATTATTCACAACCATTAAATTAAAACAAATGGATGGATGTGTTCACTTGTTCTTTTTTTTTCTTTTTTTTTTCTTTTTTATTTGGGGGGATGAGGGGAGGAAAGGGGGGGTCTTTTGAATCCACAATATACATACATTTGAGAACCCACAAAATTGTGAGAACTGAGAACGTGCTCATGTGCTATATCACATAAAATATCATCTAAGGATTTAGAGTATTGATTAATTTATATTTCTTTCACAATGTGCTTGTTTCACTATGTGAAACTTCTTTACGTGTTTGTGAAACAATAAATACACCTAAAAAAGTTTCACATTGTGGACCTCATACATATAAAACAAACACAATGTGTGTTGGATGGAAAAGTGAAACGATATCTAAGGTAAAGGTTCCCACGGTTATCACAATATATGGGGTCATTTGATTATGCTCATATATATATCTATCCATAGAATACTTTGAGTCTAACATTACTCCCTTTTCCCAAATACACCTTGTCTCAAGGTGGAAGGTCCCAAAAATTTCCCCAATCAATCACCCATTAGTAGTTTGAGCTTAGATGGGACTGATTATTCATTATCTTCATCAATTCATCTCCAACCCAAAAGCTTCTATAATGTGAGGAAGCAATGGCAGTGGGTCATAATATTAATAGTGTTTCTGGATTGCAAACGAATGTCTAGAGAAAATCAACTTCATATATTTAACTAGGGAAGTCTGCATAGAAAGAAAGTGGTGGGTCAAGAAGAGAGTATTATATAACGAGGGAGAACATTGTTTGAATAGGCAGAATGTGTGAGATTCTTTACTTTCATCTCCTTTATCAAATGATTTGGAAAATATCAAGTGACTATTGTTTTTATTTTACTTGGTAATGTGGGACTTATTACCCCGCATCTTTTTTCAATGATAGGTGAAATACCCTACATAGAAAAGAATTAATTTTTTTATATAAACCAGGCAAGGTACTATATCTATTTGGTAATGGTTATATGTGGGATTATTGTGTCTGTGTGATCTGTTTTTAAATACTATATATAGGCCATGTCTAAAATTATCCATAGAGGGGATCCCAAATACACACGTTTATATGTATTATTTACATGTATAAGCAGATGTATAGATCCATGTATGTGTTTGCATCTAGAGAAACAAACATAAGAGTGGCACAGAGAGGTGAGCAAAATGAGGATAGCTTGCCTATTTGCACTATAAATAACGTATGCTAGTCAGGTTTTCCTTCAGGACATTAAACAGATTTGTAAATAAGTTATTTGCAACTGTTGGATACATTCTGAAAAAGGGGTGAGCTTAAGATGCACAGTTAAGTTACTTGCAAAGTAGGTCCCAAAAAAGAAGATCAAGAAACTCAAACAATACATGCTACTAAGTTATCTTTGCTTCTATTAGTTGTTTCCCTGAATAAGTCAGACAATCCAGGGGAAACAAGACCAAATTCGGAATTATTACGACTACCAATAAGGATATTGTTTTGCTTTGGAAAAATATGCCATCTATCTAATATAAGTAAAAGTAATTTCAAGGATGAGATAATTAATTCACTTGCATTGCATTACCAAGTTGACTTGTTCAGGTTTTGAACCAGTAGACTTCCGCCGCCCTCCTCCTTTAGCACTATCTTTCTTTGGGACTATGGCAGAGAATAGTGACTCAAGTTCTGACACATCAAAGTCTGGTGCACTACAATTCAATAGTATACATGGGTCTTAGAATGAATACATCATGGGGAAAGGGCAAACAATATAAAGTAAAATATATTCATCAGGAAAACATGTCAACCATCTACAAATGTGTATAAAAATGTATGCGAAATTATTGCCCATATGCATGGAATCTGCCCTATGCAAAAAATTTATAGTTATGGTCTTGAAAGACGATCATATGCTTTTGATGACAACTATTTCTTTTCTCATATAAAAATAGTGACACATTCTTTAGAGAATGGTGCAAAAAGTGTGATACCTTTGGGGCTCTCCAGGTCTTTGTAGTTCTTCCCACAAGCTTCCTTGCAATGCCCTGGTAACCTTGCTCCAATGCAGTGGCTTTAAGTTAGATCTTCGAGGTGCTGTAGCCATTCCAACAGGACGCGCAAGTCCTCGACCCCTAGGTGGAGGAGGGCCAAAACTTGGAGGTCCAGGTGCACGACCTCCAGGTGGAGGTGGTGGAGGGCCAACACCTGGAGGTCTTGGTGGTCCAGGTGGTGGAGGCGGTCCAGGTGCACGACCTCCTGGTGGAGGTGGTGGAGGTGGTCCAGGAGCACGGCCTCCAGGTGGAGGTGGTGGAGGCGGTCCAGGTGCACGGCCTCCTGGTGGAGGTGGTGGAGGCGGTCCAGGTGCACGGCCTCCGGGTGGAGGTGGTGGAGGAGGTGGCCCCCGCATCGGTGGAGGCGGTGGTGGTGGACCACCCCCAGGCAATGGTGGAGGTGGTGGTGCTCCACGGACCGGAGGTGGGGGAGGTGGGGGTGGGCGCCCATACATTGGAGGCGGAGGTGGAGGTGGAGCGGGGGATCCATGTGTTGGAGGCAGAGGAGGAGGCGGGGGTGGGGGGCCACGTGCCAAAGGGAGTGGTGGAGACGGGGATCCATGGATGGACATAAGGGGAGGGGGAGGAGGAGGAGGAGGAGGGGGAGGAGCAAGTGGAGCACTTCGGAAAGGAGCTAGGGATGGTGGTGGAGGTGGCGGAGGTGGTGATGGGGATGGGGTTCCATACATTGGAGGTGGAGGAGGAGGGGGAGGTGGAGGTGGAGCACCTCGTGAAAAAGGTGGAGGGGGTGGAGGGGGAGGAGGGGGAGGAGGAGAAGGGGCTTGATACATTGAAGGTGGATCTCGTGATGGAAGTGTGGTTCCATACATTGGAGGTGGGGGTGGGGGTGGAGGAGATGGTGCACCTTGCCTTGGTGGCGGAGGTGGAGGCGGTGGAGGTGGAAGAGATGTGGCTGCATACATTGGAGGTGGGGGCGGAGGTGGAGGTGGAGGTGGAAAATATGGAGCTCCATACATCGAAGGTGAGGGTGGAGGAGGTGGGGCACCATATCTTGGAGGTGGAGGAGGAGGAGGAGGGGCACCATATCTTGGAGGTGGAGGTGGAGGAGGAGGCGGAGGTGGAGGTGGAGGTGGAGGTGGAGGTGCAACTTGTTTAGAAGGCAAAGCTGGAGGAACGAGGATTGCCATGCCATCTTTAACAGGTTTTCCAATTATAGAAGAATAGATAGGTGGTTGTTGTGTAGTAGCAGGCACAACTGCACCAGTATTGTAGATATCAGATGACGTAGGAGGTGGAGGTGGAGGTGGAGGTGGGGGTGGGGGTGTAGGGGCCCTGCTTGTAGCTTGTACCTGAAGATCCCTAGCAGTTGATGTTAGAGGCATGGTGGATGGCGTATACAGTGAAGAGCTAGGCAAAAAAATTGGAGCCGAAGGAGGAGGTGATGCTACTGGAGGCAGTGGTGTAACCTTTGGTGTTTTTCCTTCCAAATGGCCAACAGGATCTTGCAAGGCACAAGAATCTAGAGACTTGCCAGAATGTCGAACAGATGAGGGAGGTGAAGGAATCTGCGGAATAGACGATTTCAAAGGAGAAGAGTCAGCCACTTGAACTGGTTGCGCAACCAAGGATGTTGGAGATGTTGTATGTTTCCTTGATGCATGCTCTGCTTTATTTGTGGTACCTTCAAGAGACTTTTTCTCCCCTGATTGAAGATCCTTTGGTTGTGCTAGCACAGGCGGAGCACTATTATATCGTGACGGCGGATATGACACATGCACGGAGTTAGTGTAAGAGCCTTTATTAGGAGGGATCCACCGAGATACCACATTCGGTTTTGCAAGTCTTACAGGTGTGGAAGTTTCTTGTGGCTTTGGTTTTTGCTTGGCAACACCATCAGAAGCAAGTTTTGAATTGGCAGAATTTTTTCGACTGATATTACCACTCAACTTCTGCTGTGAATCATCTTTTCCTAACTTCTTCCCAGGACTCTCTTCTCTATCTTGTTTATTTTTTACCTCCTCTGACAAACCATCCCCTTTTACTTCCTGGGCATCTGTCTTATCAGGTTCATTGGCAACAACCACTGTAAGCTTCAAACCACCATTTCTGACACCCAAATCATTGCCTTTCGCTGACTGGAGATTAGCATAAACCTTAGTTTCAGGTTTTTTGTAACCGTCATCTGATTCGTAGTCTTGGAATGCATCAGCTTCTGATTCCTCCTTGAAGACTATATCACCATTTTCAGCATTCGGCCTGTTGTCTTTAAGTAACAGAGTATCAGGTTCCGCTTTGGCATCTTGCCCATCAACTGCGTTGCTGAAGATCTCTTCTACCTCAAAGAACTCTTCAGGTGTAGGACTTTCTGTCTCATCCCCATCTTCGAATTCTCCTTCTGTGGTGATCATCGATGGTAGAGCATCAGCGTCCGAAAAAAGTACCTGACACATATATGAGTATGTATTCAACTTCTAGCACTTCTCAATTCAAGGCATTCATGGAATGAAAATAATCGAAGGCCTACCTCTGCCTTGAAGTTTTTGGGGATCTGGTCCTTTGCATCCCACATAACATCAACTTCATCCCGGCTCAATAGCATTACACTGCCTCTTACAAATGTCGTGTGGAACATTACTCTGAACATCATTTCCTCCCTCACATGATCCAAATGTATGCATTCAAGAACGACATCCCCTTGAACACGGTGATGAATATCTATTTTCACCAGTTCACACTCTTCCTGAAATCACAAGGAATTTAGTTTATATTAGAGAGCAAGTAGGATCTCTTTCGGTTTTAAGAAAAGTAAGCTAAATAAATTTACCGGTTGATAGTAGCGAGCATGTTTTTTGGATTTTGAGGATGCAAATAAAAGCTTAGAGCTCCTGTTGGCTGTTGTCGAAGATGAATCTTGACCATATATACGAACTACAGGTCGACAACCCTTTTCGCCATATACGGGAAGGACTCGAAGTATGATACAATCCAAAGCTAGAGGTGTGTCTGAGGGTGGCCAATCTGAACCTAAATTTCTCCTAGATATGTACTGAAGATACCTCAACTGGGAAGGCTGTGGATTTAAAGGTGTTAAAAGATGAAGAAGCTCCCTAGGAGCTTGCTTGTATACCATTTCAAGGGTCTTCTGCTCACCATTATATTGCTTTCGGAACAAAAGAAGAGCTGCAAGCATAAAGGCAAGAACTGGCCACCCTCCCCTTTCACAGTGCATCAACAGCACATTCTGTTGTCCTGCTAGTGACAACCAGCTCTCACTAGATCGCAAAAAGTGATGGATCATCTCCAACGGTAACATCGGACACCCTTCATATTGCCGAGGATACTCCATGACTGTCATATCGTATTGAGACAATATGTCAGAAATTTGGGTCCTCTTGTCACCTTCTCTAAAGTTAAAAACCATGAAAGAAGAATCAGGATAGTAATCCTGGAGTTCAGCTACGATGCCACCCATGTAGATCTTGTACTCATCTTCTTCTAGTACTTCAGTTGAGAAGCAGCAATCAAAAACTGCAAATGAAGGTTGAAATAGTGATCAAGACAAGTAACTTTATCAACAACTGTTGTGGTGGTAAGTTTACTAGCCAAATTATCAAAAAACCACTAGGAAGTAACTTTCACCTACAAAAATAGAGTTAAGATAAGCTGGTAACTGTGAGGGTCATGAGGTCAAATAAAAGATTCTAACATGTGTATGTCAGGATGATATTCACATCAGTAACAAGTATAATTTGATGAATGCCCATGATTACAACCTCAAAGTATGTATTTGCATATTACATCGAAGACACTCGACATTTATCGCCCAAAAAATCAGATTTGGCTTACAAATAACAAGCATATTATAGTGTTAATGTTACCCTAAAAAATGTAAATGCGGCTAAAACGATGTTCATATTTCCACGCTTCAATAACAAGTTTAGGGGGTACGAACGAACATGAAAATTGGCATCCACAACCACTTTCCTGGGTCAACCTTCCAACAACATGTTCAAAATTTACATTCATCTAATGATTTTCAATGATCTAAAAAAAATCAACATCCAAATGCTAGAACAAATTATGAAGCTAGTTATCCATTTCTAGCTGCATGCCTACTCCCAAGATCCAGAAAACATGATGTACTCCATCTTCCTAACACTTGCCTATTAAATTCCCTCCCCTCGGATGTAACTTTAGACTTGTCTATCAACAAACTAAGTAGCAGACTAGCAGCAATGCCAATGCTGGTTTTCCGTAACCGCACCACAGAATCATCAAGAATTCGCGTTTCAATCTTGTTAAGAAATCCTACAATGTACACGCCCAATTTCACAACAACCAATGTAGTATCAGAAGATAGCAAATTATTGGCCACCAATATCTCTTAGCTTCGGTTTTTCTTACAATACTGTCTCTAAATATCAATGTTCCAAATTTCACCGATCTGGCACTCTTCATTTAGGGATACTAAATCCCTAATTGGACTTGTACGCAAAGTTAGCCCTAGCATAATGAACTTAACATCGAGTTTCCATTCCCATTCTGTTATAAGTAGCCAGAAATACCCAAATTCAGGTAACAATGTGCCAAAATTTCGAATAGCCAAAACTCTGATGCTACATTATTTCTTAGTAAATGTGTCAAATCTGCATCACGTCTTTCTTAATAATTTAAGCTTAAATATCATTTATTAGTTGTGAGTCTTGTCCCCGAATTTCAAGTCGTCAACAATTTCACATAGCTAAAAGAAGTTAATAACAGAATGTCGACAGCTAAAATGGCGGATGAATTAAGGAACAGTCAAAATGATGCATCCGAAATAACAGGAGAAGAATTTGAGCCGTCAAAAATACAATTCAAAGAAAATAATAAAACAAAATGACGAGTTGAACCCGGAAGAAACGGGAAATGAATTTAGAGAAAATTTAGCAGGTGATCTATTATTCTGTGTGGGTTCTTTCAAGAGAAGCGAAATTGAGGGGGGATGCTTAAATACATACCGTAAACCCTCTCGGAGATCTCAAGGAGGCGATCCGGCGGCTTACGATAAAAGAAGCGTTTGAACAGCGCCATTAGATGGCGCTGTTACACTCCCGACCTCGATCCAAAACGTCGATCCCTCCCTAAATTGTCAAATTTGTCGACCCAAAATGTTGACTATATAAATACACACAGATCGATCTCGCAGTCCTTCAATTTCAATTTCAATTTCAGTTTCAATAATTAATCCCAATCTGATGAAGAAAGCTGTTGAAATCCAAACTTAAGAGTTGAAATTTCTCGATCCCCAATATATAAGCTCAAAAGATGAGGTGGGGTAGTACCAAAAAAAAATCACCAACTGGGTCAGCAGAGAGATTGTGTAAAGTTAATGGAGTAAAGATAAGTTTAATTGGAGATAGGGTTTGTGGGAAGAAATGGCGATGGAAACGTGAGGAGCAGCCATGTGGGTTTTTCTGGCGATTTGATGATCACATGGGGGGAGTGTTGAAAAAGGAAAGAAGAATCGTAGACCCGACCCTTTCGACCAAATGTATGAATCAATGAGATGCAAAATCACAGACACGTGGAATCTGAAAACAAAAGATTATGCAGAGATTCAAGGGTTTTGAAGACGAAAGAAAGAGATTATTAACGAAGTTGGAGTATTTATTTTGTTGTCAAAAAATCTCATCTTTTGCCTTCTTCCGGCATTTCGACTTTCTATTTTTTCCTTTTATTTAATTCAGGTTTCTTTCTACTTTATGGCATTTTGTTTATAATTTTGAGTACACTAGGCATATACATGCGTCATGTAGGGAATATAAGTAAAGAACGAATAATTAATGTTACTTCCTTATAGACATGTCATCAACAATCAACCATGACCTAAGAATCACAACTTATGAAACTCTAAACCTATAAAGATATTCAATAATTAGTTTATATTACAATTATTGATGAAAAAAATTATAATGATATAATTTATTATAAGAATGAAACGTATTTTATGATTATGTATTTTTAATGTGCTAACGGTGGAAAAAAAATAAAACGTATGGATAGAAAACAAATTAGTTCGTACATATTCATGATATTTAATAGTACAGTTAAATTAAAAAATATTCAATATTGGGTTCGATTTGAATGTATTGACGAGACAATTATAATGATATAATTTGTAAAAAAATGAACGTATTTTTTCATTACATTTTTGTTCATATACGATTATTTGTATTAATATGATAATGATGTAAAATGAAAAATGAAAAAAGAAGGGATATAAAGTAAATTAAATAAGTAAGTGTAAGAGTGATAAATGTAACATTGTACAAAAAAACCACTTTGTACAAAATTTAGAATCTTTATAATATAGGTAAATAAATTAAATAAGTAAGTGTAAAGGTGGTAAATGTAACATTGTACAATAAACCACTTTGTACAAACAACCGTTTTAGAATTTTTATAATATAGGTAAATAAATTAAATAAGTAAGTGTAAGAGTGGTACATGTAACATTGTACAATAAACCACTTTGTACAGATAACCGTTTTAGAATCTTTATAATATAGTAGAGATTAGAGATATGTTGCAACAAACATGATTTTTGAACTATACTAACTACTAAGTGAAACAGTTTAGAGGGCGCCATAATGGTAAAACTAATTCCAGGGAAGATGTCTAGAAATAAAAAAGTTGTGGAGAAGAGAAAATAATTTTTTTAAAAGATTATTAGAAACAAAAAGCTATATGATATTAATTGGCCAATACCAATTACCACCATCCTTTAGAAAAGAGATCAACTTTTATCTATGGAAACATTCAAAAAACAAGATATGGAAAATAACAATATAAAACACTTAAGTATAGTTTACCAAACACTTAATTAGCGAGTAAGCACTTATCGAGTAAGAGTCATCACCCATACTTACCGGGTAAGACCCTAGATCCTTGCATTCCCTCTAACCAGGTAAGATTTTCAGTCCTCTTTTTGTTCACCCGGTAAGGTAATTGAACCGGTAAGCGCTTACCAAGTTAAGTATATATAGTAAACGATCCCTTATAGTTCAAAATGAAATACAAACAAACTACAACATACAAGTAACCAGTAGCAGAATTTGCAAAGTAACAAAATTAAGAACCCTACTTCAAGAGAGGATGAACAAAGAAATTGCAAAGCAACTAAATAAAACCATGATTGAAAAAGAAAAGACTTTGTAAATTACATGTATAAACTAAATAAATCAAAGAAGATGAATTTAGAACTATATGGTTGTCAAGAGTGATCAGATCAAAGAGACTAAAGGAGCAGCTCGTGTCAAGGAAAAAGAAGACGAAGGCCGCCAAGTAGAGGGTAATTTCATAAAATAGCTCTCAATCATACCTTTAATCCCAACAAGCCATGTTTATCGATTGCATCCTTATAATAAATACCACCTTTTGTTAATTCAAAAACTGAAAAATCAAAATTAATGATGTTATGTGACTTGCACCTGTAGAGACATAATTTATACATTTCTTTAGATTTAAGCTATATTTTTTTTGAACAACAACATAAACTTTATTACCAACCACCCATGAATCAAGTTTTACAAACAAATTAACCAAACCATAATCAACGATACCATAGCAAACAGATCCAAATTATGAATACCGAAACGACCGAGGTGCAGCCAAGAAGAAGTTTGCGAGAAGTAAACTCCCTCAACATCATAACAGAGCACTGCTACAGTAGAAAAAAACCCCGGACAACCCCGAACTCAACCTCGTCCTCTTCCCACAACACTGCCGAAGGTATAAATGCACCCATTCACCGATCCATCATTCTTACAACCCCCTTAGTACGACGAACAACCACTTGCGAGCATGCTACAAGCCTTCAAACGTCAACCGTAACATCAGTCCCATACTCATAAACAGTTTACGCAGCTAGCTGTTAATTAGTCGAACCAGCAGCCAGCTGTTAATTGTACGAACCATCTACTGAAGGAAGCTTAACAACAAACACAGAGACATAAGTTTGTAAGGCACAAACTCTTCCAGCCCACCTAACGACGAACCAGAGAATTAATAATCCTTCACTGGACAGAATCTACCAACATGAGCAAAGCTGCAGAAAAACAAAAAGCCAATGTGAACCATTTCCCTCTCAGACGATCAGCCCCTCGCTCTTGATCTCCTTTACCTCAGTCGAACTTTGTTACCCGTAAGGATCCGAGAACCACTTCACCCAATCTAGAGCTAATCTTTGTCTCTACAGGTCACCCATTCGAACACTTTAACTTGAAAATCAAAAAATAAATCTGTTACGGAGCCTCTAATCTTTTCGAAGATAACCTTGTTCCTATTAGCCCAAATTTGGTAAAGAAAGCACCAAGCTATATTGGAAGAAGGGTCTTTTTTTAAGTCTTTAAAAAACTCCATTACTTTATGTATAATACCAAAAAAAATTAGAAATTAAGATTTTGCATAAATTACTCTAGAGGTGGCTGCAAGAAACAAAAAAACATGTTGGTTGGAAATTAGGAGCAACCCCGCAGCTTCAATATCCAGGAAAATTCACATTCATTTTCCTCTCTTGCTGACTGGCTCTGTACACTTTAAGTTGAGCAATTTTCATTTTCTTCTTTGGTATCTTCATTAGTATATACTATTATTCATGATGATTGGTCCTCATATTCCAAGTCAAAGCAATATCAAGAAAAACTAATCCTCATAAATACTAAAAGAAAACCAAGAACTTGAGTGAAATATAGAGTATTTTAAATGGCAAATATATAAACTGTAGAGAAAAAGGTGAAAATAGATAGTGACCAAAAACAAATGCCTAAAAAGCTAAAGATAGTCTCCAAAATTATCAGATACAATAGATGTGGAAAAAAGCCATATAAGAGCATAAACATACCTTAATCAATGGACGAACTATTGGAATATTATGCACATGCATACCAACAACAAGAGCATAAACATACATTAACAAATTTAGTTTTGTCGAGTACAAACAAGGAAGCATGTATCAAAATTTAATGATGCTACCTTAAAAATTATACACAAAGATGAAAGAATCGAGTTATACCTTTTATTTTTCATCAAGTGATTCCAAAACAAGCTTTGAATTAATTATCTGCCAAAACCCCAAAAAATTGAACAAAAATAAAATTTTGATACAAAAAAATTGAAGATTTTGATGTGCATTTGTTCAAGCTCTTGTTTTCAGGGAACCCGTTGTAAACACAAGTCAAGAGGAAAAAATAAGAGTAAGTATGTAATGTTGCAGTGGCAACCATTGACACCAAATTCAGTTTCATTCAATCTCAACACCATTGCACCTTTTTGCAAAAGAATAAGACATGAACATGAAACCAGTAACAACTCAAAACAACTGCCCCTATGGTTGCCACAACTTCTAAGTACAAAAGATGGTCCTGATGTTTATACTGACCGTCTAACCCCTTAAGTGGGAATACTTCCATCTAGAAATACCATGAAATATACATATATACCTTCTGCTCATTCTAAACCACCAAACGAAAAGCAAGAGAGTGGAAATCATAACTTGAAGCGTAACAATGTCAAAGAAACTTACTCAAATAAAACAAGTCATAATATAACAAATATGCCAATAGGTTACTACTACTACAGTTGATATCATTCATACCACATACCACATACCACATACCAGGCACGAGTAGAGTGTACTTCCAAGTGCAAAGAATTCAAAGTCTTTGCTATCCTCTCAAGAGTTATGTTGTAGAAACAGAAAAAAAAACCTCAAGACTACTCTATCAAATACAGCATACTCCCTCAATAAAATTCAACATTACCCAAATATGCAGGCACAACCATAAACACCAAGATTTAGTTAATTGTAACCGGATAACAACAAAGAGTCAAAACAAACAATGAAGTAAACAATCAAATGACAACTTTTACCTTGCAAATCGGATCGATACACTTGTTTTATCCGGTTGCCTTGTTCAGTATTACTTAAAGCACCTGCAAATCAAACATAACAACATGTAATAAATGTTCCCAGTTGGTCAAAACTGTAAAACTACTCAAAGAATTAGATTAATCCCTAGATCAAAACGGACCCTAAAAAGGTACAAATTCAAATTCAGAACCACGTTTATCCCAAAAATATCATTAATTCAAGAACACTTGAATTTATTGGAGAAATTTTAGATACTCTAACTCAAGTTGTACCTGTTCAGAATCTCCCTGGAGACCACCATTGGAAATATCAATCCACCATCGCTGCCTGAAGTCAATTGTAAATAAGGGAACTATAGAGAGAGATCTATGAAGATTATTGTCCCAGTACATCAATCTGATGAATTTCACAAAAAACCCAAAAATGTTTGTAGAAAACCCAATTCCATTTCAGTTGTGAATTTCACAAAAAACCCAATTCAAGTATAATCGTGCGAAGTTACAGTGGGAATTTCACAACTGAAATGGAAAACCCAAAAATGTTTGTAGAAAAAAAACTTAAGAAAGAAGATGAAACCTAAATTAGAGCGTACCTTGGAAAACCAGAGCGTCGATTTCAGTGTTGAGAGGATCGCCATTAACATTGTATATAGCAAAACAAACGTGGGAGGAGAGGATGCAGGGAGGAGAGGATGCAGTACGTGGGGGTAAGAAGGCCTAAGAACCAGGGCCCCAATAACTATTTTCAAGAACTGCAAATTTTCAAGAATCGTTTAAGGCTCTTAATAATATAGTATATATATATATTATTATGGTTTTTTTTCTTTCATTTATTTAGTAACTTTTTTTTCTTTTTGGTCTTTGGAATGGAGTAGAAAATAATGTTTTGTAAATTTTTAATTTCTTAAAATCCAAATCTTTTTATTAGATTTTGTTAAGATAAAAATTGATTACGCATTTTTACTGATTTTGGTGGTTTATATAACAGATTTATTAAAATTATAAAAAGAACATGTTTATTGCTTATTTAATATTTTTATAGAAAAAAATTAATGATAGATATTTGGATAAATACGTCTATTTGTAATAAGTTATCAGGGTTGAGTTCCGGTGAGAAGTTGAGTTAACGGTGAGAAGTGGTTATCAACCGTTTGGGTAGCGTTTGGTACGCAGACATGATTAGACGGGACTGGACAAGACAGAACAAGAGGCTAGGACAGGACTGGACAAATTTCCCTAAAAGTTTTTTGATGATTTTATATATCATATAATAGTTATAAATAACACAAATAAAGTATATCTTTAAATAATTTAATTAAAAAAACATTTTTATTTTTTAAACGATTTTCATACATAGAAAAACAAGGATAGGAAATTTGAATGAAAAATCTGAAATAATTGATGGTAGTTCGAAAAAATGTGATTCATATAAAGAAAATATAATATTTGATTCAATTTGGAAGATCTTAATGAATTGGTGGATGCATAGTTGCAGTGACAGGTAAAGATAAATGTGATGGGTGACCCATGAAGGACGGTAGTTGTGAAGAACGTGAAAGATAGTGGTGCAGGTGGTTGTTATGGTTGATGTGGTGAAGGTTTAGGTGGCCGACGATGGTAGTGGTGGTGCCGGTGGACAGGGGTAATAAAGGTTATTGTAGTGGTGGAAGAGGCGGAGGTCACCGACGGTAGTTGGTGGTAAGCGTCGGTGGTGGCGGCGACAATGGGTGGTGGTGATCGGTGGAGGTGGCGATAGGCGATGGTTGTGGATGTGGTGGAGGAAGTTGTAGTAGTGGAGGAAGAGGTGGAAGTGGTCGACGATGGTTGGTGGTGGTTACCAGTGGCCGTTGATGGTGGTGGCGGCCAAAGGTGGTAGTGATCGGTGTTAGTGGAGGTGGGACAGTGAATTTTTGTCATGTCCCATGTCACACCAAACGTGGGACAGTGAGTTTTTGTCTTGTCCCGTCCCATCCAGTCTGCAAACCAAACGCACCCTTGATGAGAAATGAACGCACACTAGGATGAGATGCACTGAGATGCACCGGATCAATTCCATTTTAAGTCGCGATTCATGGGAAGACTTGAGATTAAAAAAGATCAACGGTTCAGATCCACTTCTCACGTTTCTCACCATTAACTCAACTTCTCACATAATTCTTCGCTTAAGTTATGAATACCTAATTTGTTGTTTGTTAGGTGTGATGTGTTGATGTTAAAATGATAACTTGATGGGTATTTTTTTATGAAAATCTTGAGTACTAAAAATTATTAGTTTAATTTGATATAACTAACATAATAACATAAATTCAATGTTATTATCACAACATTACTAATAATTGAACTATACAGTTATAAATTTTTATATGCTCATAATTCATATAGTTCTTAAATCAAACCATTTGCAAACTTACTAATTCATTTTTAGTATTTGTAGATCCCAGAATAGTGCAATATATCAGTAATAATATTCAATGATGAACAATGTATAAACCACAACTGCTAGTCATATGATTGATAATCAATAAAGGTTTAGGTTTACAGAGAGAATTTCTGATCAGAGAATGTAAACCTTACGACTAGCTTTCTAACAATAATTTCTTCTAAAAACCTAAAACCCAATAAACATCACAATATATATGAGGCGCATTAGGCCTAATGGGCTTGAGGCCCATTTACAATTCAACTTTCAACTAATTACAATTCACTCCCTTATAAATGCATTATACAACTTTCAACGCACTAGGACTTTCAGTCCTAACAATCTCCCCCTAAAGTTGAATAAGGCATTTATCTTCTTGAAATCTTCAGGCTTGATCTTCTTTCCCTCTTGCATCTTTGAAGAACTTTGGTGTTGCTTGTCTTCATATCTTTCCAAGCTCCCCCTTGAATAAAGTTCTTGGTGTTCATAGTTTCAACTTTGTAACCAGATTCAATGTACAATAGCCTCGACTGAATACACTATCAAGCAACTTTCAACTGTAGAAACTCAACACATCGGATCAGCACACAAGAAAGATAATGTGCGAGTTACGTGACATTCCACAGTGCATCTTCAGTTTAAAAACAAAGAATATGTCTTTGAACTGCGAGTTGAATATGCTTTCAGCTTAAGAACTTGTTTCAATCAGCTCGAAGGAGAAACAAACTTGTAGCAGACACCGCATGATAGGGATAGAAGAAATGCAATAAAATCTTTTCTGCTTAGCTGCAATTTTTTAATCTAAAGGCTTTTCAACCTCAAATAATAAAATTTTGTTACTCCCGCTCAGATTTTGCTAACTCCCCCTCAACACGATAAATTGTGTCTTTGAATTGTGTGACATTCTCCCCCTCATGATGATTAGGATAATCCTGAACATCATGTAACTTCAAAGACTAATCGGATGAGTAGTAAAAGATCAGATAAAGCGATTCAGTAACCAAGGGTAACAGCTAACACAAAAACACAATAGTAACTGTTATCACAACAATTTAGATAATTATGTGGCCTATTTTCAGAGTTGGCAAAGGGGTATCTCTGATAGGACTTCCAGTTATCATCGAAGTAAAACATTAAAAATTACTTCTCAAACTGTTCCGACAATATCACAAAGATATGCAAGGGGAATCACAAAGATTCGTGCATGTGTGAAAGAAGTATAAAACATATCGATTAGGCTCAAAGATTGATTCAACCTGGGACACAGGTTAGAAATCAATAGACTCTGTGAGATGAATATGAAGTTCGGAGACCGGAGTTGATGTCTTCCTTTTTCAATATCTAAGACCTTCGAGTGAGAAATAGATATATTATGTGCTAAATCTCCGTGCATATATGAAACAAGTATCTTTTGAGAGATACTTGAGTGGTTGGGTGGGGTGACACGAGTTATCGACACTGGGTCCATGTCTGTTTCAATATCCATCTCCAAAGAACGAGAATGAATAGATTATGTGGTAACCCGGATAACTGACTCGGTTTGGTAAGGACCAATAATTCTTTTAAGTCCTATCACATCCTCACCATTTTTTTTAATCACTCCGAACTCATCTATCAATCTAGACCCCTCACTGATATCTATGAATTGGATGTGTTTCTTGGGTAGGTCCTTCCGGTTCTGGATGGACCATAGAAACATTAATAGCCCTAACACTCCTTTAACTTGCCAAAATAGAACATTGAAGTACGAGTCCTGAACTGAAGTTTTCAGAAGTCGATATGAAAACTTAAACAAACATGGTACTCCCCCTCAAAAGTGGCATAACCCTTGATTGTAGTCATGTGACATGAATAATATGAATTAAATCACACATGACATTCCTGCAAAACAGATTAATAAGATTTTGGTTTTGGTATCCATGTTGTGATGGATCCTTGTTGGTTAGTTGCCTTAGATTTTAAGCTATTGAACTGAGGATTGGGGATGCTATAAGTACCATACCAATTATTAACATACCTTGAATCCACAAAGTCACTATTTCCACTGTGAGTGTAACAGATCTTTGCTCGATTTAGACTGATCAACTTTCCTGTAGAATAAACATAAGTAGATGAATCAGTCTTGAAAATAGATGACTTTGTATCAACTACAGGAGAATCATGAGACTTGTTTCCTTCACTGTCTTCTGTAGTTGGTTTATTTCTCCAAACCATCTTTACTTTTCTGAAAAAATGAGTATATGAAGAATCATTAAGCTCGCAATCAGAAGAACTGGAGTAGTAAGTATGTCTTTTGTTAGAGGTGCCGATCTTTCTTTGTTTCTGTGAACATCTTTTAGATTTTTGCTTTGAAGATTTGTTCACAGAAACCTTTTGAGAGGCAGATGTTGAACATTCGCCTTTATAAAATTTGATCGGTGGCTCACCAGTTGAATCCAAAAAGTCAACATGACTTGGAAGTTTTGGATCGAAATCAAACTGGTCTAGCTGACTGTCTGGACACACCTCAGAATTCAGAAAGCCTAAGAATTCCATTTCCTCATCAGAAGGATCCTTATCACTTGAAGGATTCAGGAAACTGGAAGGATTTGTTCCTTTAAACGGATCATTAGCGGAAGCATTTTGAAAATCAGAATGATGATCCATTTCGAAAGATTGAGGCTCTTTTCCTTTGTTTGAAGAATTTGGTGACGAGTCACCCAAAAAAGCTTTATAGGAAGAGGTATCAGAGGGTGGAGAAGAATGTTCTGACAGATTAATTTTCTCCTCTTGAAATAAGTCAAACTTAGCTTGAATCTCAGCTTTGTGATGTTGTTCTTTCAACAGATCTGCTGCCAAGGCAGACAGTTGTGAATTAAGCTTATTTATCTCTGTCTGAAGATATTTCTTTTCCTCCCTCGACCCAGTTTCCTTTTTATCGGAATTGAGACACTCAACTTTGGATAATAACTCTTGTTTTTCCTTTTGAAAAATGATACTCTCCTGTGCAAATGACTCTTCTAGCTGAACAATTTTCTTTTCTAAAATCAAAGGTGGAACATAGATTTTGTGGTCCATTGGTTCCTCCTCAGTTTCAACGGTTTTTGAATCAAGTTCAGCTTGAGAATAACTTCGAAAATAGTCATTTGACAAAAAACAGGGTTTTTCGGTGTTGTATGACGCATTCAATGAGTCATAAACAAAAGGAAGTTGCATTGTGGTAGAATTCTTCCTTCTCAAAGTTTCCTGTTCTGGATCCTCATCATCAAGTGGTTTGGTCCAATTGATTTTGTACTCTGAGTAGGTTTTTTCTATTCCAAAAAATTCGAACGCATATAACGTGGGAACTTTGGTCAAGGCCTTTTTCAGATAATGTGGGTTATCGTAACCGAGACCCGTCTCTGAATATTTGAATTCTTTGGGTGCATTCAGATGCATCGTTTGTTTAGATTGACCAATTTTGTAAAGTTTCAGTTCGAGATCTTTTAACTGGGTAGATAACCTTTGATTTTCATTTTTATAAGCCACGCTTTTAGTTACAATATCAATTTTCTCATTTTCTGACATACGAAGCTTGTAAGTAAGATCATCTACTTTGGTCTTTAACTCTTCAAACTCTTTTGAAAAACTCGCACACTCTTCCTTTAGATTTGAAATTATGCACAAGTTGCCAGCAATTTCAATGCGTTGATTATCATATTTGTCAAGTAGTATTTCAACTCTAGCTTCTAAACAAGAAACTTTCTCTTCTAGCTCAGAATAAGTTGGATGATACATTGTTGCTTGAAAAACTTGAAGTCTAGGGACTAAACTTGAAAAAATATGAAAGAATCAATATGCAAGGACCAAGAGTGACAACGAGTGAAACTTGAAAGTTTAGGGTCACAAATGACAAACGACCGAAACTTTGAAGTACGGGGGCTAAAAGCGACACAAACTGAAACTTAAAACTACAAGGACTAATAATGACAAAAAATTAAACAAACTAACAAACTAACGGAGACTTAACGGAAAAGGACTAAAATGTAAGAAATTTAACTGTCACTTAACGAAAAAACTATTCATCATCCCCTTCGTTGAGCCAACCTTTTTGGATCAAGATTGTTGTCTCTTGGCTCTGATACCAATTGTAGATCACAGAACAGTGCAATATATCAGCAATAATATTCAATGAAGAACAATGTATAAACCAGAACTGCTAGTCATATGATTGATAATCAATAAAGGTTTAGGTTTACAGAGAGAATTTTTGATCAGAGAATGTAAACTTTACGACTAGCTTTCTAACAATAATTTCTTCTAAAAACCTAAAACTCAATAAACACCACAATATATATGAGGCGTATTAGGCCTAATGGGCTTGAGGCCCATTTACAATTCAACTTTCAACTAATTACAATTCACCCCTTATAAATGCATTATACAACTTTCAACGCACTAGGACTTTCAGTCCTAACAGTACTGTTACCATCAATAAAATACACATTCTCAACTACTTTTGGTACCACAACATGAGAATCATGCCTGAGCCTGTTCAAGATCGGCCATGGCGTTTGAAATAGTTGGATATCCAAACCTTGAAGGTGCACAACCGAAGCTCCTTATGATGTCTACCTATGAATAGAATTGATATTCCAATATGCAAAAGTGGTAAGACACTTTTTTTAAGAAAAATAAACTTTCAGTAATGCTTCAAAGAATTATTTATAGAGTTTAAAATATCAAGAAGTCAACTAGGATAACCAACATGTATTATAGGCAAAGTGCAAAATAGTGATCATCTTGCCAATATGTGGCCACTTTTGTGCCCTTCTACGATCAAGTTTGACATTTATGATTCATTTGTTTGGCTTCGTTTAGTTTTAATTTTACAAATTTGTATATTTCTTTTACGAAATCTCAATCTTATGTTTGTTTAAAGTGAAAATATTAAATGATACTTGTAGGTTTAGAGAGTTTGTGAGGAGTTTTAGAGAAAATGAAATGAAGCACCTAAAAAAATCTTTAACGTATCAAGAATTATGATTTTGTTTGCATAGAATTTAGATTAAGAGAATATTATAAATCAAAATATACACAAGTTTAACACCATGCTTTGATGTTTTTTGAATGAGATATAAAGGTGTATAACCTTAAATGAGACAGTATGAAATTATTTTTCTTTTAACAGGTCAGAAGATTATGAATATAATTAAATATCATTTAAAGTTATATACTAAATGACTCCATTTTGTTTTAAAATATGCCAACCATCAAGAGATCATTCAATTCCCCTAGTTGTTTCATTAAGCATAATACAAGTCTCATTATGGTATTTAAGTTGTTCCTAACAATAACAACATTAAGAGACAATTTGGTTAATTTTCTATCAAATCTTTTATTAAACTGTTATTTATTTGTTAGGTTGAATAAATTGTTTAAATAACTGAAATGATCATTTCGCCCTTCAAATTTGTTTTTTTTATAAATCAAACTCATGCTTTTTACTAACTTGTAGAATTATAATGGTAATCAAAATAACCACTCAAGCTTTTAACAATTAATCTCTGTAGTTGTAAAACAAACAGAAAATGAACATCAATAATGGTCAATGTAAAACGCAACGAATTGAATCAAGTAGCATCATTCGTTGGAAATCTCCATTCCACAAATTGAATTAAACAGCTTCTAAAAATCTTCCACTAGCTTTCAAAAATCATAACCATATTTTATATCATCTCCTAAAAGATAATCAAAATGTCACGTACTCTAATTAATATTTTTCACTTTCTAATAAGGTTGCACATAAAGCCGATCAACCGACCACCCAACCCGAAAAATGGGATCAATAACCCAACTTGAATTAGGCTAAAACCCAATCGATGCATAAATTATACACACCAAGATAGATAGGTTGAAAAAGGGTCAAGTCCAAATCAACTCCACCCAACCCGAGGAGGCCATCACCAAACATCGAAACTCGCCTCTCGATCTTTCCTTTCCGGCCTTTACAACTTCACTAGGTCACTTAATTGGCCATAACTCTTGGTAATACGTTTCGTACCGTACAACGTAATTTTATTGTCGTTTAGCGTATCCTCTAAAAATACAAGTCTATTGAGTTAGGATTCTTTAAAGTCTAACCCAAAATAGTTGGGTTAAGAGCATTCAAATCTCCTACCTTCTTCTAATCACATCACAAGTCTATTGGGTTGCATAGAGATAGAGAATGGCCCATTTGGACCCTGTTCCACTATCACCATTGGTGGATCTTGATTTCACATGCCCCCAATCAATCAACATATCCTTCCATTCCTCCTCTTTCTAAATTCTAATCCTATCAGTAAATAATGTTTTTAACTCATATTTTAATTTCATAAATAAATAAAAAATTGATTTTATGTTTCATGCTTTGCATATTAATATGTGATCAATAAATATAATTGCATATTTTTGTTTCATGGTTTGCATATTAATGAGTATGTGATCAATAAATATAATTGCAACTACACTTTTTACTTATAAGAACCTTGCATTTGAGATGCTCTAATTGTCTTCAAATTCGTCTAAAAGTAATAAAAGTGTATCTTTAAAACAAAAAAAAAAATGATGTTAAATAATTAAAATAACATATAATACAACAAAATAGACCAATAATTCTCCAACTAAAAAACAAGTACAAGTGTTGCTATCATTTCACGTTTTGCTCCAATAATTCTCCGATGATTATTGACTTTGAAGTCGAAAAATAGTCATTTTCTACTTCAGAAAGTTATTAAAGTTGAGACAGGTCACCTTCAGTTCAGCCCTGGAGAAGTGGTGCATGCAGCAAGAAGAAGCTTTGCAGATACTCCATACATCCACAGAAGCATGCATCATAATCTGTTGAATTGAACCCCACAAAAGTTGAAGCTGATCTGCACATTTTAATTCTTTACAAAGCCACCATTCTTGCAATACACTACTTTCATAAGTGAAACCACATGTGTCATAAAGAACTGCCACAAGAACAAACAAAGCCTATAATTATACAAAACTATTTTCTGCCAATGTCCTGAAGAGTGCGAGTATACATTCTACCCCCAGACTCTATCTCAGCCCGATATTTACTGGGTCTTTTTTGTTTGCCTTCGCTTGGTTTCCAGAAGAGCACGATCTGCTCATGTCCCAAGGCAGACATCACACACTCACTGACTCACAACCAGGTCTTTTCCATCTTCAAATCCATCCTTCATGTGCTTCCAAAAGGTGCATTTGAAGGTCCATGTAGAAAATGACCAAAATCACCTTATTTTACTCAGCTTCTCCTCCATGAATATCACATCGACCTTCTCCCAAAACGCGTCCCAAAACTTCTGTGATTCATCAACTTCAACATCAGCATCTGGAAAAGGTACCTGATACAGGTACAAGTGCACAGTCAACTTCTAGTGTTGTTGAAACTAAGGCATTTTTCAGTAAATAAAGGTCTACCTCTGCCCTGAAAGTTGGAGCCTTGAAAAGATATATTATACGCTACGCTAGGTAAATACTAAAAAATCAAAATATTTTCTTTTTACACGGGATTGGAACTTAACTTTTGCTTTAAAATAGTGAAAAGGATGGTGCATACAAGGTTCATATCCCGTACAATAACTGTTGATGCGACTTATGGTCACACAGGCTCATCTACCAAGCATATGATAAACTCTCCCTTCTATCTAAAACTACTCTTCAATTGCTAACCTTTTTCTTCTGGGTTCTCGTTCATTTCTTTCTTTCAGTTCCCTTAAAAAGAAACTGGGGCTTATCACTCATGGATGTATGAGAGCTAAATCACTTGCTACTTAAAAAATGCTCTGTAAGGTTTCACTCTTGATCAAGGTCTATATGGATAAGCTACATAATATATTGCATATTGCAACATGGGAAAGATAATCGTACATGAGCTTATTTCTAAGCATTTGTTGAAATGGTCATGAACAAAAGTTTGCTCTTGACATTAAGCTTCATTCCGTAAAGTCTTAATGGAGGCCAAACACACACAGCTGCTTCTGGTCAATCATATCGCAATTGGAAAACTATAGATGGGTCCAATCAACATCAGCAACTTATTAAAATGTCATAGGTAATAGTTCGGAACATATTAGGAGGATGGAATGAGCTAATCAAAGAAGGTTTTTTCTAACTCCTATACCGTTTCAAAGATCCATGGTGTTACCAAATACTTCATAACATTTTGGTGTCGCATTGGGAAAGAAAACCTCGAGCTCACAACCATATGTTAAATTATACCTGGATATGAAAGAATAATTTCAGTGCTAGGCCCTAGGAACCTCAATAATTACGTTACGCTGCTCAGCAAAAGTAAACCTTAATGGACCTAATGGACCATCTTTCCAGAATCTCTTTCATATTGTTTTGTGATGCATTGTGTTGGAAAACGTCTAGAATTATTTGTTTTGTTTGATTTGTGATTGAAATGTGTTTGAAAATAAATGTTTCCAATATTTCCAAACAATTTAAGGTTTACTTCATTGTAAATTCAATTGTATTTCACTGGTTCCACATGGGCATTGGGCAACTATATCCATCATTATCTACTGGGCGCAAAGTTATGGTTTACTTGTAACTCACTTGTTTAAAGTCCTAGAAGGTATAAGATCCTGTATAAAAAATATTTTTAGTTTTAAATAATTACCCAACCAAGAGAAGGTGGTCATTCAAGGCTCTTATTTTTATATGCAGGCTCATTGTGACCACATGGCATGTTTCAAAGAGTCCCTGAAAAAATATTTTACCGTTCATCTGTTAGCGGACCATTTATAAGCACACCATGTAGAAAAAATATTCCGCATTAACATAAGAGCCCTGGAAGGAATACCATTCCTGCATAAAAATTTCTTACAGAAAATAAAAGATTGAAGGTAAAAAAACATATACAAAGAAGTCGAAAAATAAAAAATTTACTCAACAAGTTGGATGGAAAAGGTGAAAAACATCTATCATCTTCGTTTCTCTTCTACATTTCTCTTTCGTGTGTACATGAGAATATGAGATTATTTCTTTTTTCTTCATAGCCCTCCTTAATGATGATAAAAAATTATTCATCTTTTTTCTTTCTCACACTAGATTCAGTAAAAATTCATTGAATCATTCATCAGATTCTCTTTTTACTGAATCTAGCATTCTTTTGCAAGGGATTTACTCGGTCTGCTCAGTTTTATTATAGAGAGCAATTACTGCCATGCATTTATGAAAATACTATTTTTAGATTACATATGTTGTCAATTTGCCTACTTGCATTATCAATAGTGAATGCTAGTCATGTTTTCCTTCAGGCAATCATCAGATTGTGAACAAGTTATTTGCAACTGTTGGATACGTTCCGGAACGGGACGTGCTTAAGATGCACATGTTAACATGTACTTGAACAAAAAGTATGAACTTCTCAGTTGAACTAGTTACTTGCAAAGTAAGTCCAGAAAAAGAAGTTCAGGAAACTCATACAACACTTGCTACTTCTATTTAGTTGTTTCCACAAATAAGCCAGGCAATCCAGAAGAAATAAGACCAAAATTTGGAATTATTATGACTACCGATACGGATATTCTTCTGCTTTGGAAATGTGTGCCATTTATCTAATATAAGTAAAAAGAAAGATATTTAAGTATTTAACTAACATTGCATTACCATGTGGACTTTCTCAGTTATTGAACCAGTAGGCTTCTGCCGCCCTCTTCCTTTAGAACCATCTTTCTTTGTGACTATGGCAGAGAATAGTGTCTCAAGTTCAGACACATCGAAGTCTGGTGCACTGCAGTTATACACGGGTCTTAGAATGAAATACATCATGATGAAAGGGCAAACAACATAAAGTATAAGCATCAGAAAAAACATATCAACTATCTGGAAATTGTGTATAAAAATGTCTGCAAAAGTAACGCCCATATGCATGTGATCTGCAATTTGCAAACAATTTATAGCAATGGCCATGAAAGCTGATCACACGCTTTTGATTACAATGATTTCTTTTCTCATATGAAAATAGAGAAGCATTCTTTAGAAGAGAGATAGGGCACCATACCTTGGAGGTGGGGGTCGAGGTGGAGGTGGAGGAGATGGGGTGCCATGCCTTGGAGGTGGAGGTGGCGGCAGCGGTGGAGGAGATGGTGATGCATACATTGGAGGTGGGGACGGGGGCGGAGGTGAAGAATATGGGGCTGCATACGTTGAAGGTGGGGATGGATGAGAAGATGGGGAACCACGGGTAGACGGTGGATATGACACAAGCATGGAGTTAGTGTGGGGGGCTTTATTACGAGGGATCCACCGAGATACTGTATTCGGTTTTGCAGGTCTTGGAGTTGTGGTGATCTTGGATGATAGAGTATCAACGTCCGAAAAAAGTAACTGACACATATACGAGTATAAATTCAACTTCTCGCGCTTCTCAAATAAAAGCATTTATGGAATGAAAAAAAAATCAAAGGCCTACCTCTCCCCTGAAGTTCACATGCATCTGGTCCTTTGCATCCCACATAACATCAACTTCATCACGGCTCAACATCAGTATATTGGATCGTACAAATGCTGTGTGGAACATTACTCTGAACAGCATTTCCTCATTTACCTTATCCAAATGTATGCATTCAAGAACCACATCCCCTTGAATACGATGATGAATATCTATTTTCACCAATTCACACTCTTCCTGAAAAGCACATGTCAAACGAGTATATTAGAGAGGAAGTAGTATCTCTTTAGGTTTCATAAACATGATATAAATAAATATACCAGTGTATAGTAGCGAGGTTTTCTGGTGTTTGAGGATGCAAATAACAGCTTAGAGCTCCTGTTGGATGTTGTTGAAGGAGAATCCTGACCATATATACGAATTACAGGTCGACAACCCTTGTTGCCATACATGGAAAAGACTCGAAGTATGATACAATCCAAAGCTAGAGGTGTGTCTGAGGGTGGCCAATCTGAACCTGAATTTCTCCTGGATATGTAGTGAAGATACCTCAACTGGGAAGGCTGTGGATTTAAAGGTGTTAAAAGATGAAGAAGCTCCTTAGGAACTTGCTTGTATACCATTTCAAGGGTCTTCTGCTCACCATTATATTGCTTTCGGAACAAAAGAAGAGCTGCAAGCATAAAGGCAAGCACTGGCCACCCTCCCCTTTCACAGTGCATCAACAGCACATTCTGTTGTCCTGCTAGTGACAACCAGCTCACACTAGATCTCAAAAAGTGATAGATCATCTCCAACGGTAACATCGGGTACCCTTCATATTGCAGAGGATACTCCATGACTGTCATATCGTATTGAGACAATATGTCTGCAATTTGGGTCCTCTTGTCACCTTCTCTAAAGTTAAAAACCATGAAAGAAGAATCAGGATAGTGGTCCTGGAGTTGAGCTACAATGCCACCCATGTAGATCTTGTACTCATCTTCTTCCAGTAATTGGGATGATAAACAGCAATCAAAAACTGCAAATGAAGGTGGAAAGAGAAGTAATGTGAGCAGAAAGTTCAAAGACAAATAGTGATAAATAACTTTATCAAGAACTGACATGTCGCCAAGTTTACCAAGTAGAAGCAACTGTTGGTCTTTCATACCCATGCCACAGAGGCATCAGAAACCCAGTTTGAATTTATGTTGAATACTCCCATTTAGTTATTTCATAGCAATTAATCTAGTATCAGAAGGTAGCAAATTATTGTGCCTAAAACATACCAAAGCTTTGGGCTTTTCTTAAAATACTCTGCAAGTATCTTTCTGAAACTCCAATTTCACTAATCCCCAGTCTTCAATCTTCATATAGGGATAAAGTACTTCTAATTGGACTTGTACATAAATCTAGTCCTAGCATAATGAGTTTCATACTAAAGCTTAATCCCCTTTCAGTTATAAGTAACCAGAAATACCTGAGTTCAGGTAACATCATATATATATATATAACACCAATGGCCAACATTCTGATGTTACATGGTTTTCTTTGTAAAAGTATCAAACAAGCATCAAGTATTTCTTGGTAGTTTAAGTTTAAATATCACTGTGTTTACGGTTTATTCACTTCTGAATCTTGATGAGCATAAATTCCCCACATTTCGAAAATAAACCTTGTCAACAATTTGATATACCTAAATAACTTTACAACAAACGATTGACATCCAAAAGGGTGGCCGAACTAAAAGAAACGATCAATTTTTGGTGCATCAGAAATAATAGTAGAAAAGTTGGAACCATTTTGAGTAGAATTCAAAGAAAAAAATCAAGTAATTACGATAGAAAAAACAGTGAATTTAAAAAAAAAACTTGAAAGTGTTGACATGCAAGCAAGAGTGTGGGAGTGCAAAGGTAAGTACCGTAAACCCTCTCAGAGATTTCAAGCAGGTGGTCCGGCGGTTTCCGATAAAAGAAGCGTCTGAATAGCGCCATCTAGCGTCCCTGTTGCACTGCCGATGAGATCCAAAACGTTGACTCGTCTAGGCAGAATAGTTGACTATATGATACACAGTCGATCTCCAATGCTCCTTTCTAATTCAAACATTAATATTAATCTGATGATAGAAAACCACTGAATCCGAACTTCAAATAATGTATTGTTTTCGATTCTCGAAAATTGATTATATAGAAGATGATGTTTTACTATGGAAAACACAAACTTAGAGAAATTTATGCAAAATTAATGGAGTAACGACGATAAGTCTAGATCAGCAAAACAGGTAAGTTTGGAAGGAAATGGCGATTGATTGATTTCCTGTTTGTAAACGAGTATGATTCATCATTTCATAAACGGAGAAGTCTCAAAAAGAAAACCAAAATTTTCAGGGTGAATACATTTGTTGTTTACCCCATATTTGCATACAACGCACTACTGGTCCCTAACTTTTCATTTTATCATATCCACAGTCCCTCGAGTAGTCGAGTTAAGTAGTTAACACAGTTTCTGTGTAGTTAACAACTTCTTCTTCTTCTTCCTCAACCGAAAAAATTATCAAGAACCCTAATTATAAATTCATCAACCTCAAGAATACAAGAATATCATCATCAAAATAAACAATAAATTTGTACAAATGTACTCCAAAACTCATTGATTTCAAAAACACTAAATGTAAATAAACCTATACTTAAATTAAGAAAATATTTATGAAACCCAGATTTGGTTGAGAACTTCAATGAAACCAATATTTGGTTAAGAACTTGATTGAAACCAAAGAACCTTTCGCAACCACCACACCTCCACTTCCAGCCACCCGTCACCTCTAGACACCCTTTGTTGGAGATTTCAACCGTTGCAATTTTAATTTCAGGAATAAAGCTGACTGGTTAAGCAAGCCTTGCACGTGTGTTTTACCCAAGGTTCTAAATGGCGCGCGGCACGGCATGGCGGCGAGGTCAAGCCTCAAGCCTTACGAGTTACGGCGAGGTCATGGCGTTTTTCATGGCGGCAATATATATATATATATATATATATATATATATATATATATATATATATAATGGGAGTTTTATATCATATAAAAAAACAAAAGAAGAACCATGAATTGATTTGATATCAAATATACAAAGTTTACAAAAATGATATCAAGAAATCATAATTCCCCAAAAAATCATAACTCCCTAAAAAATCATAACTCCCCCACGTGAACGTGACTGAGAATTGAGAAACAGAGAGAGAAAGGGATAAGGGGAAGTGAAATTCTAGGGTTTAAAATATTTAATTTTGACTTTTTAGATTTTGACTTTTTTACCATGTAAATTTACAAGTTTTAGAAAAGTACAATTTTCCCCCCATAACTCCATAACGCGCCACGCCATGGCGTGCCTTAGGAAGCTTAACGCCATAACTCCATAACGTAACGTAACGCCATGGCGCGCCATGGCGCGCCATGGCGCGCCATGGCGTGCCTTATGAAGCTTAACGCCATACATCGACGCCAAGGGTAAAAACGTGGCGGCAAGGTGGCGCCTCGACGCCATGGCGCGTTTTTTAGAACCTTGGTTTTACCTAGTCTTTAGCTATGAGTTTTACATGGTCTTTAGCTATTTCCGTTATGTATTAGTAGTTCCTATTTTCTTGTTAATTTGTTATTTTCTCCTTTCCTGCATCTGTATTTATTAGCCACTTTGGTGTTTGGAATGAATTAATTGTTTTGAGTGAGAAATATACCAGTGATAGCATTTATCATTTGGTATCAGAGCGTATTTCGATCACTAAAAAAAGGAGAGTAACGAAGATGGATGACGATAAGATGAAGGTACCGGTCTTTGATGGCCATTATGAGAGCATTGGAGTGAAATAATGGAGAACTTGTTGCGTGCAAAACAGGTTTGGAACCTGATCGATCCTGGGATTAGAGAACCAACGGTTGGGATTGCTCAAAGTGATGCAGAGAAGAAAAAATTGGAAGAACTGCGAATGAAAGATTTGCAAGTCAAGCATTACTTGTATCAGGAAATCGACCGGTTTACGTTTGAGCAAATTCTGGATAGAAGAACCTCCAAAGCTGTGTGGGACTCCATGAAGCAGAGATTTGCAGGCAATGAACGGGTGAAAAGGTCTATGTTGCATAAGCTTCGAAGGGATTTTGAAGTCCTTGAGATGAAGACAAACGAGACTATTCAGGAATACTTCGGTAGGGTCTTGGCGATTTCCAATCAGATGAGGAGCAATGGAGAATTGATGCAGGACGTCAAGATAGTTGAAAAGATTCTCAGAACTCTGACCGACAAGTATACATATGTGGTGGTCTCAATCGAAGAGTCAAAGAATGTTGAAGAGATGTCCATAGAAGAGCTGCAGAGTACCTTGGTGGTTCATGAGCAGAAATTCAAGAAGGTTGAAAGGGAGGATGATCAAGCCTTGAAGGCAGAAACTGGTGGCAGTCCAAGTGATCGTGGACGAGGGAGCGGTCGTTCCAATTATAGAGGAAGAGGACGCGGTCGAGGACGACTATCGTTCAATAAAGAAACGATAGAATGTTATAATTGTCACAAGTTGGGGCATTATTCTTATGAATGCCCTAACCCTAAGGAAGCGAATTATGTTGGGTTTGATGAGAATGAGGAAGTCATGCTCATGGCTGAGATAAACATGGAGGAGAATGGGTTTATGGCTAACACAAGTGGCGAGAGCAAAGGTCTGCTGTGGTTTTTGGACTCTGGCTGCTCAAACCACATGTGTGGTAACAAAGACAAATTCGTTGATCTTGATTCAGGGTTTTCGAATTCTGTTAAGCTGGGAAATAACACACGTATGATAGTTGGTGGAAAAGGAAGTGTGAAGCTGTTCTTGAATGGAGCAACATACATGATCAAGGATGTGTATTATGTTCCAGACCTCAAGAACAATCTACTCAGTATAGGGCAACTCCAGCAAAAGGGATTGTCTTTCCTTTTTCAATCGGATGTTTGCAAGGTTTTCCATCAGGAGAAAGGCTTGATTTTTCAGAGCTATATGAACACGAATCGAATGTTTCCTATCAGTGAGGAGATCAATGCTGTCACTGAACAAAAAACAGACGGGTGTATGTATACCAGTGATGAAGATAACGCTAGGTTATGGCATGAACGGATGGGGCATCTTAGCAACACAAGTATGGAGACACTTCAAAGAGAAGGCATGGTCCGTCATTTGCCTCGATTTCCTGTCAATAATGTTGTATGTGGAGATTGTATGATAGGAAAGCAAACCAAAGAAGCGATTCCAATGTCAAGCAAGTGGCGAGCAGGAGAGATTTTGGAATTGATACACTCGGATATTTGTGGGCCTATAACACCTTCATCACATACTGGTAAAAGGTATTTGTAACACCCTCAAATCTGATTATAGCAACTAATTTAAAATTTTCTAAATACATCAATAATTACTTCGAACTACAAACATAAATTGAGAGTTAACCTCAACGGTCACATTCATCCTATACATACACTCTATGAAAAGGACGGGTGTTACTAAACCCAATAACAATCACTAACTCCAACCTGCGGAAGACTTCGCCAACTACTCACTCTTGTAAGGCTAAGGCTCAACTCTTCAAAGCACTGCTAGAACCGAACCCCCGACAGGAACATGATGCACATGGCGACAAATAAAAAGGTTAGGCTTAACGCCTAGTGAGCTCAAGAGTTTTAACATGAATGAATATATCTTTAAAAGAAAGGAAATTAGTTTAAAGCAAGATCCTTCGAAATATTATACTTCAAACGGAAACGACACATTTTCTCATAATATGCACTTTTAAAGACAATGCTCCCAAACCCACATTTCTTGTAAACGATGCAACTCGTAACTCACCCAAAACAGGATCATGGTTCGATACTCAATTGTAAAAATGTAAATAATACTTCATATCCCGAAACACCCCAAAACTCGGGTGGAACATAATACTTGACCCTTAAATAACGGAAACAATCCATAAAAATATGATACATACATGGAACTGAAACTTAATACTCACGCGACCATAAAATGGAATGAAATCCCAATATTAAAGTATGGACAATTAAATATCCAAAATACAGCGGGCCGACAATGGGGGATACCCGTATCCGTTGAGAGCGGAGGAACACAAAAGTATGCCGCTCAAATAACGTTGATCGTATGACACTCCACGACACGCAAGCCCAAGTGCCCCTACGACCTCTTGACAAGTTTCACCCAAAGTGACAACTAACCTTAGCGAACAACACCGGAATTACCGCCAAAGGCTCGGCACACGGGGGATACAACGAAGGCATTGCCCCACATGGCGAAGGTCCCAACGCCCATAAGAGGACTACCCATAATCATAATAGCTCAACCGGACTCAACCCTCTTAGTGCCTACTCGTAAAGACAAGGTCATAAACCATAAGTCCTGGAGTCCAACTGTTGGATTATAAACTGTATTCAAGATTAAATTGAATAAGGGGTCTAGTTTGTAATAGTGTTTAATACTCTAGGGGGTATTTTAGCTATTAGTTAATAATGGTTAGGTCATGTTGACCTAAGTATAAAAGGTTTTATTTTTCTAGTTTTAGGGTATGTATCGTATAGTGAACAATATTGGTGATTAGAGAGTAGTCGTATTCTCTCTGTATTGTATACGCTGAAGGTACCAAGAACACACACACGTATTCATTGATTAATCAAGAGATCTGTGGTATGTTAATCTGATTTATTTATCTCTTGTTCTTTATTGTGTTGTGATTGTTTATCAACTACAATTCTGGGTTTAACAAGTGGTATCAGAGCCAAAGAATCAAGCTTTTTGGATTAAAACAGTGTTTATCGATATATTACTGTGTGAAAATCGATTTCAAGATTTAATGTGTTTTTATGCATAAAATTGATTTGATTAGATGCGTTTTATGCTATTGAATATCATCTGATTGTTTAATTGCACTTGAAATCATCAATCGATTGGCTTTTTATGATTTTTGGATACTGGGTTCATGAAACTGTCGAGTACTGCTTCATTCAATTTGAGTGATCAAAAGTTGTTTTTAGGCATTGATTTTGATTGGGTATTGATCGATATATGTTTATGGATATATGGTATGAGTTTTATATTGTGTTTTGATCGTTCGATGTGTTTTCTGGATTGAAAATCGTGTACTGGATCGAACTGTGAGTTTGTTCAAGAGTTTTATTTTGCGCCAGTTCATAATATTTTTGCGCCAGATTCAAGGGTCAGTTCTTCGCGCAAAGTCTCTTTTGCGCCATCAGTGCTTCACGCAAAACTGCACTTTGTGCCACCTTCGTTTGGCGCAAAGTTATCTTTTGCGCCACACTCCACACCGGTCAGGACACCGGTCGATACTTTGGTCCAGTCGACAGAACACAGGTCGCTTACACCGGTCGATACTTTGGTCCGGTAAGCAGGACACCGATCGTATCACAACACCGGTCGGACAGACACCGGTCGAGGACATCGGTCAAACATCTCACCGATCGCAGTAAGACCCCGGTCAAGACCTCAGTTCTTCGTGCGAATCAATATTTTGCGCCACCTTCTAGTAGCGCAAAACTCCATTTCGCGCGACCCATACCTCGTGCAAACCTCTCTTTGCGCCACCCACTCTTCACGCAAAGTCTTACTTCGCGCAACCTTCTATTCGCGCAAAACACACTTCTCGCGACCTATTACTCGCGCAAAACCTCTTCTTGCGCCACCTCCTTGTACCGCAAACTTTAATTTTGCGCCAAATTTTCTGCTTGCTAATTTATTTGTGTTTTATGCTGTTTGCGAATTCCGCATTTGATTATTTTTGGAAATTTATTTTTCTGAAAATTTTTTAGTGTAGTTTTTATCTGATTCTTAATTCTAAGATCTTACGAGTTGATTTAAGTGGTACAGATATCATCATGCCTTACATAGACGAGAAGGGAAATAAGTGCTGACCATGAGAGATTGTGCTTTAGCATATATGCCAGAGATCCCAGCACTGGAAGCTGAGAATGAAAATATGAAGATTCAGAACTCATCTCTTCTTGAACAGATTAATAAGTTGCAAGACGATAAATGTTTAAAGCAAGATTTTGTTTGCTCAAAATGCATTAATGATTCTAAAATTGATTTTGCAGGAATAATTGAGTCTAAAGAAAAAGAGATCTTAAATCTTCAAGCAAAGCTGAAAAGATCTGAAAGTTTTAATTCTAGCTCAAGCTGGTCAAAGAAGGAGTCAATGCAAAGAGAGCTAGATGAACTTAGAAGAAGAGAAAACATCTCAAGTGAGACATGTGAAGGGCTGAGAAAGTCAAATTCTCAAATTTTTGCTGAAAAAGATTCTTTGAAAGATAAAGTTTTCAGTCTTGAGGTTGAGATTAATATGCTGAAAGAAAAGGCAACCCAAGACAGAAACAACATAAAAGCCCAAGATGAGATGATGAAGATTGAGAAAGAAAGAAAAGAATTTGCTAAGAAATTCTCTGATTTCTCAAGAAAATCCTTTGAGGAGAAGAAATCATTAGAGCTTAAATGTGTTAAGCTTTCTCAACAAGTTTCAGACTTTGAGAAAGTTATCATTCTGGAGAGAGACAAGGTTGAGAATGAAAAGAAGAAAGCTGAGCAGAAGGATGTAAATAAAGACTTTTCTAAAGAAAAGAAAGATCTAGAGATTGAGATAGCTAAGCTGACAAGAAAGCTATATGAGTTGTCAACAAACATCTTGAAGGAGAAGAATGCAAAATCTGAGTTGCATAAGAAGTTTGATTTGATTGCAAAGGAAAGAAACAGTTTGTCGTCAAAGATAAAGGAACTTGAAGAGATCGTATTCAAAGTGAAGCTGACTGAGCACAAAACGCCAGAGTCAATAGCTCAATCACCGAGAGATGATCTAACTGCATTCGAATGCTCATTCAATTCAGCAGCAAGTTCAATTTTTACTAATGTTTCTAATAATCCTTTGTTTGATGTAATTGATGATCATACTTCTGAACATAAAGATCAGATTCGTCCTTCTAACCTTTTCTTTGACAAAAATGTTGACGGTTCAGGTAATTTCAAAAGGAACAAGTCTCAGAAGAAAAGGTTATGGAGAATGGAAGATGAAGAAAAAGATAGAGAAAATTGGATCTGGAGAGTTAAAGGATCTTCAGAGGAGAAGAAGACCGATAAATCATTTGTGCATACGTTCAATGCTAAATGGAACAATGCCCCGAAAGGTAAAACTTTTGGCAAACCTGATCTGGTTTACACTATCAATCAACTGATCAGGTTATCTCGAAAGAAAATTAGCTGTTCCTATTGTGGTACAAATGATTTTGTAAGAAAAGACTATGTGAATAACTGGTATGGTTCTTACTTTGTATCTCCCACTAGAACTGCAACTAACCCATTATGACCCAATTACCAGTGGGTACCAAAAGCTATATCTGTGTTGCAGGAACCCAAAGTTTAAAGGGGAGAATGAACGATGACTTCTGATTACTACAGATCAGGACTCTTGCCTCATTGTCAAAAACAATGACTTCTAGACAATACAGTCTAGGACTCGGACTTCAATGTCAAAGAGTTTGATTTCTGAATTTACTTTAATCCTAGTAATTTAGAACTCTGTTTCATGATTAAGGATTATGCACATATTAAGGGGGAGCTTATATGCTTTATATTTTTACTGATGTGTTTCATTGGTAAAAATGAATGATACTATTCTCACCGGAGAATAAGTAATCATGGCTTTTGAATACTTAAGTTCAAAACCCGTACTCAAATATTTTCTTCTGATAGGATGCCTAAATGATAAAATATTTTATAGAAGTTTTTGATTTGAGGGGGAGCTAACTGTTATATCTTTTAGGAAGAGGAGATATATATGATTTTTACTATCATTGTCATATTTTTCTGATAAACTGTTGTTTTACAGATATAAAGGGGGAGAACACTTAAATGAAAATATTCATTCCAGGGGGAGTTAAGGATTCTGATTTACAGGTATATCTTTCTAATCCTTATACTCTATCACTTGTTGAAAGATGAACAACTTTCACTTGTGAAAAATGGTTTTAAATGTTCAAACCACTTCCTATTCTTCAAAGATTTTCATGAATTGTGAAGTGTGCTTTTAAATGATTTTTGGAGCTCAATTGACAAACTCTTTTAGTTTGAGGGGGAGAATTGCATTGTCAAACACCTTATGTTTTGACTTCTCCAAAACTTTATTCTTCATGTTTATTTATATTCCTTTGTGCTTACATGTAAAAAAGGCTGTTGAACAACACGTTCTTTTAGAAAAATATATGGGATTTGATGTGTGAGCTTAACAGAACTTCCATGGATTCACGATAACCAGTGTTTCCTACCCAGAAAGTATTCCCTGAGTGATTGAGGGGAGAGGGGTCAAAAGATTGAGTGTTTGTGTGTGAAGAGGTAAAATGGAAAAGAGAGATTGGTTAGAAGTGAGATTTAAAAGATTAAAAGAAAGAGGGTGAGAGAACAGAGTAAAAGAATATCAGACTCTGCACCAAACTTCTTTCTGAGCCGGTCAGCCACATTATCTGTTGTTTCACATTTCTTCGTGAACGACATTGAAAAAGGGACCTAGCCCATGCCATCTCTTGCATACAACCCCACCAGCTACTCATTCTTTTATCAAAAAGAGAATGTTTCACATTTTCTGGGGACGCAACACATACGCTATTGGTTCTTCATTTAGAAGATATCAATATTGAAAAAGAAGGAAAGTTGCCCCACCTTCGCCCTTTTCTCATGCACATTGAGTCTTGTATAACTTGTTGCTGTCTCAACAAGTTTACATACTTTGAGCCTACATTGAAAAGCAATCATCGGTGCTTAATTCTTTCATACACATGCACGAACACACAAAAATTTGTTTTCTGTCAGAACGTTCATAGATAACTATGTGTTATTCGATGATTGAATGGAAGTCCTGGGGAGCCAACATCAAAACCAACTCCTTATATAGTAACTTTGTGTTACTTAGTGATTGTGTGTTACTGACAGACATTTCAAACTGAGTCATTTGTTGATTTAGGGTTACCATTTTTACTTATTTGAATCTGCAAAGATTGAAATAATCACTCTTTCCATTTGGGGAGACTGCTCTTATTTCCACACATGGATATATACATGAAGACTGCGCTTAATTGATGACTTGGGGGAGAAAATTCCTACTTTGTTTTGGAATGTTTTGATGATGATGATTCTCACCACTCATCAAAAAGGGGGAGAATACAAAGAGAAAGAAGATACAAGAATTTTTGATGTAGACTACTGAAGAATTCCAATATATCAAAGTGTTGACTAAAGATGATCGTCAGAAGGACACTAAGGACACTTCATTTAAAGAAAGAGGAAGATGAAGACTGTGTAAAGCTACAAGTTTTGAAGCTGTCAACGTCATGTCAGATACAGTTTTCAAAAGAAGTGAAAACCCGAAGATAATTGCCAAACTTTTTTTAATCTTGAATCCAAAGGGGGAGATTGTTGGATCATAAATTGTATTCAAGATTAAATTGAATAAGGGGTCTAGTTTGTAATAGTGTTTAATACTCTAGGGGGTATTTTAGCTATTAGTTAATAATGGTTAGGTCATGTTGACCTAAGTATAAAAGGTTTTATTTTTCTAGTTTTAGGGTGCGTATCGTACAGTGAACAATATTGGTGATTAGAGAGTAGCTGTATTCTCTCTGTATTGTATACGCCCAAGGTACCAAGAACACACACACGTATTCATTGATTAATCAAGAGATCTATGGTATGTTAATCTGATTTATTTATCTCTTGTTCTTTATTGTGTTGTGATTGTTTATCAACTACAATTCTGGGTTTAACACCAACCCCGTACCACCCAATTGACCATCAAATAAGACTGACTCATGTACCTATGGATCCAATGCAACACAGTCTAAGATTACATGACTATACCTGAATGACTAAGGCACTCGAGTCTGTAATTATTAATAACATACAATAAAATGCATCAAGATGTAATTCGTGACTTGGACTCTAGATCGAGCCATTAGAACCGGACAAATGTCCTCAATACTCTTTAAGTCGACCCCGAGAGCTAAAATGCTCAAAATCCATTTAACCGACAATTAACGTTCCCCAAATAAAGAAATGTCCTTAAACAACGTTTATGAAGACACGTACCTCAAAGACGTGATTAACCCAAAACTCAACACGTATTGGGACCAAGATTTTCCAAAGGATTTATAAATGCAAATACACCAAAATGCATGTAACATGAAATAGACTTTATTTGTACAAAATCGTCAAAGATGTATAACTCATAAAATAGATCTTACTTGTACAAAATCACCAAGAATACGTAATTCATGCTATTTAGTTGTTGAAACGTTCAAAACCCAATATAAGCATTTTAAGAGGTTAACACAACCCAAGTTTACCAAATATGAAAACTTATCAAAATACTCACACTTTGACAAATAACTAAGTAAAACATATTTTACTTCAAAATACTCAAAACTTATTAGCAGTTAACCATTTCATGTAAAACACTTTAAAATAAACATTTTGGCATGTACACCGTTTTCACAATTCAACTTGAACTCACGTTGCTAGATTTAGGCTAAATCTATATTTCACCCAACGAGCTTTTTTGAAGGCCGCTTGAATCCTCAAGCCGAAACCTTCCAAAACCTAGATCCAAATATTTCAAACCGTAAATACCCATATTTAACCATTTAGAAACATTCTCCAAACATTATATACCAAAATCCCAAACAAGGTCAAAACCCTAATTTCTTCAAAACCACCAAATCCGAGATTTGAGATACCCAACACTAAGAAACCACCAATGGAGCATTTAAAACCTTTAAATCAAGAAATCTTACCAATAGAGACGATGAGACCTTCCGAGGACACCCATAACAACTCTTCAACCCGAGCCCCCAAACACAAACTTGATGAGGAAGATGAAGATGGAGGTTCTTGACCATAGTTTCCAATCTTGGTTGGGTGGTTGAGAAACACTTGGAATCTAATGGATTTGGTGACTTGAAATCATAGAAACCGATTTTAGGGTTTGGATTCGGTTTCTAGAGAGAAAAGGGTGAAATGGGGGAAGGTTGAAATGAAAGAGAGCTGGAATTTGCGATTTATGCAGGTCTGCACCTGCCGACGATAGTGCCACGCGACTATGCCCTTGGCATAGTCTCCGGGCATAGTCCGAAAGGGGGTGCTCGCGGTACGTTTCTCACGACAGTGCCCCGCGACAGTGACACCCTGTCACAACCGCGGGCACAATCGCCCAGGACGTACTGAGCATCAAACTTCCGACTTTTCGATGCCAAAACTCCCGATACTCTGAGGGACTTTAAATAGTGCAATTCCCCAACAAAACCCCCACTGATTACAAGTCACAGAAATGTCCAGGTGACATTTACTTACCAAAAATTACGGGTGTTACAGTATTTTTTGAGTTTCATTGATGATTACAGTCGCAAGGGTTGGGTGTACTTATTGACAGAGAAGTCTCAAGCTTTTGAAAGTTTTAAAGAATTTAAGTAGAAGGTCGAGACTGAGACAGAAATGGTTGTTAAGGCTCTCCGAATAGATCGTGGTGGGGAATATCTATCGGATGCCTTTAAGAAGTTTTGCTTGGAACATAGGATTAAAAGGCAGCTTACAACCAGTTTTACACCCCAGCAAAACGGGGTTGCTGAGCGAAAGAATCGAACGGTCATCAACATGGTAGTATCAATGTTAGCAGCCAAGAATATGCCAAAGAAGTTTTGGGCAGAAGCAACGATGTGGAGTTTCTATGTGTTGAATAGATGCCCGACTAAAGCTCTCACAAACATAACTCCCTAAGAAGCCTGGAGTGGGATCAAGCCAACAGTTGATCACTTTCGCGTTTGGGGGTGCTTAGCTCATGTTCATGTGCCTGAAAAAAAACGGACTAAACTTGATGATAAAAGTTTTGTTTGCATTTTAACAGGAATGAGTGAGGAATCAAAGGCGTATCGGTTGATTGATCCACAAACAATGAAAGTGATTGTGAGCAAAGATGTCATTTTTGAAGAGCATAAGTCCTGGAATTGGAATCAACCTAAAGAAGGTGATAAAGAAATCACTTGGGGAGATCATGATTTTCTTGATGAAGACCATGAGTTTGTGAATGAAAACTCTCTTGATCAAGATAACGAAGCTGAACATGATGAGCTAATTGATGATTCCAGCCCTGTGTTTCCTGATCCTGGTCCCAGCATTCCAGCAGTCTGGGAAGGAAGACAGCAAAGGGTGAGAAGACATCCCGCTTACCTGCATGATTATATTGCTGGTAATGATCTAGATCTAGATTCAGACAATGCTGAGGTGAATATTACTGATCTTATCTATCAAGATCCCATTTATTATGAAGATGCAGTCAAGGATGACAAGTGGAAGAAGGCTATGGATCTTGAAATTCAAGCAATCGAAGAGAATCAGACTTGGCGATTGGTAGACCAACCAAAAGGAGCAAAGTGTATCGGTGTTAAGTGGGTTTTTAAAACCAAACTTAACGAAAGGGGAGAAGTTGAGAAGCACAAGGCAAGGATGGTTGCAAGGGGGTATGCCCAAGAATTTGGGGTTGATTATGTAGAAGTATATGCTCCAGTTGCTAGGATGGATACGATTCGTTTGGTAATTGCTCTAGCTGTTCAAAAGGGTTGGAACATTTATCAAATGGACGTTAAGACCGCCTTTCTTCATGGAACATTGGAAGAAGACGTGTACGTGCATCAACCACAATGATACGTGGTTAAAGACAATGAGCATAAGGTGTACAAGCTTCAAAAGGCCTTATATGGGCTTAAACAAGCCCCTAGGGCTTGGTTTAGCCGTATTGAGGCGTATTTTATTAAAGAAGGTTTTACAAGAAGCAGATCTGAACACACTTTGTTTATCAAGACAACATCAGATGGCAAATTATTGTTCGTAAACATATATGTTGATGATTTGCTGTACACAGGAAATGATGAAAGAATGTTGGAAGATTTCAAGTGCTCTATGAAAAGTGAATTTGAGATGACAGATCTGGGAAATATGAGATATTTCTTGGGAATTGAGGTGTTTCAAACTCCAACTGGAATTCATGTGTCGCAACAAAGATATGCAGTTGAAATTCTGACTCGTTTCAACATGTTGGATTGCAATGCAGTTTTCAATCTAATTGATCCCGGTTGCAAGTTAAAGATGGAAGAGGGTAAGCCTGTGGATGAAACGCTATACAAGAGATTGGTGGGAAGTTTGATGTACATCACTACTACACGACCGGATATCCAGTTTGTGGTAAGCTACATCAGTCGGTTCATGTCTAAACCAACAGAGGTTCATTTTGCAGCTGCAAAAAGGGTGATGCGATACCTTCAAGGAACACTGGATTATGGTATTTGGTACAAAAGGGGAGGAAGTGGCAGAATGGAAGTGTATACAGACAGTGACTTCGCCCGTGATCAGAATGACGGAAAGAGTACTTCTGGATACTTGGTGCTGTGGGATGGAGCTGCCGTCGCATGGTCATCGAAGAAGCAAAGTGTAGTTGCTTTATCCTCTACAGAAGCGGAGTACGTGGCAGCTGCAGCATGTGCCTGTCAAGTTATATGGATTCGAGGTATTCTGGAGGAGCTTGGAATGAAGCAGGAAGAGGACACAATGATCAAGTGTGATAACACTTCAACAGTTAAGCTGTCAAAAAACCCAGTTTTTCATGGCAGGTGCAAGCATATCGGGGTTAGGTTTCATTTTCTTCGTGATTTGGTTGGTGCTGGAACGGTTGAACTACAATATGTTGGCACTAAGGAGCAGATCGTAGATATATTTACCAAGCCATTGCATCGAGAAGCTTTTGTGAAGCTAAGAGAAAAGCTTGGAATTTGCTCACTTGAAGACAAAGAAGACAAGAATGTCTAGTTTGAGGGAAGGATTGTTTGAGATTTCGACCGTTGCAATTTTAATTTCAGGAATAAAGCTGACTGGTTAAGCAAGCCTTGCACGTGTGTTTTACCTGGTCTTTAGCTATGAGTTTTACATGGTCTTTAGCTATTTCCGTTATGCATTAGTAGTTCCTATTTTCTTGTTAATTTGTTATTTTCTCCTTTACTGCACCTGTATTTATTAGCCACTTTGGCGTTTGGAATGAATTAGTTGTTTTGAGTGAGAAATACACCAGTGATAACATTTATCACCCTCCACATCACCTATAAGCCATGTCAGAGTAGAAGTTCCACCTCCACAACTGTATTCAATTCTGCCACCATGCTCAACAAACGAAAAATGCATCTAATTAGGTTTGTCGTTCGTGAACCAACCCCCTGTGAAACCGCAAAAATAAGAGGAATCAACACCCAACCATGAATCTTGAAAAAAAAAGTCAACATAATCTAGCATAGAATTGTACGTACATGTCTCCCTCTAAATTTGTGCATACTTGAATGAAATATAAAAACACCCAACCCTAACCTTACCTCATGCATCTGAAGAAAATAAAATCAACACCCAATACGTTTGGGGTGGAGTTGTCAGAGAAAGGGGGGATCATAAGTTCCCAAGGAGATGGGAGAGTTTTCACTGCCCAAGAACAACAAGGAGGGAAGGTTTTTATTTGTTGTTTCTCTTCTTGGATTGCTTATTTGAGGTGCTTTTTAGTTTATTACGATTTGACACCGGAAATAAGCATTTTTGAGTGTTTAGATGAGGAAAAATTAAAATGGCTTATAGCAGTGCCAAACCACTGAAAAACACTTTTTGATAAGTCATTTGGTTTGGTTTTAACTTATCAACTTATTTGAAAAGTGCTTATCACTTCTTTGGTTATTTTATATGTATAAGCAATCTCAAACACCTTTAAATAACAACTTATTAGCTTATTACGTTTTGGTACCACAATAAGCTAATCCAAACACTTTTTAAAAACTCCGATTTGACACCGCATAAGTTGATAAACACTTTTTAAAATAAGCATAAGTTGTTTTAAATAAGCAATCCCAAACACCCCCTCATTAGCCACAGAACATAAGGGGGCGATTTGCAGTATATTAAGGTAAAAAGACTGATTTGCCCCTCATGCGAGGGGCATGTGATAGGACTAACGGTGGATAAGTTACCGGTGCTACCTCAAGGACCATGGTTATTATGAAAATGAAGAGTTAGGGATCCCGATGTAGATAGTTCGTTTGAGGAATGATACTAGACTTGGAGTAAACCATAGGGACCAACAGTGAACTTTATGAACCCATTAAATACATCTTATGATCTATAAAACTGGTTAATGTTGTAAAATCTTTGGAAAAGTCCAAAAAATACCATGCACTTTCATATATTAAGCAATTAAGTCCCTAATTGTTTTCTGAACAAATATATCTCTAAACTTACAAAACGGAAGGAATATACAATTTCTCTCGTTAGTAACAAAACACAATGAACTAATCAAACAAATGAAATATACCATTTCTGTTAGTAATTCCAAAGCATACAAAATTCATTACACAAGCATAAATAGATGCATACAAAAATTACGAGAAAAGAGGCACCAAATAGCGCCATCTAATGTTATTGTTGCACTTCAATTGATGTATTGATTTTCATCCTCAGATATTGATGATATGATCTTAGAAGATGGTGTAGGGTGTAGTACTAGGGAAAACACAAACTTGGGTCAGCAAAGTAGAGAAATTATAAGTTTAGGACAACAAAAAATTTGAAGTTTGGAAGAAAATGGTGATGGAAGCGAAGCATCGGGAACATGCTTGTGTTTCTCTGCCCCTTTGATGATTTGGAAATCATATGAAGAAACATATGGACACTTTCTCAAACAATTTTTCCAAATTTAGTGTTCTTTGTTTCTAATATATAATTGTATCATACATTAATACTCAACAATTAACTTATATTAAGTAAAAACCACCGTCTATAAAAAACCAATATCTACCAAATGACATTATTTTTGTTCACGTGACGTTGTAAATGAAACAAAAAAACGTAATATAATATAAAAACTTTTTCCACTATCAATGAAAAAACATTATACAACAATAAAATATGTAAAATAATAATAGTATAACATGTATTTGGTTTATTTATTATAAACATGAAATATATGAAACATTAGTACAATGTGTTATTCAGGTTATTCTGTTCAACCGAATTAAAAAAATTTAACCGAAAACCATACCAAATAAGGATTCTTATTCGATTAACCGAACCATTTAACCCAAAAACCGATTAACCCAGAACCGTTTAACCCAAATGTCATTCAGTTCGGGTGGGTTATTTGGTTTTGGTTATTTTTGACACCCCTAATGCCACATCTAGAATACAAAAATGGATATTTTGAAATTATATTACACATAATAGAAATCGGACCAAACAAGGTTGCTTTTTTCATACAATTTTTCCTATTGGTAAAAAAGTTATAAAGTTGTAAGTTTATAAAATAATTATTATTGCTTAAAATAATCCAAAAATAAAATTTTATCTAAATATTATATAAAAAATAAAAATCCATCAACCAAAAGATAAATAGATTAATTAAGATAGTCGGATGTTAACGGTAGGGTTGTAAATGAACCGAACGTTCAGTGAACCATTCGTGAACCGTTCGGCAGGAAGTTCGTTTATTTAATAAATGAACGAACATGAACATTTGTCTCGTTCGTTCATTTATGTTCATAAACTTTCGTTTATGTTTGTATATATATATATATATATATATATATATATATATATATATATTGTAGCAATCCCGATTTTTGAGTAAGAATCTTCTTATATTTCTGAATATGCGTTTGTGAATCCTTAAGCCTGCGTGACCGTTCATTATATATATATATATATATATATATATATATATAGGTATTTATGTGTGTACGTATGAGATTATAGGAGTTATCGTTGGTCATTTGAGATTACGATCGAAGCGGGTCAAATTCGGAGTTTCGAGGCCAGGGGCATACCCGGCGACCTTGCCATGGGCATAGTCACGGTGTCATAATCGCCCGCAGACCACAACCCACAATACCACTTCAACAAGTATGCCCGACAAGATCGCCAGTGGCATACTTGCATCTCAATGTTGCCGCTGAAGGGAGAGCCACGGTACACTCCGCGAGAGAGTGTCTGGCGACTTTACCATGGGCACTCTCGCTTGGCATTGTCATCGTCGGTCCTGAGGGGCTTAAATGAGGTCCAAATCTGATTTTTAGAGAAGAGAACTAGTTCATTGTTAAAGGCAACGTTTTTCTTCTCCTAGTGCACGATTTCTACTCCTCTCAAACCTCTCTCTTACTTCATTGTATGCAAGGGAAGATCCTAGCATTTAATACACTTCTCCGTGGATTCTAAACCCTAGGGAAGAAAGCTTCAAGTGTGCTTGCAAGTACTCAAATGTTCAAGCTCCATTTCCATTACTATCCATTTCTAGGGTTTTTCACATCTTTTAGGGTTTCACTCTACAAACCCATTAGGTGAGTTCCTACATCCTCTTAATTCTATAAATGTGTGTGTTTGGATTTCTTTTTTTCTAAATGACAAGATTATGTGATTTTGACCTATAAATGACATCTTTGAGTTATTTCATTTTATTAGTCTCATTGATGTGCTAGTTCTTAGTGGTTTGACATATGTGATGGTGTTCTTGGTATTTTGATAAAAAAAATGTGAAATGTTAACTTAGGGTGAAATATTTGATTCAAAGAGGGAAATGATGGATTTTGGAAAGTAAGTGAAATAAAAGGTTTCCTAAAATACACATGTGGTGATTAGTTGACCTTTATGCTTTGAATTGATAGTGTTGGACCCAGATTTACAACAATTCAAAGTATAAAATGTAGAACAAAGATGAATATAGGATTGAAGCTTGATCTTTATTCATTGACATTAAGTACATGGAGTAAAGAGAGAGTTAGTTATCCTCATATTAGATTCTCTCTAATTATCTCTTGAGGACTTTCTCTCTCTAGCACTCACACTCCCTCTCTCTACATTTTGTCAACTCACTTACAAATGAACTACAAATACATGTTATATACTAGCCTACATTGTTAAGCCCAAGCCTATTAAGCTTAACCCAAGGCCCAATGCAAATAAGAAAAGCCTTTAAGAATGACTTTACAAAACTTACAAATACATAGGACATTTTGTGTCCTAACATTCCCCCCCCCCCTTAAAGTTTTGTAAATGAATCATCATGTTTAGCTTCAAATCTTCTCTCCCTTGATTTCTTTCGAGAACTTTAGTGTTGCACCTCTTCAAGACAATTCAGGCTCCCCTTTAGTAAAGCTCTTATTCTTCATAGTTTCAAATTTAAAACTAGATTCAATGTGAAATAACCCCGACTGAATGCACTAAAAGAAGCTTTCTCTGTAGAAACTCAACACATCCGATAAGACCACAAGAAAGATAATGTGTGAGTTGCGTGAAATTCCATAATGCAACTTCAGTTTATAACAAAGAATTTGTCTTTGAACCGTGAGTTGAATAAGAATTCAACTTAAGAAATTATTCTGATAGCTCGCAGGAGGAAGCAAATTGTAGCAAACACTACTTTGAAAGGGTTAGAAAAATCAACCAATGATATTGTTCAACAACTGATGAAATATGCTCATTTCCAAAATATTTACCATAACACTGGATGAAGAAACCAAAGCACCAGAACAATAATCAGTTGAATGATTATAAGCACTCAAAAGTCTGAATCACAACCAAAGCACCAGAACAATAATTGCAAGCACTCACAATTCTGATTGATCAGGTCAGAAAAATGATTAAGAACACTCAAAGGTCTAGCATCGACAAGAAAACTTCAGAATAATGATTGCAAATACTCAAACTTATAATCCAATCCAATCAAAGACTGAATCCAAACACCCAATATCTGAAAATCTTAACAAACTTGAGTTATGTTAATCTTGGTCAGTTGATTAGAAATATGTGACATACTAAATATTGGAATGATGTCACATATGCTTTACACGAAAGTCTCATGAACAGATTGTCCCCCTCCTGTGACTTAGCATGGGGGTCTCGTTAACCGGGTGGGGTCAAGGGGCAGCGCCCCGAGAGAATTTTTTTTACTTAAGTTTTACAGGGCAATGAGTTGCAACAAAAAAATTGCAATGAACTTGTTGCAGGCAATAGGGATATCACTTGTCATAGGCTAAATGAACTTCCACCTATCGCAAAGCAAATGACCTTCAACCCAACTTGTTGCATGTGCCTTGACCTGACAACTCCACTTGTCGCAAACGCTTGCACCTAAGAAGCTTACTTGTCGCAAGCGCCTTCATGCGATAACCTCTACTTGTCGCAAGCAACATAACATGCACAATAACTTATCGAAGACCACAACTTGCGTAATCTAGCTTGTCGCAACAAGTTACTTGTGATAAGCTCCCTCAACAAACTGATGAATGTCGCGATAAGTCCATGAACTTCCGATAAGTTGATGAATCTTGCGACAACTGAAGATCTTGCGATAAACGACCTCAGAAACTCGAAAATCATCGAATTGATCAAAATTCAATGGATTGATGCTCGAAATATGTTCAGAAACACATAACAATCAATCCTAAGCACTCAACATCGATCAAAACTTAATAATTTGCTCAAAATTTTGAATCTTTGAAGAACACAGTGCCGAACTTGAAAACTCACGATTCTGATCATTTTCTTTAAATTCCTTGAAATTGTTGATTGTAATTGATTCCAATTAATCAAACGTTGAGCATAGAATCAATCTTGCATCAAATAACAATCAATTCAACACCAAATAATCAAGATCAAACCAAAACTATCACTGTTTCCTCGAAGGAGGCTACTGTTCCATTGAATTGTTGTAAATTAATGATCATATCGAAGAAATGTCTTCAATTATGCTCTGATACCACATGTTGGACCCATCTTTACAACAATTCAAAGTATAAAATGTAGAACAAAGATGAATATAGGATTAAAGTTTGATCTTTATTCATTGACATTAAGTACATGGAGTAGAGAGAGAGAGAGTTAGTAATCCTCATATTAGATTATCTCTAATTAGCTCTTGAGGACTTTCTCTCTCTAGCACACACACTCCCTCTCTCTACATTTTGTCAACTCACTTACAAATGAACTACACATACATGTTTTATACTAGCCCACATTGTTAAGCCCAAGCCCATTAAGATTAACCCAAGGCCCAACAGATAAAACTTACAAAACTTACAAATACATAGTACATTTTGTGTCCTAACAGATAGATCTCAAAAAGGGGGATAGTTGTACATATTGTTTTATGAGGTGAAACGTTTGGGTCATGTGGTAACAATACGTGAAATATAGAAATGCTAGTATGTGGTGTACTTATATATCATAACATGTAAATGACCATATATGGGAATTGTGCTTAAATCCTCAGGCATGAGGATTTATGAATTGAATTATGTATTCATTATTGAGATGCCATCTTTTGGGCCGCTAGCAAATACACAATAAAGGATATTGATGTCGTTGAGGTGGAACTTGTCTAGCTTGTGTATGTAATAAGGTTCCATAAGTCCTTATGGAGTAAGCAATAAAGGTACGGAATGGTTTGCGGTTGTGATACCTATATGGTATGTACACTAAGACTGGAACCTGAGGTGTAACCCAATAACATCATTAGGTGACTCCACTCACGTGTACTTGTCACCTCAATGGAAATGGGTCTCGCCCATATTTCGAGAGTTATCTCATGTATATATGTTCAGGTGGGGACCATTTTGTGAAAGTATGGGACTCATGGTAATGTGCTACCAATCCGGATCGGGTAACAATTATATTGCACTTTGATATCGTTTATGTAAGGCCTCACTAGGCTTCTAGCCTAACACTTGTTGTGGTGTACATTGGTTTACAAGTCCCACTAGCGGCGGGTCTAGGACGGGTTGAAATGCGGACCGGTGCGGTTAGGATCACTCGAGGAGTCGAGCTATTCTTGGGATTTTGTAAAGAGTGACATTTTTGGTCAACATAGTGACACCCATTTATAATAGTCTAGATTAAGTAGGTTGTTATTATTATGTCACTTTACATTGGTAACATTGGTTGTACAAACTTCCCCATTAGTGGGTTATAGTTGTTTGGTAATTTGGAAGTTTTATTTTACCCATTTTCCAAAAAAAATCCAAAATTTAATTGTGTAAATTTTAGGGTGTTACACACACACACAAACACAAACACACACACACACACACACACACACACACACACATATATATATATATATATATATATAGAGAGAGAGAGAGAGAGTCGGGTTCAAACGAGAACAATACTAATTTAAAAGAATACGAGAACTATCAAAATTAATAGTGATTTTACATTAACACATGGAAAAAGGACTTTGGTCGCGACTTCAGGTCTGCGTGACTTTTTTGCGCGTTAATGTAAAATCACTAATGATTTTGTTAGTTCTCGTGTTCTTTTAAATAATTATTGTTCTCGTTTGAACACACCTCTCTCTCTCTCTCTCTCTCTCTCTCTATATATATATATATATATATATATATATATATATATATGTGTGTGTGGGGGGGGTCTTCTTTTGGGATCCATACAATTTGTGAGATATGTAAGATCTAATTTAGACCATGAAAAATTAGTGAAAAATAAAATTTAATATAAAATAAAAATATCTAGAGCTCTCCTATCTCCACTTTTTTCTCTTATCTCTCTTATCTTCTCTCTCTTATTTATTTTTCTCTCTCATCTCTTCATAACTAATACATAGACACATAATTAAATATATACAATTAGCGAACACATTATGAACACTTTCTTAAAATTATTATTATAGATTATGAACACATTGTGAAAACACTATAAATCTGTATTTGGTATAACTTGTGAACATATTATGAACACCAACTACATCAATAAAACTAAATCTATCATTTGCGAGCACCCATGTGAAATATGTGAAAACATTATAAACACGCTAGTAAAAATTTTCTTAAGTTTATTATATTCTTAATTTTCTTTGTATGTTACAGAAGGGTGGGGTGGGGGGAGAAAAAAGAGATATCTATGAAATTTTAAAAAAAATGCATCAATTTTTATTCAATAAACAATGATAATTATCTCATTAATTATCTTAAATTAATGGCTTAGGATGGACCTCACGGAACTTACAAAATTTGGAGTTTTCAAATGATTAAGCCTCTATATACATAGGGTTGGGTTCCTAAGTTGAGTTAAATGTGAAAAGCGTGAGAAGTAGTTATCAATCGTTGGATGAGAAATGGACGCACATTACGATGAGATGCACCGAGATAAGATGCACCACGATGCACCAGATCAATTCCCTTTTAAGCCGCAATTCATGGGAGGGCTTGAGATTAAAATAGATCAACGGTTCAGATCCACTTTTCACGCTTCTCACTGTTAACTCAACTTCTCACACGATCCTTCGCCGATCGTGTGAGGATCGTGTGAGAAGTTGAGTTAACGGTGAGAAGCGTGAGAAGTGGATCTGAACCGTTGATCTATTTTAATCTCAAGCACTCCCATGAATTGCAGCTTAGAAGGGTATTGATCTGGTGCATCTCGGTGCATCTCATCTTAATATGCGTCCATTTCTCATCCAGTTGATAACCATTTCTCATGTTTCTCACCGTTAACTCAATTTCTAATCGGAACCCAACCCTATATATATGTATATATTTATATATTATGACATTAATATGTAAAATCATTAATTAACTTATAGAATTCTTTTTTTTATCCATTTTAAATTCACCCAAATTTTCATTTTGTTATGTTATTTTTTAGGAACTAAATATGATTAATGATGGTTGTTTTTTGTTTATATGTGTTCCCGCTTACGTTCTTTAACATTTTAACGAACGAACGTGAACTAACACATTTTCTTACCGAACAAACATGAACACAAAATATTCCGTTCGTTTACCGTTTGTGTTCATTCGGTTAAGTTAAAAAACGGACATGAACAAGCCTCCATTGTGTTTCGGTTCGTTTACAACCCTAGTCAATGGTATAAGGTGACAAAAAATTGGGACGTGCACAAAGACAATAATATTACTTAGGGTGATTATTTTAAATAAAAGCAAAAAAGAAGTAGAAAAATATTATGTTGACATCAATCTTCGATTAAAAAAACAAATGTATATAATTACAATGGCGGACCTAAGATTTTTGTCGACAGGTGCACCTTTAACGTGAATCAAAAGCTTGTAAAGTCGTCCGATGTGTATTTAGTCGAATTCCACCGTTTCGAGAGTTTTTTAAAATTTTTGGTTGATTTCGAGGGACTTTCTTGGTTTTTTGGTTGATGTTCCTTGTATCCGGAACACCGCTTAAAGTTTAGCATGTGCATCTTACATACCCTAAAAAGTTTTTTTTAACAACAGAATTTTATTAAAAACTAGCAAGACGCTAGAGCAAACAATTACATACAGGAAATTGGCAGAACAGGGTTATGAATTTAACCCACCCAATTAATTTTAAACTTATTACTCCTATTGGAAACCCAAAAATAAGCCTGAGCCACAATCCTATCAAAGATATCCGTCTTCTTCACCTTGGTCTCGCCAAAAATGGTCATATTCCTGAACAACCATATGAACCAAAGTATAGTGAGAATAACGGCATCAAAGCATATCTTCTCCCCATTCTGCAATCGTAAATTAGAAAACCATATAATCCAAGTCGCATAGGAACTAAAATGTCAGGATATCCAAATGCCACCATCTACCAATCTGTCTCCAAATCTCCATCGTCAAAGAGCACGAAAAAAAAAAACAAATGATCACATGACTCTAAACCCACATCACATAGCGGACAAAGCAAAGAGACAACATCAATCCCTCTCCTATTCAAATCACAAGGATAGTGACCATGACATAGTCTCCAAGGCAATGGCGCGCCTAGGGAGCGGGCTACGGTACAATGCGGGCGAGAGTACCCCGCGATTGTGTCGAGGCACTGTCGCTAAGGCACAGTCGCCAACGGGCCTAGGCATTTATTGTTGCAGATATGATTTTTGAGAGGAATCCCATTTGTTTCTAAAAAGCTCACCCACGTTTTCCTCTATAAAATATGGCGATTTTCCTCCTCCTATGGTAGGACTGAAAGTCCTGGTGCGTTGAAAGTTATATAAAGATTTATAGAGTTTAATTGTTTTATTTAAAATCGTTCTAAAAAGCCTTTAATTGTTAATTGGGCTTGTTTGGTTTATAATGGGTTTGGGCTTTAAGACCCAAGCCCTTAGTATTTAATGTTTGGTTTAGAGTTTTAGGGTAAGAGGGAATGGTCATTAGGTTTATACGCATAACATTCATATTCTCTCTGTAAACCTATTGAGTTTATCGATTATCAGTACAAATCATATGACCATGATTGATGAAATACTTTGATTGTTCTTCAATGTTTGATCTATACACTTGCATTGGGATTCACAATTGGTATCAGAGCAAAAAGCGAATATTTGATTCAAAAGGTATTAATTTTTCAAGCTTTTTCTTTCGGTCGACAATAGTCTTTTTTTGGTTTTCTGGGTTATTTGATTTCTTGCAAATCATCGAGTTTAATCGATTCCATTCTTGATCGTTGTGTTAGTTTAAGATTTAGGTAAAATATCGTGGTCTAATTCGAAGTGTCGAAGTCAACTTTTGTTTTTTTCAAACTGGAATCGATTGGTCTGTGTTCTTGAAAAATCTTAATGTTTTGACAAAAATCTTTGATTTTGCTTCAAAATCGTTTGGAAAAAGTGTTTTTTAGTGTTAGTGCATTGATTTAAGCGATTAGGATTGGAAAAAGTTTCTTAGATCTGATTTATTCTAAGAATAGTCGATTTTTTTTGTTGTTCGGTCGAACCCAGTAAGGTTAAACCCGGTGTTCATTACCTGGGAAACAACCTCAACCGGGCCCCTTCGAATCCAACTAAACCAATCGGGACCTACCCGGACGCACCACCCAGCCTCAATCTGGTTCGCTGCTAAACCTGGTACCCGGGCCTTCAGTGCCGGCCTCCCGGCTTCGATCCCACCTTGGTAGTCTCCTAACCCGGGCCCCCTCCTCCCGAGTCTCCTTTACCCGGGTACCTCCTACCCGGGTCTACACCCTTGTCCCGCCGCCCGGGTCATAACTCCCGGGTCACCATCTCCTGGTGCGTCTCTTGTGTCGGCTCGTCTTCCGGGCCATGCGCTCCACTCAGACCCGAATCATCCACCGCCCGGACTTGGCCATTCGACTCCCGGTTCCTATCCGGTCCCGGTTACTCAGCCTGGGTTCTCTCTCACCCGAGTTCAAAATCTGGTCCAGTTTTCTCCACACCCGGATTCAAAATCTGGTCCGATTCCTCTACACCCAGACTTATCATCGGTTTTCCTATAATCTGAATCCACATCTGGGTTTCACCTTTATCCAGACAGGCACATCCCGGACAAGTCAGATTCAGGGCCTTCTCTTTTGTCGTTAATTTTTTTTCTTGGGGTGTTGCCCCCAGACCCTGCAAGGACGTTTCCCTTGACCCCACCCGCTAACCGGGTAGCGGGACCCCTGTGCTAAGTCACCGAAGGGGAACATTTTTGTGTTTTCTGTGTGTTACTCTGTCTGATTTTTTTTGGATAAAATCGCGATCGTCTTACGATCACCGCAAGTGTGTAATAATGTCTTATTCTGATTCTCAACGAGAAATCACTAATCTTAAAGAAAAGATTAAAGTTCTTGAAGTACGGTTACAGAATAATGATTAGTGTCTAGATGAATTGCTACTTGAAAAATATTATCTTCAGTAGACTTGGACAATCTGAGAACGGAAAGTAAAACTTATAAAGAAATTTGCTCTTTAAAGAAAATCAATGACTGGCTCAGGGATAGGTATTCTGCACTTGAAAAGACAGCGATAAGTGGTTCATATAAATTTATGTATGGTGACGAAATATATGCTCTTAAAAGAAAGATTTCAGATCCTGAAAGAGAAGCCGATATGGAGAGAAGTGATTCGACAAGTGTTGAAGCTTCAAAGAAAATATCTGAAATTGAACGAAAAGTTGCAGATTTTGAAACCAAATAAGAGAATAACCTGGCACTTGAAGAAAGAGGAAACGTGTTGGAGAACGAAAATCTTGATCTCAAGAGAAGGCTTTCCATTTCTGAACAAGAAAAAGTTGAATTTTCAAATGAAAGAAAGAATTTTGAAAGAAAGATTCTTCATCTTTCAAAGAAAGTTTTTGACAAAAGAAAAACTTTTGAGCTTCAAAATGCTAAACTTTCAAAACAGATTTCTGATTTTGAAAAAGTTTTGATAATTGAAAGAGATAATTTTGAGAAAGAGTGAAAAAGTTTTGAAACTGAAAAGAAAGTGCTTGAAAAGAATAATGTTGTGATTTTTAAAGAGATATCTAATAAACGCAACAGAATAAAAAGATTTTGAAAGTGAAAGAAAGATTTTCAAAACAGAAATTCATAAGCTTTCACAGAAATTGTCTGGATTAGCAACAAAGATTTTGAAAGAACAGATGGTAAAATCTGATTTACAAAAGAGATTTGATTTGATTCTCGAAGAAAGAAATGTTTATCCGCAAAAGTCATTAAACTTGAAGAAATATATTTTAAAGCTGATTTATATAAACAAGTTAGTCCCAACACCGTTGTTCAGTCTCCTTATTCTTCAAGTTCAATTTATACAACTATTTCTTCGAAGAAGTTTGTCAAATCAAATGAATTTTCCAAAGATCAGATTATCCCTTCAAATCTTTTCTATAATTCTCTTATTGATGATTCAAATAATCAAGTGCTTCAAAAAATCAAAATGGTTTGGAGAAAGAAACCAGCTACAGAAGACAGTGATGGAAACAAGTCTCATGATTCTCCTGTAGTTGATACAAAGTCATTTATTTTCAAGACTGATTCACCTACTTATGTCTATTCTACAGGAAAGTTGATCAGTTTGAGCCGACAAAAGATCTGTTGCACTCATTGTGGAAAGAGTGACTTTGTGTAACACCCGGAAATCTCGATAAGTTTTGATGATATCCTTTCCCTTATATTTATCTTAATGGTGTTTTGGGATACATTAACACTTTACGAATATCCTTCGATTTCACCAAGCTTTGAAAATCCAAAAATTGGCCTTCGGTACCTCTCAGGCTAGAGTGCCCGACGACTATGCCAAGGGCATAGTCGTGGTGTCACAATGGCCGACCATGCACGACTTACGATACATGTGGGGCGACAGTGCCCGACGATTATGCCTGGGTCACTGTCGCGGTGTCACTCTCACGAAACGTGTACCGTGGGGGTTCTCTAGTGGATGACAATTCCTAGCGTTTGTGCCAAGGGCATTGTCGTGAGGGCATAGTCGCCGACAGGTGCCAGACGACTTTAAAGCCCCTCCTCCTTCTCTTTTCATTTATTACTTCAACCTAAACTCTCTAAAAACCTCTCTCAACCTCCCTCTTCATTAAATCCAGTTTCTAGGGTTTTCAAAGTGTATCTCCACCATTTATTGCAAGATTCTTGGTATTTACATCAAGTGGGAAGCTAGGGTTGTCACCTCATCCTTCTCCATTGTCATCCTCTTCAAGTGAAGGAAACTAGGGTTTAGGGTTTTCATCAAAACCCTATTTTGTGAGTCCACCCTTCATGATAAATGTTATATGCTTCCATGAAAACCTTTTTCCTTTACCTTACTTTAAATATTAGTATAATTTCTCCATTTATGTATCTTTTGAACTATTAGGTCAAAACCTAGGGTTTTGACATTTTGGGGAATATGTTGAGATATATCGTTATAAAGTTTGTAAATGTTTAAGTATACATGGCATCTACAATTTTTATGAAACATGGGAACCAAAATGGGTGCTATGATTTACTTGGATTTATGACTGGGATGGAAGTGGGATGTCTGTCCTCATTATGTGTTATTGGTATTTATATACATGGGATACTATGGAAATATATTCTACGATTTGAGAAAATATAATTTACGTGAAGATGATGGTTCTTGATATCTAAAATTGTCTAGTGATGGTATGATGATACAAGATATGATATGTTTGGGTTTTGTTGCCAAGGGCATGATAATAAAATGATTTACCTTTAAAATGTGAAGAATGGTGAGAGTTCAAGGTAAAGATCCATGGATAGGGTTGAACTTGGTAATTCTTTGGGGTAAAGACTTGGATAGAGTTGAACCCATATTTACATGGAACTAAAGATTCATGGATAAAGTTGATGTTCTAACGGCTAAAGATTCATGGATAGAACTGACGCCGGTAAATAACCATTTCGACTAAGTGCTCCATATGAGTTGTGGCCTACTCTTGTGTTCCGTCACAATCTATGGTGGAACGGGTCTCCCCCGCCTTACTTATGGTTTCAAAGGTTGGTAAATAAATTGATTTATGATATTCCAATTGTTTACTTAAAATTCTGACAATACTTTATTCTTCTTCACACTTAATTGTTTGGATGTTCTCACTAGGCTCCAAGCCTAACACTTGTTTGCTTTGGTGTGAAGCAGGTTCTGCTAGCGGTGGGGTAGCAAAGCCTTGAGCGGAGAGTGGAGTCCCGTCGTGGACGACCTTTTGAAGAAATAGAAATTGTTGGGATATAGCGTGCATATTACTTGATGATATTTTGGGAAATAATGACGACACCCGATTGTAATCTAAGCTAGAATTGTTTAGATTAGTAGGTTGACGGTCCTCATCACCATTTTTATAATTTTAAAATGTAAACGCTTATACTATTCCTTTTTTGGGTGATTTCATTTCTTGGATGTATAATCCTTGCCACTTACAGGTTTAAATCGTTCGATTTATAAGCATGTTATTGCGAAAATTTCAAGTTTTAAATTTACCCAGTTTTTTTTGGGGTGTTACAAGTTGGTATCAGAGCTCTAGTTTAAGTTAACTAGGCATGAATGTAAGATGTCTAGACTTAAGCTGAGATTATTAAGTAATGATTTGTGAGGTTGGGTAGAACTTCTAAGATAGGATGGTCTTAGAGTCGACATATTTGCATAAATTAAGAATTGTGATGATGGTAACGAGAATCCTTGTGTATGGTGTGTTCATAATTGCACCTAGATAATGCCATTATGAATATATTGTTACGTAAGCATGCTTGATTTACTAATATCATGACGATTGATGAATGTACTAGTATGTTTCTTGTGTTTCGATCGAATCTCTTATCCTCTTTCGTGCTTGTGTGGCAGCCATTATTCCATCATGGTTAATACACGAAGCCGACCGTTGACTGAAGGGGAAATTCAAGAAGATAGCACATCCAATCCAAATCAAGCGGATAGAGCGGTAATTCTATCCCTCCCAGTATGTCGTTGTTATTTACCGGAAGGGTAGAGCACATACCCAGGGTGGACTTGGCATCTTCGAAGGTCGTTCAAGAAGCAAACCCTCAAGCCGACATGATGTCCAACGTCATGCAGATTGTGACGTTGGCTATGGAGAAACAACAAGAGGCCTTTTTAAAGATGTTGGAGGATAGGGATGCCAATCTCAAGAGGCCTGAGATAGTTACTGAAAATGTGGTGGCTGGTTCGGGTGGCACTGGAAATGGGATCAGGATGGAAGAGCTTGTGGTTGTCAGTGCTCAAAGGGGCGGAAAAACTTACTCCTACAAGACCTTCCTTTGTAGCAAGCCGCTCGAGTTCTCCGGATCTGATGTCCTAGTAGCTTGTATGAGCTGGATCCAAGCGATCGAGTAGGCTTTCGATTCCAGTGAGTGCGGGGAGGAGCAAAAGGTAAGATTCGCCTCACAGATGCTTAGAGGCCCGACACATCGGTGGTGGAACGTCACTAGGTCTACCCTCGATGATGTCATCCTTGCCCAGTTGTCTTGGGATGCATTCAAGAAGAAGATCATGGAAGAGTATTGCAATGAGAGGGCGATAGATCGGATTATTGATGAGTTTTGAGCCCTCAAGAAGGGTAACATGCCAGTGAGATACTATTCGAGAAAGTTCGTTGAGAAGCTTGATTTGGTGGGGCATGTGGCCACAACTGAAAATGATAAAGTGAAGGCATTTCTGAAAGGGTTGCCGGCTGACATGATGGCAATGGTTCGCAAAGACAAGCCCTTTACTCTCCGTAAGCCATTGAAGAGGCCAAGATCATGGAGGATGTCTATGCTCAGAGTCGCGAGGAGAGGACTGGGGCAACCGAGAAAAGGAAGTAGGAAGCCAACTCCTTACCCCCAAGAAACCAAAAGTATTTAACAACATCAATAGGGGGACCGATCCTAGGCGGGAAGCTAGGTGGTGCCCCAAGTGCAAAATCAAACATTTCGGCCTGTGCAACTCTAGCGGAATGAATTGTTTCAAGTGTGGCAAGTGCCTGAAAATTGCCCAACCCGAGGGGTCATATGCTATGAATGCAAGGAACCATGCCACATCCGAAGTGAGTGCTCGAAGTTGAAGGCGGGATGACCACAAGGAACGAAGGAGAACCCTCCGAGGGTGCCGGGGAAAGCCTTCCAGATGATTGCCGATGAGGTGAAGGCTTCATCGGATGTCGTTTCGGGTACGTTCCTTGTCAACTCAGTACCCGCTCTCATATTGTTTGACTCCGGTGCCAGTTTTTCTTTTATGTCAAATTCATTTATCCAAAACCTTCGATGGCCACTAGTGCTCTAGATGATGCCTTAGTTGTGGAAATAGTTAACGGTTGTCAAGTAGTGGTTCGCGAATCACTTAAGGGTTGTACCTTGGAAATCGGAGGGAAGAAATTCTCGATCGATCTTATGCCAATGACCATAAGAGGATTCGATGTGGTGATTGAGATGGATTGGTTGGCGGAAAATCAAGCGGAAATTCTATGTGCCAAGAATCGGATTCAAGTTCCGGTTACCGATGGGACTGAGGTAGTCGTCTATGGTGAGCGAAGGAAGGGCGACGTACCTGTCATCACCATGGCTAAGGAATGTAGGTGCTTAGTGAAAGTATGTACCTCTTTCCTAGCCTACGTGTTGGATGCCAAGCTTGAAAAGAAGAAAGTTGAGGAAGTGAAAGTAGTTCGGGAGTTTCCTGACGTTTTCCCGGACAACTTACCCGGTTTACCGCCAGAACGACAAGTTGAATTTCGGATCGACTTAATCCTGGGGGAGGCTCCAATCGCTAGAGCTCCATATCGACTAGCTCCATCAGAGATGCAAGAGATACTATCGCAAATCCAAGACCTACTCGAGAAGGGTTTTGTAAGACCGAGTTCCTCACCATGGGGAGCCCCGGTCTTATTCATCAAGAAGAAGGATGTCATTATGAGAATGTGCATCAACTACCGGGAGTTGAACAAAGCAACCGTGAAGAACAAATACCCACTCTCGAGGATCGACGACCTGTTTGACCAGCTTCAAGGGGCAGGGTGTTTTTCGAAAATCGATCTTCGATCCGGGTATCACCAGGTGAGGGTAAGGAACGAAGACGTCCCGAAGACGGCGTTTAGGACCCGGTATGGGCACTATGAATTCTTGGTCATGACTTTCGGGTTGACTAACGCGCCGACAGTGTTCATGGACCTGATGAATCGAGTGTGCCGATCGTTTCTCGACAAGTCAGTGATTGTGTTCATTGACGATATTCTCGTCTTTTATAAGGACGAGCTCGAGCATGATCGTCACCTTCGCGAGGTCTTAGAAGTTTTGAGGAAAGAACAACTTTATGCCAAGTTCTCGAAATGCGATTTTTGCCTGAAGGAGGTCCAATTCTTAGGGCACGTTGTTACCCAAGATGGGGTGAAAGTGGACCCTTCCAAGATCGAGGCCATGATGAATTGGGAATCTCCAAAAAGTCCGTCCAAGATTCGGAGCTTCTTGGGTCTAGCGGGTTATTATCGACGATTCATCCAAGATTTCTCTAAGATCGCTTCCTCCTTAACGTCTCTTACTCGGAAGAACGTTAAGTTCGTTTGGATGGATGCTCAGGAGAAAGCTTTCTGAACCCTTCAAAAGAAACTCTATGAGGCGTCGATCCTATCCTTACTCGAAGGAACCGAGGATTTCATAGTCTTTAGCGATGCCTCGAAGATGGGGTTGGGTTGTGTCTTGATGCAACGAGGGAAGGTAATTGCCTATGCGTCGAGACAACTCAAAGTGCATGAGAAAAAGTAACCAACCCATGACTTAGAATTGGCAGCGGTAGTTTTTGTGCTAAATCTTTGGCGACAATACCTTTATGGCACGAAGTGCACCCTCTACACGGATCACAAGAGTCTAAAGCACATCTTCGAGCAGAAGGAGTTGAATATGAGGCAAATGAGATGGCTAGAACTCCTAAAGGACTACGACTGTGAACTACTCTATCACCCCGGTAAGGCAAACATGGTGGCAGATGCTCTAAGTAGAAAGAAGTATAGTGGAAATCTACAAGATTCCTTCTCTCAAATCGAATTGGTGTCGAGCTTGATCGAGAGGATCAAGAAGTCTCAAACCGAAGCTCTTCGGGAAGAGAACCTTAAAAGTGAGGTGATGGTAAAACAACACTTACTCTTGACCGAAGATAACCGAGGGGTGAAGCTCTTCCAAGGGCGAGTTTGGGTGCCCAAGGTCGGTGGTAATCGGGAACTACTCCTTGAAGACGCACATAAGTCCAAATATTCCATCCACCCGGGGAGTACGAAGATGTATTGGGACTTGAAACTCAATTATTGGTGGCCTTTCATGAAGTTGGACGTGGCAAATTACGTGGAGCGATGTGTGACTTGCCTTCAAGTCAAAGCCGAACACCAACGACCATACGGAAGTCTCCAATCCTTGGAAATTTCAGAATGGAAGTGGGAACACATTACCATGGATTTTGTGACCAAGCTACCAAAGACTCTGAGAGGGCATGATACCATATGGGTGGTGGTGAACCGCTTGACTAAGAGTGCACACTTTCTGGCTATGAGAGAAACTCTTCCGATGGACAAGTTGGCCAAACTTTACATCGACGAAGTGGTCTCGAGACATGGTGTACCTTTGTCCATCGTGTCAGATCGTGATATCCATTTCGCTTCCAATTTTTGGGACGACCTTCAGAAAGAGTTGGGGACTAGAGTGAGGTTGAGCACGACTTATCATCCCCAAACCGACGGTCAAAGCGAACGGACCATCCAAACGCTCTAAGACATGCTAAGGTCGTGTGTTATCGACTTTGGCAGGAATTGGGACTCTCATCTACCTCTAGTCGAGTTCGCCTACAACAACAATTACCATTCTAGTATTGGCATAGCCCCTTTTGAGGCCTTGTATGGCCAGAAATATCGAACTCCGGTCTGTTGGTTAGAGGTGGTGTGAGAAGCAATTTGCCGGACCCAAAATTGTGCAAGAAACCGCGAACAAGGTCAAGGGTATCCGAGAATGCTTAAAGGCGGGCCAAGACCAGCAAAATAGTTACGCGAATAAGAAGAGACGGCCGGTGGAATTCCAATGGGTGACCGAGTTATGCTCAAGGTATCACCTTGGAAGGGAATCATATGGTTTGGTAAGCGGGGAAAATTAAGTCCTCGATTTCTTGGACCATTCACCATAACCAAATGGGTTGGAGTCCAAGCATACCAATTGGAGCTCCCACCCGAGATGAATGGAATCCACAACATATTCCACGTGTGTTATCTCCAGAAATGTTTGGCGGAAGAGGAAAGTGTCATTCCCCTTTCGAAGATATGAGTGGATGAGGGTAATAGTTGCATCGAGGAACCCGACGCCATTTTGGAAAAGAAATCCAAAAAACTCCATCACAAAGAAGTCACAATGGTCAAGGTCCAATGGAAGCACCACCGGGGGGTCAACGTGACTTGGGAAACGGAGGAAGACATGAAGAAAAGATACCCTCACCTATTTGGGTGAGCGTTGATTTCAAGAATGAAAACATTTACATATTGGGGAGGATTGTAACACCCGGAAATCTCGTTAAGTTTTGATGATATCCTTGCCCTTATATTTATCTTAATGGTGTTTTGGGATACATTAACACTTTACGAATAGCTCGATTTCACCAAGCTTTGAAAATCCAAAAATTGGCCTTCGGTACCTCTCAGGCGAGAGTGCCCGACGACTATGCCAAGGGTATAGTCGCGGTGTCACAATCGCCGACCATGCATGACTTATGGTACATGTGGGGCGACAGTGTCCGACGATTATGCCTGGGTTACCGTCGCGATGTCACTCTCGTGAAATGTGTACCGTGGGGGTTCTTTAGTGGGCGACAATGCCCAACCTTTGTGCCAAGGGCATTGTCGTCGATGGGTGCTGGACGAATTTAAAGCCCCTCCCCCTTCTCTTTTCATTTATTACTTCAACCTAAACTCTCTAAAAACATCTCTTCAACCTCCCTCTTCATTAAATCTGGTTTCTAGGGTTTTCAAAGTGTATTTCCACCATTTATTGCAAGATTCTTGATATTTATATCAAGTGGGAAGCTAGGGTTGTCACCTCATCCTTCTCCATTGTCATTCTCTTCAAGTGAAGGAAACTAGGGTTTAGGGTTTTCATCAAAACCCTATTTTGTGAGTCCATATTTCATGATAAATGTTATATGCTTCCATGAAAACCTTTTTCCTTTACCTTACTTTAAATACTAGTATAATTTCTCCAATTTTGTATCTTTTGAACTATTAGGTCAAAACCTAGGGTTTTGACATTTTGGGGAATATGTTGAGATATATCGTTATAAAGTTTGTAAATGTTTAAGTATACATGGCATCTACAATTTTTATGAAACATGGGAACCAAAATGGGTGCTATGATTTACTTGGATTTATGATTAGGATGGAAGTGGGATGTCTGTCCTCATTATGTGTTATTGGTATTTATATACATGGGATACTATGGAAATATGTTCTACGATTTGAGAAAATATAATTTACGTGAAGATGATGGTTCTTGATATCTAAAATTGTCTAGTGATGGTATGATGATACAAGATATGATATGTTTGGGTTTTGTTGCCAAGGGCATGATAATAAAATGATTTACCTTTAAAACGTGAAGAATGGTGAGAGTTCAAGGTAAAGATCCATGGATAGGGTTAAACTTGGTAATTCTTTGGGGTAAAGACTTGGATAGAGTTGAACCCATATTTACATGGAACTAAATATTCAGGGATAAAGTTGATGTTCTAACGGCTAAAGATTCATGGATAGAACTGACTCGGGTAAATAACCATTCCGACTAAGTGCTCCATATGATTTGTGGCCTACTCTTGTGTTCCGTCACAACCTATGGTGGAACGGGTCTCCCCCGCCTTACTTATGGTTTCGAAGGTTGGTAAATAAATTGATTTATGATATTCCAATTGTTTACTTAAAATTCTGACAATACTTTATTATTCTTCACACTTAATTGTTTGGATGTTCTCACTAGGCTCCAAGCCTAACACTTGTTTGCTTTGGTGTGAAACAGGTTCTGCTAGCCGTGGGGTAGCAAAGCCTTGAGCGGAGAGTGGAGTCCCGTCGTGGACGACCTTTTGAAGAAATAGAAATTGTTGGGATATAGCGTGCATATTACTTGATGATATTTTGGGAAATGATGACGACACCCGATTGTAATCTAAGCTAGAATTGTTTAGATTAGTAGATTGTCGGTCCTCGTCACCATTTTTATAATTTTAAAATGTAAACGTTTATACTATTCCCTTTTTAGGTGATTTCATTTCTTGGATGTATAATCCTTGCCACTTACAGGTTTAAATCGTTCGATTTATAAGCATGTTATTGCGAAAATTTCAAGTTTTAAATTTACCCAGTTTTTTTGGGGTGATACAAGTTGGTATCAGAGCTCTAGTTTAAGTGAACTAGGCATGAATGTAAGATGTCTAGACTTAAGCTGAGATTATTAAGTAATGATTTGTGAGGTTGGGTAGAACTTCTAAGATAGGATGGTCTTAGAGTCGACGAAATTACATAAATTAAGAATTGTGATGATGGTAATGAGAATCCTTGTGTATGGTGTGTTCATAATTGCACCTAGCTAATGCCATTATGAATATATTGTTATGTAAGCATGCTTGATTTACTAATATCATGACGATTGATCAATGTACTAGTACGTTTCTTGTGTTTCGATCAAATCTCTTATCCTCTTTCGTGCTTGTGTGGCAAGCATTATTCCATCATGGTTAATACACGAAGCCGACCGTTGATCGAAGGGGAAATTCAAGAAGATAGCACATCTAATCCAAATCAAGTGGATAGAGCGGTAAATGCTATCCCTCCCAATATGCCACCGTTATTTACCGTTATTTGCTTTGGTGTGAATCAGGTTCTGTTAGCAGTGGGGTAGCAAAGCCTTGAGCGGAGAGTGGAGTCCCGTCGTGGACGACCTTTTGGAGAAATATAAATTGTTGGGATATAGCGTGCATATTACTTGATGATATTTTGGGAAATGATGACGACACCCGATTGTAATCTAAGTTAGAATTGTTTAGATTAGTAGGTTTTCGGTCCTCGTCACCTTTTTTATAATTTTAAAATGTAAACGCTTATACTATTCCCTTTTTGGGTGATTTCATTACTTGGATGTATGTATAATTCTTGCCACTTACAGGTTTAAATCGTTCGATTTATAAGCATGTTATTGCGAAAATTTCAAGTTTTAAATTTACCAAGTTTTTTTGGGGTGTTACACTTTATCCATCCAAGGTCTGTTAATAATTGGTATGGTACTTATAGCCTCCCCAATCCTCATTTTAATAGCTTCAAAACCAAGGCAACTAACCATCAGGGATCCATCAAGGCATGGATACCAAAACCAAAAGTTTCTTAATCTGTTTTGCAGGTTTGTCATGTGTGATTTAATTCAGATTATTTACATCACATGACTACAATCAAGGGTTATGCCATATTTTAAGGGGGTATTAAAAAAAATTAAAAAAAAAAACTTCTGAACACTTCAGTTCAGGACTCGTTCCTAATTGTTTTTTACTACTGATTACATCAAATCAAAAATCGTCCTTTAGTGTTTTATCTTCACGAGTTAAAGGAGTGTTAGGATTTATAAAGTTTCTATGGTCCATCCAGAACCGGAAAGACCTACCAAAGAAACACATCCAATTCTAGATATCAGTGAGGAGTCTAGTTTGATAGATGAGTTCATAGTGAAAAAAAATATGGTGAGGGTGCGACAAGACTTAAAAGAATTATGGGTCCTTACCAAATCGAGCCAGTTATTCGGGTTACCACACAATCTATTCATTCTCATTCTTTGGAGATGAATATTGAAACAAACATGGACCCAATGTCGATAACTCGTGTCACCCCACCTAGCCACTCAAGTATCTCACAAAAGATACTTGTTTCATATATACACGGAGATTTAGCACATAACCTATCTATTCCTCACTCGGAGGTCTTAGATATTGAAAAAGGAAGACATCAACTCCGGTCTCCAAACTTCATATTCTACTCACTATGTCTACTGATTTCTACCCTGTGTCTTAGGTTGAATCAATCTTTGATCCTAATCAATATGATTTATATTTGTTTCACACATGCTCGAATCTTTGTGATTTCACTCGCATATCTTTGTGATATTTCCGGAACAGTTTGAGAAGTAATTTTTCAAAATTTTACTTCAATGATAACTGGAAGTCCTATCAGAGATACCCCGATGCCAACTCTGAAAATAGGCCACACAATTAATTTTAATTGTTGTGATAATAGTTACTGCGTGTTTCTGTGTTAGCTGTTACCCTTAGTTACTGAATCGTTTTATCTGGTAATTTTGCTACTCATCCATTTAGTCTTTGAAGATAGATGATGCTTAGGATTCTCCTAATCATCATGAGGGGGAAAACCAATATAAAGAGTGAAAGACACAGATTATCATGTTGAAGGGGAGTTAGCAAAATCTGAGGGGGAGTAACATAATTTCTTAAATTTGAGGTTGAAAAGCCATCAGATTCAAAGATTGCAGTTGATTATATTGGTTCTTCTATCCCTTATCAAGTGGTGTTTGCTACAAGTTATTTCCTCCTATGATCTGATTGAAACAAGTTCTTAAGCTGAAAGCATATTCAACTCGTGGTTCAAAGACAAATTCTTTGTTTTTAAACTGAAGATGCACTGTGGAATGTCATGTAACTCACACATTATCTTTCTTATGTGTTGATCCGAAGTGGTGAGTTTCTACAGTTGAAAGTTGCTCAATAGTGCATTCAGTCGAGACTATAGTACACTGAATCTGGTTACAAAGTTGAAACTACGAAGACCAAAAACTTTATTCAAGGGGGAGCTTGGATTGACATGAAGACAAGCTACACCAAAGTTTTTCAAAAATTCAAGAGGGAGAGAAGATCAAGACCTGAAGATTTCAAGATGATAAATGCTTTATTCAACTTTAGGGGGAGATTGTTAGGACTGAAAGTCCTAGTGCGTTGAAAGTTATATAAAGATTTATAGAGTTTAATTGTTTTATTTAAAAGCGTTGTAAAAAACCTATAATTGTTAATTGAGCTTGTTTGGTTTATAATGGGCTTTGGGCTTTAACACCCAAGCCCTTGGTATTTAATGTTTGGTTTAAAGTTTTAGGGTAAGAGGGAATGGTCATTAGGTTTATACGCATAACATTCATATTCTCTTTGTAAACCTATTGAGTTTATCGATTATCAATACAAATCATTTGACCATGATTGATGAAATACTTTGATTGTTCTTCAATGTTTGATTTATACACTTGCATTGGGATTCACATCCCCCCATCATCTTTCTTTATTAAATGCCAACCCTAAGACCTCAAGTGGAGTTATTGTCAACCTAGAGTGGTATCATCATTGTGTAACACCCGGAAATTCTTAAGGTAAGTATTTGTTTCCTTATTACATTAATTGTGTTTATCTGGAAATATGAGCCTTTATATGCTTATGAACCTTATTTTAATGATATGATGTTATCTGGTTAGTATTAAAGATGCATGTGTTTAGACCTCGCGCTCGTTTTCGAATTTGGTTAAGTTTTCGGGTTGTTTTGGGTTTGGCGCGAGAGTGCCATGCGATAGTGACATTTTCACTATCGCTGGGCACAATCGCTGAGAATGTACCATCAGTGAGGGGAGTTTCGCGATAGTGACACGCGATAATGACAATTGTCACTATCGCCAGGCATACTCGCGGAAGTTGTACCGTGGGTGTGTTTGGGTTCGCGATTGTGACTTGCAATAGTTCCCTTGGCACTATCGCCGAGCACTATCGCCCGCGTGGTCTGGTCGATTTAAAACACCAGTTCAGCCTCTATTCACTTCATAACTTCAAAAATCAGAACTAGGGTTTGGTTAAGAGCATTTTGGGGCGATTTTCTTCACTTCTCCATTCTCTTACTTCATTTATTACATAGAGGTTTTTGGGGGGGGGGTTTCAAGTATCTTATCAACTACTTCAAGGGTGTATTCAAGACCTAGCAATCAAGTGTTTGGAGTCTCAAGACTTCATTCTTCTCCATTTCATCTATTTTCTAGGTTTTGGTTCTGTTGGTCCTGGAGGTGCTTAACAAGTTTGTAGAAAGGGGGGGGGGTTAAATACAAACACAGAAATTAAAGTTTAATAAATTATTTATTGATAAATCAAACATAATTTACAAGTTTGTTGCGGAATAAGATTAAGACAAACTCAATCTAAACAAACTTAAGAAACACTAAGATGGTTGCACAAGAATATAGAGAATGAGGGATTAGAGAGTATAGAAAACAAGGGTTTCTATGAAATAGAAAGATGAAGGCTAGAGTTGAGCGCACCCTCAGATGGAGAGGAAATCTTTCTATTTATACCCTATGCATTAAATGCAAGGTAGGGCACTTTACACGTGGCGTTCTGTAATTGGCTTTGGGAGTCTGACTTTGGGAGACATGCTTTTGGCCGGATCATGAACAGTGTAGTTGATAGAGTTGTTGTACGATTTGTGGCAAAGACGTGTCCGTTCTGACACATCGTACTGGTTGTGTAAGGTAAGACAAAATGAGACTTGAGGCATAAGCTTCGTGATCGTTTGATCGCTGAATATCTCTTCCTTCAGATATATAAAGAGGTTCAGCTATCGCTGAAGCTTTTCCTCATGTTCCTTCGCATATAAGTAGATTTGTCTTTGCTTCACTGATATTTGCATCAGGTCACTAGTAGACTTGTCTTTGTTCAGCAGCTTTATCTTCGATTCAGCTATGAACATCTGTTGATGCGAGACTTGTCTTCAGAGATTACGTTACTGTTTACATCAGAAACTATCAACGATAACTGAACAGACTCAGTCTGATCACTGATAGTGAAACACTAATACATATAAATGTTTGTAAGAAAGACTATCAGCGATAACTGGACAGACTCAGTCTGATCGCTGATGGTGAAACACTAATACATATTAAACGTAATTTTCACTAAGTATAGTAGATGGTCTTTATCAAATCACTGAGAGAGTTTGGATCAACAGGTTCAAAACCCAGATAGTGAGTTTACTAACCTTTGTCAAAACTAGATACACATCATATTCTTCTATTTGTTGTTATTTATCTCTATATGTTCAAGTACTTGGGATTTCTTAGGAAGGATTGTGGGAAATATGGTTATGTGTGAAATGCCATGTTTTACTCTAAATATGCAAGTATTTGGGGATTTTCTCTTAAATAAGTTTTATGTGTACTTTGTTATGATATATGTATATATGTCTCGGTATCGAAATGGTTACTAGTTGGAATCCCTTTTGGGTAATATAGGTATATGAACTGATGAGCATGATTGTCATTTGGGGCTTATGATGGACTTATGTGTTAGGATGGTAACATTGTACCCATGGTTGGTATCGAAATGTATTGGTTGAAATATACCCAAGACCTCCTATAATTTATGTTGGACGAACCAAGTCAGTAGACACTAGGAGGATGTAGTCTTGGGTGCCACCGTGATGATATGTGCCTAGACCTCCGCCATTCGGGGTAATGCCATGGTTGTAGTCCTCGGGTGTGCTGGGCCGTTGGGTATCACTCTTAGAAGTGGGCACTAAGGTACATTGTCTCTTTGGGTGGAACTTGATTGGTGCTATGGGTATCCCCTATTGACTCCACATATGTTGAACTCTGGTTAACTGCTGATAAGAATTATAAATGTTCATGCATGCTTATTATTGTTCAACTCACTAGGATTTTTGGCCTAACATTTGTTTGGTGTCGATGTGTATCTCAGGTTCTAGCGGCGCCGGTTCTAAGCTGGCATAGTTGCTTGGGTGAGAGCTTGGGGAACACTTGCAAAATAGCATTCATTAGATAGAAGAACTTTTGGAACTATAGATGACAACCCTTTTGTAATCTATTTTCTAGTGGTATAAATTAGATTAGTTGGTTGTTAATTTATTGTCCGTTGAAATTACAATTGTGATTAAACAGATTCATATTATTTCCCCATTTTTGGGAGGCTCTTGCTTCGGCAATTTTTATACCACATGTCCGTTTTTCGGATTTTTGTTATCCCAATTTTTAGGGTGTTACAAGTTGGTATCAGAACTTTAGTTTAAGTAAACTAGGTATTGTTTTAGCATATCTAGACTTAAGCTTTAGACTTTATGGTTTCACTGTCCACTTGGGGTAGGAATCCTAGGTGGGGAGAGCGTTAGGATTTCAGAATTACTTTAATTGAAAGTTGTGATAATGGTGACAAAAATTCTTGTGTATGGTTTGTTCATAATTCCACTTAGCTACTGCTATTATGAATGCATTGTTACGTGAGCATGCTTGGTTTACTATTATTGTGATAATTGATGAAGGTATTAGTATGTACAATGAGTTCAACTCGTTTAGTCTTTTCTCAATCTATTTCTCGTACATGTATGGTAGATTGAAATGATAAACACTCGGAGTAGGATGCCGGGTACACCAGAGGGCCACGTGGAGGCGAAATCTGCCGTAGACCGACCTCCTTTGGGCGTAACCACCGAGGGACCTCCCGGGCTCAATCTCTTGGGAGGAGGACTTGAACAGATTCCGCACCGGAACCTCAACGCGAATAATGCCATCATGGAGGAAGTGACCATGGAGACCCGGATTTGGGATAACATGATGTTGGCCATGAACTCTGCCATGGCCCAACAACAAGAGTTTTTCATAAAGCTCTTAGAAGATCGAGACGCCAGTAACCGACAACCGGAGACAATGGAGGAAAACATTGTTATGGGGTCAGGCAGACCAGTTGTCGTATCTGTTGAGGATCCAACAGATAATGTGATTAAGACGAAGACTAAGGGGTGCACCTTCAAGGCGTTTCTGGGGTGCCATCCTAAGTAGTTTGCGGGTTCAAATAACCCGGTGGCTTGTATGTATTAGCTCAAGGAGGTAGAGATGGCCTTCGAGTCAAGTGAGTTTGATCCCTCTCAAAGGGTCAAGTTTGCTTCTCAGTTGCTGCGGGGAGAGGCTCTGATTTGGTGGAATCTCACTCGATCCGCCCTCACTCCGGAAGTTCTGGCTAAGTTAACTTGGCCGGTGTTCAAAGAGAAGATCATGAATAAATATTGTTGTGAGCGTTCGTTGGATAAGCTGGAGCGGGAGTTCCGAGATCTGAAGAAGGGGACTCTGTCTATTGTTGGATACTCCAAACTCTTTTTGGAGAAACTGAATTTGGTGGGACATCTGGTCCCCAATGAGAAGTCGAAGATTAAGGCCTACCAGCAAGGTTTACCGACCGAGATGCGAACGGCGGTGAGGAATGCTAGGGGATTGGCTTTACAAGAAGTCATCGAAGAATCTTTGTTAATTGAGGACAACATCAATGCTGAGAAGGAAGAGAGAAAGTTAGTTGGTGAGAAACGAAAGTCGGAAGGGCCGTCTGGGCCGGTTCTTCAACGAAGACAGTTTGTAAGCGGGAGAGCGGGTGATCATCGTCGTGAGTGACGGTGGTGTCACAAGTTCAAGGCTAAGCACTCTGGCCCATGCGACCCAAAACCTCACTCGGGTCCGGTTGAGTGTGCCAAGTGTGGCAAGAAGGGCCATGCTATTCGAGATTGCCCTATTCGAGGGCCGGTTTGCTTTGAGTGTCGGGAACTGGGGCACATGAAGAAGGATTGCCCAAAGCTTGTGGGCGAAAACCAAGGAAATTCGTTTGGATCGACGGCGCGGGTGGAGCAACTGTCGAGAGCGCCAAGCTGAGCTTTCAGAATGACTACCGAGGAGGCGAAGGAGACTGCTGATGTTGTTTCGGGTACGTTCCTAGTAAACTCCTTGCCTGCTCGCGTTTTGTTTGATTAGGGTGCTACATGTTCATTTGTATCGGATGTTTTTTGTAAGAAATTCACCACTCCGGTTAGTGTCCTTCCCGATGCACTAGTAGTAGAAATAGCTAATGGTGATCAAGTAATTATTCGAGGCCATTTTTGTAATTGCACACTAGAGATCGATGGGAATCCTTTCGGAATAGATTTGCTACCTCTGGCTATAGGAGGGTTCGATGTGGTCATAGGTATGGATTGGTTAGTGAGGCATAAGGCGGACATCTTTTGCTCCAAAAAGATGATCCAAGTACCATTGCCAGAAAATGGTGTGGCTACCATTTATGGGGAGAAAGGAAAGAGGAATAATTCCATTATTTCATCTCTTAAGGCTCGAAAGTTTCTAGCGAAGGGTTACCCCTCATACTTGGCCTACGTGGTGGACGCGAAGAAAGAAAAGAAGTCAGTAGAGGATGTGGAGGTGGTGCAAGATTATCCGGACGTCTTTCCGGAAGACTTACCCGGATTACCGTCGGAGCGGTAAGTAGAGTTTCAGATTGACCTCACCTCGGGAGCAACTCCGATAGCCCGTGCTCCTTATCGTTTGGCACCAACGGAAATGAAAGAGATGATGACGCAACTACAAGAGTTGTTGGAGAAGGGTTTTATTCGACCGAGTTCGTCACCGTGGAGAGCACCGGTATTGTTCGTAAAGAAGAAGGATGGATCCATGCGAATGTGTATCGATTACCGAGAGATGAACAAAGTCACGGTGAAGAACAAGTATCCTTTACTTCGCATCGACGATCTTTTCGATCAACTTCAAGGTGCGGGATGCTTCTCAAAGATTGATCTTCGGTCCGGGTACCATCAAGTGAGAGTGAAGAAAGAAGATATTCCGAAGACGGCTTTCCAAACGAGAAACGGTCATTATGAGTTTCTGGTGATGCCATTCGGCTTAACCAAACCTCCGGCTGTATTCTTGGATTTGATGAACCGTGTGTGTCGCCCATTCTTAGATAAATCCGTGATCGTCTTCATCGACGATATTTTAATATATTCAAAGGATGAGTCCGAGCATGGGAAACACTTACGGGAAGTATTAGAGGTCCTACGAAGGGAGAAATTGTTTGCGAAATTCTCGAAGTGCGAATTCTGGATCCAAAAGGTGCAATTCTTGGGGCATGTGGTATCAAAGGACAGAGTTAAAGTGGACCCGACAAAGATCGAGGCAATGATGAGTTGGGAGCCTCCAACTAGCCCGACAGAGATCCGAAGCTTCTTGGGTTTGGTGGGTTACTACCGGCGTTTCATTCAAGACTTTTCCAAGATATCTACACCGCTCACTTCTCTTACAATGAAGAACGTCAAGTTTGTTTGGACCGATGCACAAGAGAAAACCTTTCAAACACTTAAGAGGAAATTGTGCGAAGCTCCGATCTTATCCTTACCCGAAGGATCGGAAGACTTTGTGGTGTATAGTGACGCTTCCAAGATAGGGCTGGGATGCGTACAAATGCAAAGGGGGAAAGTAATAGCCTACGTGTCGTAGAAATTAAAGGACCATGAGAAGAACTATCCGACTCATGAATTGGAGTTGGCGGCGGTAGTTTTCATGTTAAAGTTGTGGTGGCACTACTTGTACGGGACGAAGTGTACCCTTTTCACCGATCACAAGAGTCTCAAGTACATCTTCGATCAAAAGGAACTCAACATGCGGCAAAGGAGATGGAATGAACTCTTGAAAGATTACGATTGTGATTTACTCTATCATCCCGGTAAGGCCAACGTGGTGGCGGATGCGTTGAGTCGAAGGAGCCATGATGGGGGTGTCAAGATGTCCCTTACAAGGATCGAGGTGGTATCAAGTTTGTTGGAGAGTATAAGAACAAGTCAAGTGGAAGCACTTAAAGAAGAGAACCTCAAGGCCGAAGTTATGTCTAAGCAAAAGGAACTTTTAACGGAAGATGGTCGTGGACTCAAACTCTTCCAAGGGCGAATTTGGGTGCCGAAGGTTGGGGGAAACCGTGAATTACTTCTCGATGAAGCGCATAAGTTGAAATATTCTATACATCCCGGTAGCACCAAGATGTATAGAGACTTGAAGTTGAATTATTGGTGGCCGGTGATGAAATTGGACGTGGCCAATTACGTGGAGAGGTGTGTCACGTGCCTTCAAGTCAAAGCGGAGCATCAAAGACCGTATGGAAGTTTGCAACCGTTGTCCATTCCCGAGTGGAAGTGGGACAACAACACCATGGATTTTGTGACGAAGCTACCAAAGACCTTGCACGGTCACGATACCATTTGGGTGATCATGGATCGGTTAACCAAGAGCGCACATTTTCTTGCGATGCGGGAGACTTTGCCAATGGAGAAATTGGCTAAACTGTACATCAACGAGGTGGTGTCAAGGCACGGAGTTCCACAATCTATAGTATCGGATCGGGATAGTCGCTTCACTTCGAACTTCTGGGCTAGCTTTCAAAAGGAGTTGGGTACTAGGCTGAACCTGAGCACGGCGTATCATCCTCAAACGGACGGCCAAAGCGAGAGGACAATTCAGACATTAGAAGATATGTTAAGGTCGTGCGTAATAGACTTCGGGGGAAGTTGGGATTCACAACTACCGTTGGTAGAGTTCGCGTACAACAACAGTTACCATTCTAGTATCAGAATGACACCGTTCGAGGCATTGTATGGACGGAAGTGCAGAACCCCGGTTTGTTGGCTAGAAGCGGGCGAAAAGCAATTCGATGGGCCGGAAATAGTGCAAGAGACGACAAACAAGGTGAAAGAGATTCAGGAAAGGCTAAAGGCGGTGCAAGACCGACATAAAAGTTATGCGGACAAGAAAAGAAGACCGATCGAGTTTCAAGTGGGCAACCGTGTCATGTTGAAAGTATCTCCATGGAAGGGTATTAACCGGTTTGGGAAGCATGGGAAGCTTAGTCCTCGTTTCCTTGGACCTTTCGTCATTTTGGATAAAATTGGTTTACAAGCCTACCGGTTGGATTTACCGTCGAAAATGGATGGGATACATCCTACGTTTCACGTGTGTTACCTTCGGAAGTGTCTAGCCGAAGAGGAAAGCATGATTCCTTTGTCGGAAATTCGGGTAGACAACGGAAATCGATGTGTGGAAGAGCCGGAGTCGATTTTAGAATCGAAAGTGAAGAAGTTGTGACATAAAGACGTACTCATGGTTAAAGTCCAATGGAAGCACCATCGGGGTGCTAACATTACATGGGAATCGGAAGATGATATGAAGAAGTGTTATCCTCACTTGTTTGTTTAGGGTAAGATTTCGGGGACGAAATCCTAGTTAGGTGGGGAGGATTGTAACACCCGGAAATTCTTAAGGTAAGTATTTGTTTCCTTATTACATTAATTGTGTTTATCTGGGAATATGAGCCTTTATATGCTTATGAACCTTATTTTAATGATATAATGTTATCTGGTTAGCATTAAAGATGCATGTGTTTAGACCTCACGCTCGTTTTCGAATTTGGTTAAGTTTTTGGGCTGTTTTGGGTTTGGCGCGAGAGTGCCACGCGATAGTGACATTGTCACTATCGCCAGGCACAATCGCTGAGAATGTACCGTGAGTGAGGGGAGTTTCAAGATAGTGACACGCGATAGTGACAATTGTCACTATCACTGGGCATACTCGCGGAAGTTGTACTGTGGGTGTGTTTGGGTTCGCGATTGTGACTCGCGATAGTGCCCTTAGCACTATCGCCTGCATGGTCTGGTCGATTTAAAACACCATTTCAGCCTCTATTCACTTCATAACTTCAAAAATAAGAACTAGGGTTTGGTTGAGAGCATTTTGGGGCAATTTTCTTCACTTCATTTATTACATAGAGGTTGTTGGGGGTTTTCAAGTATCTTATCAACTACTTCAAGGGTGCATTCAAGACCTAGCAATCAAGTGTTTGGAGTCTCAAGACTTCATTCTTCTCCATTTCATCTATTTTCTAGGTTTTGGTTCAAAACCTAGATAGTGAGTTTACTAACCTTTTTCAAAACTAGATACACATCATATTCTTCTATTTGTTGTTATTTATCTCTATATGTTCAAGTACTTGGGATTTCTTAGGAAGGATTGTGGGAAATATGGTTATGTGTGAAATGCCATGTTTTATTCTAAATATGCAAGTATTTGGGGCTTTTCTCTTGAATATGTATTATGTGTACTTTGTTATGATATATGTATATATATGTCTCGGTATCAAAATGGTTACTAGTTGGAATCCCTTTTGGGTAATATAGGTATATGAACTGATGAGCATGATTGTCATTTGGGGCTTGTGATGGACTTATGTGTTAGGATGGTAACATTGTACCCATGGTTGGTATCAAAATGTATTGGTTGAAATATACCCAAGACCTCCTATAATTTATGTTGGACGAACCAAGTCAGTAGACACTAGGAGGATGTAGTCTTGGGTGCCACCGTGATGGTATGTGCCTAGACCTCCGCCATTCGGGGTAATGCCATGGTTGTAGTCCTCGGGTGTGCCGGGCCTTTGGGTGTCACTCTTAGAAGTGGGCACTAAGGTACATTGTCTCTTTGGGTGGAACTTGATTGGTGCTATGGGTATCCCCTATTGACTCCACATATGTTGAACTCTGGTTAACTGCAGATAAGAATTGTAAATGTTCATGCATGCTTATTATTGTTCAACTCACTAGGCTTTTTGGCCTAACACTTGTTTGGTGTCGATGTGTATCTCAGGTTCTAGCGGCGCCAGTTCTAAGCTGGCATAGTTGCTTGGGTGAGAGATTGGGGAACGCTTGCAAAATAGCATTCATTGGATAGAAGAACTTTTAGAACTATAGATGACAACTCTTTCGTAATCTCTTTTCTAGTGGTAGAAATTAGATTAGTTGGTTGTTAATTTATTGTCCGTTGAAATTACCATTTTTGGGAGGCTCTTGCTTCGGCAATTTTTATACCCCGTGTCCGTTTTTCAGGTTTTTGTTATCCCAATTTTTAGGGTGTTACACATTGATTGCAAGGGTTAAGGACTTCCAAGCTCCAAGTCTTCTCTCTAAGGTTTCACCAATCTATAGCTCCTACAACTTTTAGAGTTTTCTCATTTAAAACCCTAAGTGAGTTTTCTTTATGTAATTATCTTCTTAAATGATCCTAATGTGATAATTATGAAACTATAATGTTTGGTTACTATGTTCTAACTAGGGTTTTTAAACTTTGGTTAAATATGGGGTTCTTTCCATGTATATTCATTTATTTGAACTTGACATGTGTAAGATAATGTTTTACCAGTATTATGAACTTTTGATCTAAGAATTTAAAGTTTTGCAAGTTTTGACCTAATTTTGCAAGTTATGATACTTTAACATATGGGAGGTTGTTATTATTGGAAATCCGAAAATTTGTTATCGAATAAGAGGGATTAGAACATCTCTCCAAACATGAATTTGTTACTTGTGTGATTTTCCATGCTATATATTAAGGACACGTAAAATGGGAAAGGGATAAATGGCATGATATGGTTGTTGTGACTATTTGACTTTCATGTGGTCATATTTGTATATCTTGGTGTCTATCTCCTTGTGCACGAGGATTTAGTCTTTGGTTGGGTTTCATGCCCACATCGTTGGCCATCTTTGGCCACTAGTGAGTAGGGGTGTTTGCGGTGTGGTTTGGTACAGTTTGGGGCTAAACCGCACTGCATATGCAGTTTGAGCATTTTTCCCAAACCGCAAACCGTACCGCATAAACCTGAAACCGCACCAATTCACACCGCAAAATGCGGTGCGGTTTATGCAGTTTGTCCCTATCACACTTTATGCCTACAATCCAAAAGTATAAGTTTAAAAATACATTACAAAATCAACGATAAAGTGATCGTAGTCCAAAAAAATAAAGTGTTCTAATACATCGATTCCCAAATACATATTGCATAACTAAAAATTGTCTAAGAAGTAAAAAAATAAACTTCAAACTAAATTAGACGTGTGAGTTGTGACGTGTCCAACTTTTTCTTGCATCTCGATCCTTAAGCCCCGACTCCCAATTGGCCAATTGTTTATTCAAGTCCAAAAATATTACATAAAGTTATAAATAATGAAATACTAAATTATTCTATATATATATATATATATATTATATGTTATATACAAAAATAAGAAATATACAAAATATGTGGTGCGGTGCGGTTTGAACCGCGGTTTCATAAATCAAAACTGCAAACCGCACCGCATAGTGCGGTTTGGTAAAAATGCAAACTACAAACCGCACCACGAAAGTTCTAAACCGCGCTTTGCGGTGTGTGCGGTTTGGCGGTTTGGATGAACACCCCTACTAGCGAGTAGGCAATAAGGGACAATGAAGTCCTTGAGGTGTAACTCGTCTAGATTGGGTAGGCAATAATGTCCCGTAAGATCTTGAGGTGTAACTCGACGGAGTAGGCAATAAGGCATGTGAATGGTTTAAGGTTGTGATGTCTTGATGGCATGGGAACTAAAACCGGGACATGAGGTGTAACCCAATAACATCATTGGTGACTCCAATCACGTATTCTCGTCACCTCGATGGAAACGGGTCTCCCCCGTATTTTAAAAGATCTTTTTTATATGTTATAATTAGGTGTGGATTATCATAGCGAGTAGAGATTTGGTAAATTTAATACCAAAAGGAGACAATAACCTTTATTTATGATGTTACCATTATATTTGCAAACTTCATATTTTATAAGATCTCACTAGGTTTTTCGGTCTAACATTTGTTGTTGTATGAATGTGGATTTCAGGTCCCACTAGCAATGCGTCTAGGACGTCTTGATTTGTCGACTGTGCTTGTAGGAGCACTTGAAGTGTCGGGCTTTGGGGAACTTTTGAGAAGAGAGATTTTTGGAGATATAGTGACACCCATGTTAATCTAGTTTAAATCGTTTCTAGATTAAGTAGGTTGTTGTATTTTATATCTCAATATTTACTACTTTGGAAATTGTGCAAACTATCCCAACTTTTATGGGTTTTAGTTGGCGTATCTTGGTAGTTTTATCTTGCCTATTTTCCGGAATTTTTCCCTATTTTGTTGTCTAAATTTTAGGGTGTTACAAGTTGGTAGCAGATCCCTAGTTTAAGTGAACTAGGTGTGCAAGACTAATGCCTAGACTTAAGTTGAGACAATTAAGCTATGATTTGTGAGAAATTGGGTAGATATATTAAGATGGGACGTCTTAGAGTCGACGAAAATTACACCGTTGAGAATTAGGAAAGTGGTAACGAGAATTCTTATGTGTAGTATGTTCATAATCTCAATTACCTATTGCTATTATGAATGTATTGTTACGTGATCATGCTTGAATTACTATGATTATGATGATCAATGATTGTATTAGTATGTTTCCCTTTTTGTGTAATCTCGTTTAGCCTATTTCTTACCTCCATTCTCGATTGTGACAGACTGAAATGGTTAATACTCGGAGCAAACTCCAATCTTCATCGGAAGGCCAGGTTGTGACTGAATCCACGACCTACTGACCAAATGAAACTACAACAGTCGCGCCTTCTCAACTTCTGCCTTTTTTTGGTGGGAGAGTGGAACATATACCGAGGACTAACATTGCTACCGCTGACCCTCTTCTAACGGAGGTAACTCCTTAAAGAAAATGTTAGACATGATGAGGGATATGAATGAGACCATGGTAAAACAACAGGAATTGTTCATGAAGTTACTAGAAGACAGGGATGTTAACCACCACATACATGAGACGATTGAGGAGAATGTGGTTGTAGCAGGGTCCGGTAGTACCGGGGATGAGAACCGCACTGATGGGCTAGTGACCATGGAGACGAGGTAGACGTGGAGAGCTTGTTCTTACAAAACTTTCCTAAGTTGCAAACCACCGGAGTTTGCCAGTCCCGATATTCCGGTGGCATGCATAAACTTGATCAGAGATATCGAGCAAGCCTTTAGAGCTTGCGACTGCGTGGAGGGACAGAAAGTGAAGTTTGGTTCTCAAATGCTCAGACATTCAACTTTGACATGGTGGAATATTGTTACCTCAACTCTAGAGGCTTCGGTGTTAAACAAGATGACTTGGGCCTCATTTAAGAGGAAACTTTTGGAAGAATACAGTAATGAACATGAGATGGATTTGATCGAAGAGGAGACTAGAGTCAAGGAGAAGAGGAAGTGGGAGAACCCACAAAGTTCGTTCAAGAAACCAAGATTCCAATCGGGTAGTGAGGGGATGGACAATCGTCGAGAGGCGAGATGGTGTCCCAAGTGCAAGAGCAAGCACTTCGGCTCTTACAACCTCAACCAAGTTACATGTTTTAAGTGCGGGAAATTGGGACATACTAGCCCAGACTGTCCTATAAGGGGGACGGTGTGTTACGAGTGTAAGGAGATGGGGGCACGTGAGGAGAGAATGTCCCAAACTGTAACACCTTAGGCATATCCCATATCGGCCGTGGACAGGAGTGATTCTGGGTGTTATAAGTAATATATTGGCCTTCCTAACAACATCGCGTTTTGGGGCCACAAGCACGTCAGGTTCTGGGACACCTCAGGCATATCCCATATCGGCCGTGGACAGGAGTGATGCTGGGTGTTATAAGTAATATCTTGGCCTTCCTAACAACAATGCGTTTTGGGGCCACAAGCACGTCAGGTTCTGGGAACTCTGAGGTTAAGCGTGCTTGGGTAGGAGTAGTCCCAGGATGGGTGACCCCCTGGGAAGTTTCTCACCAGGTCACCAGAAACAAATCTGTGCGCTACACGTTGGTTAAATCCAGTGGCAAAGCGGACAATATTGTTGTCGAGGCAGGCGGGATGGTACAGATGGTATCAGAGCGTAGTGTATTTTGGAAATGGTTTCATATGCGCTGTATGGTTAATTAATTTTGAAACCTATCGTATGGACGGTAGTGTATTTTGTCGCGCGTTTAATCGTTAGGAAGCCTTTGTATTCGAAAGTTTTATAAACTCAAATTGGCATACTAGTTGAAAAACCTTGAACTCATTAGGCCTATAGATTTTAACCCTAGCGTAAGAGAAATTGTAATTAGGGACTAAAGGAGTCCTTGGAATTGGAGGCGTCGGATGTTCCGACTTGCGGTCAGTCGTGAAAGTTTGAGTTTCAGTTTTGAATCTGTGCGCATTTGTTTTATGGAAATAATAGATTTAAGTCTTCTCCGCTAGTTAAGGGGTGATTTTATACTTCGGTAATCATGCGGAATAAGGTCTTATGTGACTATCTGCGCTTCTTTTGGGATTCGTTGTGATGGATTGCTAGTCGGTGTCACATCATGGGTTGTGTTGTTGGCTTACCGTCTTAGTGGGTTCAACGATTAAAGGAAATTTTGGTGATCTATCTGTCGGAAATGTAAGATTTGGAATCTTAGTTTTCTGTTAGGTGTCAACCTTAGTGCGACAATTCGTCTGGAATGGAGTTTTGGGCGGAATGTCCACATTTTCGAGGTCACCGTTAGGTCCTAGGCGTCAACTTGTTTCCTTGAGGTCAATGGATCTTGGAATGTTTGGGATGTATCCCGGTTGGATCATGGGAATTATTGACCTTTCAGTAATGGAATTTAATAGAAGGTTAGATGTCGATGATTAAGTACCGATGTGTATAAGCTTTTCTATGGTGATAAAGGTTGTATTGGAGGACTGTTGTGAGGTTGGGGTTGGAACAGAGTTGAGTATTAACCAAATATGGGTTAACCAGTTGCCTGAGGGACGCATTGGTGCGCCTTAGGAGGTCAACTTTATCAACATTAGGAATGGATCAGTTGAAAAATTTAGGATTTTAAGAGTTCGTGGACGATTCTTGGGTTGGGTTCAGAGTCGTACAGTTTCAAAGTGATGGGTTGTCGAGAAGTTGAGGTCACGACTACCCGGAAGATAGTAATTGCCATTTAAGGTTGGGAGACAACTGAGATCTTAGCGGTGGTAAAATAGTCATTAAGGACTCGACGTTCGTCCCATCATAGACAAGAAGTACTGGATTCCGAACTTGAGTTGTAATCTGGTCGTGCATAAGGCAAGGTAGGGTGGAGGCCTTCCTGTTGGGTAGAGAACCAATCGATTTGTTGAAGGTAGGGTTGGGTGTTTAGTGGTGACAGATTTCGAGGACGAAATCTCTTTTAAGGTTGGGAGGATTGTAACACCCGTAAATTGGATATTACCTCTAAGTAATAATTTGGGAGTCATTGGGCTAGTAGAACGAAAAGGTGCCGAGGAATCAATCGAGGTTTACTATGGAATCATCGAGGATCGAATCAGACGAGAGTATGCGAGGAAACGGAGCTTTTTGGGCTACCGCGAGTTGTGGTGCGACTTGTGGTCGCGGCACAAGTCGCGTAACTCACTGGATGTGGGAAACGGGCGACTTATACCGCGACTTAGGGTCGCGGCATAACTCGCGAAATGCCCTGGTTGAGCTAAAAGTCCGATTTTCAGCCATTTCCCTCATTTCTCTCAAAACCCAAACCCTAAATCCTCTCCCCTTTTCTCTCCCAAACCACAAAACCGAACCCTTATGTATTTTGAAGGTTTTCCCCCTTGAACCACATGATCCTTTACCATCTAACTAGTTGGTATCTTGAACCACAAAACTTCCATCTTCATCTTCTCCATCAAGTTCAAAGTGTGGAATCTCGGGTTGAAGAGTTGGATTGGGTGTCCTCGGAAGGTCTTGTCATCTCTAGTGGTAAGCCTTCTTGAAATAATGTTATAAATTCTCCATTGATGGTTTCTTAGTGTTTGGTATCTCAAATCTCGGATTTGATGGTTTTGGAGAAATTAGGGTTTTAATCTCGTTTAGGGATGTTGGTGTATAATGTTTGGGGATTGTTTCTAAATGGTTTGGATTGTATGGATCTAGGTTTTGGAAGTTCTCGGCTTGAGGATTCAAGCGGCCTTCAAAAGAGCTCGTTGGGTGAGATTCTAGATTTAGCCTAAATCTAGCAAGGTGAGTTCAAGTTGATTTGTGAAAACGTTGTACATGCCAAAAATGTCTATTTTAAAGTGTTTTATGTGTTTTACATGAAATTATCAAATGTTGGGTTATTTGCTAATATTTGATTATTTGAATTATCTAACTTTACAAACCTTGTATAACACCCACATTTGGAGATTTTTGGGCGTCTGATATATGTGTCACAAACGAATATGTTTTGAAGTCTTTTTACATGAATGATTCTTTGGTCAAAGAAATACACTTTTAAATGTTTGTCGAGTCTTATGCATCATCATGAAATGGAGTGTTTTATGAAGTATCACTTGCACATTTATGTGGGGTAAGTTGAAAGAATTTTTATAGTTCCATTTTATGATTTTCATTCTTATCAGCAGTTAAATTTGGAAAATGCATACTTTGTGTTATGAGTCATTTGAAAAGGGGTTACTTCAACTAATGTCGAGTTTTGAACTAATCTTACTTTTAGTCGCGGTGTTTACATATCCGTTGGTCGAGTGCGTTTTATTGTAATTTATTTCATTTACCAATTGGTCAATGGGTTGCTAAGCCTGTGGCTTGGTGTTTTTAATTGATTTGGGGTCTTTGGACAATTGTCCAGTTTTGGTAGCTCGATTTCGAGCCTTGTTGGGCCTTATGCGTAATTTTTGGCTTATTGGATGCATTTGGGAGTCATGACCCCGTATTTGGTTTATTATTGTTCCGGCGTTGGGACGATTAGTTTTCCACGTCGAGGCATGTTAGGTTCCGGGTGAGGTTTAAGTCCTACATGCTGCACGTTAGGTTCCGGGTGAGGTTTAAGTCCTACGTGCTACGCGCCAGGTTCCGGGTGAGGTATAAGTCCTGCGTGCTCAAGTATTACGATATTGGATGAGGGGCTCGACATAGGAACCCGACGGGGTTGAACTCGAGTTTCCGTGGGTGTACGTTTAAAGCTACTGAGCCTAACATCCCTTGCGTGTACTTTGTTTATATGACTAGTCATAACAACATAAAATGGAGTTACTTTGTGGACCGTCACATTTTATGGAATCGGGAATCCCCCGTCACCGAAAGGTGTTGTTTTTGGGTATTGAGTTTTATTATCCAAGTTTTCGGTGACGGTTTGTATATTTGGGTTTTACCCTTGATTTATGGGTTGAGTATTATGCCCCACCCGTGTTTTGGGTGTTTTGAGATTTAAGGTTTAACCGTATCTTCTTAAATGGAGAGTTCAACTTATATTTACACCTTGCGTGAGTTTTGGATTAAAGTTAATTTATGAATGGACGGCTTACATTGGTGTCATTATCTTCGAAATAGTTGGTTTTGGAAAATGTCTAAATTGGTGTTCTTTGTCTAAATTGCATATTATTGGAAAATGAGTCTTTTTCTCTTGTAAGACGTATCATATTGAAGGGCTATAACTTTAATTGCATTCTTTCTCTTTTAAACGAACATTTTATATATGTTGAAAACTTATGAGCTCACTAGGCGTTAAGCCTAACCTTTTTATTTGTCGGCATGTGCATCAGGTTTCAAGGTTGGGAGTTGGTCCTAGCAATCCTATGAAGAGTCGAGCTTTAGCTTTGTGCAAGCGTAAGTAGTTGGTGAAGTCTTCCGCAATGTTGGAGATAGTAACTATTATGGGGTTTTAGTAGCACCCGTCCTTATCGTATACTTTTGTATAGAATGAATGGTTGTATTGAGGTTAAGTCATAGTTTGTGGTTGAAGATGATTTATTTATTGATGAATTTAGTAAATTTTTAATAAGTTGCTATTTCCAGATTTAAGGGTGTTACAAGTTGGTATCAGAGCTTAAGTTTGAGAGATTTAGGTATTGATTTTAGGATGCCTAGACTCAAGCTAGCGTTTTTATAAGCAAAGATTAGTGGAGTTGCCATTAGGTACCTTAAGATAAGATAATTTGAGATTGACCAAGTCGTGGGAAACGGGAAACTTGTCGAGGGTCTCAAGGACGATTGTGTACTGTGCGTTCATAATGGCACCTGGCCAGTGTCATGGTGAACCTACATGCTACATATGTATACTTGATCTACCTCTGGAGGATGACCGTTGGGGTAATGAGGAGTTCCTAAGTGAGTTAGCTAAGAAAGGATTGATGTGTATATCAAGGTCACCTGGGAGTGATAACTAAGTGCGAGGAGGTCACTAAGTTGATTCTCTTGGGTCGGAAATTTTGGTTGGATTAGATTCGTGAGTTGGTAGACCGAAGCTATTCAAGGAGAATTCGTAAGTTTATCAATTATTGAGAGTGTGGCCTTAAGATGCTTGATGCTTCCAGATGACAACAGTGTGTCGGGTCATTAGGAAGTGTAGTCCTATGATGCCAAGTGCCGATCAAATTCATGCACTAAATTTATTTCTGAAATAAATTTGCATAAATTGTTCTTATGTTCGTAAAACATAAAGTGTTTGTGTTTTGCATTATAATGTTTTGGTAAAGCATGTAGCATTCACCAGATTTTAAACTATGAGCTTAAGCATTCATGAAAATGTTTTGTTGCACATAATTGCAAATTGTTATCAAAAATCTCTTTATTCACGTCTCCTGTTTAACGCTATTTGCGGATATTGTAATATCCATATTTTTATGTCATTTGAGTATTGGGCAAGTAGATATGAGATTTTAACCTAGGCATTGGATCTCCTCCACATATGTCAATGGTTTTAAAGGAAAAGTTATTCCCACGCGTTGAGTCGGAATTTCTTGTGAATTTTAGTTTGTGTGAGTTTTGTTGAAATTTCATGGAGTATTGTTTTACACGATGTCTTTTTATGCGTGAGTTTTAATTTTGTTTTTTTTTTCTTTTAGCTTGCGAGTTATTTAGCGTCGTGTCCCATGTAAATTTTGTAAAACGCTATTTCACTTTTCATTTCAGTAAAAGGAGGAAACTCCTAAAAGTTTAATATTTTAAAGGTATTGTCGTTTTACACTTTTGTCGAGTAATGAAAGTTTGACGCCAATTGGTTTTCACATTAGTAAGTCTTACGAAAATTCAGTTGGGTTTAGGGTGTCTCGCCTTACGTCATTTTGCGTTGCGTAAATAATTTTGAGAACATGTGCATATGCATTATTGTGTGTATTAACTTACGAGTTTTGTTTAATACTTTGTCTCATGCAAGTCTTACACCTACATCTTGGAACCATAAGAGGCACCTTGAAAATTTTAATGTCACATGATTGCATCTCGAGTTTCACACGAGTATATGTGTATACTTTTGAGTTGAATCTGACTTTCACTCGCGTGAGTAAATATGCGAAATATTTACATTGTCTTAAATTAAATTTTAATCTAAGCGTGCTTCGCTTGTTGACCTTGTGTTATAAATTTTCTGCAATACATGAAATGAATTTTCGAATTGCATATCGTTGTAGTTACCATCTTGGTCAAATGTGTCTTATCGAGGCAGGCGGGATGTTACAGATGGTATTAGAGACACTCCTGTGCCGTTCGGGATATGGGGCAAACCTCATCGAGGACGATGAGTCCCAAGGGGGGGTGTTTGTAACACCTTAGGCATATCCCATATCGGCCGTGGACAGGAGTGATGCTGGGTGTTATAAGTAATATCTTGGCCTTCTTAACAACAATGCGTTTTGGGGCCACAAGCACGTCAGGTTCTGGGAACTCTGAGGTTAAGCGTGCTTGGGTGGGAGTAGTCCCAGGATGGGTGACCCCCTGGGAAGTTTCTCACCAGGTCGCCAGAAACAAATCCGTGCGCTACATGTTGGTTAAATCTAGGGGCAAAGCGGACAATATTGTTGTCGAGGCAGGTGGGATGTTACACAAACTGAAGGGGAACGTAAGGGGGCTCGGGAAGTCGGCCAAGGAAGGAGGCCATCCCTAAGGCACAAGGGAGAGCCTTTCAAATGACAAGGGAAGAAGCGAAGGAAACCGCCGATGTGGTGTCAGGTACGTTCTTACTCAACTCCATACCCGCTAGAGTACTATTTGATTCTGGTGCAAAGTACTCCTTTATGTTGAATGTATTTTGTAAGTCTTTGAATGTGCTTACTAGTACCCTACAAGATGCTTTAGTTATAGAAGTAGCAAATGGGGAGCAAGTAGTCCTATGAAAATTTTTGTAGAAATGTCACCTTGAGATTAGTGGCGAATTCTTTGAAGTGGACTTTACTTCCCATGACTATTGGGAGTTTTGATGTGGTAATTGGGATGGATTGGTTGGCAAGGCAACAAGCGGAGATTTTGTGTTCCAAGAAACTCATCAGGATACCTATATAGAGTGGAGACTTTGTTCTTGTCTATGGAGAGAAACGGAAGGGCGAGGTGGCCATCATTTCTTCCATTAAGGCTAGGAAGTGTCTAATGAAGAAATACCCCATTGTTCCTAGCCTATGTGGTAGATGCCAAGGTGGAGAATAAGAAGGTGGAGGACGTAAGAATCATCAACGAGTACCTGAGTCTTTTCCGATGACCTACCGGGCTTGCCACCCGATCGACAAGTGGAGTTTAAGATTGACTTAATTTTGGGAGCGACACCGATAGCCCGTACACTGTACCGTCTTGCACCAACCGAAATGCAAGAAATGATGACACAATTACAAGAATTGCTAAAGAAAGGGTTCGTGAGACAGATCTCATTGCCTTGGGGAGCTCTGGTGCTTTTGTTATGAAGAAGGATAAGTCAATGCGTATGCGTATTGATTACCGGGAGTTGAACAAGGTGACCATGAAGAATAAATACCCGCTTCCGAATAGACGACCTCTTCGACCAACTCCAAGGATTCAGATGTTTTTCCTAAGTCGATCTTTGCTCGGGCTATCATCAGGTGAGGGTTAGGGAAGAAGATGTGTCCAAGACGACATTTAGAACTCGGTATGGTCACTACGAGTTCCTAATTATGCCGTTTGGATTGACTAATGTACCGACCGTTTTCATGGATTTGATGAATCGAGTATGCCGACCATTCTTGGATAAGTCGGTCATCGTGTTTATCGATGACATATTAATATACTATAAAGACGAAGTAGATCACGAGCAACACCTTAGGGAAGTATTGGAAGTGCTAAGGGAAGAGAACTTGTATGCTAAGTTCTTGAAGTGCGAGTTTTGGTTGCAAGAAGTCCAATTCCTAGAGCATGTGGTGACCCAGGAAGGAGTAAAGGTGGACCCTTAAAAAATAGAAGCCATGATGAATTGGGAGCCTCCAAAGAGCCTAACGAAGATCAAGAGTTTCTTGGGTTTAGCCGGTTACTACCGAAGGTTTATCCATGACTTTTCTAAGATTGCATCTGCATTGATGACCTTAACCCGGAAGAACGTGAAATTCGTGTGGACCGACACGCAAGAGAAGGCTTTTCGAACATTGCAAAGGAAACTCTGTGAAGCCTCGATATTATCCATACCCGAGGGGACATAAGACTTTGTAGTTTTCAGCGACGCCTCCAAAATGGGTTTAGGTTGTGTCTTGATGCAACCGGGTAAAGTGATAGCCTATGCCTTAAGGCAACTTAAGGAAAACAAGAAGAATTACCCAAGCCAATACCTCGAGCTAGCGACGGTAGTGTTTGCCTTAAAATTGTGGCAACACTATTTGTATGGTACGAAATGCACGCTTTACACTGGTCATAAAATCTTGAGGTACGTTTTTGACCAAAAAAAGTTGAATATGCAGCAACGGAGGTTGTTAGAATTACTTACGGATTATGACTGTGAGATACTCTACCACCCCGGTAAGGCTAATATGGTGGTGAACGCCTTAAGCCAAAAGGATCATGGCGGGGGCATGTAATTAAGCTTCATTTGCAAGAATTGAAGTAGTGTCGAGTCTACTTGGAAAGATCAAAATCTCTCAGACCGAAGCAATGCTTGAGGCGAACCTCAGACATGAGGCGATGACCAAATAACACGTTCATTTGACGGAAGACAGTAGAGGGTTGAAGCTATTCCAAGGAAGGATCTGGGTACCCAAGGTTGGCAGATGCCAAGAGTTGTTACTAGAATATGCCCACAAGTCGAAATACTCCATCCACCTGGGAGTACGAAGATGTACCTGGATTTAAAATTAAACTATCGGTGACCGGTAATGAAACTAGACATGGCCAACTATGTAGAGAAATGTAGTACTTGTTTGCAAGTCAAGGCCGAACACCAACGACCCTACGGTAGCTTGCAATCTTTCACGATATTGAAATGGAAGTGGGAACATATTACCATGGATTTCATGACGAAACTACCAAAGATGTTGAAGGGTCATGATACCATTTGGGTTATTGTGGACTGGTTAACCAAGAGCACACACTTTTTGGCAATGCGGGAAACTTTACCAATGGACAAGCTGGCGAAGTTATACATCGATGAAATTAATCTCGAAGCATGGAGTACTATTGTCCATTATGTCCGATCGTGATAGCCGGTTTACCTCACACTTCTGGGATGGATGATAAAAAGAATTGGGCATGAAGATAAAGCTAAGTACCGTCTACCATCCTCAAACGGATGGTCAAAGAGAGAGGACCATCCAAACCTTGGAAGACATATTGAGGTCATGCGTCATTGACTTTGGTGGAAATTGAGACTCTCACCTTCCGTTGGTAGAGTTCGCGTATAACAATAGTTACCATTCAAGTATATGCATGGCACCGTTTGAGGCCTTGTATGGCCGCAAGTGTAGAACCCCCGTGTGTTGGTTAGAAGCAGGGAGAAACAAGTTGTCGGACCAGAGATTGTGGAGGAAACGACCGAGAAGGTGAAGGGCATTCATGAACGTCTAAAGGCGGCTCTAGACCGTCAGAAGAGTTATGCCGACAAGAAAATGAGACCTGTGGAATTCCAAGTGGACGATCGAGTAATGTTGAAGGTGTCTCCTTGAAAGGGGATCATCAGGTTTGGGAAGCGTGGGAAGCTGAGTCCTCGTTTCCTTGGACCCTTCACCAGCATAGAGCGCATCAGACTTCAGGACTACAAATTGGAATTGCCATCAGAGATGAACGAAATTTAACAACACATTTCATGTTTGTTACCTACAAAGGTGTTTAGTGGAAGAGCAAAGTGTCATCCCTCTGTCGGAGATCCGTGTAGACAATAATCGGTGCATTGAGGAACCCGATGCTATCCTAGAGAGGAAGGCTAAGAAACTTCACCACAGGGAGGTGATCATGGTCAAAATCTAATAGAAACACCATCAGGACGCAAACATGAGGTGGGAAGCAGAAGAGGATATGAAGAAGCGCTACCCTCTTCTTTTTTATCAGCGTAAGATTTTGAGGACGAAATTTTTTTCTAGGAGGGGAGGATGGTAACGCCCCGAATTTTGGGTAAGGGTTATTCCTTTGTCGTTCCTCATTTTGGATATTTTTATTTGTCTTTTTGGTTTATTTTTATGCATAAATATTTCTTTAACAATGTATAACGAAGAATTAGGGTCGAAATGAAGCAAATAATCGATTTTTTCGGACCCCGGTACCTACCTCGTGACTATAGACGGCGATAGTGCCCGTGGCATAGTCGCCTATGTCACACTCGCGGGGAGGTCGTGGGTCTTGGTACAGGTACCACAACTATGCCCGACGACTATACCATGCCCAAGGAGTGGGTCCAAGGCATAGTCGCCAAGGCAATGTCGCGCCCAAGGAGCGGGCCACGGTACAATCCGGGCGAGAGTGCCCTGCGATTGTGTCATGGCACTATCGCTAAGGCACAGTCGCCAACGAGACTGGGCATTTATTGTTGCAAATCTGATTGTTTAGAGGAATCCCATTTATTTCTAAAAAGCTCACCCACATTTTCCCTCTCTAAAATCTGGCGATTTTCCTCCTCCTCCTCCTCCCACCACCATCTTTCTTTATTGAATGCCAACCCTAAGAACTCAAGTGGAGTTATTGTCAACCTAGAGTGGTATCACCATTGATTGCAAGGGTTAGGGACTTCCAAGCTCCAAGTCTTCTATCTAGGGTTTCACCAATCTATACTCCTACAACTTTTAGGGCTTTCTCATTTAAAACCCTAGGTGAGTTTTCTTTTTGTAATCATCTCCTTAAATGATTCTAATGTGATAATTATGAAACTATAAATGTTTGGTTACTTTGTTCTAAACTAGGGTTTATAAACTTTGGTTAAATATGGGGTTATTTCCATGTATATTCATTTATTTGAACTTGACATGTGTAATATAATGTTTTACAAGTATTATGAACTTTTGATCTAAGAATTTAAAGTCTTGCAAGTTTTGACCTAACTTTAAGGAAATGGACATAGGTGATACTTTAACATATGGGAGGTTGATATTATTGGAAATCCCAAAATTTGTTATTGAATATGAGGGATTAGAACCTCTCTCCAAACATGAATTTGTTACTTGTGTGATTTTCCATGTTATATGTTAAGGACACGTAGAATGGGAAGGAGATAAATGGCATGATATGGTTGTTGTGATTATTTGACTTTCATGTGATCATTTTTGTATATCTTGGTGTCTATCTCCTTATGCATGAGGATTTAGTCTTTGGTTGGGTTTCATGCCCACATGGTTGGCCATCTTTGGCCACTAGCGAGTAGGCAATAAGGAACAATGAAGTCCTTGAGGTGTAACTCATCTAGATTGGGTAGGCAATAATGTCCCGTAAGACCTTGAGGTGTAACTCGACGAAGTAGGCAATAAAGGCATGTGAATGGTTTGAGGTTGTGATGTCTTGATAACATGGGAACTAAAACAGAGTAATGAGGTGTAACCCAATAACATCATTGTGACTCCATTCATGTGTTCTCATCACCTCGATGGAAACGGATCTCCCCCGTATTTCAGAAGATATTTCTTATATGTTATAATCAGGCGTGGATTATCATGGCGAGTTGAGATTTGGTAAATTTAATACCAAGAGGAGCCAATAACCTTTATTTATGATGTTACCATTATATTTGCAAACTGCATATTTTATAAGATCTCACTAGGTTTTTTGGTCTAATATTTGTTGTTGTATGAATGTGGATTTCAGGTCCCACTAGCGGTGCGTCTAGGGCGTCTTGATTTGTCGGTCGTGCTTGTAGGAGCACTTGAAGTGTCGGCCTTTGGGGAACTTTTGAGAAGAGAGATTTTTAGAGATATACACCCATGTTAATCTAGTTTAAATCGTTTATAGATTAAGTAGGTTGTTGTATTTTATATCTCAATATTTACTACTTTGGAAATTGTGAAAACTATCCCAACTTTTATGGGTTTTAGTTGGCGTATCTTAGTAGTTTTATCTTACCCATTTTCGGGAATTTTTCTCTATTTCTGTTACAATAAAGCAAAAGAGTGAATTACGAATTTGGTCCTTCTTTTTATGTTTTTTGTATTAGGGTTCGTTTTGGTCTCAATGACATTCAATTTTTCTTGACGATGGTCCCTCTGATTACACCGTTAATTGAATCCGTTAATTGAATCCATTAACTCAGTTAAATCATGGGAGACTTTTGTCTTTTTGCCTATTTTTTAAATCTATTTCCTATTGAAAAAGTAAAACTATATATATATATATATATATATTGATAACTCTCATTTTGAGCGTTATTTACACATCATTTGTGTGAGTTTTTCTTTCATTTTTTTGTGTTTCTTTTTTTTTGTTTATGATTCTTCCTATTATTATTTTAGTTTCATTTGAAGTTGTTGAGAATGTTTTTATGGTTAAACGCATCATTTTTTGGGTTAAAAACATCACTATTCGGGGAGTGGGCATTGTGTGCCCTCCGTGGGCACCCGAAGGACCTTTGGACAAAAGCTTGAACTGTGCCGCCATCCGCGCGGGGCACTGCCTTCACACGACTCCAGTCTTTGGCGCGACTCTCCGCGCGGGTTCATCTGTGCGCGCATCCGTGCGGACCTCTTGGTCGATTAAATAGAGAGAAATCAGCCCCAAGACTATTTTTCTCCCAAAATCACTTCCCTAAAACCCTCTCTTCTTCTCCCTCTTCATTAATTTCGACCTACAACACTTATTGCTACCATTTCCCTCCAATCTTCAAGTGGAAATCATTATCTAAAGGCTTGGAAGGCTAGGGTTCATAGATCTACCACCTCATCTTCTTCATCTTCAACCTCAAGACTCCATCTCCATTTCTAGGGTTTTGCCACTTTAGGGTTTTTACTTCATAAACTCATTTGGTGAGACTCCTAACCTCTATTTGTAATAAATATGTGTTGTTATTTGCTAATGTGATGATTATAGTTAATTTGAAGTTACCCTAAGAACTAGGGTTTTGGGAATATACTAGTATATGAGTATTCTTTCTTGAAGAAGGTATTTAATGTTATAATAGGGTATTATATGCATGTAAAATCATAAAATGAACTACATATTGGTAAAGAATCATCTTTCATGTTGATGGGTTTTGGTTACTAATGATGATATCGGTTATTAAGCTTGTCATAATAACTTAATGGTATCTTTTATGGCAAATAAATTGTGTATATGAATATGATCATGAAATGTGTGTTATCATGCTTTAGAATATAATGTATTATTCATGAGAAATGCTATCTTTATTTAGTCATGACCTAAATGTGAAGTAATATATATTTCCTTGTGCACGAGGATTTAGATGGCAAGATTACTTGATTATAATTGTTGACCGTTGGGTCACTAGCGAGTAGGCAATAGGGGACGTAAGTTCCCGAGTTGTAACTCGTCTAGATTGGATAGGCACCCATGTCTGTAAGTCCTCGAGGTGTAACTCGACGGAGTAAGCACTAGAGGCATAAACGGTTTGAGGATTGTGATGTCTAGAATGGCATGGGAACTAGAACCGGGATATGTGGTGAAATCCAATAACATTGTGGGTGACTCCATTCACATGTTCTCGTCACCCAAGATGGGAACGGGTCTCCCCCGTCTTTCAGGAGTTATCTCTCGTGGAGTGGTACAGGAAATAGAACATCTGTTCCGAATGGAAATGTTGGCATTGGTTCATGTAACACTCTAAACTTTTGTTTAAGGAATTTCTGCAAGAAACAGTGCCCCGCGTGGGTTGCCGTGCGGGTTAGGCCGTGACACAAGCCGCGCGGAGCACTGTCCGCGTGAAGGAACAGTGGGTGGCGCGAGTCACCGCGTGGGTCAACCCGTGCCACAAGCCGCACGCGCGCCCTGGTGAATTTAAATGAGTTTCCAACCACTTTTCTCATTTACTCTCAAACCTCTCTTTCTCTCAAACCCTCTCTTCATTCAATACTCCCCAAATCCGAACCAAACTTCATCCCAATCACCATCCACCACATTTATTGCAAGATTCAAGCATCCTCAACCAAGATTTCAACCAAGGATATCAAGCTTCAAGATCATCTCCTTCCTCCTTCCTCCATCCACTTCTAGGGTTTCTCCTAAGTTTCTAGGGTTTTGCTATAAAACCTAATTAGTGAGTTTTCTTTACTAAAATCTTTAAATGAGATACATATCTTGAATGCTTACTTGTATTATTTCATATACATGTACAAATTTGATCACCTGATAAGTTTGACCTAACTGCTACTTATATGATATTTGGACATACATGTTTGAGTGTTTTAGACTTAACATGGGTTTAAAATCTTGAATAGTATGTATATGTATCTTGTTTATGCGAGATATGTATAGAGATGAATAGTATGTATATGTATCTTGTTGATGCGGGATATGTATAGAGATAAAAATGTATATATATATATATATGTATGTATGTTGGATGAACCGTGAGTATGTGCCAGGAGGATGTAGTCTTAGGTGCCACCGGGACGGTATGCACCTAAGGCCTCCGCCACCGGGACGGTGTGTCGGGCCTTTAGGATGTTGTTATGCGGACAAACATCAAGGTACATTGACTTGAGGTAAAACTCATTGGTGTGATGGATCTCCCCCATTGATTCCAGTATAGCCAAGTGGACTGGGTCGTTATTAATGCTGTAACATGTCTCTTGTTATCATGCCATGCTTTTGTACAAGTCACTAGGCCCGTTTGGCCTAACACTTGTTTGGTTTGATATGCATCTCAGGTTCTAGCGGCGCGGCCGCCAAGAAGGCATAGATGACTTAGATGCGAGCTTGGGGACATTTTTGGGACGCCCAATATAGAAGCTTATTTTTGGATTGGACCACAACTTTTGTTAATCTTGTTCCTAGATAGGATTTATATTAAAGGGTTGTTTTCCCTCTCGTTGTTATAAATTACAAACTTGTAATCTTAACTGGTGTTTATTGTCTCCCCTTTTTGGGAGGAGCTCGTGCTATGGCATTAATGTGATTACCAAGTTTCCTTTTTCGGAGATTTTTGTTTATCCCAACTTTTGGGGTGTTACAGTTCAACTTATGGGTACACCGGTAACAATTAAGTATACTGTACATTCTCACGTTATAAACTGTTAAGTTCTTGCTATAACTCTAGACTTTGGTCTAACACTTGCTTTGGTGTTTATTGGCTCACAGGTTCTGCTAGTGGTGTGCAAATGGCACCTTGATTCGCCGGAAGCACACCTAGGAACACCCAAGGACCGGGCATTTTGGGGAAATTGAGAGAAGAGCATTTTGAAGTCATAGCGACACCCACCTTAATCTAGTTTGATAAATGTGCTAGATTGAATAGGTTGTCGTGTAATATGTCTTATCTTTCTGCTACTTAAATGATGCAACTATCACAACTTTATAGGGTTTAGTCAATCTTGATTGCAGGTTTATAATCCTCTTATTTTAGATGTTTTATTTCCGAAATTTTAAGTTTTAAATTTACTCAACTTTTAGGGTGTTACAGTGGATGTGAGCTGAACTTGTGAGTAGGTAACACTTGGGTGTGGTCATCGTTACTAACTCTTATGCTTGGTCACTTGAGTTGGGACTTTAACTCAACGCGAATAAGCCGATCACTTTGAAGTGTTAATATTAGATCTTGACCTCGAGAGGGGATGATTCGAAATACGGCTTAAGTGATGCACAAAAAATTGAGAGAGTCTTTGATAACCACGTAGAGATACAGGTTTTGTATGATTTGCTAAGGTTCAAACGTCGGTCGGGATTTATATCACAAAGAGATTTGGGTATAAATCTCCATACTGGTAGAACTTGATTCTTTTATCAACTTAGTTAAATCGGCAAAATTAAGAGTTTGTGACAGTGGACACTTTGTAGGCCCGGTCTATAAAAATCCATTTTTGACAGATCGGACTTTTTATAGACACTTCGTACTACAAAGTGACTAATCATTTTGTTACTACGTATATCTCAAGAAAACTTATACTCATACCCATTTTTATTTATTTGTTTAGTTTTGAATGTTAAAAACCCAAAACTCGTTCAAAAATATTTTCTTCTTTTCTCATTGAAATCGGTGTATTCTCGACTTAGGACTCGAAACTTTAAAGTTCAATCCCTGTGGATACTATCTCGATATATTTACCACTTTATTACTTGTTGTTGGGTCTGAAATGAGCTAAGGATGATTAATACTGCCAGATACTACTTCTTGTGTAATTAATACTACTAGTTCAATATTACTACTGTTGGTGAGATTAATATTGCTAACATGGTTAGTACTGCTAGCATGTTAGTACTGCAAGAAAAGGTTAATACTGCTGAGATGGTTAATGCTGCTGGGAGAATTAATACTGCTTATGAAGATTAAAGCTGCTGAGAAGATAATGATGGAATGATGCGAAAGTCAAGGAGATTTGAAGATAATTATGGAATGGATCATGAAGATTAATTTTTCTTTTATAATTATCTTGTAATCTGTCTTGTATATATATTGTATTGAAGGCATAGTTTAATATAGACTTTTGATAGAATTTCAATTTACGTTTTAGTGAGAATTAACCTCAAGATTCATTGTAATACTTTCTTTAGAGAAGTTCAGAACGCCTGTTGAGCATGTTCAACAGATTGAGGTTTTGTTTGTAATCATTAAGTTTAATCAATATAACTTGTGATTTGCATTCAAGTACTGTTTCATTGATTGAGTGTTATAGTGTTTTTTCCGCAACTTCTTTAACATTGATTCTGAGTGTGTTAATTAAATTCTTCATTAGAATTTTTTCGATCTTGACAAGTGGTATCAGAGCAAGAAAACTCAGAAACCTATAATCATGGACGGTTCAAGCGACAACGTTTTGGTATCAAAGGTTCTCATGCTCAAACCCAATGAGTTTGACATGTGGAAGATTAAAATCAAGCAATATATTCTTCTCACAGACTTCTCAATGTGGGATATCATTGAGAATAGTCCCTCTGATGGAGGAAAGATGGATGCAGATGGCAAGAGACCTCCACCAAAGACTGATGGAGAAAGAAAGATGAGGCAGACAGAGATGAAAGCCTTGAGCACTCTGCTCTTAGCTATACCTAATGAGTACCAACACCAGTTCTGCAACTGCACAGATGCACAAATTCTATGGAATGCACTGGAGAAAAGATTTTCTGGTACCAAAAGTACCAAGAGAAATCAGAAGGCCATCCTGAAGCAGCAATATGAAAACTTCATGTCTACAAAGAATGAGTCCATGACTCAAACTTTTGATAGATTTAATAAGTTAATTGGTGAATTGGCTACTGTTGGTGTCCAGATAGATCAAGATGATGTCAACATAAAGTTTCTAAGATCTCTTGGTGATGAATGGACCATGTACACTGTCTCCTTCAGATATAATGAGCAACTGGAGGACAAGGAACTAGATGACCTCTATAATGACCTTAGGGTGTTTGAAGTAGAGGTAGAAGCAAAGAAGAGGCCCTCTGGATACTCATACAATGAAGCTCTTTTATCATCTTCTACTGATTCTGCTGCAAATACAGAATCAGTTAGTGCTACCTATGGATCAAAGCAAGATGGATCTAATGACTCAATTTTAGAAGCTTTTCTAGCCAGTCATGCTAATTCCACTCTAATTAATGATGACTTAGAACAGATAAATGTTGATGATCTGGAAGAGATGGATATCAAGTGGCAGATGGCTATGCTCACAATGAGGGTAAAAAGATTCATAAAAAGGACTGGAAGGAACAACTTTGCTCAGAAAAGAGAAGATGGGGTTGGATTTGATAAATCCAAGTTTGAATGTTACAAGTGTCACAAGATGGGGCACTTTGCAAGAGAATGCATAAGTGGAATGCCTCAACAGCATACTAGCAACCATCAACCATCACAGTCCACTAGCTTCAACAACAGGAACTCTTCTCAAGCTCTTGTTTCCCAAGAAGGAATGGGATTTGATTGGAGTGACCAAGCAGAAGAAGCAGTTCAGAATCAAGCTTTAGTGGCTAAAGTTTCAGAGTCAGCAAGCACTGATATTCCCACAGAGGTAAAATCTAACCTTTGCTCAAAATCTTGCATAGAAACTGTTAAAAAGTACAGGGATCACAATCAAAGCATGTGTGATGACCTAAAAAGGTTAGAGAAAGATAGAAGAGAGTATGTTGTGATTGTTGAGAATTTGGAAGAACATATTAAGGCATACAAAGTTAATGAACTTCAACACACATATGATACTAACTACTGGAAGTGGGAAAAGAATCAGTTAGAGTTTAAGCTTAAAAAGTCTGAAGAGGAATGTGAGAAGATAAGGAGTGATTTTGAGAAAGCCAAGCTGGACATTGAGAAGTTTTCCAATGCCTCTAAATCAATGGAATCACTTCTAAAATCTCAAGTCCATGACAACCTGAAAAGAGGCTTAGGATACAACAGTACCCCTCTACCCTATAACAATAAATGTATCCCTCCCACTTCAGACCTCTTAGAAAGACAAGAGAAAATAGACTTACCTGCAGGAGCCACATATATAGATCCTCTTGACAGTGTAGTGATTGAGGAAGAGGCTGAAGAAGAGACCACTAAGGGTAAGAATAAGGATGACTTTAAAGAAATCCTTTAGAAAATCATATCCTTACTAATGAAAGGGGGGGTAAACCTTTTGTAAAGAGTGAGAAAGCTGAAAGTTCTAAGAGAGGGAAGGGAAAGGTACAGGGAGTCCATTACATGCAAACCACTGTTGTTAATCCCTGTACATGTAAACAGAATCAGCCCCAACAACATGATAAAACAAGGGGAAATCAAAGAAACAGAAATAATCAGTGGGCTTTAAAACAAGGAATTGATCTGAGAAAAATTAACAGACCAAAGCCTTGTTTTATCTGTGGCAAGTTAAATCATCTAGCCAAACACTGTTATTTCAATCCTATTAACCAAAGGATCACTTTTCAAAGAAATATACAAAATCCTGTTGGTTATAGGAAGCAAATAAGGAATCATATGGCTGAGAATGTGAGAAGGGCATCTATAAAATCTCATGCTCAGAATAAGTTTGCTAATTCAAAAAAAAATACTCCAAATAAGCCAAGGAGTAACTTAAAGAAAAAGAAGGCAAACAACTTTGTCCAAGTTTGGGTTCCAAAAATAAAGAAATCTGTTAGTACTGCTACTTCAAATAGTACTGCTGACAGAAATAGTACTGCTGCAAGCAATACTACTGCTAACCCAGTTAGTACTGCTAACCCAATTAGTACTGCTAATGATGTTAGTACTGCTAACAAAGTTAGTACTGCCAATCAAGTTAGTACTGCTTCCAGTGACAGGCCCATTCTCCTGACAAAGTATTCAAGCAGTAAGATTCCTCAGTTTGATAATCTCATCAAGTCTGAATATGAATATGTTGATGAGAATGGGAAACCCAAGACCACTTTGGCTTGGGTTCCTATTAAAAACTAATTGCTTTATTATATGTTCAGGGCAACCAACAACTCAAGGGAAGGAGCATTTGGCATGTTGATAGTGGTTGTTCCAGGCACATGACAGGTAACATGGTCTGCCTTCATAACTTCAAAAGAATAGATGGAGGACATGTTGCTTTTGGTGATAATCCAGCAGGTGGAAAGATAAGTGGAAAAGGTAGTGTGTCAAAAGGTAAGATGACCTTTGAGGATGAATACTATGTTGAGCAATTGAGATACAACCTGTTAAGTGTATCACAGGTCTGTGACAAGAAACATAGCATATTATTCAATAATACTGAATGTATTATCCTTGCCTAAAGGTTCAAGGTAGTTGATGAAAGTATGATACTACTTAGAACTCCTAGAAAGGACAATGTTTATTGCTTAGACTTGGAGAGTGTAGCTTCTGATTCATCTTTAAATTGTTTATTTTCAAAAGCTTCATTGGATGAATCATCTCTATGGCACAGAAGGATGTGTCACATGAACTTTAAAACAATGAACAAACTTGTGAAAAACAACCTTGTAAGAGGTTTGCCACAAAAGCTATTTTCATGTGATGATCATTGTGTTGCATGTATTAAAGGCAAACAACACAAAAGTTCTCATAAGTCCAAAGAGATAAATAAAATCTCTTCACCTCTTAATTTACTGCATATGGATCTGTTTGGTCCTACAAATGTGATGAGTATTGGTAAGAAATCCTACTGCTTGGTTATTGTTGATGATTTCTCTATATTCACTTGGGTATATTTTCTGAAGACTAAGGATGAGACAAGTGGACTGATCAAATCCTTTGTTCTTAGAGTTGAAAACCAAACAAATCTAAGAGTTAAAGTCATCAGGTCTGATAATGGAACTGAATTTAAAAACAATGACCTAAACAACTTCTGTGAGGAAAAAGGCATTGAGAGACAATACAGTGCTCCTAGGACTCCTTAACAGAATGGTGTTGCTGAAAGGAGAAATAGGACTCTGATAGAAGCTGCTAGATCTCTATTGGCAGATTTAAAACTTCCAATTACTTTTTGGGCATAAGCAGTTAATACTGCTTACTATGTTCAAAACAGAGTTCTAGTAGTGAAATCCCAAGACAGGACACCTTATGAGCTTTTTAAAAAGAAGAAACCTTTTATTGGATTTTTCAAACCATTTGGGTGTCCTTGCACAATTCTCAATACCAAAACTCACCTAGGCAAGTTTGATAGCAAAGCTGAGGATGGGTTTCTTGTTGGATATTCATCTCAAAGTAAGGCATACAGAGTTTTCAACACCTCTTCTAGGATTAGTGAGGAAAGTGACAATGTCAAATGCAATGAGAACACACCCAATCAACTTGGTTCAGGTCCTGATTAGCTATTTGACATTGATTCACTGTCTAATTCTTTGGGTTTCAGTAATGAGCATAATGCAGGAACAGGGACAGAAAAGGTACAAGTACAAAGACAAGAGTTTGTGCTGTTCCCAACACCTACTGCTGATCCTGTTGAATTCTGTGACCAAGATAAGAAAGATAATTCAGATTCAAAGGACACTGAACAAGCTCAGAATGAAGAGGACAGAGGTGAAAAGGAAGATCAACCCTCAGATTCAGGAATCAAAGGTCCTCAGATGCCATGTTTGGAAGAAGATGACACAGATGATGATAACTCTTCAGTTTTTGGTGGCAGCACTCCTGAAAAGAATGACTCTAATCTGGAAGCAGATATTAATGAAGAGGTTGTTCATCAAACAAGAGTTCAGAAAAATCATCCTCCTCAATTGGTGATTGGTGATATCAATTCACCTATAATCACAAGGAATCAAAGTAAGTTGGGAGGATTGAAAGATATACAATCAGGTTTACTTTCTTGCTTTCTATAACAGGTTGAACCCAAAAAGGCATATGATGCAATGAAGGATCCAAGCTGGATAGAAGCAATGCAAGAGGAGCTACTGCAGTTTGTACTGCAGGATGTATGGGATTTGGTTGACCTTCCAAAAGGACACAGAGCTATAGGCACTAAATAGATCTTCAGGAACAAGAAAGATGAGAGAGGAATAGTAATAAAGAACAAGACCAGATTAGTGGCCCAAGGGTATACTCAATAAGAGGGATTTGATTATGAAGAGGTATTTGCACCAGTGGCTAGAATTGAGGCAATCAGGCTATTTTTAGCCTATGCTTCTTTCATGAAGTTTAGGGTCAACTAGATGGATGTAAATAGTGTTTTCCTGTATGGGAGAATTGAAGAAGAAGTGTATGTCTGTCAGCCTCCAGGGTTTGAGAATCCAAAGTTTCCTGACAGAGTATACAAATTGAAGAAGGCACTTTATGGGCTACATCAAGCACCAAGGGCATGGTATGATACTTTGTCTACCTATCTCTTGGAAAATGGTTTTCAAAGAGGAATCATAGACAAGACTCTGTTCATTCAGAGGAAGAAGAAGAACATCCTTATAGTGCAAATCTATGTGGATGATATTATCTTTGGATCCACAAAAGATCAAATGTGCAGAGATTTTGAAGAATTGATGCACAAGAGATTCAAGATGAGTTCTATGGGTGAAGTTACTTTCTTCCTTGGGCTACAAGTTAAGCAGAAGAAAGATGGAATATTTATAAGCCAATCCAAGTATGTGTAGGGCATTCTTAATAAGTTTGGATTCTCAGATTCAAAGCCTGCAAGCACACCCATGGAGACACACAAACAGATCACTGCATATCTTGAGGGGGAGGATGTGGATGTTCATCACAATAGATCCATGATTGGCTCCCTCATGTATCTCACTGCTTCAAGACCAGATATCATGTTTCTTGTTTGTGTGTGCAAGATTTCAAGTAAGGCCTAAGCAGTCACACTTTCAAGCAGTCAAGAGTGAAGGGTTTTATATAAACTATAAATAAACAATGCAGCGGAAACTATAACAAGAATCATATAACTAAACCCTACAAGGAAAACTTTAGTGAATGATATTAACAACAAGAAAGGAAAAAGAATCACCAACCTTTAATCCAAACTCGTAATTGGATTTATTCACGTGAAGAACTCGAACACTTCGATTCCAAATTGCTTAGGAAGGTAGTAACCAAAGAAGATTACCTCTAATGGTTTGTACCCAATTTGTCCAAGATTATTAGACTTTGGAATATCCACCCAAGTGTAGTAAGAGTACCCACAAGGAATGGAGCAAAGAGAGAAGAGAAAACTCAAGGAAGAATGCTTGAGTTTGTACCCGTGATTTAGGAGTCATGGACCTCTATTTATAGTGGTAAGTAGCTTTAGGATTTAGAGAAAAGTCCTTTCATCTTCAACCCTTGAACTTTTAATTGGCACAAATTAATTCTAAATTAATTCCAATTAATTCCATAAAATTTCCATAATAATTTCTAATTAATTATTATCAAATAATAATTAATAAATTATTTATCTCTATCTCTTAATTATTCTAATAACACTTGGACAATCGAGAGCAACCCAAAAATGATCCTACTATTAATGGAAAGTCATGAGTAATTAGTTATGACTTTGGACATCCATTCCAACAGTCTCCCACTTGGACAAGTCATTAACTACTATTAGTCATAAACTAACCAAACAATCAGTAGAGAGTGCTTCCTTAGCAACTGCCGAACTCTGATTCAGAGACAGCCCTAGATAAGTGATAAGCTTATTCCTTCGTTCTTCAAGATATCGTATGAACTGAGTCATGGACATGAATCAGTCTCAAGTTCAAGGTTGTTTCCCGGTTTTCGATTTATGAGGACTTTATTAGACTACTGAATTGAACACATCAATCTAGTCCAGGCTGGGCCCAGCACTATAATGTCGTCATTAAATCACCGAGGGCCCCACAAATATCGCTTTTCCATTAATAGACAAAAGGAACGAATAAACTTTGACTACATAGTCCAAATCTATTCTTCAAATCATACATGGCAATATCTTTTATAACTTCCAGTTACGGTAGCATTTAGATGTACCAATGCATAACTGAATCATAAACTTAAACTCATGCATCTCCATTTGAAGAATAACAGATATTATCATCTTAGAATTACTTGTGATTTTAATCCATTAAGTAATCTTTAAGTGCGGGTTTCTCTAATACTTAAATCTCTATTTAAGTACTCATGAGGGTTAGATGCATCTCTATACTATGTCTATCTCTATAGACATCAACTAACACTCCATGACAGTCTTAAAACAATACTTACTTCCAAGAGTATGACCGACTGTAGAGTTTTGAATATTCAGTCGCATTCTCATGCTGTGTTTATCTCTATAAACATCGACTTAATACTCGGGAAGTTAAACATGCAAAAAAAACACAATAATAAATAATTCGAATGGCAGTTCACTAACACATAAATAATCTCTATTATTCATCACCAAATCAATTACAATTTATTACTGTTACAATGTTTCGAATATCACTTAATTACTAAAACTAATATCTTGTCTCAAGCCAATGCTCCTAGCATGCAGGTCATGCTTGGTTTTGCTAAGTGCCTTTGTGAAAGGATCAGCCGGGTTTTCTTCCGATGATATCCTACTCACTAAGATGTCTCCATCCTCCACTCTATGTCGTACATAGTGAAATTTCCTCTTGATGTGCTTGGTCTTTCCATGATCTTTTGGTTCCTTCGTAAGGGCGACAGCACCAGTGTTGTCACAAAAGATCTCTATGGGTTCACTGATAGTTGGAACGACTTCTAGATCACCAATAAAGTTTTGCAACCATGTAGCTTCCTTAGCAGCTTCAGAAGCTGCAATGTATTCAGACTCACAGGTTGATTCCGCCACAGTAGGTTGCTTGGAACTCTTCCATGTCACTGCACCTCCATTCAATAGAAACACCCAACTGGACTGTGAACAACTGTCATCTACATCCGTTTGGAAGCTGGCATCAGTATACCCGCTAATTCTAAGTTCCTCACTCCCACCGAACACCAAGAACATATCTCTCGTATTTCTCAAATACTTGAGAATATTCTTCACTGCTATCCAATGACTTTCGCCCGGATTACCCTGATATCGACTCACCATACTCAAAGCATACGAGACATCAGGGCGAGTACATGTCATGGCATACATGATCGATCCTATAGCCGAAGCATATGGGACTCGACTCATTTTGTCCACCTGGTCACGAGTGGCGGGACATTGAGATCTACTAAGCTTTATGCCTTGATGAATGGGTAAAGACCCTTTCTTGGAATTTTCCATATTGAACCTTTTCAATACTTTATCCACATATGTACTTTGGCTTAGTCCTATTAGACGTTTTGTTCTATCTCGATAAATCCTTATACCCAGTATGTACGTTGCTTCTCCTAGATCCTTCATAGCGAAACATTTCCCAAGCCAGGCTTTTACACCATTCAAGGTTGGGATATCGTTTCCTATAAGGAGTATGTCATCCACATATAAGACTAGGAAGGTTATCGTACTCCCACTAGCTTTGACATATACGCAGGACTCATCTTCACTTCTAGAAAATCCAAACGCTTTGACCTTTTCATGGAAGCAAAGATTCCAGCTGCGAGAAGCTTGTTTAAGTCCATAAATAGACTTTTCAAGCTTGCACACTCTATTGGGATGCTTGGTGTCTACAAAACCTTCCGGTTGGGTCATATACACATCCTCTGAAAGTTTCCCGTTAAGGAAAGCGGTTTTGACATCCATTTTCCATACTTCATAATCATAGAAGGCGGCTATGGCAAGCATTATCCTAATAGACTTGATCTTGGCTACCGGTGAAAAGGTTTCATCATAGTCAACCCCTTGGGTTTGAGTATAACCCTTTGCCACCAGCCTAGCCTTGAACGTGTGTACATTCCTGTCCATGTCGATCTTCTTCTTGAAGATCCATTTACAACCGACCGTCTTACGACCTGGTGTTTGATCAACCAAATTCGAAACTTGGTTAGCATACATGGATTGAATCTCGTTGTCCATTGCCTCTTTCCATTTAGCAGCCTCAAGGCCTTCCATGGCTTCCTTATAGTTAGTTGGTTCATCCAAATTAACAAGTGTTCTATCACTTATTAATGTATCCCCTTCCGCAGTAATATGAAGACCTTAGAACTCAAAAGGGTGGCTAACTCTTGAGGATCTACGAAGAGGTAATGACTCGTCAACTGGCTCAACAGGTATTTCTACCTCGGGTTGAGTGCTAGTGCTAACGTCAGGTATTTCATCATTTGATTCTTGAGTTTCTTCAAAATCAATGTTACTCCCACTGACTTCTTTAGCTATAAGGTCTCTTTCTCGAAAGACTCCTCTTCGAGCTACAAACACCACATTTTCAGTGGGTCGGTAAAACAAATAACCATAAGACTTTTGTGGGTAACCGATGAATAGACACTTCTCATATTTGTTGGCAAGTTTATCTTGGCTCTCGTGTCTCACGAAAACCTCACAACCCCAAACCTTGATATGTGCGAGTGAGGGTTTCTTCCCAGTCCACATTTCATGAGGTGTCTTTTCAACCTTCTTTGTTGGTACAAGATTTAGGATATGGGCGGCTGTCTCTAAGGCATATCCCCAGAAATAGGTTGAAAGAGGAGCTCGAGTCATCATGGAATGAACCATGTCTAACAAGGTTCGATTGCGTCTCTCGGCTACACCATTAAGTTGTGGTGTTCTAGGAGGCGACAATTGTGAAACAATTCCACATTCCTTAAGATACTCATTGAACTCAAGACTAAGATATTCACCACCCCTATCGGAGTGTAGTACTTTAATCTTTCTACCCAATTGATTCTCTACTTCGTTCTTGAACTCTTTGAACTTTTCAAAAGTATCCGACTTATGTTTAATCAAGTAAACATAACCATATCTACTATAGTCGTCGATAAAAGTCACGTAATAGCGACTGTCATCTTTTGTGGTGGATCTAAATGGACCACATACACCTGTATGTATTAGGTCTAACAATCCTTCACCTCTTTGTAAAGAACCGGTGAATGGTGACTTGGTCATTTTGCCAAGAAAACAAGACTCACATGCATCACTTAATTTTAAGTCAAATGATTCCAAAACTCCATCCTTTTGGAGTTGGGCGATGCGTTTCTTGTTTATATGACCAAGACGACAATGCCACAAAGATGCATGGTCTAACTCATTAGAAGAATCAATAGCTAGAATATTACTCAAGTTATTATCACACACAACAGATTCATAAACACCATTACAAGGAGTAGCTTTAAAAACAAACAAGTCATCTTTAAAAACCAAAATATCTCCATTCAAATTATCAAAGTAATAACGGAATCCTTGTTTAAACAATGCGTGAAATGAAATGATATTCCGATACATATCGGATGAATAACAACAATTTACTAACTCTAATCTAAACCCACTATCCAAGACAAGCTCAAAAATCCCCATCTTCGTAACAGGTGCAGAATGCCCATTGCCCATGATGAGATTTAGCTTTCCTGGCTGCAACTCCTTGCATTCACTTAGTCCCTGTAAAACAGAACAGATGTGAACACCACATCCTGTATCAAGGACCCAGGAATTTGAACATTTCAAATTAGTGTGTTTGATTAAGTACATACCTGAAACAGTGGCAGACGATTTGCCCTTGCTTTCTTTCAACTCTTGAAGGTATTTTGGGCAGTTTCTCCTCCAATGCCCTGGTTGTCCACAATGAAAACACGTTGCCTGCTTCGGATCTTTGGAAGGCGGGATGTCACGATTAACCGTTCTCTTTGACCGTTTGTTGGACTCTCCAACATGGGCTTTCCATTTCCAAGCGGGTTGAGTAGTGGCTTTTCGTTTCTTCCCTTTTCCAGGCCGAATGGCATTTACCTGTGCAACAACAGTTGAGCTTGATAAGACATGAGACTTCTTCATGCCTTGCTCAGCTCTTTGCAGAAGGTTATGCAGTTGCATCATATTGGTCTCACCATCATTCATATGAAACTGCATAATGAACGGATCATAAGAATCTGGAAGTGAATCAAGGACCATGTCAATGGCCAAGTTCTTGTCGAACTTCACATCCAGTTTCTCGAGTCTTTCAATGAGCCTTTGCATCTTTTGCACATGGGCACATACTGACTCACCATCCTTGTGTTGACACTTTTTCAGGGCTTTAAGAACCTCCAAGCGCTCTTGCCTTTGTCCCTTAGCGAACATTTCGCGAAGTTTCTCATTTATTTCATATGCCCAGCTCTCATCGAACATCTTTTGAAGTTCAGAGGACATGGTGGACACCATGATGCAAGATGCCTTGGTAGAGTCGGTGCAATGCTTATTGTAAGCAGTAATTTCTTCGGGAGAGGCAGTGTTCCGATCGATTTCAACGATTTGTTCATCGAGTACGTATTCCTTGTCTTCATAGCGTAAGGTCAATCCTATAAGCTTTTCCTTCGCCAGAATAGGAAGGAGAGTGAAACCGGAGTTTCCGGTAGGAGCAGGAGTAGGAGGAAGATCATTATTGATTCCAGACATCTATAAGACAAGTGGTTTTAGTTAGTGATATTTAAATAATCCTTAACTATTTACCCAATTAATATATTAAGGCTAGGATCCAATTTCTAACATTCACTATATAAAGAGGGATGCCGTAATTATATATGAATTTAATTTAGGTAGGCATACAACTTGCCAAATTCATCTTTATGAAATTCCTGGAACGTTAGAGACTCCTTGTACATTCAAGGGCATGTTTAGTCTCGGATATACATCTTCCTCATTGTGGCTGGGACGCCGAAGACCACAATTAAGATTGTGAATTAACCATGCAAAAAATCGCGTTGGCACATTCATTCTATTTATAGTTCTCAAATTGACGTGTCGGTTATCCACACACGCTCCATCAATAAACTATAAAACCGAATTGCCACATCACCTTTCCTATCATAGTCTCAAATTAATGTGCCGGTTATCCACGCACGCTCCATTAATAGACCATCTAGAAGTGATGTGCGTTTTCATGGATTTGCATACATATTCACATTTTCTTATGTGTATCTAAGAAGGGAATTTAAATTAGATATAAGTTTTAGATTAATACTTTTAATCTTAACATCGACAATATTGGATCCATTCGATAACTCACACTTCTTCACACAAAAGGTCGGTGAGCTGGCAACGCATGGCGTTTTGAAAGCCCTTCTCATTTGCCGCCATTTTATAGGCAGACTTCTAGTACTTTCTTATAGTTTTAGGAGTTTGATGGGTCTAGTAGTGATCCAACTACGATGTGTTTAACTTTAGGTTATACTATATACTGTATAAACAATTTATAAGTATAGGGTAAATTTTAAACATTTTAAAACTTACCAATTATTTAATCAAATTAATTCTAATTAACTAAGTAACCTAACAAGATAATTAAACATTCTAAACATGAGAGGTCACATATTAATAATTAACATTAAATAATACATGCAAAAAAAAAACTATTTGCAATTCAATTAATCCTAATTATCAGATTGAATCATATGGAAATTTAAATCTAGCCAATTAAACTTAAATCATATGAGGACATATGATAATGATTAAAAATATATAGAGAGAGAATGAAAACATGGTTGGCATATAAAAATCTTTCAATTTTAAACCTTTTAAAATATGAGCCTATTAAATCTTTCAATTTTGCCAAATAATATAATAGCCATAATTATCCAATCTTTCATGTAATCCTCAAGATTTTGGGAAATCTTGACTATTAGATGAACATTGTATAATTGTCATTTAATAATTGTTTACCAAAAGTTAGGAGATAATAGCAAAAAATACCAACATTTTTAACTAATAAAATGATCCTAATTTTCGATCAAACAGACATATATATATATATATATATATCGAAATTTAGCAAACAAGATTTAAACAAGTGCTAATATCATCTCAACTAATGGCTCTGATACCACTGAAGGGTTTTATATAAACTATAAATAAACAATGCAGCGGAAACTATAACAAGAATCATATAACTAAACCCTACAAGGAAAACTTTAGTGAATGATATTAACAACAAGAAAGGAAAAAGAATCACCAACCTTTAATCCAAACTCGTAATTGGATTTATTCACGTGAAGAACTCGAACACTTCGATTCCAAATTGCTTAGGAAGGTAGTAACCAAAGGAGATTACCTCTAATGGTTTGTACCCAATTTGTCCAAGACTATTAGAATTTGGAATATCCACCCAAGTGTAGTAAGAGTACCCACAAGGAATGGAGCAAAGAGAGAAGAGAAAACTCAAGGAAGAATGCTTGAGTTTGTACCCGTGATTTAGGAGTCATGGACCTCTATTTATAGTGGTAAGTAGCTTTAGGATTTAGAGAAAAGTCCTTTCATCTTCAACCCTTGAACTTTTAATTGGCACAAATTAATTCTAAATTAATTCCAATTAATTCTATAAAATTTCCATAATAATTTCTAATTAATTATTATCAAATAATAATTAATAAACTATTTATCTCTATCTCTTAATTATTCTAATAACCCTTGGACAATTGAGGGCAACCCAAAAAGGACCCTACTATTAATGGAAAGTCATGAGTAATTAGTTATGACTTTGGACACCCATTCCAACAAAGAGGATATTCAGATATCTCAAAGGCCAACCTAGATTAGGTCTTTGGTATCCTCATGACTCGCCATTTGACCTACTTGCTTATTCAGACAGTGACTTGGGTGGTGCGAATTTGGATAGAAAGTCAACTTCAGGGGGATGTCAGTTTTTGGGTGCAAGACTAGTATCATGGCAGTGCAAGAAACAAACCACAGTGTCCACCTCTACAACAGAATCAGAGTACATAGCTGCTGCAAGCTGCTGTTCACAAGTACTCTGGATTCAGAATCAAATGTTGGACTATGGTATAACTTTTTTTCACACTCCAATCTTCATAGACAATAACAATGCTATTAGTATTGTTAATAATCCAGTCAAGCACTCCAAAACAAAGCATATAGAAATCAGGTACCATTTTATCAGAGACTGTAATGAAAAGAAGCTAATTCAGGTTGTGAAAGTCCATACAAGTAACCAATTTGCTAATCTATTCACCAAAGCTTTTGATGTGGGTAGATTCACATTCTTGGTCACAAGTGTGGGCATGATAAACACTGAATAAGCCTCCTTTGATTTGCTTTATGTACCATTTCTGTATAGATTCCTTCATGTCTACTTTCTCATATTGTATTGTGCATGGTGCTGCTAACCTTGTGTGTTTAAGTGTTTCAGATTGCTTAAATTGAATACTTGGCACTTCTAGTTCAGTTAATACTGCTCTCTATTTTACTCATGATAACAGTTCAAAAAGGGTTAAGTATGGTTACTACTGCTAGGTAGTTTATACTGCCAGTGCAAAGTTACTACTGCTTGCTTTATTTATACTGCTAATCAGTGTTACTACTGCTGGTAGGTGTTAATACTGCTAGTCTGTGTTAATACTGCTAGTCTGTGTTAGTACTGCTAGTATGTGTTACTACTTCTACTCTGAGTTAATACTGCAGGCTGGTTAATACTGTTAGGGTACTTAGTACGGCTTCTAACTGAAACCCTCCACCTATAAATACCCCTTTGTGACCGCCAAAATACAAACGACTCTTTGAACTTCCATTACTTCTCTTTCTCTCTCTCTCTCTCTCTCTCTCGATTTCTTGCTCACCAGTGTAAACCCTAGTTGCGATTCGAACCCTAGAATCAATCAGAACGATGGCAGGACTAGAATTCTTTGATGAACACAATGAGGTTGCTATGCTGCAAAAACCCAAACAGGTTGAAGGTTTTCATCAGATTGTGGATTTCCTCAAATTGTCACACATTGCCTATGCCCTCACTGTCAATCCCACAATCTATGTGGAACATCTACGACAATTTTGGGCAAATGCTACCATCCACACTGAAGATGGCACTCAGGTCATCAAAACAAGGGTGTGTGATAAACCCCTGACCATCTCAGAAGAGTGTATTCGCATCCATCTACGCTTACATGATGCCTCAGGTATTACCTCTCTTCCTAAGGAAGATCTCTTCCAAGTTCTAAATCGAATGGGGTATGAAGGTCCCACATAGGTATTCAAGTTCTTCAAGAACAGATTTTCACCTCAGTGGCGATTCTTTGTTCATACTCTACAACACTGCATTTCAAGAAAAACAACTGGCTGGAGTGAGTTCAGCAACACCATAGCCTATGCTTTGGTCTGCTTAGCGACCTCTAGAAAGTTTAATTTCTCTCAAATGATCTTAAACGATTTAATGTCAAACCTGGATACCAAATCAAAAAGCTTTAATATGTATCCAAGGTTTGTACAAGAAGTACTTAATAAGGAATTGACGGATTTACCTACCTTCAAGGAGGTATATGTACCAAAACTCCCAAAGGGGAAAGTGTTCTCAAATATGAAGAGGCCCAGTAAGGACTACTCAGGTCTAGACACACCATTGTTCTCTACAATGATAGTTGTGTCCCACTCTCAAGGTGAGGCATCAGGGTCAAAGCCCACATTAGACCAACCCACTGATGACCTACCCACACCTTCCACTACAAAGCATATCCCTCAGTCCCTTCTAAAGAAGCCAACATCACCCATTACTCATACATACACAAGGAAAAAGGTACAGAAGGTTCCTTCCCTTCTAGTATCTTCACCCCCAGAGCCTACAAGCCCTCTGATGGAGCATTTTCCATCAGAGAATATCCAAAGGAAAACAACAGGGGTGTCTCCTAACCCCAAGAAGGTGCTCAATGAGGAGGAGGAAGAGCATATGGGCAGTGAGGCTCACACTACTGACTTTGCACAAAGTGCAGGGCAGGACAGTGTGAACATCTTTAAGACCTTCCCCACGGCAACTTTGGGTGAGAAATCATCCAAAGGTCCCAGGTGCCAAGAAACCAAGGGGGTAGAGGGTTCTTCTGCTAGGTAGAAGACTCCTACTAAAACATCCAAGGATCCTTCCAGGGTGGTTAACACACCTAAAGGAGGTGAGGATAGATATACGTACAATGAATTGATGGAAACCATAGCAAACATCAATGTGGATGTCATGTCTCAAGGCAAGGAAATAAAGGAGCTGCAACAGATTATTTTGTCACAACAAGTGCAAATTAGCAATCTCAAGAAGCTGGTGATGAAGTTAGTGCTCAAAAAGAAGAAATCAAAGTTTGTGCTAAAGAAAAGGAACACAGATCATGATTCTTACAAAAAGGGGGAGACCAAAGAGGATGAATCTCAGTTTGAGGGGGAGATGGGTGCAAAAGCAGAAATGGCAGAATCAGCAGCAGTAACAGAAAAGGTAGCAACAGAAACAGGGCTATCCATGGAAGAATTAGAATTTTTTCGATCTTGACAAGTGATTATAGGTTTCTGAGTTTTCTAGCTTTGAAACCTTGGTCAAAGCTAAAAATGACACTCCTAAGGCCACTCAAAAGGCCAAGGGAGTGGAAATCAAAGAAGGTGGCCAAGAGCAGAAGAGAAAAGATGTAAGTGAAGCTGACCTCAAAAGGAAAGGCAAAGAAAAAATGGATGAATCTGTGAAACCTCAAAAGAAGCAGAAACAGATAGAGTTGGATGAGGAGCTAGCCAAGAAGCTGCAAGCTGAATTAAGACAAGAGGAAGAGTCTCAAACTGCAAAAGATAGACAAATTGCTCTAGATCTGTCTACAAAGCTCAATGAAGAGTATCAAAAGAGTTTGAGGGTTGCAGCTGAAGCCAAGAAAGTCCATGTAAAAGCATCTATGCCAAGGCAGCCAACACAGAAAAAGAAAAGACAACCTTCAAAGACTCTTGTTGCCAACCAAGAAAGGAGGAAAATGATCAAATTTCTAAAAGGATCAGTTGGTGTTAAAGAAGGCATGTTCACTGGTATGTCTTATGGCAGAATTGAAGAGTTTTACAAGAAGGAAATGACCAAGCTACAAGGAGACTTTTCTCAAAGGGTTGAGGTTGAAAGGAAAATGAAAGAAAGGCATGATCTGCATATCCAACAACCTTTTTCTGAGAGTGAAGAAACCACTCCTACAAAAGAATTGGAAGAAGAACAGAAAGAAGAAACTCTTGCTCAAACAGTCAAAGCTGTCAAAAGAATGAAAACCATAGCTTCAAAGAAACAGGCCAAAAGGCCAAGGATTGAAGAAGTGCAAAAAGAAGTTGAACCTGTTGTTGCAACCCCTGAAGAACAATCAAGTCAACAAGGTGCAGAACAATCTGAGGTACATGTTAGTTTGTATATGACAGTGACTGATAGTGAACCTGTAAAAGCTGACCCAATATCATTCCAAGCCCCTGAAATTATCCATTGGGATATCCTAGAAGATCAAAGGAAGAAATACTTCAGGATTAAAAGGATGGGAGACAAGTATGAGGTTTACTCTACTTGGGGAAAAATCATCAGAAGTTGTTCCAGATCTGACTTAGAAGAAATGTTCAAGGTTGGAATGAGCTTGTATGAAAAGGACTTGACAGGAGCAGGAATGAGCTTAATAAGACTAGCCATGGAGTACTTATGCATGCTGTTTGATCCTAGCAAAGTTCAACATGTTGTCAGAGATCTGCATCTGGAGAATAAATTCCAAAGAATAGACAATTGGATGCTATTTGAAAGGTATGGAGTCTATGTCATCACTATTGACAGATCTTATCATGAGTACTACCTGGTGGATAAAATTTATGATCACATCAAAGCCAAATTGCAAGGTATGTTGAATGCTAAGATGGTATGTTCAAAAGATTCTGAAATGGCCAAGATAGTAGTCAAAAGAATCACCAATCAAATCTTAGGTTTGGATCCTAATCTTGGGAATTGAGCTTAAGTTTTGAAAGTATCATGAAGACCAAATTTTGAAGAACTTAACTTCTCAATCTGAAAAGTTAAGTTAGGGGAGATTGTTGGGCCTGAAATGAGCTAAGGATGATTAATACTGCCAGATACTACTTCTTGTGTAATTAATACTGCTAGTTCAATATTACTACTGCTGGTGAGATTAATACTGCTAACATGGTTAGTACTGCTAGCATGTTAGTACTAAAAGAAAAGGTTAATACTGCTGAGATGGTTAATGTTGCTGGGAGAATTAACACTACTTATGAAGATTAAAGCTGCTGAGAAGATAATGATGGAATGATGCGAAAGTCAAGGAGATTTGAAGATAATTATGGACTGTTGGGAATTCAGAATTATACAAGTACAGTTAATGCTGCTAGCACTAAATGGTTACTACTTCTGAAGTTACTACTGCTAATTAATTTTAGTACTGCTAGTAGTTAGTACTGCTGAACTTAATAATGCACAAAGTATTAATGCTGCTGAAGACTTAATACTGCTTATGAGATGAAGACTTCGGATGGCAAGGATGACAGTTGTATTGATTGAAGATCATGGAAAGCTTGGAGATAAATTTAGAAGATTATACTGAAGATCTTTTATTATTTGTAATTATCTTTTATCTTCAATATATGTATAGAATAGTTTGTAACTTTAGAATAGAGAATTATTCTGAGTTTTTAGTTTTCTTAGAGAGAATCAACCTCAAGGTTTATAATCCTAGTTCTAGAGAAGTAGAATTCGTATTGGTGAGCTTGTTCATCAATATTGAGGTTGAGTGCTGAATCTTGTAGCTTTACAATCATTCAATAAAGTTTACAAGTTGTTATTTTGATTCACTGTTTCATTGATCTTTGAATATTAAAGTGTTATTCCGCAAACTCCTTTAATATTGTTTCTGAGTGTTTATTCTTGTTAAGAATCCAGATCCTGACAAGTGGTATCAGAGCTAGTATTCTCAGAAATCTTATTCATCATGGAAAACACAGTTGAATCAAACAGTACTCTTGTCTCAAAGGTTCCAATGCTCAGATCTAATGAATTTGACATGTGGAAGATTAGAATCAAGCAATACATTCTCCTCACAGATTACTCCATGTAGGACATCATTGAGAATGGACCATCTGATGCAGGAAAGATTGGTGAAGATGGAAAAAGAACCCCACCAAAGACGGATGCAGAAAGAAAGACAAGGCAGACAGAGATGAAAGCCTTGAGCACACTGCTCTTGGTCATTCCCAATGAGTATCAACACCAATTCTGTAATTGCACTGATGCACAAATGCTTTGGAATGCTCTAGAAAAGAGATTCTCTGGTACCAAAAGTACCAAGAGAAATCAGAAGGCAATATTGAAGCAACAGTATGAAAACTTTATGTCAACTAAGAATGAGTCCATGACTCAAACTTTTGACAGGTTTAACAAACTGATTGGTGAACTACATACTATGGGAGTACATATTGATCAAGATGATGTAAACAGAAAGTTCTTAAGGTCCCTTGGAATTGAATGGACCATGTACACTGTTTCATTTAGAAAGAATGAACAATCGGAAGAGAAAGAACTTGATGATCTGTACAATGACCTTAGAGTATTTGAAGCTGAGGTGGAGGCAAAGAAGAAACCTTCTGGATATATTCATAATGCTGCACTCCTATCAGCATCAATTGATTCTACTGCTAACCCTGAATCAGTTAATGCTGCTAATGGAGCAAATCAAGAAAAAGGCACTGAATCTGTGTTTGAAGCCTTTCTTTCCAACCATGGAAATTCCTCTTTAATTAATGATGACTTGGAACAACTTCATCCTGATGATCTTGAAGAGTTGGATATTAAAAGGCAGATGGCCATGCTTTCCATGAGAGTGAAGAAGTTCATAAAGAGGACCGGGAGGAACAACTTCTCCCAAAGAAGAGAAGATGGAGCAGGCTTTGATAAGTCAAAGGTGGAATGCTATAAATGTCATATGAAGGGACACTTTGCCAGGGAATGCAGAAGTGGAGTGTCTCACACCAACAACCAACAACAAGCACAGTCTGGAAACCTCAACCATAACAGAAACTCTACTCAAGCCCTTGTTTCTCAACAAGGAATGGGGTTTGACTGGAGTGATCAAGCAGAAGAGGCTATCCAAAATCAAGCTCTTATGGCAGAAGTATCTGATCTCCCAACTGAGGTAAGTTCTAATCTCTGTTCTAAAACTTGCATAGACACTGTTAAAAGGTACAGGGATCACAGCCAGCAGATGAGTGATGACCTTAAAAGGTTAGCAAAAGATATAAAAGACTATGTGAGAATTGTTGAGAGGTTTGAGGAACAAATTAAAGGTTTTCAAGCCAATGAACTCCAACACTCATATGATACCAATTACTGGAAGTGGGAGAAGAAGGATCTAGAACTCCAACTGACCAAATCCAAAGAGGATAGTGAAAAGTTGAGAGAGGAGCTAACCAAGGTTAGGCTTGATGTGGAAAAGTTTTCCAATGCTTCTAAAGCAATGGACTCTTTACTACAAACTCAGATTCATGACAAATTGAGAAGAGGAATTAGGTATAATACCACACCACCACCATACAACAAAAACTACATTCCTCCTACATCAGATTTGCTAGAAACCAAAGATAGGAAGGACTTGCCTGAGGGAGCCACTGAGATAGATCCCTTAGATGAGGTAGTTGTTGAGGATAAAACTGAGAAAGAGGTTGGTAAGAGTAAGGAGAACAATGTGAGTGGTGAGATTCCCTTAGAGAATCACATCATTACCAATGAGGGGTGTGGAAAGATTTGGGTCAAATCAAAGGACATAGAGAAGACAGAGGGAAAGTCTGGTAAGGTCCATTACAAACAGACCACAGTTGTGAATCCAGTTCCTTGCAAACAGTGTGCATGTAAGAAGACTGAGCCCCTAAAACATGATAAAAAGAGGGGAAATCAAAGAAACTGGAATAATCAGTGGGCACAAAAACAAGGGGTTGATCTGAGTAAAATCAATAGACCAAAACCTTGTTTTATCTGTGGGAAATTGGAAATTGAATCATCTTGCCAAATACTGTTATTTCAATCCTATGAACCAAAGGATGAATTTTCAAAGATCTATGCAAAAACCCTTTGGTTATAGGAAGATTGAAAGGAACCATGTGGCTAAGAAATCTGTTAAATCTAAAAGCCACATGAAGAAAAAGACTATTAAAGAAAGTGTCAATATGTGGGTTCCTAAATGCACTAAAACTGTTAGTACTGCTACCCCAAATAGTACTGCTGACAATGATAGTGCTGCTAGAAGCAATACTACTGCTACCAATGTTAGTGCTGCTAAGAGTATTAGTACTGCTAAAACTAACATGGTTAGTACTTCTTCAAATATTAATACTGCTAAACCTGTTAGTGCTGCTAACTCTGTTAGTACTTCTAAAGTTAGTACTGCTCCTAGTGTTTGTGCTGCTAGACCAATCATATTGACAAAGTACTCCAATAAAGAGTGCTCTGAGTTTAAAAACCTCATCAAAAAGGAATGTAAATACTTTGATGAGAAAGGGAGACCCAAGACCACTTTGGATTGGGTTCCCAATCAATACTAATTGTTTAATCTTATGTGCAGGGCAACCGGCAGCTCAAGGGGAAGAGCATCTGGCATGTTGATAGTGGTTGCTCTAGGCACATGACAGGGAACATGTCATGCCTCAAGAATTTCAAGAAAATTGATGGGGGCATGTTGCCTTTGGTAATACTCCAGATGGAGGTAAGATCATTGGTAAGGGGGATGTAACCAAAGGTAAAATGACATTTGAAGATGTATTCTATGTTGAGCAGTTAAGGTACAACCTGTTAAGTGTATCACAGGTTTGTGACAAACAACATAGTATATTATTTACTGATTCTGAATGCATTATCCTTGCTCTTGGATTCAAGGTAGTTGATGAAAAGATGATACTACTAAGAACTCCAAGAAAGGATAATGTATGTAGCTTAGATATGGAAAGTGTTTCAACTGATTCATCCCTAAACTGTCTTGTTTCAAAAGCTTCTTTGGACGAATCATCACTTTGGCACAGAAGGATGTGTCACATGAACTTTAAAACAATGAATAAACTTGTTAAAAACAACCTTGTAAGAGGTTTACCTTCCAAAGTCTTTTCATGTGATGATCATTGTGTTGCCTGTCTCAAAGGCAAACAACACAAAACTTCTAATAAGTCCAAAGAGTTGAACACAATCTCTAATTCTCTTCAGTTGTTGCATATGGATCTGTTTGGTCCTACAAATTTTATGAGTATAGGTAAGAAATCATACTGCCTAGTTATTGTTGATGATTACTCAAGATTTACTTGGGTATATTTTCTAAGGACTAAGGATGAGACAAGTGGACTGATCAAATCCTTTATTCTAAGAATTGAAAACCAAACAAATCAAAAGGTAAAAGTCATTAGGTCAGACAATGGTACTGAATTTAAAAATCATGACCTAAACACCTTTTGTGAGGAAAAAGGAATTGAGAGGCAATACAGTGCTCCTAGGACTCCACAACAAAATGGTGTTGCTGAGAGAAGGAATAGGACACTGATTGAGGTTGCTAGATCTCTGTTAGCTGATTCAAAACTTCCAATTACTTTCTGGGCTGAAGCAGTTAATACTGCTTGCTATGTCTAAAACAGAGTTCTAGTAGTCAAGCCTAAAAACAAGACACCATATGAGCTTTTAAATAAAAGAAAACCATTTATTGGATTTTTCAAACCTTTTGGGTGTCCTTGTACCATTATCAATACCAAAACTCACTTAGGAAAGTTTGATAGCAAGGTAGATGATGGTTTTCTTGTTGGTTACTCATCTTAGAGTAAGGCTTACAGAGTTTTTAATTCTTCTTCTAAAATAATTGAGGAAAGTGACAATGTCAAATGCAATGAGAACACACCAAATCCTATTGGGTCTGGTCCTCAGTGGTTATTTGACATTAATTCACTAATTAACTCTTTGGGTTTCAGTAGTGATTATCATGCAGGTTCAGGAAGTGGAGGATCAGGGGATGAACAAGTACAGATTACCAACCTGAAGAAAATGGTGAAGAGATTGATCCAGAAAAAGAAGAAGAAACAGTTTGTGCTCAGAAGAAGGAAACCAGTGACTGATACTCCCAAAAAGGGGGAGTCAGAAGCTGATGCCAACATGGAAGATGCTAAAGTTGAGGGGGAGTTTGATGGGGTTAGTGGAGATAAAGTACAAGCAGCAGAAACAGAAAGCATAGCAGCAGTAAAAGAAAAGGCAGTAGAAACAGAAAGTGTGTTTGAACAAGCAGCAGAAACTGTTAATACTGCTGAATTGAATGAAGCAGTATAGTGCAAGAAGTATTAACAGACCTTAAGATTGCAGAAAATTTAATCAAGGCTAAGCATGATACTCCCAAGGTCACTTCAAAGGCCAAAGGAGTTATCATCAAAGAAAAATGTGAAGTGATCAAGAAAGCAAGTATTGAGAAGGTGGTAAACAAAGACAAAGGCAAAGCAAAGTTAGTGGAATCTGATAAACCAATTAAAAAGCAAAAGTTGGTTGAGTCAGATGAAGCTTTGGCTAGGAAGATTCAAGCTGAACTTGATCAAGCAGAATTAGCTCAAGTGGACAAAGATAGAGAGATGGCTAAGGCTCTAGCTGCAGAGCTAAATGAAGCTTATCAAAAAAGTTTGGCAACTGAAATAGCACAGAAGAAAGCTTCAACCCTAAAGAAGTCTGTGTTGGTCAAAATGGTTGCAAAGAAGAGACAACCTTCAAAGACCTACCTTGGTACTCAAGAGAGAAAGAAGATGATCACTTTTCTCAAAGGTGTTGTAGGAGTCAGAAAGGAGATGTTCTCAAAAATGACATTTGAATAGATCAAAGGGTTGTATGATTCAGAGATGACAAAGCTTCAAGGGAATGAAACAGCCAGAGTTGAAATGGAAAAGAGGATGAAAGAGAGTAATGATTTTCTGATAGAAAAACCTTTCCCTGATGAGCAAGAAACACCAAAGAACTAAAATTCTTACCATCATTTTAGTTCTTTTTAAAGTCCTCAGACTTTCACCTAGAGTGGATAAAGAAGAAATTGAGAAGGTTGCTGAAGAAGAAGGGGCACCTAAGTCAGTTGAACAGGAAGAACCATCAAGTACTGATGATGTAAATCTGTACATGGTAGTGATGGACAGAGTTCCTGAACCTATAAAAGCTGAACCTGTTGGTGTTAAGCCTCCTGAGGTCATTCTCTGGGATACAATGAAGGTTGATGGAAAAGAGTATATCAGGCTCAAAAGAAAAGATGAGAAATATGAAGTGTATAATACTTGGTCCAAGATTGTCAGAACATGTTCCAGGTCTGATCTAGAGGAGATGTTTGAAATAGGAATGAAGTTGTATGCAGATCAATTAAAAGCTCCAGAGATTTCAATCACAAAACTTGTGATGGAGTATCTGTGTATGATGTTCAAACCAGAAGAAGTGGAGGAAGTTATCAGAAATGTGTTTCAAACAGTTAACAACTGGACTCTATATGAAACTAGTGGAGTGTATGCACTGACTATGGACATAAATCACATAGAATACTTCCTAGTGGATAGAGTTTACAATCACAGCAGATTGAAGTTGCATGTCATGTTGAAGAAAAAGCTTGGTTGTGTACCAGATTCAGAAATGACAAAGTATTTGATTCAAAGAACAATTAATCAAAGCTTGGGGTTGGATGCTAATACAGGGATATGAAGAATGTTGTTTTGGGAGCATCTGAAGAACTTGACTTCTCTTCCTAAAAGTCAAGTTAGGGGGAGATTGTTGGGAATTCATAATTATACAAGTACAGTTAATGCTGCTAGCACTAAATGGTTACTACTTCTGAAGTTACTACTGCTAACTAATTTTAGTACTGCTAGTAGTTAGTACTGCTGAACTTAATACTGCTCAAAGTATTAATGTCGTTGAAGACTTAATATTGCTTATGAGATGAAGACTTCGGATGGCAAGGATGACAGTTGTATTGATTGAAGATCATGGGAAGGTTGGAGATAAATTTAGAAGATTATACTGAAGATCTTTTATTATTTGTAATTATCTTTTATCTTCAATATATGTATAGAATAGTTTGTAACTTTAGAATAGAGAATTATTCTGAGTTTTTAGTTTTCTTAAAGAGAATCAACCTCAAGGTTTATAATCCTAGTTCTAGAGAAGTAGAATTCGTATTGGTGAGCCTGTTCATCAATATTGAGGTTGAGTGTTGAATCTTGTAGCTTTACAATCATTCAATAAAGTTTACAAGTTGTTATTCTGATTCACTGTTTCATTGATCTTTGAATATTAAAGTGTTATTCCGCAAACTCCTTTAATATTGTTTCTGAGTGTTTATTCTTGTTAAGAATTGAGATCCTGACATGGACTGGATCATGAAGATTAATTTTTCTTTTATAATTATCTTGTAATCTGTCTTGTATATATATATTGTATTGAAGACGTAGTTTAATATAGACTTTTGATAGAATTTCAATATACGTTTTAGTGAGAATTAACCTCAAGATTCATTGTAATCCTTTCTTTAGAGAAGTTTAGAACGTCTGTTGAGTCTGTTCAACAGATTGAGGTTTTGTTTGTAATCATTAAGTTTAATCAATATAACTTGTGATTTGCATTCAAGTATTGTTTCATTGATTGAGTGTTAAAGTGTTTTTTCCACAACTTCTTTAACATTGTTTATGAGTGTGTTAATTAAATTCTTCATTAGAATTTTTTCGATCTTGACACTTGTAGCGATCCCAACGTCGATATATACTTGTGTCCGCGCTAGGAAACATTGTGCCCACACTGTGGAGTACTCAATAATTAGCTACCATATCTATATATATATACACACACACACATATATATAAATATTATTAAGGATATCAAAATAAATAAAATAAGATATCGTTTTATAATTTGATTTGTTTAAATTAAAAAATTAATTATATTGTGAGTTGGGAGTGAGGTGCACAATTGATGCACCTCAATCCTGACCAGATATGAAGGAGGGCCTAGATACTTTGATTCGAATTTCCTCTAGGTTCAAGGGATTCTAGTTACAGGATTGTAAATCTAGAGATTTTATGTTGTCTATAATGTTTAAATCATATAAAATTATGTTGTAATCTCCATTCTATCTTGAAGAGTTGTTTGGAGAGTAATCTAACGAGGTTCTATATATTCTCACTTGGTATCAAAGCCTTTTTTCCACGGTCTACCACTCTAAGATTCAACACTCTAGGCAACATGTGCCCGCTTAGCCTCTTTTGTAGAAAGCGTGTTAGAGTTTCACATCGGGTAGACTTGTATCATTTCTTCTCAATATATGTTGAAACCTCAAATTTCTCCTCAAGGGCTCTTGTGGAGAGTAACCTAACGGGGTTCTACATATTCTCACAAACAGACATGAATACACAAGTATATGTATGATTTTTAGAGAATCAAAAATCCATATCCAAGTCTTATATTGATATTTTCCAACAAGATACAATTCAAATACGCCGTTGCCACTTTTGGGTTGTTATCCAAGTAATCTTGTTTTTGAAAGCAGAAGCGTTCTATTGAAGCAATACTTGCTTTCAAAAACAACAAAAACCTTCGGCAGAATACTAATCATATTATATATATTATATATAATATATAATATTGATTTACAGGGAAATAGCTTCAGCTTCATGTTGAGTAAAATGAGGGCTTTGATGAGCCACTTGTAGCAGTTGTTCATCATCGTAGTAATCCCGGTAAGTTTCCAAGTTGATATCTGAGTTGATCAATGCTGAAATACAAAGATCTTTCCTCCATTCTTCTAAGTGAGGGAATCCAACATGATCTCCATACTTATCACAGTACTGCAACATCAAAAAGTTAATCAATATACGGGGTCAGACGGGTCTTAGAGTGTAAGAGGCGGCTATATGAGTACAAAATGTCTATTGGCTTGCTCTGATGCCATGTAATGAAATGTAAACCTCGTGAGATTACCCCTATATATGTATATATAGGGGTAGAATATTTTGCAATCCTTGAAAAGGTTGCAACCCTTGCAACCCACATCTTAACCGTCGAATTCATGATCGACGGTTACAACAGATATGAGGCCCAATATTTTTAATTAAAAAAAAGAAAAAGAAAAATAAAATAACCGTCGATCATGAATCCGACGGTTAAGATGTGGGTTGCAAGGGTTGCAACCTTTTCAAGAGTTGCAAAATATCCTTCCAATATATATATATATATATATATATATATATATATATATATATATATATATATATATATTCAGAAGAAATGGTAAAGGTCTAGCCAATTTGTGACTCTAAACTGTTACCTCAAAATCGGCTATATATATATATATATATATATATTCAGAAGAAATGATAAAGGTCTAACCAATATGTGACTCTAACAGACTGGACTGTTACCTCAAAATCGGCTACATCATGAGTATTATGCTTTGGAATGCCGGCAGCTTCCCTAGATTGATAGAAGTCTTGAATGGACTTCATCATTTCATCCCTTGATGGCAAAGTTCTCTTACCGGACAGTAACTGAGCTATCCATTTTGCTTGTGATTCAAAGAAAGGGAACCCTATGAGCTACATTAATCAATCAAAAATAAGTTAAAAAGAAGAGTTAACTATGATTTTCGCCCCTGTAGATTGTCAAAGGTTTCGATTTTCATCCTTATGGTTTCAAATTTATGTGTATCGTCACTATAGTTTGCATGTCATTCCCATTTTCGTCCTTCAGCTAATCGTGTCAATAACAAGTTGTTAACCCCAAAAAACCGAGCTTATATATGCTTTTTATATAACAAAATCCCTTTAAAATAGCAACATTTATTTTTATTATTTTAAAAAACATTAAGCACTTAATTAAAACTAAAACTAAAACAAATAATAAAATAGTCGTTATTTTTTGTTACGTAATATTGTTATTTATTATTATAGTGTATTCGTTTTTATGTTATTTGATTATGATTATTGTGTCTCCTATCAAAATTGTGCATTTTTTCATCAAGTTTATCTTTTACAAAAAATAAAATAAAAAAAATCCAACAACCATTGTATATTGTTTGTTACTAATGCCAACATTGTTTGAGTTTGTTTTATCTTATTATTTAAATAAGGTAATATGAACTTAAATGATGAACGAAAAATCATGTATATAATTAATTTTGGTAATACTAAGCTATCTCAGGTGTATGAACATTTAATTGATTCATCAATATATTACATATTAGCAATTTATAAATATTTTTTTTATAAACTCGTTTTCACCAACTACAAATTTAAAGATTTATAATCAAATTTCGCCTAATCAATTAATTACAGGGCCGTCCCTGGGGGAGGGCGGGCCGGACGTACGCCCAAGGCCCAAATAAAATAGGGGCCCAATTTTTTTTGTATATACTATATATTAGTAGTTAAAAAAACTGTAAATAAAAAAGACAAAAAAGAAATAGTATATAATAAGACCCAAAAAGAATTTAACATTATATTAAGAGCCCAAATATGTATTAGTTAATAACATTGGAGAAGAAAAACTAAAAAAGATTATTTAGTCTTTCATTTTATAGTATTGGTTATTGTTTATCTAAGTTTTTTTTATCTACTACTAATATCTAAAAATTATTTTTACGTATAATCCTTAATATAAACTCCATTACTCATCTTCTACATACTCTTTTTATTATTCAATCCGTATGAATTTCATTATTATGTTAGAATATAGTAGATTTCTTGTTATTAACTAAGAAAACTCATATATTTTTTAAAACAATTACCAAACTATATGAGATAACCTAACATATATCTATATTTAGGATTTCAAATATACTTCTTTTTTCATACATTATTGACTATTTATTATTTAATATTGGGTGCATGAATCTTAAGTATTTTCTTATCTCTAAAACAAAAATAAGATTTCAAACTATAAACAACATGTACTTTTGATTCTAAGGTTGATTGTTTTAAAAAAATTTGTTTCATCCCCTAAAAGTTTAAAATAATGATGGAAAACATAACATCAGGTAATATGTGGAATATTTACTGATTTATATTGATTTACTTAAACTGTTACTCCGAATGGTCAACATAGTGACGTCAAATGATTTCAATCTATATATTAAAGGTATATCATAATATGCCTTTGATGGTGGAAGTGATTGACGATGTTATGTAAAAATGATATGGTAGATAATATTAATTTAGAAATATTTATTGATTGATCTTGCGCTAGGAATAACAGGAAAATCGGTTTTATATGAATTATTAATATTTTTTGAATTCAATGTTATTTTGATGATATAAACAATATATTGAAAATAATTTCGTAGTTATCAAGGGCCCATTTTAATATCTCGTTCAGGGTCTAAAAAATGTCAGGATCGGACCTGATTGATAAAACTATTGTGTCACGGAAGGAATCATATGGGTATAAAAAATAATGTATAGAAATGCCTTAATAATACAATTTGGGTCGGTTCACGTAAAAATTGTTACGTCTATTTAATTTATTATTAAGTTATAATATTCAATTATTTATTTATCTAAATACCAAAACTAAATATAAAAATAGATTTTAGAATGAATATGATGTAACTTTGAATTACGAAAAAATCGAATTTATGTTCATCAATATATACACATTTTATGTCAAAGATATGATAATAATAATTATATTATATTGTCACTTTTTTAGTTATTGTAAATGTTGATCCATAAAAAAGAATATATGTTTATATAAAATGGTCCTTAAATAATAATAATAAATATTAGAAATATGTAAATAATAATTTCAATGTCAATAATAATAATTATTATAAAAAACATAAAAAAGAAATAACAATACAGATCATAATGCCATAAATGTAACCACAAGGACGAAATAGAAATCTTAAACAAACCACAGGGACGAAAATCGTAATTTACTCCAAAAATAAAGCTTTTAAATATGAGTATGTAGGTGAATTTTGGAACAAGTAAAGAAAAGGAAAAAGTATACCTTTCTAGGAATGCCTATAAAGGAGAGAGATGGGGCAAGGTTTGGGGGGAAGGTGTGTTCATATAATGGCCCCACTCTATCATCATCCACACCTACTTCTCCTTTGGTGTCAAGAAATGGGAATGAATATGAATACCTGCATGCATATATGTAAAGTTATATATATATATATATATATATATATATATATATATATATATATTATGTGGTTAGGGTTGAGTTTCGGTAAGAAGAGTTATAGGTTACCCTGTGCAGTATATGATTGTGTCTGCAATGAGCCATGAACCATCGACAAACACGACCCTTCCATCTTCGTGTAGACAATCTATCTGCAATGAGTGAAGTGGGACACATTAAAATGAGATTAAACTATTGAATTGAATGTATGAAATTGGCGAAGAAATGGATGAACGTACGATTGGATGAAGATGTAAATTATCATGTTTGGAGATGACTTTTGATAAACCCTCTGAAACACCAGGTAATTTGGCACTTAGATGGATCTCCTTGGCTACATTCACAAGCTCCATTGATATATCTTGCCCACTTAGTGAGTTCCCCACCACCACTACCACCTACAAATATTTGAATTCTTTAGACAATCATCCATTAATTAAAAACACACCCAAACACCATAAATAAATAAAAAAGCTCCACATAAAGAGATTTTGACATCAAGATTAGTACTTGATGAGCTAGGGAAAGAACTAATCTTTGAATTACCTGGTCTCGAAATGGCTCTGGAACCCTGTATATATGGCTATGCATTTGCTTTCTTCTCCATGCATCCATTCCTTCATAGTTTCAAAGTAAAACCAAATGTGAGCAATATATATATATATATACACACACATAGATAGATAGAGATAAAGAGAGAGATCTGGAAATGATTTTAACCTTTGATAGAAGGCAATCTAGGATGAGAATAATGTCCAGTGGCGACAACCACAGCATCAAACACTTCAACAACCACCTTCCGATCAGAATCTTTAAGTTTGCTCTTTACAATCCATCTTAAATCTTTTCCATGTCCATTATAATCTTGAATCCCAACATACTCTACTCTAGTATTGAACCTAATCATCTCCCTCAAACCAAACCATTCACAGAAATCCTTTAGATACAACAAAAGCTCTTTGTGGCCTGGAAACCTCCTTGTATCCCTACCTTTCTTCATCAAGAAAGGGAAATCAGTGAACCCCATTATCTCCCTAGGAGACGTGAGCCTTAACGACTCATAGATGCTGCTATGAATGGCATTTCCTAAGGGATCCTTATCCTCCACTTTAGGATCATAGAGCCATTGGCCTCCAACATCATGATTCTGTTCCAAAACCACCACTTTGTGCCCCTCTTTCTTGAGCTCTCTAGCGGCCACCAACCCGGATGGGCCGGCACCAATAACACACACGATCTTGGGTGGATTCCGAACTGAAACCATGGTGTTTGAATTGAAGCTAGGGTGATCAATGAGTGAGTTGAGTGCATATGTGTGAAGGTTGGAAGGTGTTTTATAGTGGAGATTGCTTCCAAAAGAAAACAAGCTAGTTACCAAAATGGATCTTCTATTAATTAATTTAGTAGTTGGTTGTTTAATTAATTACTTTAATTCTTTTATAGCTAGCATGTGATACATACATATATATATATATATGCTATATTTCTAATTAAGGGTACGTACGTAATGATAGAAAGGCAGGTTAGCTAATGATCATCACTGTAGTTTGTGTTGCAAGTCTTGATATGTGGTTGGTTCCTAGTTTTTGCCTTGATGTCGTCTATAACATATTTATTTTATTAATACTTTTGAGTTTAAACGTTAATTAGTATTATAAGCGTAGTTAATTGGTTGATGTGAATGATGAAGAAAGTAGCAATGAAATTAATGAACAAATTCTTACAGAAAAGGGGGTTGGTAAGTCAAAGTATGTTCCCTTAGCTTCAAGTAGGAGCAATCTATGTAGGGACTCCTTATTGTTTTCGACCCTAATTTTGAGGCAAATATTTCTTTATGAATTATTAAAGTTTATGGAGGATAAATTAAATGTATTAAAACGAAACATATCTTGTTTTGATTCTTATTTTGGAAACTAATTTAAAAAGCTAATAAGATAGATGTGTTTATTATATGTGTTTGGGTAAAAAAATCCAACAGTCCATGGTCGTACGACAGACGGTAGATAACGCCCTTCCTTTAGGCGACCTTGACTAAAATGATCAAATATCCATCCGACAAATACCCTCGTACGACCTGATTTCAGTTACTAACCTACAATATACATTATGCCATGTTTTAATGCAGGATTCAAGGATATTTATGACTAAAGATCATAACGGAAGCCTTCATCAATAGCAACGGACATAACGGACATAACGGACGCTATCATCAATGTCAAAACGGTCATCCCATTAATGTGTAAGATACACATTAAAGGCGTCCTAACGGAAAAATGCACTATAAATACGAAGAGGAAATCTCACTCAAGGACAGCTGATTCTTAGACCTTAGAAGCTCACAAATGATACTCTCAAGCTTGCTCAATTTCTCTTGAAGTTCATAAATCCTTCTGCTGTTTGTCATACAACGCACGACTGAAGTCTAAATACACACGATGCACGACCGACTTTACTTTATCGTATTGTTCTACATTGTATTACACTTGTAACACTTGTTCTAAAGGACGACGTCCCTGATTGACGTCCATAGTGCACGACGACTCACACTCGTCCGCGGTATTTACCCATTTTAGGGGTTTTCCGCGTCACCAATTCTCTCGTCTTATTTACTTTATTTTTATTATAGTCGTACGATTATTGTTGTTACTTTCTTTGGTTGGATTAAGCTCCACATTTACCTTAAATTTTCCTTGTGAGATTTTTGGCATAAACAGTTTGGCGCCCACCGTGGGGCCCCATCCAAAGAAAATCTTCGATAATCTTACGACGTACTAACGTTTTCCTTCGAGTGTTCTCTTTTTTCAGGATAATGGCATTCCAAGAAACTCAAATTTTGAGATCACTAATCGAATCACTGAAGCCAATAGTATCCACAATCCCCCTGTGAAAGCAATGGGAATCGACAAATCCGAGATTACATGATGTTCGAATACACACGTTGGATTTACTGGTGGAGCTACAAGTACCATGGGGAAAATCACACTACCAGTATATGCTAAAGGAATCAACAGACAGACGAAGATCAACGTCACCGACTGTTCATCAGCTTATAACATCATCCTTGGGCGACCATGGATCCAAGAAATGAAAATTGTACTTTCGACGTACCATCAAACTTTGAAATTCCCCATGCAATGGGGAGTACAGGAAATCAAAGGCGAAAGAAAGGTTGCTAGGGAATGTTACAAAGTTTCCTTAAAGCCCCCGAAGCAGACAGTATAGCAATTACAGAACCAAGACGTTCCTGGGACTAATGACGATTATCGCTTAGAAGTTGTCGTCTTTAACCAGGATAAGCCTGACCAGATGGTTTACATAGGTTCTACACTCGACCCTTCCTTTAAAAAGCAACTAATTTCTTTTTTGCAGGACCACTATGATTGTTTTGCTTGGACGCACGAAGACATGGAAAAATACGAGAAGTCAAGTATTCAGATTGGCTCGATAATGTTGTAATTGTACAAAAGAAAAATGGCAAATGGCGAGTCTGCATCGATTTCACAGACCTTAACAAAGCATGCCCGAAGGATCCATTTCCATTACCACATATCGACTCTATGGTCGACGCTACAGCAGGACATAAGTTACTCACGTTCATAGATGCATATTCTGGGTATAACCAGATATTGATGCATTCAGACGACCAGAAGAAAACAACCTTCATGACAGATAAAGGTATTTATTGTTACAAAGTAATGCCTTTTGGTCTTAAAAATGCAGGTTCGACATATCAACGATTGGTGAATACGATGTTCAAAGAACATTTGGGTGATACCATGGAAGTATACATCGATGATATGCTTGTTAAATCAAAACATGTGGACGATCATATCAGACATTTGAAGCAGTCGTTCGACATCTTGCGTGAATATAAGATGAAGTTGAATCCGACGAAATGTTCTTTTGGAGTTCGAAATGGCAAATTTCTCGGTTATATGGTCACACGACGAGGAATTGAAGCTAATCCAGATCAAATCAAAGAAATTGTCGAGTTAAAATCGCCCAGAAATTTTAAAGAAGTCCAACGTCTTACAGGACGTATAGCAGCGCTGAACCGGTTCATTTCTCGGTCGTCTGACAGGTGTCATTTATTCTATAATGTCCTACGAAAGAATAAAGGGTTCGAATGGACGAACAAGCATGAAGAAGCGTTGCAGCAATTCAAAAAATACATGATGTCGCCTCATTTTCTCTCTAAACCTGAGCAAGGTGAAGTCCTTCAACTTTACCTAGCCGTCAGCAATAATTCAGTAAGTGCAGTTCTTATACGAGAAACCGATGGACGACAACTGCCGATTTACTATGTAAGTAAAACTCTATTAGACGCTGAAACCAGGTATGCGTCTATAGAAGAACTTTTACTTTCGTTAGTCATGGCTGCTAAAAAGCTACGACATTATTTTGAATCACATCCTATGATTGTGGTAACTAACTTTCCATTAAAGTCGGTGTTAAGGAAACCTGAACTAACAGGACGACTAGCTAAATGGAATTTTTACCTCATCAATTTTGATGTGGATTTCAAGCCCAAAACAGCGATCAAGTCGCAGGTCTTAGCCGATTTCATCTCAGATTTTAGCCCAGAAATGGAAAACACAATGACATCCGACAAGTTAATTGTGGCGACTTTGCACGACACCACTTGGACACTCGACGTTGATGATTCGTCGAACATACGCGGAACAGGCCTGGGTGTCGTCCTACAGTCCCCACAAGGGGGCAAAATAGTATACTCCATACGATGCGATTTCAAAGCTACAAATAATGAGGCAGAATATGAAGCACTAATTGCAGGAATCAAAATTGCTCACGACTTGGGGGCAACGCATTTGCACGTCCGGAGCGACTCGTCCTTAGTTGTTAACCAAATCAATGGAGAATTCGCAGCAAAAGATTCAAGGATGATTGCCTATTATAAAATAGTCAAAGAAGAAGTAAAATAGTTTAGTCACTTTGTAATCGAGCAAATACCAAGAGATCAGAACACTCAAGCTGATGCACTGGCTAATTTGGGGTCAGCACTTAGTCGAACGACATTCGACAATATCCCAATAGTTCACCTTACAATACCATCCATCAAAGACGATGGTAATATTTTGGTCGCACCAATCGAAGGAAAAACTCTTGGTCGGACGACATTAGAAATTATCTGGACAACGATCAACTGCCTGATGACAGAATGGAAGCAAGAAAGTCAAGCTAACCGGGTATCACGACAAGGCTATTATTGGCCGTCATTAAGGCAAGATGCTATCAGGTATGTACAGTCGTACGACGCATGTCAAAGACACGCAGGTATGTCTCATAAACCCTCTGAATCTTTGCACTCGACGTTGATCCCATGACCCTTTATGAAGTGGAGAATGGATATTGTTGGGAAATTAACACCTGTCCCCGGGCAGCGGCTTTCTTCCAGGTTCGGGACAAAGAAGTCGTTTCTTTTATTCAAACTAACATCATTTGTAGGTTTGGAATTCCATCTGAAATAACGTACGACAACGAGACACAACTCATCAGTGATCGAACGCGAAGATTTTGTAAAGAAAGGAACATTAAGTTGGTAACATCAACGCCTCGAATATCCATAGTCGAATGGTTTAGCCAAGTCAAGTAATAAAACTATCATGAATTCAATCAAGAAAAAACTCAAAGTTGCCAAGGGGAAGTGGGTGAAAAAATTGCCTTCCGTTCTATGGGCTAATCGTACGACACCTCGTACGTCCATAAGACAAACCCCCTTTTCCTTATGTGAAGCTGTGTTACCTATTGAGGCACGACTACTGACTTTAAGACATACGTCCGTTGAGCATAACTTGGTTGACCTAAGTTATGACCTTGACGCTTTAGAAGAGCTTAGAGAAGCTGCACACATTCACATGGCGGCACAGAAACAAGTGGTCGAGCGACATTTCAACAAAAATGTCCAGATCAAAGTTTTTCAAAAAGGTAATTACGTTCTACGTCGAGTATTTCAAAATACTCAAGAGGTCAATGCAGGTAAGCTTTCCATTAAATGGGAAGGTCCTTATCAAATCTCTAGCATCATGGGTTAAGGGAGCTTATAAAATCCAAACCCTCGATGGTCGAGATATCCCACGAAGTTGGAATGCAGTTCATTTAAAGAGGTATTTCTCTTAAATTTCATATTTATTTCCTTCGATTATTTCTTAAGAAAGATTACTGACTTAAGCATCGGAGGATCGTTGGTCAAACCAACGACCACTTCATTAATGTTGTTTTTCGCAGGGACGCACGAATTATTTAAAATCCATATGATCACACGAATATGATCGATCGTAATTAATGACAAAGGTTAATTTCTGCATTTGATGTTCAATACTTAGAATCGAAAATCATTATTACAAACTGCCTTTGGTTGATCTAGGATTTCAGTGGATTACTTTATAAATGGTGATGTGATTGGATGTCTGATGTTCGTTGGTCAAACCAACGACCACCCCACTAATGTTGTTTTTCACAGGGACGTACGACTTAGTTAAAACCTTTATGCCAAGTAATACTCACACGATCGCAAGTATACGGTCAGTCGTAACCATTGATAGAAGTCAATCTTTTGCCTTTGATGTTCGATATTTAGATTGCCTTTGGTTGGTGATAAACCTCAATCAAAGTCATTACAATGGATGATAGTATGGTTAAACGTATGATATGCTATGATTATTTATCTTCTTCGATTACTCGACGAACAATAAAGTGTAAACTTAAAGCAAAACAATAAAGCGTCAGTGGGCAAAATGAATTCTTTCATTGGTCGTTCAAAAGGTAATTATAAAAAGGAATGACCATAGACGACCGATCCCTAATAAAAGATTCAAAAGACAAAACTATTTCGAAGATCGAGAACAGCAACACCATCGACAATGTCAAGGCCAAGATTCAGAACAAGGAAGGAGGAACGTCAGAAAGAACTCTCGCTGATTATAACATCCAGAAAGAGTCGACTCTTCATTTGGCCTTGAAGCTAAGAAAGAGTAACATCAGATCGTTCTTGCACGACTGACGTCCCTGCTGCTTATTCTCCTCCTCCAAATCCCTGACATCGCCCTCCAGCTCCTCGACTTTCTTCTTGAGGGACATAACCTCATCAGCTACAGCAGCAGCAGTGGTGGCTTTTATTCTCGCGATCTCCATATCGGTCGTCGACTTCTCAAGTTCTAGGACACGATCCCTATAATTGATCTTTTCACGATCTGAAACCTCAAGTCGACCGTGGACGTCAGAAAGTTCAGCCTTGAGACTCTCAACCTTCGCCTTCTCAACTCCGACCGCCTCCAGGGAGATATTCTCCTTTTCAATAGTCTCGTCAGCCCTTTTCTGTACGTCAGGGAAGGTCGCCCTAAGACCTTCTGTCTGAGCGTAAAAGCTCAGACATGCTTGAAAAGCCTGCACGACAGCAAAGAAAAGGTTAAAAAATCATAACAAATAAGTAACAAAGGAAACAAAAGTAATACAGGCTTACCATGAAGGAAAGACCAGCGGCATGTGCTCCCGTATCTTCGACCCGAGAATCCTTATAGCGATCGTAAAAGGTTGGGAGGAGGAACTTCGCCAAGTGTGGAAAAATAACGTCTCTTTCGAGAACGTCATTTACCATGAAATCAGCTGGGAGGGTGGCTTTGAAAGTCATTTCTCCCACCTTTTCTTTATTCTTTCCCTCACCTTTAGAGGAGGAAGAAGGCTTCTCAACGCCCGATACCCCCGACAAGGGAACATCCTTCGTCGCCTTGGTCGAGCCTTCAAGCTCGACCTCAGCAACAGTGTCCTTCACTAATGTCGCCCCTGAAAGGGACGATAGAGTGGCATCGCCCGTCTTCTTGGGCGAATACCGAGGCTGCTTGCCTCGGACACGTCTCGGATCTACCCCCGTGGAGGGGGCAGATCTTTTCCTCGCTTTTTCTCTTCCCTGACGAGCGAGCTCCAGTTGCTCGACTCGCTTAGCGGCGGCCGACTTTACAGCTGCGTCTTCTGAAAAAAGAGAGAAAGTTAAAAATATAAAGCCGTACGACATACTCGAAAAAGGTATGGTCAAGCGACTTACTGGTCATGTTTTCTTCTCTCTCTTCTTCCCTCTCCTTCTCTGCCTCTTTAGGAAAATCCTCGACAGACGTCACCTCAGTTACAAAAACAGCCTCGTCTCCTTCGTCGTTCGATCGAGGGGAAAATGAGCGATCAGTAATACTTCTATCTAATATTCTCTGAATCTTATCGAGAGAATCTTTCCTTGGCTTTACTCTGCTGAAGTTGATCACTGTCAAACAAAAACAAAAAGACGTCAAAACAAACGCACGACAAACGCACGACAAAGCAAGAAAACCTACCCGGCTCATTCCATCCGGACGATAGCCATTGGCTGTCCTCGTCGCTCACAGATGCTACCTGGATGAAAACGTACTGGCGTTTCCAACCACGGTAGTTCACCGCAGTATTATGCACCAGTACGGTATCCCCTTTCGTTCGAGGGAATAAACTATATTTGTGATAGTTATCCGCTCGAACAGTTAGAAGGTCGTTCAAGTTAAACGGAGCCCCAGTCGGCCGTAAGACGATCGACTACCTGGACAATCCGCCAGAATTGAGGCATCAATTGTCCAGGAGTCAAGTCAAACGCATCCAAAAACTCCCTGACTAAAGGACTAAATCGCCAGGAAATCAAATTGCCTATCGCCAAGTGACACGTGTCGTTCGTATTTGGCAGCCACTCGAGTATACTCAACGAGGGCATGACACTTGTCCTTTATTAGCTGTAAAATTGCTAACTTTACAGGAGATGACGTCATTATCTGGTCGAAGATAATCCGATTCGGTTCTATGCAAATTCCCCGATTTCTCTTTTGTGACACATGTCATGTTTTTAAAATTTAAATTTCAAAAGTTGCCGCTTGAATTTTAAATTTGGGGGCAAACTGTTTGGGTAAAAAAATCCAACAGTCCATGGTCGTACGACAGACGGTAGATAACGCCCTTCCTTTAGGCGACCTTGACTAAAATGATCAAATATCCATCCGACAAATACCCTCGTACGACCTGATTTCAGTTACTAACCTACAATATACATTATGCCATGTTTTAATGCAGGATTCAAGGATATTTATGACTAAAGATCATAACGGAAGCCTTCATCAATAGCAACGGACATAACGGACATAACGGACGCTATCATCAATGTCAAAACGGTCATCCCATTAATGTGTAAGATACACATTAAAGGCGTCCTAACGGAAAAATGCACTATAAATACGAAGAGGAAATCTCACTCAAGGACAGTTGATTCTCAGACCTTAGAAGCTCACAAATGATACTCTCAAGCTTGCTCAATTTCTCTTGAAGTTCATAAATCCTTCTGCTGTTTGTCGTACAACGCACGACTGAAGTCTAAATACACACGATGCACGACCGACTTTACTTTATCGTATTGTTCTACATTGTATTACACTTGTAACACTTGTTCTAAAGGACGACGTCCCTGATTGACGTCCATAGTGCACGACGACTCACACTCGTCCGCGGTTTTTACCCATTTTAGGGGTTTTCCGCGTCACCAATTCTCTCGTCTTATTTACTTTATTTTTATTATAGTCGTACGATTATTGTTGTTACTTTCTTTGGTTGGATTAAGCTCCACATTTACCTTAAATTTTCCTTGTGAGATTTTTGGCATAAACAATATGTAAAATAGTTTAAGTATATCAACAGATAAAATATTTGGTTTGTTCCTCGGCGGTGACCAAATTTAAAGCAAGCACATCGTAGATTCACTACTAAAATAAATTGTATTACCGACGGCTAAAACCGTCGGTAAACCGTCGGAAAAGGGTTTTAGCGACGGTTTTCCGACGGGAAATGGCTGTTGGAAAAAACTTGGTCGGTAATATTTACCGACGGTTTTCCGACGAAAACTATCGACGGTTTACCGACGGTTAACCTTACCGACGGTTTTCCGACGGTTGACATTAGCGACGGCTTTCCGACTGTCATGGTTACCGACGGTTTTCCGACGGTGGACATTAGCGACGGCATTCCGACGGTTCAATTTCCGACGGCTAATATTACCGACTGCTTACCGACTGTTTTGAAAAAACTGAAAAAAAATTACCGACGGTTTTCCCGTCAGTAAGCCGTCGGTATTTTGAATTTTTATTACATTTAGTAAATATATATTTGCTGCATTTTAATATTGCATTTTAATATATATTATAATATATATAATATTATAATATTGCATACAAATTGTCAAAATCCATACATAAAATCCATACATATTCCAAAAATTCACATAAAAATCCATACAATATATCCATAAAAATCCTACATATATCAAATCTAGTCATCGTCTATACTATCGGGAAAAGAGGGAATCACAAGTGATACATATATCAAATCCATATCATCCTCAAATCCTACCGGAAAAGGGGGGATCACGAGAAGTGGGTACATCGGAAGGCGGTGGTGGATATTGTCGAGCTAACATTGCCTCGATAACTTTTAGTCTGTTTGCCATTCGTATATTCTCCTCCTCACGTCGAGCATTCTCCTCTCTCTCAACTATTCGCTCCTCTTCTATTTTCTGAAGTTTCTCTTTTAGTTCTTGCACCTACGGAAATAAAAAGCACAATGAGTAAATTGACATGTTTGAATTAAACAAAAAAAAATGAACAAAAACTTAACCTCGCTTGAACTGGAACCAGCATATGATCTACCGGTACTCAACCCACTTGACAAACCAGTTACCACGTAGCTTGGGTCCATACTCGTGCCAACGCCAAACATCCGACCTCTTTTCCTTCCTCCGGCACAACGCTCCCAAATTTCAATATCTCCAAGTGGATGGGTGCTCGTGTCAGGTCCGTACTTCTTAATCATTTCATGTTGATAGTCATCCTACGATACATAATTACAAATTAAAAATCATTTAGCATTTTTTTTAAAATTTCAGCAGCATAACAACTGTAAATTAAACATTTCCATCCATACACAACCTGTTTTAAACATTTAACATATAATAAATGAACTTGATAACTCCATCCCATAAACTAATTTGAATCTCATATAAGACGTGCTAACCTAAAACTATACAAGTATTCAAAATGACTTATTCATCTTGCAAACTAATGAAAGAGCAATTACTAACCACAAATTTTTCATCCCTTGAGATAACAGATTGTCCGGTGCTCGACTCTGACGACTCCCTCCTTTTGGTCTTATGGGTCATTTGAAACATCTCCAAAGCTGTTGGTTCACGGCCCTCCTTTTGCACCTACAAAGTTCGATAGATTTATTAATTTAGTCACTAATAAAACAAAATAAGTTATAAAACATGATCAAAATTATGTTGACTTACAAAACGCCATCTACGTCGTGACATAGAAATGGAACCCCCGGTAGACTTGGACATCACTGAATCATGTTGTGACTTCCTATTCTTTTTTGCAACATGTGACGACTTCTTCCATTTGTCTGTGTTCCATTTCTATATAAAACAAATTAATTATAAAAACCCAATAGAAGTGTGTATACATAATGTAACTCATAAATATTACATACCTGTGTGATCATGACACGCCAATAGTCCTGGTTAATCCATGACGGGCCAAATGGGATCAAAGCCTCATAATTAGACCCGTTAAATACTACATGTGCATCATGGGCCTTCTTAATGGCCTCTTCCCTGACATCATGCAACATATCACTCCAACGCCTATCCAACACGTGAGCCCATGCTGTGCGAACGAGTCCATCAATATCGTCATCCCATATGTAGTTGCTCTATACATACATCACATGATCAATTAATTTAAGATATCGGTGAATAGTTTATGAATTTAAATATCATAAGTACAAACCTTAAAACGTTGGAACAAAAGAGCGCGTGACTCGCTGTCAACATCTCTCCAGGATGTCCAAGGCCCCATAAACATTTCCTTCAATATTTTGATGATTTTACGGCCAACTTGATCTTCAGCAAAACTATTACATTTAACATTAGTATTAGTCAAAAAAGTTTGATATGTGATATTGACAAACTTAACTAATATACGTACTCAAGTCCCGACATCACAATCCTCGGCTTCTGTGAAGGTCTATCGGGTACTCGTGTGTCAACATTGGGTCCCTGATGGATGTGAGATGACTCTGCAACAACATCCTCGTGGGTCTCTAGGGTGTCAACGTACTCGGTAGAACTGTTGGTACCCGCACCGCCAACAGATGAAGAAACGTAAGTACCTCTACCCCTGCCTCGACTAGAAGCAGTATCTCGGCCTCCACTACAACCACTACCTCGACCACCGGTAGACATTAAACTACGACCCATATAAAATTGTCTGTTACAAAATAATGATGAATTAACTACAAACATACTTTTAAAATAACACATATATAAACATACATCAAATAAACATACACCAATTTGAACAAACTAATCGTCAGAAGAGTGGTCAGATAAAATAAGTTCTTCATCATCTTCATCTGAATCATCTGTATCTTCAAACTCTTGTTCCTCGTCATATGCATCATCATCCTCATCATGATTTTCATCATCATGATATTGTTGGATTGGCAAAACGCGTTGGAGAGATGTTATCCATTACCATCTGAGTGCAACCATCAACAATATCATCTTCCATAGCATTAGAACATTGTCCCACGTGTTGAGATGGGACGTTTGTTTCACCATGTGCCCACCAAGTTGTATAATCCCGCATGAACCCATGTCTCATCAAGTGCAACTTAACATCATCTCTTGCTGTGTAGTGAATATTTTTGCATTTGACACAAGGACATTTGATACGAAGTACTATTTCACGACCCACAATCTTCCTTTCAACACATCCACCCACTACGCTAGAAAAGGCGAAGTCCAAAAAACTATCGAGGTTGTGGCAATATTCTTCACTAAGATAACCCTGACTATCATTCCTTTTATACATCCATCCTCTATCCGGACGACTCGACATGCTTCAATAAAACCAAAAATAAACAAAGGCTCAATTTACTTGTCTAAGACTCAATTTCAAATACAATAATGAATTATTTCTCAAAACATAAAAACAAGATACAACAATACACAAATTCAAATGTAAATTGAGAAGAAATTCGTGTTACAGTAAGTTTGGTTTTTAACTAGTAGCAATTAAGACAAACAAATTAAACCAATCCAGTAATATCTTTAATCCCTTCTCTCTCTCATTAATTCTTTTAAAGCTAGCTAGCTAGCTTACTTTTTTAATTAATTAGTAAGTTAATTTATTTTATATAATTAATTAGTAAGTTAATTTATTTTATATAATTAACGTAGACATGAGAGTTTGTGTGTATGTGTGTGTTCCCTATTTCAGTAGAGTGTAATTATGTCTTCTCCTTTATTGTGTATCCTATCAACTTTATCAATCTATGGCCTGATTTACCAAATTTATATAATTAACAGAGCTGATAATAATATTGCTTGTAGATATGTACTGTCATAGTCAAAATTGGACTCTTGGTCATTTCAGCTTAGGGTTACTTGTTGTACATGTTATAAATACCCTAACAACACAAGCACATACAGTACCCACAAGGAAGGGAGGTTGAGATCTATAACCAGACTTCAATCTTAAACCATATGAAAAAAAAATGCAGGTTAAAGACTACATGTGACTTCTGCCTTTTGCATGTAAGCGGTGGCAAGAAGTTGCACAAGTCCAAAGTGTATCTTGTCAACAGCCAACAAATCATGAACACCCAAGAAAGCATGCAAACCAGAAAGAAAACGGCTAAATTCTAAACCTGACCAGTTGACACTCATACTAAAAAAGCACAAGTGCAGGCTCTGTAAAAGCTATAAAACTGTCTTCAATGCTCCCTGGTCCAAGTTTTATCCGTGTAGAGAAAAAATAAAAAAATGAAGAATACTAAAGAGAGAGGTGTGTACTTGAGATAAGGATATATATTTTGGTTACTCAGATTTGTGATAATTCAAGCTTCATGAAGCTCATAGATATTTGCGTCAAGGATTCTCCTTAATTAATCAAAGTTCAGGGTACAAGGGAGAACAGGGTCATTCCATGGGTGTGGGTGTACTCTCACTGAAAACACCTGGTTGAATACGATCCATTAAAATTGTCGAAATTCCTGCATCTTCTACAAGATTTATATTACGGTGTTCATCGAAATTTTGGATCCGGTCCAATCCAATTACAAATTGATAGCCAATTTTGATCGGTTGGTTGTAATTGGATCCGATGACTTCCTACAAACCCCTCTTATATGCACGAACTCTATGGAAGTTATTAAAGAGTTTCAAGAGTTTAAAGAGTAAAAGCGGTTGTTTCCATGAAAACCTGTGACTTTTATACATAAAAGTTGTCAAAAATTTTGACCTCATTTGTTGTTCTCGGTACTCAATTCAGGCTTTTATACATAAATATTGGATTTTAAAATAGGTATATGTAAAGGTTCTTTGATGTCCATGGGAGATTCTAACAAAACTAGGACTTTTGACAGGATAAATAATAAATATCGCTAATGATACATAGTTTGCCTATTCTACTTGCAATGTTTGTAGCCTATATGTTTCTGAAAAAATAAAGAGTTCATGATCGAGCAAGGTACTCACCAAGGTAGAAAGAGTTCATGATCGAGCTTCGTTTTTTTGAGACTTAATATTTTGTTTGTCCCAATTGATTACTGTTGTAGCACATGACAAACTAGATTGGTGAATCCAGGGCTATTTTGACCTTTGATCATGGAAGTAGTATTGATTTTTTGACATGGTTGGAAAAGACATGAATGGGAATTATAGTTGAAATTAGTTAATAAAAGGACGGAAGCATGTATAAATTCCTAGTGGCTGGGATTTCCATTTTTCATGTGCAAGTTGTAACCGTTTAATCTTTTATCATCTTTCTAGTTAAAAAGTAAATTAGTCATAACAGCATAACAAATTAATGGAGCCTAAAGAAAACAAATTCAACACCATGTCGAAAAATTCAAACAAAATGAAAGATGGAGAAAAGAATCTGTACCCGTCAATCCAAGATTCCTAAGATCCCAAACTAACAAATGATTGTCAGTCCCTCCTGTGACCAGCCTGCAGTTTCTTTTCAGTAAAGCAGAAGCCAAAGCCTTGGCATTTTTCTTCTTGAATGTTTTCAATTAGGGCTGTCACAAGTGAAATTTAAGTCAGAAAAAAGGAAATCATAGATGATAGACTTAACACAAAAAACGCTCAAGAAAGATAATCCTTCTACTCAAACCGCAATCTTATCCTAGCATAGCATGATCAACTTCCCTTCACTTTCTTCAAAATTTCAAAGAGAGCGATTAAAACTTATAAACACCAAAAGGGGAAGAATACAGACTTTCAAGTGTTAATTGAACGAAGAACATTCCCAATGCAAAGATCGATATAATAGAATTTTGTTCCAAGCATAACAAAGTTATTCTACTTGTAGTACTTATTCTCAATTAGTTCAAGAGACTTGTTAAATTATTCCTAAATAGATCAAAATCGGTATCATATTTTCCGACGGTTTTCCGACGACCCATTTAAATTAAATAAAAAATAAAATAAAAAGAACCTACAGTCGGTAAACCGTCGGTATATTAATACATTTTCCAACGATTTTCAGACGAACCATTTAAATTAAATAAAAAATAAAATAAAAAGAACCTACAGTCGGTAAACCGTCGGTATATTAATACATTTTCCGACGGTTTTCCGACGACCCATATAAATTAAATAAAAAAATAAAATAAAAAGAACCTACAGTCGGTAAACCGTCGGTATATTAATAAATTTTCCGACGGTTTTCCGACGACCCATTTAAATTAAATAAAAAATAAACTAAAAAAACTTACCGTCGGTAAACCGTCGGTATATCACTAATGTTTCCGACAGTTTACCGACGACTTATTAAAAATAAATAAGAAATAGAATTAAAGCAGATGCCGTCGATGAACCGTCGGTTTACCGTCGGTAAATACCGATTGCTCTTGCCGTCGGTAATTGCCGTCGGTATTTCAAAGTTTTCTAGTAGTGATTTCTATTAACGTTAACCTTAAAAGTTGATCAAATTAATTTGTCAAGGTTTGTACAAACTCACGCAAGCACTTATAGCTATCTATAAAAAGTGACTATAACAAATTAACAATTGTGACATAAAGTAATAAACAATGAAAACGTTAATTTTTTTAGAAGCATGTTTTTTTAACAATTATGACGTAAAGTGAAAAACAATAAAATGTTAATTCTTTTAGAAGTATATAGAATAATAGTAATTGTTATGATGAAAACTTAAAAAATAATAGAATATTGATTTCTCATTTTGTCTTTAAATTGATTTTAAATAAATGTGAGAAAAAAAATATATTTTAAAATCGTTTCCTTAATTGTGAAAAGAATAACAAATAAATTATAAAATACCTATTTCACACTTGCAAAGAAAAAATATGAGAAAAAAATAAAAAATTATAATATACGTGTTTTGTCTTTCAGCAAAGGTAATGTTATATGTATCTATTTTATGTCAAAATCAGGTCAAATTATGTATTATAAATTTAAAAATGGAAGTTATGATGCTGATGTATGTGAGAAAAAAAATTAGTAGATAGATATATTTAGGTGGCTTTTGTTTTTAAGAGGTGTTTGAAGTCTAAATTATGATTTTCACTTCTGATTTTTAAGAGTTGGTGGTGAAGTCTGAAATTTGAATCAATAAGACTGTTTGTTTTAGTAAACTGACAAACATCTGAATATGTATAACTGTTTATCTTATCCTTCAAAAATTCGACTTAAATACGTCAATTGAAGTGAGTATTGATGATCGAAGGATTGATGAAGAAAAAGAAACAAAAGAAGCATGCTTGGCAGATTACATGATTATGGAGTTTTAATCATATCTCACACACCGAAGCCCTGAATTAAGCAATTCAAGATGTTCTTGAAAGCATAACACACAAATCTACAATCTTAGGGGACGTTTGGTTCGCATAATGTTTTTGGATGAAATGAAATATGTCAAAGAAATTTGAGTTTGAAGGAATTGGAATGAAATGTTGTCAGGTTTGACCACATGTTTGGTTGATAGAATTGGAAAGTAATTTATTAAATGAATTGTAATTTTTCTGTTTGGTTTACAGATTGTACCTTCGGAGTTGGAATGAAATTTTGGTAAATAACCAAAATACCCTTTTTGATTATTTTAATTTTTTTAAACAAAAATTACTTTAATGAAATAGTGATTAAATAGTTTAATTTTTAACTAAAATTGTTTTGGTTATTTTAGCACACGAATGATGCACAAAGAGAGAGAGAGAGAGAGAGAGAGAGAGAGGAAAGAGAGATCGAGAGGGGAGAGAGGAGAGAGAGAGAGAGAGAAAGGAGAGAGAGATGAGAGATATAGAGGAGAGAAAGAGACGATAGAGAGAGAGAGTTGGTGTCTGCTGATAATCAATATCAGTAGAGTTTAGTTTAGGGTAAAGAGTAACTTTGGAATCATCAAAATATGATATTCCATTCCATTGAAATATTTGGGTTTTATGATGAAATGTTCAAATCCTATATCTATGGAATTTATTGGAATTCAAAGATTCCATCCATTGAAAAATTTGAACCAAACAAGGGAATGAAATCTGGTCAAATGAATTCAACATTCCAATTCCACCAGATTTTATCACATTCTGCGAACCAAACGTCCCCTTAGCGTTTCGCGTTTTTGCAAATTCCGGGTACATCTGGGCTAAAACCGACATTGAAATCGAAAGGATGGTGTTGGACGGAAATAAGAGGTAATTAAGTGGCTAGGTTATCACTTAATTTATCAAAGGACATTAAGGGTTAAGAAACAGTCCGAATTGTCATATGTTTGACTGAATCAGACATAAGTCGCTAATAAGAGTTTTTTTTATATTATAATAATTAGAAGCGTATTCGCGCAATGCAGCGAGATATATCACGATTTTAATATTTCATTTTATTTTTTTGTTGATTTACAGTACGATTTTGGATGATTTTGAGAAATTGATAATGTTTTTTTTATAAATTTGTTTAATTTAGGCTTAATAATATAATGTTTTTATATATAAAAACTAAATATTTTGTTATAATTCAATGATTATCTTATATATTTTAATGACATCTAGAAAAAATAATCAATTACATATTTAATAATATAATTAAAACAAAAATATAGTAATAATATATATTAATTAATAGTGATACATGAAAATGTCTGCATAAAAGGAAAACTCTGCACATACCAAATTGATGGGTGTTAGAAATCTGCAGTAGTAATATGTATATTGTGCTTTAATACTTGTAAATTAAGAGATTTTTAAAATCTTGCATAAAATGATGGTACCTTGTGCCTAATAATTTGTATTTAAGAGTTTTTTATCCGTACTTTATAATATAGTATAGATAATAAAATAATATATATATATATATATATATAATTATAAAAGTTGAATAAAATATTATTATTTGATTTTAATGGTCTATTTTATTAACCTTCAAATATAGAGACCATCTATATTGACCTACATTTTTTTAGTGTTTTAATGTTGAGTTGGAAGAAAAAAACCTCTATTTTTATATTTTTAATATTGGGTTAGAAATGGAATATAGGAATTCATTTACCCCACTTCCTCATAATGCAAAGTCATTCAAAAATAAATTTCCATCCTCACTTTTATGGTATAATATGCTAACGTGGAATGAAAAAATCGTGTGAAAATCATTTTTTGCATTTTAAATAAGAAAAAGGCCAAAACTGTATGAAAAATCATTTTTATGTTTATTTTATTTTCTATTTAATGTAAGATGATCTTTTTTATTAATTAATTATATAACAATTATTTAATTTTTTATATTCAATTCTTATTTGAACTTGTTTATATTAATTTTTTTTGAAAAGCAAAGATAATTTTATACCAACCAAGAAGGCCATAAGTAAGTTACAGGCACGATCAAATGAATACAAAGGTATTTAACAGAACTTAGCATCGAAATATGGAAACATAAAAACCGAAGGACAAGAAAACTGGGGCCTCAACTTGGAGTTTTCGAGCAACAAACTAACTTGTTTATATTAATGATGTGGATGCTACATTATCAAATAACATTATAATTTATTTTATTATATTATTACAATAGATTTGGGTTTGTTGAACGTCCAAAATAGATAAGTGTCTTAACATAATGTTTTGTAATACTTAAAGTTATAGAATAAAACAATAAAACGGCATATCAAAAAGTGTTGCAATAACTTTATAGAACTTTTTTGGCCGTTTAACAAAAAATAAAAAAATATTTAAAATAAAACATCGTATTAACTATTTTATAGGATAGTGTTTGAAAAAATGTCATACAAAATAACTAATACAACATTTTATATTAAAAATTGTTGGAAAATTTTAGTAAAAATATGGGTTTTTACTAACTTTGGACACAATTAAATACATGTATATGTATTGTATATATCTAACTCTTCGTGGGTTTGTGTTCTCCTATATGAGAGCTTCGAAACGATATATTATGTGTCCAAAACGAAATATGTGTGAATGAGATATCGATGCTCAAAGTTGAGTGTTTGAGATGAAAATTGGCAAAAACAAGTTGGTGTGGAATCTTGTCCCACATAGGAAGGAGAATGAAAATCCTTGTGGTTTATAACCTTGGATGTGGGAGGAGCTTATAAGCTCTTTGTTTGGTTTTACTCCAACACCTACTTGTGCGTAGGGGAGGGTGTTGATTGAGACTTTCGTAGGCTAAAATCGGTGAACTTGTGTGTGGGCGTGACTTGCGGACACGAATGCTGTTCCGAAATTTTGTGCTCGCACAGATTAGTTTTTGCTAATTTTTTGTTTTCCTCCAGTGTTTTGCGCGGGTGAACCTGCGCGGCCAACCACGCCAAACACTGGAGCGCGGAGATCTGTTTCAAACCGATTTGTAACTCCCGAAATCATGTATATTGAATAGAGAAATTAATATTTAATTAAAATATTAAGTGTCGGTTTCTTCTTTTCAATATAAAAGGATACTTGAGTTGCTATTCAAATATGTCGATACAACTACACATATCACCAAAAGAGTGTTAGCCTAGTGGTAAGGCATGTGGACTAGCTAGTAGCGGTCTCATGTTCGAACCCTGGGGGACGCATCCTGGAGGTACGGGGGCTTCAACCCCGGGCTGCATGCTTTAGCAGTCGGGCTTCGGCCCATATTGCCAGGGATTAGTCTGGGCCCAATGTGGTCTGGGATACCCTCTCAAAAAAAAAAAAAAACTACACATATCTCTGATATATCTACTGCATACGTTCTTGTTCCGGCAATTTTTCAGGCAAGTGATCATCTCCGACAGTACATCTGCTTACGCTATTATACTCTGGGAACAGACGGCAAATCTGTTTAAGGGAATCATGTTGAACACGAGCCTCAACATTATCTACGGTTTATTCGTTTACACTTACTTACTGTCGATTCCCTTATATACGAATTTCTCTAATCATTTGTTGATTGTATTCAATTTTTACATTTGTTGTAATTTTATATGTATTGTTAAAAGATAGACAAAACGAGTTACCAATCGATTTGTCCCGTTTTATCCATTTTAACGTATCCCTTTTTTTTACATGTGTATTTTGACTAAGGGGTTGTTCGGTTGTGGCTTAATGGGCTGTATAGCCTATATGACTTATTCGCTCAGCCATAAATAACCGTTCGGTTGTGGCTTATTCGGTCAGATGATGATTTAATTGCTCGGCTGAAAATAATCACTCCTTTACATTCAGCCATGAAATTACCCATTAATTTCCCAACTACCCTTCAATAAAGAAATCTATTTTTGACACTCTTGCCACTTCAACATCACAGATCACTTCCCACCAAGGTCAGATCCTCTCTGGTTTGCCATCGCCACCCACCTAAGACGTATTTTATCGCCAGAGCTCTCCTGTTCGCCAGAGCTCTCTTCTTGCTCTAGGATGGAATCATTTGGGGGTTTTAGGTTCGGTGGTGAAATAATTTGGGGGTTTTAGGTTCGCCGACCATGGTGGAAAAACGTCTGTGATTAATTTAATTCCGGTAAAAATAATAATTTTCGTGAGAAAGGTAAGAACATATCTCCACCCGAATAAAACTTAATTGAACGTCAATTAAAAATTCATTTTTAAGCTAATTCATGGGTTATTTTAATCTAAACAATTAGACTAACACTAATTAAAAGTGATCAAAGGTACAAATTCCTCTTATTCTTCTCACCTTAACTCATATTCTCATACGATCATTCGTCTCGAGTTTAAATGGCTTGAAATTAGATTACAGATAGTCAAAATTCTACTTGTTATCAATATTAATACGTATAATAAAATCAGCTCCGATCTAACATAATGACTAATGAATCTACGTTCGTTCAAAAAAAAATCAACGTTAACATCGTTTTTTTCCTTCTTTTTCTAAAAATTGATCAAAACGACTTGCAAAATTAGAAATTTGAGATTTAAGTAAAGGCAGTAGTCAAAACTATTACTAGTACAGGTGGCTTTTGATTATGACCAGAAAAAGAAAAAGGCCAAATCAGAAGAAAACTTTAATTTTCGAAAAGTTTAGGGGCAGTTTTGAAAAAGACGTCCTACCAAAATGAATTTGTTCTGGCAACGCATGCATGTCACACCCATAAAACTTAAATCAAAACCACCATTTTACCCTTATTTAAAATCAGAACATGAATACAAATATTGAAATATAACTAGAAGCGTATTCGCGCAATGCAGCGAGATACATCACGATTTTAATGTTTATTTTTATTTTTTGTTTTTTATTGATTTACAGTACGATTTTGGATGATTTTTATTGAGTGATAATGGTTTTTTTATATATAAATTTGTTTAATTTAGCCTTAACAATATAATGTTTTTTATATAAAAAAAAGTAAGTAGTTTGTTAAAATTCATTAACTATCTAATATATTTTAAATTTTTTATATTTAAATTGAGATGTTTATCCTGTTTTGATTATGTTTATCAGAATTCAAATTTCATAATTTTAGGATTTGGGGATTAGAGATAAGGATTTTGGGGGATAAAGATGAAATTTATTAATTAGGGTTAAAAACATTTAAAAGTAGTACATATTGCATCATTAATTGCTTTTAAGAGATTTTAAGTAGATTAATATTAAATAATAGTACATAATGCTTAATACATCACGATTTTAATGTTTATTTTTTTGTTTTGTTTTTTTATTGATTTACAGTACGATTTTGGATGGTTTTTATTGAGTGATAATGATTTTTTACATATAAATTTGTTTAATTTAGGCTTAACAATATAATGTTTTTTATATAAAAAAATTAAGTAATTTATTAAAATTCATTAATTATCTTATATATTTAAATGACATCTAGAAAAAATAACCAATTACATATTTGATAATATAATAAGTTCATAGATAAGTGGTAAATTTTTTAATAATAACTTTATCTATACTATATTATAAAGTACGGATAAAAAAACTCTTAAATATAAATTATTAGACACAAGGTACCATCATTTTATGCAAAATTTTAAAAATCTCTTAATTTACAAGGTTCAAAGCACAAGATACATATTACTACTGCAGTCTTCTAACACCCATCAATTTGGTATGTGCAAGACCTTTCTTTTATACAGATCTTTCCATGTATCACTATTAATTAATATATTACATTACTATAAATTTGTTTTAATTATATTATCAAATATGTAATTGGTTATTTTTTCTAGATGTCATTTAAATATATAAGATAATCATTGAATTCTAACAAAATGCTTATTTTTTATATAAAAAATATTATATTATTAAGCCTAAATTAAACAAATTTATAAAAAAAACATTATTATTTTCTCAAAACTATCCAAAGTCGACTGTAAATCGACAAAAAAAACAAAAAATAAAATGAAACATTAAGATCGTGTTGTATCTCGCTGCATTGCGCGAGTTCGTTTCTAGTCTATTTTAAGTTGAATTTTAGTTCCAAATTATAACGAGACAAGGGTAAAAAAAGAATATGTTTTATAAAAACTTTAAAATCGAAAATCAAACTATCGATTTTGACTGACTTGCTTTGGTTTTTACTACTTTATTTTTCTAATTTCATTCAATCTAAAAATCTGTTGTTATCTATTTTCACAACTGACTTCTCTTCTTTCTTTTTCCAGCTTTTTAAATTGTTTAAAGTTTTGGGTTTGACACAACCACTCAAGTTATACTTTAGAAAAAAGAAAATATGGGTACAAAATAGGTGACAAAATTGTGAGATTTTATAATAAAGATTATGAAAGAAGCAATGGATTGTAAGCTACACCATCATTCCAATTTTACTTCTGAGTAAAGCTAGCTTTCTTCCTTCATTTGGTTAGGGTTGAATATTACTTTTGTTTGTAACCAAGAAAATTTCAGTTTAAAGTACTTTCGTCCTACGTAATAGATATATATAGTAGGTTGATCGGAATCTATTAAACATGTTTAAATGGTAAAATGTTATGATTTTGAAATGTGATTCGATATTATTAGTGTAGTGTCGATCGCAGTTTCGGTATCGTATTCCACAGCTGATTTATGGTCCCAAACATATAACAATAAATGACAGTGCAAACAGACCCCGATACAATAAATGTGGATTAACAAAATTTAAATATTGTATATTGCAGTCTAATGAGTCATATCGATCTACAAACGTAATATAACAGTTATAAATAAATATATGATCAAATAACAAAGTGACACGTAAATTGAGACAATAAGATATAATATGGTTCCACTATCAAGGTGATAATGTGCATCCATAGGGAGAAAAATGTTGATTTATCACTAACCGAGAATGATAACAACTACAAAATAAGTAGGTTTTCCGGTGGAAAAATTCATCGGAAATGTTAATTTTCGACGGATTTTCCGGTAAAAAAAAGGCGCCGAAAATGCATTTTTTCGGCGGACTTTTCGGCGGAACATTTTTTTCCGGCGGATCAATCCGCTGAAAAGTTGTCTCAAAAAATATTAAATAATTAACCGAAATAATCTTTTTTCTAATTAAAAAAATTAAGTTTTCGGCGGATTTTCGACGGTTATATCCGCCGAAAATGTTTATTATTTTTTATTTTTTAAAGGAAAAAATGTATTTATTATTTGTTTTCGGCGAACTTTTTTGGCAGATTTATCCGCCGAAAATAATTAATTAATTTATTATTTATTTTAATTATTTATTTATTTATTTTCGGCAGAATGATCCGCCAAAAAACATTAAAAACAGAAACAGAAAAACCTGTTTTTTCATTAAAAAATATGCTACAAAACAGTAAAACCTGCTAAAAAGCTGTAAAACTCTGCTGAAAGCTGTAAATACTGTAGAAACTGCCAAAACTGTAAAAAAACATAAAATACAACTAACTTGTCATAAATTAAGGTCCTAAATTCTAATATATTGTTCAAATATTGTTCCAACAAACATTGTTCAACATAAACTAATATCTCATCACATTGGTGGTCGTGGCGGTGGTAGGGGGTGGGACTAACAGAAACACCTTACCATTTCACACATCTGGTCATACAGGGCATCATGTTCCCGCCGACGTGCCTCTTCCTTCACCCGACATGCCTCTTCCTCCGCCGCACGTCTCTCTTCCCGCTCCCTTAACTCCTGAAGTTAGGTCCTTAGATCCTCAATTTCATATAAAAAAAATAAAAATACGTTAGAACAAGTTTAACATGAATTATAAAATAAATTGATAAAACTCATATAATGAAATGTGGTACGTACATGTAGGGAAGAAGAAGAAGAAACACCACCTTGTGAGGGTGTCCCAGTCAAGATCGCGTTGGGATATGGGTGGTACCCGAACCAAAAAAGACGACATTTCTTCGCTCCCCCAGCAACGTCCTGTCACAACTCGGTATCAAAAGTCAGATACTGGCTAGGGTCATCACCGTACCTCTGGTTGAGGCCTGTCGAATACCCACCCTATGGTGTTTACAAAATACATACAAGTCAATTTCGACAACATAACGATTGTAAATGGGACGCACCTATTAGGCTATTTGAAACCCAAACCATGCATATAGAACATATAAGGTTGGGTTTATGCGCATAAAGTCCCTAAGTGCACATATTAGGCTATTTGAAACCCAAACCATGTATATAAAATGTAACAACCCAACCAAATAGCAAACAAGCGAATCGGTTCTTAAAATAAAATCTCAAAGATAGAATAATAAACCATGCTTTAACGGTCCCAAACTTACAATAATCAAATCAAGGTTTGCCATAACAACAACCTATACACAACTGAGATCAAAGAACAACTAAAAATTTAGTGACAGTCTTCTATCCGTCCTCGCTAGACCTTCTCCTTGCCTTTAGCAGCACATCCTAATTCACGACGGCCTGAAAAGGTTTTTAATTTTAAAAGAGCGAGGGTTAGACCATAGGTCTAGTGAGTTCCCTCTAACAGTTAAGCAACAGATAAGCTTTTCATAATTTGAAACATCATTTAACAATGGCACTAAAAAAAATAAAACACGTTACGGACCACACGACCGTGAAAGACGATGTGTCTAACTCGCGTTGCCTTAATGTTGGGACACACCCCCAACGACATAAACGAGCCACACTCCCCGGCACGAGTAGGCGGGCCACACTCCCCGACTTAGGTCACGTAACCCACGGTTACTGTATGCATACATATAATCAACAACAATTTATAACACACTTGAACAGTTAATCACATCATGCCATCAAAATAATTCAAAGTTTAAAAAAAAATGAACTTCACATGCTTTCATCATCAAAAGGTTTAATTTGAAAAACTCACCTGGCGTTCTTTGCTTTACTCTTTACTTCTACCTTAAAACTCGAACCGAACCTATAAAGCAGGGTATCGACCGATAAATTTATAATACAATCCATAATGATAAACCCAACTTTAACCTTATAACTCAACATCACAACTCGCTAACTTAGCTTGATAAAACCAGGATTGGAAATAGATCACTCCCCATTCTTGATTATTTATATAAATACGAATAAGAGGATGCAGTCCAACCAACGAAAGCCCCACAAACTCTTACTACAACCTAATGGACCAAGATACAAAAATAAAACATATGGGCTTCGGCCCACCAGTTTCGACCGGGGAAACCTATGGGTCACTCGATCGGAGCCGACCTTTCGACCGAAGCTTGGCCATTCGACCGGGGCTTGGTCATTCGACCGAAGTCGACCACTCGACCGAAGCTTGGTCATTCGACCGGAGTCGACCACTCGACCGAAGCTTGGTCATTCGACCGGGGCTTGGTCATTCGACCGAAGTCGACCACTCGACCGAAGCTTGGTCATTCGACCGGAGTCGACCACTCGACCGGTACGTCTGTCGACCACAGTTCGAACTCGCCCACAAACCTCAAAATTAAAGGACCCAGTTGCAGTTCTCAATTGGGATAGAAATCGATTGAAAGTCGAACCAGTTCTATCAACACGAAGCTTGATTCCTACAAAAATCTTTTCATTCATCTGCTAAAATGCATCAGTCCACAGCCAGCCCCCAAACTTAGGAATTAGAACCGAAGAACAAACAATCCCAGAAAGAAAAGCAAACGATGAAGATAGCTAAGAAGGGTTTACCTTAAAGAGATGACAAAATCCACTTGAAACCTTGGAAGCCTTCCTTTCTCTCGGTCTTACTCAAATCGCCAAGAACCCCTTTGGGATTTCAAACAGCCGCACACACACACACACACACACACAATACTGATAATCCCTTTTAGGGTAAAATATTGCTTCTTTTCTAATTTTACAAGATGGGCCTTCCTAATGGGCCACTCCAACTTACAAACCCAAAATCCAAATTATTTAAAATAAGCCCGGTTATTACAATATTCCTCCCTCAAAAGAATTCCGTCCTCGGAATTCCTTCGTCGAACAAACCGGGATATTGCTCCTTCATAACCGATTATAATTCCCAAGTTGCTTCTTGACCTCTATGAAATCGCCACTGAACCTTTACCAAAGAGATTTCCTTGTTCCTTAACTTTCTCACTTTACGATCCACAATCGCTACTGGTTCCTCTACAAAGCTTATTCTATCATCTAATTGGACATCTTCTAGCGATATCACAACGTCGCTTTCTGCTAAACACTTTTTCAAGTTAGATACATGGAAAACAGGATGAACTCCTTGCAAATCCACCGGTAGATCCAGCTTATAAGCTACCTCTCCAACACGCTTTGCTATAGGAAACGGTCCTACATATCTTGGTCTTAACTTGCCTTTCTTACCAAAACGAACAACTCCCTTCCATGGTGAGACCTTTAGCATCACCATGTCACCTATTTGAAATTCTAATGGCTTCCTCCGTTTATTCGCATACATTTTCTGTCGCTCCTGAGCCACCTTCAACCGTTCTCGAATCTGATTAACCTTATCGGCTGTCACTTGCACAATTTCCGGTCCGGCTAACTGCTTCTCACCCACTTCATTCCAACATAAAGGAGTTCTACACTTTCGCCCATACAACGCTTCAAACGGAGCGGCTTGGATACTAGCATGATAACTATTGTTATAAGAGAACTCTATCAGAGGTAAATGGGTCTCCCACGAACCCTTGAATTCGATTACACATGCTCGAAGCATGTCTTCTAACGTCTGGATAGTTCTTTCACTCTGCCCGTCTGTCTGAGGGTGATATGCGGTACTCAACTTAAGTTGCGATCCCATCTCTCTTTGAAAGCTTTTCCAAAACATTGACGTGAAACGAGCATCGCGATCGGACACAATTGAAATCAGCACGCCGTGTCTGGATACGATCTCATCAATATACAATTTAGCTAACCTTTCTAACGGATAAGCCTCTTTAATCGGAAGAAAGTGAGCAAATTTCGTGAGTCGATCCACTATCACCCAAATAGCGTCATGCCCCTTAGGTGATCGCGGCAATCCCGTCACGAAGTCCATGGTTATATCATCCCACTTCCATACCAGTATTTCCAACGGCTGCAGCTTCCCGTACGGTCTTTGATGCTCCGCTTTCACCTTCAAACACGTTAGACATCTCTCAACGAAATAAGCTATGTCTTTCTTCAAACCTGGCCACCAATAACTCTTCTTCAAGTCTCGATACATCTTATTGGTTCCCGGGTGTATCGAATATCGCAATTTGTGAGCTTCTTCCAGCACCCTCTTCCAAAGATCTCCCCGCTTCGGAATCCACACTCTTTGCTCGTAGCATCTGATCCCACGATTGTCCATAGTGAACAAGTCTATGATTCCCACTATTCTTTCGCTTTTCAAATTTTTACTCAACACGACTTCCTCTTGATATTGCTTAACTTCTTCCAGGAAACTTGAAGTCGCCTCAACTCGAAACGCTATTACTTTGGATGTCGGACCATGCTCTTTACGACTTAAGGCGTCCGCCACCACGTTAGCTTTACCGGGGTGATATAGAATCTCACAGTCGTAGTCGCTCAACAACTCTATCCACCGTCGCTGCCTCATGTTTAACTCCTTTTGATTGAAAAGGTGCTGAAGGCTCTTATGGTCGGTATAAATTTGACACTTAACTCCATATAAGTAATGCCTCCAGATCTTCAACGCGAATACCACAGCTGCCAATTTCAGATCGTGCGTCGGATAATTCCTTTCATGCTCCTTCAATTGCCGAGACGCGTAGGCTATTACCTTTCCCTCTTGCATCAACACACACCCCAAACCAAACTTTGAGGCATCGCTGTAAATTACAAATCCCTCTGAACCTTTGGGTAATGACAGGATCGGTGCACTACTCAATCTTTTCTTCAATTCACTGAATGCATCATCCTGAGATTCCTTCCACGCAAACTTAACATTCTTCCTTGTTAGAACGGTTAACGGCGTGGCTATTCTTGAGAAGTCTTGGATGAACCTTCTGTAATAGCCCGCCAAACCAAGGAAACTTCTTACTTCGGACGGCGTCTTTGGTGCCTCCCACTCTTCGATTGCCTTAATTTTTGCTGGATCCACCTTGATTCCGTCTACCGTCACCACGTGTCCTAAGAACTGTACTTCTCTTAGCCAAAATTCGCACTTCGAGAATTTGGCGTACAATTTCTCTCACCTAAGCAACTCCAACACAGCTCGCAGATGAATTTCATGGTCACTCCTGGACGGTGAGTAGATCAGTATGTCATCAATGAAGACGATGATACACTTGTCCAAGAAGGGACTACATACTCTATTCATCAGGTCCATGAACGCTGCTGGTGCGTTCGTCAGCCCAAATGGCATGACTAGAAACTCAAAGTGTCCGTACCTCGTACGAAACGCAGTCTTGGGTACATCCTCCTCTCTAACCTTCAGCTGATGATAACCCGATCGCAGATCTATCTTCGAGAAGTAACTCGCTCCCTGCAGCTGATCGAAGAGGTTATCAATCCTAGGAAGCGGGTACCTATTCTTAACAGTTAATTTGTTGAGCTCTCGATAATCTATACACATTCTCAAAGACCCGTCCTTTTTCTTGACGAAAAGTACCGGTGCTCCCCACGGCGACGTACTGGGTCGGATAAATCCCTTATCCAACAATTCTTTCAATTGAGTCATCATCTCTTTCATCTCAGCCGGAGACAAACGGTAAGGAGCCCTTGCTACTGGTGCCGCCCCCGACATCAAATCTATTCTGAACTCCACTTGTCTATCCGGTGGCAGGGTGGTTAAATCTTCGGGAAACACTTCTGGGTACTCACACACTATTGGAACAGATTCTAATTCCTTCTTCTCTTTCTTAGCGTCTACCACATACGCGATGAACCCTAAACCCCCTTTCACTAGACAACGCCTAGCCTTGATCATCGAGATCAAGCAAGACTTTCTATCCCGACGATCCCCATAAACTATGACTTCCTTCTGATCCGGCAAAGATATGCGGATTAGCTTCTTATTACAAACGATGTTGTCATTGTTAGACGCTAACCAATCCATCCCCACAATGACGTCAAATTCCCCCATACCCATTGGATATAATCGCAATGGGAAGGTATGACCGTCAATGTCTAAACTACACCTATCATAAACTTCTCCCACTAAGACCCGACTATCATCGGCTACTTCCACTTCGAACCCTTGACTAAGCTTCTTGGGTTTCACTAGTAGTTTGTGCACAAAATTCGGTGACACAAACGAACGATTCGCACCCGAATCGAAATTTTTTTTAGCAAAAATCGAGTCTATGGGAAAAGTACATGTTACCACAGCAGGTGTTTCGACCGCCTCCTCAGCTGTCATGTTGAAAGCCCTTGCTCTCGCCCGAGCTGGCTCCACTTTTCTCTCATTCCCTTTATCACCAAGTACTCCAGTCGTTCCCTTCTTTAGCTGAGGACAATCAGTCCTGATATGATCAGGAGATCCGCACTGGTAACACGACCTTGACCCACGGCAGTCCCGAGCCATATGCCCCACCTTCCCACATTTGTAGCACCCTTCTCGTTCCATCATACATTCCCCTTTGTGAACCCTATTACACTTACCACAAGGCTTGCTCTCAAACTTTGTATTACTCCGATGATTAGGTTTTGCCAGTTTGAATGACCTGGAATCACGATTAGGCCCTTCCCATTTCCATTTGTCTCCGCTTCTATCGGTGGTCTGACGATTCCTCTCCTTCTCACGCAGCTCAGCCGCATTCACCGCCGCCTGAAATGTTGTTGGATCCTTGTTTGAGACAAACTCTCGTATGTTACCTCTTAACCCATAGATATAACGTTCCACCCGCCTTTCTTCGTTAGGCACATAAATTTCAGTAAATCTGGATTTCTCAATAAACTTGGTTGTATATTCTCGAACGGTCATGTCTCTCTGTTCTAAGCTTAAAAATTCCTCCTCCAACCTTTTAATTGCCGCCAGAGGGCAAAACTGCGCCTTGAACCTTTTTACAAACTCGGTCCACGACATCTCCCTAGCTACCGCTGAACCCTGACCGTTGGACTCTACATCCCACCACATGACCGCCTCGTCTTTCAGCATAGCCAAAGCGTAAACAACCTTGTCCTCTCCCAAGCACTTGCTGGTGTCAAAAGCTAGTTCCATTCCTTTTATCCATTTCATTGCTAGAATCGGGTCACATTCACCTTTGTAGGTAGGAGGTTTGCAGGCAGCAAACTCTTTGAAGCTACAACCTTGTCCACCCATAGATTTGGTCACTACTGCAGCAGTTGTCTGAGAGTGGCTCCCTACCATAGTTACCGGTGAATCCGCCACTTCAGTCGTTTCTTTGCTCCCACTCTTCTCCTTACTTGCCGACGCCTCATTGGATCGCTGCGTCAACAACGCGTTCAAGGTTTCTTGCAGTTTCCCCATCTCAGCCGCAAAGGTTTCTTGCATGACAAATCCCTGCGTTCGTCCCCCGCCACGATTTATATTCTGCCTCCGACCCCTCACTGAGGCTGAACTTTCTTGACGAGAGGTTTCCAATTCCATTCTCACATCAACACTTATTGCTCGCCGAACAGCACCAGGTGTTTTCCCACCTCTAGTCCTCTTAGTTGGTTCATCAACTTGCATGGTCGCTTTCTTTGTCGTCTTCCCTTTGGGTCGTCCGCGACCCTTCCCTCGGTTAGCAGCCGCGTGAGGAGGAACAACAGGTCCATCCTCAACCACTACATTAACAGGTGCCGCCTCAACTGCTGGCACCGATCTGCTTCTAGTAACTCTTTCCGACATAACTACAAATAAACACCAACAAAACCCCATTAAGGTAACCCCCAAAGCAATAAAGCAAGCTAAGCACGCACATGTACCTGTAAATTTACAATTACACTTGCCAGATGTAATTCTAAATTTACCTTACATGTTAGTCCTCACCACTCTATCACCCGACTTCCTACGACCATCCTATAAATCTCAGTTGTGATTCACGCATTAAGTTTAAGTCTAAGCCCAACTGGTCACCTAGATCCCTTAAACTATAGCTTTGATACCAACTGTAACAACCCAACCAAATAGCAAACAAGCGAATCGGTTCTTAAAATAAAATCTCAAAGATAGAATAATAAACCATGCTTTAACGGTCCCAAACTTACAATAATCAAATCAAGGTTTGCCATAACAACAACCTATACACAACTGAGATCAAAGAACAACTAAAAGTTTAGTGACAGTCTTCTATCCGCCCTCGCTAGACCTTCTCCTTGCCTTTAGCAGCACAGCCTAATTCACGACGGCCTGAAAAGGTTTTTAATTTTAAAAGAGCGAGGGTTAGACCACAGGTCTAGTGAGTTCCCTCTAACAGTTAAGCAACAAATAAGCTTTTCATAATTTGAAACATCATTTAACAATGGCACTAAAAAAAAATAAAACACGTTACGGACCACACGACCGTCAAAGACGATGTGTCTAACTCGCGCTGCCTTAATGTTGGGACACACCCCCAACGACATAAATGGGCCACACTCCCCGGCACGAGTAGGCGGGCCACACTCCCCGACTTAGGTCACGTAACCCACGGTTACTGTATGCATACATATAATCAACAACAATTTATAACACACTTGAACAGTTAATCACATCATGCCATCAAAATAATTCAAAGTTTAAAAAAAATGAACTTCACATGCTTTCATCATCAAAAGGTTTAATTTGAAAAACTCACCTGGCGTTCTTTGCTTTACTCTTTACTTCTACCTTAAAACTCGAACCGAACCTATAAAACAGGGTATCGACCGATAAATTTATAATACAATCCATAATGATAAACCCAACTTTAACCTTATAACTCAACATCACAACTCGCTAACTTAGCTTGATAAAACCAGGATTGGAAATAGATCACTCCCCATTCTTGATTATTTATATAAATACGAATAAGAGGATGCGGTCCAACCAACGAAAGCCCCACAAACTCTTACTACAACCTAATGGACCAAGATACAAAAATAAAACATATGGGCTTCGGCCCACCAGTTTCGACCGGGGAAACCTATGGGTCACTTGACCGGAGCCGACCTTTCGACCGAAGCTTGGCCATTCGACCGGGGCTTGGTCATTCGACCGAAGTCGACCACTCGACCGAAGCTTGGTCATTCGACCGGAGTCGACCACTCGACCGAAGATTGATCATTCGACCGAAGTCGACCACTCGACCGAAGCTTGGTCATTCGACCGGAGTCGACCACTCGACCGGTACGTCTATCGACCACAGTTCGAACTCGCCCACAAACCTCAAAATTATAGGACCCAGCTGCAGTTCTCAATTGGGATAGAAATCGATTGAAAGCCGAACCAGTTCTATCAACACAAAGCTTGATTCCTACAAAAATCTTTTCATTCATCTGCTAAAATGCATCGGTCCACAGCCAGCCCCCAACTCAGGAATTAGAACCGAAGAACAAACAATCCCAGAAAGAAAAGCAAACGATGAAGATAGCTAAGAAGGGTTTACCTTAAAGAGATGACAAAATCCACTTGAAACCTTAGAAGCCTTCCTTTCTCTCGGTCTTACTCAAATCGCCAAGAACCCCTTTGGGATTTCAAACAGCTTCATCCCCCCCCCCCCCCACACAATACTGATAATCCCTTTTAGGGTAAAATATTGCTTCTTTTCTAATTTTACAAGATGGGCCTTCCTAATGGACCACTCCAACTTACAAACCCAAAATCCAAATTATTTAAAATAAGCCCGGTTATTACATAAAACATATAAGGTTGGGTTTGTGTAACACCCTAAATTTTGGAGAGATTTATAATTTGAAAATTCGGCAACATGACGGCTATAAATTGGAGTAAAACCTGAATAATGCAGTAATGGCATTTCAACCAAAACATGCCATCCCGAACGGGGAACAAAGTATGACGTTTACAACCTAAGAATCATTCAAAGTTAATTTCAATAACCTACTAATCTAGACACAAATAAATCTAGATTAAATTTGGGTGTTGACACCTTACTTCTCCAAAAGTGTATCAAGACTAAGACGGTTGTGCATCTCTATAACCTCCAAAAATGATACTATCCTTCGACCTCTCTCCACTCAAGCCCGAGGAGTCCCGCCGCTATAATGACTTGTTATACATGTCATTTTAAGAAACAGTGTTAGGCTAAAGCCTAGTGAGATCAAACATTTATATTTAGAAATAACCAATTATAAGCGGAAGTAAGAAAAGTGAATTCATAATAATAATGATGTAACTCTTCACCATAAACAATTACCTTATGGGTTAACGGGGGAGACCCGCTTACTAACACAAGTGACGGAACACAAGAGTAAGCCACTTGACAAGTTAGTAAAACCAATACACATAATAAAGTATACGCAAGGGATGTTAGGCTCGGTAGCTTTAAACGTACACCCACGAAAAGTCAACTTCAACCACATAGGGCCCTTACGTTGAGATCCTCATCCAATATCGTATACTAGCACGTAAGACTTATAACCCTATCTGATGCCTAAACGTGCCACAATGTGGAAAACTAGTGTTTCATCATTAGACGAAATGATACAAACAAGTGTGGGGTCATGATGACCAAGTGCAACCAATTATGCACATAATCATATAAAAACCCAATTATTATTATCCAACAAATAGACTACCATCGTGATACATAACCAAGAGATAATGCAATTCCTTATATAGTTCCGGAGATATTCCAATAGCATCCCATGGGTAACATTCTACCCAATAAGTTTATTTCATTCCAATCCTCATCAAGTAATTTCATCACCTCACAAAACCTATTTTAATTCAAGTCATAAATCTTGAGAGTAAAGAAATTATGTTACCAATGAAATAATTACATGTAAGTCCAAGATATAAGTTTCTTTCCATGAAAACATACTAAATCAAATGAACCCTAGAATCTCCAAAAATTAGGGTTTTGGTGAAAGTTCACCCAAATCAAATAAATTCAAATGGAGATGTCTAGTAGGTTAAAATCTATAACTATTAACATGTATAAAGTTTTTAAAAGAGGATGAACTCACCTTGTAGGATTGTAGCTTAAAACCCTAAAATATCAAGAACTTAGAGAGGTGAGGATGATCTTTAAGGAGACTTTAACTAGCACCACAACCACTTTAAAAGCACCTAAACAAGTTATAAATGATCAAGATTGGGGTGGTTGGGAAGCATTAACTTAAAGAGGTGAAAAGGGAGAAGACTTACCAATTTCTTGAGAGAAAAACGAGGCTAGCAAAAACCCAAAATCAGTTCTAATTAGAAAATCCCGTAAGTGAGGGTTTTATACACCCTGCCCCTCGTCGGGGACTATGACCGACGACAATGCCCTGGTCATAGTCGGTGGGCAATGTCGCACCCCAACCCCAACATTCTGAGTTTTGTCTAGCGAACCACCTCATGACCGCGAGATTGACACGCGACTATGCCGAGGTGGCATAGTTGCCGGGCATAGTTTCCCTAGGCCCTTTGGGCGCGACTTCGACCCAATTTGATCCGTTTTCTACTCGGGAGGGTTGACCAAGTTTCAAAGTCCAAAACCAAACAATGAGGCAATAACGTACGACTATATAAATACTAATACGAATCGAAATAGAGAAAGTCTATCCGAAAACACGGGTGTTGCAGTTTGTGCGCATAAAGGCCTAAGTGCACCTATTGGCTATTTGAAACCCAAACCATGCATATAGAACATATAAGGTTGGGTTTATGCGCATAAAGGCCCTAAGTGCACCTATTGGGCTATTTGAAACCCAAACCATGAATATAGAACATATAAGGTTGGGTTTGTGCGCATAAAGTCCCTAAGAGCACCTATTAGGCTATTTGAAACCCAAACCATGCATATAGAACAAATAGGGTTCGATTCGACAACATAACGATTGTAAAGGGGACATACCCAACTATGTTAAACAATCCTAATGTTTGCCCAACAAATGGCAACCCAAACTAGATAAATATATACATATATACACACTAAGATAGAGTCTTAGGTATAAAAATCCTAATGTTTGCCCAACAAATGGCAACCCAAACTAGATAGATATATACATATATACACACACTAAGATAGAGTCTTACGGTATAAAAATCCTAATGTTTGCCCAACAAATGGCAACCCAAACTAAATATATAAAGTTTAAAGTTAAACACGAAATATATATATAACGGTTGTTGTCCACTCGAATCTCCGACAAATGTATGACGCTTTCTTCTTCCGCCAAACACTTTTGCAAATAGCATACGTGAAACGTAGGATGAATACCGTCCATCTCCGGCGGTAAGTCTAATTTGTACGCTTGTAGTCCGATACGCTCCATGATGGTGAAGGGTCCAAGGAAACGGGGACTTAACTTCCCCCGCTTTTGCAAACCAGATCAAACCCTTCCAAGGGGACACTTTCAACTAGGGGTGTTCGCGGTGCGGTTTGAGTCAAAACCGCAAACCACACCGCATGTGCGGTTTGAGCATTTTCCCAAACCGCACCGCATATACCTCAAACCACACCAAACCGCACCGCAAAATGCGGTGTGGTGTGGTGCGGTTTATGCGGTTTGTCCCTATCGCACTTTATGCTTACAATCGAAAATTTTATAAGTTTAAAATACATTAGAAAATCAACGATTAAGTGACCGTTGTCCAAAAAAATAAAGAGTTTGAAACTTTGAATACATCCAACTCCAAAATACATAATTAAAAATAGTCAAAGAACTAGTCTAAAAACATAAATTGTTTCAAACTTTCAATACGATATACGAATAAAGTTTAGTGACGTCTCCAACTTTTTCTTTCGTCTTCATCTTGACTCCCATTTGCCAATGCCCAATTCTTTGTTCAAGATCAACAACTTCATTACCATCTGAAAAGACATCTACAATATGAACAAAAATATAAATTAATCAAACAAATAATATGATGAAATTTTTTAACAATAATAATTAATAAGTAATTTTACCTGAAACACCATATTGATATGTTTCTGTATCCTCTAGTAGTGACCCCATATCTAATGCCAACTTTGAAGTTCTCAACCAATTCTGACAACATATTAAAGCTTGAACCGTGCTTGGGCTCAAAGAACTTGGGAAAGAATCAAGTACTCGTACTCCCGTACTAAACGCAAACTCGGAAGCTACAGTTGAAACTTGAATGGAAAGAACATCATGAGCCATCATTGCCAAAATAGGATATTTAGATGAAGATATTTTCCACCATTCCAAGATATCAAAATCCTTATTTTTCCTTTCCCCATCATTTCGTTCGGCCAAATATCTGTCAAGCTCATTTGTCATATCTAAAGCCTCGTCTTCATGACACTCTTTTTCAAATTCAGTTTCAAACATGTTGAAAGACTCATCATCATCTGAATCCACCGTTAAGCCACTCGCCATCAAACTTTTTTCTTGAGTAGATGCCCCACTTTGAGTGCCACTTACTTCCAGATTTCTCATTTTGAATTCAATGGTATAGTGAGATACCAACTTTGACAAACAACTCTTCACAGACCCAATGATGGTTTGCACCTCATCCTCACCATATAGTTTATTCAGACAAAGTTGCACAAATTTCCTCTTGTACCGAGGATCAAGAACTATAGCCACATAAAGAAGCACATTTTGTTTTTCAACAGAACCCCAATACTTGTCAAATTTGGTCAACATCTTATAAGCCATACTCTTCAAGATTGGTTTGTCACTCTCACACCATTTGATTATTCTACCACGCATGGTACATATTTCATGAAAATAAGTATTTGCACTAACACATAAAGAGGCACTAAACTTTAGTGTAGCTTCATAAAATACTTTCAAGAACCTACAAAATATTACACAATTATCCCAATCATTTGAAGTGGGTGGTCCCGCTACCCTCCTCCCTTGTCTATCTTCATCACTAAAGTATTGCACATAAAATACATCTTCTTCCTTAAGCAATTTAAAAGCATCAACATACTTTGTTTCATGATCCAACATAAAAAATGTCGAATTCCACCTTGTTGGAACATCCAAACAAATAAATGCTTTATCCTCCTTACAAGCACTTTTCACACACCCTTGAAACCTTTCCAACCTAGAAGATGAGCATCTAACGTATCTAACCGCATTACGGACGGTTGCGATAGAATCATCTAATTCTTTAAGACCATCACCCACAATTAAGTTCAGAATGTGAGTTGAACATCTCATGTGCAAAAACTCTCCATCACGAATTGCAGTCTTCCATATTTGCAATCGTTTTCTAATGTGACTAATTGCAACATTATTAGAGGATGCATTATCAACTGTAATGGCAAAATCCCGTTCAATACCCCATTCTTTTAAACATGCTTCAATTGCTTTGCCTATTGTGTCTCCTTTATGATTAGTAATTTGACAAAAATTCAAAATCCTTTTTTGTAATTTCCATTCATGGTCTATGAAATGTGAAGTCAACACCATATAACAAACATTATGAATGGATATCCATGTGTCGGTAGTCAAGGAAACTGTCTTGTGAATGCTTAGCAAAATAATCCTTCAATTTTTTCTTCTCATTGTCATATAACTTCATAATGTCCCTAGAAATTGTGATGCGTGAAGGTATAATAAACTTTGGGCATGCAACACTACAAAATTGTTTAAAACCATCTTGCTCCACAAACCTAAATGATAACTCATCAAAGACAATCATTTTAGCACAAGCAAGTCTACAATCAGATTGACTAAATGACACAACCTTTAGATTATTGCATCCTCCACTTTCAGTCGTACCCCCACCCATTTTCTAAAAAATCAAAGGTTTCTGCCTTTTATCTTCCAATCTAAATGGATTCATAGGACATTGGTTAACCAAATGAGTCCTAAGTGTACTTGTTCCATATTTTCTATCCCCACCCACATAAGACTTGTCACAGTAATTGCAAACAACTTTAGGACCATTTGGGTCGTCAAGTTTTTTTGGTGAAATGATCCCAAACATCTTACTGTTTTCTAGAAGCTTTTTTAGATTGCAAGGGTTTAGGAACATTATTTGAACCGACGACCTCAGATTAAGTTTGGCTCAAAGGAGTAACGGATGGCGGTGACTTCTGACTTCCTTCCATCTAGTATAACAGTATCTACAACAAAGAAAAGTAAAGTAATAACAAAAATAAGCCATCAAGGAAACACATTTAATTCAAAAAATCTAAGTCTCATCAAGGAAACAGAAAGTAATTAAAAAAGAAGCATAATGTAATCAATAAAGAAATAGAATGTAATCAACAAATTTAATAATCTAACATAAAGAATTCCTAATTCGAATACACATAGGTGACTACTGACTAATAGTAATGAAATACGTTTAGATGTCGATTGAGATTTGGGAAGGAAGAACTACAGAAGTCGAATGAGAAGGCAAAACAGAAGTGGTTTCAAAATCAGAAGGCAGAAGTCTATTGAGATTTGAACTCAGATTCTTGAAGTACCATGAACGTGAAGTAGATTGAACACAGAAGACCGAAGTCGTGAGGTGAAGTCGTGAACACAGAACTACAGAAAACCAAAGTCGCGAGGTGAAGTCGTGAACACAGAACTACAGAAGACCAAAGTCGCTCCCGCTTCCTTCCTATTCCAGAGTCGTGAACGTGAAGTGCCTAAAACCTAGGACTTTTTCAATTTGTTGGGCCTTAAAAGGCTTAAATTTTTAAGAAAGGCTTATAAAATATAAATACTTAAAGTCAAAGACAAGCCCAATTATATATATATATATATATATATATAATTATATATATGTTTAAAATAAAAAAAACTAAAAGTAATATAAAAGGTGCGATGCGGTGCGGTTTGAACCGCGGTTTGAAAACTCAAAACCGCAAACCACACCGCATAGTGCGGTTTGGTAAAAATGCAAACCACAAACAGCACTGCGAAAGTTCTAAACCGCGTTTTGCGGTGCGGTGTGGGCGGTTTGGATGAATACCCCTACTTTCAACATCACACGGACTCCCACTTGAAACTCCACGGGTCTCCTCTTCTTGTTGACATAGCTCTTTTGTCAATCTTGCGCTGCCTTCAAACGTTCCCGAATTGCTTTGACTTTGTCGGTCGTCTCTTGTACAATTTCCGGCCTGGAAATTTGTTTTTCATCTGCCTCTAGCCAACATACGGGGGTTCTACATTTCCTCCCGTACAAAGCTTCAAAAGGTGTCGCTCCAAGGCTAGAGTGGTAACTGTTGTTGTATGGAAATTCTACCAAAGGTAAATGGGTATCCCAATTACCACTGAAATCGATCACACAAGATCTAAGCATGTCCTCCAAGGTTTGGATTGTCCTATCGCTTTGTCCGTCCGTCTGTGGGTGGTATGTCGTACTCAGATTCACCCGAGTACCCAATTCTTATTGTAAGGCTCCCCAAAATCTTGATGTAAATCGGCTATCACAATCGGAGACTATAGACAAGGGTATACCATGTCTATAGACCACTTCATCGATATAGTGCTTTGCCAACTTATCCATTGGAAAGGTTTTCCGCATTGCTAGAAAATGAGCACTCTTCGTCAAACGGTCGACAATCACCCAAATGGTGTCGTTGCCCCGCAATGTCTTTGTTAGCTTGGTCACGAAGTCCATAGTAATCTTGTCCCATTTCCACTCGAGTATCTCCAACGATTGTAGGCTTCCATAAAGTCGTTGGTGCTCGACCTTCACTTGTGAACAAGTCACACACCGCTCCACGTAGTGTGCCACATCTAACTTCATAACCGACCACCAAAAGTGCAACTTCAAGTCCCTATATATTTTTGTGCTTCCCGGGTGAATGGAGTATTTGGATTTATGCGCGTCTTCCAAGAGTAGTTCCCAGTTTCCTCCAATCTTTCGCACCCAAACGCGTCCATTGAAGCATTTTATCCCTCGACTATCTTCGGTCAAAGTAGGCATTGCTTGATCATTACTTCATCTTTGAGATTTGCTTCCAACAAGACTTCGTCTTGTAACGCTTTGATCTTCTCCATAAGGCTCGACACTAATTGGATTTTCATAAGCTTGGATCGGAGCTTCCAACTATATTCTTTCTGACTCAAGGCGTCGGCCACCACATTTGCTTTACTCGAGTGGTAAAGTAGTTCACATTCGTAGTCCTTGAGTAGCTCCAACCAGTTCCTTTGTCGCATATTTAGATCCTTTTGATCAAAGACATACTTTAAACTCTTATGGTTTGTGTACAAGGTACACTTTGTGCCATAGAGGTAATGGCGCAACAACTTCAATGCGAACACTACCGTCGCCAACTCCAAATCATGGGTGGGGTAGTTCTTCTCGTGCACCTTTAGTTGCCTTGATGCGTAGGCAATCACCTTTCCTCTTTGCATGATCACGCACCCAAGGCCCATCTTGGATGCATCGCTATAAACCACAAAATCCTCCGACCCTTCCGGCAAGGATAAGATCGGGGCCTCGCATAACTTCCTTTGCAATGTCCGGAAAGCCTTCTCTTGAGATTCGGTCCTCACGAACTTTACATTCTTCTTGGTCAGGGCCGTCAATGAAGAAGCGATCTTGGAAAAATCTTGAATGAATCTTCAGTAGTAACCCGCTAAACCCAAGAAACTTTATGGACTCTTGGGAGGCTCCCAATTCATCATGGCTTTTATTTTCCCGGGATCCACCTTCACACCGTCTTTCATGACAACGTGCCCCAAAAACTATACCTCCTTCAGCCAAAATTCACACTTGGAGAACTTCACATAGAGCTTCTCATTCCTCAAGACCTCCAAAACATCCCGAAGGTGACACACATGATCGGATTCATCCTTGGAGTAAATTAGAATGTCATCGATGAACACGATGACCGACTTGTCGAGAAATGGTCGGCATACAAAGTTCATTAAATCTATGAACACCGTCGGGGCGTTCGTCAAGCCAAAGGGCATCACCAAGAACTCGTAGTGGCCATAGCTCGTCCTAAACGCGGTCTTTTGAATGTCATCCTCCTTGACATTCACTTGATGGTAGCCTGAACGTAGATCGATCTTCGAGAAACATCCAACTCCTTGAATTTGGTAAAATAGGTCATCGATCCTAGGGAGTGGGTACTTACTCTTCACGGTCATCTTGTTCAACTCTCTGTAGTCTATGCACATCCGCATAGTGTCATCCATCTTCTTCACGAATAAGACCGGTGCTCCCCACGGTGACGAGCTCGGTCTCATGAACCCCTTTTCAAGAAGGTCTTGTAACTGTCGCATCATCTCTTTCATCTCTGACGGGGCCAAACGATACGGATCTTGTAACCCAAAACTTCCAACAAAAGATATAACCAATTGATATATAAAAATCCATGCCAAAAAGGCCCCAAGTCAACAATAAAATTTCAAGGTTTATAATAAGGCAACCTATTACATAACTAAGAATAAAAGGAACCGCTATAAGGAAGTCCTCTATACTCGGATGTCGTTTACACCTTCTCTTTCCCTTTAGTGAATCCACCTACTTCACGTCTACCTAAAAAGGGTTTTAGTTTTAAAGAGAGAGAGTTAAAACGGAGGTCTAGTGAGTCCTCTCTAACCATAGTTTAAACAACATTGTAAAAGATTTATAACAAATTTCAATTCAGTTTAATAAAACAACTCCACACAAATAAACCACGCTTTTGGCCTACACTACCATCATACAAGGATGATGGCGTGTCTGACTCGTACTGCCTCATTTTGGGACACACCTCTAATGGCATAAATGGGACACCCCCCCGGGTACGAGAGCAGGTGGGACACACCCCCCGTCTTAGGCCATAACTCGCAAACACAATGTATGCATACATTTAGTCATCAACAAAAATATAAACCACCTTCGACAAATCTCGCATGTATAAAGCAACGCAATTAATAAATGCTTTAAGAAATCTTTCGAGCGCCTTTAACCATCTAACGATAAAAGCATTTAAATTAGAAAACTCACATGTGGTCATTTGCTTAAGTTCTCATGTTTACTTTGTGGTCGCGAACGAATCCTATAGATAGAATGACGTAGATCGGTAAGTCCCCCACCGGCTCTTTAGATCTAAAACTGAACTTCTCTCTCTACTCCACTCTAATCTTTTCGAAAGGAATGAAGGAAGCATTGGATGTCACACTTCTTCCTCAACCCAAACTGATTTGGCTAACCCGGCCTAACAACACCATGGGTTTAGGCTGTTACCCGGTACCGACCGGTTGATAGCGGAACCCGGGTCGCCCCGGTTGACAAGGTCCCGGGGTCACCTGGCTAGAAAGCACAGGGTTCGCCCGGGTGAGTGATGCCCGGGGTCGCCCGACTGTTGGAGCCCGGGGTCGCCCGGTTGAACACCGCCCAGGGACTCCCGGTTAGAACCCTGATCGAACCCTATAGAAATCACAGACCATGGTCGCGAATCCCGAAGGCTAATCCGACCGGCGATACGACTCAAAACGAGGTCGACATTCCCAAGCTAACCTAAAATCGATCGGTTCAAGGCTTTTTCCTTGGGTTATTAACTTTCAATCGATAAGGGTTGATTTTCCACAAAAACTTCCCAAACCCTCGCTAAAATCCTACCAAAAATTCTCATGAACACACCCATAAGAATCACACTAATCCCTCTTAAAACATTTAAAGACAGAAGGAAGGATTAGACGACTTACCTTAAAGAAGATGATGCAAGAATCCCTTCCAATCCAAGAGTCTGCTTCCTTCTCCTATACTCTCCCAAAATCCCCAGGTTGCTTCTTAGCCGCCACACACGAAATGACTAAAAGGTAGGCTAACCATGCTAAAAGAGAACCCTTATTTTCATATTTACCACTTGACCCCTTCCTTAAAAGATTTAACAAGATGTCCCCTTCCAATTTCCACTTATAATAAAAAGACTCTATTATTACAATACTCCCCCCTCAATAGAATTTCGTCCCAAGAATCCCATTGTCGAACAGACTGGGGTATTGAGATTTCATATCCGACTCCACTTCCCACGTTGCCTCATGACCTTTGTGAAATTTCCACTGTACTTTACTAAACGGATCTTTTTTTCCTCAACTTCTTCACCTTGTGGTCTAAAATGGCCACCGGTTCCTCTATAAAACTTAACTTCTCATCCACATGCACTTCATCTAATGGTATTACCACATCGACTTCGGCCAGACACTTTTTCAAATTCGATATGTGAAAGGTAGGGTGTACCCCTCGCAGATCCTCGGTAGTTCGAGTTTGTAAGCTACCTCTCCTACACGCTCGTTGATCACAAAGGGTCCTACGAATCTTGGTCTCAACTTTCCTTTCTTTCCGAAACGCATAACTCCTTTCCAAGGTGAGACCTTTAACATCACTTTGTCCCCTACTTGAAACTCTAATGGTTTCCTTCGCTTATTCGTTTACATTTTATGACGATCTTGAGCTGATCTTAACCTCTCTAGAATTTGGTTCACCTTATCGGTTGTCACTTATACCACCTCCGGACCTGCCAATTGTCGTTCTCCCACCTCGTTCCAACACAAGGATGTTCTACACTTGTGTCCGTACAACGCTTCAAATGGTGCTGCTTGAATACTGGCATGATAACTGTTGTTATAGGAGAACTCTATCAACGGTAGGTGAACCTCCCATGAACCTTTGAAGTCAATCGCACATGCTCGGAGCATGTCTTCCAGCGTTTGGATGGTTCTTTCGCTTTGACCATCCGTTTGAAGATGATATGCGGTACTCAGCTTGAGTTGATAACCCAACTCTCGGTGCAGACTCCTCCAAAACGATGACGTAAATCGGCCATCACGATCTGATACAATAGCCGACGGCACCCCATGCCTGGAAACAATCTCGTCTATGTACAATTTAGCCAATTTCTCTAACGGATACATCTCTTTAATTGGTAGAAAGTGAGCTGACTTTGTAAGTTGATCTACTATCACCCAAATGGCATCGTGCCCTTTACGTGATCGCGGAAGTCCCATGACAAAGTCTATCGTGATCTCATCCCACTTCCATACTGGAATTCCAACGGTTGTAACTCCCTGTAAGGTCTTTGATGCTCCGCTTTCACCCTTAAACACGTCAGACATCGCTCGACAAAATAAGCGATGTCTTTATTCAAACCCGGACACCAATAGCTTTGCTTCAGATCTCGATACATCTTATTGGTTCCCGGATGAATGAAATAACGAGATTTATGCGCCTCTTCCAACACTTTCTTCCGAAGGTCTCCCAACTTCGGAACCCACACTCGATCACCTAAACATCTCACTCCCTGACTGTCAACGGTTAACGAAGTCACAATTCCGGCTATTCTCTCGTTCTTCAAATTCTCTTCCAAGAGCACTTCCTTTTGAAGACTCTTAACTTCCTCCAAAAAGATGGAAGTTGCCTCGACTCGAAAATCCACTACCTTTGTTGCATCGTCGCGCTCCTTCCGACTCAAGGCGTCGGCCACTACATTAGTTTTACCCGGGTGGTAAAGAATTTCGCAGTCATAGTCGCTTAACAGCTCCATCCACCTACGTTGTCTCATATTCAGCTCCTTCTGGTTGAATAGGTGTTGGAGGCTCTTGTGGTCAGTATAAATCTGACACGTAACCCCGTACAGGTAATGCCTCCAAATCTTCAGAGCGAAAACTACAGCTGCCAATTCCAGATCATGCGTCGGGTAGTTCTTCTCGTGCTCCTTCAACTGACGAGATGCGTAAGCTATCACCTTTCCTTCTTGCATCAGTACACACCCTAATCCCAACTTAGAAGCATCACTGTAAATCACAAATCCTTCAGTTCCGTTGGGTAGGGATAAGATTGTTGCACTACTAAGACTTTCCTTCAATTTACTAAATGCGCCCTCTTGAGCCTCCGCCCACACAAATTTGACGTTTTTCCTTATTAGAGCCGTTAACGGCGTGGCTATCCTCGAGAAATCCTGGATAAACTTTCGATAATAGCCCGCCAACCCGAGGAAACTTTTTACTTCAGAGGGTGATTTCGACGCTTCCCAACCTTTAATAGCTTCAATCTTAGCCGGATCAACCTTAATTCCATCTTACGACACCACGTGCCCTAGGAATTGCACTTCCCTTAACCAAAATTCGCATTTTGAGAATTTGGCATACAACTTTTCGTGTTTGAGCACTTCCAATACTGATCGCAGGTGTGACTCATGCTCACTCATGGACCGTGAATAAATTAGTATATCATCAATAAAGACAATGACACTTGTCCAAAAGTGGGCTACACACTCTATTCATCAGGTCCATGAATACCGCTGGAGCGTTAGTCAAACCAAAGGGCATGACTAAAAACTCATAATGCCCGTACCTTGTACGAAAAACCGTCTTTGGCACATCCTCTTTTCTCACCTTCAGCTGATGAGAACCCGATCGCAGATCTATATTCGAGAAGTAACTTGCTCCTTGCAATTGGTCGAAAAGATCATCGATTCTGGGAAGCGGGTACTTATTCTTGACTGTTACTTTATTAAGCTCATAATAGTCTATACACATCCGCATAGACCCATCCTTCTTCTTAACGAACAACACAGGCGCTCCCCACGGTGAGGTACTGGGACGAATAAAACCCTTGTCGAGCAGCTCTTGCAGTTGTGCCATCATTTCCTTCATATCGGCCGGTGCCAAAGGGTAGGGTGCTCTTGCAACAGGTGTTGTTCCAGGTATCAGGTCTATTCGGAATTCCACTTGTCGATCTGGAGGCAGGGTGGTTAGATCGTCCGGGAACACTTCAGGGTATTCACTTACTACTGTAATCGACTCTAACCCCATCTTCTCCTTCTTAGCGTCTAAAACGTACGCCAAGAATCCCTCACACCCCTTTACTAAACATCGTCTAGCTTTGATCATTGAGATCAAACATGACCCCCTATCCCGACGATCGTCGTAAACTGCTACCTCTTCCTTACCATGCAAGGCTATACGGCTAAACTTCTTATTGAATACTATATTGGCATCATTAGACGCTAACCAGTCCATTCCCACAATGACGTCAAATTCCCCCATACCCATAGGGTATAATCGCAATGGGAATAAATGACCATCGATGTCAATTTTACACCCTTCATATACGTCCCCTACTAAGACTCGACTATTATCCGCTACCTCTACTTCAAACACCCGATTAAGCTTCTTGGGTTTCACATGCAATTTATGAACAAAGTTCGGTGATACAACCGAACGGTTTACGCCCGAGTCAAATAATGCCTTAACATAATTCGTGTCTATAGGGAAAGTACCTGTCACCACATCTGGTGCCTCCACCGCCTCCTCCGTTGTCATGTTAAATGCTCTGGGCCTCGCCTGAGCTGGCTCCACCTTCCTCTCTCCTCCTTTTCCGCCAGATCCCTCGACTGCTCCCTTCTTCAGCTGTGGATAGTCGATCTTGATGTGATCCGGAGAACCACATAGATAACAAGATCTCGGCCCTTGACAATCCCGTGCCATATGCCCCGACTTCCCACATTTAAAGCAACCTTCACGATCCATCATACATTCCCCTTTATGCATCCGATTATACTTACTGCATGACTTGTTCTCAAACCTTGACATTGCCCGTTGATCAGACCTTGCACCTTTAAACTTCTTTGGGTCACGAACTGTCCCTTCCCATTTTCTCTTTTCACCGCTCTTCTCAGACATTTGGCGCACTTTATCTTTCTCAGTCATCTCGATCGCGTTAACGGCTGCTTAAAAGGTAGTAGGTTCTCGTGCGGTCGCCAGTTCTCCGATATTGCTTCTCAGCCCGAACAGATTCCTGTCCACCCGACGTTCCTCGTTCGGTACATAAATTTCAGCAAAACGAGCCTTTTCGAGAAATTTTGTTGTATACTCTCGAACCGTCATTTCCCTTTGTTCTAAGTTTAGAAATTCCACCTCCAGCTTCTTAACTGCTGCTAACAGACAAAACTACCGCTTGAACTTGACACGAAAGTCTCCTAATCCATTCCTTTTGCCGCCTTTGAACCCTTACCCCCAGTTTCCGCCCCCCACCAAAATACAACATCGTCTTTCAGCATGGACAATGCAAACACGACCTTATCTTCTTCGGCACACTTACAGGTGTCAAAAGCCAGTTCCATATTCCCGATCCACTTAATCACCACTATCGGATCGCATTCTCCTTTGAAAGTAGAGGGATCGCAAGAAGTGAATACTTTGTAGCTACATCCCTTCTCCGTAACTGCTTTGGTTGTCAACTCCGGAGTCGACTGGGAGTGGCTGCCTGTCATAATTATTGGTGAATTGGTCATCTCGGTCGTCCCCCTCTCATTGCTCCTTTCCCTGTTTGCCGATGTTTCCCTAGTCTGATGAGTCAATAAAGTTTGCAATGTTTCCTGAAGTTTTCCCATCTCAGTGGCGAAAGTCTCTTGGGTTACGAACACTTGCGTTTGACCCCCACCTCGGCTCCTCGAATGGCCTCTTCCCCTCCCCGTAGCTGAACTTTCTTTAAGAGAGAGTTCTTGGTCAGCTCTGGCTTCCACACTTCTTGCTCGACGTCCGACACACGTCGTCTTACGCTTTTCAACCCCCTCCTCGGGTCCTTCCACTTGGGTGGCCGCCTTTCTTGTCGTCTTTCCTTTCCCTTTAGGTCGACCACCACCCTTTCCTCGTTTGGCAGTCGGCTTAGGAGCGGCTGCTGGTCCATCCACAAAAACCTCATTTGTCGGCACAGTTGCAGTTACCGACGCGGACCTACTCCTTGTCACGAGTTCAGACATGATTACTGGTAAGACGTAAACATACAACATTCAGTACAAAAGGTGCAACGCAATAAGGCAAGTTAAGCACACGCATGTACCTGTAAATTCACAACTACACTGGCCAGATGTAATTCCAAATTTACCTTACATGCTAGTCCTCACCACCCTATCATTCGTCTTCCTATGGTCATCCTAATTCTCAGTTATTTTTCCACCCCCTAGTTTAAGTCTAGGCCCGTCCGGTCACCCAGATCCCTTAAACTATGGCTCTGATACCAATTGTAACCCAAAACTTCCAACAAAAGATATAACCAATTCATATAAAATAATCCATGCCAAAAAGGCCCAAGTCAACAATATAATTTCAAGGTTTGCAATAAGGAAACCTATTACATAACTGAGAATAAAAGGAAACGCTATAAGGAAGTCCTCTATACTCGGATGTCGTTCACACCTTCTCTTTCCCTTTAGAGAATCCACCTATTTCACGTATACCTGAAAAGGGTTTTAGTTTTAAAGAGAGAGAGTTAGATCGGAGGTCTAGTGAGTCCCCTCTAACCACAGTTTAAACAACATTGTAAAAGATTTATAACAATAACCAATTCAGTTTAATAAAACAACTCCACACAAATAAACCACGCTTTTGGCCTACACTACCATCATACAAGGATGATGGCGTGTCTGACTCGTACTGCCTCATTTTGGGACACACCCCTAATGGCATAAACGGGACACACCCCCGGGTACGAGAGCAGGTGGGACACCCCCCCCCCCCGTCTTAGGCCATAACTCGCAAACACAATGTATGCATACATTTAGTCATCAACAAAAATATAAACCACCTTCGACAAATCTTGCATGTATAAAGCAACGCAATTAATAAATGCTTTAAGAAATCTTTCGAGCGCCTTTAACCATCTAACGATAAAAGCATTTAATTTAGAAAACTCACATGTGGTCCTTTGCTTAAGTTCTCACGTTTACTTTGTGGTCGCGAACGAATCCTATAGATAGAATGACGTAGATCGGTAAGTCCCCCACCGACTCTTTAGATCTAAAATTGAACTTCTCGCTACTCCACTCTAATCTTTTCGAAAGGAATGAAGGAAGTATTGGATGTCACACTTCTTCCTTAACCCAAACTGATTTGGCTAACCCGGCCTAACAGCACCATGGGTTTAGGTTGTTGTCTGGTGCCGACCGGTTGATAGTGGAACCCGGGTCGCCCCGGTTGAGAAGGTCCCGGGGTCACTCGGCTAGAAAGCCCCGGGTTCGCCCGGGTGAGTGATGCCCGGGGTCGTCTGACTGTTGGAGCCCGGGGTCTCCCGGTTAGAACCCCGATCGAACCCTATAGAAATCACAGACCATGGTCGCGAATCCCGAAGGCTAATCCGACCGGCGATACGACTCAAAACGAGGTCGACATTCCCAAGTTTCAAAACCGACAACCCACGTTCTTCCCTAACCTAAAAGTGATCGGTTCAAGGCTTTTTCCTTGGGTTATTAACTCCCAATCGATAAGGGTTGATTTTCCACAGAAACTTCCCAAACCCTTGCTAAAATCCTATCAAAAATTCTCATGAACACACCCATAAGAATCACACTAATCCCTCTTAAAACATTTAAAGACACAAGGAAGGATTAGACGACTTACCTTAAAGAAGATGATGCAAGAATCCCTTCCGATGCAAGAGTCTGCTTCCTTCTCCTATACTCTCCCAAAATCCCCAAGTTGCTTCTTAGCTGCCGCACACGAAAGGACTAAAAGGTAGGGTAACCACGCTAAAAGAGAACCCTTATTTTCATATTTACTACTTGACCCCTTCCATAAACACCAAAGTTTTACACTTGATAACGACTCTTAACATCGATTTATCCTTTAGATAACCAAAATAATCATTTGTTTCACATCAAAGCGTCTCGACAACTTCTAACTCATTTATGACGCTTCAAATCCACTATTTAAATTTAAAATAATAATTTTATAAACACCTCCTTTGGATATAACTGATTAGTTAATTAATATTAATATTCTAAAAATAAATTAATATATTAATTCAAATAAAAATTTAAACTAATCATATTAATTAATTCAGAACTTAAATCAAGTAATCCTACTTAAAAAATGGGTACCGACAAATTAATTTGAGCCTAAAAAAAACAAAATTGACCAATTATACTTATAGCCCATAATAATGACATTAGCCTTTTTCTTTCTTTTATTAATTCAAAGCCCAAATAACAAATATATATAATTGCACTCCACCCAATCATCTTGGCTTGAGATGCGTTTGGCCCAAAACGTGAGAAGGACCCCTCCCCCGCACAACGTCGGTGTCGTCGGCGGCGACCTCACAAGACTGATCAGTCTTATTTTTTTGATTGTTTTCGATGATTTCTTTTGATAAAACTGTAGAAAATCAATTTTCACAATCATAGGAACAAAAATCAACGAATATCATCTAGTATTGAGTCTCATTTACTCATTTAAAGGTTGAGTTTTAAAAATAATTCGAAAATCCGTAAAAACTCAAAATCGGACCTTCAAAAAAATATGAGACATAAGGCCTACCAAAGTTTGATGGAGGACTTAAAAACGATGCTAACCATATAAAGAACTCGAAGTTTGGTTGAGTATTTTACCTCCAATCGTCCATAAACGGAGTTTTCGGGTAGGGACTTTTGAGCTCTGATTTCTCCTTCAAAACTCAGTAATATTCTAGGTTTCTTGAACCAAAATGTTCATAGGATGACCCTCTACATTTATCTCCAAAACTTTTGACGTATTAGTTGACTAAATAAGCCAATAAAGAGCTTCAAAAATCACCCATCATTTTCAAATCTGAAAAAATGCAGGTTTGATATATTTACAAAACAGGTCCCTCTGCTTTGGACCTGTTGGCGTCTGACATCGCCCCTTAACTTTTAGAAAATGACATTTGACCCCCTAACTTCAATACTTTGGCCAACTTTACACTTTTCACCCCCAATAAGACATTTTCTTTCATTTTTAACCCAAATGCATATAAATCCTTTTATTCATTTCTCACTTTCATTAAATGTCATAATTAAGCCTCTTTTCAAGTTTTTCTTCACATTTTTGGTCCAATAAAATAAAACCCAATTTTTTTTTTTTTTGTCTTTTCATATTTATTTATTTTGCCCCATTTTGGAGTGTCACACAAATACACTTAAATATTGATGTTATAGTCATCTGAGAACAAAATCGTTGGATCTTATTTAAACTTTAGATTATTACCGATAACAATACTACCTCGATCTTTTTTCCATGTGCCATTTTCCGATGATCAATTGACACTTTGTTTATGTGTTCTTTAGTGGTTTATTTTATTTTTTTTGATTAAATTACCCAATCCATCTCCGAACGACTGTCTAATCTGCAGGTTTACTCACTCAATTTTAATGTTGTAAATTTAGAACTTAAACCACCGAATGATCCAAAGATGGGTTTTATAGTTCTTTTAAGTATATATAGATTAGACCATTAAATGATACATATTGTGTATGTTTGTACTTCCCTTAACACTGAAATTATCTTTTTGTCCTCATCTAAGTTATTTTATGCTCTATTCAAATAACAAGTTTCTCCATACTCTTGCATAAAACTAAATCAGAGAAGTTGGAGAGCTTGAACATATTTTTTTTCTTATCAAAAAACTCAGTCATTCATGGATGTTATTTAATGGTGTTAATTAAGGGCACATGCCTCCAGTTAATGACTCTATTTAATAGTGTTAACTCGAGGGACCACCGAGGTTATGAAAAGTATAAGTTATGGATCACGGTATAGATAATGTGTTTGAGAGACATTTCCATACTTGGAGCAAACACAAGAACAAGAATGTAATTCATTCAAAATAAAATTATGAACTGGTCTGTAACCAATCCGTCACTAGATTAGTGTAAGTGGTCAAAACTAACCAGTCCTTTTGTACAAGCTCCTCGGTCCCAGAATTCGGCCTTTTGCCCATCTCTAGTTGGAGATGGGACAAAATAAAGGGATTAGAGCAGAAGAATGACTTAAATAGAATAATGGGGATGATTAGAATAACTTTATTTCGTAAACATGTGTGATCATTTTTAACATATTAAAAACGATAGTTTAAATAAATTCTATGACAATAATGATATATAATGCATTACTGGCCTATCTTATTTATTTATTTGATAATAGATAAAATTACAAAAAAAGACAATAGATCCCTAAAATACAACCGCTTGTGGGACACATTATTATTTTTTATCCTAAAACATGACTCTTTGTCAGATCAAAACTTGTTCAAATCGGGTTGATTCAACTTAAACTAAGTTTAAACTTGGATTCCTTTAATTTGAATTGGGCTTAGACAACAGCTTAGAGCATATTTTGAGCTTTTCACGGACCTTTTAGCCTCTAAATAACACTCAACTACTCAAGCCTCAACAACGAATAATAATCTACTATCCGTAATTTCTCTGTCTCATTCATCTACCAATTACATGAAGTCATATTACCAATTTGTTGAACAGAGATAAAAAAAAACATGAATAAATAATAAACCTAAAGTAAATGAAATAATGATATGGATTCACTTGATTGGTGGGACAGGGAGAGGACGAGCCCCTCAACAACGACCGGGGATTTTAACAGCAACAAGATTTTCTCCGAGAAGATGCAAGGTTGTTAAAATTGAAACTTATGTGTGCGGTCGACGGAAGTGCTCAAAAATATGCGATGGTTGATCGGAATGACATGAGCAAGGAATCATTATGGTGATTCTTGTTCGACCAACATATGAGTGGACGAGAAGTAAACGTTAGAGAAGGTTCTTGACTAGGGTTATGAACTATATGTCTCTCTTTATTTTGTCTACTAGTAACTAGGTCATAGTTTGTACTCGAAAGACAAAAACGAAAAGTAAACTATCGGAGTCTCACTATGGCTAGACACGATTCATCTAACTTTAATATAACCTTGAAATATTTTATTTTCTTATAAGAACCCTTTTAGTAAGTGAATTAAAGGGGTCACACATATTTTAACAAAAACAATTTCGCGTTGCTTCTAGTAAGGGCTTTTGGAGATACCTTAACATCCATCTTAAATGGGTATTAGCAAATCAAGTCGTTTGAGACCAATTGATTTTTAATTAAAACCGAATAAGTTCATATTAGATTTAATTTTCATCATATTTACTTTTATATTTTTAGTTTCAATATCATTTAATTTTTTATACTAGTCCAGTTTTATATATTATAACTATAAACCATTACCTATAAGTTTGGGACTTGGATCATTAAATAAAAGACAATGGGTCAAAGAAATATTTAGAAAAGAAAGATTGTGTCTGATAATGCTACAGGAAACAAAAATGAGAAGAATGGAAGTAAGGGAGGTGGAGGAACTGTGGGGGGTGAAAGATGGAGATTTTGTACAAGAGCCGACAATAGGAAATTATGGGGGTCTAGTGACGATTTGGAACAAAAGTTCATTCAAATGTGAATTGATTATCCAAGAGGAAAATTTCATTGCGGGTGTGGGAAGGTGGGCAAACATGGACGACTTGGTGGGTTATGTAAACATCTACGGGCCGAGGGAGCAAAAGGATAGATGGAACACCCTAAAAATAGGGGTGAATTTAAACCTGGTAAACGTTGTAAACTTGGCATTTCTATAAAATATCCATACCCAAAGGGGAGAGTAAATAGCGAATGGGAAATAATAAAGACATTACACTAATCTAAACTATCTAAATCTAGATTAATACAATTGTCGACAATTTCCCCAAAAGCTTCTATCCAAATCAGTACGCCCAAAAGCCTCCAATCGGCACAATCCCCAAAAATGCCGCTAACGGCCAACACGCTCATCCCTCAACATTTCGAGCTCTGCCTCTAAGGAAACCTGGTTTACATGACATTCCAAGAAGAAGTGTTAGGCTAATCGCCTAGTGAGACCAAACTGTTAATCAATAGAAATTATAATCATGGAAAACAACAATGTAAACTTTACTATTCTCAACGCAAATATATCATGTATACCCAACCTCGAAGAAGCCTTTGCAAATATGGACATTAACTCTATCTGAGTCTTTGTTCACCTTAGACTTCAACCCAAACCGGGTCTTTAGTCATTTCGTACATCAACCCAAAACGGGTCTTTAGTCAAGTTGGACGTCAACCCAAACCGGGTCTTTAGTCTAGATGGACATCAATCCAAACCGGATCTTTAATCAAGATGGACATCAACCCAAACCGGATCTTTAGTCTAGAGGGACATAAATCCAAACTGGATCTTTAGTCTAGATGGACATCAACCCAAACCGAATCTTTAGTCTAGAGGGACATCAATCCAAATTATCAATACCAACTATGCTAACACCAAAATCATAATGGACATGAGCATTCACGTGTACTTGGGGACAAAGACCCTCTATAAATAACAAATGAGGTTTCAAATTTATTTCATCAATTGTCGATATTTCCCCAAATACCCTAACTTGCCCTAATATCCAAGATCCATAGGTGTACCAAGTGACCACATTCTCTTTTCCATGTAGTCATATATGTGTATAATAGACCCTCTTGATCTCCAATCTCAATCCCTTTACCAACAAAGCAAAACCCTAACATCCTTTACATATGACCCTTGAAAAATCAATCATATGAGTAATCAATAGGGTAATAGAGATGTTTATAAGCAAGATGTGATGATTTTGACAAGTAAATAGTTTAGAAAGCGAGAATGACTCACAAATTAGGTTTTAGATCAAAACCTACAAAATCCCAAGTTCTTTTGGATGAAAGGTGGAGGGAGGTACTCTTGAGGTAAGGCCTTCAATTCCAAGCTTAAATATGATGATGATCCACTCCTAGGGCTCCAAATCAACCTTAAATGCTTCCCAAGATGGAGTAAATGCAATGGGTTTCGATTTTTGAGAGAAAAGGGGGAGTAGTTGAGTGTGTAAATGAAAAGAGGGTTAAATTCCCGTCTTTATGACCTGCAAGGGCTTTCCCGCGACTTTGGTTGCTGCTTAAGGCCGCGCCATAGCCCGCGCAACTTTCTGTTTCCAGCCAATCTAATTCTTTTATTTTAAATCCAAGGCAAAATCCTACTCCTAAATACTCCCAATAAATCTATAGTAGAAGAATTTCCAAGGTTAACAAATAGGCTCGAAAGCACGATTTACAAAGCGCGGTAAAGTTTACGGGTGTTACAATAGAGTATCACTTTGGTATAAATTGGAACTTCTTTATGAAAAGGAGGACGTTCGGTGGATAATAGGAGTGGATTTTAATGAAGTGCGCAATGAAAAAGAAAGAATAAACTCGATTACCAAACACAAAGGAACGGAAGAATTTAATGAATTTATACGGAGTGCTAAGCTTCTTGAAATTCCGATAGGAGGGATGAACTTCACGCGTGTAAGTGACGATGGGCAGAAATGGAGAAAATTTGATCGGTTCCTTGTGACACATAATTTTGTTTCGAGCTGGAAAAATTTGGGAGCGAAAGTGTTAGAGAGGAAATGGTCGGACCACTTCACGATCATGGTTAGCGACATATGGGCCAATTTCGGGCCTAAACCGTTCAAGTTCTTTGATGTTTGGCTCAATGATGAAAGCCTAGGAGATATTGTAAAGGAGGCGTGGAATAAAGAAGTGACCTCGAGAAGACCGGATTGTACTTTCCGGGATAAATTAAAGAACGTTAAAGCGACTCTTAAAGGGTGGAGTAGGATCAAATGGGGCGACATGGAAAAGGAGTTGGAGTTAAAAAAGGAAGAGGTTAGAAAATGGGAAGAGGAAGCCGACGAAAACAATATGGGGGAATCCGAAAGACAAAGGTGGACCGCGTTTTGAAAAAGGTAGTTGGAATTAGAAGTGAAAAGAATGGAGATGTTGAAACAAAAGGCTAAGGTTCGGTAGATAAAAGATGGTGACGAAAACACCAAATTATTTCATGCGGCAATAAAGAGTAGAGAAAGAAGGAACACCATACGCGACCTAAACATTGATTCCACTTGGACGAAAGATCCGGAAAAAATCAAGGAGTACGCCTTTGAGTTTTTCAAAGGTAAATTCTCAAATGCTATGAAGGACGAACCAACTTTAAATATGAATCGCATAAAAAAGTTGAGGGAGGAGGAAGTGCGTCGTCTAGAGAGAAAGACTACGGAAGAGGAAGTATGGAACGTAATCAAGGAGTGCAGCACTAAGGCACTGGGCCTGGACGGTTTCACGATTGGGTTCATAAAGGCTTATTGAGGGCTCATAAAATCAGATTTGTTGGCGGCGGTAGATTGGTTCATGGAAAAAGGGGAGTTGAGTAATGGTTGCAATGCTTCGGTCATTACATTGATACCTAAAAATCCAAAACCAATTGGTCAAAACGATTTTAGACCAATTAGTCTCATTGGCATCTTTTATAAAATTGTGTCAAAAATTTTAGCGGAAAGGTTGAAATTAGTGATGAACAATCTCATAAGAACAAAGTGCGTTTGTGAAAGGAAGATATATTCTTGACGGGATACTAATAGCAAACGAGACGGTGACTTTACTTTGGAAGATGAAGAAGAGGGGTTTAAACTTCAAGGTCGACTTTGAAAAAGCTTACGATACGGTTGAATGGTCGTTTCTTTTGGAGATTATGGAAGCGATGGGGTTTTCGGAAAAATGGAGAAGGTGGATAAATACATGTCTTAGTTCATCCAAAATATCCGTACTTATTAATGGGGCACCGACTAGAGAATTTCAAATGGAAAAAGGCTTACGACAAGGTGATCCACTTGCACCTATCTTATTTCTATTGGTAGCCGAAAGCCTACATATTATGATGGAAGAGGCTGTGGAAAAAGGGATGTTTATAGGGATAAAAGTGGGTCGGGATGAGATTCAAATTTCACACTTACAATATGCGTACGATGCGATTTTCTTTGGTGAGTGGAACTTGACTGTAATTTTGTTTGCCATCACAAATGCTAAAATGCATGCATGAAAATGAATATTAAAATGGTGTTAAATGATGGTGGAGATAAAAATGTTGTTGGATGTTTTGAAAGTCAAACATCAATATTGTTGGTCAAATATGAAGGCTACAAAGGAGGTTGCAAACAGTGTGCAAAACGGCTTGTAAATGACCAAACCCGCATTGTAACACCTCGAAATCTAGGAACCTAGTTAGTAATCTTTTCGCGTTAAGGCTTATCGTAATTTGGGACTCAATACTAAGTAATGAATTGTAATTGGTTTAAGCATCGTGGGTTGAAGTGTCAATTTTGGAAGCTGGTGGCAGTTCTCGCGACAGTGCCCGCGATAGTGACAGGGTGTCACTATCGCGAAGGTATAATCGTCGGGGGTCTTGTACTCTCGGTACAGTTCACGCGATAGTGCCTTGGTCACTATCGCGGCGTCATTCTCGTGCAGTTTGTACCGCGGAGTGTTGGGAACGCGCGATTGTGCCTCGCGACAGTGACTTATGTGTATTCCACATTGCTTATTTTGGAATCGAGGCATGCAAAGGTTACTTATGTGTCAACTGTGGACCTTTTAGTAAACAATGTGGAATACCTTTGTAAAAATCACCCCTTATATTATCTTATGCATATTATCAAAAGTCGGATTACGTTTTTGGCCTTATGGGCATTATGTGGCTTAATTGCTTGCATTTGGGAGTCATGACCCCATAATTGTTGTAACATTGGTCCGACGTTGGGACGTTAGTTTTCCACGTTGAGGCACGTTTAGGCATCGGATTGGGTTATAAGTCCTACGTGCTAAGTATTACGATATTGGATGAGGATCTCAACGTAAGGACCCTTCGGGGTTGAAGTTGACTTTTTGTGGGTGTAAATTTAAAGCCACTGAGCCTAACATCCCTTGCGTGTACTTTATTTGTGTATTGGCTTTACTGACTTGTCAAGTGGCTTACTTTTGTGTTCCGTCACTTGTGTTAGTGAGCGGGCCTCCCCCGTTAACCCAAGAGGTATTTGCTATATTAAAGAACCTTATCTTTATTATCATAAATTCAATATTTTATTTACACTCACATTTGATTATTCTAACTGCAAATGTTTGGTCTCACTAGGCTTTAGCCTAACACTTTTTCTTAAAATGACATGTATAACAGGTCAGGTTAGCGGTGAGACTCGTCAGGATTGAGTAGGCGGTCTCGGGGTCAAGAGTGGTCTTTTTGGGAGATATAGTGATCGGTGCATATTGATAGTGGACATACATTTTGGAAGAATAGCAACACCCGACCTTAATCTTTCTTGTCCAAGTTAGATTATTAGGTTGTTGAAATTTATTCTTCATTTGATTAGTTTTGTAATTGTCATAACTTATTTTCCCCGTCTTCGGGATGATACTTTGGGATGTTTGGCAGGTTATATCTATTCAGGATTACCCCTTTTTACAACTGTCTTATTTCTGAAATTCCAAATTTTATTTCTCTAAATTTTAGGGTGTTACAAGTTGGTATCAGAGCATTAGGTTAAGTGAACTAGGTATGGTTATAGAATACCTAGACTTAAGATGTGAATTAAATTATGATTGAGTGAGATTGGGTAGAGCTCCTAAGATTGGACGGTCTTAGAGTCGATGGACACTACATAAGTTGAGAGTTATGGTAATGGTGATGAAAATTTTTATGTATAACAAGTTCATAATTTCGCTTAGCTAACGTTATTATGAGGATGTTTTACGTGATTATGCTTGTTTTCCATTGTTATGATGATTAATGAATGTAGTAGTACATTTCCTTGTTTATAATTAGTATAATCTTTATCTCACCTATATTCTCGCGTTGTGTGGCAGACTATGGTAAATACTCGTAATCGGCCGGAAGGTCAAGGTACAGCGGCGTCCACAGCCGACCAACCTAGAGTGACCAATGTTGACTTGCCCCCACCATTTATAAATGTGTTGGGAGGAGTACCAGAACACATACCCCAACGTAACATAGCTGCAACCCATCCGATTATGGAAGAGGTGACTCTGGAGACAAGGATGATGGAACGAATGATGCAAGCTATGAATGCAGCAATAGCTCAACAACAAGAAGTGTTCCTGAAATTATTGGACCGAGATGCTACCCACCGCAGGCATGAAGCGGTAGCAGAAAACATTCTAGTGGCGGGATCCGGGGGTATGGGACCCGCAATTCCCATTAATAAAACTGCAACCCCGATCGCAAGACAAGCAACAAGGACTTGTACTTTCAAGGCGTTTCTCGGGTGTCGACCACCGTAGTTCAAAGGCTCGGATGACCCGGCGACTTGTGTGAGTTGGATCAGGGAGATGGAACAGGCTTTTCGCTCGAGTGAATGTGGGGAGGATCAGAAGGTGATATTTAGTTCTCGCATGTTAAGGGGTTCGACTCTCACTTGGTGGGACGTGTATTCCGCTTCTGTTGAGGCGACTGTTCTGGATAGACTGTCTTGGGTAACCTTCAAAGAGAAACTACTAGAGGAGTACTGTAACGAGCGGTCGATGGATCGGATCAAAGAAGAATTCCAAAACCTGAGGAAGGGTGATCTGTCTGTGAAGGAGTACAACCATTTGTTCATGGACAAGTTGGGCTTGGTGGGACACTTGGTTCCAACTGAGAAGGAGAAAATCAAAGCCTACACCAAAGGCTTACCGTCAGGGATGAGGAATTTAGTACGGGTATCCAAGGTCGCAACCCTTTGAGCGGCAATCGAGGAAGCATAGTTAGTAGAGGATTCTTATGAGCCGAGCAGGGTCGAGAGAAGTGGAGGAGCAGAGAAAAGAAAATGGGAGGGGAGTTCCATACCCTCCAAGAGGTCCAGATCATTCAACAACAGTCAAAGGGGAACCGGCCCTAGGCGGGATGTTCCGTGGTGTTCAAGGTGCCGAAGCAAGCACACCGGCCCTTGTAATTCGGGGTCGGAGCCGTATTTTAAATGTGGCAAGCCCGGTCACAGTTTCCATGACTGTCCCATCAAGGGACAAATTTTTTTCGGATGCAAGGAACCGGGTCATATCAGAAGTGATTGCCCGAAGGCAAAGGCGAGCTTTAACGGAGGAAAGAAGGTGGATACTCTGAAAGCGATGGGAAGAGCATTCCAGATGACCACCGAGGAGGCGAAGGCTTCGACGGATGTAGTATCGGGTACGTTTCTCCTAAACTCCGTACCTACACATGTATTATTTGATTCGGGAGCTAGCTTTTCGTTTGTCTTAAGTTCGTTTTGCCCAAAACCATCTGTGCCCACTACTAGTTTAGAGGATGCGTTAGTAGTAGAACTAACGGATGGTGATCAAGTAGTGATTCGGGACGTCCTAAGAAGTTGCAAGCTCGAAATCAAAGGAAGAGAATTCCCGAATGACCTAATGCCAATGGTCATCGGAGGATTTGATGTTGTTATCGGTATGGATTGGTTGTCGAATAACCACTCCGAAATCCTGTGTGCTAAGAAGTTAATCCAAATCCCGATTTCGGATGGTGAGTCGATGACCGTGTACGGTGAGAGTCGGAAGGGTGAAGTAGCAATCATTAGCATGGCGAAGGCACAAAAGTGTTTATCGAAAGGATGCTCATCCTTTTTGGCATATGTTGTAGATGCCAAACTCGAGAAGAAGAAGCTAGAAGATGTCGAGGTGGTAAAGGAATTCCCCGATGTATTCCCGGACGACTTTTCTGGTTTACCACCCGACCGCCAAGTAGAGTTCAAGATTGATCTAACACCGGGAGCGGCTCCGATAGCTAGAGATCCATACCGCTTGGCCCCGTCAGAGATGAAGGAAATTATGGGTTAGCTGCAGGACCTTTTGGAGAAGGGATTCGTGAGACCGAGTTCCTCGTCGTGCGGAGCACCTGTCTTATTTGTGAAGAAGAAAGACGGCACCATACGGATGTGCATCGATTATAGGGAATTGAATAAGGTGACCGTGAAGAATAAATATCCACTCCCTAGAATCGATGACTTATTCGATCAACTTCAAGGAGCGGGTTGTTTTTCTAAGATTGATCTACGTTCGGGCTATCATCAAGTGAAAGTAAAAGAGGATGACATTCCGAAGACCGCTTTTTAGGACACGCTATGGTCACTATGAGTTCTTAGTGATGCCCTTTGGCTTGACGAACGCTCCGACGGTATTTATGGACTTAATGAACCGCGTGTGCCGACCCTTCCTTGATAGGTCGGTCATCGTGTTCATTGACGACATTCTCATATACTCAAAGGACGAAGCCGATCACGCGTGTCACCTCCTGGACGTTTAGAGGTCTTGAGGAAGGAGAAACTTTTTTGCAAAATTCTCTAAGTGCGAGTTTTGGTTGAAAGAAGTGCCGTTCTTGGGGCACGTAGTCACAAATGACGGAGTGAAGGTGGATCCGGCAAAGATAGAAGCTATGATGAATTGGGAACCTCCCAAGAGCCCATCCGAGATCCGAAGCTTTCTAGGCTTGGCGGGTTATTACCGAAGGTTCATACAAGACTTCTCAAAAATTGCTTCTTCGTTGACGATGTTGACCAAGAAAAATGTAAAGTTTGTGTGGACCGAAGCGCAAGAGAAATCATTCCGTACATTGCAAGGGAAGTTATGTGAGGCCCCAATCTTATCCTTGCCGGAGGGATCGGAGAATTTTGTGGTCTATAGCGATGCGTTCAAGATGGTACTTGGATGCGTACTCATGCAAAGAGGAAAGGTGATCGCTTATGCATCCCGACAATTGAAGGTGCACGAGAAGAACTACCCCACTCACGACTTGGAGTTAGCGGCGGTAGTGTTCGCATTAAATTTATGGCTACATTACCTCTACGGTACGAAATGTACCTTGTACACGGATCACAAGAGTTTGAAGTATGTTTTTGTTCAGAAGGAACTTAACATGAGGCAAATGAGATGGTTGGAACTACTCAAGGACTACGACTGTGAGCTACTCTACCACCTGGGTAAGGCAAATGTGATGGCTGATGCCTTGAGTCGGAAGGAATATAGTGGGAAACTTCAAGCCAAGCTTAAGAGGATAGAATTAGTGTCAAGTCTTATGGAGAGGATTAAAGCTTCGCAAACCGAAGCCTTGAAAGAAGAGAATCTCAAAGATGAAGTGATGACCAAACAACGGTTACTTTTGACCGAAGATAGTCGAGGAATAAAATGCTTCAATGGGCGAGTTTGGGTGCCAAAGTTTGGTGGAATCCGAGAGCTACTTTTAGAGGACGCGCATAAGTCCAAATACTATATCCATCCGGGAAGTACCAAGATATACCGAGATTTGAAACTGCATTATTGGTGGCCGATTATGAAGTTGGATGTGGCTCATTACGTGGAGCGGTGCATGACCTATTCGCAAGTGAAAGCCGAGCATCAACGACCTTATGGGAGCCTTCAATCGCTTGAAATACCCAAGTGGAAATGGGCAAGATTACCATGGACTTCGTGACCAAGCTACCGAAGACCTTGAGAGGGAATGACACCATCTGGGTGATTGTTGACCGTTTGACGGAGAGTGCTCACTTCCTAGCGATGCGGGAAACTTTGCCATTGGATAAGTTGGAAAAGCTTTATATAGATGAGGTGGTGTCTAGAACGGGATACCCTTGTCAATAGTCTCCGATCGTGATAGCCGATTTATGTCAAGATTTTGGGGTGCCTTACATCAAGAGTTGGGGTGAATTTGAGCACGGCATACCACCCACAAACTGACGGACAAAGCGAGAGGACGATTCAAACTCTAGAGGACATGCTTAGGTCTTGTGTAATCGATTTTGGCGGTAGTTGGGATACTCATCTACCTTTGGTAGAGTTTGCGTACAACAATAGTGTAACGCCCTCAAATATGGAAATAACAACTTATTAAAATTTTCTATATACATCAATAAATGAATCATCTACAACCCCAAATTTAGATTCAACTGCAATACACATAAACAATCTATACAAACGGACCATAAAGGGCGGGTGACTCATACTCATGCATAGTCACTATCTCCAACTTGCGGAAGACTTAATACCCAAGCATAGTCACTATCTCCAACGGGAACCTGATGCACATGCCGACAAATAAAAAGGTTAGGCTTAACGCCTAGTGAGCTCAAGAGTGTTAACATAAAGAATATATCTTCAAAAAGAAAGGAATTTATTTTAAAGCAAGATCCTTCCAAATAATTAACTTTTAAATGGAAACGACACATTTTCCCCATGATATGCACTTTTAAAGACAATGCTCCCAATACACATATTTATTATAAAACGATGCAACCCAAAACGGGGTCATAGTTCGATACTTAAATTCATGAAAATGTAATCAATACTTCATGTCCCAAAATACCCAAAACTCGGGTGGGACATAATACTCAACCCATAAAATCTAGGATAAACCCAGATATACACAACACCACCGAAAACTTGGATAATAAAACTCAATACCCAAAAACAACACCTTTCGGTGACGGGGGATACCCGAATTCCATCGAAAGTGGCGGGCACACAAAGTTAAGCCACTTACCAATGTTCTCGAGCTTCACATAAGACCATGGTTCCCCGTATACGGATCCTCTGATCTACCACCGCAAGACACCACTGATCCTAGTGTCTACTCGACCTCTAATGAGTCTCACCACAAAGTCACAAGTCCCCGTATCCGGCTCACTCTGGGCACCACCGCAAGACTTAGCTCCGTATACGGCTCATCCGAGCTACCACCGCAAGCTTATATAATCAACATGACTTGGGGACCACTCACTAGACTCAAACATGGACATTAAAACTCCATGATGAACATAACGACTCATATGCCTATGGATCCAATGCATTACAGTCTAAAACGTTACATGACTCAAAAGAATGAACTAACGCATTCAAAACATGTAACTCTCAAATAAGATGCAACTAAGTACACCATACGTCCAAGGCTCCTCAACGAGCTACCAAAACTGAACAAATATTCCAAAGACTCATTTGAGTGTAAACCGAGCCCCAAAAGGCATTATGAACGTTGGGCTAAAATATGAGAGCCAACTTGGTTACATTGACCAAAATACCCTTTTTTCCAAAATCTTTGCTCCTCAAATTACCATTGGCCTTCGGCCCAAAACCCAAAAGGTTTTCCATTTCCAAAATACCCCATTTCATGAATGATGCATAAAACTCGTCAAACACGTAAAAGTGCCTTTTTGACCAAATATCCATTTATGCAATAATCACCAAAACATGTTCCTTTGTGACACATTTATCAAAATATCCCAACATCCTAAATATGATGTTTTACAAGGTTTAATAAGCTAAACACTTTAAGTAAACAAAAGTTACCAAATAACCCAACAGTTGATAATTTCATGTAAAAACATAAATGTTTAAAAATAGACATTTTGGCATGTACACCGTTTTCACAAATCAACTTGAACTCACCTTGCTAGATTTAGGCTAAATTTAGATTTCACCCAATGAGCTCTTTTGAAGGGCGCTTGAATCCTCAAGCCGAAAACTTCCAAAACCTAGATCCAAACACCCCAAACCATAAATATCCACAATCAACCACATAGAAACATTTCCCAACATTATATACCAAAATCCCTAAACGAGATCAAAACCCTAGTTTCTCCAAAACTAACAAATCCGAGATCTGATAAACCCAACACTAGAGAAACATCCAAATAATATTTATAACCTTAAATCAAAGAAACTTACCATTAAATATGACGAGACTTTCCGAGGACACCCAATCCAACTCTTCAACCCGAGCTCCCACACTTTGAACTTGATGAGGAAGATGAAGATGGAGGTTTTGTGGGTTATCATCCCAACTAGTTAGATGAAGAAGGTTTATGTGGTTTGTGGAGGGAAACCCCTCAAAATAGGTAGAGGTTCGACATTTGAGGATTGGGAGAGAAAAGGGAAGAAGATTTAGGGTTTGGGTTGAGAGAAATGAGGTTAAATGGCTGAAAATCGGGTTTTTAGCTCAACAGGGCACTCCGCGGGTTATGCCGCGATCTTAAGTCGTGGCATAAGCCGCCCGTTTCCCCAAAACTCACATCCAGTGAGTTACGCGACTTGGGCCGCGACCCAAAGTCGCGTGCCAACTCACGACGCCTAGAAAACCTTGTTTTCTCGCATTTTCGCACCTGATTCGATCCTCGATGATTCTATAGCAAAACGTATATGATTTCTTGATACCTTTACTTCCCACGAGTCAGACGATTCCCGAATTAACACCGAGGGAAATCTCCAGATTACGGGTATTACAAATAGTTATCACTCTAGGCTCGGGATGGCGCCATTTGAAGCTTTTTACGGACGAAAGTGTAGGACCCCCGTGTGTTGGCTAGAAGCAGGAGAGAAACAATTTGCCGGCCCGGAAATTGTTCAAGAGACGGCCGACAAGGTCAAATCAATCCGAGAGCGTTTGAAAGCGGCGTAGGATCGTCAGAAAACTTATGTCGACAAGAAGAGGAGACCGGTAGAGTTCCAAGTGGGAGATCGTGTGATGTTAAAGGTGTCTCCTTGGAAAGCCTTGATCCGGTTTGGAAAGCGTGGGAAGCTAAGTCCCCGTTTCCTTGGACCGTTTGCTATCCTTGAGCGTATTGGACTCCAAGCTTACAAGTTAGATTTACCACCAGAGATGGACGGAATCCACCCTACGTTCCATGTGTGCTATCTACGAAAGTGCTTAGCGGAAGAAGAAAGCGTTATACCTTTGTCCAAGATTCGAGTGGACGATAATCATTGTGTTGAAGAGCCCGAAGCCATTATGGAAAGAGTGATCAAGAAGCTCCGACATAAAGAGGTAGCAATGGTAAAGGTTCAATGGAAGCACCACCGCAGCACCAATGTGACCTGGGAGGCGGAAGAAGATATGAGGCATAGATACCCTCAGTTATTTAGTTAGTTGGATTTCAGGGATGAAAACGTTTCCAAGTTGGGGAGGATTGTAACACCCCGAAATCTAGGAACCTAGTTAGTAATCTTTTCACGTTAAGGCTTATCGTAATTTGGGACTCAATACTAAGTAATGAATTGTAATTGGTTTAAGCATCGTGGGCTGAAATGTCAATTTTGGAAGCTAGTGGCAGTTCTCGCGACAGTGCTCGCGATAGTGACAGGGTGTCACTATCGCGAAGGTATAATTGTCGGGGGTCTTGGACTCTCGGTACAGTTCGCGCGATAGTGCCTTGGTCACTATCGCGGTGTCATTCTCGCGTAGTTTGTACCGTGGGGTGTTGGGACCACGCGATTGTGCCTCGCGACAGTGACAATGTCACTCTCGTCGTGTCACTATCGCCGCCAGTGTGTTTGGGCATAAAAAAGCTAAGTCGCGAATTTTAGGTCATTTATCTGATTTGGGGGACTTCTAAGCCGATTTCTCTCCTGATTCTTGGGTAAGTTCATCCTCCTAGCTTCTCTCCATCATTAATACTTCCATCAACCACCATATTTGATCATTTATGAATCCATTATAGGTGTTGTGAAGCTTAAGTAGAGGTGTTCAAGTTTAGCTAATCTCAAGTCTTCACCCTCTTCATTCTAGGGTTTGGTTTTCTTTTGAAAACTACCAAGGTGAGTTCATCTACTTTTATAAAACTTTATACATGTCAAAATGTGAAATTTAAATACCTAAACATCTCCTTTTTCAAATACTTGATTTGTGGAAATTTTGTATCAAATCCAACTTTTGGATATTTTAGGGTTTATGATGATAGTATGGAATGGAGGTTAATAAACCTTGATAATGTTCTAATTAGCATATTTATACTTGGAAAATGTATTTAAATAGATGGCTTGGATCATATAAAATTATGGTTTTGGAAAAGATGAACTTATAGCTAACTGCTAATAAGTTGTATATTGGGTATTTTGCTTATTTTGGAATTGAGGCATGCAAAGGTTACTTATGTGTCAACTGTGGACCTTTTGGTAAACAATGTGGAATACCTTTGTAAAACCACCCCTTATATTATCTTATGCATATTATCAAATGTCGAATTACGCTTTTGGCCTTATGGGCATTATGTGGCTTAATTGCTTGCATTTGGGAGTCATGACCCCATAATTGTTGTAACATTGGTCCGACGTTGGGACGTTAGTTTTCCACGTTGAGGCAAGTTTAGGCATCGAATTGGGTTATAAGTCCTACGTGCTAAGTATTACGATATTGGATGAGGATCTCAACGTTAGTACCCTCCGGGGTTGAAGTTGACTTTCCGTGGGTGTAAGTTTAAAGCCATTGAGCCTGACATCCCTTGTGTGTACTTTATTTGTGTATTGGTTTTACTGACTTGTCAAGTGTCTTACTTTTGTGTTCCGTCATTAGTGTTAGTAAGCGGGCCTCCCTCGTTAACCCAAGAGGTATTTGCTATATTAAAGAACCTTATCTTTATTATCATAAATTCAATATTTTATGTACACTCGCATTTGATTATTCTAACTGCAAATGATTGGTCTCACTAGGCTTTAGCCTAACACTTTTTCTTAAAATGACATGTATAACAGGTCAGGTTAGCGATGGGACTCGTCGGGATTGAGTAGGTGGTCTCGGGGTCAAGAGCGGTCTTTTTGGGAGATATAGTGATCGGTGCATATTGATAGTGGACATACATTTTGGAAGAATAGCAACACTGACCTTAATCTTTCTTGTCTAAGTTAGATTATTAGGTTGCTGAAATTTATTCTTCATTTGATTAGTTTTGTAATTGTCATAACTTCTTTTACCCGTCTTCGGGATGATACTTTGGGATGTTTGGCAGGTTATATCTATTCATGATTACCCCTTTTTACAGTCGTCTTATTGCCGAAATTCCGAATTTTATTTCTCTAAATTTTAGGGTGTTACATGCATGGCATGCCACGTGAGGTTATGTTTGTGTTATTAATGTGAAGCGGGCGACTTTCATTCTCATGAAACCCGCGTGTGAAGCCGCCCCATGGTTCTGTGCAGTTTTTAAAATCAGTTTTCAGCCACGATTCAAGGTGTGACTCTCCATATCAAATTTGACGATTGCTCCCAACAATATCGAGAGATTAGATTAACATTAAATCTATAAAGTTCTTCATCAATTTCTCCGGTTTCTCAAGCATTGTAACATCGATTGATTATAGTGGACTTCTCGGTGGTCTTCTCCGCCCGTGGTTTTTCCCATTTTGGGTTTTCCACGTAAATCTGGTGTTGTTCTCTCCTTTATTTATTTCCGTCAAGTTTACGTTTATGTTTGTGGTTGTTTATCATTTCCGTTGAGAGATTCGAGTTTATTGTTTCCGCATTACAAACTCATTTTAGTTTATTTTGGATCTTTGGTTGATTTCGATTAAGTTTTTACTTGGTTCGGTCTCGTTTTGTGGGTTCGATCAAGTGTGGTGTAATCGGAATTTGCAACAAGTGGTATCAGAGCTTTCGGGTTTTGTCGATAAACTTTGGTTTTTTTTATTTCTCAATTGGTTTTTGTTCGATATGTCGACCATGAAGATCGATTTACCGTTGCTTGATAGGAATACTCGGTTTCCTCTTTGGAAGATTAAGATGAGGGGTGTGTTAATACAAATGGGTTTACATTGGTGTATCGAGGGACGTGATGCAATGCCCGCAGCATAGAATGAGGAGTTGAAGGATTATAACGATTTGAGAGCGATATCTCAAATTCGCCTACACTTGTTAAACGATGTTCTACAAGATGTATGTGAAGAGACTACTACGGCTGGAATGTGGGCGAAGTTAGAAAATTTGTTGATGACCAAGAGTTTACCCAACAAACTCCACATGAAGCAAAGGCTTTATACTCATCAATTACAGGAGGGTGGCTCCATTATTGAACATATCTCAATGTTCAGGGAGATTGTTGAAGATTTGAAGAACTTGAATGTGTCGTACGATGAGGAAGACATGGGCTTGATTCTCTTGTGTTCGTTGCCACCGTCATTCGCTAACTTCATGGATACCATTATTTATAGTCGAGATTCGTTGTCATTGGAGGAGGTCTATGCATCTTTGAATGCAAAGAACAAGATGAAACATATTGCTAATGTTACTAAGGTGGTCGAAGGCCTTAGTATAAGAGGTAGACAGTCGGAGAGAGATTTCAAGAGCCTGGGGAGATCAAGGTCGAAATCCAAGGTCAAGAGAAAATTTTGCAACTTTTGTAAGAAGAAGGGTCACGTTATTGATGAGTGCTACAAGCTACAAAACAATAACAAAGGCAAAGGAAAAGGGTCCTCTAGCGAATCTCACGCGAATGTAGCCGAAGATGATACGGGTGATTTGATGGTCGTGACGGATGACGTGAATGCTTCACCACCCGAGTGGATTCTTGACTCGGGATGTACCTACCATATGTGCCCAAATCGTGACTGGTTTTCCACTTATGAGCCTTGCTCGGGGTCGGTCCGGGTTGGGAATGGTGCTTTGTGCAAGATCGTGGGTCAAGGTAATGTCCGAATCAAGATGTATGATGGGGTCATTCGAACTTTGGGTAATGTTAGACATGTACCCGAGCTTAAAAGGAACCTGGTTTCACTTAGTAGTCTTGACATCAAAGGCTACAAGTTCATCGGTGAAGGTGGAGTTATCAAAGTGATTAGAGGCAATCTTGTCTACTTGAAGGGCACTAGACAAAGTGCAGATTTGTATGTTCTGACGAGCACTACCATCATAGGAGATGTTCAGGTAGTTTCATCGACACTTTTGATAAAACAAAGTTGTGGCACATGAGACTCGGGCATATGAGTGAATCCGGTATGATGGAGTTGAGCAAAAGGAAGCTTTTGGATAGCTAAGCATTCGAGAAGCTCCCATTCTGTGAGCATTGTGTATATGGGAAGCAAAATAAGGTGTCATTCTCGAGCTCAACTCATGCAACTAAGGCGATTCTCGAGTACGTACATTCTGACCTATGGGGACCGGCGAGAGTACCGTCACATGGTGGTGTTATTTACATGTTGACAATTATCGACGACTACTCGCGTAAGGTATAGGATTATTTCTTAAAACATAAAAATGATGTGTTTACTACCTTCCGTGATTGGAAGACAATGATAGAAAAGCAAACCAACAAGCATGTCAAATATCTCCGGACCGATAATGGTCTAGAGTTTTGTTCAGCGGAGTTTAATGCCTTTTGTACTAGTCAAGGCATTACTAGACACCATTCGGTGGTTCACACTCCCCAACAAAATGGTGTGGCGGAACGCATGAACCGAACGATCATGGAAAAGGTTCGGTGTATGTTGTGAAACTCTTGATTGGCAAAAGCGTTTTGGGCCGAAGCCGCATCAACAGCTTGTTACATTATTAATCATTCTCCCTCATATGCCCTTGACAAAAAGACACCTATTGAGGTGTGGTCGGGCAAACCTGCTAATTATTCTGACTTGAAAGTATTTGGATGTCCCGCTTATGCCAAAGTGGACAATGGTAAACTAAAGCCGAGAGCCGTTAAATGTGTATTTCTGGTTTCAAAGTTGGTGTAAAAGGTTTTAGGTTATGGTATCCGGAGACTCGAAAGACCATCATGAGTAGGGATGTGACTTTTGATGAAAGCTCTATGTTGTGCAAGCCTTCTGTTTCTAATTAACCGAAGGTAGATGTTCCTGGTTCTTCTGAGGGATCTCGAGTGGAGGTGGAGCTACCAGTTGGTGCTAAGACGACGCCTTCTACTGTCTCACAGTCGTCTACGCCTTTGTTGTCTGATGGTGAGGGTGATGGTGCTATTAATTCGCCACCATTCGATCCACAACCTTGCATTGCCAGGGATCGAGGTCGAAGACAGATAGTCCGTCTTGCACGGTTTGCTGAAGTTAAGGTGGTAGCTTATACGTTTAGTGTTGCCTTCGAGATGGAGTCAGTTGAGGATCCATCTACGTATAGTGAAGCAGTTGAGTCTAAAGATACAGAAAAGTGGATTGTGGCAATGCATGATGAGATGGAGTCCCTACACAAAAATGGTACTTGGGAGCTCGTTCCTCTTCCCAAAGGTAAAAAGGCGATAAAGTGCAAATGGATATACAAGAAGAAGGAAGGGATACTGGATGTAGAGCCTCCCATATACAAGGCCCGACTTAAGGCGAAGGGATTCAGTCAAATTCCAGGTATTGATTTCACGGATATTTTCTCACCTGTAGTCAAGCATTCTTCTATACGTGCATTATTGAGCAAAGTTGCATTGAATGATCTTGAGCTTCAGCAGTTAGATGTTAAAATTGCACTTCTACATGGTGAGCTAGAGGAAGACATTTATATGGATCAACCTCAAGGATTTGTGAGTGTTGGTCAAGAGGATTTGGTTTGTCGGCTAAAGAAGTCCTTATATGGTTTGAAGCAATCGCCAAGGCAATGGTACAAAAGGTTTGACACTTTTATAACTTCACATGGTTTCTTACGTTGTTTATATGACAGTTGTGTTTATATAAGGAGATGTGAAGATGGTTCATTTGTCTATCTATTGCTATATGTGGACGATATGCTCATAGCTTCAAAGAACAAGGAAGACATCCAAGAGGTCAAGAATCAATTAAATTTGGAGTTTGAAATGAAGGACTTGGGGCAAAGCTTGAAAAATTCTTGGCATCGAGATTTCAAGAGACCGAAAGGCGGGGACTTTGACACTTAGTCAAAGAATCTATATTGAGAAGGTGTTGAAGAGATTCAACATGGATAGCGCCAAAATGGTAAATACTCCTATTGCTGCTCATTTCAAATTATCTGCTCGTCAATGCCCCACTTCTGATGAAGAAAAAGAGTATATGTCTCGGGTTCCTTACTCTAGTGTGGTTGGGTCATTGATGTATGCGATGATCTATACGAGACCGGACTTAGCCTATTCTATAAGCATGGTGAGTCGTTATATGGCTAATCCGGGTAAAGAGCACTGGAAGGCGATTCAGTGGGTTCTCCGGTACTTATCAGGTACTAGAGACTATTGCTTGTGTTTTGGGACATCAAGAGACGGTGTTCAAGGGTATGTTGATTCTGACTATGGTGGAGATATGGATGGACGACGCTCTCTTACCAGGTATGTCTTCACTATGGGGTCATGTGCCATCAGTTGGAAGGTCGTTCTTCAACCGACGATTGCTCTTTCTACAACTGAGGTTGAATACATGGCCGTTACCGAGGGTTTTAAAGAGGCGATATGGCTTAAAGGCTTGTTCAATAGCCTTAGCGGTGATGAGCTTACTGTGGACTCGGTATTCTGCGATAATTAGAGTGCCATATTTTTGACGAAGGATCAAATGTTCCACGAGCGCACGAATCATATAGATGTGCGTTATCATTTCATTATAGATATCGTTGCTAAGGGAGACTTCAAAGTGAGGAAGGTTTCCACTCACGTTAATCCGGCCGACATGATGACCAAAGTTCTTCCGACGGCTAAGTTTGGTTTATTTACAAACTTGATCGGAATCTGTGGTTTGGAGTAGCCCGTGGAGGGCCGACGGAGGAGGTATGTGCTTGTTAATCCACCTTTCGAGAAGTCATATTTAATTTCACTATTTTGTTGACGATGTGTTTTGAAGCTTGTGTTGGAGCTTTGTTTCATGGAGAAGAATATTTGTTGGGATGATGCATTTGTGAGGTCAAAAGGTGGAGATTGTAATTTTGTTTGCCATCACAAATACTAAATGCATGCATGAAAATGAATATTAAAATGGTGTTAAATGATGGTGGAGATTAGAATGTTACTGGATGTTTTGAAAGTCAAACATCAATATTGTTGGTCAAATATGAAGGCTACAAAGGAGGTTGCAAACAGTGTGCAAAGCGGCTTGTAAATGACCAAACCCGCATGTCATGCCACGTGAGGTTCTGTTTGTGTTATTAATGTGAAGCGGGCGACTTTCATTCTCATGAAACCCGCGTGTGAAGCCGCCCCATGGTTCTGTGCAGTTTTTAAAATCAGTTTTCAGCCACGATTCAAGGTGTGAATTTCCATATCAAATTTGACGATTGCTCCCAACAATATCGAGATATTAGAATAGCATTAAATCTGTAAAACTCTTCATCAATTTCTCCGTTTTCTCAAGCATTGTAACATCGATTGATCATAGTGGACTTCTCGGTGGTCTCCTCCGCCCATGGTTTTTTCCGTTTTGGGTTTTCCTCGTAAATCCGGTGTCGTTCTCTCCTTTATTTATTTTCGTCAAGTTTACGTTTATGTTTGTGGTTGTTTATCGTTTCCGTTGAGAGATTCGAGTTTATCGTTTCCTCATTACAAACTCGTTTTAGTTTATTTTGGATCTTGGGTTGATTTCGATTAAGTTTCTACTTGGTTCGGTCTCGTTTTGTGGGTTCGATCAAGTGTGGTGTAATCGGAATTTGCAACATTGAGAAATGTCAAGAATTTGATGAAAATCTTGAAATGTTTCCATCTAGCGTCGGGCTTAAAAAGAAAATTTGAGCAAAAGCAAAATTTTTGGATTGGGTGTACCGGAGGATGAAGTGCAATCATGGGCAAAAAGATTGGGTTTTGGGAGTGTTATGCTTCCTTTTAGTTACCTTGTTCTACCGGTTGGTGCATCTATGCGGAGAATCGACTATTGGAAACCGGCAATCGAGAAGATGAAAGACAAGCTTGCATCTTGGAAAGCAAATACGATCTCATATGGAGGACGACTAACGTTAGTAAGGTCAATTCTTGGTAGCATCTCGTTATACTTCTTTTCTTTGTTTCAGGCCCCGCTTGGAGTGATAAAATTACTTGAGAGAGTGCGATGTCAATTTTTTTTAGGGGGGGGGGGGGAGGGGCGGTGGTGAGGACTTGTTAAAAAAAAGAGTTCATGCTTGGGTAAATAGGGTTCAGTCTTGGGGGCTTCAAAAGGGGGGGTCTAAACATTGGAAGCCTAAAGGATATAAATGGTGGTGGAGGTTCAATATGGAAAGGGAGGCTCTATGGGTAAGGATAATACAAAGTCTTTATGGGTGGGATGGGGGTTTGATAGAGGATAGACATGGAGGATTGGAGGGTAATGGGGTTTGGAGGGACATTGTGAGGGTGGGGAGGGAGTTAGAAAAGGAAGGAGTAAGCTTCACGGGGTCTTTTATAAAGGAGATAGGGGATGGAGCGGAGACGAGATTTTGGGAGGAGAAATGGGCTTCAAATTGGTCGCTAAAGAAGGAATGTTCGAGACTCTTTCAACTTGAGACAAACAAAAATGTATCGGTCATAGGTAGAGGGGAGTGGGTGGGAGAAGAATGGATATGGAAATGGGGTGCAGGCGTAAGCCGAGGAGGAGGGAACTAGGAGAGGTTGAAAATTTAACGAGTTTACTACAATTCAAAATTCCTAAAAGAGGTACAAAGGATAGGGTTGTGTGGTTGTTGGATATTCAAAATGGATTTATGGTCAAGAAGAAGAGGAATCTATTAGGAAAAAAAAAAGTGGGTCGTGCAAGCAATATGGAGGAAACAAAATGGGTCAAATCCATTCCAAAGAAAATTTGTGTATTTTTGTGGAGGGTAAGACTCGGGAGGATTCCAACTAGAGAGGTTTTGGATAAATTAGGAATTGAGATGGACACCGCATTATGTCCAAGGTGTGGAAATTCGATAGAAACGGTAGACCATGCTTTGATCAATTGTGAGGACGTGAAATCGCTATGGAAACTAATGGGAATATGGTGGAATATTAACTTATTGTCGGTGAATTTGGTAAGAGAATTGTTGAGGACGTGTGAATAAGTAAGTATGAACGTGATGGCTTCAAAAAGAAGGACCGTGACGATATGGTGTTTCATTTATCTCATATTGACACATCGTAATAAAGTGATGTTTGAGAAGGAGCAAGGAAATATTTCGGATCGATTCTTCACGGCGCAACTAAAAGTTTTTGAATGGATCAAACGTAGAGACCAAGATCTAATCGTAGATTTGAATAGTTGGTTGTCAAGCCCATGACCGGTGTAGTCGACGACAATCTGTGGGAGTTGTGGTGTCGGGCGTTTGGCAACTCCCGTGGTGGCATTTGCCCCTTGCAAACAACCCCTGGTTGAAGATGTTTGTGATTTTGGCTTTTTGTTCAGTGATACTGTCACTCCTATGTTGTTGATGGTTTTGTGTCCGTTTTGTGATTGTTTCCTATTTTAATTGATTTTTACTTCGTTGGGTACTAAAAGTTTTCTTTGTCGTTCAAAAAAAAAATTGTGCAATTTCTGATCAATGATATTGATGTTATACATCCGTTCAACCTCTTAGCCAATAATTGTATGGTGTATTTGTTTAATTATTAGTTTATCAATTATAATTATTATGCTAATCCAACCGTGTAAGTTACTACACTTTGTTTAATTATAATTATTTGAATTTGTCTCCCTATGTTTGTACCCATTCAAGACCATCTAATATATTAAGAAAATAATTACTAAAAATATATTTTATTTACGATTTCAAAATCATTAAATATCTTAATTATTTGAGTTGTTTCTGATGTAGATGAATGATCGTGTGAAAAAAAGAGTCAAGGTGAAAAGTGCAAGAAATAATTTGGACTCTTTATCATTTTTAATCTTAAAACAAGCCACGAATTGCGCATTAGAAGAGAATTAATCTAGTGCATCTCGATGCATATCATTAGTGTTGATCTTCAATTAGGATTGATCTGATGATAGAGATATCTTCTTACCTTTCTCGTCATAACTTTCATTCTTACGGGAATCCAGCCCTTCTGATGTATCATTAATTTCTTTTATCGATCATGAGTTTTTATATAATTTTTTTGCCTAGTTCAAATGTAATAAAAAAAAACATTGTTGTGTTATATGGTAACAACATACGATGATAGCATTTTGTTAAAATACATAATGTTTGATCATTTTTGACTTTATTTGTTTTTGTATGTATATTGATAGGTTTTAGTAGATGAGGGTTGATTTTGTCAAAGGGATTAAAGTTGAAGGTTTGGACGGCTGTGCCTCACATCCGAGAGAACTTGGAGGGTAGCGGAGCAAATCTTTATAACTTCAGGTTATGTTCTGTAAATCTCGATATATATAGAGAGAGAGAGAGGGGGAGGATCATGCGAGAAGTTAAACATTTTGCGAGAAAGCGAGAAGTGTTTAATCATATATGATTACACGGATTGTAGGTGTATTTAATCATATATGATTAAACGTCTATGTATTGCCAATATAACATGTGTTTAATCATATATGATTAAACACTTCTCGCCTTCTCGCAAAATGTTTAGCTTCTCGTTTGAACCTATATATATATATATATATATATATATATATATATATATATATATATATATATATATATATATATATATATATATATATATATTGAGATATTTCTTTTATCAAGAGGCAGAATATTATTTTCTCATTTTTGAAGCTTGTTCATCAGATCGTTTCTCTCTCTAATTTTAGGGTTTACATTTTGTAAACTTAGTTAAATTCTACTGTAAGTTTGTAACTAGTTTAGGTTTATGTAGTTGTATTTGATTTGTAATAGAGAAATATGTTTGGTTATAAATTTCTAGACATTTAAGTTTTTTTAATTAAAAACAAACAAACACGTTTATAAATTATAAATAAAAACAAAATATTTAGGTGGTGTTTGTTTTCTAATTAAAAAAAACTCTTATTTGTCACTTATGTCTGATTCGGTCAGACATAAAACAATTCAGACCATTTTTTTTTTCTTTTTAGAGCCTCTTAACCCTTAATATTCTCTGATAAATTAAGTGATAACATAGCCACTTAATTACCTCTTATTTCTGTCTAGCATAATTCTTTCGATTTCAACGTTGGTCTTAGCCTAGATGTTGCAAAAAAGCAAAACACGAAGATTGTAGATATGTATGTTAGCTTTCCAAAACATCTTGAATTGTTTAAATTGGGGCTTCGGTGTGAGATATGATTAAAACTCCATGGTCTCACAAATCTACCATCATCCTTCTTTTGTTTCTTTTTTTTTCTTTCCGTCCTTCAATAATCAATGCTCTCTTCAATTGATTTAAGTCGAATTTTTGAGAGATAAAATAGATAATTATACATATTCAAATGTTTGTCAATTTACAAAACAAACAGTCTTATTGATTCAAATTTTATCATCACCTCTTAAAAATCAGAATTGAAATCATATTTCAAACTTCAACATCTCTTAAAAGACAAACGCCACCTTAGACATTCAACATGAAAACTTTCTAAAATAGCAAATCTGTTGGAGATGAATGTAATACATTTTAGAGACTTTCACTTTTAGTTCTCTATTTTAGAAAAATTATAGGAAAGGTGTTGGAGATGCTCTTAATATCCCAGTTTCGATAAAAAGACCTGAGCTCAAATCTATAGGAAGGGCTAATTTGTTTTCTAAAAAAAGTACCTCTTAATGGTTTTTAAGTCTAAGTCGTTCAAACCTTTTTATATTTAGACTGTTTTTTTCCCCAATTTTCAAAACCTCTGAACTCTTAAGTACGTCTGAAATAAGAAGTGGTTACTTAACTTCTTAAAATCTCTTATCGGCACCTTAGTTCATATGCTCTTTTTTTTCTCTCAAGACGCCTCCAGACGTTACAGAAATATACAGTCATGTTGATTTAGATTTCAAACTTCAACACTACCTCTTATTAATCAGAATTAAAATAAGATTTCAGACCTCTTAAAAAACAAATAACACCTGAGAAAGTATCATTAAATCCAAAATAAAACACGTCCAATTGGGTTTGTCAAAACTAAAAACTAGATAACAAATGGTGTTACTTAAAAAATAAACATATTTGTTAAGTATTTATTTTATGGTCCCTACATTATGTTTGATAGAAAATAGAGTAAACTACGATTTTCGTCCCTATGGTTTGATGTTTATAACCATTTTTGTCTCTGGTCTTTTAAAACTGCTTTTTTAGTCCCTATGGTTTCTATTTACTTCCATTTTCATCCCTCCATTCAATTTTATTTAAAATTAATTGTTAATTCTTTTAAATATTGAATAAGCAATTTACATATTTGGTCCTTATGGTATATAAAGTTTTACATTTTTATCCTAGTTTACATTTTTTTTTAATTTTTCTTTATTTATTGTATTTCATCAAAATATTTATTTTTCTATTAATATTGTATATTTTCGTAATTATTATAACTTTAATTATAAAAATAATCAAATATTTTCGTTAAAAATACTAATAAATAAATGATATTTTTTTCAAACTACTAGGTTTAAATCACTTAAAATTAATATTTTATATCTGTTGATTTATTAAAGTTTTTTATTTATTTTATATTACCATCGAAAAAAGTTTAATAAAATTCAAGAAAAAATAGTATTATTTTATAACAACCGATTGTTTTTTGTTAAATGCAATTTATTCCAACTATTCTAAATTTTCATTTAATCTTTATTTTCTATTAATTAATCAAGTTAGTTTAGTATTTGAATAAAACATACACACATAAACACACACACAAACACACATACCATTTTAAATTAGGTTATATATTAAAAACAAATAATAAGACAATAAAAGGCAGTGGCGAATCTATGATTTTTTCTTGTTGGGGCATCTTTTAAGGTAGATTAAATGTATGTAAAGTTTTCCGGTGTTTTTTAGCCTAAATCCACCGTTTTAAGGGTGTTTTTAAAGTTTTTTTGGTCGATTTCAACGGATTTTTAAGTATTTTTGTCGATTTTGAGAGATTTTTTTTCAGGTTTTTTAGTTAATTTCAAGAGTGTTTTTTGGTTGGTTTCGATGTATTTTTTTGGTTGATGGGGTCCCAAACAAAAAATTACTGGGGGACTAAGGGTATAATTTAAAAAAGGAACATACTTTTACCTAAAAAAAATCTCTAATTTTCCCATTCAATGGGAGCCCTTCCCTCCTCTAATTTGTATGTACATCCGTCCCTGATAAAAGGATAAGAAGATTTCAATATGATATTACAAAAATCATGCAATAAGCCATGGCATGCCACAAAATTAACGTGACGTCAAACACAAGACTTAAATCTCATGTTATTTAGAACATTGATGTATATGTATATATATATATATATATATATATGTGTGTGTGTGTGTGTGTGTGTGTGTATGTTTATTTTAAATATTAAACAAATTTGATTAATTAATAAAAATAAAGTTTAATGAAAATATGGGATAGTGGGAGTAAAATGAATTTAACAATAAACAACCGGTTGTTATAAAATAAGACTATTTTTTTCTCGAATTTTATTAAATTTTTTCCAATGGCAATTTAAAATAAATAAAAAGCTTTAATAAATCAACAAATATCAAATATTAACTTTAAGTGATTTAAATCTAGTAGTTTGAAAAAAAAATATCATGTATTTATCAGTATTTTTAATAAAATTATTTGATTATTTTTATAATTAAAGTTATAATAATTACGAAAATATACAATATAATTAATAGAAAAATAAATGTTTTGATGAAATACAATAAATAAAGAAAAAGTAAAAAAAATGTAAACTAGGATAAAAATGTAAAACTTTATATACCATAAGGACCAAATATGTAAATTGCTTATTCAATTTTTAAAAGAATTAACATTTAATTTTAAATAAAATTGGATGGAGGGATGAAAATGAAAGTAAATAGAAATCATAGGGACTAAAAAAGCAATTTTAAAAAACCAGGGACGAAAATCGTTATAAACATTAGACCACAGGGACGAAAATCATAGTTTACTCTAGAAAATATGAATTAATGTTTGATGCTTAGAGCATCCACAATTTTAAAGTTTTTCACAAGTTTTTCATTCGGAAAAGTTCATAAAAACCCAACAAACTATTCCATTTTAAATGATTAAGTTCCTGAACTAATTTTTCGAATGAAAAAACCATTAAACTTTTTCATTTTGAATGATTAAGTCCCTCAACTATTTTTTTGAATGAAAAAACCCATTAAAATTTCTCATTTTGAATGAAAAAACCATTAATTTTTTCTATTTTGAATGATTAAGTTTTCGAACATTTTTTTTCAATAAATTAAATAATCAAAACTTTTAAAAATTGGTTACTTACATCATTTTATCCCAAAAAAACTAGTTGTAACCGGTTATCTTTTGATTTTTTCTTTTTGATAGATTAAAAAGAGGGAGATCGATGGCAGGGGCAACAACGTGTTAGACGATATGGAGAACGAACAACGTTTTGGCAACGGAGAATAGTGAGACAGAGCGATACAATTGTTTGTGAGGGGTTTTAATGGTGTAGAGTTTAAGAACGATAAAACTGATTTAGATTTGTTTTTAATTTAAAACTTTCTTAGTCAGTTCCAGATACCTTTAAGAAAAAGGTAACCAATTTTTAGAAGTTTGATGGTTTATTTATTCAAAAAAATGTTTAGGGACTTAATCATTCAAAATTAGAAAGTTTAATGGTTTTTTCAATCGAAAAAATAGTTGAGGGACTTTATCATTTAAAATGAGAAAGTTTAATGGTTTTTTCATTCAAAAAACTAGTTTAGGGACTTACACTATGTTTGGCAAACTAGCTGGTAAGCTAGCTTATGACTGATAAGCTAGCTGGTGACTGATAAGTTAGCTGATGAAAAAGTCACGTTTGACAAAAACTAGCTTATAATCATTTAAATTACTAAAAAGGACATTAATTATTTATTTATAATTAAAAGTTAATATATAATAATGAAATTGAAATATTTATAAAAAACTCCTCATAAGCTACTCCAAGTAGCTTATCAAAAAGTTAACTTATAAGTTAGCTTATGGTCATCCAAACATGTATCCAGAAAATAAACTAGCTTATAAACAATGTCTTAATCATTCAAAATGTGATAATTTGTTGGGTTTTTTTTGAACTTTTCCCTTTTTTATTCTACATATATAGTCTTCAATTTAACAACTTAAAGACCTAAACATATCTCATATATGACAAAACACGTCAAACTTTTTCATAGTTTTTTCCAAACGTTCAGGGTCTCACAATTTTAATTTTATATCATTTATATTCTTATTTATAAAAATCAATATATTGAAATTTATACAAATACATATTTAATTTTATCAAGAAAAAATATTACTTTAATTTTGTACTTATTTTACATAAATTTTTTATTTAAATATATCAATACAATGTATATATTGTGCATAAACTATTCTCAAAAATTTATAAATTTGTATAAAAACTGGGTTATCAAGAAAAATCATAGAAGTTATATAAAAATATGTAGGATAGAAATTGAAAAAAGTGAAATTATAAAAATTGGATTTTCAAATAATCCATCAAATTTAATTAAAAATATACACAATTTTTTTAATTAATTTAAATATATGAAAGAAATATAATTATTTTAATTATGTATTTGTTTTATATTATTTATTAATTATATACGAAATTTTTAAACTTAAAACTGATTAAATATAAAAATCTTTAAAAAACAAGTTGTGCATTACGATATTGGAGTAAAAAACACAAAAAAAACCTCTTATGAAAAAAACTTTCACTATATTGAAAAACCTTAAAATGAAGTTTTTCATTTTAAAAAAAAAATCTACCAAAAACTTCTAAAAAGTACATTATGTATGCTCTTATCATGAGTAAATTTTGTAACAAATTCATGTCCCCTCTATAAAAAAAAAATTAATTATTCAATTCATATGAATTGGTTTTTTACATGAACCACTTGGATTGTAGTGTATTGGTTAAGCCTTGGGGAATGTAGTAGAAAATCTCATTTATTTCAGGTACAAATCCTAATGCTATCAATGTCCTTGTAGCCATAGAGATTCATCTGCAATGATTCTAGACTATTCGTGATCGCTCGATAGATTAGTCGGTGTGCATAAATTAATCCACAAACCCACGATTACAAACCCAATATATATATATAGAGCAAGGAGCATTTGTTAACCACACAATTCTTGTTAACTTTATGAACCTTGCCCAACCAATAGAAATTCAAGATTTTTTGTTGTTTAATTTGTTTATTTATTTAATGCAAAAGGGTAGAAACGTCATTTAGTAATTAATTAATATTTCATTTATCTTCATGGGGGTTACACAAATAAATCATCCATAATTATAGTGGAGGTTACAATTTCATAATTTTTTCCATTTTCAACATAATTTTGAAATCATATGAATATCATCAAAGTCATCCAACAACATGATCCAATCCTTGCTAATTCTTTGATTTCAAAATATTTTCTATAATCAATTGCTAAAATCGTATGAACATCACATGAAGTCTAGTACTTAGTTGTTTCAATTCAAATCTTTTGTCCACCGATTAAAGATGATGATTTCTGCAAATCCAAGTATGATTGTCCATTTAAACCACTCAGACGAAACTATGTGAATATAAAATCATAAAGCATCGTGTTTTTGTCAAAATTTCAACTTTTAAAAGAAATAATGTTCATGTTTGTTCATTACTTCACCATTGGGCATATGAACAAAAACTTGTTAACGAGTCACATGAACAGTAAGGTGGTGGTTCATTCATGTTCATATTTCTTCATATGAATACGATATTTGAAATTAATATTGTTCATATTTCTTCATATGAATATGATATTTAAAAGTAATATTGTTCATATTTCTGCATATGAATATGATATTTAAAAGTAATAATGTTCATATTTCTTCATATGAACATGTTTGACCCGGTGGTTACGATTCTTTTGGAAGAATAATGTTCAAATACATGCAGATTCATGAACACTAATGAACCGGGGGTTACAATTCTTTTGAAAGGAACATTAATTAAAAGAAAATAAAGACATAATGTTTCATTTATTTGTTTTCCCAAAATACCCTTATCACTATAGTTCACTCCTAATTTTTCATTAATTGTGCAATTATTAAGGTTTTTAAAAGATATTCAATCTCAACCATTGATTTCCATGATTAAGGGCTTATAATGGTTCATAGAGTTAACACAAAAAATATGGTTAACAAATGAACTTGACCCTATATATATATATATATATATATATATATATATATATATATATATCCATGGTACACAAAGATGAAAACAAAAGTATTCATTTTGTATTATAAAAAGTGTGCTTCGAAAAGATGTCAAATGGCGGAAGATAAAGGAAATGTCCAAATAAACCAAACAACAAACCGTTTGCACGCACGCGTGCATTTGCACGTGCATGCTAACCCACGAAGTCATGTCACACAAACTCTTTTTAATTAGAATAAAGAAATAATACATATTAAAATATATTATGACCAATTTATTTTTATAAAACAAGACAAAACAGATGATTAAATGGAACCAAAAAATAAAACAAAGACAAAACCACAATTGCTAAAAAAAGTTCACTTTTATCGTTATTGTTGTATGAGTTATTTAGTTATCTCCAACAAATTTTTTTATTTTAAAGATTACAATATTATTTATATTATTAAAATATTCATTATAATTTATAAAATACTAGCCGTGTACCTGTGCAATGTGGTGGGATCCAAAACTTAAAGTAATTTTTTTGTGAGAATACCGATTACAATAAACAAACATGAGTTTAGAATTGTCTTTATCTATGAACTTTAATGATTGTCATAGCAAAACCAAACAAGTACTTCATAGATTGAATAATAAATCGTCAACAAACCGTTTCTTTCCAAGGAGATGTATCCATGAAAAGGTCACAAATCTTGACACAACCCTTCATATGCAATTGCAGAAAACAGAAGAAATTAAAAACAAAGGCGCATTTGATCTCTTCCTACCTCTCCCTCTTAGAGAGATGTCAATGCCCTTTACGAAAATTTAAATAAATAAACAATATGTATAGCAGTAGTAAAATAGAACAATTGCACATTCTTTGCGATGTTGGACACCTAACAAATATTTCCTATCACGAGTGTTGGTGCTTCATAGGTGACAATGGCATGCATTCCTTGAGATATGCATACATGTATTCATCAAATGTGAAAACATGTTGATTCAAATTATATTGGACCTAAAGCCTCTAAGCACCTTTGAGATCTAACATTATCTTCCTCTGGCTGCTAGAGAGTTAAAAACATCAGATTTCTCACAAAGTATCTCCTTCAACTTGGTTTTCAATACTCCTTTGTTATGAATGATCTAAAAACAACTAAAATCCATATTATTAAAAAAAACTGGACAACACAATATATCAACTTATAAAAACTTTCATGTATCAAACAAGCAGCTCTAGATCTATAGGCATAGAGAATGAGTGCTCATCACAAAGAAATTCACTATACGAAAACATGGACCTAGAACTCGAGTCTAGGGGAGGAATTACCAGCCAACAAAAATTCTATATTTGGAAAAGATAAAGGCTACAAGGATGCATTTGATTCTGGTTTTCCATAGCACGAGCTAAAAGGTTGATCCAAAAATGGCAGACTAAAACATTATAGATGTGATAATATTATGTAAAGTGGCTTTCTCAGAAAGAAAACTTACATCTCTTTCAAGATTACTCTCAGCTTCAACAATATCAACCCCTACAACGCACCAGAAGACAAAAGTGCAACTTGTATAGATAATACATACATGTATACCACCAACTAATGTGTCCAATAACAAATCTAGAGTTGCAATTCATCTCTACCAACAAAAAATTGAGCATATTAGTGACGATGAGAACACTTGTAGCAAATTCGGTTAGAGTAGACTTCAATTTGAAAGGCTAGACATCAACCATGCTTGCATTTTTTTTTATTCCATCATTTTGTTCCTTACAAACCATCGAACAAACTCAAGATGGAAAACCATCGAACACATTCAAGATGGAAAAAACCCAGATAAACAAAACCCTTTGAAGCACTTGAGAGAAAGAGTCAAAGAGGTGTGAAAGAGAAGTAGAACTGAAGTAGAATTCAGCGATTTGAACCGGAGAAGAAACCCCCTGGCGATTTGAACCGAGAAGACATACCTGCAACTATTTAAGCCCTGCATTGGAGGCAGCGTTGGAGGAGGGCGAAGCGTCGTCTTGGAGAAGGTTGAACCTGAAGCGGAACCTTGATAAAAGGAAAGAGATAAAAAGAGCTGCTTCATATAGGTCTAATGATGGGGCTGCATTAAAGGTGTTGTACTTTAAAAAGGTAAAAAGTTGTAAAGTTGAAAATTAAGTAAATATGCAATAAGTAGTGGTACATAAAGCTTAAAAGATTGTATTTAAGATTTTAACTCAAATGCTTTATAAAGTAGTATATCTCTCTTTCTCTTTCTCTCTCTCTCTCTCTATATATATATATATATATATAGAGAGAGAGAGAGAGAGAGAGAGAGATGGAGAGAGAGGGAAGTTTAGGGGAATACACCAAAAAAACGAAAACTAACACCATGTAACCGTTTTTTATGGTTTCTATATAACTATATAAATGACTTTCTTCATCATGTTGTTGGAGATAATCTTGAATACGAGGCAATTGTAAATGATTTTGACAATCTAAAGAATCCATTTTATAAAACAAAACAGAAAGATACGTAAATAACACAAAAAAGACCCCCCCCACCCCAAAAAAAACAGAGGTAAATCAATAGTCACAACCAAAATCGATAGCCAATGAGTTTGCTTCCTAAAATCAAAACCAAAAAAGCACATCAAGATCACAAAGAGATTTTTTTTTCCAAAAAAAATAAAAAAACACAACAAGATTTATCTATGACTGAGCACGCCATCCGAGTGAAAGGATGATCTATCGATCAAGAGAAGCAGTGTGAGAAGCTGGAGTCATCAATTCGACAAACATAAATTTATCATCGAAACACAACTGTAACAAGGCAACCAAAGCACAAACCAACCAACTACATGAAATTTAACATCAGTTCGACAAATAGAAGATTAGAAACAGAACCTGTAGATTACTTCATATTTATTTCGGAGAAGGAAACAACAACTGCACATTAAAAATGCATAGTATGTAGATCTACATTTCTGGCATGGTGTTGAATTTCACATTGAAGAATTTTCTTTGATTCAATAAAATTATTGAGATGTGGTATGAGAAGAATTTCGAATTTATTTTACTTGGATTAAGAAGGTTTCTCAAAACCGAAATAAAGAATCCATGAGATCGAAATATACCACATTTTGTATCTGGTTCCTTGGGATGTACAAAGTCACATGTTTGAAACTAAAGCCATTGAACAAAGTCACTGTTTGAAACTAAATAGTTCAAAGACTGAAATAATGAGCTTTGGATAATAAAGCAAAGTGGCAAAAACTGATATCCAAACCAAAATGAAGAAAATATGATGATGATGTAGAAGATCAAGAAAGTTAAGATGTTCTGAGTTGATTAACATTACCTTTCTAGCTTTAGACCAACATTAAAGGATAAGTTATAGAGATCAACTATCAAACATCAACAAACAAGTACTGCATGAAAAGGTAAATTTGTTAGTCGAAGATAAAGCAAAAATGCATATAATCATAAACAAAGACCTTTATCATTAAAACAATTCACTGACCAGAAAATTCTTGAGACCTTTATCATTAAAACAATTCACTGGACCAGAAAATTCGTGATCGGTCAAATTATCAAGCACACAACATGGACTGAAATCACATTTTGATTCCTGTTAGTTTAATCAGTCTCAACGTGGAAAGATATGTCTTTTCTGTTTGGGGAAGGGAGTGTTGAAAGCACAATGGCATAGATTTTGACTGAGTATTTCACCATTAATTACAACAAATCGAACCCTAACACTCAGAAGTGAAATCGAATCCAAACCCACAAGAAAACTTAAGAACAACAGATAAAGAAATACAACCGATAAAGAAATCAAACAGATAAGACTTGTGAGGTATAGAGTTCCACAAATGATGGCTTAAAATTTCATATCTTATGCATAAACATATATTAATGGGTGATTCCATAATTTAGACACTATGGCTTAAAATTTCATATCGTATGCATAAATGACTCCTAAATTTCTCTATAATACCATTCATTTATGCTAAGCACATATTTAAAGATCACGTCACATGACCCTTGGTTGGGGGGTATTTAGGGGTGAATGATAATGATAACAAAAAAAGTGATTTGGTTTGATAAAATATAATGGACCCATTACCCCAGACCCATTAATTTCAATACAGGCAAATAAAAAATCATAGTTTGAAACCTTCTAAAAAGTGAAGACATTTCAATAAAAAAATTAGCCATTGAAGTTACCTGGACGAGCATTAGAGAAGAAGAACACTAAGTTACCTGTACTAAAGCAATGTACCATTAGAGAAGAAGATCACCTAAGTTACATACAATATCATCGTTTTGAGCATGGGGATATTATATTGCTTTTTAATCTAAACACAAGAATAAGAAATACAAGAGCAAACAATAAGAAATACAAGAATCTACATTCAATCAAACAATAAAACGATTTCAAAAATTGCATAAGTTACTCACCTCTCTTTATATCCTCCAAATGCAAAATTCCTATTATTCTATTTTGAAGATGAATGTATATGAATCAATGCTCTGTTATGTGAATAAATCAGTGTGGAACGGTAATTAGAAAAATGCTTTGTTATGTGAATCGGTCAACACTAAACCAATAAAGTCTTAACAAAAAAATAATTATAATGAATAAGTGCAACAAACCATAGATGGCAGATTAGGAGTGAGTGAATCGAACGATGATTATCCATTACATGGATTCTGTCTAATGGCTTTAATCCAATCACGACGTGAGAATGATCCCGATCATTCTCTCTATCAAAAACATTTGTAGCATGTTCTCTACACCAAGTTTTACAAACAACCCATCAAACCCACATCACGTAAAAAAACATCAAATCCACATCAAGAAAAAAAACCATCAAACTTGTAACGACCCAATCCCACGACATAAAGCAAAACTAACTTTAATAATTAACAACGCCACACAGCCCAAAACAACATCTAAAATTAAAGGTTTGCGGAAAGGCCACCTATTACACAACTGAGAATACAAGGAACTAAAACTAAAATGGACGTCTTCTAACCCGACTCTGGCTCACACCTTCTCCTTACCCTTGCTCGATCCTCCTACCTCACGCATACCTGAAAAGGTTTTTAGTTTTGAAAGAGCGAGGGTTAGACCGAAGGTCCAGTGAATCCCCTCTAACAACAGCTCAACAACAGAAATATATAAAAGATTTCTAAAAACACAAACCAATTCAGTTATAAACAATTCAACACTTGCAACCATGCTTCTGGCACACACTACCGTCACCCGAAGGTGACAGCGTATCTGACTCATATTGCCTTAACTGGGACACACCCCCGGTATGAGTTCAGGCGGGACACCCCCCCCCCCCCGACTTTGGCCGTATTTGCTCACAATAATTTATGTATACATTTAATCAACAATAAAAAGTATAATAACAGTTGATAGAGAATCTCGCATGTATAAAGCTCGCATAATAATAAATTGCTTTAAATGAACTTCCTCATATCTTTAACCACTTTAACGTCGAAAGCGTTTAGTTAGAAAACTCACCTTTGGTCCTTGCTTACTTCTTCACTCTAGCGATCTCATAACCTACTATAGCATCGATAACTTGATAAGACACTCCCCTTAAACTCGCTAACTAGAGACTGTTGGTTACTCTCTCTCTCTCTCTCGTCACAAGGTCTCACACAAAACATGGACTACCAAACACTCAAGAAACCCAAGTTTCCCTCCGAAGGCTACTAGACACCGAACCCGACCGATTCCCTGTTCGAAGGAGGTCTCGGGTAACCCCCGGTTCCTCCCGGTTCACTCTCTCTCTCCCGGGCGCCCCGACTCCTGGGGTCCCCTGCCCGGTTTCCACGCCCGCCTCCCGGGTCTAGCATATCTCGGGCTCCCCCTACTCCCGGGGTCACGACTCGGGTTTTTCACTCAACTCCCGGGATCACCCGGACAATAAGTCCCGGGGTCACCCAGTGCACTACCTCCCGGGATTACCCGGTCAAACGAGCCCCGGGCTCTCCATTTTACAACAGCACCCGGGCTTCCCCAGTTGAGACTTCCCGAGGTCGCCCGGTAGGGACAACTCCCGGCCCCGAGCAGAGATGGGTTTAGCGGCGCTGCTTGCGCAACCCCCCTCCCCACGACGGCGATGATTTCCGACAATGAAAACCGCCACACAACAACACTCATCAAGACTTCTCAGTCTCTTAATCTCTAACGATTAACAACGAAAACCAACTAAAATCAAGGGTCTAATCCTCTAATGCTTAAAGAAATAAATATCAGACTATTCTCCCCAATCTAAACAATTTTATAACAGGAAACCAAAAACCCTCTCTACTATTTGCAAGCATCAACAAAAGTAACTTACCTTGAAGATGAGTGCTCTAACTTGCAGAACGATTGCAACATGCTCCCTTGATTTTTTCTCCCCAAAATCACCCTCCAAGCTTTCATCCCTTTTCATTCCCTGATGCTTCCTAGCCTCCACCACATAATGATGAGAAAAGAAAGAGAGTTGTAGGGTTTACCCCTTTTTCTCATTTTTACAACTAACCCCCTCCTATTTTTGGCTTTAGGTTTTCACACCACCAAACTTCCCTTATTTACCCAAAAAGGTGTTATTACAAAACCCACATCAAGCAAAAAAAAAAACCCATCAAATCCACATCAAGCAAAAAAACCCATCAAACCCACACCAAGTTTTACAAACAGATATAGTTTTTACCTAGAGAAAGAGTTTGAGAAGAGAGGCGTGACCAAGAAAAAGAACTCCAAGAATAGATCTTTGAGCCCCATTCTTTGTCCAACTCCCTATGTTTTCTTCTTCCAAGTCTACGTAACCGATTGAGAGAGTGAGGGGTGCTTCGATTTGAATTATTAAGTCAAAGTACTCCATCCATCCCGGTAGCACCAAAATGTATAGAGATTTGAAATTACATTATTGGTGGTCGGTGATGAAGCTCGATGTGGCCAATTATGTGGAGCGGTGTGTGGAAGAACCGGAAGCTATTCTAGAGTCAAAGACAAAACAATTGCGGCATAAGGAAGTGACTATGTTGAAAGTCCAATGGAAACACCATCGTGGTGCTAACATGACGTGAGAATCAGAGGAGGACATGAGGAAGAGATATCCTCATTTATTTTCATGATTTAGATTTCGGGGACGAAATCCTCATTAGGTGGGGAGGATTGTAACGCCCGAAAAATCTAAGGTAAGTAATTCTCTCGTATATGGTTACCTTGTTAAGTTGGAACTGTCATTTGTGTGTAAGTTGTGCATTATCGATCCGTCAATGTTATATCTCTTAAATTATTTCATCGTACGTGCAAGTGTTGGGTTTTATCTGAATTTTTGGGCCTCGGGGGCTTGGCGCGATAGTGACCACGCGATAGTGCCAAGGGCACAATCGCAGGTCACGGTCACGTGGCATGTACCGAGAGTTGGGGGTTTTCACGCGATAGTGATTGCGCGACAGTGCCATGGGCACAGTCGCCGGCGGGGTCTAAGGGTATAAAAATCCAACTTTGACCTTTTTGACCACACTTTCTCACTTCTCTCGTTTTGAGCCAATTGGAAGCAGTTTTGGGGCGATTTTCTCTCTTCTCAAAACCCTCCAACATTTATTAAAACCCTAGATTAGTTGGGGACATTTATTGGTGATTCAAGGGAATTATAGAAGCATCCAAGTGGAAGCATTCAAGTCCATCAAGCCTCCATCTTCTCATCACCTCATCCAAGTTTCTAAGGTTTCTTCTAAAACCCTAGATAGTGAGTTTTCTACTACTACTTTCAAAAGAGATACATATCTTGTGTGTTTACTTGTTTAACATCTCATGTGTAGGTAGGAATCTGATCACCTGATAAGTTTGACCTAACTGCTAATTGTGAGATGGTTGGGAATATTGTAATGATAATGCAAGTGGGTCTTGATGGTATTATTATTGATGCATTTAAGCTTGGTAATGTGTATATTGATGAGCCATGGGTATTATGTTGGGATTTGCACATTTTAGAGTTTTGTACCTAAATATGCTTGGGATTTGCTTGATGTCTTATACATGTATCTTGTCGATATGAAATTATGTATAGAGGCGGATATTGTGCGTACATAGAACGAACCATGAGTAAGTGCTAGGAGGATGTAGTCTTAGGCTCCACCTTGACCGTATATGCCTAGACCTCCGCCATTTGGAGTAATGCCTGGGAGGTAGTCTTCAAGTGTGTCGGGCCTTCAGGATGTTGCTCAAGCGAGTGAACATCAAGGTACATTGACTTGAGGTAAAACTCATTGGTGTAATGGGTCTCCCCCATGGTTATGCCCATTTGGACTTTGGTGATTGAAGCGTTATAATTGTTCATAACATGCTTTATATATATGTATGCCATGTTTATAAACAACTCACTAGACCCGTTTGGTCTAACACTTGATTGTTGGTATGTATCTCAGGTTCTAGTGGTGCGACCGCCAAGGAAGCTTAGCTGACTGTTAGTGGTGAGCTTGGGAGCATTTTTGGGATGCCAATATTAGAGACGATTCTTTTGGATGTAGTTGACAATTGATTGTAATCTTATGTCTAGCAAGACTTAGATTAGGAAGTTGTCATCTATTATTGCTTTTATTACAAACTTGTAATTAACAGGCATTTATTGTTCCTTTTTGTATGAGCTCATGCTTTGGCATTTTATGCATACCATATTTCCACTTTCCGGAATTTTTTGTTAGTCCCATTTTGGGTTGTTACAACTACCTTCCGGGATTACCCGGTCAAACGAGCCCTGGGCTCTCCATTTTACAACAACACCCGGGCTTCCCCGGTTGAGACTTCCCAAAGTCGCCCGATAGGGACAACTCCCGGCCCCGAGCTGAGATGGGTTTAGCGACGCTGCTTGCGCAACCCCCCTCCCCACGGCGGCGATGATTTCCGACAATGAAAACCGCCAAACAACAACACTCATCGAGACTTCTCAGTCTCTTAATCTCTAACGATTAACAACGAAAACCAACTAAAATCAAGGGTCTAATCCTCTAATGCTTAAAGAAATAAATATCAGACTATTCTCCCCAATCTAAACAATTTTAGAACAGGAAACCAAAAACCCTCTCTACTATTTGCAAGCATCAACAAAAGTAACTTACCTTGAAGATGATTGCTCTAACTTACAGAACGATTGCAACATGCTCCCTTGATTTTTTCTCCCCAAAATCACCCTCCAAGCTTTCACCCCTTTTCATTCCCTGATGCTTCCTAGCCGCCACCACACAATGATGAGAAAAGAAAGAGAGTTGTAGGGTTTACCCCTTTTTCTCATTTTTACAACTAACCCCCTCCTATTTTTGACTTTAGGTTTTCACACCACTAAACTTCCCTTATTTACCCAAAAAGGTGTTATTACAAAACCCACATCAAGCAAAAAAAAACCCATCCAATCCACATCAAGCAAAAAAAACCCATCAAACCCACACCAAGTTTTACAAACAGATATAGTTTTTACCTAGAGAAAGAGTTTGAGAAGAGAGGCGTGACCAAGAAAAAGAACTCCAAGAATAGAGCTTTGAACCTTTGTCCATCTCCCTATGTTTTCTTCTTGCAAGTCTACTTAACCGATTGAGAGAGTGAGGGGTGCTTCGTGAATCAAGAGTGGGAGAGAAGATTTCAATATTAAGAGTATTAAGAGACATTTTCAGGGCGCACGAAGCGGTGTGTAGGTTAGGATTAGAATGGATTTCGGTTAGAGATAAGGACAGGCGTGAGATATACTTAAAGGTATATTGTGCTTGAATAAGTTGTACCAAAACAATATTAATTTGTAAACTTGAAATTTAAGTAATTTGGCTTTAATTAGTGGTACATAATGCTTAGATGGTTGTTTCAAGAGTTTTCCCTTAGATGCTTTATAATATAACTAGAAGAGTACTCGCGCAATGCAGCGAGATACATCACGATTTTAATGTTTCATTTTGTTTTTTGTTTTTTTTTGTCGATTTACAGTACGATTTTGGATGGTTTTGAGAAAGTGATAATGTTTTTTTTATAAATTTGTTTAATTTAGTCTTAATAATATAATGTTTTTTATATAAAAAATTAAGTATTTTGTTAGAATTCAATTATTATCTTATATATTTTAATGACATCTAGAAAAATTAACCAATTACATATTTAATAATATAATTAAAACAAATTTATAGTAATATAATATATAAATTAATAGTGACACATGGAAAGATTCGCATAAAAGGAAGGTCCTGCACATACTAAATTGGTGGGTGTTAGAAGTCTGCAGTATTAATATGTATCTTGTGCTTTGATACTTATAAATTAAGAAAATTTTAAAATCTTGCATAAAATGATGATACCTTGTGCCTAATAATTTGTATTTAAGAGTTTTTTATCCCTGCATTATAATATAGTATAGATATAGATTATTTATCTCTATTAAACAATTAATTTCAAGGATTTTCATTGGTACGAAGAATAAAAAATCATTTCTCTGTAATAAATTTTGGATAGTTTTTTAAATTTGGAGATTTTCACCTTATCTACGTTGTTTTCTCAAAACCTTTTATGAAAGAAAGAAAAAGGAAAGAAATGGAGGAACGTAAAAAAATTCTTGTTCTTGAAACTTTTTTAGGAGAGAGAAACGAAACGAAAAGAAAATAATTATAAGTTTATTCCCAAAACTTTCCTCTTACATATAAAACAATTGTTATACACTCAAATGACGAATATAAAAGCATGATAACATTATACATAATAATTAAATTTCTACAACCTCTTTCAGGTTCCATTGACAAAATGATTTTTTAATTAAAGAATGATTTTTTGAATTTAATATAACCTTATGCGTAATATAGGTATTTATTTATTTAAAATTAAAATAAGTGGAAATAGTGTACCTGAATTTGTTTTCAAATATTTGCAGGCGCTGTCTTATATTCCCGTTGAATGGGAATCCTTCCACATTTTTATTTCTCACTTTCTTTATAGTCATCTCTCATTACCAATTCAATTAACATCCAATATAGCATAACAAGGAGAAGCAGAGTCATGTCACCAGAAAAATTTGTATTCATCCTGTTCTTCATTTTAGTCACAGGTAATTCTTATTCGAATTCTTTTGGGTTTCTTCGACTTTTATCGATCGTAAACCAGAAAATATCAGTTTTAAATTGCTGAAAATGGTTTTCATTTAATGAAATTGGGTTTTTCGAACAAGATTAAGGGGTTGTTTACCTTTTTTTTTCCATTAAATCCTGTGTGGGTTAAGTTGTCTGTCTGAATAAGTATGTAAGAGAGAGGGTTGGATCGTTTATGATGTAATTCTGTCATTAATTTGTTTGAGGTGGCTTGATGTGGATAAGTGAGCGATCCTGACTTATTTCATATAACCATATTGGCTTAATGGCTTAACGAAAAAGCCATAAAATAAACACTCCTGTATGGATGAGAGATAAGTCATCGAGACCATTAAGCTCGTTAAGCTGTAAGTTAACAGCTGATAAGTTGAATTTAATCACTGCGTTTAATTTCAGGAAGAGAAGCCATTGGAGACTTACTTGATTCCGACAAGGAGGTACTCCTCGAACTAAGATCATTTCTCGAACAGGGGAATAAAGTGAATCAAGGGGCCTACAAGCAGTGGGACCCACTAACGCCGTCACCGTGCGCGTGGCCCGGAATTTCGTGCTCCAACAACCGAGTCATCGGGATCAACCTCTCCAACAACAACATTGCCGGAAACATATTCGCGAACTTCTCAGCCTTGACAGAGCTCGCTTACCTCGACTTATCAACAAACACCATCGGCGGCAGCCTTCCGGAGGACTTGGGCAGCTGCCAAAGCCTCAAAGTGTTGAACTTGTCGCACAACATGATTGATGGTGAGCTTAAATTGAGTGGACTCAGCAGCCTGGAAATATTAGACTTATCCGTCAACAGATTATCCGGAAACATTTCCATGAGTTTTCCGATGATTTGCAGCAGCCTGGTGGTTGCTAACCTCTCGGCAAATAAGTTTTCTGGCGAAATTGGAAGCTCGATTGATGGGTGCCCGAAGCTGGAGTACGTTGATTTGAGTGCAAATTTCTTGACTGGAAACCTCTGGTTTGGATTCCACAGGTTTAAGGAGTTTGCAGTGTGCGAAAACCGGCTAAACAACAAGCTCCAGGCCTGGATTTTCCCGGAAAATTGCAGTTTACAGGAATTGGATTTGTCGGAAAACTCGTTCATCGGAGAAATCCCGAAGGAGATTTCAAATTGCAAGTATTTAACCATCTTAAACCTGTGGGGAAACTTTTTTTCCGGAAATATTCCGCGAGAACTCGGATTGATTCCAAACCTTAAACAGCTTTCCTTAGGCAACAACACCCTTAATAGCGAAATTCCAGAATCTTTACTTGGTTTGAAGAACTTGGAGTTCTTGGATCTAAGCAGGAACGATTTCAGTGGCGATATACAAGAGATTCTCGGACATCTAACTCAAGTCAAAACTCTACTCCTGCATTCGAACAGATACTCGGGCGGGTTGAGCTCATCTGGAATACTCCGGTTGCAAAACATTTCAAGCCTAGACCTGAGTTACAACGATTTATCAGGTTTGTTGCCGATCGAAATCTCTCAGATGGCAAGTTTGAAGTACTTATTTCTTGCAAATAACCAATTCTCTGGTAGCATACCTTCTGAATACGGAAGTTTGCTAGGAATCCAAGCTCTTGATCTCTCTAATAATCACCTAACCGGACCAATTCCGCCAAGTTTCGGACAATTGAAGTCCCTCTTATGGTTGATGGTCGCGAATAATTCATTAACCGGCCAATTGCCAGCGGAGTTAGGGAATTGTAGCAGCTTGTTGTGGCTGAATCTTCAAAACAATCAACTTTCGGGTCCAATTTCACCGGAGCTTACCAACATGGGGAACAACGCTACCCCGACTTTCCTAATAAACAGACACGATAGTCTCATTGAGGACTCGGGCGAGTGCTCGACCTTGAGAAGATGGATACCGGCGGATTACCAGCCATTTAGTTTTGTGTACACACTTCTTAACATGAAGAAATGTAAGAGTTTGTGGGATAAGATACTTAAAGGATATGGGATTTTTCCCGTTTGCCTCCCGGAATCCAACATCCGAGTACAGCCGATATCGGGCTATCTTCAACTCAGCGGGAATCGTTTATCTGGGCAGATACCGCCGGGTATCGGGAAGATGGGTGACTACAGCATGTTGCACTTGGGAGAAAACGAGTTTTCGGGTACACTTCCTGCTGAGATCGGAGGAATGGCACTCGTTGTACTGAATGTTTCTCGGAACAAATTTTCTGGTCGAGTTCCGAAACAACTTGGCAATCTCAAGTGTTTGAGGAATCTTGATTTATCATACAACAATTTCTCCGGTATATTTCCAACCAACTTGAACAATTTGACTGATTTGAGCAGCTTCAATGTCTCCTACAATCCGTATATCTCTGGCTCCATTCCTGAGACGGGACAACTTGCTACTTTCGAGATATGGTCGTTTCTCGGTGACCCATTCTTACGTCTACCTTCTTTCATAGACAATTCATCGAACACCTTATCTACAACCAATGACGTGATCTCAACATCACCAAAATGGGGAGCGGTTTTGGTTTTCATCTTTCTATTGCTAGCTTTCTTGGTGTGTGGTATCATGACAATCATCGTTATCCTGGCAACCAAGAGAACTTCTGAACAACCACAATTTCTGCTGCAAGAAACGAAGTCGGTAAATACCACCGTCGACTCTTCACCGTGGTTATCCGATACAGTGAAGGTAATCCGTTTGGACAAAACCGCGTTCACGCATGCAGACATTTTGATCGCGACGGGGAACTTTTCGAACGATAGAATCATAGGGAGGGGTGGTTTTGGGACGGTTTACCAAGGAGTATTGCCGGACGGAAGAGCCGTGGCGGTGAAAAAGAAGCTAAGAGAGGGCATAGAGGGGGAAAAAGAGTTTAAAGCTGAAATGGAAGTACTCACGGGAAACGGGTTCGGGTGGCCACACCCGAACCTCGTGACACTTTATGGGTGGTGCTTGGATGGATCGGAGAAACTACTGGTTTACGAGTATATGGAAGGTGGCACTTTAGAAGATCTAATTCACGATAAAATTGGGTTCCCATGGAGGCGACGAATTAATGTCGCCATTGATGTTGCTCATGCCTTGGTGTTCTTACACCATGAGTGTAATCCTGCAATAGTTCATCGAGACGTGAAAGCTAGTAATGTGCTACTAGACAAGAAGGGGAAGGCTCGTGTGACGGATTTCGGACTGGCTCGGGTTGTGGACGTTGGCGACAGCCATGTTAGCACGATGGTGGCTGGGACGATTGGGTATGTGGCACCGGAGTACGGGCAAACATGGCATGCCACCACAAAAGGTGATGTCTATAGCTACGGTGTGTTGGTGATGGAGCTAGCGACGGGGAGGAGGGTGGTGGAAGGTGGAGGAGAGTGTTTGGTGGAGTGGTCGAGAAGGGTGATGGGACGGCGGTACATGATTCCGATGTCGTTCTTGGTGTCAGGGATGAGTGAAGGAGCAGCTGAGATGCGTGAGTTGTTGGTGTTGGGGGTGAGGTGCACAACCGATGCACCTCAATCCCGACCAGATATGAAAGAGGTCCTAGATACTTTGGTTCGAATTTCCGCTAGATCCAAGGGATTTTAGTTATGGGATTGTAAATCTAGATGCAAGTATATGAACCAACAATAGATCGGTTAGACGTCGAACCAATTGTTTTCCATATATGTTGTAACCTTCATTCTTTTTTCAATAGCTCTTTTGGAGCGTAATCTCACAATGGAGCTCTACGTATTCTCGCATGGTATCAGAACTAGGGTCTACCACTCTAAGACTTAACACTTTGGGGCAATTGTTGCCCGTCTAGTCTCTATTGTAGGGAGCGTGTTAAAGTCCCCCATTGGATAGACTTTGACCAATTTTTCTAAATATATTGTAACACCCTAAAAATAAGCGGAATAAAAATTCGAAATTTCTGCAACATGACGACTATAAATAGGTAAAAACCTGGGTATAAAACCTGCTATAATCAATCCCAAAGTATCATCCCGATAGAACGAGGAAACAATGCTATAAACATTACAATTAATCAAATGAAGAATACACTAACAACCTAATAATCTAACTTAAATAAGAAATATTAGTATCGGGTGTTGTTATTCTTCCAAAAGGTATGTTCACTATTCAAAAACGCCAGTCTATACATCTCCCAAAAAGATCGCTCTTGACCCCAAAGCTATCCGCTCAGTCCCGACGAACCCCACCGGAAACCTGACCTGTTATACATGTCATTTTAAGAAAAAGTGTTAGGCTAAAGCCTAGTGATGTCAAACATTTGCAGTTTAAAAAATCAAACATAAAAGTGAATAAAAGAGTTTCTCTTTGTATATCAATAATAATGGTAATGATAACAATAATACTCTTTGAATTATAACAAATACCTCTTGGGTTAACGGAGGAGACTCGCTTACTAACACAAATGACGGAACACAAAAGTAAGTCATTCGATGAGTCAGTAAAGCCAATACACAATTAAAGTACACGCAAGGGATGTCAGGCTCAGTGGCTTTAAACATACACCCACGGAAACTCGAGTTCAACCCCGAGGGGTTCCTACGTCGAGCTCCTCATCCAATATCGTAATACTTGAGCACGAAGAACTTATACCTCATCCGGTACCTAACGTGCCTCGACGTGGAAAACTAGTCGTCCCACGCCGGAACAATAATAAACCAAATACGGGGTCATGACTCCCTATGCATCAAATAAGCCAAATAATGCACATAAGGCCCAACAAGTAATCCCAACAATGGTTAACATGCAATAAATGACATGAAGGGTATTTCCCACCAAAACCACTTCAATTGTTTACCAAGAGACCACTAGTAAAAATATAGATGATTCCCTTTTTATTTCAAATTCCCAAAATATGAAGTGAGTTTAATATGCAAACTTATCAGCAGTTAACCACAATACCAATATTCCCAAGTTCATAGTTTTGCATAGCAATGCTATTCTCTCAAATGTATAACCCAAGTAAAACAAGCTAAAGAACATTATTAAAGCTTATAAATCATTATTTCCCAAAAATCACCACAAACACTTATATCTCCAAAAGTTAGGTTTAGCAAGAGATTCCACAAATCAAATATATGAAAGAGGAGATATTAGGTATTCAAAATCAACCTTTTGACATGTATAAAGTTTAGTAAAATGGGTAAGAACTCACCTTAGTAGTTTTCTTAAAAGAAAACCAAACCCTATAACGAAGGAGATGAAGATGAGTTGTATAATCACTTGAGAGCTTCTTACCAACACTTCCTAAAAGTGTTAAGGACTACCATTAATGACTATGAATCACCATAAATGAGGAGAGAAGTCTAGGTGAGAAACACTTACCGAATTCAGTAGAGAGAGAAACGCTCCCAAACCCTAGAAATCAGATAAAAATGACTGAAAATCGCGACTTGGCTTTTTATAACCAAAACACCCGTCGGCAATAGTGTCGCGGCGATAGTGACATCTGTCACTATCGCGGGCAAGATCGCGAGCTCCTCACCACTCACGGTACAGACGGGGCGATAGTGCCCCGGCGATTGTGACCATGTCACTCTCGCGGGCACAATCGCGAGGAATGTACCGTGGCCCTAAGATCTTCGGCGATAATGCCCTTCGTGATTGTGACCAAGTCACTCTCGCGGGCACAATCTCGAACAGTCCTAACCTTCCCAAATTTTGATGATCTTCTACCCTCGATACTTAATTCTGAAAGACTCGATAAAATACTAATAATTTTCAACCATGAAAAGGTTCTAAAATAAGAAAGAATAATACACGGATCTCAGAATTCGGGGTGTTACAATCCTCCCCAACTTGGGAATAATTTTGTCCCCGAAATCCTACTAACTAAACAAATGAGGGTATCTACGCCTCATATCTTCTTCCGCTTCCCAAGCACCATGAATATTTGAACTAACTCCTCCATTTACTGTCCCAATGAACCCTAAAATATCATTTGTACTAATTTCTCCCTAGTCCGTACAGGCGTTGATTTTAACCATAAAAACCTCCAATTACGAACGATTAGAATCACGTTAACAAACTTACAAATAATTCAGATTAAACCGCATTATTACTCAATCTGATCAAAACTGAAAAGAGCGAAACGGATAAGTAGCAACAAAATCGAACGATGAAATGGAAGACAAAAAGAATACGATTACATGTCAGTATATGAACCCTTTCTGATTACTTGATAGTTGATTAGTGATTATTAATTAGTGAATTTTTTGATCACTTTATCTGTAAATTCCAAAAAATGAAAACTCGTCGAGGTCACTGTTAAATATGTAAATGTCGAATATCATCAATATAAATATATAATATAGTTATTTTTGACTTTTTCATAATGTTAACTTATATTTTTTTATATGGTGCTCCCTCTCCTCTAAATTCCTAGTTTCGCCCCTGTCTACGAACACATTTTAACAAAAAAAAAAAAGCCAATCTCGATTCATAAATTTTCTTTAAATAATTGATGACTCCCCGTAGATTAATTTCTTGGTTCCACCCTTGTTGATATGGTATTCCGCTTTGAGGGTACTTTAGCAATACTCCTTCCATATAAGATGGAACTTCCGAAGCAACTACTACTACGTTTGAAACTGTAATAACGTCAATGTTTTTGTTAACGGATTTAATTTGCCTTTGATTTGAAGCTATGTTGAATTGGGATTTTCTTTATCAAGCTACTATTCATAGATTTTTGTTGAAAACTTGTATATATAAAGTCCATAAGATTCATGAGACTTTATCTTTGAGGATAATTAATTAAATAGTCTTTTCATAAGTACTAGCATTTTTTTATTTGACTTTTTTTTAATGAGAAAAGGGATTTGCCGTTGACTTTTGATAGTGAAAACCTAAAAAGGAAAAGAGATCAAAAATAGAAAAATAAATGACCATCTAGGCCAAACATTTCTAAAAATAGAAAATGGTCTCATGTTCTAGCAATCAAATTCATATATTAATTTAACCCTCTTACACTTATCACATGACCACAAGAATTTTCCAAAAATCCTAATTTTCTGAACAAAACCTTCTTCCCAACAACATAAACAAAAACTTTCAAGTTTTCAGTTGATGTTAAAATCTTCTTCAATTCTTTCCCTTTCTGCTGGTCAGAAGGTTTCCAAGATTCAAAGAGGTTCCTTTTTCTCCTTGATTTTTATTGCCATTTTTGTTTGATTAATCGCGTGTTCTATATTTTTATTTGATTGAAAAAACCCAATTCAAGATCTTCGTGAATGATCCGAATTAATTATTTCTATTCGGTTTGATGACAATTTTAGAATGCATCACCTGTTCTAAACTAGAGTCAAATTTTGACTCAAAAAGGATCATTTCCAGGCCTAAAAATCTGGAAACATGAATGCCAAATTTGTATGTTCTTAGAAAAATCTAAAGATATTTTCTAACAGGTCAATGTAGCTTGACCTATTTCTCAAAAACCAAAATGATTCTTTTCAATTATGAAATCAAAAACTTAATCATTTGACTCTTAAAAGTCAAAGATGGAATTCTTATTGAAAAATTTCTGGTGCTAGCTAGAACACTTTAGGAGGAATGATCATGCTGCTGAAACCATCCCCTTCTCTTGGCTCATTATTATTGAATTCTAAACGGTAATACATCGATCAAATCATCGGTCTTTCAATTACCTAAATTGTTCGTGTGTAACCATGTTTAATATTTTCTAGATTTTCAGGATCATTGATTTCACAAGGTTCCAAGATTTTCGATGACATGTTCTTTGTAATCAGAAGAATTCGGTACATTGGTTTTGTTTGAAATCTACTTTTCTCATCTAACTATACAAACCAGATATGAATTCCTAACGTTTCTTTAGGAATTGAGATAGATAAAACTATTCGTCACATGAATCTAACGCGAAAAAAGTCACCTGGGACCTACAAAATGGAGTCCTCCACGCCAAAAGTTCTAAGTCGGTATCTCAGAGGTCCAACGGGTTCATGCCATGACAATTGCAAATGTGTGATTACTACACAACCCATCGAACCAAAGCCAATAAATCCGTTTCCCAAAAGAGTCCCGAAACCACCTGCTGATAGAAGAAATGTAGATGCAGATCATTCGGTAAACAAACCCAAGAAAGCACCTTCGCTCGTCCCCAAGGCCCCAACACGAATAACTAATGTCAAGAACAATAAATTTGTTAAAGATGAAGGTATAAAGAGAGATTTCATCAAATTTTCCACCAAGAAAGACGTTGCCATCGAACCAAAGATTCGAGATTTGAAGCCAAAGTCTCAGATTTCAAGAACGAATGGAAGAAGACACAGTGATGTTTTCCAGCCGAATGAAAATATGGTGCTTCAATCAAGAGTTCCTAGAAGACGACTTAGTGACGTTGGAACAATTTCTAATGCGTCTTCAGTTCGGGGTTCGAGCATCAACAAGAACGAATCAAGAAAAGATTCAAAACCCCCTTCAGTTATGAACAAGAAACCTAATTCTTCTCTAAAGCCTATTGTGTCGAGCCCGAAACCAGGTGCAAAAGTACTGCCACCTTTGAGAAGTTATAGAAGTCTCCCAAAACCGGAGCTTAAGGGATCAAGAAAGTTAAAGCCCACGAAAACCATCGGAGTCGAAGTTGTGCCAGAAAAGACACTGCAAGTCATTGAAAGGACTAAAAGCCAAATTCCCATTTCATCTACTTCTTCTTCTTCTTCTTCGAGTTCTGAGGAGAAAGTTATAACATGTAATGGGCTACAAGAATCATGTTCAACATCAATGGAAGATGATACACCTGCAACAGATGGTCAACACGACGACGAAATAGAAGATTCAGAAGACAAAACTGCGAAAGAGGTTGGAAATTTGGTGGTGGAAACTATCGAAAACCAACTTCCCATTTCGTCTACTTCTTCTTCTTCTTCGAGTTCCGAGGAGAAAGTTATAACATGTAATGAGCTACAAGAAGCATGTTCACCATCAATGGAAGATAATACACCTGCAACAGATAGTCAACACGAAAACGAAATAGAAGATTCAGAAGACAAAACTGCAAAAGAGGATGAACAGGTGGTGGTGGAAACTATCGAAAACCAAATTCCCATTTCGTCTACTTCTTCGAGCTCTGAGGAATTCCCACCATCAATGGAAGATGATAACCCTGCAACAGATGGTCAAAAAGATGATACTATAGAAGATTCAGAAGACAAAGATGCAAATAGGGTTGGAAAGTTGGTGGTGGAAACTGAAGATGGTTCACTTGGAGAGCTCAGATTCAGACGAGGAAAGGTGGTGAGCCCTCATTCAGAGGATAGCAGCCCAAGAAAAATGCAGTTCAAACAAGGAAAAGAGTTGGAGGAAAACGAAAGTGAGAAGTGTGAGAACAAGAGTTTGAGGAGATTGTCATCTGATGGAGTTGTAACAAGTCCTGAAACAAGTCATGCAATCAATGTTGATCTTAAACACCAAGATGTGGTAGAAAAGAAAGATTCAGATTCACTGAACAAGATTATCGAAGAAACTGCTAGCAAACTTATCCAAACCAGAAAGAGCAAGGTCAAAGCTTTGGTGGGTGCTTTTGATTACATCACTTCTGGTAACAATCTGACATCTTAATTAATTAGTTAAGTGGAACTACTACAAAACTGTTTTGCTACTTCTTTCTTGATTAACCAAAGTAGTTTGATCATATTGATTCCCCCTTGATCTCTCTATCTTGCATCACCTCGGAATGTGGTGACTTTTTTTTAGCTTCAAATTCCGAAGGTCTAAAAGATTAGTAGGCCACGTGCATGGCTTTCAAATTCTGAAGGTCTAAAGGATCGTTAGACCACACTTTCGTGGTTGGTATTCTTATTGGAGATCCCACATCTTTTCGACTATCGGTGGTGGACTGCTTGAGCTACTCAATGAGATGAGAGGGGGTCATCGTGCATATGTAGTTCAAAACATCTAAGGGCATCATAAGCTTGTTATTGCCTCAAACTTCCATTGGCTGAAAAGAGCATAGCCCCTCTAAGAAGCTCGGTAGTTGCAACATGGGTTGGTCGCTATATGTCAACCTACAGGTTTAGTTAATTGATTTTTTTTTTCTAGTTTAGTTGGTTAAGGACATTCATTTATTAATAATTTGGTTCCGAAACTAATAATGTTTTGATTAATCTTGGTTAAATTCTATCATATGCACAACACATGCATTTTCAAGGGCATTTTGGTCAATTTATTCATTTATTTTATCGTAATTTTTATCTTTATTTTCTAACTTTTTAAATCTATCTTCATCTATCTTATTATCATCTTCTTACATTAATTTGTTGCTACTACCGTCGCCGCTGCCACCACGACAAAACAAACAGCTTATGAGGAACAAACAATTATGTTGGTCTAGTCATACATGGATTAGTGGAGCACCAAACACACATGGGAAAATTAACGCATGAATAAAATGGGTCAACCTCAAACAGATATAACTTTAAATTCAAGAGGAATTACAGAGCTTACGAAGAGCTGATAAAAACTTGGAAAGGTATTAAAGAGCTGTCAATTATGCTTATTTTCATACCGAATATTAATATTTTAGATTTAATTTTGATATTTGGAGTTTTAGCCAAACCTACACTAAAACTAGACAAGTCATCTCTATTAAAAGGAATCACTTGTAATTTTTGAAATTATTCTGAAATAATGATATTTTTCTTAAATCATGCCTAGTCTGAGAACTTAAGATGTAACATCCCACATTGGTTGGGCAGGGAACGAAGATTACCTTATAAAAGGCTTGATACCTCATCTATCAAATGCGTTTTAAAACTGTGAGTCCAGGTGTGTGGACAAAGCAGACAATATCTAGTACACTTAACCCAAAATGTTACATAAGATCTTCATAAGTAAGGGGAATGACGTGCGAGGAACAAATAATTCAGTGGACCGACTCATACATGGACCCATGGTAACATGAAAACGTGTGGAAAAAATGGTATATTTCAAAGGGCCATAGCTTTCAATTCGGTGAGCAGCCCACATAAAGGCCTTTAATGGTCCAAACATTCTTGCAAACGACCTGTCTTTGTGTTTTTGCATGCATTTCCATCCCCTTGTCATCATTTTAGCATTGAATTTGCATCATTTGTGGAATGTGTCAGCTTGTGGTTTGCTCTCGTAGTTTTGATTGATTTTTTTGGTGATTGGGATGTAAGTTTTATCGAAGAAATTACAAGATGAGTTTTAGCATATTTGGTGTGATCTAAACAAGTACGTGACAGCACGATAATCTCTACTATCTTATAAAAAAGTCTAAATCGGTTTATTGTAAAAAGCAATTTCTTGTAAAAAACAGTTTCTTTGAACCTTTGAGAATAGCCACATCCACAATCCAATCCAATCTTTACTAAAAAATCAATTTCTCTCTCTTCCATCTACTCAATCTCTAATTCAATCAAATCTCATATTTTTTAACATTTATCAGTGATCCAATCAAATCTCAAATATTCTTTAAAAAATATTAATTTTTAATATTTTATCATATCTATCATTTTTTTCTTTTTGTTTTTGCATATAAAAAATAGATTTTCTAAACTATTTGATACTTTAAATCATAATCTTGATTAAAAAAACTTACAATTGAAAATAATTAAAACAAGTTACAAAAAGAAATACGGAATTATATATCTAAAATACATAAATGACATAATTAATTATTAGTGCCGAATTTTTGCCATATATGCTCAATCAAATAATTTTTTAGAGCATTATATGTTTCTCTATCGAAGTTGTTCTCTATTAGCCATATAACTGGCTAGGTTTCCAATTCGGTCAGTAGAGAATCCGAACGGTTGACCATCATCTTCTGTATAGCTTTCGGGTTGTCGATTTGTGGGCATATCATTAAGAAATTCAGTTGGATCATAATAATAGAGGTATGTCTCTCGCTCGTCTTCAACTATCATATTATGCAGAATGATACAAGCAATCATAATTCGTCCCATATTATCTTTATCCCAAACAAGACACATGGGTGTCAAATAAATGCAAAACGAGCTTGTAGAACTCCAAATGTTCGTTCAACATCTTTTCTGGCAGATTCTTGACATTGAGCGTATTAGCATATTATAGTTAGGCCCATGTATTAGTTAGGCCCATGTTGTAAAACCCTTTGTTGTATTTGTAGGGTTTTAATACAATTTGTAACCGTTAAACGCAGCGGAAATTAAAATAATTTTGGTTACAACGTAGAAAACTTTTCTGAACAATTAAAACCCAAACGGATCCAATGATGTATTTAATTAAAAAACTTAAAACCACACCATAGGGTGTTTAGAGATGTACCTTTCAGATATGTTGTGGTTGAACTAGTTGAGCACTTAGAAACCAATCTAGGTTTCCTCTAGCGGTATCCACACACGAACACGCGAAATTCCACCAGGTGTTAGCCCAATAACCCTAGATCTATATGTGTTTTACAGAAAAGAAAAGGGTTTCTTTTCTGTATTTTGTGAAAGGTTATTCTAACTCAATTGTATTTCAAATGGTTTAGCCTAACCCCTTATTTATATCAGAAGAATTATAGTTAGACTATAATCCAATTAAGGATTAAATAAGGTTTAGTAATTATATGTAATATTTAAATTCAAATTTAAATATATATATATATATATATATATATATATGTATATAATTATCCGTTTAAACTTTAAAATATAATTATATAAGTATATATATAATTATCCTTTTAAACTTTAAAATATAATTATATAATTACAGATAATTCCCCGTAATTAACATAATTACGTTTTCACCCTGTAATTGTCATAATTACAGTTTAACACATATTTTTCATAAAAATCTGGGTTTCTACAAATGGAAACAAACGCATTCTTTGTGTGCAACCCTATAGGTTTACATACTCCTCAGCAGTATCTCTGTGTGACACGTGTCGTGGGCATATAATAACTTACATTCTCCCACTTGCACACGATACACAGTAACATAGACGATGGTAAGCGTCTAGCAACACGTCACCGCCCCCAAGGCTATGTAAATGTGCTTTTACCTTCGTGCAATTTGATTGATCTAATCAATCATATAGTAGAATCATTCTTTATCCTTTTGCTTCACGATATTTTATTTTGAACTTAAGGCATAGATCTATCTCATCATTTATAGTTCAAAGATTGTGTTTCTCGATCCCAACATATTTGATTATACAAGTATCATTAGTCCAACTAATCCACTTGTTCATGCATGTAAATCATAATATGTAATCGAGGGGCACAGAAATATCTCTCTCATCTTGAGAGGAGCAAATCCCATATTGCATGTACACGACTAACTACACAATTCATGTTATACCTAATATAGCCCTTATGATTACCCGATCAAGGGTAACGTTAGACTATATCAAAGCATAACACTCCATGTGCATTAGATCCCAATGTACATCTCAGGTCTGAGGATAAATAGTGTTGTACTATTTCAAGACTCACCTTATGACGTCGATCTATGAGGTGATCTTGATGTGGGTCTTGTCCAACGCTTTATGCTCCGACAAGCGCATGTGACTCTGGTTGCACCTAGTGTACTTCTAACTTGGAGTATGACCAGACTTCACAATGATCTTGATTTATTACTAGTCCCTTAGTAATAAGTGATCAAGGACAATTTTAAATAATATGATCATCATATTCATTTAAGGATACTTAAACATGCTAAAACGAACACAGAGATGTTTTAATTAAATGCTCATATCCAATATGCCATAACTGTAAAACATAACTGTTTTAATGTTCACAAAGTAAAAGATTACTAAAATTTTACAAATCAGACTAAATTATTACAAAACATCAGGCCTATTGAGCTAATGTGAGCATCATGCTTGCTTTGACTCAAAGGCTTGGTTTAGAGGATCTGCTGGATTGTCTTCTGATCGAACTTTACATATCTTTATGTCACCTCTTTCAATAATCTCTCGAATTAGGTGATATCTTCTTATGATATGTTTGGAGCGCTGATGTGACCTTGGTTCCTTTGCCTGAGCAATGACACCCTCATTGTCGTAATAGATCTCGACAGGGTCACATATGCTAGGGACTACTCCCAGATCTGTGATGAATTTCTTCATCCAAACAGCTTCCTTTGCAGCGTTCGACGCTGCAATATACTCTAATTCTGTAGTTGAATCCGCTATTGTGCTTTGTTTTGTAACTCTTCCAGCTCACAGCACCCCCGTTTAACACAAACACATATCCCGACTGTGATTTATAATCATCTCGGTCGGTTTGGAAACTAGCATCTGTGTATCCTTGAATACACAGATCTCTTTCTTGACCGCCGTACAGTACGAACATTTCTTTAGTTCTTCTCAGATACTTTAGAATATTCTTTACTGCTACCCAGTGAGCATCACCTGGGTTTGACTGATACCTGCTCGTCATGCTTAGGGCATACGAGACATCTGGTCTAGTACATAACATGGCATACATAATTGAACCGATGGCCGAAGCATAGGGAACACCCTTCATGCGGTTTATGTCCTCTTTAGATATAGGACTCTGAGTTTTGCTCAGATGTACACCATGTACCATTGGCAAGTTTCCTCTTTTAGAACCCTCCATCTTGAAGCGTCTTAAGATCTTGTCAATATATGTACTTTGGCTTAATCCAATTAAGCGTTTCGATCTATCACGATAGATCTTTATACCAAGGATATAAGTTGCTTCTCCTAGATCCTTCATCGCGAAACACTTCCCTAACCAGGTCTTTACACCTTTAAGGGTAGGGATGTCATTTCCGATGACCAATATATCATCGACATATAGGATCAGGAATACTATTATGCTCCCACTGACTTTCTTGTATACACAAGGTTCATCTTCGTTCTTTAAGAAACCAAATTCATTAATCTTTTCATCAAAACGAAGATTCCAACTACGAGATGCTTGCTTCAGTCCATAAATGGACTTTTGCAATTTACATACCTTTTCAGGAAAATTTGGATGTTTAAAACCTTCTGGTTGTACCATGTACACGTCCTCGCTTAAAGTTCCATTAAGGAACGCGGTTTTAACATCCATTTGCCATATTTCATAATCATGAAATGCAACTATGGCAAGAAGTATCCTGATGGATTTAATCATGGCTACTGGAGAAAAAGTTTCATCATAATCTACTCTATGAGTCTGAGTGAAACCTTTAGCTACCAACCTAGCTTTATAAGTATGTACAATCCCATCCATGTCAGTTTTCTTTTTGAATACCCACTTGCACCCTACGACTTTGCAGCCGGTAGGTGCATCTACCAAGTTCCAAACTTGGTTGTCTGACATGGATTGTATTTCAGCCTTCATGGCATCTTGCCATTTATCAGATTCTAAACCTGATACGGCTTTCTGGTAGGTTACGGGTTCATCATGAACCGTATCGTCATTGACAATGAGATAACCATATCTCTCAGGCTCTTGACGACTCCTACTCGATCTTCGGATTGTTTGTATCTCGTCATTACCTTAAACAACTTGTTGAGGCTCAACATCATGTTGATTGTCAGTATCAACCATTGTTTCATCTTGTGGTTCTTGAATTTTTTCAAGATCTACTGTATCCCCCGTTGTGGTTCTCGATAGAAAATCATTTTCTAAGAACTCACTGCGGCGCGCAACAAAAACTTTGTTCTCGCTGGGTTTGTAGAAGTAATATCCAACTGTCTCTTTTGGATATCCTACAAAGATGCATTTCTCAGACCTTGAATCAAGCTTCCCAGAAGCTTCCCGCTTAACATAAACTTCACAACCCCATATTCTCATATATGACAGTTTTCGGATCTTCCCAGTCCATAGTTCGAAAGGGGTTTTATCGGTCTTTTTGGTTGGCGCACTATTTAGTATTCGGGCAGCTATTTCTAGGGCGTAACCCCAGAAACTTTTAGGCAGATTGGTACGACTCATCATAGAGCGAACCATGTCCAACAAGGTTCTATTCCTTCTTTCGGACACACCGTTATGTTGCGGTGTTCCGGGAGGAGTTAATTGGGATACTATCCCGTTATCTCTTAGATGGTCAATAAACACTTGGCTTAGATATTCCCGACCCCGGTCCGATCGAAGTGTCTTTATCTTTTTGCCAAGTTGATTCTCTACTTCATTCTGAAACTCTTTAAAAAACTCAAAGCTTTCAGATTTGTTTTTCATTAGGTAAACATACCCGTATCTACTGAAGTCATCAGTAAAAGTAATGAAGTAGCGATGACCATTTCTTGTGGTTGAACTAAAGGGTCCACACACATCAGTATGTATAATCCCTAATAATTATGTTGCCCTTTCGGGTTTGCCTTTAAAAGGCGCTTTTGTCATCTTTCCCATTAAACAAGATTCACATACATCATATAAATCATCACATGATTCCAACACTCCGTCCGCCTGGAGTTTGGCTATGCGTTTCTTGTTTATATGTCCAAGACGACAATGCCACAAATAGGTCTGGTTTAAGCCTCGCTTAATTCGTTTATTGTTTACATTATATATTGATTCATAATTACAACTATTTTGAATATCAATTTCATAAATACCATTGTGTAGTTTGGCCACAAAATACAAAACATTGTTAAGATAAGCTGAAATTGAATCATTACTGAAAGTAAACATAAATCCAGTTTGTTGCAATCGAGAAAAAGAAACGATATTCCTAGTAATGCTAGGTACATATAAACACTTGCTAAGTGCTAAAATAAGACCATTTGGCAGCTTCATGTCATAAGTTCCCAGAGCAATAGCAGCTACCTTAGCTCCATTCCCCATTCGAAGCTCCATCTGGCCTGGTTTCATTTTCTCATCACTTCTTAGCCCCTGAAAAGTAGTACAAATGTGAGTACCACACCCAGTATCCAATACCCAGGAATCAGAGTCAGAAGTGAATAAATCAATGGTAAACATACCTGAAGGTCCGGCTCCACTAGCCTTCTGCTTCTTCATTCCTGCCAATAGGGCAAGGCAGTTTCTCTTCTAATGTCCCTTCTGGTTGCAGTTGAAGCAAACTGTTTCCTCAGGAATCTTTCCCTTGCCCTTTTCTTTGTTGGAACTTCCAACTATTCTTTTACCCTTGGTAACCACCCTTTTCTTCTTGTTTATCCCACCTTTAGGTTTGATCATCAACACCTGTTTTGGTTTGGATAAATCCAACTTGGATTTCATATTTCTCTCAGAGGTTTTAAGCATGCCGTGAAGCTCCGTGAGAGTTTTCTCCAAATCATTCATATTGTAGTTCAAGACGAACTGGTCGTATGATTTGGATAAAGAATTGAGAACCATGTCGGTTGCCAATTCTTGACCCAGTGGGTAGCCAAGACGGGTCAATCGGTCAATATACCCTTTCATTCTTAAAACGTGGGTACTGACTGATGAACCTTCAATCATCATACAGGCATTCAATGCCCTGACTGTATCAAACCTTTCTTGCCTTGCTTGTAACTGAAACATGGATTTTAAATAGGATATCATATCCCAAGCAGTCATGTCTTCATGTTCCCTCAGTAGCTCGGGAGTCATGGATGCTAGCATCAGACAACTAACATCTAGTGAGTCATTGAGATGCTTATCATAAGCAGCCCTGACCTCAGTTGAAGCATTTCTGGCAGGAGGGTTTGGAGGGGGGGTTTCGAGGACGTACAACTTCTTTTCGTGCTTAAGGACAACCCTCAAGAAACGAAACCAATCCACGAAGTTCGTACCGTTCAGTTTGTCCTTATCAAGGATTGATCGTAATGTAAATTGGGATAAGCCGTTTGTGCAGATAGTTTGGTTAGGGGCGTTAGCGGCCATCTACAAAATAAGTTTAATTTTAGTAATTCTTTTAAAATCTCAAATTAATTAATATTACCTTTCAAAAGAAAATTAATGTGAGCTAAGATCCATATATCACCTATTTCCGTAAATGGCCAAGCAACTGTTTACGGAACTAGGTTATTTAGGTAGGAATCATCCAGTTATGTTCAACATAACTCTTAGATATCGTGGGATTTCTATTAATATATCATATGTTAAAAAGCATGTTTAATCCCACTACAACGCCTTGAAAGTACTCATAGATGGCTAAGCACTGTCTATGATATTTTCAAGTAAACTAACCATACTAAGATATCATGATCCCACCTAAAGTCTTAACTTAGGGTTTATTGGGGTCAATCGTCCAAAATACGACTATTTAAGTGAATGGCCAAGCAACTGTCCACTTAAATCTCGTTATCCTGGCGTCTTGTCTTACACTACAATTATCCGATATGATTGGCTAAGCACTGACCATACTGGACTCTTGTAAGTTCAACAAGTATCTTAAATGGATGGCGCATAGTTTACATTTGTGAAAGGTTTAAATTTTAGATAACTCTTTTAAAACGTTTGAATTTATCTCTAAAATCTTGTTTTAAAAGTTTATTTTATTAAATCGGTTTAAGTTTGATAAACATATCAATTTTAAAATATCATATTTTATTTACCGATTTAAAATTTGTTTTGCGTTTGATTTTATTTTAAGCGTTTGCAATTATTATAACAATAATAAAGCAATAAATAAAACCAAATACAAAATAAACAATCACAATAATAATAATATATGGATTTGCCCCTAATGTGGTGTTGTGAGCCAACACAACAACCACGGTCAATTCTAATGACGTCTTCAAACTCCCACTGGTCTCGCCATCTTGGTGAACTCCAGGGACTCCGTCTCGATCTTTTGGAACGCCGTCTTCAGATTTAAAAAATAGAAAATACAACATGCCTATTCTATTTACATTTGTCCCTATCTAGGAAATTAAATTAAAAACTACATTCCATGCAATTAATACATTTTAATTTTCCAAAACAAAATAAATCAACCACGGGTCTTTTCGGGGCAATCCATATATTATGCAATATTTTAAACATAAAATAAAACAATTTGGTCTATATTATTTAACATAAATAAAGTGACCAAATTATGTGGAACAATATTTTCATATGGCAAATAATTAATTGACCCAATTTAATTTGTAGGTTAACAAACCTAACCCATTAAACCGGGCCTTGGCCCAAAACTTAAAACAATTAGAGTAATAATCAAAACGCGGTTCTATGTCGATCGAGACCAAGATAACAGCGGTTTGGGACCATAGTCCTAGCCACATCTCGTACCACCAAAACGTGGCCGGTGCAAAACACCAAAACATAGCAGCAAGGCCGCTTGGCACGAGTGTCGATGGCCAACGACCACAAAAGAAAAAAGGGTTACCACCTTCAGCCGTTAAGAGCGGTGACCAAAGCGACCAACCCCACATCGCAGGGACCGTGGTCCAGCAACGATTGCGGGAATAAAAAAAATAACACCGAACGCATCTATCGGCGGCAACAGCCGTACCTGGCTGGCGACAAAGAACAGAATCGCCGCTTGTCTCAAAAGCCAGCGGCGGTGGCCACAACATCCGTATTACACCGGCGTATACCGGTGATGGTGTGAGAAATCGAACCAGCACCACCAGCCCCATAGGGCGGCGGCCTGGATGCCATGATTGCTCAAAGAAGAAAACAAAGCCGCTGGCGGGCGGCTGCCGGTGGTGGGCGACGGCCGGCGGTGAAAACCGCCGGCGGTAGAAGCATGCGGTCACTCAAAACCAAAAAAAAAATATATGCGGCTGTCTCTTAGGAGGCGATGGGAGGTTAACAATAGGGTTTACAAATTACAACCTTTTTTTTTAATAAATGACACACAAAAGTGATAAGTCTCACGTGACCACTTTGGGTTTCAAATCACCTTTTTGGATTTTTGCAAACTCAATTAAAGATAGGTCCTTTTAGAGTCGGGTCAAAAATAAAATTTTAATTTGCCATTATAACAATAATGTTCCCCTTTTTAATTAAATAGCATCAAAGTGGCTCTGATACCACTGTAGGGTTTTAATGCAATTTGTAACCGTTAAACGCAACGGAAATTAAAATAATTTTGGTTACAACGTAGAAAACTTTTCTGAACAATTAAAACCCAAACAGATTCAATGATGTATTTAATTAAAAAAACTTAAAACCACACCATAGGGTGTTTAGAGATGTACCTTTCAGATCTGTTGTGGTTGAACTAGTTGAGCACTTAGAAATCAATCTAGGTTTCCTCTAGCGGTATCCACACACGAACACGCGAAATTCCACCAGGTGCTAGCCCAATAACCCTAGATTTATATGTGTTTTACAGAAAAGAAAAGAGTTTCTTTTCTGTATTTTGTGAAAGGTTATTCTAACTCAATTGTATTTCAAATAGTTTAGCCTAAGCCCTTATTTATATCAGAAGAATTATAGTTAGACTATAATTCAATTAAGGATTAAATAAGGTTTAGTAATTATTTGTAATATTTAAATATATATATATATATATATATATATTTATATGTATATAATTATCCGTTTAAACTTTAAAATATAATTATATAAGTATATATATATAGTTATCCTTTTAAACTTTAAAATATAATTATATAATTACAGATAATTCCCCGTAATTAACATAATTACGTTTTCACCCTGTAATTATCATAATTACAGTTTAACACATATTTTTCATAAAAATCCGGGTTTCTACAAATGGAAACAAACGCATTCTTTGTGTGCGACCCTATTGGTTTACATACTCCTCAGCAGTATCTCTGTGTGACACGTGTCGTGGGCATATAATAACTTACAGTATTCTTATTTATTGTGTTGATCAATGAAAGGATCTTCGAAAAGGAGAATCATTTTCTACATGGTATAGAGCCTATCCCTTCCATCTTTCTCTACCTTTCCTTTTTTTCTTTTCTCTCTCTCTCTCTCGGCAGAACCCTTCTGTCTCTTTTTTTTTCTGCCATGGCAGCCTCCTCTTCCTCCTCCACCACTACCAACATGAAATCTTATGCCATCACCAATATCAAAGATTATGTTCCCTTGATCCTTGATCTCAATGAACTGAACTATGATGCCGGAGAGAACTCATTGAGACCCACTGCATCGGTTTTGGCGTACTCGGCCACCTCGACGGCACCTCCAACCCCACCGACAACGTACGAAGCATATTGAGATAGACATTCATTTTGTTCGCGACAAGGTTGCTACAGGCCAAGTTCGCGTTCTTCATGTGCCTTCAAGTCTTCAGTATGCCGACATCTTCAGAAAGGGCCTTCCATTCTCTCTTTTTTCAGATTTTCGTAACAGTTTGCGTGTTCGTTCGTTATCTCTCGCTCAAACTGCGGGGGCGTATTAGCATATTATAGTTAGGCCCATGTATTAGTTAGGCCCATGTTGTAAAACCCTTTGTTGTATTCTTATTTATTGTGTTGATCAATGAAAGGATCTCCGAAAAGGAGAATCATTTTCTACAGACCGAACAACTTGTGTTTCTCGATAGTGGGAAGCGTAATTGACTTGAAAAATGTAGACCATGAAGGATATATGCCATCTGTGAGATAATATGCCCTGTAGTTTTCACGATCATTCACGATGTAACTAACTTTTGGTGCTCGACCTGTCAATACATCATCAAAAACAGGAGATCGATGAAGTACATTAATATCATTTAACGAACCTGGTGTTCCAAATAAAGCGTGCCATATCCATAAATCATATGATGCAACGGCTTCTAAAATGATTGTTGGCTTTCCACTTCTTCCGGCATATTGTCCAGCCTATGCGCTCGGACAATTTTCTCAAATGCATGCAGTCAATACTACCTATCATACATGGGAATCCACGTTGACCTTCAGCATGGAGTAGTCTTGCCAAATCATCGTTGTTAGGCTCTCGGAGGTACTCATCATCGAAACATGAGATGACACCATCTACGAAGTTCATAAGAGCATCCCTTGTTGTGGTTGCACTCATTCTCAAATATTCGTCAACTGCGTCGACTGATGGGCCATACGCCAACACCCTCATGGCTCCAGTACATTTTTGCAATGGTGAAAGACTTTGTCTACCTGTGGCATCACGTCGTCGTTGAAAATATTCATCATTAGCAGTCACAGCATCAACTATACGACAGAATAAAGGCCTTCTCATTCAAAATCTTCTCCGAAAGATAGTGTCATCATACGTTGGATTGTCCACAAAGTAGTCTTGCATCAAACACGTTTCACCCATCTCGCGTTGCCTATCACGATACCTTCTTCTTGCTCTTGGAGGTTGATCTCCTATGAACAGATTGGAGGAGTTGATGAGTATATCCTCAAGCATGCAATCAATTTGTTGGTTTTGTTCAATAACTTGTGATTGACATGCGTCAAATTCATCAATTGATTCTGGTGATGAGGTTTCACTGAAAGACATTTTAGTGAAATATGAATTTTTTTGTAAGGTGTTTGAGGAAAGATTGTATGAATAAATCTTGATGAAAGACAACCAAATATATAGCAAATGTTAGAATTATTAGTAGGGGACAATGGTATGTGATCTTTAGGGAAAAAGACAACACATAATCAGTGGGGGACAATGCCATGTGATCTTTAGTGAAAATGACAACACATAATCGGTGGGGGACAATGCCATGTGATCTTTAGTGAAAACGACAACACATAATCAGTGGGAGACAATAGCATGTGATCTTTAGGGAAAAAGACAACAACTCATTTTAACATAAAATACAATACATAAAATACAATACAATACAAATTACTAATACAAAATACAAAATACGAGAAGTACAAACAAATACACGAAAACTAAATTACCAATACATAAAAATAAAATTACAAACACATCACTATCCATACAACTTTGCCACAAGACGTTCTTTCAACTCTTCTTGTGCTGGTGACAGGTTATCTTTAGACATCAGTACGCGCAACATTTTGTGGTCTTGAACGATTTGAAAATTCTCTTGATCAAAATTTATTTTCTTTTTCATCAATTCAACTTCATTTTTTCTTGTAATCGTCAATGCATGAAGATTTTCACTAAACTCATTTGAAATCGAAGATGATTATGATGCCTTACCTTTTCCTTTTTTTTGTTGCATCTCTACCTGCGGGACGTTGAATTGTTGAACCACCAGTTGGTGATTCTTGGTTGACTTCGACATAATCTCTTTCCTCCGTAGTTCTTGATCTTTTTGTGCTTCCACCACTTTCTTCATCACCCACTTCATATACCGAGCGAGAACGTGATGTTTCACGATGTAACTGTAAGTCCCACTTAGGATGTTTACACATAACTTCGTTAAATACCTTCAGATCATTAAACTTTTTCCCAGCCGCCTCATAGATTTTGTGAGTTGCGTTCTCTACATCCGTGTTACTCATTCCACTCTTTTTTTGACGGTGTGCTTCTCTATAAGCACCAACCCATTTATTTGCATTTTCGTTAAGTCGAGACCAACGACCTTTCATTTGATTTTCGTTTCGGACACCAAGCCCTTCTGGATTTTCTGCTCGAGTTGCATCATAGTTAGGGGTGTGCATCAGTCGGGTCGGGTCGGGTACCCAAACCCTAAACCCGATCGGATATTCGGGTAAGAGGGAATGCCCCAAAATCCGACCGTTTAAAGTTCGGGTACTTCGGGTTCGGGTGAGTTTAGGTTCGGGTTGTTCGAGTCGGGTGGTTCGGGGTTGGGCCTCAATGGGCTTTTTCCTTTTTAACCTGTTTTGAGAATCTGGGGTAATTCGGCGATGGAGTGAGGTCTGGAGTCCACATGCCCTTAATCATCTTCCACTATCTTGATTTCTAAAAACAACCCTTTTATTCTTATATTAATTTGTTTGCTTTCTGATAGATTTGATCGGGTGTTTATAATTCCATGGGGAGTTTAATGGTCTTGTTTCTTCTCTTGGTTTCTAGAAGCTTCTCAGTTGTATCTTCAAAAGCTGGTACTATCAATATTGGAGCCATTTTAAACTAAAAAACAATCAATGGGAAGGTCTCAACCATTGCCATGAAGACTGCTTTTATTGAGAATGAGAGCACAAGAGACAAGCCAGATATGCGATATTTAGATAGGTTGGGGAAGTTCGGATATTCGGGTCGGGTCGGGTGGGGGATTCCGATACCCAACCCGATCCTACTTATCCGAAATTATTAACGAATATCGGGTGGTCGGGTTTTCGGGTGGGGCTTCTTCGGGTTAGTCGGGTGGTCGGGTCGGTCGGGTTTTGCTCACCCCTAATCATAGTGTTCTTTCACTCGTGACCATAACTTCCCTTTCTTTTGTTTTTTTGCCACGAATAGCATCTTCACTAACGAAGATCCATGCTGACATCAAAACCATATCTTCTCTCGTATCCCATGAATCGACTCTTGAGCCCTTTTGCAAAGTTTGGACATTTTCAGGGATACTAACGTGATTATCATAAGAAAGGAACTCAAATTTTTCATATTGTGTGTTTGGGTTTTGAAGGTTATCAGGATATTGAGAACCGAAACAAAATTTTGGGTAGTTTGGATCCATAACAGAAAATGAAGAGGGTATTCAAGATGAAGAGAGTATTGAAATAGAGAGAAAGATTGGTGTGATGAAAATATGTCAATATTGGTCTATATTTGTAGGGAATTGAAAAATATCAATTTTGGTATATTTTTTATTTTTTAATTTTTTTTGTTAAACTTATCTTATTAATATGATAAGGTTATCTAAATAAAATCTAATAATAACCAATCACTATTTGGCATGTGGCATATATGTTAATAAAAAAAATAAAAATAAAAACAACCTCAATCTCATATTGGATTGTGAACGAGTTTGGTCAAAAAGTGGGTTGAATTATTAATTTTTTTTCTTTTCGATAATCTATTTTGTCCTATTCCTTTCCAGGATCGGATTGGATTGCGAGTGTGGATAGTCTTAGAATACTAAAGATAAATCATATTTCCTGATAGGCTAAGAGCCAAAAAAATCATTGAATTGCAAAGTTGCCACAATTATAGTTGGCTCTATAGTTCTGTGTAAAATATCATTATACAAACTTGATTGATGTTTGATTGTTGTGTGAACGCATGGTATGATAGACTACGTAAGGACTTGCGATATAGAAATTAATACGAAAAGATAAGTGAGCCCTACGTGTTAGATTGCTTGGATACTTTGTGTGTTGAAAAACAGAACTAACTGTGCATAAGTTAGTTTATTTTATGGAGATTTGAACTGCTTAAATGTTGCATATAATTGAAATGTATCATTTTCAATTGCAACAAAATTTTGACCGTTTAAAAAAACATTGGTCTGCTTTGCTTCAGTGACTCTATCACCGTGGGATTGGTAAAGGTGCATGATACATACCCATTTGGTGTGGATGCTTCATGGCATGGGACTCTCAGTGAGTTGTTGTTCCTTAACTCCTTGAAGTTGAAAATGTCGATTCTTGGGGTAGCACAAATGAACCTTGGGATAATAAGTGAGCTTTTCAATGCCCTATATTTTCGGAATTTCTTGAATATCCGGTAAGTTTATCTACCAGCCGTTGTCGCCGTCAGTATAGATGACGTCGAGGTCGGAGCTGCAAGTACCGCCTGAGATATTTCAATGACAATGTTTTTAAAAGTTCTATTGAAATTAATAGGCAGAGCTTTCAGAGAAAGAGAACACTGAGCTTCTTGCATTGCCTGATGGTGGGATCCCTAGATTGCTTCTTGACATTGGTAAATTGCTTTTTCTTCTTCTACTACTTCTTATCTACGTTGAAGGTTCGTGATTTGGATGTGGACTTGTTTATTCTTGCAATTCGTTATGTGGATTTTTGTTTTACTAGGTTATTGGGAATGAAAGGACAAATATATGACGACGATGGAAAAAACTTATTAGACAGTGTCTTAATAAGCCCGAAATGGTGAATATTTGCTCCTTTAACTGTCAATGTACAAGTATACCATAACCAAATCATCTTTTTGAATAGTTTATTTTTTGTACGTATTTATCATCTTTCTTTGCTGATCAGGTAGGTGTTTTGTTAGAGCATACAGTCGGCAATTGTCCTCTCTCTCTATATTGTCAATATTGTACCCAATAGCGTGGAGATCCCTCGTTTAGTATAACTATTGTTTATTTGTTTATCTTTTTTTTTCGGCAGTTGCCGTAAGTTTAAATGTTATCAATTTAATGGTTTTGGTAGCTATCAATGTCTTGTAATGATGAAAATAATTTGATCAAGTGGATGCATTTGTTTCAGGCTGAGGGACCGTTTTGTCAAAATCAACACCTGTTGGGAACTGAAGAAAAGCTTAAGTATGGTTAATGCTGCTGGTACAAGGTTACTACTGCTAGAAGACTTCAAGGTTAGTACTGCTGAGTATTACTACTGCTAGTTCAATTAATACTGCTAGTCAAAGTTAGTGCTGCTTGAACAAAGTTAGTACTGCTTAGCTAGTTAGTACTGCTAGTAGTTAGTACTGCTTAGTAGTTAATGCTGCTAGAAGAAGTTAATGCTGCTGAGCATAATTAATGCTGCTTAAGAGATCCGGATGGAAAGAATGACAGCTAGATATTCTGAAGATACATATGGAAGCTTAGAGATATACATGGAAGATATACTGAAGATTTGTTTATTCTTTTGTAATTATCTTTTGATTAGTATATGTATAGAATATATAGAATAGATAAAATTAACTTTTTGATAATTATTCATTAGAAGTTCTAGAGAGAAATCAACCTCAAGGCATAGATCCTAATTCTAGAGAAGTAGAATTCGTATTGGTGAGTCTGTTCATCAATATTGAGGTTGAGTGTGTAATCTTGTAGCTTCAAGCTTTCAATACAAGTTTACAGTTTGTTCTTCACATTTTCTGTGTTAATTTACTGTTTCATTAAATATCAAAGTGTTATTCCGCAAACTTCTTTGATATTAGTTTCTGAGAATTAATTCTTGTTAAGAATTCGATCCTGACAACACCTATTAGACGAAAACTTCTTTCAGACGTGGTTGTAACGATATACTCAAGGTATATTATTCAATTAGCAATATTGTTGATTGCAATTTGTTCCATATAAGAAAATCTATTAACGGGACATTGGACAGGCCGATATCGTTAATCTTTTAGTCAAATATTACAAAGAAGCGAGACATGCAATATACCTGGGCAACGAAGAAAAGGGAACACGTTCAAACATGGATAACGAGGGAAGTAATCCAATGGAAAGAACCCCGGTCCTGAAATCCATGGAGGGGAAGTCAAAAACCCGAGCAAGCGGAAGGTGTTGCGTCTATTTCGACCCTTTGTCGATTCAAAATGCATTGGTTATTGTATTCTTTTGCTGTCATGCGTACCGCTTGAATCATCTTTTGGAATCAACCCATTCAATTACTACCAAAAAAGGGGCATTTGCTAAATCATACGGTAACGGTTATTACATTGACGACGACAAGAATGATGAAAATGAAGACAATACCCCTACGGGTGCCTCTCGGATGCGATGCATAACGTGTACCACAACTGCTGGTCGATGATCTTTTTTTCCCTTCCGAATGAGTTGTGTTTGTATATTATGTATTGGTGTTATTTAATGGTGGAGTGGAGAGTAAGTGGTTGGCTTTTTTGGAATTTGGTGTTACCAAAATTTTTTATCACATAAAACATAGTTATTAGACATTCTTACCATTTTGTTTTCTTACAGAAGTTTTTTCTTTTGGATATGCATAAACATAAACTTCATTTTTTTTAATTACAAGTTACAAAAAATACAAAGTATTAATGCATAAGTTAGTCGTTAAATGCTAAGAACAACTAATGTTTTGATTTTGAAAATCACATTATCCATTAATTCCATTTCAAAAAATTTCACCAATTGACCATATTAACTTTCAATTTATGTACTATCCAATTTGTAATATAAAATCACATAAATCCATAAAATTAACATCGATAAAGAAAAAATGAAACATGATTGTCGTTTCGAGTTCTTAGTTTAGATTTCGACTTAATTCGTGTTGCATCGGGCGCGAGTACATAACTATTTAGGAATAACAAGTGGGAATGATGAAAAATACAGGGTGGGAATTAATTTCTAGCAATCCAATTTAGTTGGCCACATGCACTTGGTGATCCTAGACTTCATCTACGCTCAGAGAATCTGTAGAGAAATTACAAGTTCTAAAGACACGTGAGGAGCATACTCGTAAGCTAGAAGAATTTCCTATAATACATGTTGATCCTACTATGGATCCAAATGTGGGTTCGAAGATGACATAGACGAAGAAGAGAAGAAACAAGGTATGTGATGCTCTATTGAAAGTTGTACACATTTGTTAATTCCATTGTTTTTAAATGTCAAAATTATGTAAAAATCTTTTACATGGTACGAAATAAAGTATATCGAGTATGGAGAGTCGGAAAACATTTTAGATACCTTGTACGCTTTATGGGTTTTGTCACTTTTCTGGATCACGGGGTTAAAAGGTTGAATGGGCAAATCGCCATTTTAAACGAGTCCTTTAAATTGGGTTTTTGCGATTGTGTGGACTGGTTTTTCTACACTAGGTTGGACCAGCTTTTTAGAGATTGATTAATTCTTTTTATTTATAATCTCCCATTGGATTGGAACTTGTTTTGTGACAATTGTTGCTATATGTAGATATGTACAAAAGTTATGTCGGTTTTAGCAGGAGAAGGGTGTACCCCTCAAAAGAATCTTGGAGCGGTACAGGTACCTCTAGAAGTAACAGAAAGAATTATTAGTTTGGCATAAGCTTGTCGAATAATAGTTTCTCAAACAAAGTTGAGGACGCTGCCACTTTTGCATGTTTGGAAGCACATTCCGAAAGTTTTCGGATCAAGAAAGAGACATAATTGTGCAACAACCAAGCTTATTAAAGAAACTAAGTTCTGCATATGATGAAGTAGCTTCAATAAGTGAAGCGGACAACCAACTTTTGCTTTAGTAGTTGTGGATTATAAAAGTTAATAATCAATGGCCAATCATTCTTTTGTAATTGTATTTTTCTTAGTTTGCAATAAAAATATATGGATCCCATTTCTTTTATCTTCATTCTTTTGATTTCGAGGTGTTTCACGAACAGATACATACCATTGTCACTTGTTTTTTTGATTTCACGATACTGCGCGCCGCATAGCGCACGGGTATATCACTATTTCTACTATATTATAAAAATTCTAATACAGTTATTCCGATTTTTTACAAACCTTTGAAAGCCAAAACTTTCTCCTCCACGTCCCACTTTTTAATTCAATTAAATTTTACACTTATCACCCTTACAATTAGTTAATTAATTTACTTTATATCCCTTGTTTTTTCATTTTTTTATTTTATACCCTTATCATATTAACAAAAATAATCGTATACGAACAAAAATGCAATAAAACATACGTTTATTTTTTTTACAAATTATACCATTATAATCGTCTCGTCAATACCTTTAAAACGAGCTCAATATTGAAGCCTTTTTTATTTAATCGTACTACTAAATATCATAAATATCTACAAATTAGATTGTTTTATATCTTTACATTTTATTTTATTTTTCACCTTTAGCATATTAAAAATGCGTAAACCAACTAAAATATATTAAAAACACGTTTATTTCTTATTATAAATTACACAATTATTATTTGTTCGTCAATATTTTTAAAATAAACTAATTATTGAATATTTTTATACGTTCTATAATATTTTAAAATACCATAAATACTATCTATTCTAGACTATGTTATTTTCAAAATTCAATGTTACATTTAACACCCTTACACTTACTTATTTAATTTACTTTATATTTCTTGTTTTTTCATTTTTAATTTTACACCCTTATAATGTTAACATAAATAATCGTATATAAATAAAAATGCAATAAAAATATGTTTCCTTTTTTACAAATTATACCATTATAATCGTCTCGTCAATACCTTCAAAAGAAGCCCAATATTGAATATTTTTTAATTTAGCCGTACTATTAAATATCATGAATATCTACAAATTAATTTTTCTATCCATACGTTTATTTTTTTTCATCGTTAACACTAAAAATATTTAATCGTAGATCAATTAAAATATATTAAAAATACGTTTCATTCTTATTATAAATTTATATAATTATAATTTTTTCGTCAATAACTTTAATATAAACTAATTATTAAATATTTTTATGGGTTTAAAATATTTTAAAATAGCATAAATGTGTATCATTATATATATATATATATATATATATACTATCTATATCTATACTATTATATTAAAATTGGAAAACCGTTATTTTAATGATTCAAAATTACATTTAACACATTTACAATTAGTTATTTAATTATTTTATATCCGTTGTCTTTTCATTTTTCATTTTACATTCTTATCATGTTAACACAAGTAATTGTATATGAACAAAAATGCGATAAAAATAGGTTTTATTTTACAAATTATACCATTATAATCGTCTCGTCAATACCTTCAAAACGAGGTCAATATTGAATATATTTTAATTTAACCGTACTATTAAATATCATAAATATCTACGAATTAATTTGTTTTCTATCCATGAGTTTTTTTTCACCGTTACCACATTAAAAATATATAATCGTAGATCAACTAAAATATATGAAAAATACGTTTCATTCTTATTATAAATTATATCATTATAATGTTTTCGTCAATAATTTTAGTATATACTAATTATTGAATTTTTTTATGGGCTTTATAATATTTTAAAACAACATAAATGTGTAGCATTATCTATACTATATAATGAAAAGGCTATTTTAGTTATTTTCAAGATTCAAGAATACCACTTACTAAGCATAGTGTACAACTTTTTATAGCATTCTTGAAATCAGTTCTCCTTTCCTCCACGACCTCTTCTTCTTCGTCTCCCACTCCACGACCCCTCTCCTCTCTCCACATCCTCCACAAATTGCTCACCTATAAACCCAATTTACATTCCAACAATCGACGAAAGGAGAAACTCAACGAAACTCACTCTCAATTTTGGGATGAAATTGGTATTCTGGATACTCTGCACAGGTTATTTCACCTACAGGTTTATCTCTCCTCCAAATTATATCTTCATCTCTCGATTTTATTCGATTTCGTTTTATGTAAATGGGTTCTTCATATAACTCTCAGCGACAAACTATTCAAGCATCACATACAAATTATTCAAGCATCGTGTAATAAGTTCCTATGCTTCTTGATCTATCACTCGATTTATGTCCTTGTACGATCTCCATCTTTGATTTACTCCTTATTTTTTGATACGGCTCTACCTGCTACGATCGATATACGACTCTAACATATTTTTTCTTGCGATAGTTGGTGTTTACAAGGGGCGTGGGTCATCTCTACCCTGACTGAATTTTCTAATTCATATTTGGACAATCGGGTTTCAAGTAAGCAATTGACTCAAATAGGTGACTAATGTTCGTGACGAGCATTCCCAAATTGGCTATGATTTTGATTCGATGACTGATATGATTTCTAGATTGGAAGTAAGTTTTGTTGCGCTGGGATGTATTTTTCTATATATAATTTCATTTTATGATTCAAATGCTCCATATATTACCATGAATGAACCTGGTTGCATTTGGAAGAGGTTTATGAAGCATCATTTTCTTATTTAGTATTTAAGGTTGTGTTATTGTGTGGATGTATTGTAACACCCTAAAAATAGGGATAACAAAAACTTTCCTATAAGAGGAGAAAGGGTATATAAATTGCCTTAGCAAGAGCCTCCCAAAAATGGGGAAATATAAAAACTTGTTTAATCACAATTGTAATTGAACGGACAATAAATAACAACCAACTAATCTAATTTCTATATCTAGAAAAGAGATTACAAAAAGGGTGTCATCTATAAACCCATATGCCTTCTCCAAAAGATATATGTCTAAGTGTTTTTTCCCCGAAGCTCTCACCCAAGAAACTACGTCTGCTTAGAAACGACGTCACTAGAACCTGAGATACACATCGAAACCAAACAAGTGTTAGGCCAAAAAGTCTAGTGAGTTGAACAAGAAATAGCATGTTAAAGCATTTACAATTCTTATCAGCAGTTAACCAAATTTCGTTAAATGTGGAGTCAACGGGGGATACCCATAGCACTAATCAAGTTCCACCCAAAGAGCCAATATACCTTGATGCCAACTACTAAGAGTGACATCCGAAAGGCCCGACACATCCGAAAGGCCCAGCACATCCGAGGATTACTACCATAGCATTACTCCGAATGGCGGAGGTCTAGGTACGTACCCACACGGTGGCACCCAAGACTACATCCTCCTAGTGTCTACTGACTTGGTTCGTCCAACATAATTTATTAATAGGCCTCAAGGCACAATATGACCAAGAATATTACCCATACCAACCATGGGTACAATATTACAAGCCATTTAATATGAAGTCCACGACAAGACCAATATAACCACAAATTTAACCATGTAGTTTTGACCCATAAAATGGAGTCACAAATAAGATATCATTTCCATAACCAGATACTCATATACATATTCCAATATATCCAAGCGTGACATAAATGAATATGAGCTCACAAAGAAATCCCCCAAATACTTGAGCATATACAATGAACATTTCAAGTAGGATGCAAGATGATAACAAGTAGTAGGTTATGATGTGTATCTAGTTTTAACAAAAGATTAGTAAACTCACAATCTAGGTTTTTGGTTAAAACCTAGAAAATAGGAAACCCTAGATACTTGAAGATGAGACTTGGAGAGGAGGGGTTGAACTTGAAGAAACCCTAGAAAATCTCCTTTGAAGACAATGAATGCAAGATTAATAACCCCAACTACCAAGATGATTGGTATTAAAGAGGGTTAAGGTTTTGAGGAAATGGGACTGACTTGAGAGCTCCAAGAATCACCAAGAAAAGAGAGAGATATGATAATTATGAGAGAAAATCGGGCAAAAAGGGGTTTTGGAGACCAGCAGGTCGCCCCACGACTTGTGCCGCGATTTGCACCCGCGGCATAAGTCGCCCGTTTCCACTGAGAGAAGCACTCCAGTGGGTTACGCGACTTATGTCGCGACTTAAACCCGCAGCGTAAGTCGCGTAACTCCCTATTTACAAAGGGTGGCTCTAAAACTTCTAAACCACACCAATAACAACATTTACGCAAAAATAGCAATTAAGCATATAAGTTCTACTTTGCTAAACACCAAATAAATGATTAACAAAGCTTTATACTTACCTGAAATTCTGGATGTTACAATCCTCCCCACCTAATTAGGATGTCGTCCCCGAAATCACATTTATACGAACAAATGAGGATAACGCTTCTTCAAGTCCTCTTCGGACTCCCAAGTGACATTAGCACCACGATGGTGCTTCCATTGGACCTTGACCATGACTACTTCCTTATGCCGCAACTTCTTCACCTTCGACTCTAAGATCGCCTCTAGTTCTTCCACACAACGATTCCCATTATCCACCTGAATCTCCGTCAAGGGAATCACACTTTCCTCCTCGGCTAGACACTTCCGAAGGTAACACACATGGAACGTAGGATGTATTCCATCCATCTCCGGTGGTAAGCCCAACCGGTAGGCTTGTAATCCAATTCTTTCCAAAATGACGATAGCTCCAAGGAAACGAGGGCTAAGCTTCCCGCGCTTCCCGAAGTGAATAATCCCCTTCCATGGAGATACCTTCAACATGACACGATCGCCCACTTGAAACTCGACCGGTCTCCTCTTCTTGTCCGCATAGCTCTTTTGTCGATCTTGAGCCGCCTTCAATCTTCCTCTGCTCTCCTTCACTTTATATGCCGTCTCTTGAACTATTTTCGGTCCGGCGAACTGCTTATCGCCCGCCTCGAGCCAACATACTGGTGTTCTACACTTCCGTCCATACAACGCCTCGAACGGTGCCATTCCGATACTAGAATGGTAACTGTTGTTATACGCGAACTCCACCAAAGGTAGGTGCGTATCCCAACTCCCTCCAAAATCTATGACACACGACCTCAACATGTCTTCTAACGTTTGGATCGTCCTCTCGCTCTGACCATCCGTTTGAGGATGGTAAGTCGTGCTCAAATACAGTCTAGTGCCCAACTCTTTCTGCAAGCTTGCCCAAAAATTCGATGTGAAGCGACTATCCCGATCCGACACTATAGACTGCGGGACTCCATACCTCGACACTACCTCATCAATATAAAGTTTGGCCAATTTCTTCATTGGCAAAGTCTCTATCATGGCAAGAAAGTGTGCACTCTTGGTTAGCCGGTCAACAATTACCCAAATAGTGTCATGGCCTCATAAGGTTTTTGGTAGTTTTGTCACGAAATCCATGGTGATGTTGTCTCATTTCCACTCGAGGATGGACAACGGTTGCAAGCTCTCGTACGGTCTTTGATGTTCGGCTTTGACTTGGAGGCACGTGACACACCTCTCCACGTAATTGGCCACGTCCAATTTCATTAACGGCCACCAATAGATCAACTTTAAGTCCCTATACATCTTGGTGCTATCGGGATGTATAGAATATTTCGACTTGTGCGCTTCTTCAAGAAGTAACTTCCGATTTTCGCCTACTTTTGGCACCCAAATTCGCCCTTGGAAGAGTTTGAGGCCACGACTGTCCTCCGTCAAGGTTTCTCGTTGCTTCACCATGATCTCAGATTTGAGATTTTCCTCCTTGAGTGCTTGCACTTGACACGTCTTAATGCTTTCCATCAAACTCGATATCACGTCGATCCTTGTAAGGGACAACTTGACACTACCATCATGGCCTATTCGGCTCAACGCATCCGCCACCACGTTGTCCTTACCGGGATGGTAGATTAGATCACAATCGTATTCCTTTAGGAGTTCAAGCCACCTTCTTTGCCGCATGTTGAGTTCCTTTTGATCGAAGATGTACTTGAGACTCTTGTGATCAGTGAAGAGAGTACAATTTGTCCCATACAAGTAGTGCCGCCACAACTTCAACGCAAAAACCACCGCCGCCAATTCCAAGTCATGAGTCGGATAATTTTTCTCATGACCCTTTAGTTGTCGTGACGCATATGCTATTACTTTCCCTCGTTGCATAAGTACACACCCAAGACCCATCTTGGAAGCATTACTATACACTACAAAATCCTCCGATCCCTCGGGTAGGGATAAGATCGGAGCTTCACACAACCTCTTCTTGAGCGTTTGGAAAGCTCGGTCTTGCACATCGGTCCAAAAATTTTTGACATTCATTTTTTTCAGGGAAGTGAGTGGCGTGGCTACTTGGAGAAGTCTTGGATGAAGCGTCTATAATAGCCCGCCAAACCCAAGAAACTTCGAATCTCTGTTGGACTTGTCGATGGTTCCCAACTCATCATCGCCTCTATCTTCGCCGGATCTACCTTCACGCCATCTTTAGACACCACATGCCCCAAGAATTGCACCTCTTGGAGCCAAAACTCGCACTTCGAGAACTTTGCAAATAGCTTATCCCTTCTTAGAACCTCTAACACTTCCCGCAAATGTTCCCCATGCTCAGACTCGTCCTTAGAGTAGATTAAAATATCGTCGATGAAGAAAATCACGGATTTGTCCAAGAATGGGCGACAGACGCGGTTCATCAAGTCCATAAATACGGTCGGAGCGTTGGTCAAACCGAAAGGCATCACCAAGAACTCATCGTGACCGTATCGCGTTCGGAAATCCGTCTTCGGAATATCTTCCTTCTTCACTCTCACCTGATGGAAACCGGACCGAAGGTCAATCTTTGAGAAGCATCCCGCACCTTGAAGTTGATCAAAGAGATCATTGATGCGAGGTAGAGGGTACTTGTTCTTCACCATGACTTTATTCAATTCTCGGTAGTCGATACACATCCGCATGGATCCGTCCTTCTTCTTTACAAAAAAAATCGGTGCTCCCCAAGGTGACGAACTCGGTCGGATGAAACCCTTCTCCAACAACTCTTGAAGTTGCGTCATCATCTCCTTCATTTCTATCGGGGCCAATTGATAGGGAGCACGGGCTATCGGAGTCACTTTCGGAGTGAGGTCGATTTGAAACTCCACTTTCCGTTCCGGTGGTAATCCGGGTAAGTCTTCCGGGAAGACATCCGGATAATCTTGCACGATATTGACATCTTCCACCGACTTCTTCTCCTTCTTTGCGTCCACCACATAATCTAGATACGAAAGGTAACCCTTCGCTAGGAATTTGCGAGCTTTAAGAGAGGAAATAATAGGATTACTCCTCTTCCCTTTCTCCCCATAGATGGTGACCACACCATTTTCCGTCAAAGGCACTTGGATCATCTTTTTGGAGCAAAAGATGGCAGCCTTATGCCGCACCAACCAATCCATGCCTATGACCATGTCGAACCCCCCTATAGCTATAGATAGCAAGTCTACTCCAAAAGGATTCCCATCAATCTCTATAGTGCAATCACAAAAACGGTCTTGGATGATCATTTGATCTCCATTTGCTACTTCTACAACTAGCGCATTGGGAAGGACATTAATAGGAGTGACGAATTGCTTACAGAAAACATCTGATACGAAAGAACATGTAGCACCTGAATCGAATAACACACGAGCAGGCAAGGAGTTTACTAGGAACGTACCCGAAACAACATCGGCGGTCTCCTTTGCTTCCTCGGTAGTCATCCGGAAAGCTCGGTTAGGCACCCTCGACGGTTGCTCGACTCTGGCCGTCGAACCAATGGAATTCCCACGATCGACTCCAACTAACTTCGGGCAATCCTTCCTCATGTGCCCCGGTTCCCGGCACTCAAAACACACTGGCCCTCAGATAGAGCACTCTCGAGTCGTGTGACCTTTCTTGCCACACTTGGCACATCCGACCGGACCCGAGTAGGTTCTGGTGATACATGGGCCTGAGTGCTTGGCCTTGCACTTGTGGCACCATCAATCGTATCGACGATTGTCACCCGCTCTCCGGCTTACAAACAGCCTTGATTGACAGACTGGCCCAGATGGCCCTTCCCACTTTCGCTTCTCCCCAAGTTGCCTTCTCTCTTCTTTCTCTACAAGCATATCGTCCTCTATAAGCAAGGAATCTTCTATGACCTCTTGCATTGTTGATCCCCTAGCATTTCTCACCCCCGTCCTCATATTGGCCAGTAACCCTTGCTGATAAGCTTTAATCTTTGACTTATCATCGGGGACCAGATGTCCCACCAGATTCAATTTCTCCAGGAAGAGCTTGGAGTAGCCGGAAGTCGGCAGAGTACCCTTCTTCAACTCTCTGAACTCCTGTCCCAGTTTGTCCAATGACCTTTCACTGCAGTATTTATCCATGATCTTTTCCTTGAAAACCGGCCAAGTTAACTTGGCAAAAACCTCGGGAGTAAGGGCGGATCGAGTGAGATTCCACCAAATCAAGGCCTCTTCCCGAAGTAGTTGAGAAGAGAACTTGACCCGTTGAGAGATGTCACACTCACTTCACTCGAAAGCCATCTCCACCTCTTTGAGCCAATACATGTAAGCAACCGGGTTGTCGGAACCTGCAAACTCTTTCGGGTTGCACCCCATAAAAGCCTTGTAGGTGCACCCCTTGGCCTTTACTTTGTTCCCGTTATCCGTCGGGTCTTCATTAGACACAACAACCGGTCCACCACCCAAACCCATAACGATGTTCTCCGTCATCGTCTCCGGTTGTCGGTGACTGGCGTCTCGATCTTCCAGAAGCTTCATGAAGAACTCTTGCTATTGGGCCATGGCCGAGTTCATGGCCAACATCATACCGTCTCTGATCCTGGTCTCCATAGTCACCTCCTCCAAGATGGCATTGCTAGCCTCAATGTTTGTGCGCGGAATCTGTTCGGACCCTCCTCCCAAGATATTGGGTATGGGAGGTCCCTCTGGGGTTATGACCAAAGGAGGTCGGTCTGCAGTAGATTCCACTTCCACATGTCCCTCTGGCGTACTCGGTAACCTACTCCGAGTGTTTACCATTGATATCTACCATACACGTACAAGAAAAGAGATTGAGAAAAGACTAGGCGAGTTAAACTCATTGTGCGTACTAATACACATTTCAATTATTATAATAACGGCATTTGCAAGCATACTCACGTAACAATGTATTCATAATAGCAAAATTATGAACATATCATACACAAGGATTCTTGTTACCATAATTACAACTTTTAATTTGTGTAATTCCGTAAGTCCTAACGCTCTCCCCACCTAGGATTTCTACCCCAAGTGGACAGTGAAGCTATAAAGTCTAAAGCTTAAGTCTAGATATGCTAAAACAATATCTAGTTCACTTAAACTAAAGCTCTGATACCAACTTGTAACACCCTAAAAATAGGGATAACAAAAACTTTCCCATAAGAGGAGAAAGGGTATATAAATTGCCTTAGCAAGAGCCTCCCAAAAATGGGGAAATATAAAAACCTGTTTAATCACAATTGTAATTGAACGGACAATAAATAAAAACCAACTTATCTAATTTCTATATCTAGAAAAGAGATTACAAAAAGGATGTCATCTATAAACCCATATGCCTTCTCCAAAAGATATATGTCCAAGTGCATTTTCCCCCAAACTCTCACCCAAGCAACTACGCCTGCTTAGAAACAGCGTCACTAGAACCTGAGATACACATCGACACCAAACAAGTGTTAGGCCAAAAAGCCTAGTGAGTTGAACAAGAAATAGCATGTTAAAGCATTTACAATACTTATCCGCGGTTAACCAAATTTCGTTAAATGTGGATTCAACGGGGGATACCCATAGCACCAATCAAGTTCCACCCAAAGAGCCGATATACCTTGATTCCAACAACTACGAGTGACATCCGAAAGGCCCGGCACATCCGAGGACTACTACCATGGCATTACCCCGAATGGCGGAGGTCTAGGTACGTACCCACACGGTGGCACCCAAGACTACATTCTCCTAGTGTCTACTGACTTGGTTCGTCCAACATAATTTATTAATAGGCCTCAAGGCACAATATGACCAAGAATATTACCATACCAACCATGGGTACAATATTACAAGCCATTTAATATGAAGTCTACAACAAGACCAATATAACCACAAATTTAACCATGTAGTTTTGACCCATAAAATGGAGTCCCAAATAAGATATCATTTCCATAACCAGATACTCATATACATATTCCAATATCTCCAAGCATGACATAGATGAATATGGGCTCACAAAGAAATCCCCCAAATACTTGAGCATATACAATGAACATTTCAAGTAGGATGCAAGATGATAACAAGTAGTAGATTATGATGTGTATCTAGTTTTAACAAAAGATTAGTAAACTCACAATCTAGGTTTTTGATTAAAACCTAGAAAATAGGAAACCCTAGATATTTGAAGATGAGACTTGGAGAGGAGGGGTTGAACTTGAAGAAACCCTAGAAAATCTCCTTTGAAGACAATGAATGCAAGATTAATAACCCCAACTACCAAGATGATTGGTATTAAAGAGGGTTAGGGTTTTGAGGAAATGGGACTGACTTGAGAGCTCCAAGAATCGCCAAGAAAAGAGAGAGATATGATAACTATGAGAGAAAATCAGACAAAAAGGGGTTTTGGAGACCGACATAAGTCGCCCGTTTCCACTGAGAGATGCACTCCAGTGGGTTATGCGGCTTATGCCGCGACTTTAACCCGCAGCGTAATTCGCGTAACTCCCTGTTTACAAGGGGTGGCTCTAAAACTTCCAAACCACACCAATAACAACATTTACGCAAAAATAGCAATTTAGCATATAAGTTCTATTTTGCTAAACACCAAATAAATGATTAACGAAGCTTTATACACACCTGAAATTCCGGATGTTACATGTATTCTTAGAGAGCCACTAATAAGAAAACTATCATGCATTGGTATACCCAGTAGAACAAAGTATGATGCTTAGAACAATTAGAAAGTTTAATACAAAGCTTCGATGTGATCAACCTTTTGAACATTCTGTTCCATGCTCAAATATATTTACTGTTGATATATTTTTTCATAAATCAGACGTAAACAAAATTAGCTTAAGCCTCAACTTTTCATATCCATTTTTCTCTTTTAACTGTCGTAATCGATTTTTTCTTCATTTGCACTTTGCAGTTAAAGAAACACCAACAGGAAGCTTAAAGGGAATTGTCCTTATATGTGATCTGATTTATGTTGTTTTGCTCGTGTAATTATTCGATCACTCTTCCTTACAGGTATAGCCCTTTTTCTCCCTTTTTCTTTGCAATTTTTTTCCTGAATGTTATTTGCTTCGAGATATGGGTTTCTGATACTTTGAAGCCATCAATTGGGTTGAACCTGTTGAGATGCCTGTGGTGTCCTATGATTTTTTCCCAACTTCTTAATACCAACCCACTGTCATCATGGTGCATGGTTGTGAACATGTATCGACCAATATAAATCATCATGAGGTTGGCAAGACTTTATGCTGAATTTCTCAAGTTGAGCATTATTCATGGACTCAGGAGACTAGAGAGTGATTTGAATGAAATTATGTTTTGCATAATTGAGTTGTTAGCATTTATTTCTAAGGATCATGTGATGAGTATTATTTTTGCCACTTCATGAATATTTGCAGTTGAGTTTTATGGGTCGTTTATCAAATACTTACATGTAAGTGCTTATCGGTAAAATTCAAAACTTTCATTTACTTACCGGGTAAGATTTTAGCCACCAAAACGGCATTGTATGCAACAATTTACCCGGTAAGTGCTAATCGTGGTAAGAGTCGCCGCCCTTACTTACCGGGTAAGACTCTTGGTCCTTGCCTCGCTCTTACCGGGTAAGATTCTAGGTCCATGACGTACTCTTTCGGTAAGGTAATATAACTTGGTAAGCGCTCACCCAGGTAAGCGTTTGGTAAACGGCGCCTCAGTATACTGATACCAGAAAATTGTTGTATTTTTTTTGTCACCACTCAATATGGCTAATTGGCTATGATAGTTGTGTATCATCATTTTAACATCTTTTTTAGGGTCAAACATAGTTTGAAAGACGAGCTTGTGTACTACTTGAATAAGATTTTTCCATTCTAAGTAAAACAACTTGCTTTATTCGAAACATGTAAATGGATTGTTTTTTCCATTTTGTGTTTTCGAATAAAGCAAGTTGTTTGTATTTTCATGTTGATTTGTCATTTAGGCCAAGTTCAACACTTTTTAATGTCGTCGAGTTTAACACTACAACACTTTCTAATGTCTGTCGAGTTCTACAGGTTTTAATCAAACATTCAAACCACGAGTTCCAACAACTGTGGTTCTACCTTCTTCTGTTGGTTGTGGTCTCATGACTTCAATCTGCTCACTAAAGCGGTGTAGCTTCAAATTTGGGATGCATACGCAATTGGTCAAGAACGATTACGGACAATCATAATCGGTACAACTTGGTTTTCTTCTAATCAAATAAATAAACTTGTCTGCACCTGAGAATTTATCTACATATATTTATCAAATATCTCTAGTTTAATTATGTTGTGTTTCATATTAAAATGCTTGTAATTTACACTTTTATTCCTCCAAACTCCAGCTAATAGGGTGTTATGGGTATTTTGTTAGTGAATGATGTTAGAGATGAATCATCTTTAAGTTTCTTTCCTCAACTCTGATAGTTGAATTTAGCTTACTCCTTATCGCACAACTCCCTCTAATTAGTTAATTGTCCATCTTGCTTTAAACTAAATGTGTAATCAATTAGTCCTATTCAACTTGAACCGATTTTAACCCATGAATTTAGCTCCATAGAAAAGAATAAAAAAAGAAGAAAAAAGTATTTTTAAGCTAAGGAGTTGCTTTTTGGTAATAAACATAAGATTAATAATAGATCTTTGAGTTTACTTTCTATGTTTTCTATTACTGTGATCATTTGACTTTGGATATCAAACTTGTATTTAACTAATTTATAATTGATTTTTACCCTCTTCAGTTTTTACTTTCCTTTTTTAGGGTACTTCTCGTATCTCTTCATGTTGTTATTGAATGCACATCAGAAATAAAATGCAACAAGATCAATTTTTTTAATTTAAAGAAGCTCGTTTGACATTAAATTGTTTCCCAAACTGTCAAAAGGGGAGCAGTGGCTGCAATGGTTATTGTTATCAAAATTTGGATCTATCCTCGTCAATTCTAATTTCTAATATATGATGGTTTTGAGACTTGATTTTAACAAGCCAAAATGCGTTCGCAAAATTGGGGAAAAAGAGTATGAGAGTGTGTAGCTTTTGAGCTGAAGGTTTCAAGTTATTAGTTGAATTGTATAGATTTTGGGTTACTTTTTAACCCTTGTAACTAGGTATTTTTATTTATATATTTATTAAACTTTTATAATATTTATCTTTCAGTCTTACATTTTCTATTTTGTCTTTTGAACGATTGAATAATGCTTGTTTGAACTATTAGTAATTTCTAACAACCAACATGTGTGAATCCATTGAATGTTGTATGTTGATAACCTTGCATTATGTTACAACATTAATTTGTTAAAAAGAACAATTGAAATACGTATGTTCTCTCATTTTGTTAAGTATGTTTTAGAAGTACTCTACCATGTTCAATGTAGAATGTCTTACATGCTACTATTGGTAACGTTTTTATATAAAATTGGTGATTGTGGTTTCATAGTTGAGATGTTGGTAGTCTTCAAGTTGCAACTCTTGCGTCGTGGTTGATTGTTGATGACATGTCTATAAGAAAGTAGCATTAATTGTTCATTCTTTATTTACATTTTGTTGCATCGTGCGAGTTTAAGTGCAACAGCGTCGTTTGGAAGGCCTTAAAGACCGTCAATCCAACAAAATAGAAGAGCCCTTGGATCGGTGAGTTTGATCGGTCCCTGTCGATGTTCCAAAGTTTTCTGCCATATAAGCCTAATTAAATCTTAATTTTTTTTTCTAAGTTATTATTCATGGGATTTTCTTGATTTTGAATTAGGGGGTAATCATTTTTATTTCTTAATTGTATTGGGAATGCATCGTCTTTATCAAGGGATGTTATAGTTTTTCAAGAACATCTTAAGAGCTTGTTGTAATTCAGAACTTTGAACTTGATTCTGTTTGGGATTAATTTATGTATCAATCTTTTTATCGTTTGGTTGTGCATGTTGTGTGCAAACTTTATGGTTTCATTTGGTTGCTCATCTGTTTTAAGATCTGGATGGGGGATCTTTTTAGTGTAGTTTTGTAGATGATGATGAGAAAAGTAGTGTAGCACTGCAAACTGTAAAAAAGAGGGTACACATCTCTCAATGTCGGTAACATTACGGTAAACGAACCAAATGTAACACCCTCAAATCTGGAAATAGCAACTAGTTTAAAATTTTCTAAATACATCAATGAATGATTCATCTATAATCACAATTTAAGATTTAACCTCGATACACACATGCATTCTACACATATAGTATTTAATAAGGATGGGTGTTACTAAAACCCAATAATAGTCACTATCTACAACTGCGGAAGACTTCACCAAACTACTTACTCTCATGTAAGACTAATGCTCAACTCCTCAAAGCACTGCAAGAACCAAACCCTAACTGGAACTTGATGCACATGCCGAAAAATAAAAGGGTTAAGCTTAACGCCTAGTGAGCTCAAGAGTTTTCATTAGAGATAAATAAACCATTAACTTTAAGAATGTTATTTAAAATCATGATTTCCAAAATGCAATACATTTGATTTGAAGGCAACCAAAAATGAAATACATTAAATCTCAAAAAAATCTCCTTTCATCATTGTTTCGCACGTTTTATTCTCATTTTATAGCATAGATCGCATCGTTTTTGTGTCCAGTTCTAGCGTGTCTCATGCATTTTTCCTATCTTTTTGGTTAGTTTTTCTCTTTTCGATGCCTATTACTTTGTTGCAGGTATATTTACGTTTTTGCGAGTGTTTTCAGTATGTAGGTGCGTGGAATCGAGGAACAAAGAAGAAAGGAAGTGAAAGCGATGTAGAATGCGGAAAAAGTGGAGAAAAGAAGTTTGAAGTTGCTCACGCCCGCGAGTATTTGGCTGCGTGGCCGCGAGCAAGAGGAAATCAGGATGCTGTCAAATTTGCACTGCTCGCGGCCGTGAGCATTAAAGAACGCGCCCGCGAGCGGCGCTGCTGGCCCCGTTTTTCTACTTTTTGTTAGGGCTATTTCGGTCATTTGGGCTTGGATATTTAAGGTTTTTGGTGTTGCGTTTTTAAGGAGGAAGCCCCCATTATACTCTTTATCAATTTTAGGGTTTCATTTACATTTTAGAGTATATTTGTAGCCTCTTTTTGGAGAGGGAGATTTCAAACTCTGGATTTGCAGCTATGGCCATGGATTGAACTCGATTTTGAGCATGAATCTATGAATTAGAGAGTAATTGTATCTCCTTCTCCTTTTTATGCTTTATTTTGTTGCTTGATTTATGTTTATAGCTTAGATATTTGAGTTTTGATTGTTGATTTCAATTTCCTGCACATTTGTGGTTCATAGATCTAGATTCTTCAAGTAATTTCATAGTTTTTATTTCCTCCTTGTTTTTGGCTATGTCCAATTTATGAAATGGATAAGATAACTTTATTATCTTGCTCTTCTTCAATATTGGGTTATAGTTCATGTTTGGTAGATTAGATTTTATCAATGTCTAATGTTCTTGATAATCTAGATTTAGAGTCTTTTTGCTTTATCTTCTCTAAATTGCTTTCTTCATAAAATAGTTCTTGTTTAATTTCCTTATTGCTTTAATATTCTTGTTTGTTAATTTTTGATCAATTGGTTCTTTGTGTTTTCATGTTTCTTCAATTCATGTTTGACTAATTCATAGTTTAGGGTGAATGTTGGTAAGAACTCGATTTGTATCGATTGGTTGTTTTTAAGTAAATGATTTCTCGATAAAATGGTTGTTTGATTAGCCGACTAATGGAAATTGGGGGTTGTTAAATAATCACTAATCGGTAATTGTTGAATCTAACAGTTGAGATCTAAATGGAAATTTGATTTTGACTTGGGTTAATCAATTGGTGATTTTCATCACATCATGAAAATAGATGTTCTGATTATTTGGGAATAATTTGTCTTGCTTAAAGCTTCTTTTTAGAATTAATCGATATGGAAATAATCGGTTTTCAATTAAGAAAGGTTTTTGTCGCCTTGGACGAGGGGCAAAAGTATTGTTTGAATTTGACAAATCCCACCTTGAAAGGTTCATCCCGATATTCACCATTTTAGATAGCTTAGTGTAGAGTTTAATGTCTTTAAATTTGAGTTCCTGATGCTAATTAGTTTGTTATTTGATTCTCGTTTTAGTCGTTAATTTAGTCTGCTAGTTTCCTAGATTCGTATGTTTGCTTAGCGTTGCTTGTTTTTTTAGTTTCGTTATGTTTAGTGTAGCTTAAATGTTCAATTGTGTTATTTTATTTTTAGCGTTAATCAAATCTTTGAAAATGATTGCGCGCAACTAGCTAATATCGTGAGTAAATCTGTGCTTATTCCATTGTCTCCCCGTGTTCGACCCGTATGCTGCGACACCGTACGCTTGCGGTTATTAATGATTTTAAAACTACAAACAATCATTCACCCCTTTTCGTGATTAAAAATCATAAAACAAACGCCTCTTTAAATAAAGCCAAAACCCAAAGCGCACGTAAAACATAACTGACATTATAATGATCAAACATTGAAAACGTAGATAACTCCAACTTCCAAAACATCCCAATAACTCGAATGAGTTTCAATAACTAAAACCTTAAAAGATAGATAAATACCCATACTCAAACGTCTTCGAAAACACGGATTATAAAACTCCATAACCAAAACCACACCTATTGGTGACGGGGAAGACCCGATTACATTGTACGTGACGGAACACAAAAGTAGGTCACATAATTATGTAAGAAATCAAAACATGTGGGTTACACATAAAACACCCACCGAGCTCAACTCCTTTGAGTTTATCACTTGAAAACATCAAGTCAACTCCTCTGAGTCTATTCCTGAAAGTTCCAAAACAAGGGAACTTATGCACAAGGGAATTACACCTTACTGCCCATGAGACGCTGCCTGACTGTATAGGTTGACACCTTACTTATCATGGTGACCCGATGCCTATTCCGTGCCAAATGGTGAACCAAATGCCCAAAACGGGGACATGGGAACACCGTGTCTATGGATCCATTGCACTAACTAAAACCTTACATGACTCAAAACGAATGAACTAACGCATTCAAAGCATATAACTCTCAAATAAGATGCGGTAAATGCAAATCATAACCAAATGCTCTACAATGAGCTATTAAAACGGACAAGTGTCCTCAAAACGCAACAAAATCCAAACCGAGTTATGAGCTCAACAAACCCAAAGACCCAACGTTGAAAATCATAAAGTGAAACCAAATGTAAACAACCCGCATGTATGTAAACCCATACTCTAATTTGTATAAATAACTCCAACGTAGTGTAGATTGGGACAAATCATTTTTCCAAGTGCTTTATATCATTTATTCTCTCAAAACGTCCCATAACACAAACTCAAACACTTATGTAAAATACACGAAAAAATGTATTTAAAACACAAAATTCTACTTCATGAAATAAATCCTTAAAATACCAAGATATATGATTTATTTATCAAACTGCCCAAAATCCCCAAAGGTGTGTGCTATATAAGTTTATAAAGTTAAACACTTTCAAAATAACCAAACTTATCAGCAGTTAACAATTTCATGTAAGACACAAAACACTTTAAAATAAACATTTTGGCATGTACACCGTTTTCTCAAATCAACTTGAACTCACCTTGCTAGATTTAGGCTAAATCTAGACTTTACCCCATTTGAGTTTTCTTGAAGAAATCCGAATCCACGAGCAAGAATCCTTCCAAAACCTAGATCCACAAGTTTCCAACCGTAAATATACATATTCCACTATATATAAATGTTCCCCAAACATTTTACACAAGATCCCATTATAAATCCAAAACCCTAATTTCCATAAATAAAGAAAATAGGAGATTACCTTAACCATAACTACGATTCACCAACCAATATACTTCTAGGCCACCAAGATAAGCCATAAACCCCCAAACTTTAAGTGATGAAAAGGGTTGGATGAAAACCCTAGAAAATTGATGAAGGTGATGAAGAAGATGAAGATGGAGATGGTGGATAAGTGCTCAACTTGAACCCTTTGATGAAGTACCCAACAACTAGCAATAACAGAGGTAGATGAGGGTTAAAGGAACCCTAGGTTCGGTTCTTGGAAGGGGAAGGTTAAGAGGGAGAGAAATAAATGAAAATGATGAGATAGAAATGAGAAATGGGTCAAAATTCGCGTTTTTAACCAAAACAGGGTCGGTGGCGACCTTGCCACGCGATAGTGACAGTGTCACTATCGCGAGGCACTTTCGCGGGGAATGTACCGCGAGTTTGGTACCTCCTCGGCGATAGTGACATATGTCACTATCGCGAGTCACTCTCGCGCCAATTGTACCGAGCCCCAAAATGGTTCAAAACTCGATATTCTCGCATGGGTCAATTTACGGTTCGAAAGTACAACATATTTCACCCAAAAAGATCAACGGAAGACGGAGAAATGACCAACGAAGGACGGAAACTTTGCAAAATACTAGATGTTACAATCCTCCCAACCTTAGAATGATTTCGTCCTCGAAATCTACTCCTCACCCAAAACAATCCATCACCACCCTTAGCACTTTTTGGGTTTCCTCTGTCCCCAAGGATACAACATATCATAGACCACAATGATGTCATTCTCCCAAAACGACCGCTTCCTTTCCTGAGAGGTTGTCTCTAATCCGTTTCATCCTTGATCTAAAACCCATTAACTTCCTGACAAGACTGCCACACTGATTTTTGCGAAGATACTCACACCACGTATCCACTTGATACGACACACTCATACAAAGTGAACGTCAAAGCTTATTGTAGCGATTCCTAACCATGTGATCTCGGTCGCCTCCCAACCTTAGGAGACGCGTACTACCTCGAGGGTAGTTTGTGACTTCAACTTCCCACTGACTAGATCATTCCAACTCAACCCGATTCTGAAGCCACATTCCAATGGTCAACACCAACCCAAAGAATTCCCAAAATTCCTAGCATTGAGAGGTACAAAAATTAAACAAACATGAAATTAGATTACCGTTTCAGGTTTTGAACTTCAAAATTGAGATGCTCCGCAATATAAAACCATATAGATCCATAAAATTAACATCAAGAAGGAAGGAAATAGAATAAGAAAATGATTGTCGTTTTAAGCTAGCGGTTTCGATTTCGAAATGTTTCGCGTCGCATCATGCACGAGTATATGCCTAGTAAGCTATAAATTGCGAGTTTCAAGCATGCATGGAAGAACCAAGAATTGATGGACGTACACGAGGTTTGAAGCGAGCAAAATGGGAAAAACATTTTCATGTGTAGCATACTTCGGATAACTTGACCTTTATGTAGTTTGTTTATTATATCTCACTTAGCTTGACACATGTTGTTATTTCATTGGTTAGTTTTAGATTTTTTTTATGATAAATATTATCACATTAAACAATAACTTTAACAAAAAAATTTAAAAAATAATAAATATATCAAAATTCATATTTTTTGAATCCCTACAAATAGAGATCAATATTGATATATTTTCATCACAGAAATCGACAACCCGAAAGCTATACAGAAGATGATGGTCAACCGATTGCATTCTTTACTGAACGGATTGGAAATCTAGCCACTTATATGGCTAATATGAAACAACTTCGTGATAGGGAAGCACATAATGCTCTAAAAAATGATTTCATTAAGCATATACTGCCAAAATTTAGCATTGATAATTAACTATGTCATTTATGTCTTTTAGATATATAATTTCATACTTCTTTTTGTAACTTGTTTTATTTATTTTCAATTGTGAGTTTTTTTAATTATAATTATGTTTTAAAATATCTAATACTTTTTTTATCTATTTTTTATATTCAAGAATAATAAAAAGAATATTATAGATATAATAAAATATTAAATATATACATATATTAAAAATATAAGATTGTATTGAGGTTGGAAATTGGGTAGGTGGAAGAGAGGGAAATTACTTTTTAATAGAGATTGGGTTGGATTGGTTTGTGGTTAAATTGAGGCGATTTAAGATAATATTGTAATAAAAAAGCAAAAAGAGAAGATCAAAAAAGAGAATGGGGCTAAAAATTTAGATCTAAAATTCCCTAAAAGATGTCCCAAGGATATATGCCTAGAATGAAATCCCCAAGTTACCCCTCTGAAAATGTATTTTTCAGGTCTTTTCGGTCTTAGGGGAGACTATGTAACTTTTACCTTGCATTTGGCACGGTCCTGCCAAATCAACATGGAAGTGTTGTCTTTCTTCTATTGTTTGTATAGTCTGCATCAAACTCAAAACATGAAAGTTCTGTATTGAATTTAAAATTTTCCTCAAAATTTAAATTTTTTTAACCTGTTTCCTTTTTTTTCCTGCTTTTAACGTCAACAGCATGAAATAAGAGATTATTGTCTATCATGCATTATTTTAGGACATGTTTGTCACTTTCATTATGGATCAACACCAAAAAAAATATGAAAAAACAGAACATTAAAAGCCCAATAATAAAAATGAACAAAACTAAAAATCAGATTGAGAGGTTTTGATCCCAACAAAGAACATTTGAGAGACCCAAAATTGAAAATTTTAGAGAGCTTTAGTATGAAAAAAAAACATAACAAGTAACTCTTTACCAAGTCACCAAAAATCACATTTCCAATAATACCTATTATAACAGCTAATTTTAAGGGTTAAAAGGTCGTTTTAATAGGAAAAAACCCCACAAAAAAGAGTTAGAAAGGGTTACTTACTATTACCAGGCTTTTTTGGGTTTGACTTTTGTGCACAAAGACTACTTTGACCGGGTTGTATCCAGACTTTTTCGGGCCTTAGACCAGGCCGAGCTTTGAACTAATAATCATGTTTTATATGGACTTTAATTGGGACTTGAAAAAAAAACTGGACCCCGACACAGAATTACTAGGAGCGGGCTTTTTAGAGCGGAGCTTTAGTCCCATCAGCGTGACGATGGTGTTGGAAATTGCAGCACTCCCTTGTTTCATTTAATAATGTTACCCTTGGGAAGTCGGTTAGGGTTTCATGACATCATCAATAAGAGGAAAATTGCTTGGGGATTGATTTTTATGAGAGGTTGAAGAATTGGTAAAAGACAAAAATACCCTTCATTTTAACACATGTGATGTCTCTAACGAATTAGTGTTAAAAGAAGGGACATGATAGGCTTATAGGACCCACAATAATTGAATCAAATTAGTCGATTTGGTTTGGTTTTAGTACAGAATGAATATATTCGGTTAAGGTTGGAAATCTTTTCAGCAACCAACCAGTTTAGTTTGGTTCAAAATTTGTAGTACCATATCAACTAATTCAGCCCGTGTATTTTAAAATTCATTTTTATATCATTTTGTGTAAATAAACATATATCCTACCAAGTGACTAAAAGGTATTTAATAACAATACATTTTAAACGATAAATTATAATAATTCTAATTAAAAATCAGATTATACTGTATCAATTTTTTGATAAGTGATAAACAATTCGTATTAGATTGGAGCAAAGTGGGATCTTCCGCTCTTTACTCTAGAATCCTTTGTTTTGATGCAAAACTTTATTCGACAAAATAGAGAGTTTATTCATAAAAATATTGATTTAAGTCATGAAACCAAATGAATCAAGAAGTGACAAGTGGATTTCATATATAATTATAGTTGTACTGTGAAGATCAAAGTTGTACTTTGTTCCATACTTATTTATGAATATATTTTGTTTGAATTTAAGCAAGAAAAGGGTATGTTTTATTTTTGCATGAAGTAACACAGACAGATAAGGGAAATGATTGAAATGAAAGTGGAGTCCATCCATAGAGTAGATGTTGGTATAGGACAACACAACATAAACACAAGTGTACAAGATATATCCAATCATTTCACATGAATCCAGCCTGTGTCATTAAATTCTGGGAACAACCTCATAACTCTATAGAAAGTGAAACACTCCTTCTGCATCTCCAACAGCTATGCTAAATTTTTTCTAAAATAGAGTAAAAAAAGTCAAAATCTCTAAAACTTTTTGCATCCAACTCCAACAGCTATGCTATTTCTCTCTCTTCTCTAAAAATTTAGAGATTTCTCTAAATTTAGAGATTTTTGTAATCTCTCTCTTCATTTTTCTAGTTTAGCATAAGGGATAGCATAGCTGTTGGAGCAATAAAAATGCTAAAATCCCACTTTTTTTCTATTTTAGCATAGCTGTTGGAGATGCTCTAATTACTTGCTTAAAACTCTAGAAATCGCGGTGTTTATGTCAGACCCTGTTTGATTCTGCTATCAAATATATAACTTAAAAAGATCTTTGGTTCAAATCCCACAAATGAAAATTGTTTATCGAGACTCGGGTCGAAATTTTCATCCCTTTTTTTTATCGTGGGTTTTGGGTATCCGAAACAATAATTTTTTTTTATTTTTATTTTTATTATCTCCATTTATCTAATTTTAAATTGAGATCTTTCTTGTGGTGCTCCTGCTTCTGAAAATCCATATCAAATCTTTTGGGGATAATCTATTGATCCAATTTTACGGGACCACGAAAGTCCATGGTCTAGGATAACTAGAACCCATTTTCTGACCCCACTTTGGTCAAACCTTGCTACTATTTTTGGCATGAATCCTAAGCATTTTGCATATAGTTTCTTTTGTATATTTAATCATAACAAACCAGCACAACTGATACTAGCAACAAATACAGGAAAAAACAGTGCTTACATGATCAACACAGTAATGCATATACTTAATTGTAAACTATATATTTGTTAACAATAACTACAAGATGCTTTTCTTTATCATATCATCACTCTCCTCGGATATGGTCCGATTTAGACGAGCTTGTGCCCATTGATTTCCCTTGATTAACTTGTTGCCGATAGAACGCTGCCATGTTGTGGTACATATCCATGTTCATATGCTGCAACCAAGAAAATGAGTCTGAGTTAGCTTCTTGCTGGCTTAGAGTGAAAGAATCAAATAATTCATAACAATTTTGAGTATTATAAATCTAAAACTCAAATTTGACATACTTGTGCTAGAAATGCGCTATGTGGATCGCTGAACGGAGTTGTGGTGTTGGTGGACGGCCGAGTGTGGATTGTTTGTGACGTGGCGCCTACATGGGCGGGACTGATCATGGTTTGTGGGACCATAAACGGATGATGAGATGGTGTCGGAGGCATAACTCCGGGCATCCCCATTTGAAGGCTGAATCCCATTCCCATTCGGGCTAGCATAGACATCTGAAGTTGTTGTTGCTGTTGTTGTTGTTGCTGTTGTTGCAATTGTATCATCATTTGTGGTGGTGGAATTGGCATGTTCTTCATCAATTGCACTTGTGCTTGTAGCTTCTTTAAGTAATCGATCACTTCATCCAACATCGAAGCTTTATCCGTCTACAGACACAATTTCCAGATTTAGAAATTTTTCCTACTTGAGTGACTTAAACAATGAGGTATAATTTGACTTTTGAGGTCAAAATGAATCATTTATGACTTTGAAATTTAATTAAATATTTTGTTAAACTTTCAGAAAATTTTGATAAACCATTTTACCTTATGATATCTTTTATATATGGAAAGATTTTGGTGCTATGTTTTAACAAAAATGCATAATGATTTCCAATATGAAAGTTTGTAGGATTGACTTAAATAGTCAAACTGCAAAACAGAACAAAAATTCTGACCTTATTAGCATTAGGCACCAGCTTCTGTAGAGCTTTCATCTTCTGGTTGATCCTTTCTCGTCGTCGCTAAAACAATGATATATCGTGTAAGATCACATATTTCGATATAATTTCTTTATATCTTAAAAATGATGAATTTTGTAAGAAAATTACCCGTTCGGTCTGGTTATGAATAGCAGCAGCTCTGCTTCGCCGACTTGATTGAGATCGAACTGTTTCATTCTCATTCCTGCATTCTTCTTCTTGATTTTCCTGTTCAAAATCAAGAAATGACAATTTAACTAACATGGTTTTTAGAAAGTAGTAATTCTGATACATTCTTTTCACTTTCTTGATGAATTCAAACAACTTAAAAGTTAGATTTTTCCAAAGTGTTATGAATTTTATACCGATCCGTATTGATAAGCAGAATCATCATCTGTGTTTTTGCTCTTCAAGCTCTGATTCGGCGAGTCGAATGAAGGCCATGTCATCATTGTGGTGTCATTATGTTTCGAATTAATCGTCGCCCCATTGCTGATATTATCTTCTTGTAAACTTGCAGTCCCCAAATTTCTTACACATTGATCATGGAAAATGGCAGATGATCGCGGCCGTTTCTTGAGGTAACTCTGGCCTGCGCTATCGCCCCATTTCGCATTCGAAGATGCAACATTGGTGCGCGATCTTGGCACACTTTGACTTTGTTGTAGATCAATTTCTTGATTTTGACTTTGGTTGTAACATGTTGTAGCCTGATGAACAATGGATTCTAGTGTTTCATTAGCCCTTCCAAGGCCATGCATGGCTGGCTGACCATTTTCCCATGTTATTTCTGCAACTCCATAGTCACTAAGCCTGAAAATTCACACACATAAAGAGTGAGTAAATTACTCAAATACCCTTTTCCAGAAATAAAAAAAGATCATTTCTTGGGTGCTGAATTTCAATCTTTTTATACTATCAATAACCTGGAAAACATCATTTATGTCTGCAAATAGAAGGAGAAGCAAGAAAGTTATGTACAAACAGAGTCAGAAGCAAAACAGGTTCTTTTTATAGAATAGGAGACCTTTTTCCAGAAAAGCAATGTACAACCTTCATTGCACATGGTATAATTCAGTAGAACACATCTGGAAAAAGGTTTTTACCCCCAAAAAAAGAAAGAAAAATGATTATGTACATTGGAGGGGTATGCTGGTGCTGGCTATGCATGTGAGAGGATCTTTATCTTTCTTCTTGTTGTTCCTTGCTTTCTTTTGGGATTCCAAATTTGGTATTCCCCACTTAATTTGGGGTCATATATAATAATAATAATAATGCTTCCACCCTTGCTTGCCCTCTCCATGGTTGGGATTTAAGATGGGATTCTGTGCTTTCAATTTGGTGGGGTTTTGGAGAGTTGTGGATCCCATTTGGGATTTCCCATTTAGGGTTGTGATGGATAATGTGGTGGACTGAATTGTCATCTAGGGAAAGAAGAATAGAGAAAGAGAAGAGAAGTGGGTATTTGTCTCTGTACATGTTTTCCTTTCTTTTCTTTATATTTTTCAATCACCATATTTTAGGGTTTATTCTATGTGCATGTTTCTTCATTTGTCCCTTTCTTTTTTTGTCAAGTTCTTGTCTTTCTTCGTCACAAATTTCAGTCGATCTAATGCTAGTTGATACGTTAATGTCGACACGATCAGAGTGAATCACATCAAGAGTTATGTGGTCACAAGACCAACAGACAAACGAAAACAGAAAATTTTAATTTGGTCGATATGATATTATGGTCAGTCACCTTATCACCTACATTAGTATTAGGTTTAGATTAATGAATAAAAGATTACTTGTGACATTTTGAAAGAGAAAAAAAACATGTAATCATGGATAAAGATACAAGTTTTCATGCATAAGGTACAAACATATTAGCCAAATTAAATATATTATAAAGAAATGTAACTGAGTTGGGTCATTGTCTGCCTTGACTTATTAATGGGCCCATTCACACTGAAGTCTGAGACCACATCTTTAAGAACCTGGAATGAAGGCAACCTTGTATGTATCCAAGGGAAGGCAAAACAATGGTCTCTTTCGCATGTACTTGACTATTTCTAGCAAATACCATTGCTTAGTTTTGTTATCTTACTGTGGGAAGTGAGGGAATATTGTTATCTTACCATGGAATGTTATCTTACATTTTGGGAAGGTGGTCATCGATTTCTGTGAAGACGGTACATTCATATATATTAAATGTTGTTACGTAATCTTATGTAAAAGTTACAATTTTTCACACTTCTCAAGAAAAATGGTATTTCTCACACCAACTCAACCATATGGAGAGAAAGAGGAAGGAGAAGTTTCAAACAAGAACGTTAACTATTAACAAGAAACAACAAATCATGTACAAAATCATATGTGATTTTACATTAACCTAAAAAAAAGGATGCGAGTGAGTTTGGCCGCGACTTAAGTCGCAGGGAAAGTCGCGTGAATCATATATGATTTTGTATTGATTCGGTCGTTCTCGTGTTTTTTTAAATAGATACCGTTCTCATATGAACTCACCTCTACATATATAAACACTTATATATATATAGGGTTGGATTTAAACGATAATATATTCAAAATATGATAACACGAGAACACTTATATCACATGTGATTTTTGACTAATAATCACATGTGATTCAGGTTCGGTCAATCTTTTAGGTCATCGGGTCAAGCGCATGTGTGCGCACCCTTGCGTTGACCGAAACTGAATCACATAAATCACATCATCTTATTTTGACCGTGTTCTCGTTTTGAACCTCCCTCTACATACCAGGATTTTGTATGAGGGGGAGCATCAAACATAGATAAATCTAATAAATATTAATTATCTAAAAATGACAAAACAACAATATTATATTTGATAAAACACCTATCTTTACAAATTCAACAATAACATTTACGAGTTTTCATTTTGTGAAACTTGTGTATTAAAGTGAAGAGTAATTTGGGTAAATTTATCAAGAAAAATCTCATCATAATAGCATATATATAATTCAATAAATTTCTTGGCTTGGCCGGAGAATAAATTAATAAACCATTAGTTATTCATATAATCAAGTAGGCTTCTTGTGAGGGAGGGAGCAGGAAATTAATGGACTGAATACCATGCGCATACAATCTCCATATATCTATAAGTGTAAAGTTGATCAATTTGCGAGAAGACGGTAAGTTCCAATACCATATATATATATATATATATATATAGAGAGAGAGAGAGAGAGGGAGAGGGAGGATCATGCGAATAAACATGTATTGATAAGTTGTATAAACATGTATTGATAAGTTGTATTGTTCCAATACCAGAACCCAACCTTATATAAACATGTATATATACATACATATATTGATAAGTTGGGTTCCGGTGAGAAGTTAGGTTAACGTGAGAAGCGTGATAAGTGGTTATCAATCGTTAGATGAGAAATTGATGCACATTAAGATGAGATACAACGAGATAAGATATACCAGATCAATTCTCTTCTAAGTCGCAATTCATGTGGAGGACATTTAATTAAAAATGATCAACGGTTCAAATCCACTAGCTTCTCACACAATATACATTGTATTGGTCATGATAAATAATTAATTTTGGATACGATGGTCCAAAGCCACCCACCATGTAGTCCCTTGAGGAAACAATAAATGGCCGTGATGGTGTATTATTTACTAAAGTTGCATTAAGTCTTTGCTCCCAATTTTCCAATTGATGCCTACTTTTTATTTCCAGTTTAAAATCCGTATATATGTTCAAATTCATATATGATTTAACTCATTTCTACTTATATTCATCATATATAGACATTACGGTAAAACACTAGTAGAAAAATGCTTAATACCGACCAAAGTTTACCGATAGCCTTAATCCGTCGGTAATTTCCAACGGAACAACGACCGAAAAAGATATTTGCGACGGATACACAATCCGTCGGTAAATAAAAACATTTCCGACGGATCACCGACGGACATAAAATTATTTTATTTTTGATTTTTTTTAATATTTCATTCCGTCGGTAAACTTAATAATTTAATTATTATTTTTTTCCAACATTCCGTCGGTAATCCGTCGCACATCGCAAATTACCGACGGATTTCCGACGGCTATTAGGAAATCCGTCGGTAATCCGTCGGAAAAAATATAATTTTTTTCAAGGTCATTTGATGTATGTATGTATGTATGTATGTATGTATGTATGTGTGTCGTATGCATATTAGTGTGTGTATATCATGTACGTATGTATATATGTATATATAGTACATATATATGTATTGCTTGTATATATAGTATCATGTATATATATGTGTATGTCGTATGCATATAAGTGTGTGTATGTGTGTGTATAAGTGTGTTTGTGTATGTCTAGATCATGTATTGTATACATATGTATTGTTTGTATGCATGTATATAACACACACACACACACACACATATATATATGTCTATATCATGTCTAGCTATGTATGTGTGTATGTATATATATGTCTATAGATCATGTCTATGTATATATGTGTGTATGTATGTATGTCTATAGATGTATTGTATACATATGTATTGTTTGTATGTATATAGCACATATGTCTATATCAAGTCTATGTATGTGTGTATGTATGTATATGTTTATAGATCATGTCTATGTATATGTGTATGTATGTACGTCTATAGATCATGTCTATGTATGTGTGTGTATGTATGTATGTATATATGTCTATAGATGTATTGTATACATATGTATTGCTTGTATGTATATAGCACATATGTCTATATCAAGTTTATGTATGTGTGTATGTATGTATTTATATGTGTGTGTGTGTGTATATATATATATATATATATGTATGTATGTCTATAGATGTATTGTATATGTATATGGCGTATGCATATGTATATCATCATGTGTATGTATGCATGTCTATAAGTGTATTATATGCATATGTATTGCTTGTATGTATATGCCATACGCATATAAATGTGTGTATGTCATATACATGTCTATATATGTATGTATGTATGTATATCTAGGGGTTAAATCATGTGAGAACTAAAAATAGATTGAGAACCTTGAGAATCGATCTAAACCGTAATTTGGTTTTGATCCAATGGTTTTAATTAAAAGTTGATACACCACATGAAAAGAGCATAATCGTCATTTTGGTAACAAGATTCATCAGATGAAGCACACAGATTCACCATATGAAATAGAAAAATTCACCAGATTAAACACATACTAACCTTATTTCACCACATGAAATCAAACACAAATTTCATCTACAATCTATTTTCACCTAATGAAATAAAATACAATTTAAGATCGAACCACCCTTAATTCCTTTTGACTTCGAATCGAAACCCAAATTCAAACCAGATGCATCTTTAAAGTCACCACCCGATTTTTGTTCATGATTTATCCGTTTTAACATCCACATTTCAAAACCCTAACCCGGATTTCTCCATTTTTACATCCACATTTCTTAAATTAATGCAAGCTAAATCCAATCCTCTTCTCGAAACCATCTGGATTTTCTCAAGTTTAACTTTTCAAATCAACAATCCTCCAAAAGACGATCTATTGGGTGAATTATCGGTTGTAAAAGATCTTTTTATCTATAACAGCTTGTTCCGCTGCGTGTAGTCCTTCAATTTGTATCTCTTTAATTGCACCTGTCATATTTAAATTGCATAGATTAATTGTCGATTCGAAGAAGAAAAACGTGGATTTAAAGCGAGGAAAGAAAGCAAACAGAGAAATTAGGTCATTACTTGATGTAATTTTGGGGTATTTTAACTTGTGTTGTGATCAATCAAATGGTGATGATGATTCTGTGTTAGTGAGGTCATTAAGTGATCTTGTTTCGATTTGGGTACATGGTGAAGAGACTGGAATCGTCGGAGGAAGTCGCCGTCAAGATCCCATCCTCTATCGTCCACTTAATCTACAAACAACAAAGCATAGAACTAGCTTCCGGAGACTTCGAAATAATCCGTCTCCGGCAAGCCGGCAACGTCGCCACCGACCTCGCACGCATCGAAATCGAAATCGAAATCTAATGGTCATTACCTAAAGACGAAGTCGCCGGGAAGCTCGACGGATCTCACTACTTCTTCAATCTCTGAGTAAGTATCTGTCGGTAATCCGTCAGTAATATAAAGTCGTCGGTAATAACCCCTGCCGTCGGTGATCCGTAGGGAAAACAAGTCGTCGGTGATCCGTCGAAAATTTGATCGCCGACCATGCACCTACTTTCCGAGGGTCTTTTGCCGACGGATTTCCGACGGATCGGATTTTCACCGACGGATTCAGCCGTCGGTGATAGCCCTCTGTTTTGTAGTGAAATGGATATTGTTAACACGTCCAACCCTTCTAATAAAACACATAATGAGATGTTTAAGTTTGTAGAACCAATAACTACATGTCTTAAATGAATACGTTACAATAAGTTATTAAAACGAAGTTAGACAACCTAACAAGTCATATATCTAGACAAGCTATAGTGATTAGGCAGATGGATGGAACACAAAAATACATTATTGTCCCTCATGTATCAGTCTAATGTCGTGTCAACTTATATTATAACATCTTCGTATATAGGATATATAGATACAATATTTATTTGTGATATATATATATATATATATATATATATATATATATATTTTAAAGCTAGTGTGATAATTGAATAGTGTCGGCAATTAATATATAAAAATGGAAAATGCACGAATGAGATTAGGATGGGAGAATGAATGCAAAGGTCCAGAGTGACACCAAAGTCTTGAACAAGGTTTGTAAATGTGTTGATAAGCTCCAAGTGTCATTGGACAAGATGTGACATCATGGGTTGGCACTGTTCCAATATAAATTACAAATTATTTATATATGCCAACAAAATGGATGGTTGAAGATATATATAGGGATCGATAATGGACCTGCCTCCTATATACTACCTCTTAATTATGTCTTCTCTTCAATAGGGATATCTGTATATATGTCACATTCTTCCATCGGTTTCGATTCCAAAATAAAAATAAAAAAACTTGAACCAAATTAAATTCAACGACTCGAAGAATTTGGTTTTTAGTTTTTTGTTTACTATAACAAAATCAGGTTTAAACGAGTCATAATATACTGTTTTATAAGACTTAAAAGGGTTGTTTATCAAACTCTTACCAGTGAGCATAGCAAGGACCAAGAATCTTACCTTCTAAGAGGCATAGCAACGACCGATAATCTTACCTGGTAAGTGTGGGAGAAGACTCTTACGCGGTAAGTGTTTACCGGGTAAAAGACACTTACCCCAATCCATTTTGATGACCAAGAATGCTACCCGATAAGGTAAGTGAGTTTGATAACTCTTGCCAGTAAGTAATTAGCCGGTAAAAGTTTGGTAAAAGGCCCCCTTAGGTTTATAAAGTGTATTGTAAAAACAAGTCTTATTAGTTGTTTTAGGACACTTTTGAAATGAAATGTTTTAATGTTTTTTTGTATGACATTAATCATTATTGGAAAAAATGTGTTATAAAAACAAGCGTTATATAAAAAAATGTGTTTGTAATACACTTTTCTAGAGTGTTCTGTCTAATTAATAAGATACTTTATATTAAAAGTGTCTTGAAAAAATTGTTAAGACGTCTAAAAATATCGTATAAACTTATTGCAATACTTTTAGATTACTTATTTTTAACAGTCTTTTGTAATGAGATTTAGGAGATGTTTGATAGTTGCTTAATGTTTGGTGTAGAATGATTAATTAAAAGGCTTTTATGATATAGTATAAAAAGAAATATGGTGTCCTAATAAACAAACAGCCCCTTAGACTTTTAATTAATAAACCTGATTTTGTTGTAACCGTTTGAATTTGATCGAACCTGACATGTTTTTATATCGAGCCAAAATGAAATATCATATAATAATAATAATAATAATAATAATAATAATAATACATGTATTAATTTGAATGCCCTCCAAGTTTATGAACATGAACTTGGATTCTAACATCATTTACAGAATAATTATATATGTTTTTGAAGATTTAAAGACCAAATCAACAGAAGAAACAATATCTTGGAGATGAAACTCCGAGTGATCTCATCTCCCTTGCTCTCTCTTTTACCTTCTTCTCGTCGTGCTTTTTTTTATCTTCGGTCTGGGATCGAGCTCCTCCGGCTACATGATCGATCCTCGCTAGCTTGTTCTGGTAATGCTGCCAATTCATCGATCGTCTTTGATCCAATTCTTTCTGTTTCGAGCCATGAATTCATTAACATCTTTTAATTAATTCAGTTTGTAATTAATTAAAGAGAAAGAGTGAATAGCTTATTCGGACCTTTTTCTCTTCCACTCGACGTTTAGCTCTTGCTTTCTTCTCGTTCTCCCACTCGAGAATCGTTAGGTTACTCTTCTCGTATCTGGGAATTTTTTCATTATTAGATAAAATTAATCATTCGAATTGAAGCGAAATTTATATAATGGATTTTGTACCGTTTTTCAATCTTTAGCAATTCGGCTTTCTCCCAAGCATCAACTTTGGTGTTTCCACTTGCATGGATGCTTAAACTTTGATTAGCATATGCATCTCTTGGCCTACTTGCAGGTCTTGCAAAAGATGGAGTTTTATCAGCCAGACTCATGATTCTTGTTCTCCTGGAATTACCTTCAACTAATAAAACCAGTATCAACAAGTTAATTAGAACCCGTTACATTTACAATAATTATCAGTAATCTAATTTCGGTTTTGTTTCCGTTCAGTAAACATGTATGGGCTACACAATCACATGTGATATTGTAGTCAATAAACATCTTCTAGCTACTATAGTAAATCACATGTACATGATACTAATTAAATAAAAGATGTGTGCAACCATTGGCAAGACCTAGGATGTGGGCCAAGTCCCCCGCACATCACCAGGTCCCCTCACGTATATTATCACATGTGATAAAGGGTGTTTTCGTATTTTGGTAAAATGAATGTGTTCTCAATGTAGGTCCCATTATATATACATAGGGTCCGAAAAAAAATGAAAATTTGAGGGTCAGGTTGAGGTGTTCCTCAGTTTTTCATCTTTTTTTGGTATACCCTGAACCCCTTTCTCTCTCTATATATATATATATATTGATACATAAAACAAGGTTGGCATTTTGGTGTATGAAAGTGGCATACTAAAACATATTATGGATTTAAAAGAAAATTGTTAGAAGGTGATTCAACCTTGATTTGAACATGGAACAGAAATTACAATACATGTGCATTTTTCGTGATCTAAAGAATTAATGGCAATAAAAATTACCTGCTGCTCTAGGTTTCTGGTTTTTCTGATGCTGAGAGCTCGTTTTTTCTTCGAATGAATGTATAGCAAACGAGGCTGCAGCTATCGCGGCTGCATATTCGCTGTCGATGGAATCATAATCTTGACTATCTCCTGTATGGAACCAGTTCAATAACGTCTTGTTATCTACTAACAAAAACCAACTTTGTTCTTAACACCTTTTTCAACCTTAATTTCTAGGATTTTCTTGAATCATGGAATCTAAATCAAACCTTTGAAAGACCCTTTGTTTTCGCGTTGTCCATGCTCCGAAAATGAACCCCTAAAAGAAAAAATTAACCATGGTTTTTAATTTTAAACTGTCACATTATATATAGCTATAAGAAAAATGAAAGATCAAAACGAACCATACCGTCTTTGTTTGATCATATTCTCCATTCTCTTATCGACACAAAACCGAATAATTAATGATTATGATCTAAGAATTGAAAAGATAGTAGGGGAGATGAGGGTTTTGTATGATGAAGAAACCCTAAAAGGGAAGTCACTGTTGGTGTTTATGATCAACAATGGAGGAATTGAAGGCAAGCAAAGTGTCACATGCATGGTGGCTACCAAATTAAATTTTATGTATGTGATTAGGATTCATATGGTGGAATGCAAGCAAGGTATCTCACTTTTCAATGTCTAAACTACAAAGCCATCAATCTAATTAACCTTTCTCAAAAACTTCCATTTTCTAGCTTTTTTGCAAAATGGAAAATTGAAATATTTATAAAAGCTATATGTTTATCGTTCACCGTATTGTTCTTCGATCAACGGCAAGTTTGGCTTTATATATTAGTCGTTCGCAAAGAGTGAATGATAAGCCAATGTTATGCTCGAGTTTCCAAGACTAATCATGAATTTAAATGGTAAAACATCGAATTCGATGGCAAGGCCTCTTGTAAACGTTTTACCATCATTCTTCATTTGTTCCATATCCATTCAATTCCCTCATTCTTTATCTCATTTTACGAACGATTTTTTAAAAGATAAAAAGAAAGAAGGAGAAAATCGTTTTGATCGTTAAAATTAGTACACCGCTACCTTTATCTTCAAAAATGGTACTCACTTGACTAGATTTATTCAATTAAACCGTTGATCCTCTAGCTACCTAATAATAAAAACGGGTCTAATCAATTGTAAAACGTAATTAGTGATTCTATGATTCATGCACCTTTTAACCTTAAAATGTAAAAGTTATGCATACATTTATTTCTCACTGCATTACAACAAAATCAAGTTTATATGACATCAAAAATGTTTCAAGTGTCCTACTAGACTTGTTTACATGAATCAAGTATATAAGATTAAACAATTATGTGTCGCATATAAAAGCTTCACAATAAGTTTATAGGATGTTTTTGGGCATTTTAACAAGTTTTTAGGACATTTTTAAAATAAGTGTATGTTTTATATAAAACAATTTTAAAAAGTAGAACGCCTCCAATCAAATTATTGGGCCACAGTATATCCTGAATTCCTGATTCATTCGACTTTGGGATGAGAACTATAATTACAATTGTTGGGTCAGGTTATAAAGTTGGGCTACAATTAGTTTTCTCAAGCCCATGAAGGAACAAGAAAAGAGATGGTTTGAGCCCACGTGTGTAAGGCCCAAACCCAACCTTATTATATATAGGATTAGGATTAGGAGGCGTTGACAGTAGTAGTTGTTGGAATACAATGTAAAGATTCATCCAGTTATGCTGGTCTTCAATTTTTAATCCTCATTTTTTTTTCTCGTTTTCATCTATAATTCTCGTAGTATTTTCTTCTAGTCTTCAATCCTTGTCGTCAATAATTTCATCTTTAAAGTCTTTGAAGGTGTTGCCGATATTGGTTATTGGTGGCGTTGTTAGGTCTTCGGGAATTTCGATTTGTTTGATAACCTCGATCACCTCATCCATCTCCAACTCCGGTGTTGTTCGATGTTCGGGCTAAATCTTGTCATCCGAAACGAGATAATCCTATCACTAACAAAAAAAAGGGGAAATTAAAGGATAGATGACTGAAGTTCTCACTTAGAGATCTCTTAAACTACTGTACTAGCTTGAATAGCTAGTATATCACATTCCTTTCTTTTCACAATAACCAAATTGAATCCATCCCAAACACCGGAATATATTTCATCCGTGCTTGGCAAGGACTTGAACAATGGAATTGGCGGTGAATGAAACAGTATTATTGTAGGATGGCATTTGTTGGAGCCAATTACAAAATTAATAGTGGATATTGAGAAGTAAAACTAAAACACGAGCCGAAATCCCGAATTATAACGAATATGGAGAGTGTTTTGTGCGTTTGAGAATTTGGTAATTTTTTTCAACATCTCACAACACTTATATCTAGTATTTAATGGTCAAAAGGGGGCCAAAATTCCTCCCAACACCTTATTTTTTTAAATCTCTCCGACCTTTTTAATTGGTTCGTCCGGTCTTTTCTAACCAGGCCTAATGAAATGGTTCCTTAACCGGTTTTCAATGTATCATACCTTGACTAACCAAGCCTTATCTATCACAGTCCTATGCGGTCCCAATTTCGGGCTGGTTTGGTCCTACCTTAGGAACGAACCCTATTTGGCCATCTCTAATAAGAGAAAAAAGAAAGAAATTACCTTCGTATGTATCCGGTCTAATTAATACAATTTTTTTCAAGTTATATCTCTAATGTATTAAAGATATTTTAAATATTTAAACTATATATTTTTTATTATATATCAAATAAGACTTTTTAATTTTCATTGTGTTGTTCATAGTATTAAACAATTAGTTATTGGCATATGCTTTTTGGGTTTATTAAGCAATTACTAATTTATAATTTCCTATTATTCGATATTTATTTCGAAACAAAGTGTTGAAATATGATTAAAAAAGTTATTATTATTCAGAATGTTTATGAAAAAAAAAAAACATAATTATTCTTTATCCATTGATTCATACATACATTTAAATAATGGTAGTCTTTAATTGTTGAACAAAACAAAAGTACGATTAAAGTCATCATTTCTTATCCACATGGGGGTTTCTATCATCTTTTAGATTGATGTCGTGTGACCACACCACAATAATTATATTAAGGGTAGTCTAAATTTTCAATTACACCCTAATTTAATAAACTCAATAAGTTACCATTGTTTTCTTAACTCTCCTCTTCACACTTGTTTTTTTATTTTTTTTAAATGATAGTTACAATTTTGGTCCCTAAACTCATTTTATTTATTTACTTTATACCTTTTTGTTTTATATTTTACATTTTACATTTTTATTATATTAATACATATAAGCGTATATTAACTAATATACGTTAAAAAAATAATTTTTAATTTTAACAAGTTACACCATTATAATCGTCTTGTCAATACCTTCGAAATGAGTCCAATATTGAATATTTTTTTTATTTAATTGTTATAAGAAGAAAAATATAAATTGTACAAAGTCCAAAATTAATTTTTAAAAACTAATCCGCTATATTTACAAAAGTTTTTTGAGTTGGTTTGAATTGTTTATAGAATTCTAGACGTGACATATTATTTCGTGGTTTCACATTCAGCCTTGTCAACTGTTGCAACTCAAACCAACTAAAAATTTTTTTTGTCAAACCAACTCAAAAAATATTTGCCATGATCCGGTTGATTGATGAATATTTCTTTAAACCTTTGCATATCATGACCGAAAGTACTACTAACTTTTTACCCTTTTATTTTTATCTCTATGGGTCCATCTCTATGTAATTGATTTGTTGATTACTTCAATTGATTGAGAGCAAATCTAGACAAAAGTTGGAGAGATTTTTAGAGAGAGAGAGAGAGATACATGAATGAGAAGTGAACGACTCTAATCACACACATACACACACACACATATATATATAGAGAGAGAGAGAGTAAATTACATATTTGGTCCCTAACATTTGGCGTTTGTTATGGAATTGGTCCCTAAAAGAAAAATACATTTTACAAAGTTATAATAAAATGTAATTGTTACAAAAAGAAAAATACATTTTACAAAGTTATATGAAAATCAAAAGTTACAAATTTATAAAATAAAATCAAAAGTTACAAATTTTATAAATTTATAAAATCAAAACACACACATATATATGTCACGTCTAGAATTCTATAAGCAACTCAAACCAACTCAAAAAACTTTTGTCAATATAGCGGATTAGTTTTTAAAATTTAATTTTGGACTTTGTAAAATTTATTTTTCTTCTTATAACAATTAAATCAAAAAATATTCAATATTGGACTCATTTTGAAGGTATTGACAAGACGATTATAATGGTGTAACTTGTTAAAATTAAAATTTATTTTTTTAACGTATATTAGTTAATATACGCTTATATGTGTTAATATAATAAAAATATAAAACCAAAAGATATAAAGTAAATCAATAAAAAAAATTCAAGGACCAAAATTGTAACTATAATTAAAAATAAATAAAAATAAACGATTGTGAATGAGGTTATGAAAACAAAGCAAAATTGTCAAATTAATTGCACCATAGCCATATAGACTATGGTGCATATAGCAACACCCTAAAAAAACCTATGTAGAAATAGATATTATTTGAATTTTTATGTTAATTTAAAATATTAAGAATAAGTTTTAATTTTGATCCTTAAGGTTTAGTGAAAAGTCTGAAAGTGGGACTTAAACTTTTAAATCATCCTTCCCGTTTGTATTTTTCTGTGAGTTTGAGCATAGCTAGGGACGAAATCTAAACTACTCTCTCTCTCTCTCTTTAGTTTGAGCATAGGGACGAAATCTGAACTCCCCCCCCCCCCCCCCCCCCTCTCTCTCTATATATATATATATATGTTTCTCTCCACGTAAGTAGAACATATTTTAAATTATAAGTTAATATATATATATATATATATATATATATATATATATATATATATTTTCTTTTTTTTAAATTTGGTTTAAAATTCAAATTTTATAATATATATAATAATAAATTTCAAATTCTTTTAATTAACATATTATATTATTTACTACCTTATTTGTATTAATTAATATATTATATTACTATAAAGTTGTTTATATTATACTATTAAAATTTTTAATTGATTATTTTTTTCTAGATATCTTTTTTGGTAATTTTACATACTCATAAGCTAGTTTTTGCCAAACGTATTTTTTCATCAGCTAGCTTATCAGCTGCCAGTTAGATTATCAGTTATTAGGTAGCTTATCAGCTAGTTTGCCAAACATAGCCTAAAATTCAGCTTTGGAAATTGGAACATAACGTTTGTTTGTTTCAATAGATCTCATTTAGGGGTGAGCATGGGTCGGGTCGGGGTGGAAAACGAAAACCCCGATCAGGTTTCAGGTAGGATACACATGCCCAAATATTATAAGCGGGTGAATCGGGTTTTGGGGGTCGGGCCTAGTCAGGTTTCGAGGGGGATCGGGTCGAATCGGATAAATCTTTTTTTTTTTTACGTTTTCCTCACCTAGAATTTTAGTAGACTAAAAGCCCATTTAGTTGGGACTCCTCTTGGCTCTTTACTCGTTAATCATGTGTAGCACAAAAGGCTCATTCGATTGTGCAATGTGACTATTGTGCAACAAAAAAAGATTAAAACGTGAAAGTTAAAAGTTTGAAACATTTAAATTTTACATATTTTTTGAACTAACGATATTTGGAAGAAAAAAAAAACTAACATATATACCGTTAATAATATAATTTATATTATAGATTTATATGTTTATAAAAAAAGAAATAATAAAGATTATTCGGGTTTTGGGTCGGGTCAGGTCGGGTGACGGAATTTAATGCCCTACCCGAACCAATATATTTGACCTAAATTTCGGGTTTCAGACCTCAGGTACAATCGGATAATTAAGGTCGGATTGTTCGGGGTTTTTTGGGTCGGGTTTTCGGGTTTGGTAGGGTTTTGCACACCCCTAATCTCATTGTCCCAACTTTGTTTACTCAGTTTTGGTCCTTCACTTTTGTCAATTTGCAAATTATTTTGTCTGTCCATCTAACGGGAGTTAAATTCTTTTGTTAAACGAGGGGCATTTTGGTCAATTCTATTTTTCCTCTCTTTTAAATAAATAAATAATACTATATATTTAATATTACAAAAATATAAAATACATAGTTCAAACCTACCATCTCCTGTGAAACTCCGATGGCCAATCATCTACTTCTTCATCTTCGGTGAGCTCACCGCCTCACTCTCTTCCGACTACATGTTCATCTTCATTGAGGTCACAAGCTTACCATCTTCACCCCTCCTCTAGCAACAACCAACGATTACATCATCCCTCCTAATTGCCGCTCATCTCCTTATTCGTCGTCTACATCATCCATTCTCACCAGATTCTATACCATCTCTTGTTCATCTTCTTCTCTGCAACGAAGCAAAGATGATGATATGAGAATATGAAGATCCATTTTTGCTTCACGGTTTGCTTTATGGTTTATTTAGGTTTTTCATTTAGGTTTTTGGTTTTGATTCAGATTATTGGTTTTAGGGTTTGTATCATAATTCTATTGAATGGATTTTATACAAAAATTGTTGTTTATGTTATGTTTGTATTTATATGTTCATCTTATTGGGATTTTTATTGCTTTCTGTTTGAATTAGGTGATTGGTGATAATGGTGGTGGTGGGGAGCTGTAACACCCTAAAAATAGGGGTTAATTTAAACCTGAATATTCGCGGAATAAAACAAAGCTATCATAAACAAATCACCCAAAAAGTGGAACAAACATGAATACTAATCTAGACCAATTTAATCCAGATTATAAGCGGGTGTTGCTATCACACCTCCAAAAGTATAATATTGCTATACCAAATGTACACCTCTATATGCTTCCAAAAATGTTATTTCCCTTCAAGACTTTTGGCTCAAACCCGAGAAGTCCCACCATTAAAATGACCTGTTATACATGTCATTTTTAGAAAAAGTGTTAGGCTAAATCTTAGTGAGAACAAACATTTATATTAGGGAAAGACAATAAGTTTAAAGGAAATAAGTATGAAAATAGTTACGTGAGCATGGGTAGAAATCCAATTTATACAAATACCTCTTGGGTTGACGGGGGAGACCCGCTTACTAACATAAGTGATGGAACACAAAAGTAAGCCACTTGACATGTTAGTAAAACCAAATCACATAATAATACACGCATTGGATGTCGAGCTCGACTACTTAAAGCGTACACCCATTGTTAAGTCTGATTTTATAGTAATCATTGTATTTATAGGCTTGGTCTTATACAGTGTTTAGGGTCTCATACTGTGTTATATAAGCCAAGGGTATTTAAGTCCCTTTGGGCCTTGGGTCTTGAAACACTTCATGCCACATCAATTCAGAATTACATCTTTGCACTTTCTTGGTTTCTCTCTCTACTTTGTCTCTCTAGGATTTAGAGATATTTGGATTAACAATTGGTATCAGAGCCAATCTAGATCTTGAAATTGATTTTCGACTCTGAATTTGTAGTTTAATCTAAAATTTTGATTGATTTTCTTGATTTTTTTCAAGAAAATCTCGTTTTTAGATTTCTTATCAAATTTGAATGTGTTTTTGAACGAATTCTTGTGAAAATTGGTTTGTTGGATTCGATTTTGATCGATATACACTTTTAATTCACACCGTTTTTCAAGAAATTCAAGTGTTGATTGTCGATTTTGAAATTTTAAATGTTTCTGAAAACACGTTTTTTCGGTTCTGTTGAGTATACGAATTCTTTATTTTGTGGATTTTAATCAAAAAGTTTGGTTGAAAAGTGTTAAAATATGTTTTTCGATCAATTATGTGTGACAAAGCTTTATCAAATTCATGGATATAATTGATTTTGGTGATTTTTACTGTTTTTCAGGTGGTTTGTGCTAGATCTCAACTTTGCGTGAGTTCATAGCGGTTTGCGCGAGTTCATCAGTGACTTTGCGCAAGTTCATTTGGTAGATTTCAGTTCATCAAGCAAAGTCATCGTTTGCGTTTCTTTAGTCTAACACAAAGAAAGCTTTGCATCACCAAAACCTCACGCAAAGTACACTTTGCGTCATCTTCAGTTCAAGAGAAGTTACCTTTGCGCCTTAAGTGACTCACGCAAATCTTAGTTTGCGTCTCCTTCTTCTCACGCAAAGTTGGTTTGCATCTTCAACTGCTCGCGACTATCTTGGTTTGCGTCTTCAACGAATCACGCAAAGGTCGTTTGCGTCTCACACTGCTCACTCAAATCAAAGTTTGCGCCTTTGGTTTCTAACGCATAGCTCAGTTTGCGCTATCTGTCTATCACGCAAACCTCAAGTTTGCACCATCTGTTTCAAGACTTAGTATTTTTTCTGAAGTTTATCAGAAATGGATTCTGCAAAGTTTGCATATCAAGCTCAGCTCTACAAGAACGATCTCATGATGTCATTGGGCACAGAAAATCGTCCTCCTGTTCTGATAGATGAAAACGAGTTTACTCAGTGGCATGATAGGTTCTTGAATTTTATAGAGCGTCAAAATAACGTAAATGACATGATGAACGTTCTATCTGAATGACCTTTTGAAAAACCCAAGTTGGCTTCTGGATTATATAAGTCTACCAAAGAATATACTCCTAATGAGTTATCAGAGTATCAAGCTGATCATGATATAAAGGCAAATCTGATGCTAGCCTTGCCAAACTCTATCTACAATAGGATTGATTGTTTCAAAACTCATCATAATCTTATGTGGCAACAGCTAGAAAAGATCATGCTTGGATCTTCAGTTGCAACTTAACTGCGACATACTCGATACATGAACAACTTTGAAGAATTCAAAGCCAAGGATGGGGAGCCACTGAAAACTGTGTATGACAGATTCTGTGTCGTGATCAATGATTTGAGGAAAATCAAAGTGGAAAAAACTGAGCTTGAGACAAATCTGAAATTTCTCAATGCATTACAACTATAATGGAACAAATCCTGCCACAGATTGAGGAATGATGTCAGAATTTCTTCCATGCAAATCCAAGAGATGTTTGAAATCTTGCTGACAGATGAGAGCATAGTATCTGAGAAGAAGGCCAAACTGGAGAAGAAGAACAAGAAAACAGTGGACCCGGTTGCACTTCTAACGAGCCATCTGACTAATCAAGCATTGTATGATAATGCTTATGACGGGTCAACTGAAGATGATGGCGAGGCACTTCAGAAAGCAATGATCCTTCTCTCACAACACTATCAGAAAAAGTTCCAACCACGTCAGAGTTCCAACACTTCTCGCTTCACTTCTGGGTCCAATAATGCTCAAGTGCCCGAGCCAAAGACTGTTGCATGCTACAACTGTGGAAAGCTGGGTCACATATCTAAGGAGTGTAAGGTGAAGAAAGTTAGGGACTCAGCTTACTATCGAAAGAAACTGGAACTGGCCGAGAAAAGAGAGAATGGAACTGTTCTTCTTGCTGAAGAAGAATTCTGGCTGGATCACTCCGATGATGAAGCTGCAAATGTGGAAATTGCTCAAATGTGCTTCATCGAAGTTGATCAATCTGATAATGATGATGAATCTTCAACTGATGAAGATGAGGTGTATTCTGATTTTGATTACAATTTTTTCTTCACAGATGAATATTATGATCTCTGTTTTACATGATCTTCATTCAAAACTCTTATCTACAAAGAATTTAAATTATGAAAAGTCAGATTTGATTGACAAATTGAAAATTTCTTTGAAAGATGAAAAATCTATTTTGGAAAATACAAAAGACATCTTTCAAAAGAAATTAGATGATTTGGAAAAATCAAATAAGTCTTATCTTGAATCTTTGACTGATATGACCACTTTAAAATATAATTTTTCGGCTAAAGTAATAGAGTTGGAAGAAAAATTATACCGAAGGGATCAAACTAATCAAACCATATTTATGCACAAACCAAGGAGTTACAAATCTATGAAGGAAAGATGGGGACTTGGTTTTGAAAATCCTCAATTTTTAGATAAATCTAAAACTGAAGTTGCCACTATATATGAATACGATTATTTAACACTTGCACATTATGCTCCTCAGTTCAAATTTTATTGGACAAGTGAAAAACAAGTGTTAGATATCGAAAAAGAGAAAATGATGAATAACAAGAAAAATGAAATTCCTTTTGTTTATACGAGCGAAAATGCTAAATATTTTCCTAATAAATCAAGGAAGGGCAGAAAAGGTTTAAATGATATATCTCCCATTAAGTCTTCACTGTCTGATGATTTTATTATTTCTTATGCTCCTAATTCCGATAAGGAAAATATCTCTCCAATCTTTTATGATTCTAAGATATATACTCCTCCATTAGTTTTAGAAGGCAAAATCATTGACCTTGAAGATAAGATGGAAGATCAAAATATTTTAAAAGAAATTGAATCTGATATTTTTATTTCTTTCATGACGCCAAGTCTTGAAGAAAATTTATTTTCTCAAAAACAAGATTCTATTTCTGGTCATTTTTCTGATGTTAAAGAAAATAAAAAGGAATTTCTATATTCTGAAAACTTTTCTCAATTTTTAACAGACTCCGAGGTAAGTGCAGACTTATTGATTGATCAGTTGGGTGCCTTAGGTAAAATTGCTTCTTCTGATTCTGATATTAAGTCTAAAATTCTTGATGAATCTTTTACGCTCAATGATGATTATTATAAACCTAAGCGTAAAAGAAGAAGATCAAAGAAGTCGAAGAAACAAGATACAATTATTTCTGACAGTTCTAATTCTTCCGATTCAATTCTTTCAGATAGGACTTTGAGCAAGTCAAAAAAGCAGATCTGGAGAGCGAAGCGGACATCTACTGATTCTATGATTGATGGGGATAGATATGTAGACAAACTCTATAAAAGTGATTCATTTGCTTCATGTAATAAAATTTCAAAATATTCAATAAAGCAAATGATTCAAATTTCAAAAAATGTCTCATATTTTTCTTCTGATTCTAGTTCAGATGATTATGCTTTGTATTCATCTGATGACTGTGCTTATTTTTTTGATTATATTTTACGTGCTTATCATGTCAAAACTCACAATTATTTCTCATACGAACTGCAACTAACTTCCACGGGCCCAAATTCAAGTGGGTACCCAAATCTCAACCTGATTCTAAGTTGCAGGCACGTCACGTCAAGGGGGAGTAAGAGAATTCTGGCTTCTGAGTAATTCAGCTTAGAACCTGTACTTCAACAGACTACGACTTCTAGACATGGCAGTTTAGGACTCGTTCTTCAACGCTTTTAGCTTCTGGCTAATGAAATACTGTGAGTACATCTACTTTTATTCCGCTGCATATATCTCTGATTATGATATATTTCCTGTTTTTCTGAAAATATTTTCATGAATTTGAGTTTTTCAATCTCTTCTGAATTTTGTTCATCCCAAAATATTTCATTTGAGACACAATTTAAAAAAAAATGGTTTAAATCTTTACAAATTTTATTCTATAAAGTAACAGATTTACAGATTTTCTTTCTTTTGAATAAAATGTGTATCAAGGATAAATTTTCAAGTTGCTTTGTTTATATTAAAGTTTTTATATGTTCAACTTTCAAGTCTTTTAAAAGTCGAAAAGTCAGCAACATGTTTGTAGCTTTTGATATTGCTTTAAAGTTGTGTGATTCAGAATATTTATAGTTTACAATGCTTAGAAAACCTAAAAAGTTGGAATTTTGGATCGTAATAAAAATATGGGCTAAGCACTTAGATGTAAAACCTTGTGATTGAGATGATTATTAAATTCTTATAAATCAGAAATCTCTAAGTTTAAAAGTTTGTACCTGTGACCTTTCTGGTTTGGGAAAGTAAGTTCTGTGGGATGCTTGTCATCTGGTCCCCTAAGGTCAATTGATCTGGGAGAAATCGAACCCAAATCCTTCTATAGAATCAGATCGAAAGTCATGTTCTACTGGTATGAATGGGTTTAGTATGTGTCGATGTAGACTTTCTGATCTGGGGGAGTAAGTTCTAAGGGGTTCTTGACACCTAGTCCCCTAAGGCCAACTGGTCTGGGAGCGGCTGACCCAAATCCTGCAATAGGGTCAGATAGAAAGTTATGTTTACGGCATGTTCTTTACTTAATAAACTTTTTGATTAAAAGATGTCATTGTGCACAAGCTTAAAAGATGCCAAAGAGCACACTCATGTAAAGATGCCATAGAGCACAATGCTAAAAGATGCCAATGAGCACACATCTCATGATACTTGGTGATATTTATGAGTTGCGATAAACCTGTAAATTTGTGAAAGTCTTTAATTCTTGATGGCTTAGTGTGATTATTTGCAAAGTTCTCTATTATATTTTTAGAATTGCATTTTCTTGAAACTAATCAAAGTTCACATGCGAGCACACTGAATAGATTGATGAAAGTTTTTGAAACTGAACATGTTTTAACTTGATATGCAATGAAACTTGCTTATGTATCCAAAAACATATATTTGATTTCAACTGATTGATAAATTTGTGATATTTTACTAAATAGAATTTTATTTGTTTAGTGTTTAAATTTTTATATGATTAGTTGTTTCAAAATATTTTTTCTGTATATTTTTCTTTTTACATTGATGTTTACATTCATTGTGTTCTCATATTTATTTACAAATGGGTTTGAGAATTATTCAAGGGGGAGTGAAAAAGGAGAATTTTCTTAATGATCATATCTGTTTTTGAGGGGGAGTATCTGATTCTCTATATGAATGCTAACTTGAATTGTCAAATTTAGTGCATTTGTGTAGGGGGAGTCAAAGAGCTTAACATGTAAAATTTCTTAGACTCCAAGTCAGATTTGCGTCACTAGTTGGTAGAGCAAAGTTTAATTTGCGCCAACAGCTTCTAGCGCAAAACAAGCTTTGCGCTTCCTTCTGTTAGCACAAACCTAACTTTGCGCCACCTTCTTGTCACTCAAATCTTCCCTATTTCTCTGTTTCTTTGATTTTGCAGATCTTAAGTTGTCTCGTCTCCAACATTTGCATGACCAAGTTGATCAAGATCATCAAGGTCATGAGGGGGAGAAGTTAAGGAGAAGTTAAAGAGACAAAGAGCTCAAACGTTTATCTGTTGATCAAGATTCGCTCAAGATTCAATTCTCTCAGCTATTGCTAGTTCTTTTGTTGTTCCTGCTCCGACCATCACTGTTCATTCAAGGTCATTTAAAAGAGGTGTGTCGTCTAGAGCACAAGCTGATGAATCAACTGTTCTTTCAAAGTTTATTCTAAACTGGTCCAGTCTTGTCAAGGTAGCAAAGATAGCTCAAACTGAAAGATGCTGAGAAGAAATTAAAAAAAAAAGTCAGAAAGCTTTGCAAAGTCGCTTAGATGGTCCGTGCTGTTTTAGAAGTTTGATTTTGAAGACCACAACACCAATAATTACTAAGGGAAGTCTGATTTTATAGTAATCATTGTATTTATAGGTTTGGTCTTATACAGTGTTTAGGGTCTCATACTGTGTTGTATAAGCCAAGGGTATTTAAGTCCCTTTAGGCCTTGGGTCTTGAAACACTTCATGCCACATCAATTCAGAATTACATCTTTGCGCTCTCTCTACTTTCTCTCTCTACTTTCTCTCTCTAGGATTTAGAGATCTTTGGATTAACACCCATGAAATCTCAACTTCAACCATTATTGGTCCCTGCGTTGGGATGTCCTCATCCAATGAAATGTATTAGCACGTAGGACTTATACCATACCTTCGATGCCTAGCAGTGCCTCAATGTGGAAAACTAACGTTCCATCATCGGACATAAATACTTAGTGCTTATGGATCCATTACACTCAACACAAACTAAACAACAAGTTCCAAGTAGCCAAATACCATTAATCTTCTATAATTAAATATCTCGTTAAATCCCCACGACAAATGAGATACCATAAATGGCATAACCAAGTTTTCAAATAAGTTCATATGAAGTTCCAAAATCCCCAAAACGTCCTTTTGAACATTATCTCAATGTAAGAACTCAATTTCCACAAGTCGACATCCAAAATGTTCTATCATTCCAAAACCCTAGTTTTGACCCAAGGTATTTAAACTCATAAATTCAAGAAGTATAATTTACAAGTATATAAGCCACAAATAACCCAAGAACATTAGTTATTTATCTTTGTAAACATATCCATCCAAGTAACCCTAAAATCTCCGAAAAGTAGGTTTTGATGAGAACTCATCTAACTCAAGAAATAATTAGTGTGGAGATGTTAGAAGGTTTAAAACTCATATTTCGACATGCATAAAGTTATAAAATGAGGATACAAAAGAAACCAACCCTACGGATGAAGGAAATGAGCATTTGGAGTATAGAACACTTGAGAGTTTCCTACAACCTCTTCCTAGATGCACCAAGGACCACCATTAATGACCAAGGTATCACAATAAATGAAGTGAGAGGTTTGGGGAAGAAGACTTACCAATCTGCGGAGAGAAATCGACCTAGGTTATTTTCCAAAATATGATAAAATGACTGAAAATCGTGACTTGCTCAATTTATACCCAAATCCCTTTTCGGCGAAAGTGTCCGGCAATTGTGACACTTGTCATTTTCGTTGGCACAATCGCCCACATCCTGGTGCCCATAGTACAACCCGCGTGGAAGTGCCAAACGATAGTGACCGGGGCATAATCGCCCGACACTATCGCCGAGATTGTACCGATGGGACTCCCCCCTCCGCGATTGTGACATCTTGTCACTTTCGTAGGCACTATTGCCCAGATGGTACCGAACTCCTCTCAATTCTGATATAAGTGCACTTAACATCTCGTAAACTCTAAGGCTTGACATCCCAAGACGAGAAAAAGGTTTCATACCATAAATTAAGGTTCCTATTTAACATAGGTAGGTTCGTCACATTAAACAAATGTCAAAATTTCGGGTGTTACAGGTGCCTATCTTCGATGAAGTGGGGTGTTAGAGAAACTAGGGGTGTTCGCGGTGCGGTTTGGGGCAAAACCGCAAACCGCACCGCATATGCGGTTTGAGCATTTTTCCAAACCGCAAACCGCACCACATATACCTCAAACCGCACCAAACCGCACCGCAAAATGCGGTGCGGTTTATGCGGTTTGTACCTTACGCATTTTACTCCTACAATTCAATAATTATAAGATCAAAATTTCACTTTAAAATCAACGATAACGTGATCGTAGTTCCTAAAAATAAAAATATTCAATACGTCCGATTCTAAAATAATATTATATAAATATTGCAACTATTCTATATATACATATATGTATGTTTAATATATAAAATAAAAAATATATACATATATATAATGTGCGGTGCGGTGCGGTGCGGTTTGAACCGCGGTTTAATAACTCAAAACCACAAACCGCACCGCATAGTGCGGTTTGGTAAAAATGCAAACCGCAAACCGTACCACAAACTTTCTAAACCGCGCTTTGCGGTGTGGTGCGGTGCGGTGTGGGCGGTTTGTGCGGTTTGTCGATTTAGATGAACACCCCTAAGAGAAGTTGTTTCCAGCGAAGAAGGAAGACGGTTTCTAGTGAAAGGGGGTATCGAGGAAGAAGGGAAGGATAAGGCCAATGGGTTGGGTTTGTGCGGTTTGTCGGTTTAGATGAACACCCCTAAGAGAAACTGTTTCCAGCGAAGAAGGAAGATGGTTTCTAGTGAAAGGGGGTATCGAGGAAGAAGGGAAGGATAAGGCCAAGGGGTTGGGGTCCATTGTTTGAAAAAAAATGGAAATAGTTTTAAAATGCCAAATGACTAAAATACCCCTCATTTAAACGAAGTTAACTGAAAAATCTAGCGTTCACTAAATAAAGGGATAAAATCTGTTGCAAATTAACAAACATGAGGGACCAAAACCAAATAAATAAAACTGAAGGACAAGATCTATTAAACAAACAAATGTTAAGGACCAAAACAAAACTTTACTCTATAGATAAATGAGTAAATTACGTTTTTAGTCTCTGTGGTTTGTTGAAAATTTCTATTTCTATTCTTATGGTTTTGAAATTACGATTTTTATCCCTATGGTTTATATTCATCACTTTTTTTTTGGGAAGGGTGTCTTAGGCTATGGCTAGACTAATTCATTGGCAAAATATGACCGTAAGACATCAACCCTGATTAAACCTGAGCAGATGGGATATTCCACCATATCCCTCAGGGCCTTAACCAGTACGCCATAACCCTTGTGGTTAATTCATCACATTTTTCGTCCTTATGCTTTAAATTTTATTGCCTTTTCATCCATATGGTTTATAATTCATTTCTATTTTAGTTCTTCATACTTAAAAATAGTATTTTGGCCTCAAGGACGAGATGAAAACCGAAATTTCATAACCACATGGACGAAAACCAAAATTTCAAAACTACAGGGACGAAATCCATAATTTTTAAACCACAAGGACCAAATTCGTAATTTACTAAATTACGACTTTGGTCCCTGTGGTTTACACTTTCTACACACTGGTCCCAAAATCAAAATAAATATAGGAATGAGACTCATGGTTTGCATTGCAAGCTTTTGATCCCTCCCTCTAATGAAATCAAATAAAGTTTGTTAACTTAGTTAAGTAAGAGGGTATTTTGGTCTTTTTACACATTTCTTTTGTCTTTTCTGTTATTAATTTTCTCCTTCTCTAAAGAACAAGAAGATGAACATGAACAAACCCTTTACTTAAATTAAAAACCCCAAAATCAAGATGAAATCAAATTGAAGATCATACATTAACATTAATGTTAAGAACATTTAAACTTGCAACTTTAAGAAGATCAATGAACTTCAAGAACATCAAGAATATACAAATTTATTAAGACAGTTGTTATACAATCATGTAAATCAAAACCCCTAAATCTAAAACAAAAACCTTATTCTAACCAATAGATTCCACATCGGTATCAATGGAAAAAAACATGATAGGTGAACAAATTTTGTCCTTGTAGTTGCAGATCGATGAAAAAAAGAAAACTTGAACATGAATAGGTCCAGATTGATGGTTTTAGATCTGGTCCACGTCGTATGATTCCAGATCTGATCATCCTTGTGATTCTAGAGGGACGATGTGATGAGATGAAGAAGACGAAGGAGGTCGTGTTGTTGCAGTGAGAGGGATGATGAAAGGGGGAAACAGGTAAATGAATAAGGGGGAAAAGTTGGGCCAGATATGGTGGTTTTAGTTCCAAGGCGGTGACCGGTGATAGGGTTGTTTGGTGATGATTAACAAGTGATGGTGGTCGGAGTTCACATAAGGGTTTCGTCCAGGGGTTCAAGGAGGCGCCGATTGAGGAAGAAGATGAGAACAGTGGGAGTGAACCAACTGTTAATAGATGCCTAGATGGATGATATAGATGGTGGAGAGTCATCCATTTGTGTATTCGTGAAGAGAGATAAAGGATAAGAGTCATCCATTTGTGTATTTGTGTATTAGGGGTGTTCCAGATTGCTTATTTAAAACAACTTATGCTTATTTTGAAAAATGTTTATCAACTTATTCGGTGTCAAACCGGAGTTTTCTAAAAAGTGTTTGAATTAGCTTATTGTGGCACAAAAACATAATAAACTAATAAGTTGTTATTTAAAAGTGTTTGGGATTGCTTATATGTATAAGAGCCCCATTCATTTGCTAACCACGACATTGGTGTTAACCGTGCTAACCAATCTGGCCCGTTGGTTATTTGGATCAATGGTTCACAACTAATTAGAATTTTGATTAAAATAAAATATAAAAAACGGTTTATAAAAATAAAATGCATGTATGTACAGGGGTATTTCGGTCAAAATACATTTCCTTTTATATTTTAACTGAAATTTATTTTAATTATTTTTGAAGATAATCACGGTGCATGAAATCAAGGAGAATCTTAAATTTAAATTATGCAGTTATTTTTGCGAGTTATCTTTTCAATTTGCAATCATCCTTTTTTATTTGATTTTATTTTGTCAAATCCATGATTCATAGTAACCATGATTCATGTATTTCAACGACCACTTTCAGCGTGAAGGAGATTTCAAATCCATGATTCATATTAACCATGATCCATGATTCATATTTTCAATTTGCAATTATCCTTTTTTATTTGATTTCATATTTAGCCGTTGTTCTTCAAGCACTTCTGAAAGTGGTCGTCGGAATCGAAATCTCCTTCACGCTGAGTCAAAATCTGGCGGAAACGACGAATTCGCGGATCTTTACGTAGTGAAATGGGCATCGCTCATGATCCCGCCTATAACGATCATGATGGTGAACTTGATCGCTGTTGGATCCCAGATCTAATCTCGTAACAATGATATAAACAATAAGAGTAATGACAGCGGAAGTAATACAGTTTAATATCAAAGGAGATTCAAATATCACAGTTCATAAAGCAGATAAAGATAAACAAGATATTCTTAGAATAAAGTATTCAACTTATATTATCAGATATATAACTTCTTAAGCACACTTTGAACAATAAGGTGATGGCCCTATTTATAGGACCATAAAGTAAGCAGTGTACTTGTATGACGAGAAAGAGCATGCTGAACAGTGACCTACTCTAGAAAGTAAATCTTATCACTAAGTGACGTGTCATCTGTTCTTCTGTTCATTCTCTGAACTTCAGAGAACATCTTCAGAGAGAATGTCTTCAGAGCCTCTGATGAAGCCATCTCTGATGTCTTCATTCTCACGTGAACATCCAGAGAGAATGTCTTCAGAGCTCTGACGATGTCTTCAGAGCCTCTGATGAAGCCATCTCTGATGTCTTCATTCTCGTGAACATCCAGAGAGAATGTCTTCAGAGCTCTGACGATGTCTTCAGAGCCTCTGATGAAGCCATCTCTGATGTCTTCATTCTCGTGAACATCCAGAGAATGTCTTCAGAGCTCTGACGATGTCTTCAGAGCCTCTGATGAAGCCATCTCTAATGTCTTAGTTACTGAAAAGTACTTCAGAGGCAGGTGTGTCCTCTGAAGTCTTCATCCTCTGAAGTCTTCATCCTCTGAAGTCTTCGTCCTCTGAAGTGTATCTTCTTGAAAGTCCTCTGAAATAGGACTGGTATTTTCAACACTTTAACAGATGATTTGGAGCTAACAATCTCCCCCTAAGTGTCGAAAATAGAAGATACAAAAAAATAACAGAGAATTGAATTTTAAACTAGAAAGCATAGAGGAGAAAATTATCCTCTTAAGTATTACTTCTTAAACATTTGGAAGTTTAATACAAAGAAAGTAATAATAAAAGAAATAAAGAAACAGACTACTATTTGTCACTTGAACAGATTCCATGGAATTTCATGATCAGAGCTCTGAAGTTGATCATCGAGTCGATCTCTAAGTCAAGCTTTGCCAGTAAATCTGCTCTGTGCCTTTCTTTCTTTGCATGGATCAATTTCTTTATACCTCTCAAGGTTTCATCAGAGTACTTCGACACTTCTGAAACTAGAAAGATCTTCTTTTCTTGATTTATTCTGAAGACGAAACCCAGAGGTTCTGCAACGATTGATCCAGTCTTCTGTTCTTTAAGTTTGTCGAATGACTCCACAGGTTCAGTTACTTCCAGCTTTTCTTCCCCTAGGTTCAGAGCAATTTGAAAGTCACGTTTTGCTCGGTGTTTGACATAGGCCTCCATTGCTCGTCGGACTTCAACCATGCCCATCCTGATTTCCCTTCTTCCATGATCATACCTAGCAGAGCAATAGGCATATAAATGTGGTAAATCATATGGATTTAGATTTACGAGATCATTGTCATTGAACTCGTAAATCTTCTGATCAGATCGAGTTACCACATAATTCCTATAGATTATCTTGTTGTAAGCAAAGGTCTTTTCTGAGATTTTGTTGATTTTGATGATTGGATCATCAGAGAGGACCTGTGCTCTTGGTTTTGTTTTATCTCTGATAAATCTTCGCTCATAGTCTGGCATGTCCTCTCTGATTCTTGGATTCAGAGGAATGACCAGTGTATCTGCCATGTTGAACTCACAGTAAATGTATCTGAAGTGGTATTCTATGGAAGCTTCTGGATTTGATTCGAGGAATGTGGGTGGTTTATTGAACACTTTTGCTGGAAGACCGATGCTTGCTTTCTGAACAGGATTCTCTGAAGGAGCCTGTTCATCAGCAACCATGGTTTCTGGTTCCATTGTTTGTGGAGGATCTTCTTTTGAGGGTTCAGAGATGTAGCCATCTATCTCTGGTGATTCCCTCAGCTCTGACGTTGTTGAAGTATGATGTGGTTGAGCATTTTTGAAGACATATTCTTCGACATCAACTACTTCAACTTCTTTTTCAGAATCTGATTTTTCTTCTTTTTCAGATTCTGATTTTTCTTCTTGTTCAGATTCTGATTCGTAGGCATCTCTCATCACATAAGTTGGTCTTTCTGGTGATGAGAATGCATCTTCTGATGTTGAGAAGTCTACGAGCTGTTCAGCTTCGTCTTCGTCCAGAGCTCCAATAGTTTCTTGATTTGCAGTTGTCATTTCAGCTGTGATTGGAACTATTGGAGCACCTGCAGTGGATGGTGCTAGAAAGATGACAGGTACTGGCGATTTTAAAGTTGCCTGAAGATCTTCAGCAGAGGTGGAGGTTGAGCGTCTTTCTATTCCTTTCTCCTTGCTTTGGTTTGTTTCAGAGGGAGTGGACTCCTTTTGTGTTTCAACAGGTTTTGGTGTAGGAGTTTTCTCCCCCTTATGAAGATCGGATGACCCCTGAGGTTGGTCATCTGCGTCATCAGAATCTTCATACCTTGCCTTTTTCCGTGCTTCCTCAGAGCATGCGACCTCTGGTACCTTCCTCTTCAATACTCCCTCTGAAGATTTGACATTCTTCAGAAGGTCTTCAATCTTTTTGTTCTGCTGAGTGGTCTTGGAGACGAACTTGCTGGAGATATTCAGAACATTGCTGGTGATCTTCTTTGAGAAGTTGGTCAGGTCAGCCTTTGTAATGAATTCTATTGTAGCAGGAGCAGCAGCAGAGGAGGTAGGAATCTTTGCAATTACCTCTGCCAAAGAACGCAAGACTTCCTCTTTGAATTGAGAAAAGTCTGCATGTGTTGGAGTGGGGGCAGAGGTAGGAGGAATCGCCTTGAGGAGCTCTGTTTTGGAGTTCTGAATCTCTCTAGACAAAACTGAGTCATTTTTTATGACCAGGCTTTCCAGAGTATCCAGTTTTTCGTTCTGATTGAGAACCGTCTTTCGCAGCTCAGAGACCTCTGAAGTGAGCTTTTCAACTTCAGAGTTAGAGGCAGAGGCCTCTGAGGTCTTCTCCATTTGAAGTTTTATTTCCTTCAGAGATTCTCTGATTTCATCACCAAAGATTTTGAACTCCTCTTTGGTAACGTAATCAGAGGGGGTAACCTTAGGATCAACACATGATTCTAAGTTTCCCTCGAGTTTAGAGGGGCCTTCTGTCGGAGGTGGTTTGATGTTGTCTCCGGAAGGACTTCCCATTAATCCTTGGGGACCCTTTTTCAAGGATCTCCCTATAATGGTTCTGATTGGTCTCTGATCATCAGAGTCAGAATCTGATGATGAGAACCGAATGTGTTTAGAAACCTTGCTGTCCAGGCTAAGGATTCCTTGTGCAATAAGGTCGTGCCATTCTTTTTCTGACAGGCAATCCTTACGTTCTAAGGGACGGTCCAACTTAGTTTGAGCCACAAAGGCATCATGTGTGGGTGGAGGTGACATACTCTGGGGTAATTGAGTATTTTTATCTTGGTCCAAGTCCTTTTGGGAGGACTTAGCCGTATCAGAGGTTTCCCCTCTGGTGCATGCGTCAGAGGCAGAAGCAGATGCCTCTGAGCGGTTAGGATGGGAAGGGTTCGAGGTGTGCACCTCTGTTTCAATGTCCATTGATGCTGGACCATCTTGGACAGTAAATTTGTTTGCACTGGGATTTGGGCTTTGGATTCTCTCATTTGTGTCATCAAGGACATCTTTTTCTACCTCACCGCCCTCAGATTCTAGGTTTAGAAACTCACCCTCTGGAAATCTCTCGTGCTCACCTTCCTCTGCTCTGACAGAGTTATTCTCTTCGTTAGAGGGAGGGTTCTCATGTTTTCTCTTCCTCACTCTCTCAGAGCCACCCTCTGGTTGCGCTCTGTTGATGTTTTGAGCAGTATCAGAGATATCACTCTCTGATTCATGCTCAGGCTCAGAACCTAAATGTGTTGGGGATCCCATCATCGGTTCTGATGATTGGGCAACACGACTAAGTAGGAGATGGGTAGGAGAGTCAGCAGGAATGATTTCAATCATGGTGTGTGGGAAACGTCGGTCATGTGGATACGGAGGAACCTCTGTGGCTTTGAATGAGTTCATCATAAACAGAGGTGTCATTGGGCCTTCCTCAGTGATGGAGAATTTCTCCATTGCTCGTTGAATGACTACTGAGATGAATCGTGGAAACAGTACCGATATTGGTTGTTTTCCTTTGGCCAAGTCCTTGTTCTTCTTGTCCACCGCTGTCAGCATCTCACAGAAGAGAATGTGGGCCATATTGATGCTTCTGTTGAAAAAGAGAGCATACATTATGGCTATTATCGCTGGATGAGTCTGATCCTGACTTCCAATCTTGCAGGTTATTGTTCGGTTGAGAACACTGAACATAAAGTTCCATTTGGGAGGCAGGTACTGACGTCTGAATTGGCTGATGCGTGTTATTTCTTTGTTGTAGCCTAAGTGTTGGAGGAACTGAAGAAGAACTTCTTGAGTTGGGGGTTTCTCAAAGGTTTCTATTTGAAGATCAGTTGTGGTGAGGAGGTTGAATCGGCGAGTTAGGGTTTGTGGGGTTATTCTTATGCTTAAGCTTTGTTCACCTAGGTTAATGTGCCCAACCAGTCCTTCCTTTTCATCGTCGTATTCACTTGAATACCACCATTGTTGGACAAAGCGAAGGGGAATGTCTGACGCATGTTTGGTTAGAACATCATTGAGTTCGCAGTTGGTGAAAAAGTCGAGGATTGGGCGAAACTGTTCATCATATTTTGATGGGGTTACGTCCAGAAAGTAGTTGTTTCCTTTGACTGGAACGTCGAACTGTACCAAATTCAAGCTTGGAACAAGTTTGCTTGAGTTATCTGAAGTTTGGGAATGAGCCGCCATTGTTGCAGGTTGAGAAAGATGAAAGCTTAGAAAGAGAGAATCGGCTTTTGGATTTTGAGAGCGTAAAGAGTAATGGGGAGAGAACAAGGGTATTTTATAGCTACAAAAGGAAGGTAGAGGGAGAGGTTATTGAAGCGGCGAATGAGAGTCCCAATGTCAGAAAGGACGTTCCATCATCCCCGAATTGATGGGTGACACGTTTAGGCGTGTAGGGGAGAACCGCTTTGAGTCAGTAAACCGTCAGAAAAGAAACGAGTGGTTATCCAAAAGGATTTTTAAAAAAAAATCCTTGAGGATTTGTTTAATGAGACCAGATCTGGGTTCTGATAAAATCATCAGAGACAAGATCAGAGGCTCTGATATAAACATCAGAGACAAGATCAGAGGCTCTGATATAAACATCAGAGACAAGATCAGAGGCTCTGATATAAACATCAGAGACAAGATCAAAGGCTCTGATATAAATATCAGAGACAAGATCAAAGGCTCTGATATAAACATCAGAGACAAGATCAGAGGCTCTGATATAAACATCAGAGACAAGATCAGAGACTCTGATAGAAACATCAGAGACAAGATCAAAGGCTCTGATATAAACATCAGAGACAAGATCATTTCTCCCCCTTGAAAGATGAAAGGGTCGTTGTCTCCCCCTTGACACATGCTTGGAGATTCATAAGAGTAATTTTTACCATATTTGAAAGTCTAGAGGCTTTGATGAAAGGATCAGAGACTCTACTCGATTCAGAGACTCTGCTCTTTTGTTAGGTAGACATATTCAACATTCCCAACTTGCTAATTAAAAAATTGAACCTTCGTTCATCTAAAGCTTTTGTGAAAATATCAGCAAGTTGAAGTTCAGTTGGTACAAAATACATCTCTATTGTTCCTTTTTCAACATGATCTTTCAGAAAGTGGTACCTTACATCGATGTGCTTGGTTTTGGAGTGCTGTACTAGATTGGCAGAGATGGCTATGGCACTTTTTGAATCACAGAGAATTGGAATTCTGTCAAATTGTTGGCCATAATCTCTGAGCTGAGTTTTCATCCATAATACTTGTGAGCAACAACTAGCAGCAGCAACATATTCTGCCTCTGCAGTTGAAGTGGAAACACAGTTTTGTTTCTTGGATGACCAACTTACCAGCTTATTGCCCAATAACTGACAGCATCCTGAGGTACTCTTTCTGTCAAGCTTACATCCGGCATGATCTGCATCAGTGTAAGCTGTTAGATCAAAATTTGAAAGTTTTGGATACCAGAGGCCTAATGTTTGTGTCCCTCTGAGGTATCTGAAAATTCTTTTCACAACAGTTAAATGAGATACCTTTGGATTTGCTTGATATCTAGCACAAAGGCATGTTGCAAACATTATATCAGGCCTACTTGCAGTTAAGTATAATAGTGAACCTATCATCCCTCTGTAGGTTTTTATGTCCACATTCTCTCCTGATGGATCAGAGTCAAGTTTGACTCCGGTGGATAAAGGTGTTCTCATTGAAGTTGAATCATTGAGTTTGTATTTTAGCAAAATTTCAGAGACATACTTAGATTGACTTATGAATGTACCTTCTGAAGTTTGTTTTACTTGTAAGCCTAGAAAGAAAGTTAATTCTCCCATGAGGCTCATCTCAAATTTACTCTTCATCAACTCTGAGAACTTGTCACAATACTTTTGATTGGTAGAGCCAAATATAATGTCATCAACATAAATTTGTACTAAAAGCATCTCATTCTTGTACCTTTTGATGAATAAGGTAGTATCAATTGTGCCCTTTTCAAATCCATTGTTAATCAGAAAAGTGGACAGAGTCTCATACCAAGCTCTTAGGGCTTGTTTGAGTCCATACAGAGCTTTATCCAAATAATACACATGATTAGGATACTCTGTACTTTCAAATCCAGGTGGTTGTTGGACATAGACTTCTTCATTTAATTTACCATGAAGAAATGCAGATTTAACATCCATTTGATAAACTTTGAATCCTTTGTGTGCAGCATAGGCTAAGAAGATTCTGATTGCTTCTAGCCTAGCTACAGGTGCAAAGGTTTCATCATAATCAATGCCTTCTTCCTGGCAATATCCTTTTGCAACCAACCGGGCTTTGTTTCTGATTATTATGCCATCCTCATCCTTTTTGTTTCTGAAAACCCATTTTGTTCCAATTGCAAATTTTCCTTTAGGAAGGGGAACTAGGGTCCAGACTCTGTTTCTTACAAACTCCTGAAGCTCATCCTGTATTGCAAAAATCCAATGAGGATCTTCAAGAGCTTCTTTTACCTTCTTTGGTTCAATAATGCTCAAAAAGTTTACATAGAAGCATTCATTGATGGTGGCAGATCTTGTTTTAACTCCGTCGGATGAGGATCCAATGATCTGATCAATTGGATGATCTTTTGTCCATCTGGTGATTGGAGTAATAATTTGTGCAGTTTGAGATTCAGAGGCTCTGACGTCTGGTGATACCTCTGTTGTATTGTTCAGAGGCTCTGTTGGTGATGCCTCTGTTGTACTGTTCAGAGGCTCTGATGGTGATGCCTCTGTTGTACTGTTCAGAGGCTCTGAGTTTTGTTCCAGAAATGTATAGTCTTGTTCATCATTTGGTTCTGGAGTTGCTTCAGATACTTCGTGATCATCTTCTGATTCACTTTGCTGATCTGCATTTGGTGAGACAGAAGGTGTTAGTTCAGAGGGCCCTGAAAGGGTTGTACCTGTTTCTTGAGGTTCTTCTGAATTCTCTCCCTGTCTTTCTCTGAAGATAACTTCAGATATATCTTCATCATCAAAGAAATCTTCAAATATTTTGTTTAATTCAGATTCCCTTGATGATTCAAATATTTGTGATGAACTTTCTTGTTGTTCAGAGCTTTTATTGTCGTCAAAAGTGATATTGATGCTCTCTTGGATAGTCCTTGTTCTAAGATTGAACACTCTGAAAGCTTTTAAGGCTAATGAATATCCAATGAATTTGCCCTCATCAGCTTTCTTGTCAAACTTTCCAAGATATTCTCTATCTTTCAGAATATAGCACCTGCATCCAAAAACATGAAAATATTTAATGTTAGGTTTTCTATTGTGAATGAGTTCATAAGATGTTTTCTGAAATCTCTTCACAATTGTAGCTCTATTCTAATTGAAGCAGGCTGTTGCTATTGCTTCTGCCCAAAAATTTGTTGAAAGATTAGATTCAGCAAGCATTGTTCTGGCAGCTTCAACAAGTGTTCTGTTTTTCCTTTCAACTACTCCATTTTGTTGAGGAGTTCTTGCTGCTGAGAAGTTAGGGGTAATGCCTTCTTCTGATAGATAAGAATTGATTTTGGCATTTCTGAATTCTGTTCCATTATCACTTCTTAGTTTCTGAACTTTGCTGCTGAATAGAACCTGTAATCTTTTCAACAATCTTATTAAAATTTCAGGTACATCAGATTTAGCTCTAATGAATTCTATCCATGTATATCTTGAAAATTCATCAATTAGAACCAGAATGTATTTCTTACCTGCTAGACTCTGTACAGAGATAGGACCACAGAGGTCCACATGAAGCATGTGCAGAGGTCTAGGACAGTTGTTTTCACTTTTGGTTTTATGGGAAGATCTTTTCATTTTACCCATCTCACAAGCAGAACAAAGATGATCTTTGTTAAACTTTAGAGATGGTAATCCCTTAACCAAATTAAGTTTAACTAACTTATCAAGTGAGGAAAAGTTTAGATGTGAAAACTTTTTATGCCAGAGCCAGATTTCCTCACTGTTCAGAGATATAAGACAAAGTTTCTCTGAATCAGTGTATGTGATTTTGGTAAAGTTCATTCTGTAGAGGTTACCTCTTCTGTCTGCTCTCAGCATTTCTTGACCTGATTCTGAGTGAAGAAGTGAACAATATTTTCTTTGAAATTTCACATTGAAACCATGATCACAAAGTTGACTTATGCTTATCAGATTGTGTTTTAATCCATCCACATAAGCAACCTTTGATACAGAAACATTTCCTCTTGATATTTCACCATATCCTTTAATCTGTCCTTGCTTGTTGTCTCCAAAAGTAACTGCTCCTCCGGATTTTGCTTTGAATGAGGATAGCAGTTCTTTATTTCCAGTCATATGCCTTGAACATCCAGAATCTAGGTACCAGATTGGCATTGACTGTTTCTGCAAGACAGATTATTGTTTCTTAGGTACCCACCTCATTATGGGTCCTTTTGTGTTAGACTTTGGTGGATTCGTATGACTTTTTGGCATCTCATCATTTGATGTCTTGCCTTTCCTCGTCTTTCCTTGAGATTTTGTCTCTGAGATATTTTCCAGAGATTTATTCAAAAGACAGTGTGATCCTTTAAAATGATTTTTCAGTTTCATCAAGAGATAAATGCAGTTACAATTAATGGAACAAGAAGAAGTAAGAGCAAAGTTTTTCCTTTTATTAAAAGCATTTGTTACATTTTGACTTCTTTTGTAACTAGCACTAGGAATATTACTTTTATCCCTAACTAGTTCTTTTCTTTTTGCTTGATAGACAGTCTTCTTTTCAAGTTGCTTTTTCTTGTTCAAAAACATCTTCTTTTCTTTGCTGCTTACTGCACAGACAGGATCAATATGGTTAACTTTTGTCCATTTGCCTTTTTGTTCAGGAGAAAATTTTATTGTTTTATAGGTGTAAGAAGCAGAAGTGTTTGTTTTATTCTTTGCCTTTTCTTGCAAATCTTTTTCAAGTTCCAGAGATGTTTTTGCTTGTAAACACATATTTGCAAAATCAGGATTTATTGGTATTCTGGTTTTGGTTTTCAATACTGAAATTGGAACATTCAAAATACCAGAGCCAACAGTTTCTATTCTTTTGTGAATTACATTCCCTGGTTTACAAAAAATCTGTTCATCAATCTCTAAATCAGATTCTGAATCAGAGTCAAGAAAGTCTCTCTTAGATTTAATAGAGATATCTATCTCTATTGGTTTTTTTATTTCTTTTGATCTAGAGACTTTGATGATCCGTTTCATGCTTTCTTTTCTTTTCACGTCCTCCATGACATTTTCTTCCCAAATCTTTTGAACATCATCTTTAAACGTAGTTCTGATGTTTTCATCTGACTTTGGTGAATACAGAGGAGCATTCGGATTAAGTGAATTCTGAGATTCATTTTCAGAAGTACTTGTATCAGAGGTATTTGGTTCAAATGTCTCTGATTCTCTTGAGATGAAAGCATCAAACCTGAAAATTTCTTTGGAATCATAGCTCTGAGGTTTTGTAAAGTGTACCTCTGAAGTTTCTTCTTTTATCTGTAACACAGATTCTTTCATGTCTTTTACTTCAGAGTACTTTGTATTTTTGAAATTTAAAGCTCTTGCTTTTGATCCCTCTGATGTTTTCATTCTTTTGAAATTATTCAGAGATGGATCTTCAAAGGTTTGGACCTTTCCTATACAGAAAGTGGAAGAAAGTGAAGTTTTCTCCAATCCATTAAATGAATTCAACTCATTGAATCCTAGCCCTTGAGAGTCCATTTGAGTTTTTATTTTATCGAAAACACTTTGTGCATTTACATAGCTTTTGATTCGTAGATTTTGTCTATCTAGAGATTGATGTAAGATTTCTCTTTCTTTTTGAAAAAATTTGGTTAAGGCAATAGAATTGAGCCTTTCATACTCAGATTTCTTTACTTCTTCTTCTTTTCCTTTTAAAACTTTTTCAATCTCTTTTCTTTCTTCCGAAAATGATTTTTCTTTTTGCTTGTTGGTTTCTTCAAGTTTGGTTTTTTCAAGAAAAATTTCTTTCTTTTCTGATTCCAGAAGATTCTTTTCTCTTTTGTAAAAAATGAGCTCTTTTGTTACTTGCTCTCTCTTTTCTTTTTCTTCAACAAACTTTTGCTTTAGATCCTGAAGTTCATTAATTAGTTTAAAAGCATCTATTTCAGGATTAGTGTCAGAGGTGTAAAGAGAGTTTACCTTTTCAGAGTTATCTTCGGATGCTTCATCAGTTTGATTTCCATCTGAAAAAGCCATACCACAGAGATTGGTAGGCTCTTCCTCACCATCACTTGTTGAGTCAGATAGCCAGTCTTCTATTTCTGCTACAAGAACTCTTTCTTTTACATTGTATTTGTATTTGTTCTTGTAGTAATCTTGATCTTTGACAAGTTTTCCTCTGCAGTTTGCAGAGAAGTGGCCTGATTTTCCACATCTGAAGCATCTTCCATCATTTTGATTTGGTGGAAGAGTGGTAGAGCTTGTCTCTGGCTTCTGTTCTTGAGGTTTGAAGTATCTTTGTGGTTGTGGATACCTTGGTTGGAATGGCTGTTGTGGTCTTGTTTGTGGTGTTGCATTTTCATGGTTGAAGTTTGCACCCTTTTGATTACTATATGGAGTGAATCTGGGTTCTTGTTGAAATCTTCTCTCCGGATTTCTTCTTTCTTCATTCTCTCTCCTTCCTTCAAATACCTTCTTACCAAATTTCTTGTTAAACTGATGAGTGATTAATGCAAGAGATTTGGCAAAGGCATTTATATCTTCATCTGAGTCTGAATCAGTATGGGTTTCTTCTGCTATCAAAACCTTTTTGGATCTTCTTTTTGTTTCCAAACATTTTTGTGACTCTTCACAGTTGTTTTCTTTTGATGTTTGTTTTGAAACAAGTGCAAGGGGTCCACCCAAAGAGGTTTTTGATTTTTGCTTCATAACTTCTTTTTCATGTGCAACAAGAGTACCATAAATGTTAGTTAATGACCATGACTCAAGATCTTGATTAGCCTGTATAGACATGGACAGTTGTGACCATTCTTCATTCAAGCTTTTCAAAAAAAGAACGTTGTTTTCCTCTTTTGTTCTTATCACTCCAAACTTTCTACATTTGTTTATTAGAATGTTGAATCTTGAGTAAGTTTGGTGTAACTTTTCTTCTGGTAGAGCATGAAAATCATGATATTCATTGATGCATAGATTTCTTCTGTTTTTCTGAGTTTGTATGCCACCTTCAAGTTGATTTAACAACTGACCCCATATCTCTTTTGCGGTTTTACAAGAATCAAGTTCTTGAAAGATATCATTGGGAATGGCCATTATGAGTAATCTAACAGCTTTTGAGTCATTATCCATCATATTATTTTCTTCATCAGTGAAGTTTGTGGTTTTCTTTTCATAATATGCAGGTATTTCGGCAGTATCTGCTGTTGCAGGAACTCTTGGTACCAACACCATTGGAATGTGAGGTCCAATGTTCACAGATCTAAAAAGATCCCTGTCCATACCTTCTAGAAAATTTACCATCCTTATTTTCCATTGGGGATATTCATCCCTTAAAAGTGTAGGAGGTTTTGTTAATGACCCAGCTGTATACATGGCACTTATGCTTGAGTTTGCCATAAAAAAAAAATTTAAGTGCAGATGCTTTGAGTAATGAACTGTGATTTACTGTCAAATCTAGAGCATATGATGTTCTTGAATAAACTGGGTTTATATGAACATGCACAGATATTGAAAGTTTTAGAATCAATGAGATGTAAATCTATCCGAGTATGCAGATATGATCTTTCTTTGTTTTAGAAACAAAGGAAGCTCTGATACTAATTGTTGGATCCCAGATCTAATCTCGTAACAATGATATAAACAATAAGAGTAATGACAACGGAAGTAATACAGTTTAATATCAAAGGAGATTCAAATATCACAGTTCATAAAGCAGATAAAGATAAACAAGATATTCTTAGAATAAAGTATTCAACTTATATTATCAGATATATAACTTCTTAAGCACACTTTGAACAATAAGGTGATGGTCCTATTTATAGGACCATAAAGTAAGCAGTGTACTTGTATGACGAGAAAGAGCATGCTGAACAGTGACCTACTCTAGAAAGTAAATCTTATCACTAAGTGACGTGTCATCTGTTCTTCTGTTCATTCTCTGAACTTCAGAGAACATCTTCAGAGAGAATGTCTTCAGAGCCTCTGATGAAGCCATCTCTGATGTCTTCATTCTCACGTGAACATCCAGAGAGAATGTCTTCAGAGCTCTGACGATGTCTTCAGAGCCTCTGATGAAGCCATCTCTGATGTCTTCATTCTCGTGAACATCCAGAGAGAATGTCTTCAGAGCTCTGACGATGTCTTCAGAGCCTCTGATGAAGCCATCTCTGATGTCTTCATTCTCGTGAACATCCAGAGAATGTCTTCAGAGCCTCTGATGAAGCCATCTCTGATGTCTTAGTTACTGAAAAGTACTTCAGAGGCAGGTGTGTCCTCTGAAGTCTTCATCCTCTGAAGTCTTCATCCTCTGAAGTCTTCGTCCTCTGAAGTGTATCTTCTTGAAAGTCCTCTGAAATAGGACTGGTATTTTCAACACTTTAACAGATGATTTGGAGCTAACAATCGCCATTGCTGTCGGGTTTAGCATGACGATTTACAGTACGATACCATAGTGGAGTCGTCTTCTTGGTGGCGTGTTCTTCAGTTTTTGGGTGTTGGCACATTTGTATCCGTTTACAAAAGGGTTGATGGGAAGAAGGGGAAGAACACCGACGATCGTGTTCGTGTGGTCGGGGTTGATTGTGATCGTGTTCTTGATTATATTCTTTTTAACACCATTTTCGGTATCCAAATTTGTTGTTTGTAGCTTATTTTCAACCATGAAACAATGTAGAAGTGTAAATGATATATTCATATATGCAACCTGTCCATATATGCATTTGTGCATTTTTTTAGATTACATATGTGCATATGGTTATATGTTAAGTTTCAAACTTAATGTTTAAAATGTTTTTGTTTTCTGTTATTAAGCCTTGATGTGCATATATGCATTTTGAATATGCATATGAAAATTGTGTAAGAATTGTGGATATGCATTTGTGCATGTTCTAAGAGTATGAAATCTAGAAAATGCATATATGCATTTGTTCATCTTTTAAGAGTTGCTAATGTGGACATAAGCTAAGTATCTAATAAAATATGTTTACAATGTTTGGTCTGTTCATATGTTCCTTGTTCTAAGAGTATGCAATCTATAAAATGCATATATGCATTTTTGCATCTTTTAAGAGTAGAAAATGCATATATGTATTTGTGCATCTTTTATATGTTAAGTTTCAAACTTAATGTTTAAAACGTTTTTGTTTTCTGTGCATACGTGCATTGTTCAAATTATTAAGCCTTGATGTGCATATATGCATTTTGAATATGCTAGAAACGATAAATTATTATATTCCAAAATAAAGATAACTACCAATTTAAAAAAATCTTTGAACTATGAAAACAAGATAATTGTGGCGTGAATTAGGATAGATGTGGCGTGAATTAGAAAGTTACCAAGTTTAATTTAAAAATATTATATTTAATATTAAAATAACTACCAAATTAAAAACCTCCTTAAAATATGGAAAATATTTAAATGACCGAAAATTTAAAAATATTATATTTAATATTAAGATAACTACCAAATTAAAAACCTCCTTAAAATATGGAAAAAAAATTTAATGGCCGAAAATATAAAATATTATATTTAACTAGAAGTGTACTCGCACAATGTAGCTAGATACATCACAATTTTAATGTTTCATTTTATTTTCTGTTTTTTGTCGATTTACATTACGATTTTGGATGGTTGTGAGAGAGTGATAATGATTTTTTTTATATAAATTTGTTTAATTTAGACTTAATAATATAATGTAATTTATTTTGGTTTAATAATATAATTTTTTGTTATAAAATATTCTGTAAGATTTTTTAATTATATTTTAGATTTTTTATATCTAAAATATGCTGAGAGTTATTTTAGGGGAGTTAAAGTGGGAAATGATTTTAGGAGAGTTAAAATGGTTAGAGATAAAGATTGAAAATTAATGAATAGCATTAAATGTAGTACATACAACTTTTATGACTGTTTTTTAAGTAATTAACATTAAATAGCGGTACATTAAGCTTTAAGACTTGTTTTTAAGAGTTTTTTATGTCATATTTATAATATAGTATATATATAGATATTAAGATAACTATCAAATTAAAAACCTTCTTAAAATATGGAAAAAATTTAAATGACCGAAAATTTAAAAATATTATATTTAATATTAAGATAACTACCAAATTAAAACCCTCCTTAAAATATGGAAAAAATTTTAATGGCCAAAAAATGTAAAATTCCAATAATACCCTTTGAGATTTAATAGCATTGAGTGAATGACATAAACTCTAGGAAACTTTTGATTGGCCGAAAGTTGGTTAGCACGGTTAGCACCAATGTCGTGGTTAACAAATGAAGGGGACCCATATGTATAAAATAACCAAAAAAGTCATAAACACTTTTCAAATAAGTTGATAAGTTAGAACCAAATGATTTATCAAAAACTCATTTTCAGCGATTTGACATCACTATAAGTTTTTTTAATTTTTCTCCATTCAAACACTATAAATTACTTATCTCTGTTACCACACCGCAATAAGCTAAAAAACACTTCAAATAAGCAATCCCAAACACCCCCTAAGACAGAAAGAGTTGTTCATATGGATGCCCAAGAAGGGTTTTTGCTGAGATGGTGGAGTAGGAAAAAATATTAATTAATATAATGTCTTTTTTATTTTCTAAATAGACAAAAAAAAAGTATAAAAACACTAAAATACCCTCTTACTTAATTGAGTTAACAGATTTTATATAATTTCGTTAGAGAAAGCAACCAAAAGTTTGCGAAAATGAAACCATAAATCCCATTTGGGTACTTATTTCGATTTTGGGACTAATATGAATAGAAATTGTAAACCACATGGACCAAATCGGTAATTTACTCCTAAATAATTTAACAAGTGCGCCATTTGGATTTCATTTCAAATCTATCCAGACCACCCGCCGCCAGCGGTCCCCTTGGTGGAGGGGCCTGGTTCTTTTTAGCAACACCTGATTTTTAGTATAACAGCGACGGTAGAAAGAATATTGAAAAAACTTCACCCACTCTCCTTGGAATTTGAGCAAATCATTAAACCAAACCATGATGAATCAGTTCAACCCCACAACACACAAGTAGCTCAAATTTTAAACCCCATTTCCCTAAAATTGAAGCAGGTTCATATGAAACTCAGCTGCTGCTTAATAACTTTTCGAAGTTTCGTTATTCTTCTGGGTGTTTCAATTTGTTTAATTTCGTTATAACGTTGATGGGTATCTCTGGATTTAACTATTTTGCATTTGGTGAATTTGTTTAATTTTGTTGAAACGTTAATGGGTAGCTATGGATTCAATTTGTTTACCTACTTCTTCTTGAAATCCATTTATTTAGTATTATTATCATTGAATTTTATATTATGGGTATTCAATGTTGACATTTTGTTGTCTAGAAAGACTTCCATTTTCATGGATTGGGATCTGGTTTGTTGGATTTAGATAATATGTTTCTTGCAAGTTAAGAATTGATTCCCTTGATAGCTTTGCTTCTACTTTTAGGGTTTATGTTGTAGCGGAAAAAGGCATAGTAAGTAACCAAGAAATGTCTACATCAATGGGGTTTTGATTATCTTTAGATGTGTGTTTGCTATTTTGTATGGTTTACAATATACTAGAAAGAGAAAAAAAAAATTAATTGAGTTGGTTGATAGAAAAGATTGTGTAAGATTGGAGCAACAAGTTTCTTTTTTCATGGTAACAGTCTTTTTGCAAAGAAAAAGATTGTTCAGAGACACCTACTCTCAACGTAAAGTGCACCAGGTCCTCCACTTAATTGGTAGAAGATAATCAATCTCTTTCTCATCCTCTTGTTCATTTACATCAAGATTTTTTCCTAAAAACTTAACTCAGAGTTCTTTAGTTCGAGCGGCAACAATTTCACCCGATTAAGTGTGGTTTTCGGTCGTTAAAGAAACAAAAAGTTTCCTGAAAACTTTTTTTTTGGGGGGGGGGAAGGGTGTCCTACTAATGCCTTGGCAAGTTATGACCGTAAGACATCAACCCTGATTAGTGACCACAATTGTTGTGTACCTCGGTGGCCACAATTGTTGTGTACGCCTGGATTCGAACCCTGGACAGATGGGATATTCTACCACATCCCCAGGGCCTTAACCAGTACACCACAACCCTTGTGGTTAAGTTTCCTGAAAACTTGGGATTTATCAGATTGAGACTCGAGGGGTTTTAAGCTTTTACTTGTTTGAATCTCTTGAGAACAACTTATCTTAAGTTGCTCAAAAGAAATTTGAGTTGATATTGAATGTACTTTTTTTCTTGGATGCTAAATGCTAACTTAAGCCGAAGATTTAGCATTTTTTTTTGCTTTCTCTGTGTTGAAAAGCTACCATCTATGCATTTCATCTATTTTTGTTTTTCTATTAGAAAGAATAAGTGATTCAATGGCTTCTTAGGCTCTTATATACTTGTACTCGTAATCTTTCACAGGTTGAGCTAGCAGTGGAGGTTTTTAGTTGATCAATCAATGGAGTTTTACACCTCCTTATTTCTATTCCTAGCATCAATTTCTGGAATTTTGGCACTAAATGTCGAAGAGGCATATCTTGTGATTAATGGGACTTTACCAGTGACGCATACGGATGCAAATTATATTTGTGCTACCATTGATTGGTGGCCGAATAATAAGTGTGACTACCAACAATGCCCATGGGGATCTTCATCTGCTTTAAATCTGGTAACCATGTACATTTGTGGAAGTGCTTTTTGATGGAAAAAGATGATAGTTTGCAAATTCTTAATGTATTACAATTTTCATTTTCTCAGGATTTATCTCATCCTTTTCTAGCCAAAGCGATTCAAGGTTTGTTTTTGTTGGCTTATTTTATGGCAAGCAACATTTACTTATGATGTCCTGTAATGTATGTCACTTGGTTTTGCTTCACATAATCTCTTTTTGATGTTTTCAACAGCTTTTGGACGTATGAGAATACGAATTGGAGGTTCCTTACAAGACCAAGTATTGTATAACGTAGGTAGTTTCTCGGGTCCTTGCCACCGCCCATTCACAAAAATGAAAGGGGGGCTGTTTGGGTTCTCTAAGGGATGTCTTCATATGAGTAGGTGGGATGAATTGAACCAATTCTTCATTAAGACAAGGTGAGTTTTTACTTTTTGTCTTTCCGTTTCATATATTATTTTGTACAACATATATTTCATGTATATTTCGTGTTTGATTGACTTCATGAAGATGCATAGCTTGTTACTCCATCCTTCTCAAAATAAATGCAACATTTGAATGACGAGGGATCGTTTGGTTATTAGTTAAATATCTAAAGACTAAGATACCCTTTAACTATGAGAAGAATCATGTGAACCAAAAGGATGCCATCAATATTTTGTAGTGAAGGTGATTACTAGCATGCAAAGATGTGAATGTAGATCGACACTTTGCCAAAAATGGAAATGTTGCATCTATTTACGGACACCCCCGAACGAAATTGTTGCATTTATTTTCTGACAGATAGAGTATTAGGTAACTTAGAGGTCGTTTACCAAAGACTTACCTGGGTAAGCGCTTACCAAGTCACATTACCTTACCAGATGCATATGGCAAGGACCAAGAATCATACTCGGTAAGAGCGAAGGCAAGGACCGAGCGTCTTACTCGGTAAGTGAGGGTTGTCATCTCTTACCATGGTTAGCTTACCAGGTAAATTGTTGCATAATACGATACCGTTTTTGTGGACTAAAATCTTACCCGTTAAGTAAGTGAGTGTTGAATTTTACCAGTAAGCACTTACCCATGTAATTGTTTGGTAAACAGCCCCTTAGAAATCAATGGCTACCAAAAAAATTCTAATGTTTCTTCTAGTCCTGACCATTGATGTACTCCATCTGTCCCAAAATAATCGTGGTGTTTGACTTTGCATATACGTTGGCAAGCGTTTGACTATTAGTCTAGTGTCTAGACTACCCTTTAATAACAGAAACTTAGGGAGAATCTTGTGGGGTGAATTTAATCACATCAATACTTTGTAACAATGACTACGGGCCTTAAGGTTCAATGAATTGCGAGAAAAAAAACATTTTTTTGCAATTATTATGGTATATATAACCAAAAAGTATGCATTATTTTTGGAACAGAAGGAGTACTAGAAATTATTCATGAGTTTATCAGTTCCCCCTTTTCTACTCAAGCAAGTACTTCTAATGTTTTCAAATCTTATATGCTTAAAACCGAACTTGTTGATTGTAGAGCACTTGTGACATTTGGCTTGAATGCACTCTATGGGAGACACCAGATTAAGAAGGGAGTTTGGGGAGGAGATTGGAATTCTAGCAATGCCCGTGATTTCATAAAGTATACCGTTTCCAAGGGATATCCGATAGACTCATGGGAATTTGGTATATTTTTGTAGACAGTTATTTATATACTTACAAATTTTTGTCTGCACTCGGTCAGTATCTTACATGATATAATGTGATTTAAATTCTGCATCTCCGGGTGCTTGCTGCACAAGTTTGTGCAGTGAGTGCTTATATGCTTCTTTGTTGTTACTTATTTCACATAAATGGGAGTTCTTCGTCTTACCTATCAGAAAAGAAAAAGAAAGAAGGGGGCATACACACACCTTTCATCTTTATCATTGACATGTTGATTGCTGCAGGTAACGAGTTGAGTGGCAAGGGGGTTGGTGCAATGGTCGAAGCCAAACAATATGGGAATGATTTGCTTGAACTTAGGGGTATAATTGACAATTCGTACAGGCAATTCCGTCCAAAACCATTACTCGTAGCACCAGGAGGGTTCTTTGATAAGCAGTGGTTTGCCGAGCTTCTTAAAGTTTCGGGTTCCGAAATTGTCAATGTCATGACACACCATATGTACAATCTAGGCCCAGGTTTGTGCTGGTTAATATACTGATTTCAGATATTTTTATGTTTATGAGTTGGTTGAGATTGAGAAAGGTGGTTAAGAGCTAGCATAGCAGTCCTTTTTTTGACTTTTGAGTGTCAAATGTGTTCATTTATAACCTCACCGATTGACAAGAATTGTTTTCTTTGTGTAGAAAGACCAATAACCCACATTTCAGAACACAAAATGTGGTGAAATATAGACACTTTGGAGATAAAAATACCAACCGAATATATTTTATATTCGAATCCAGAAAGTACTAGTTTTGACTCTGTAAAAGTCAATGACTGCATTTTTTTTCTTCAGGTGTTGATCCAAATTTGGTGAAAAAGATTTTAGATCCACGTTTCTTGAGTCGGGCATCTGTCACGTTTAATGATCTTCGACAAACCATTCAAACTGATGGCCCTTGGGCATCTGCTTGGATCGGGGAATCTGGTGGGGCATACAACAGTGGCGGCCGTCATGTTTCAGACACTTTCGTAAATAGCTTCTGGTAATCATCTCTAACACATTTTCAAGAAACGTAAAGATGCATAAACACCAGGCCCGCTTTATGTAATTTTTAATTATAAAGTTAAACTTCAAAGGATATAAATTAATCCTAATTTAGTTGGTTGACATCCAAAGTCAAACTATTTCTATTACTTGGCTCATTTATGCATTGAATCTGTATAGGTATTTGGATCAGCTTGCAATGGCAGCTAAGTATCACACGAAAGTGTATTGCCGACAAACGTTAATTGGAGGAAATTACGGTCTCCTCAACACAACTACATTCATGCCTAACCCTGACTACTACAGGTAACGATATTGAAAACTTGGATAAAAATTTTGTATGCATTTCCTCTTTTAAACTTGGCTAAACATGACCATCTCGTTTCGTTGAATGAATGCATGAATGCAGTGCGCTTCTTTGGGATCGGCTTATGGGTACAGGAGTTCTTGACGTTAACAGAAGAAACATTGGACCACATTTGCGGACTTATGCCCATTGTTCAAAAGGGAAAGTAAGTCCATGTTTCTAGTTATATATAATTCGGTTTGTCCCATAAAAGATGGAGCATTAAACCTGGCATATAGTTTTAGGAAAGTGTACGCTTTCCGAATGTTTAAACCACCCTTTAGTAAGTCTTGTGGAGTTATAAATGAAGATGATATTGTAAACTGAAAACTTTCTAAAAATGGAAATATTGTCTATTTTGGAAAGATGGATTTAGTAGGGTCAGATTGTCGAAAAAGAAAAGGAGCCTTTCAAATTTAAGTTGACTTGACATGCAGTTACCTTAAAAGGAAGGAAACATTTCGACTTTTGATGTGAGATCGAGGGAGCATACGATATTTGTTTCTCATATGTTCACTACAACAAACACGGCTTTAGAGGACGTCAAATATGTCTAAGGGGCTGTTTACTTACAGCTTAATAGTCTAAGCGACTTATTCGCTCAGCCATACATGAGTATTTATTTATAGCTTAATCGTTAAGCCATTAAGCTAAAATGGCTATATGGAATAAGTCAGGACCCTTTACTTGTCCCCATTAAGCCACCCTAAACAACTCAATACCAGAAATGCCCAGAAATAATCCAACCCTCTCTCTTTGCCTCCCTCAAACCCATTGGTCTCCCGCCCCTCAAACAGACAGATTTATCCGGATATAGGGCTTCATGTAAGAAGAAAGTAAATAGCCCCTAAATGTCCTAATAGGCCGTTTTATAGGAATTAAGTTTATAGGACCAAACAAAGGCGTGTCCTACATAGATGTGTTACACTAGGATGTTGGGACCTATTTGGGCATCTTATCAAGTTTTTTTTAACACCACCTAAAATAAAGTGTGCTATTAGCTGACTTTTGAGAAGTCTTTTTAGTAAGACACTTGTTTTTATTAGACATATTTTTAGATAATGTCATATAAAAAGACTAATAGACACTTTATTTCATAAGTGTCATAAAAAACTTGTGAGGACACCTAAACTTTCTGTTAATTTATTTATTTTTTGAACAGCAAAAGGAATTAGGACGTTTACTTGAGACGAACACTTGTTTGGTCCTATAAGTTTAAGTTCTATAAATCAGTCAATTAGGAAGTTTAGACATATTTGACGTCTTATAAAGCCGATTTTATTGTAGTGGTTGTTCTCTTGTTACGGAAGAACCATTCTATCCCACCTTAAGGTAGCAGAAAAGTCTGTCAGTGTACATGCTACCTTCAAACCCTATATTTGCGTGAGATTTACTAGGTTTATTTATGTTGTTCTCTTGTTGCAGACAGGTATAACTTTGCTTTTGATCAACCTAAGCAACCAGACTCATTTCAGACTCGGTGTTCACAACATTATGAACATGAATCAGCATACAACTCAACACGAAACCTCGAAAAAGAAAACATCACTCGTCCATGGTCTCAAAACAACGGTCTCATGGGTTGGAGCAAAATCAACGGATGAAGAGTTGTATCGAGAGGAGTACCACTTGACACCTCAACATGGATATATCCGAAGTAAAACGATGCTTTTAAATGGTGTTCCATTGGAGCTAACTAAGAACGGAGACGTCCCAAGTTTCAGACCTGCCATGGTGAAGCTGAACACTCCGATCTCTATCACTCCTTTATCCATCAAGTTTTTGCAGTTTCCAAACTTTGATGCACCGGGTTGTACATGAGGCTTCTCTGTTTGTACTTTGCAAGTTGTGGTTGTTGTGTGTTCACTTGTATACGTAAATCATGATTTATAGCAAGTGTAAAAAACCGAAAGAAAATTGTAAGTATGATAATTCCTCTTGACAACTCCTGTTCTCAGGGTGGTCAAAAATTTCTTTCAATACCCGGTAAAAGTTTGTGAGCATGGGAATGGGGCGGGGACCTCAATCCCCATCCGTGTCCCCGATCCCTCGTTTTCATTCCCATCCTTGTCGGGAATATTATCACATCCCCGTCTGCAATGGGGAACGGGGATCTCCAATGGGAAAACGGGGATTTTTTTCCCGTTAATGTAAGGGGTTGTTTGACAGTTGTTGAATGGTTTGGTGTAGAATGATTAAGAGACACTTATGATATAGTTCAAAGTGAAATACGGTTGTTTTGTAATTGTTTAGAATGAAATCATGGCATTTAATGGTTAAGGGAGGTCCAACATACAAAATCATTCAGAGGGTTTTGGAACTATTAAGAGGCATGTTTTTTTTTTCCAAACAAGATTCACCTCTTAGCGATTCAGATGTTGCCTCTTAATGGAACCATTAAGAGGTAAACAAACAACCCCTAAGCTATTTTAAATCAATTATGCAATAACGAAAAAAAGCTTAACATCACACATACCAAAACATATCGAGTGGTATCCCAAACCATATTAAGTAATTGTATTTTAATTTGACATTCAAAATATATACTAACATCCAAAAAATAACAATTTTAGATTATAAACCTAGTTAGAAAATAGGAAGTCATGAATTACCGATTTAGTTTAAACAAATAATATATATTTAATTTATTAATTGAAGTATATAACGGGGATGGGACGAGGCGGGGAGTGCGATACTTGTTCCCGACCCCATCCCCGGTTTAACTAACGGGGATCACCATCCCCAGTTTAGTGGGGAATCCCCATCCCTAACGGGCCGGAGCTTATTCCCATTGTTAGCTTAAATTAGCCCCAAATTTAATTGAATGTTTTATAAAAAATGTATTTTGGGCTTTTAATTAGTTGTATGGGTTTGAGTCTTTTCTTTGTAAATGGGCCCTATTTATTGGTGCCTATGGCTCACTTTTATCATTACGTTTTTGGAGATAACATACATTTTACACACACGGACCAGGTGTTTCCATGAGAGTCGACTAAATGTCTAGTGTGGTATGTTCTTCCAATTTCCCCTTCATTGATTATCAATTAAAGCATATGAGATGAGTTCTTGATGATTATTGTTATTAATTTCTCTCTTATGCCTTCTTTTATATGGATTTCTTCTTTTGTTTGCCTAAATGGGACTAACAATTGGTATCAGAGCCAATTGAAGAAACTTCTCTTCAATCCGGTCATCTATGGCAACAATTGAAGATTAGATGATTATTTTGTTGTTTTTGGTGCTTAGATTGATTCAATCACATGAGCCTAAACACAAGTATCATTTTTGTGATTTATTCACTGTTTTTGTGCTTATTGGAAATCCATTTTTTGATTTAGATGAGATTTGGATGATCTTTAATAGATTATTTGTTTGATTCTACACAAAATATGTTTCTACACACCACATGTTTGATGAAATGCCTATGAGAAGATTTAATTTCATTTTGGTTAAATCTGATCAGTTTTTATTACATGCGTGTGTTTTGATCTTTCTCATTTATTGGTCTAATATTTGATAGCACTAAGTAGATGGTTGATCTATGATCCCATCCTTGTGTGTGCTTTTGTCCTTTGCATTTTATGCATCTTGGTTGTAAGGTTGTTGATCTTTGATCTGACTTTTATGTTCACCAAGATAGGACTCTCTTTTGCGTTGTTGATTGATCATCAATCCCCTTAATGATTTTTGTGAATGATTTTTGATCTATGATCAAACCAATTTAGTTATCATAAAGGGTTTATCACAGTTCAATTGGATCTGATTTTTTTGTTGGAGTGATAAGGATGAGCTTCACTTCAATAGATTGTGGAACATGTTCATAATTAATTGTGTTTCAAGAATGCATATCAATTTGAACAAGATCGATATGTGCAAATCCATTTGATCAGATCTTGATTTTGATTATGGCGGTGAATAGTTCTTTCAGATTTGTACAGATTATTGATTTGATTTTGAAAGGATTTCACAGTAGAATCTGAGTTTTGGTCAAATTTGAAAACATTAGTAGATTTGTGTGACTTGTGTTACTGCCGATTCTCAACAAGTATTCCAATCTGATACAAGACACCAGTGGATCCTGTGTATCGATTATGTTATCTTTGAGATGCTCATATTTCCTGTCCAGAAAAGCAAACAATTATGTGTTTCTTGGTGTCAATTTTGGTATCAGATTTTGGAGGAGAAAGAATGAAATTTTGTGGTTCTAGATCAGATATGGCATATTCAACTGTGTGATCAGATAATTTCTACATTCTGCCATATGTTGAGAGTTGATTGACAGATTTCAATTTGTCTTGGACTGTGTTCGAAAAACAGCAATTCCGTAATACAGGAGCATGAATCAGCTCACAGATGATCAGAAATCCAATATTGGAGCACATCCTTGCTAAATTTTATCATATACGAAACTAAGTATATAATTATCTATCATTGCGGTTTGTGGGAAGCCCAAAATTGATTGAATAATTTGCAACAACTCTTCTTGATGTTAAAGCTACTCAGCAGGAAGCTTGTGATTGCTCAGCATGATGATCATCAAGCAGTCGTTTCCTTAGAAGAATTGGCCAGATATTTGAACAAGGCAGTGGATGAACTTGTAGTCGAATGGATACCAAAAGTTCTTGCTTTTGCACTTTATCAAGCAGATGGGCATAAATTAAACTGTGCTTTGCAGTTCTATCATGATCATACAGACTTTTTTTTAATAGGTCGTACACCTGAGATTTTGCTCTATGATCAGTGCACAAACATGATGGATTTAGATCAGGAAGCATTATCTAATGAATTTGACTGCAAGTTTTTTTTTGGAGGAGGGCGTAGAGGCCAATGTCATCAATGGTGCTTCAATCTTTGCTGCTATAAATGATTCTGTTTTTCAGAAAGCCATAACTTTGATGTCCGTTTCATCAGATGGGAAGCTTTTAGCAAAAACAACAGCTCAATTAAAGATCTTTAGTTGTTTGGACCGCCTGTTCCAGGATCTGCATCTACTTTGGGAGTGGGTCCTAATAATTTCAGTAACAGTAGAGGCTATGAACCACATTCTGCTGGATCTCGTGGACAGTATAATCAAAGGCCATGTGTTTTCGGAGAGGTCGATCAGAGCCATGCAGAGGCTGCACTGTAGATCTTTGCTCAGGAGCTGCATATTTTTCTGTGTTATGTGCAGATTAATTCAAACAGTAGCTACTACATTCGAATTGTGCAGAATTTTCTTGACAGTTCAGATTTGTGCAGAATGACAAGTTCAACCAAATTGTAGTTGTGTTCAAACAGTAGCTACTACATTCGAATTATGTTCAATGACTTCATCGATGATTTCAGAAGTTATGTGTCGAGTTTGAATCAGTCCATAGATATACAGAGATAAAGAAATGGTTCAAGATTTAAACCTTAGCATTTTCAGTGCTGTTACAGCGAAATCAGAGTTTGGTTCAGAGATTGTTCCGTGTTTCCAGAGCATACAGCAGAAGATGTTGCTGTTTGTGTTAGAAAAGTGCAACAGATCTCTTACAAAGTTATGACAGGAGGAGGGATTTGCTACTGTATATAATCTTGCAGAATTTAAAAGTAGCAGATTGAAATTCAGAGTGCAGAAGTCGTCAAGACCTTGCAGAAGCAAAACATAAAGCCTCTGCTGCTGTGTTCATGTTTGGCATTTCCAGAAGCTGTCCAAAATTCGCTAAGTGTTCTGATTCTATGTTTGATTAAGCTGCTGTTGCTTACTACTGTGTTCAAAAATGTGCAGCAGGCAGAAAGTTTTGGACAGATGCGATTTCTGGAGAGTTGTCTATGTTTTCAGAGTAATGGATATGTTTATCCAGAATTTGATCAAGGCATGGAAGTTTACAGAAGCAGATCACATAAGTTGTTGTTTTTGTCTATGCACCTGCAGAAGCTGAGCGTAGAGGCTGTCCAGAGAAACGCAGAGGCTTCCAGAGCCTCTGTGCACATACAGAAGTTGTCCAGAGCCTCTGTAACAATCCAGCAGTATGTTAAGCACAGAGGTTTTGGCAGGACCTCTGTTAGGCTATCCAAAAGACATTACAGAAGCTGTACAGAGGCTAATTTCAGAGTCTATCCAGAGCCTCTGTGTGCGATCAGCTGTTGTCAAAATCCACGATGCATGCACAGAGCCTCTATGCACGTGATCAGAAGCTATCCATTCGAAGTAAAGGCATAAGGATGATGTGCAGAGCCTCTGGAAGGTCTGTCCAGAAGCTCTGTGGAATATTGCAGGGGCCTCTGAGATTTTAAGTGCACAGAGGATTTTAAGCTCTGTGGAATATCAGGAAAATATTTTGCATTTTCAGACGTATATACAAAAGGAATTTCATTTTTCTTGTTATTTATCCTTTTCTCATTTTCAAGATCTAACACTTCCTTTTCACTAGTCCAATGAAATTTGAACTGAGGAGCATAATGTGCAAGAGTTAGATAATCATATTTATATAAAGTAGGAACTTCGTTTATCACTTTATTTAAACAATGAGGATTGTCAAAACCAAGTCCCCACCTTTGTTTTAAAGCTTCTTCTTCACTCCTAGGTTTGTTCATAAAAATTGTTTGTTCAGATTGGTTTCTTCGATAAAGCTTTTCTTCTAACTTATTTATTTTATCTGAAAATTCATCTTTTAAAGAAGTCATTTTAGTCAAAGACTCAAGATAAGTCTTATTTGTATTTTCCAAATCATCCAATTTCTTTTGAAAGATGTCTTTTGTATTTTCTAAAATGGATTTTTCATCTTTCAAAGAAATTTTCAGTTTGTCAATCAAATCTGACTTTTCGGAATTTAAATTCTTTTTAGATAAGAGTTTTGAACGTAGATCAGATAAAGCAGTAATTATAATATTCATCTGAGAAGAAATGAAATTAAAATCAAATTTAGAGTATACCTCATCAACATCAGAATCAGAATCATCTGACTAATCATCTTCGATCAAGCACATCTGAGCGATCTCGACGTTTGATGCTTCATCATCGGAATAATCCAGCCATAATTCTTCCTCGGCCAGCAAAGCAGTTCCGTTCTCTCTCTTTTCAGCCAGTTCCATTTTCTTGCGATAGTAAGTTGAGTCCCTAACTTTCTTTGCTCGACACTCCTTTGAGTAGTGACCCGACTTTCCACAGTTATAACAAGATGCAGTCTTAGGCTCGGGCACTTTGACAGTAGAAGCAGAAGTGAAGCGTGAAGTGTTGGAACCCGATCTCGGTTGGAACTTCTTCTGGTAATGCTGAGAGAGAAGGATCATAGCTTTCTGTAAAGCCTCGCCATCATCTTCAGTTGATCCGGTGTAAGCATTTTTCAGACAATGCTTGTTCAGATAATTGCTTCGTGAGGAGAGCAACCGGATCTACTGTTTTCTTCTTTTTATCTATCTTGGTTTTTTTCTCTAACACCAAGCTCTCATCAGTTAGCATAATCTCATACAGTTCTTGAATCTGCATTGTTGAGATTCGAACATCGTTCCTCAGTCTATGACATGATTTGTTCCATTCAGGCTGAAGAGCATTAAGGAATTTCAGATTCGTCTCAAGCTCTGTCTTGATCACATTTATCTTTCGGAGATCATTCAGCACTGCACACAATCTGTCGAAAACACTCTTTATAGACTCGCTGTCTTTGGCCTTGAACTCCTCAAAGTTGTTCATGAACCGAGTATGTCGAAGCTGAGTTGCGACTGAAGAACCAAGCATGATCTTTTCCAATTGTGCCCACAACAGATTTGGATAATCCTTGTAATGATTAACCCGGTTGTAGACAGAGTTTGGTAAAGCTAGCATCAGATTAGCTTTTAATTCTCGGTCTGCTTTCATTCACGAAGCCTCTTCAGTTGTTGCAGGAGTCTCTTTATTAGGCTTTATGAAAGGTGTTAATCATAAAATCCCAATCTATCAAGCTAATTACTCAAGATTAAGCATTAAGATCAAGAACTAGAGAGAGAAAGTCTAGAGAGAGAAAGTAGATCTTGAATTACTACTCTAGCTATTACAATACAATGCATAAATCTCTAATTCGTTACCACAAGCTTACAAGGGACACACTATATATACTACCTACTAATACAAAGCCTTAAAGACAAAGTAAACTAAACTAGCTTTGACTTTTCTAAAACATAGACAATGTTAACTTTTACATTGTTGACTTTCCTATTAAATCTTGGATACAATATTTAGACCTAACAATCTCCCCCTTTGTATTCAAGATTTAATAAAAATTTGATACTGAACATAAGCTCTTGATTCTTCAGCTTTTGTCTCTTTGAAGCTTTCACAGTCTTTACTCTTTCAGCTCTTGAAGAATCTTGGAAAGTCTTTTTCTCTTTATAGCTTTGAAAGTCAACAAGCCTTGAACACGAAACAGAAATGAAGCTTTGACTTTAAACTTTGAAACAACTTTGAGAAACTTTGTAAAAACTTGTATCTTCATCACTTGATCTCTGAATTGTCTTTGGAAGAAACAAACTTTCACGAATCATCTTGATTTAACTTTGAACATTCTTCCTTCAGAATCTTTTGGCTTTGAATTTCTTTATCAGTCTTGAACTTTTAAATCAGCGGAAGCAATTCGAATTTCTGACTTGTCTTTGAAACAGCGGAATCAGAAATTCTTCATCAGACTTTGAAATTGATCTTTGTATAATTCTCCCCCTTTTTGATGATGTGAGCATCAGATCATCAAAATTTCTTCAATTTCAAGCTCAGACTTTGATAACCCCTTTGAAACAATCTCCCCTTTGATAAATGTTGAGCTTTGATCTGAAGAGCCGAATCATGAACTGTTTATATCTGAATCCTTGCAAATTCAGACATAATAAGCGTGTAACCCTGATTCAACAAATGAAACAGTTATAAATGCCTGTCAGTAACACGAAGTTACTGTGTACAACAGATGTACAATGTAAGGAGCTGGTTTGATGTTGACTCCCCAGGACTTCCATTCAATCATTGAAAAACACAAGGTAATTCTATGAATGTTCTGACAGAAAAACAGATTTTCAGTGTGCTCGTGCTTGTGTATGAAAGAATTAGCACAATGATTGTGTTTCATAATGGCTCAAAGTATGTAAATCACTGAGACAACAATGATAATACATGAACTCAATGTGCATGAGAAAGGGTCGAAGGTGGGGCAACTTTCCTTCTTTTTCAATATCAGTATCTTCCAAGAGAAGATCTGATAGATTATGTGCTGCTTCCCCAGAAAATGTGAAACATTCTCTTTTTAAGAAAAAAATGAGTAGCTGGTGGGGTTGTATACAAGAGACGGCATGGGCTATTTTCCTATTTCAATGATGGTCACCAAAGAAATGTGAACCAATCAGTAATGTGGTTGCCCGGCTCAGAAAGATGTTTGGTGCAGAGTTCTGATATTCTTTTAACTCTGTTCTCTCACCCTCTTTCTTTTAAACATATAAGCTCACATCTAACCAATCTCTCATTTCCATTTTACCTCTGCTCATTCCCACACTCAATTCTTTTAGACCCCTCTCCCCTCAATCACTCAAAGGATTTCTTCCGGGGTAGGAAACACTGGTTATCGTGAATCCATGGAAGATCTATTAAGCACTCACACTGAATCCCATGTTCCTAAAAGTACATGCTGGTCAATGATTTTCTTGACATGTAAAGCACAAGAAATCATATGTCAGAGTATGTATGCTCATTGAAAAATATGAATGAAATTTGAGCATTTGATCTTTGAAGATTTCTCAAAACAAGAATATTGAATGAATGAATATGAATGAAGTCAAGAGAATTGTTTTGAGAATCTGACAATGAATCAATCAGATCAAATAAAATGGTTAGGGTATCAAAGAATTGGTAATTTTGTTTATATGAACGAATATAAACAATTTATCAAAGAAAGCACAAATAAGAAAAAGGTGATTGATGCTCAAGCAACTTTGAAAGCAAACGGGGGTATTACCATCGAAAAATTGTTTGAATTTGAGACATGGTAATAACAATTTCAAATAAAATACTGAACCGGTGTGTGTGAAATTTTGACAGTATATAGACAAGATAATACACAAGTATTGATCTTTGGAAACACACGGTCAGTTAAACAATAAAGCTCGAAATTTTGAAAAACATTTAAAAGCACACTTCTAAATTCATGAAATCTTTTGAGAATAAGAAGTGGTTTGAACATTTTAAGAAAATTGTTTTTCATGTTCGAAAGTTGTCCTTCTTTCAAACAATCTGAGATCTAGATCAGAAGATTTTTACCTTTTCAGCTCCCCCTCAAATCATGATTAAATGATTTATATCTTTTAATCTCTCTTTGGATATTAGCACAATATCCATCTTTGATCATTGATGATGTAAGACCCCGTTTAAAAAAAAAAACGTGTAATTATTCTTACCGAATTTAACCATAATTAAAATGACAAATCAAAGATAGTTGAGGGGTTAAATTCGTCAATTAACTAAACTATTATTAATTATATATATATAAAAAAAAATGAATGAATGAAGTAAACTACATTCATATCGTCCCTGTCATTTGTTACCAACACCGCCATCACCTACATTTTCCAACACTCTCTCTCTCAAAATCTCTCCACTCTCTCTCTAAATTTCTGTCAATTTCGTGAATCAAATCAAGGTAACAATTATATATTCGGAATCTACGCGACGAACCCTTCCTAGAGGTATAAATTTCTTCTTAAGTTATTTAAGTTGGTAGGTTTGGGTAGTTGAAGTTGGTTGGTAGATTATGACATGTTATTGCAAAGTTATGATCATTTACATGTTTAGGAATGATTAGGTTTGTAAAAATTACAAAAGGGTAAAGTTTAGAATCAAAATGGTGATAATTGTATCTAGATATTTAACCGCACACCAAGTGATCGATTTAATGTTTAAGAGAATATAATTTTATTATTAAGCTTAGGATAATGAAGCTTTAAGTTTTATGTTATGTAAGTAATAGAAATTTATGGTTTAAATAGGAAATCGAACGGGTTAAAGTTCGTCTTCAGTCTCGCGTGTTACGTCTCAATTTGGTTAAGGTATGGATTTCATTTCTTTTGAATCGTGGGCAACTATTTGTTATAGTTGACCCTTCCGAAAGGTGGTTCACCGCCTTGTGATTGATCAATTGAATGTGATCAACAAATGCGAAATTGTACACACACTTACACATTGATTTTGGTTTATTGAATCAATTGTTTGAACATTTTGATGTTTTATTAAAATGTGTCTCGTATGAGATTGTTTATGAAAAAAATGTGAAGTATATAGATTATAATTTCTGTGATCGCCATTTGGGTAAGTGGCATATGTTTAGTTTTCGTTGATTTTAGAAGAACCCAATAAATGGGCACATTATTTGGGATGCCTTCTATGGCGGCTTTGTTGTCATAGCGTCCTGCAGATGACGGTCCACCAGAGTTAAGCCTATGTGGCTTACGTGAACCCACTCTGTGGGAACTTGGCTAACTTTGTTGGCTCCAGGGCGGATGAATCGATTCTAGAAATTTACCCACAGAATATGTGACCGTGGTTAAATTCACGGGGGACTCGTTGTGTGTGCCCGCATGCCGACCCAGTTCGTGTGGCTGATCACCCCACGAACATGACTGGAATTGACAGACTTTATTTATATTACATTTTGAAGTTAAAGTGTGAACTGTTCTTGAGATTATTGCTTTTGATTATATTACCGAACGTTTCTTTTGATTTAAATGAACTATGAACTTCAGTCTCAAGAACTTTCTTCGAATTGAATTTTTAAGTCTTCCGCTTCGTTATCGATGTTTTTATTATTATTTACGAATTTATATTATAATCCATTCACTGAGCCTTGTGCTCAGCCGTGTTTTTGTTTTATGACACGACAGGTTCGAAGTGAAGTTTACGGGGACGGGACTTGAGATCGAGCGTGTTATTTTGGAGTTCTTAGAATCACTTTGTTTTATCTTTCTAAGTATATAAAATCTTTTGAGGTATGATAGTTTGGATTGTAATATATGTTTAGAGTTTATTAATAGCTCTGAATTTAGATATGTAATTATGTTAAGTCTCGTATGTGACATCAACCGTTCCGAACCACGGGGACGGGGGATGTTACAAATATGGTATCAGAGCATAGGTTACGACTTGTAGATTAAATAAGTTTGACCTGTGAGAATTGGGTAGACATTAGAATGGGTATACTAGAATTTAATTATATTTATTGATTTTCAATCCGTAACTGTTTTGAATTCTGATCTTGATGTTGTTTTGTATTAGAATGTCGAGACGTGGTCGCCCGCGCAAGTCTAGATCTCAACATGAGGGTAACCCAATTCCCAACCCAGTGGGCGGTACTAGTGAACCTAATATTGCTGATGTGGTCCGTCAAACCATGTCAAGTATGATGCCTGCATATCTTGAACAAGCCATCCAGGCAATGCGACAGACGGCACAAAATCTTCCTCCAAATCCGAATACAAATCCAAATCCAAATTCTGGTCCTACATCAAATATTGGAAATCTCGGATCAAGTTCGGGTAATCCAACGGGAGAAATGCATACATGGCTAGAGAGGTTTAATAAACAGAAACCTCAATCTTTCTCAATGGCCGTAGATTCAGTAGATGCTGAACACTGGATTCGGCACATCGAAAAGATTTTTAATGTCTTAGATATTCCAGATCAGTACAGGGTCCGCTTGGCTACTTACAAGTTTGAGAAATAAGCGAACAATTGGTGGGAAGCTTGCGTTCAAACTGACCCATCTGTTAAGAACTTATCTTGGGATAACTTCAAAGAATTTTTCTTCAATCAGTATTTTACGGCGGCAGATCGCGATGCTTATGTGCAAGACTATTCAACGATCCAACAAGGCGAGGAAGAAACCGTTGCCGACTACATGGCTCGTTTTCTTAAGTTTTCTCGTTTTGCAGGAAATACCGCAGGCACACAAGCGCAACAAGCCAATAAGTTTAAATGGACACTTAACTCGAAGTATAAGGATAGTCTCTTGAATCTTCCTTTTAATACCGTTACTGAAGTGGCCGACGCAGCGAAGAATATTGATCGGTCACAACAACAACAGTTAACTTCACGCGTTGACAATAAGAAACGTGGACCTGGATCTTTCCAAAGCAACCCTCGTTTTGTAAAGTCAAAGTCGAACATTAACCCACATAAAAGTTCAAGTCAATTCACGCCACAACTTCCAGTGTTTTCTAACAGAGGGAGTCAAAATGTTTCGAGTCCAATTAATATTTGTGATAAGTGCAATCTTCGACATCGGCCGGGTCCGTGTCTAAAGATGACCGGTTCGTGTTTTAATTGTCAAGAACAAGGGCATATGGCCAGAGATTGTTCTAAAGCTGGAAAAGGAAAAGGAAAACAAGCAACTACTAGTGGGCGAGTCTTTGCATTACCTGGCGACAAATCTCAAGCGGGTATGATTTCAGGCCATGTTAACTTAAATGATTTATCTGTTTATGCCTTGTTTGATACCGGATCAACACACTCTGTTGTTTCTGAACAATTAGAATCCCGGTTAAAACCTTATGAACAAACCACCGAATGTCCAGTCGTAATATCTACCCCAATGGGTGGTTCAATCTGTGTGTTAACTCGATTTTCAAATTGTCCATTAATTGTTAGAGATCGCATACGGGAGGTCACTCTACTTCCAATGCATATGTCCCACTTTCAATTAATATTGGGTATGGACTGGTTGTCACACCACCATGCAACTATAGACTGTAACGCCAAGCAAATATTATTTGGAGATGTTGACAAACCAGAGGCAATCTTCCAAGGAGGTACTCCAAAAGAAGATGTTAGCGCTTTAACTTCTATTACGGTGCACCAGTATACTTGGCAAAGTAATGAAGGTTTTCTGGCCTCGTTACAAGATCCCGAACAGATAATCCCTACATCTGCACCCGTACCTGTTGTTTCCGAATATCTTGATGTGTTTCCCGACGATTTACCGGGTATACCACCAGTTCGGGAAGTCGAATTTACCATCGATCTAGTTCCGGGAGCTTCTCCTATTTCTAAGGCTCCCTACCGAATGGCTCCAACTGAAATGAAGGAACTCAAAACTCAACTCGATGATTTATTAAAGAAAGGTTTCATTCGACCCAGCGTTTCACCCTGGGGAGCTCCGGTTCTCTTTGTTAAAAAGAAAGACGGTACGATGCGTCTTTGTATTGATTACCGGGAGCTTAATAAAGTAACGATCCGTAACAAGTATCCGTTGCCGAGAATCGACGATCTGTTCGATCAATTACAAGGGGCACGATACTTTTCCAAAATTGATCTTCGGTCCGGGTACCATCAACTTCGTATCCGAGATTGTGATATTCCGAAAACCGCATTCAGAACTCGCTATGGGCACTACGAATTCTTAGTAATGCCTTTCGGGCTAACTAATGCTCCAACAGTCTTTATGGATCTTATGAATCGGGTTTTCAAAGATTATCTCGACGACTTTGTTATCGTGTTTATTCAAAGTCAAGAGAGAAACATGATCAACATCTTCACATCGTTTTGGAAACTCTTCGAACGAAAAAGTTATACGCAAAACGTTCTAAGTGTGAATTTTGGCTTGATCAAGTATCTTTTCTAGGACACGTAATTTTTGCAGAAGGTGTCAAAGTCGATCCAACGAAAATTGAAACTGTCACTAAATGGCCTCGACCTACGAACGTATCTGAAGTTCGTGGTTTTCTGGGTCTGGCCGGTTATTATAGACGATTCATTGAAGGATTTTTTAAAATATCTCTACCGTTAACCCGATTACTCCGAAAAGGAGTCAAATTCAATTGGGGTTCCGAACAAGAATCTAGTTTCGAGGAATTGAAGCATCGATTGGTTACCGCACCTGTTCTTGTATTACCGTCTGGCACCGGAGGTTTTCAAGTTTACAGTGATGCTTCAAAGATAGGTCTCGGTTGTGTTCTTATGCAAAACGGTAGAGTGATCGCATATGCATCACGTCAATTAAAGCCTTATGAGGTCAATTATCCGACTCACGATCTCGAATTGGCTGCGGTTATCTTCGCACTTAAAATTTGGCGTCATTATTTGTACGGTGAAACATGTGAAGTTTTCACCGACCACAAGAGCCTTAAATATATATTTACTCAAAAAGAGTTAAATATGCGTCAACGGAGGTGGCTCGAACTTCTAAAGGATTACGATGTTCATATACAGTATCATCCGGGTAAGGCTAATGTAGTCGCCGACGCTTTAAGTCGTAAAGTTGTGGGACAGGTTTCCTCGTTACTTGTTCCTACAGAGTTAGCTTTGGAGATTGAACGGTTCGGACTAGAAATCTATCCGAGTTCACAAACAGAAATTCTATCGAATCTGATGGTAGAACCGACTCTAATTTCTCGGATAAAAGAAGCCCAACAAGACGACGTTGAATTGTGGGTGAACTTCCAGCAAGCAAAAGAGAATGTTAGTTCGGAATTCAGGATCGATGATGATCACGTGTTGTGGTTTCGGGATCGTCTTTGTGTTCCGAATAACTCGGAGCTTAAAGATCAGATTATGACCGAATCTCACAAATCTATGTTTTCTGTTCACCCGGGTACAACAAAAATGTATCGCGACTTACAGACCCATTACTGGTGGGTTGGAATGAAACGAGATATCACCGATTTTGTAGCTTGTTGTCTCACTTGTCAACAAGTTAAAAGTGAACATCAACGTCCGGGTGGTCTTCTCCAATCGCTGAACATCCCGGTATGGAAATGGGAACATGTAACTATGGATTTTGTAGTCGGACTACCCCGCACGACCTTGAAACACGATGCAATTTGGGTAGTGGTTGATCGACTGACAAAATCGGCTCATTTTCTTCCTATCCGACAAACATGGTCAATTGATAAATTGACAGAAGTATTCCAACGTGAGATTGTACGTCTCCATGGCACTCCTGTATCAATTACCTCCGATCGAGACCCACATTTTACATCTCGATTTTGGGAAGGTTTACATAAAGCTTGGGGCACACGTTTGAATTTTAGTACAGCCTTTCATCCGCAAACTAATGGGCAATCTGAACGTACGATTCAAACACTGAAGGATATGCTCCGAGCATGTGTGATGGAATGGCATGGAAGTTGGGATAGTTATTTGTACTTAATAGAGTTCTCCTATAATAATAGTTGGCAGTCAAGTATCGACATGACCCCGTATGAAGCACTTTATGGCCGAAAATGTCGAACACCGACTTGTTGGAATGAAGTTGGAGAACGTATTCTTGAAGGCCCAGAATTGGTACAAGTTACTACCGAGAAGGTCGAAATTGCGCGTCAAATGATGAAAGAGGCTCAGGCTCGTCAAAAGAGCTACGCCGACAAGCGACGACGACCTATCGAGTTCCAACCGGGAGATAAAGTTTTCTTGAAAGTTTCCCCAACTCGCGGTATCAGACGTTTCGGTCTAAAAGGAAAGTTGAGCCCGAGATATATTGGTCCCTTCGAAATTCTGGAAAGGGTTGGCGTTGTGGCTTACCGGTTAGCCCTACCGCCGCAATTATCCCAAATACATAATGTGTTCCATGTATCTTCACTACGAGGGTACAGCTATCATCCCTTACACGTCATTGAATATCCCTTGGAACGTATAGAACCTGATCTTTCTTATCGCGAGGAACCTGAAGCGATTATTGATCGTGATGAGAGAGGTACACGAAAGAGAGTGATTCCTTTCGTAAAAGTTCTATGGAAAAATCATTCTGAACGTGAGGCGACATGGGAAACTGAGGAGCACATGCGACGGGAGTACCCCGAGTTCCTAAATCGATGTAAGTTTCTTGTCTAAATTCGATTTCGAGGACGAAATCTCTTTTAAGGGGGGGGGAATAATTGTAAGACCCCGTTTAAAAAAAAACGTGTAATTATTCTTACCGAATTTAACCATAATTAAAATGACAAATCAAAGATAGTTGAGGGGTTAAATTCGTCAATTAACTAAACTATTATTAATTATATATATATAACAAAAAAAAAAAATGAATGAATGAAGTAAACTACATTCATATCGTCCCTGTCATTTGTTACCAACACCGCCATCACCTACATTTTCCAACACTCTCTCTCTCAAAATCTCTCCACTCTCTCTCTAAATTTCTGTCAATTTCGTGAATCAAATCAAGGTAACAATTATATATTCGGAATCTACGCGACGAACCCTTCCTAGAGGTATAAACTTCTTCTTAAGTTATTTAAGTTGGTAGGTTTGGGTAGTTGAAGTTGGTTGGTAGATTATGACATGTTATTGCAAAGTTATGATCATTTACATGTTTAGGAATGATTAGGTTTGTAAAAATTACAAAAGGGTAAAGTTTAGAATCAAAATGGTGATAATTGTATCTAGATGTTTAACCGCACACCAAGTGATCGATTTAATGTTTAAGAGAATATAATTTTATTATTAAGCTTAGGATAATGAAGCTTTGAGTTTTATGTTATGTAAGTAATAGAAATTTATGGTTTAAATAGGAAATCGAACGGGTTAAAGTTCGTCTTCAGTCTCGCGTGTTACGTCTCAATTTGGTTAAGGTATGGATTTCATTTCTTTTGAATCGTGGGCAACTATTTGTTATAGTTGACCCTTCCGAAAGGTGGTTCACCGCTTTGTGATTGATCAATTGAATGTGATCAACAAATGCGAAATTGTACACACACTTACACATTGATTTTGGTTTATTGAATCAATTGTTTGAACATTTTGATGTTTTATTAAAATGTGTCTCGTATGAGATTGTTTATGAAAAAAATGTGAAGTATATAGATTATAATTTCTGTGATCGCCATTTGGGTAAGTGGCATATGTTTAGTTTTCGTTGATTTTAGAAGAACCCAATAAATGGGCACATTATTTGGGATGCCTTCTATGGCGGCTTTGTTGTCATAGCGTCCTGCAGATGACGGTCCACCAGAGTTAAGCCTATGTGGCTTACGTGAACCCACTCTGGGGGAACTTGGCTAACTTTGTTGGCTCCAGGGCGGATGAATCGATTCTAGAAATTTACCCACAGAATATGTGACCGTGGTTAAATTCACGGGGGACTCGTTGTGTGTGCCCGCATGCCGACCAGTTCGTGTGGCTGATCACCCCACGAACATGACTGGAATTGACGGACTTTATTTATATTACATTTTGAAGTTAAAGTGTGAACTGTTCTTGAGATTATTGCTTTTGATTATATTACCGAACGTTTCTTTTGATTTAAATGAACTATGAACTTCAGTCTCAAGAACTTTCTTCGAATTGAATTTTTAAGTCTTCCGCTTCGTTATCGATGTTTTTATTATTATTTACGAATTTATATTATAATCCATTAACTGAGCCTTGTGCTCAGCCGTGTTTTTGTTTTCTGACACGGCAGGTTCGAAGTGAAGTTTACGGGGACGGGACTTGAGATCGAGCGTGTTATTTTGGAGTTCTTAGAATCACTTTGTTTTATCTTTCTAAGTATATAAAATCTTTTGAGGTATGATAGTTTGGATTGTAATATATGTTTAGAGTTTATTAATAGCTCTGAATTTAGATATGTAATTATGTTAAGTCTCGTATGTGACATCAACCGTTCCGAACCACGGGGACGGGGGATGTTACAGATGAACGGGTCCTGATCTGTCATGTGATCAGAAGCCACTTTATTCATATTATTTATTTAAAAAATAAAAGACAGAAAGCAGTAAAACGGTTTTCTAGAATGAGTTCTGATCTGAAATAATCAGAAGTCATTACCTTTACTCCCCCTTAAATTAAGCATCTGAAATATATCATTTAAAACAGGATAGAGATCAAACACTCCCTTTGAATTGTTAGACCATCAATATCAGAAAAATTTAGCAAAGAAAAAGTATAGGATAGAGATCAAATCAATTCACTCGGGATGAAGACCATCAATATCCATCGGATGCAAGCATACATGAGTAAGGTCTTTTTGAACTCTGAGGTATGAGTCCTAAACTGTTTTGTTTAGAAGTCAAACTCCTTTGAAGACCGGGTCCTAAGCTGATGTGCTTAGAAACCATATTCTTTCAGCTTTGAAGTCCGAGTTTTGAACTGTTGTGTTCAAAAGCCATTTTGACATTGAAGTCCGGGTCTTGAGCTGATTTACTCAAGAGCCATTGTCTTTCTTACTCCCCCTTGGAGTGAGATGCCTGCAACACAGATTCAGGTTTCGGTTTTGGTACCCACTGGTATTTAGGTCCAAAAATGTTAGTTGCAGTGCGTATGGGGGACACAGAATAAGAACCATACCAGAAATGATCATTTGTTTTATGAAAATGATCATGTGTACAACAAATAGAACAATAAAATTTCTTATCGTTAGGTGCTTTGTTCTTCTTTGCTTTGTGTACATGTACACATGAATTCTTCTCTTTCAGCTCATCAGTCTTGTCATCTTTGACTGATTTCTTTATCCAGACCAGTTTCTCTTTCTTGAAACTTGTTCTCCTTGGAAAGGTATCTGAACCATCTAAAAATTCATCATAGAAAAGATTAGTATGACGAATCTGATTAAAGGATTTGACTGACCTGTTTGAAGAGATGAATTTCTGATTTGAACTTGAAACAGATTTCTCAAGTTCTTTGATCTTTGATGCGAAGTTGTCTCTTTCTTTCACAAGCTGGTCAATCTTTGTCTTGAATTCAGACTTCGTCTTTTGTTCATTCAGCGCAGCTGCAGACAGTTCGGACAATTTTGAAGTTAGCTTCTTGATTTCAGATTCAAAAATGGATCTTTCTTCCTCAAATCCTTTTTCTGATTCATTTCTCTGGCCAGATAATTCTTTAAAGAATCCCACATTTTTCTGTTCTATGGCCTTCTTCTCCTGAGCAAATTTCTCTCTTTCTAAAATCAGTACTTTCTCAAAATCTGAGATTTTTTGAGAAAGTTTTAAGCATTTAAGCTCTACTGACTTCTTTTCCTCAAAACACTTCTTTGAAAAATCTGAAAACTTCTTTGAAAAATTTTTCTTTTCATTTTCAAAATCAGCTTTATTATCAGAAAGTTGTTTTTCCAAAACAGATAAATTCTTTCTAAGCTCAGTGTTTTCAGATTCCAATCCCTTAACTTTCTGCTCATTGCTCTCAACAGAGACTGTCTGCTGAACTTTAGCTTCCAACTCATAAATCTTTCCTTTTAGCTCAGACACAACCGTTGGCCCTATCATCGTCCATTCAAGATAGTCCCATATCTCCTTTCCTGTTGATTTGTACAAATCTTTTCCTGTCAACTGATATGTATCTATGTGACATTTAATCTCATGACGAATACTATTCAACAGAAAAGTTCGAGCCATATTATCAGCATTTTTTCTTTTCTCTCGATCCTCAGTACAATCTTCTATTGGAGTATGAGGTGTCATATCTCCTTCAGTTAATGACAACCTGATATAACAACTCAACTCATGTGTATCTACAAAGTTGAAAAAATTAGTTTTCCACTGTTCGTATCTTCCTCTGAGCAAAATTGGTGAATTCATCTCTCTCTTAGAAATAGCTTGATGAGAATGATCGTTCCCAAACTGTATATCAGAAAATCAAAAATCAGATCAAATTGAAATCTTAAAAAAAATATTTCATGAAAATTGAAATTTGAACAATATTTGTTATTTCGTAGTGTAGAAAAAAATATTTCCAAAGATGACCAGACTCTTTTTTTTTTTTTTTTTTTAATTAAGTCTTGAAGACCCGCACTACTAAGAAATGCGTGTTGAGAGAAATTCGGGTCCTTGCGTCCAAGAGAAATGCGTGTCCTAAGGGGCACACACTTTAAGAAATGCGTGTTAAAGCAGACCCGCATTTGAAGTAATGCATGTTAAGGCAGACCCACATTTGTAGAAATGCGTTTCCAAAAGAAAATCAATAACACATAATAGGATGAATGACCCGCATTTCAGATGAATGACCCATATTTCAGATGAATGACCCGCATTTCATATGAATGACCCGCATTTCATGTTTTTGACAGATTCAAACTTAAATCAATCGAAACCTACAAAATTGATCTCAAAAATTTGTCAGCATCATTGAAAAACAGTTCTAAACATACAAATACATTCAATTTTCAATTAAAACAACAAAACAAAGGAATTCGATCAAGAACAGAGGTCAAACTCGTTTTCAAGAAAAACTCAAAAAATCAAAAATTGACCTCGAATTAGAATGAATTTTGATATGGAATCAAAACAAGAATCAATCCAAAACACAATTCTCATCCAAAGAAACCATTATCTTGCAAATAAAAACAATTTTCCACAAAAATTCGAATGAACAGTAACAAACTCGTTTTCTTGAAAAACTTTTGAAAAATTTCAAATTTTCGATCCAAAAACACCAAATTTCAATTCAATTTTCTGAAAAGAAAGTCTAGAGAGAGAAAGTAGATCTTGAATTACTACTCTAGCTATTACAATACAATGCATAAATCTCTAATTCGTTACCACAAGCTTACAAGGGACACACTATATATACTACCTACTAATACAAAGCCTTAAAGACAAAGTAAACTAAACTAGCTTTGACTTTTCTAAAACATAGAAAATGTTAACTTTTACATTGTTGACTTTCCTATTAAATCTTGGATACAATATTTAGACCTAACAAAAGGTCCTTCAGTTAGAGACTTCAACATGTTATCTCCATTAGCTTGACGCTCAATGAAGTTCAGGAACCTATCTTGCCATTGAGTGAATTCGTTTTCGTCAACTAGGACCGGATGACGAGTTTCTGTGCCTAATGACATCATGAGGTCACTCGTGTAGAACTTAGCTTGAAAAGCAAACTTTGAAGAATCCATAGGTAACAAAAAAAAATTCCAGACTCTTTTTTTTTTTTTTTAAATCTAAGTCAGGGAGACGCGCAAACTAGAGGTTTGCGTTTCAAGAGAGAACCACGAACAGAACTTTGCGTTTGCTTAGAGAAACGCAAGATGAAGCTTTGCGTGAGTAGACTTTGCGGGTGAGGTGAGAAGAGCAAAGTAAGATTTGCGTTTGGCGAGAGAAGCGCAAAGAAGACTTTGCGTTTACTGAGTGATACGCAAACTGAGGTTTGCGTATGAAGCTAGAACCGCAAACTTGAAATCCTTTCTTTCTTGATACGCAAGAGAAGCTTTGCGTTTCAAACTAGATCCGAAAACCTGAAAATTCACTAACGTCCAAATTAGACCACAATGAACCTTATGCAAAGTATAAGAATGAAACGCAAAGTAGCATGAATGAAGCGCAAACTACTATGAATGAAGCGCAAACTTAAAAAAACTCACAAATTTTCGCAAGATCAATTCAAATCAAGAAATTTATGCATGAAAAACACACACTGATTATCGAAAACACCTTTTTTAACACAAATCAAATAACAATTTCTATTAAAAACACTAAAACTCAAAAATTTCGATGAAACAGTATGAGAACTCGTTTTTCCAGAAAATTTCAATTTCACAAAATCGATGATCTAAATAAGTTTTTCTTGAAAAACAACCTGAAACAAATATGATCGATTATCAAAAATGAAACTAATGAAATCAAAAACAACACAATTCGACTACAAACAGATTCAAATTTTATGAGAACTCAAGAAAACGAGATTTTTCTTGAAAAATTCAAGAAAATCGATCAAATTTTCGATTTCAATCACAAATTCAGATTTAGAAAATGCAATCTCTCAATTCTCTCAAGATTCAGTTGGCTCTGATACCAATTGAGAGTCCAAGATCTAAGAATCCTAGAGAGAGAAAGTAGAGAGAGAGTAACAATGGTGCGCAAACAGTGTATTGAGATTAATGTGCGTGAGATTCTTGCACCAAACTAAGACCAAAGGGACTTAAATACCCTTGGTCAGATACAACACAGATATGCAACTAAACATAGTATTTGACCAAGCCTTATAAATACAATGATTACTATAAAATCAGACCTAACAATCTCCCCCTTAGTAATCATTGGCGCTTTGGTCTTCAAAAAATTGTCTTCTATAATAGCACGGACCAACAAAGCGACTTTAAGAAGCTTTCTGACTTTTTAAGAAAAAAAATTCTTCTCAGCATCTTGCAGATTGAAAATTTTCTTTGCTGCTTAAGCTCAAGACGATACACCTCTTTTGAATGATCTTGAATGAACTGTGATGATCGGAGCAGAAACAACAAAAGAATTGAAATGGCTGAGAGAATAGAATCTTTGAGCGAATCTTGATCAACAGATAAACTTTTGAGCTCTTTGTCTCTTTAACTTCTCCTTGACTTCTCCCCCTCATGACCTTGATGATCTTGATCAACTTGGTCATGCAAATGTTGGAGACGAGACAGTGTAAAATCTGCAAAATCAAAGAAACAGAGAAAACAGGGAAAATAGGGAAGTTTGCGCTTCATGTTGGATGCGCAAACCAAGATTTGCGTTTCATGAAGGGTGTGCAAAGCAAAGTTTGCGTTTCAAGAAGGATGCGCAAAGCAAGGTTTGCGTTCCACAAAGGATGCGCAAAACGAGGTTTGCGTCTCATGCTGGATGAGCAAAGCCGACTTAGACAAAATTTACCTTTTGAAACCCTTTGACTCCCCCTACACAAATGCACTAGATATGACAATTCAAATTAGCATTCATATAAAGAAAGTCAAACACTCCTCCTCAAAAACAGATATAATCTTTGAAAGACATTCTCTTTGTTCACTCCCCCTTGAATAATGCATAAACCCATTAAAATATATATATATGAGAACACAATGATCAAATATTAATGTAGAAAGAAAAATATACTGAATGTAAATTTTGAAACAACTAAACATATAAAATTTTAAATACTAAACAAATTAAATTCTACAGAGTAAAATTTTACAAATTTATCAAACATTTGAAATCAAACATATGTTGTAGGATACAAGAACAAGTTTCATTGCATATCAAGTTAAGACATGTTCAGTTTCAAACACTTACAACAATCTATTCAGTGTGCTCACATGCGAATCTTCGATTAGCTTCAAGAAAATGTAATTCTAAAAATATTATAGAGAACTTTGCATGTACTCCCACTAAGCCATCAAGAATTAAGATATTCATAAATTTACAGATTTATCGCAACTCAAACATATCACAAAGTATCATGAGATGTGTGCTCATTGGCATCTTTTAGCAGTGTGCTCATTGGCATCTTGTCTGGGTTAGCAGTAGTATTTCTTACAGCAACATTATTTCTGTCAGCAGTACTATTTGAAGTAGCAGTACTAACAGATTTCTTTACTTTTGGAACCCAGACCTGGACAAAGTTGTTTGCTTTCTTTTTCTTTAAGTTACTCCTTGGCTTATTTGGAGTATTTTTCTTTGAATTAGCAAACTTATTCTGAACATAAGACTTTATAGGTGCCCTTCTCACATTCTCAGCCATATGATTCCTTATTTGCTTCCTATAACCAACAAAATTTTGTATATTTCTTTGAAAAGTGATCATTTGGTTAATAGGATTGAAATAACAGTGTTTGGCTAGATGATTTAACTTGCCACAGATAAAACAAGGCTTTGGTCTGTTAATTTTTCTCAGATCAATTCCTTGTTTTAATGCCCACTGATTATTTCTATTTCTTTGATTTCCCCTTGTTTTATCATGTTGTTGGGGCTGATTCTGTTTACAAGTACAGGGATTAACAACAGTGGTTTGCATGTAATGGACTCCCTGTACCTTTCCCTTCCCTCTCTCAGAGGTCTCAGTTTTTTCATTCTTAACAGTCTCTTCTCCAGACTTCACTTTCTCACTCTTGACAAAAGGTTTACCCCCCCCCCCCTTTCATTTGTCAGTATGTGGTTTTCTAAGGGAATGTCTTTATGGTCTTCCTCATTCTTACTCTCAGAGTCCTCTTCTTCAGAATCTGCTTCAACCACTACTTTGTCTAAAGGATCTACTTCAGTGGCTCTCTCAGGTAATTCCTTCTTGTCCTGTCTTTCTAAGAGATTTGAGGTGGGAGGGATATAGTTATTGTTGTATGGTGGAGGGGTGGTGTTATAACCTATACCTCTTCTCAGCTTGTCATGAACTTGAGTTTTTAGAAGTGAGTCTATTGCTTTAGAGGCATTGGAATATTTCTCAATATCTAGTTTAGCTTTCTCAAACTCACTCTTAATTTTCTCACATTCTGTTTTGACCTTCTCTAGTTCAGTCTCTAACTGATTCTTCTCCTACTTCCAGTAGTTTGTATCATAAGAGTGTTGGAAGTGCATTAGCCTGGTATGACTTAATTTGTTCTTCAAACCTCTCAACAATCAAAACATACTCTCTTCTATCTTTCTCTAACCTTTTAAGGTCACCACACATGCTCTGATTGTGATCCCTGTACTTTTTAACAGTTTCAATACAGGTTTTAGAGCAAAGGTTAGATGTTACCTCTGTGGGAATATCAGTGCTTGCTGACTCTGAAACTTTAGCCATTAAAGCTTGATTCTGAACTGCTTCTTCTGCTTGGTCACTCCAATCAAATCCCATTCCTTCTTGGGAAACAAGAGCTTGAGAAGAGTTCCTGTTGTTGAAGCTAGTAGACTGTGATGGTTGATGGTTGCTAGTATGCTGTTGAGGCATTCCACTTCTGCATTCTCTTGCAAAGTGCCCCAGCTTGTGACACTTGTAACATTCAACTTTGGATTTTATCAAATCCAACCCCATCTTCTCTTTTCTGAGCAATGTTGTTCCTTCCAATCCTTTTGATGAATCTTTTTACCCTTATTGTGAGCATAGCCATCTGCCACTTGATATCCATCTCATCCAGATCATCAACATTTATTTGTTCTAATTCATCATTAATTAGAGTGGAATTAGCATGACTGGCTAGAAAAGCTTCTAAAACTGAGTCATTAGATCCATCTTGCTTTGTTCAATGGGCAGCACTAACTGATTCTGTATTAGCAGCAGAATTAGTAAAAGATGATAAAAGAGCAGCATTGTATGAGTATCCAGAGGGCCTCTTCTTTGCTTCTACCTCTGCTTCAAATACCCTAAGGTCATTATAGAGGTCATCCAGTTCCTTGTCCTCCAGTTGGTCATTCTGTCTGAAGCAGACAGTGTACGTAGTCCATTTCATCATCAAGAGATCTTACAAATTTTCTGTTGACATCATCTTGATCTATCTGGACACCAACAGTAGCCAATTCACCAATTAACTTATTAAATCTATCAAAAGTTTGATTCATGGACTCATTCTTTGTAGACATGAAGTTTTCATATTGCTGCTTCAGGATGGCCTTCTAATTTCTCTTGGTACTTTTGGTACCAGAAAATCTTTTCTCCAGTGCATTCCATAGAATTTGTGCATCAGAACAGTTGCAGAATTGATGTTGATACTCATTAGAAATTGCCAAGAGCAGAGTGCTCAAGGCTTTCATCTCTGTCTGCCTCATCTTCCTCTCTCCATCAGTCTTTGGTGGAGGTCTCTTGCCATCTGCATCCATCTTTCCTCCATCAGAGGGACCATTCTCAATGATATCCCACATTGAGAAGTCTGTGAGAAGAATATATTGCTTGATTCTGATCTTCCACATGTCAAACTCATTGGGTTTGAGCATGGGAACCTTTGAGACCAGAACGCTATCGCTTGATCCATCCATGATTATAGATTTCTGAGTTTTCTAGCTTTGATACCACTTGTCAAGATCGAAAATTCTAAACAAGAATTTTAATACAAACTCAGAAACAATGTTAAAGAAGTCGTGGAATAACACTTTAACAATTAATCAAAAACACAGAATATAAACTCAAATCATAAGTTTATATTGCATAAAACTTAATGATTACAAACACAACCTCAATCTATTGAACAGACTCAACAGACGTTCTATACTTCTCTATAGAAAGGATCAATACTAGTCTTGAGGTTAATTCACTAAAACAACTCTATCAAAGTATCTCTCTATGTAAACTCTGTCAATATGTGTCTCTCTATCAAGAACTTCTAGACTATATATACAGAATTAATTACAAGATAATTATCAAAACAAAATTGATCTTCAGCATCAATTCCTTAATTATCTTCGTCTTTATCTTCAGCTCATCTTTATCTTCATAAGCAACACTAACTCAATAGCAGTATTAACTTTGTCTGTGGTAGTACTAACCATGCTTGCAGTATTAACTCCTCACTTGCAGTAGTAATCTTCAAGCAGTACTAACTACTAGCAGTACTAACTCTCCAAGCAGTACTAACTATTCATATAACAACACTAACTCTTCAAGCAGTATTAATTCTACTAGCAGTAGTAATATTTCATCTAGCAGTATTAAACTTACAAGCAGTAGTAATACCTTTCAATTAGTAGTAGTATCCATCCTTAGCACATTCAGACCCAACAGATGTCAAGTACAGAAGAGATCCAATCATGCTTCTGTAAGTCCGTTGGTCTACTGATTTTCCAGAAATATCAGCATCCAGCAAACTTCCAACTTGCATGGGAGTCTTCATAGGTGATGAAGAGTTCATGTCAAATTTCTTTAACATGTCTCTTATATATTTGGCTTGATTAATGAAAATCCCTTGCGAGGTTTGTTTTACTTGCAAGCCGAGGAAATTTTTTAATTCACCCATCATTGACATTTGAAATCTTTTCTTCATGATGTTTTGGAATTCATCACAAAGCTCAAGATTTGTAGAACCAAAAATAATGTCGTCTACATAAATTTGTACTAGCATTAAGTCCTCACCTTTCTTTTTAAGAAAAAGAGTTGTATCGATTGTACCTTTTCGAAATCCAGACTTGGTAAGGTATATTGAAAGGGTTTCATACCATGCACGCGGTGCTTGCTTCAGTCCATAAAGGGCTTTATCCAGCACGTATACATGATCTGGGAACTTCACCAATTTCAGAATGAAAGTGAGATCTGGAGGATGGCATAGGAGTCTCTTTGGAACCATTTGGATCATGTTCATCCATATGGACACTTTGATCATGAAATTGTTCTTCCGCCATTGTTTTTCTGAAAAAAAATAACAAGTATTGGATAGAATCCAATATATTAGTCAATAAGCTCAAATCTTGTTTTTTAGAAAATCATTTTGATACACGAAGTATCAAGTACAGAAAGATTGTACTTTGAAGCTCAAAAAGATAAGCACATATTAGTTACATGAAACAAAATGTAACTGAACTCAAAATTACAGAAATAAACCAAAAATGACACAAATTTGAACAAAACACTTGTTATTTTGAATTGTTCTCACAAATGAAGTTTTATTGCAAAAACACTTAGAAGTTGAAATATTTGAAAAAAAATTTAAGTCTAAAACTCTCAAGACATTGAGAGTGATTAGAAACTCGCATGTCAAAGAACTCGCAAGGCAACCAAAACTCTCAGATTCTGAAACTCGCATGAACCACTCTTAACTAGAACTCACATGAACCTTAAATTCTTAAAAAAATTAAAACTCTCATGAACTGTCATATTTATTTGAGTTTTCAAAAACTCGTATGTTTAAGGAATATCACCAATAACTCTCATAACAAAGCTTGTACTTGAATATTTTTCATGAAAAATTTTGAATTTCAAAATTCAACAATCTGAAATAATGCTTTTGATCAGTTTGATATATGTTTGAATATTCATATTTAAGTTTGATTTTGGAGGTCATTTTACATAATTGTCCATTTGGTGCATGCGATTTTATAAACCGTTGGAAAATGCATATCATGGTACTATGAGTCACTTTGGCATCACGAAGAGAACGGGTTCACTAGGAAAACGTTTTGTTTCAACCAAGGAGAAGTTTTGGGTTAATTACCCTTTTTGGCGGTGGTGTTTGCATATTTGTCGGTCAAACGTGTTTCGATGTCTATATCGGCTTTCATTTGGAGAATTACGTAAATTGTTGGGCTTTCGGCTTGGTTTTGACTAAATTGATTCTTGAGGACATTTGTCCGATTTTAATACCTTAAAGTGAAGCTTTAGGTGTGAGTTGCATTTATTGCACTTTATTCTGGAAAATACACACTTTTGTGTGCGTATGTCATTCATTTGGAGTCATGTATTTTAGACTGTAATGCATTTGATCCAAAGGCATAAAAGTCGATTTTATTGTATGACTAAAGACTCGGTTTGAGTTGATGTCCGACATGACTAAAGACTCGGTTTGAGTTGATGTCCGATATGACTAAAGACTCGGTTTGAGTTGATGTCCGACAAGACTAAAGACTCGGTTTGAGTTAATGTCCGATATGACTAAAGACTCCGTTTGAGTTGATGTTCGACAAGACTAAAGACTCAGTTTGAGTTGATGTCCGATATGACTAAAGACTCGGTTTGAGTTAATGTCCGATATGACTAAAGACTCGGTTTGAGTTGATGTCCGATATGACTAAAGACTCGGTTTGAGTTTATGTCCAATAGTTGTTTACCCTCGGAGATACGCTTATAACATAGATATGTGGCTTAACTTTGTATGTCTGCCACATTCAATAGAATCGAGTCTACCCCATCACCGAAAGGTGTTGTTTTGGGTACTGAGTCTTGTATCCATGTTTTCGGTGACATAGTGTGTATGGGATTTATTAACCATGATTTATGGGTTGAGTGTTATGCCCCACCCGTGTTTTGGGTATTTTGGGATGTGAAGCGTTATTCATGATTTCACAATTTGGGAGTCGATTTATATACACGTTTTGAGTGAGTTTTTGGGTCGCATCGTCTTATAAAGAATGTTTGTATTGGATCATTGTCTTTAAAGGTGAATAGTGTGGGAAAATGAGTCGTTTCTATTTCGAAAGTAAATTAGTTTGAAATATCTTGATTTAAACTGATTTCCTTTCTTTTAAGAATATATTTATTCATGTTAAAACTCTTGAACTCACTAAGCATTAGCCTAACCTTTTATTTGTCGGCATGTGCATCAGGTTCCATCTCGGGATTAGTTCTAGCATTATTGTGGAGGAACGAGTGCTAGTTGTGTGCTCGGAGAAATGAATAGCTCGGTGAAGTCTTCCGCATTTACCCTGGATGTAGCAACTGTCTTTGGGTTTTAGTAACACCCGACTCCAAATAGTCTTTATGTAAGACTCTATTGATTTTGCTGACAGTTATATCTAGAATTGTAGTTCTAGTGTGAGCTTGTTGTAAGAGATTTTATCTCTCTTTGAAGTATATTTGAAAGTTTTAAATTAGTCGCTCTTTCCAAATTTGAGGGTGTTACATCTCGTGTTGGTTGATCAAAAGATTATGTGGCCTTTCTGTCGGTCCAACAATACTTTATAACAAGTTCTTAGAAACAACACAATAAGATTACCAACCTGTTTGATATATAAAATAACGATTACAAGGCTGATCGATTAAGCTTTGCTTTGTGTTCTCTATGTTTTCTCTCTTTTTCACCTTGATGTGTGTGTTTGTATTAGTGATTCTTGATCTGATCTTGAGAGACTAGAGATACACTTAATCTACCAAGTGTGTTGAACACACAATCTAAGTTAATATCTAGATATTTGATCTAGATATTAAATCTAATATAAACTAGAAACTAACTAATAACTAATAAAGCTAACTAATAAATTTATCTAACTATTACAATATTATAACTTAGATATTAAATCTAAGTAAACTAAAACAATTACATTGACATTTATTACAAATAGACATAGACTTTTATATCGAGAGTCGACGTTCCGGCTTTAGCTTCAGATTACGATCTTCAGATTGGATGATCTTGAATCCAATGAGACTGTGGTCTAACAATCTCCCCCTTTGGATCAAGATCATATAATAAAAAAGATTTATCCAATTCAGTCTTCTTGTTCAGCTCAGAAGATGCAATCTCTTTTCTCTAGCTCTGAAATCATCATGTCTTCAATCTAATAATCTCCCCCTTTGAAGAGTAGACGTGATTCTTGAAACATGTGATCTTTGTCATTTCTTCTGTAGTCATTCTCCCCCTTTTTGATGTTAAGTGCAACTACTTCATCAAAATTTGTGGTAAGAAATGTCAATCTGACGGTTAGAGCCCCTGATTCGTCAATTCATAAGAGATTCATCCAGATCTTTGCAAATCCAGACAAATTAGATGTGTAACACCTGAATCAACTAATGAATCAGTTAGAATGCCTGTCAGTAACACTAAGTCACTGTGTGTAACGAATACACTTTGGAAAGGAGCTGTTTGATGTTGACTCCCCCAGGGCTTCCATTTAATCATCGAAACACCACAAAGGTAATTTCTATAAATGTTATGACAAAGAAACTAAATCCTTGTGTGTTCGTGCTTGTGTTGAAAGAATTAAGCACAAATGATTGCTTATTGGCTCAAAATTGTGTAAACCACTGAGACAACAGTAAGTTAAACACATACTCAATGTGCATGATTGAAGTGCGAAGGTGGGGCAGACTTCCTTCTTTTCAATATCTAGATTTTCCGAATGAAAATCAGATAGCATATGTGCTGCATCCCCTTTTTAAAATGTGAAACACTTTCTTGTTGAGAAGAAAATGAGTAGATGGTGAGGTTTGATCAAGAGTTGACATGGGTTATTTGCCTGTTTCAATAATGATCACCAAAGAATTGTGAATCACTAGAATGGTGGCTACCTGGCTCAGAAAAAGTTGGTGCAGAGTTTTGATATTCTTTTAACTCTGTTCTCACACGCTCTTTCTTTTAAACCTTTTGCTTTCTCTAATCACACTCATTTCTTTTCTATTTGCACACTCAATCACTAAGGATTAACTTATTGGGTAGAAATCACTGGTTAAGGCGATTCCATTGAAGTTGTGTTAATTCCTAGCACAATGATTCTTTGTTTTCCTATGATGCATGTGATGCTCAGATTGGTTTAACTATTTCAGTTAAAGCACAATATTGATCATGAAAACATTTAAAAATACACTCCCAAAATATAAAATCTGTGGAAAAATCGGGAAGTGGTTTGAACATTAAAAACAATGTTTTCGATGATTGAAAGTTGTCCTTTTTTCAACCATATGTGAGATGAAGATATAGAATTATACCTTTACGTATGATCTCCCATCTCATGAAGCTAAGATTTAAGTCATAGAAATATGAACTTGTAAGCTTTTCTCAAAAATTCTGCAAAAGTCTAATGTCAAGTCAAAGTAATAATTATTCACTTATATTGAAAAGACAAAAAGCAGTAAAACTTTTTAAAGTATGAGTCCTGATCTGAAATAATCAGAAGTCATGTCCTTTTTACTCCCCCTGAAATTATGCATTTGAAAATTATCATATGAAAAAGATATGCATAAAATTTCAGACAAATATGTATGTACTCCCCCTTGATGGTTGATTTCCTCATTCGAGTATCGGAGTACATTCTCTTTTTCAGCACGGAGTAAGGTCTTTTGATCATTGAAGTGCGAGTCCTAAACTGTTGTGTTTAGAAGTCAAACTTCGTTGAAGTACGGGTTCTAAGTTGATTTACTTAGAAGCCTCTGTTCTCCTACTCCCCCTTGACAGTAGGTGCCTGCAACACAGTTTTAGTTTTCTTTGGTACCCACTGGTATTTGGGTCCATAAGTGTTAGTTGCAGTTCGTATGGGGGTTATGGAATAAGAACCATACCAGTAATGGTCACTCGTCTTGTGAACATGATCATGTGTACGACAATAAGAACAATATAATTTCTTACCTGACAGACTGATTAATTTATCTCTTGAGTAAACAAAATCAGGTTTACCTTTCAGCGCATTGTTCTTCTTGGCATTCTGCGTATGTACACATGAGCTTTTACATTTAAGCTCTTCTTTAACTGGTTTCCTGTTCCAGACCAGTTCAGCTTCTTCCTGGAAGCTTCTTCTCCTTCTTAGATGTGTACCTGAAGAATCTTTATTCCTGACATAGAAAAGATTAGTAGAATGAATCTGATTAGAAGATTTCACTAACCTCTTTGAAGAAACATGTTTCTGATATGAGCTTGCAGCTGACTTGAATTAACATTCTGAATCAACAGAATCATCTCTAGGTGAATGGACAATTGACTCTGGAGTCTTGCGCTCAGTCACCACCACCGTTGAAATAACCTTTTCAAGCTCTTTAACCTTTGAAGAATAGTTGTTTCGTTCTTTGACAAGAAGGTCAATCTTCGTCTCAAGCTCGGACCTCTTCTTCTTCTTCTCTTTCTGTGCAAGCTTAGATAATTCAGATAGCTTTGCATTAAGCTTCCTAATTGCAGCTTCAAGGATGCTTCTCTCTTTTTCAAAACCCTTCTTAGCACCCTTCTGATCATTTGCCTTCCTCTCTTTGGCAAACTGATCTCTTTCTAGAATGATTACTTTCTCAAAGTCTTCAACTTTTTGAGAAAGCATTAAACATTTAAGTTCGAGTGTCTTCTTCTCTTCAACACTCTTCTTGGAAAGATCTGAGAACTTCTTTTCAAAATCCGATATTTTCTTTTGAAGCTCAGAGTTCTCAACTTCCAAAACCTTAAGTCTTGATGACACTGTTGATCCTCTCATCAACTTCTCAATATGTTCCCATAACAGCTTTCCTTTAGTCTCTTTGCTAAAAAAATCTCTTTTGAAATCTCCTCAGACATTCCATTCAGTAGGAAAGATAAAGCTAAGTTGTCAGCGTCATATCTCTTTCTTTGCTCGTCTGAGTACATACTTAGTGGTAATGGACAATCTTGATATACTCTTTCTCCATTATTCTTTGTAGTATAACACATTGTCCTTGGAGCTGTCATACTCCCTTCACTCAGAGATTTTCTAATGAATATACCCAGATCATGTCGTTCAATGAAGTCCATGAACCGATCTTTCCACTGCTCATACTCTCCTCTGAAGAGTATAGGTGGCTTCGTGTCGGTTCCGATAGCTAGAGCTTCTCTTGACATCCTGTATTATTAAATGTGCAATAAAAATTGTTTTGACCGTTAGTCCAGATAAAATTTGATCACACAAGAAATTTTGTCCCACTAGGCAGACTTAGCACGGGGGTCCCGCTACCCGGTTAGCGGGTGGGGTCAAGGGGCAACGCCCTTGCGGGGGTATGGGGGCAGCGCCCCTAGAGAAAAAATTTATGATTATTAAAGACCCTATTACAGTTTCGAAAAAATCTCAGAAAAAAAATTCTAAGTCAGGATTGGAGCTTTGCGATTGAGAAGGTTTGCGTTTCAAGTTGGGAACGCAAATGGAAGTTTGCGGGTCTAGAGAGGAACGCAAAGTTGACTTGTTCTTTTGAAGTCTTGAGGAATGCGGGTCTTAGGTATGCGGGTCTGACTTGGAACGAGGTGTGCGTGACTGAGCTTTGAACCGAGAAGTTGAGGAATGCGGGTGCTTTGGGACCCGAGTTGTAAGGAATGCGGGTCCTTTGAGAGCCGCAAAGTAAGGAATGTGGGTCTAGTGGGAACCGCAAAGTAAGGAATGCGGGTGCTTTGAGAAATGCGGGTCACTTGAGACACGCAAAGTTGAGGTATGCGGGTCACTTGAGACACGCAAAGTAGAGAAATGCGTATGTAGTTGGACCCACAAAGTTGAGAAATGCGGGTTATTCAACCTTTGGAATGCGGGTGTTCGTCCTGAACTTGCAAAATTCGTCTAAATCTTTGTTCCTGAAATGATTAGCACAACCAAACACTACCAATGTGTCTAGAATCACTTCTAGAACTGAATTTAAGCACTCGATCTCACTAAAACACTCTTTTTCGAAATAAGATCGATGGCACAGAAAGTTTTTGTTCTTCGAGTTTCAGACCACTTAATCACCAAATTGGAACTCGATTTAAGCTTTAAAGTGAAATTAAATAGCAACAATTCGATCTAGCAAGTAGTACGATCACAACCTGATCGATTCTAACACCTAAAACACTCAAAATCACAAAATCGAATTTTGTTCAAGAACACAGAGTCGTTTTTCTCATAAACTTGTTTTTGATCTTAATAAGGCTCTGATACCAATTGTCGGTCCAACAATACTTATCACGTTTATAGAAACAATAACACAATATGATTACCAACCTGTATTGATTATAACAAACGAGTTACAAGGTTGATCGATTAAGCTTTGATTGTGTTCTCTATGATTTTCTCTCAAATACACCTTTTAGTGTGTGTTTGTATGTGTGATACTTTCTTATCTGATTCTTGTGTTTAGAGAGATACTAGAGAGACACCTAAAATCTAGCAAGTGTGTTGAACACACTATCAAGATTAATATCTAGATATTAAATCTAGATATTATATCTAATATAAACTAGAAACTAAATAACTAACTAAGTTACCTTTAACTAACTATTACAATACTTTAACTTAGATATATAGATCTAAGTAAACTAAAACATATTACATTAAATTACATTGACATTTATTACAAATAGACATAGACTTTAACATTGAGAGTCGACGTTCCGGCATTAGCTTCAGATTGCGATCTTCAGTTTGGATGATCTTGAATCCAATGAGACTGTGGTCTAACACTTCCATCCTGTCAACCACAACAAATTTCTTTACATTAGATCCGAGATATTCATCATAAAACAATTCAAATAATAAATCTAAATCAGATAAATGGTTAGTAGAAGTTGATGCTTCATCTGATTTATTCTTTTGAGATGCAGGTTCTGGACTGAGTTGCCCAGAAGCTAGTACTCCGGTTATAACGGGTTCTGAACTGTGTTGTTCGGAAGCCATTTCTTCATCAAAGGTGACGTTGATGCTTTCAATCACCGTCTTAGAAACAATAAGATTACCAACCTGTTTGATATATAAAATAACGATTACAAGGCTGATCGATTAAGCTTTGCTTTGTGTTCTCTATGTTTTCTCTCTTTTTCACCTTGATGTGTGTGTTTGTATTAGTGATTCTTGATCTGATCTTGAGAGACTAGAGATACACTTAATCTACCAAGTGTGTTGAACACACAATCTAAGTTAATATCTAGATATTTGATCTAGATATTAAATCTAATATAAACTAGAAACTAACTAATAACTAATAACTTTATCTAACTATTACAATATTATAACTTAGATATTAAATCTAAGTAAACTAAAACAATTACATTGACATATATTACAAATAGACATAGACTTTTATATCGAGAGTCGACGTTCCGGCTTTAGCTTCAGATTACGATCTGATTGGATGATCTTGAATCCAATGAGACTGTGGTCTAACACTTTCTCATGTCAATTTGCAAAACCCTTTTGAATGGAAACATGACGACTTCCATAAACTGAGTATGTTTCTTGTTTCTGGTCTTCGATAGTTTTTCTTAAATAACTTGTAAAATTTTCTATTTTCTAGGTTTTATATGTAAATTTTATGAACAAATTGAATATTGTCAAATTGAGTTCCTTTCTAGGTTTTATATGTAATTTTTTGAAAAACTATTGTAAATTTGAGTTCCTTTCTTCCTCTTCAATCTCGTTTACTAGTTTTGAACAAATTGAATATTTCTTAGAAGCGACTTCCGATTCCTTAGTTCAAATATGGCCGTAAGAAGTTGTTTCTTGCCCAAGATTTTGATTATTATATATATATATATATATATATATATATATATATATATATATTGATTAATTTTTCTGTTTGTATGATCATCTATATTCTAGGTTTTATATGTAAATTTTTGAAAAAGTAATGTAAATTTGAGTTCCTTTCTTCCTCTTCAACCTCGTTACTTGTTTTGAACAAATTGAATATTTATTGGAAGCGACTTCAGGTTCCTTAGTTCAAATATGGCCGTACGAAGTTGTTTCTTGCCACTTTCTCCAAGATTTTGATTATTTTATATATAATTGATTAATTTTTCTGTTTGTATGATCATCTATTTTCTAGGTTTTATATGTAAATTTTTTGAAAAAGTATTTTGTAAATTTGAGTTCCTTTCTTCCTCTTCAATCTTGTTTACTAGTTTTGAACAAATTGAATATTTCTTGGAAGCTACTTCCGGTTCCTTAGTTCAAATATGGCCGTAAGAAGTTGTTTCTTGCCGCTTTCTCCAAGATTTTGAGTATATATATATATATATATATTGATTAATTTTTCTGTTTGTATGATCATCTATTTTCTAGGTTTTATATGTTGATTCTTGGACGTATGACGAGAGAACTTTTTTGTTTCAGATGATCTGAATTACTACTAGACACTAGTTTTCTTGAATAGATTGCATGCCCACATTAATAGTTTACTATTCAGCCCACATTAACAACGTTATTCCTATTTGTATAAGATGCTCTTGTTTGTTTTATTTTGTGATGTTACCTTCAGGCCCGTTCCTGACATTTTTAGGCCCTGGGCGAGATGTAAAAATGGACCCTCGATAACTACGAATTTATTTTCAATATATTGTCTATATCATAAAAAATAACATTGAATAAAAATACTAATAATTTATGTAAAATCGTTTTTCCCGGTATTCCAAGCGCAAGATCAATCAATAATTATTTCTAAATTAGTATTATCTACCATATCATTTTTACATAATATCGTCAATCCGTTCCACCATCAAAGGCATTCCTTATGATATACCTTTAATATATAGATTGAAATCATTTGAAGTCACTATGTTGACCATTCAGAGTAACACTTTAAGTAAATCAAAATAAATCAGTTGAGTTTTCATATGTTGATGTTGATGTTGATGTTAATGGTTTTCATCACCATTTTAATCTTTTAGAGTTAAAACAAACATTTTAAGAACCATCAATCTTATAATCAAAAGTCCATGTTGGCTATAGTTTGAGATCTTATTATTATTTTAGAAATAAGAGAGTATGCACTTAATATTAGTTAATAAGGAGTCAATAATTTTTGGAAAAAAGAAAGAAAGAAAGATAGTTCTGAAATCTTAAATATAGATGTAAGTTGGGTCGTCTCATATAGTTGGTAATTGTTTTCAAAATGTAGGAGTTTTCTTAGTTAATAACAAGAAATCTACTATATTCTAACACAAAAAAAATTAATGTGGATGGAATAATCAAAATAGTATGTGAAAGATGAGTAATAGAGTAATATCAAGGTTTCTAGGCAAAAATAGTTTTTACTTTTTAGATAAGTAGTGGATAAAAAGAATTAGAGAAACAATAAGCAATATTATAAAATGAAAGAACAATTAACTTTTTACAAATTTTATGGTCCAATGTAATTAATTAGTACATGTTTGGGCCCTTAATATAATACTAAAAAATATAATTGGGTCCTATTATATACTGATTTTTTTGTTTTTTTAATTAATTTTTTTACTACTATATAGTATATACTTCAAAATTTTGGGCCCTATTTCCTTTGGGCCCTAGGCGTGCGCCTGGCCCGCCCTCCCCCAAGAACGGCCCTGGTTACCTTGCTTTATGTGCTAATTTTATTTTTAGAAACAAGTAGTTGTGCAACCGGTAAGGTAGCAAACAATTCTCGTAGATTAAGAGACAAGACTACTGTATATTGGATGCTTCTGATCATGTATGGGTACTAATTTGATTTTCTTAACTAGTTGGGTAACCTTTTCAACATCATCTATCAACCGGTAAGGGTAATGAGGTTGTTTCCATGAAGGACCCCGACTTATGCACTATTTAAAGGTGTGTGCAAGGAGACTTTTAGATAGTCAGATAGATTAACATGTTGGATACAATTCAAATGGCGTGTGCATGGTTCAATGTTATCTATAATCAAGTAACATTAATGCGAGTATAACTAATGTATGTTGAGTGCAAGTAGGTGAGGCAAGTAAGCAAGTCAACCTAAGAAAGACAAATCCTAGCCCCTCAATAGGAGCAACCCTATGACTTATACAAACTGCCTTGAAGCACCTCTAATATTACACCTTGAAGCACCTCTAATATTACACCCTCCACCTATTTGCTTACCGCCTCCTTCCTGTTGTCCCTAGTATAACTAATGCGCCTCCAAGAGACATGTCCTTGGAAATGTGTAATGTTGCCATTTTGATTCTCAACTACTCATTCCACGTTCAATCGTCACACTCTCCTACGAACATGCTCAAACCACCTCAATCTACCATCTCTCAGTTTATCTATGATCGATACGACCCATAGCTCTTTCTCGAAAGCGTCATAATGGATTCTATCTAGCATGGTCCGTCCAAACATCTATCTCAACATCCTTATCTGTCCATCTTTATAACCTAACACCCAGAACCATACAACATAGTTGGTATGTGTTGTTTGTTCATTTCTTTTTTTATAACCCTTGTATTTGTAAACATGGTTGTGGTTTTATATGTACGTTGTTTGTGGGTGCTTGAATTTAACATTATCTGTGTGCTTCTGTCATTCAGTCTTAGTAGGTGATAATGGCACGTCTTTGCACAACCTTTTTCATTGTTGATGATTTTGGTCTCTACGCTCTCTATCAACGAATTTTTGAGATTGTCCTTGTACTGACTTTGACTTATTAAGTAATATTGGCATGTCCACACACAAACTTATTAATTGTTGTTTATTTTGGCCTCCCCACTCTTTATCAACGACCTTTTTCATCAATTATGTTTTCTTTGTTTATGCTATACCTTTTTTGTGCACAATTGACTTTAATTATCTTGATTTTGTGTACATGGTTGACTTGAATATTCTCTTTTAATCTTTTGTTTTTAAATTGTGAGGTTGTTTTTGTACTAACCTTTTTATTTTGTGTTGTTCTCAACAAATATACTTTATTCACTTTACTTGGATTGTGTTATGTAAAAAATTTCATTCTTGTTTATTCCAATCATTTATTTTTGAAGTTATGTCGGTTGTTTTTACTTTTATACTTAGTTGAATACCTATTATTTTCAAATGGTTGCTTTATTCCCCTCATTGTGTTGTTTGTTTATAAAACCATTGAATAGGTAAACGTGGTTGTGAATTTTATGTGCGGTGATTAGGGTGCTTGAATTTGTAACATTATTGTTGATTTTGATCATCGTGCTTCTTTGGTTTTTATTTATAAGTGATATTGGAATGCCTACCCACAATCTAAATTCATTGCTGTCGATTTTTGGCCTCCACGCTCTCTCTCTCTCTCTATATATATATATACTCTCTCTCTCTCTCTCTCTCTCTATATATATATATATACATATCAATGAACTTTTATTAATGGGTTCTTGTAATTGTCGTTATACATTTTTGTGTGCATCGTTGACTTTCCTTAATTGGATTTTGTGTGGATTATTGACTTTAATGCTTTTCTATCTTTTGTTTTTATTTTGTGAGATTGTCCTTGTACTAACTTTTTGATTTTGTGTTACTCTCGAAAATGTACTTCTATTGATGTATGAACTTATAATAAATTGCATCATGTTTATGCATAACAATTTCATTCCGTTTCCTTTGATCTTCTAGTCGTTGTGCAACATTTTACATTCTTGCTTTTGTACTTCTATATTTATTTGATTCACTTATCATTTGCAAAATGGTTGCTTTATTCCTCTTTTTGTGTTTTTTGGTTCATTTCTTTGTTTATAACCATTGTATCAGAAAATGTGGTTGTCAATTTGTACATTGCTGTACAGTGATTGGGGGTGCATTAATTTAATGATCAATGCTTCTTTGATTTTGACTTATTAAGTAATATTGTCATATCTATACACAATGAACTTTTTCATTAATCTCTTTTGTCCTTGTTGCTATTCCTTTTTAAGTGCATGGTTGACCTTCACTAATGGGATTGTGTACATGGTTGACTTCAATGCATTTTTATCTTTATGTTTTTAAGTTGTAGATTGTCCCTTGACTACTTCATTTTGTGTTTGATCCACACAAAGTCACTTCTTTGTCATTAACTTTATATTAACTGGATTGTTTTATGCATAACATTTTCCATTTTTTATATTTTGATCTTTTATTTGTGTGCAACTTTTAACATTGTTAATTTTTTTTCATTTATAGTGATCTGATCGCATATCATTATCAAATTGTTGCTTTATTCACTTCTATGTGTTGTTTGTTCATTTCTTTCTTTATAACCCTTGTATTTGTAAACATGGTTGTGGATTTTATGTACGTTGATTGTGGGTGCTTGAATCTGACATTATTGTTGATTTTCTTATCACTGCGCTTCTTTCATTTAGAGTTGGTAGGTGATAATGGCTCGCCTTTGCACAACCTTTTTCATTTTTGATGATTTTGGTCTCCCCGTCAACGACCTTTTTCTTTGTCTATGTTATACTTTTTTTGTGCACGATTGACTTTCATTATCTTGATTTTGTGTACATGGTTGACTTGAATATTCTCTTTTAATCTGTTGTTTTTAAATTGTGAGCAGGCCCGTTCCTGACATTCTATAGGCCCTGGACGACATGTGAGAGTGGGCCCTCGATAAGTACGATAAAAATTTCAATAGCTGTTTTTATTATTAGATTAACAACGAATTTAGAAAATACTAATATTTTATATAAAACCGTTTTCCAAGTATTCCTAGACGTAATCAAAAATTATTTCTAGATTAATATTATTTATCATATCATTTTTACATAGCACTGTAAATTTGTTCTACCACCGAACACATCATATGATATACCTTTAATATATAGATTGACATCATTTTGGGTCAGAGTTTTGACTATTCAAAGTTACACTTTATGTTAATCAATGTAAATCAATTTGGTTTTCCATGTCACCTCATGTTAATGTTTTCATCACCAATTAAAATTTAATCTAGGGTTAAAACAAACTTTTTATTAACTATCAATCTAAGAATCTAAAGTCCATGTTGGTAATAGTTTGAGAGCTTATTCTTGTTTTAGAGATATGAGTCAATATTGTATGAAAAACAAGGGTAGTTTTGAAATATATATTTATAAGTTGGATCGTCTCATTTTGTTAGTAAAAAAATTTGAAAATGTATAAGTTTTCTTAGTTAATAACAAGAAATCTACTATATTCTGGTACAAAAATAAAATTCATGCAAATGCAAGGGAGGATGTAGCATGTAAAATGTGGGGGGATGAGCCCCCATTAAAAAATATTTTTTTCTAGGTTAAAAATCATTTATTTTAATTTTTTATCATAGTTTCTCCCAATAATTTTTCGTCTGTGCCCCCACCAACCAAAAAGTTCTCTTGAAATCAATCGAAAAAGTCTCTCGAAATCGATAAAAATAGTAAAAAATCCCTTGAAATCAACCGAAAAAGTCTCTCGAAATCGAAAAAAAAAATACTAAAAAGTCCCTAAAAATCAATAAAAAAAACTTTAAAAAAATCGCTCGAAATCGTGGAATTAGGCTAAAGACATATCAAACGATTTTGTGGGCCTTTAATCTACCTTAAAGATGCCTCCACTGCCTTAAAAGAGTTAGTAAAAGATGAATGATGAAAAATATAGCAAGGTTTGTTGGACAAAGTAGTTTTATATATTAATATTGAATAAAAAAACTTAGAGAAACAATAAACAAATAAGCAATACTATAAAATGAACGATCAATGAACGTTTACATATTTTATTCTCCAATTTAATTAGCTAATACATGTTTAGGCCCTTAATGTAATGTTAAATTCTTTTTGGTGACCTATTAGATACTTCAAAAAAATTGTGTCTATTTAATTTACAAATTTTTTTAACTACTACTATATATAGTATATAGTATATACAAAAATTTTTGGGCCCCTATTTCTTGTGGGCCCTGGGCGTGCGCCCGGCCCGCCCTCCCCCAGGCACGACCCTGATTGTGAGGTTGTTTTTGTACTAACCTTTTTATTTTGTGTTGTTCTCGACAAATATACTTTATTTACATGACTTGGATTGTGTTATGTAAAAAATTTCACTCTTGTTTATTTCGATTATTTATTTTTGAAGTTATGTCGATGTACAACCTTTTACATGCTTGTGTTTTTACTTTTATACTTAGTTGAATACCTATCATTTTCAAATGGTTGCTTTATTCCCCTCATTTATAAAACCATCGAATAGGTAAACATGGTTGTGGATTTTATGTGCGGTGATTAGGGTGCTTGAATTTGTAACATTATTGTTGATTTTGATCACCGTGCTTCTTTGGTTTTGGTTTATAAGTGATATTGGCATGCCTACCCACAATCTAGATTCATTGTTGTTGACTTTTGGCCTCCACGCTCTATATCAATGAACTTTTATTAATGGGTTTTTTTCTTTCCATTGTCGTTATCCCTTTTTGTGTGCATCGTTGACTTTCGTTAATTTGATTTTGTATGGATCATTGACTTCAATGCTTTTCTATCTTTTGTTTTTATGTTGTGAGGTTGTCGTTGTACTAACTTTTTGATTTTGTGTTACTCCCGAAAATGTACTTCTATTGATGTGCCAAGTTCCCACCTTGTGTTCATTTTGGTAGCACTACATCTTTTGTTTTATCTCTTGTGATATGAATTGTATCGTGATTTCTGTTTGAGAATAAAAACAAATCATGCTAACATGCATTTATGTGCTTTAATTTCTTATATTTTTCCTCTCTTTCGAACTTTCGGACCAACTCTTTGTCGCAAAAGCCTTTTTCTAAACCTTTTCAAACGGTGTACATACATCCTACCCTCCCTACTTTTCACGGAATTACATGTGTGCACAGACTTTCATGTTTTTTTATCTTTTGTTTTTAAGTTGCAAGATTGATCTTGTATGGACTTTTACATTTTGTGGTGTTCCCAACAAATACACTTCTGTGACAATAACTAGATTGTGTCTATGCATAACAATATCTATTTCTTGTTTATCTTGTTCTTTTCTGTATTGAAGTTTTGTCTAGGGGTGTGAATGATGCGAGTCAAGCTCGAGTATCATTATACTCGACTCGAACTCGAAAGCTAATACTAGAGCTCGAACTCGACTCGAAAACTCGCGAGTAGTGAAAACCCAAGCTCGACTCGAACTCGAAAGCTAATACTCGAGCTCGAACTCGACTCAAACTCGTTTTAAGCTCGAATCAAAGCTCAAGCTCGAACTCGTTTCAAGCTCGCTCAAGCTCAAACTCAAACTAGTGTTCGTATTCAATCATTTAAAAATTCAATGTGTTCATATTTGTTTATGTTTGTTTAATTAAAATTGTAAACAAACATAACAAACTATTTGCACCCACTTCCATAGGTACCAACAATTTTTTTTGCCTAATTTCAAGCCAAAGGGCCTCAAACCAAAAGCCTCAAGCCACTAGACACAATAGAAAGGCTATGCCACAAAGGCTATGGAATGGCAAGGGAAAGAAAGGGGATGAGTCCTATTTATAGTTGAATGCAAAATCCCTAGATGGATTGTCCCACCAATGTGGGATGAGTTTTTAAGCAAAATGAGGATAATCCTTATTTGAATAATGATACCCACAAGTCATATTATGTGTTATTATTTTTTTTTAAAAGAAAATGCTAGTAATTATTTATTAATAATAATTATAATTATATATATATATATAAATAAAAATATAATAATAATTATATTATTATTTTAATGTTTATTTCTTTAATATATGTTCTTTAGATTACTATTATAACTAAACGAACGTTATATATATATATATATAATATTCGAGTATCTCATGAGCTTATCGAGTCGAGTATCAAGTCACTCGACTCGACTCGTTACTATGTCGAGTCGAGCTCGAGTTCGAGTCGAGCCTATTCGAGTCGAGTGTTGACCGAGTTTTGACCGAGTCGATCTCGAGTAGCTTCGCGAGTTGTCTCGTCTCATTTACACCCCTAGTTTTGTCAATGTGCAACCTTTTACATTCTTGTTTTTTTGTTGTTATTCTTATACTTGTTTGATCACCTAAAATTTGCAAATGGTTGTTTTATTCTCCTCTTTATGTTGTTTGTTCATTTATTTGTTTATAATCATTGTACGAGTAATCATAGTGGTTGATATCTTGTAGCGTGATTGGGGGTGCTTGAATTTAGCATTATTGTTTTTTTTTTGTCATTATGCGTCTTTGACTTTGACTTATTATGTAATATTGGCCTATGCTGTTAATATCGGATATCGGTGGTGTATCGGTCAAGGACCGATACACGATATATCGAAAATATCGGTGATATATTCGTGATATATCGGTAATATCGGCTCATATAATATTTCTCAGAATTATATATATATAATTATAAGTTTATAAATTCGGCCTGAAGATTATAAATTTGATTAAAACAATTGAATATAAAATCAATTTCTTTTACCTCATTGTTTATTTATTATAAATGAAAAAACAATTATATTATTAAAAAATTAATTTATTTAAATTTATAGAAAAAAGAGCCTTTGTCTTATTTTCTACAAAAGCATGTCAGTATGCTTTATTGCTTTGACTGTTTATTCATCTTTCCATTGCTTTGACTGTTTATTCATCTTCCCTCTAACTCCCCTTTCTCCGATGGAACTCCTCCTTTTCTCCTCCCCTATCTCTGGCGAAACCAACCCTCTCCTCCCTTCTTTCCGGCGAAACCAACCCCCCTCCCCTTTCTTCGGCGAATCCACCATTTAAAGAAACCAACCCCCTCCCCTTTCTCCGGCGAATCCACCATTTTTCTGGTGAAACCACCCACTCCCCTTCTCTCTTTCCCCCTCCGGTGAAACCCTCCAATCACTCCATCTCTTTCATTTGCTTTTCTGATCTGGGGCTTGAGAGATCGATGAGTGGAGATGCGATACTGGAGGAGGAGCACTGTTTATGTGGATAAGAGGTTAGAGCTCAGATTATCACTTGTATTATCAAAATATCGGTATTATTGGCCGATATTTTGATTAAAATATCGCCGATATATCGGTAAATATCGCCGATATATCGGCCGCTGATATAATGTCCGATATTTTACCACCGATATTTTCCGAAGGGGCGATACACGATATATTGGCGATATATCGCCGATATATCGCGATTTTAACAACATAGATATTGGCATGTCCACACACAAACTTACTAATTGTTGTTTATTTTGGCCTTCCCACACTATCAACGACCTTTTTCATCGATTATGTTTTCTTTGTCTATGTTAAACCTTTTTTGTGCACGATTGACTTTCATTATCTTGATTTTGTGTACATGGTTGACTTCAATGTTTTCTTTTAATCTTTTGTTTTTAAATTGTGAGGTTGTTTTTTTGTACTAACCTTTTTATTGTGTTGTTCTCGACAAATATACTTTATTCACATTACCTAGATTGTGTTTATGTAAAAGATTTCATTCTTGTTGAACTTTTATTTTTGAAGTCATGTCGATGTGCAACTTTTTACATGCTTGTTGTGTTTTTACTTTCGTGTCATCTTCAAATGGTTGCTTTATTCCCCTCTTTTTGTTGTTTGTTCATTACTTTGTTTATAAAACCAATGAATAGGTAAACATGGTTGTGGATTTTATGTCCGGTGAGTAGTGCTTGAATTTTGAATATTATTGTTGATTTTGATCATCGTGCTTCTTGGATTTTGATTTATAAGTAATATCACAAGCTTATTACTTTTTGATTTTTGGCCTGCACTCTATCAATGAACTTTTATTCATGGGATTTTATTGTTGTCATTGTTATACCTTTTTGTGTGCGTCGTTGTTGGCTGTTGTTCAGTTCTATACATAATATATTTATTGACTTTTTTGTGTTGTTTGTTCAGTTCTATTCATATAGATATTTATATAATTAAATATATTATAAATATAAATTAAATAAATATATATCTAAATTTAAATAAATATATTATGTAAGTACATTTATATATTATATATATAATATAAATTTATAATTATATATTTATAGTAATTGTTAATATATATATATATATATATAAATTTAAATGAATAAATATATTATTTAAATATATTTATGTATTATATATTAATATATTTATTTATATATATATATTAAAAAATATATATATATATATATATATTATATTTGTTAATATATATATATATATTAAATAATATATATATATATTTAAATAGATGTAAACAAATTTATATGTATATATATATATATATATATATATTTAATTATATATTTATACATATATATAGGGGTTGTTTTATTTGCAACCCTTAAAAAGATTGCAAACCTTGCAACCCACATCTTAACCGTCGGATTCATGATCGGCGGTTACAATAAATATGGGGCCCAATATTTTTAATTAAAAAATAGAAAAATAAAAATAAAATTCAACCGTCGATCATGAATTCAACAGAAAAATAAAAATAAAATAACCGTCGAACATGCAAGGGTTGCAACCTTTTTCAGGGATGCAAAATATCCTTATATAATATATATATATATATATATATATATATATATTTATATAATAAATATATAACATATTTATATATAAATATATCTATATATATATATATATACATAAAGAAATAAATATATATATATATATATACATATATAACTATAAATAAATAAATATAAACATATATATATATATAAATATAAATATAAATAAATAGATATATCTATATAAAAATAGATATATAAATATAAATAATTAAATATATATATAAATATAAAAATATATAAGTAGATGTATAAATAAATATATAAGTATATATTAATATAAATATAAATATAAATATAAAAAAAATATATATATAAATATTTCTAATATATATATATATACATAAATAAATATAAATATACATATATATATATATGTATATTTATATATCAATATATATATAAATATAAATATGTATATTTATATATCAATATATATATGTAAATATATATATTTATACATAAATATAAATATATATATATTTACATATAAATATTATATAAATATATATATATAAATATTTCTAATCTATATATATTTATATAGTGGTTTGCATAGTTTGTACAAATTACTTGGTTTGCAAAAGAAACGCACCCTATATATATATATATATGTATATTTATATATCAATATACATATATATATATATATATATATATATTGAATATATATATATAGATAAATAAATATAAATAATTAAATATATATAAATATAAAAATATATAAGTAGATGTATAAATAAATATATAAGTATATATAAATATAAATATAAAAACAAATAAATAAATATAAAAATATAAATATACATATATATAGAGATAAATAAATATATTTATATATAAATAACTATATACATAAATATTATATAGATATATAAATATATCTAAAAAATTCTTCCATACACAATCTTATAAGGGGCTGCAACGCAGTTACTAGTGTATAAAATACACTAAGTCTGGGCCTCAGCGAGGTTAAGGTATAGACCGGGAGATTTTGATCGTATTATTTGCTTGTTTTTAGTTTTATGAATAACATAGACTATTTAAATTTAGAAATTTCTCAAGTTAGTAGAACTGCTGTTTCATCTGATGAGCATCGTTTTAAATGTTCCTTTTATAAAGAAACAAACAAACATCTCTTTCACAGTGAAAACAGTCAGCTTAACAGTATTGTAGATTTAATTGTTAATCTTGGGAAAAATCTTGAATATAATCAGAATAAGAACACCAGTCTCTGGAAATCTATTCATGATTCTATGATCAAGAAAAATAAAGCTATTCATGATTTAGAAAACAAATTAGAATACCTTAAAACAACTTTTTCTCTGTTTGAAGAAAAACTTGTTTGTTTTGAAAAGAAATACAATTTATTGGTCATAAGTCAGAAAGACTTAAATCCAAAAGATTCTATTTCAAAAAATAAAGTTTTTGAAAATTCTCAAAAGCATTTGAAAAAATTATACTTCATTTGAAACAAATTGAGAAGTTAATTCTCAATTAAATGAACTATAAGTTTGAAGGAAAAGTCCTTGAAGAAGCTTCAAGTTTTTGTGAAAAACATTTACCTAAATCTTCAGGATACAGTGATACCAGTGGTATTATTTCTGATTCAAACAAATTGCTTGTTTCTCAAAACAACACAATTATTGCTCTTTTAGTTTCTTTACATCACAAGATTGATAGAATTTCTTTAAAAGAAATCCCAAAATCTTCTGATATTGATAAGCTTGCTGATCAATTTTCAAAACTTTCAACAACTTTTGAAAAGAGAGGTGACCCCAAAGTCAAAACCAATTTTCTTGTTTACAAAAGTAATGGCAAGTAGAACCCCTTTTCTTGGACGTTCTAGAACCTTGCAAGAAAATAGAACTTTACAAGAAAATGAATCTGTTGATAACAGAGCTCAATTGGTTGGACAAGACACTAGACTACATTTCAGTACTCTAGGAAGACTTTTCTCTAGGAGATCCTCAAGATCTAATTCTAGACTTGAAGATATGATTAATGTTGACAGAAGTGAACAACTTCTTAACAATAATCAACTAGAAGCCTTTAATCCCACCAGATTATATGCTACTGGGATTTTGGAAAGAAACACTGGTCTCTTTAGACACCACAGTTTACAAAATCTTTCTGTTCCTCAAGGAAGAGTCATTACTCTTAATCTGATGACTAGAGAAGCTAGCCTTAGATTAAGAAATGCAAACCAAACCACTTTACATTTTGGACTTTTGACTATTGCTGTTAAAGGACTCCATAGAACTGGTTTAGGAACAAAAGCCCTTGTAGTTTTGATTGACAATAGATTTTCTAATCTTGATCAGGCTATAATAAGAACCATGGAAATAGACTTGAACAACAATATAGGCGTTGCTTATATTGCCCCCCAAAACTTTTCATTAAGTGTAAATGATTTCTGTAGACATGTCACTTTACAGATTCAAACGCTTGGTTATGAAAGTTTTATTGGTAGAAATCTGGCCATAGAAATAATATTTCTTGGAAGGTTAACTGGATCTACTGGAAGTCAGTATAATGTTGACATCGATTCAATCATTCAGACTGTGTCTTCTAGAGGAATACAAATGATACCTCCAACCCAGATTGATTCTCAGACTATTGCAGGTAATGAATGGACTATTCCATTTCATAGAGAACCTACTACCATCACTTCCACCAGTTATGTCGCTTACACCAATTCGAGTGGATCTAAATCTTTGAGATTTAGAAATTACACTGACAATGCTTCATCCTCTGGATTGAATGATGAAGAAAAAGAAACTACTGATGAAGATCTGCATAGATTTTCCACTAGTTTTATGAACATTGAGTTAGAAGATGAATGGGATACCCTAGAACAAGACTCTAAGTACTTTGATTCTAGTAACCCCAATGATATTAAACATTTTTGGGTTAAATATACTTCTCCTGAATCAAGCCAAATTCAGATCAAGGATATAAAACCAACAGGATGGAATGACTGTGATCATAAAATTCTTTATCCCAAAGAATTATTTGATTATACTCTTAGTCCTCATGATCTTGAACAAATGGAAGTTCTCCTTAAAAAACAAGGACAACTTGATGATTCACAAATTATCTATCAAGATGATTTGAAGAATATAAGAATGACTCCTAAAGATGAAAATCTTTTAGAGTCTTTCTTATCAGATTCTGTAGATTCCATAAACTTTACTCTTATGAATGAAGCAGAAGGATCTACTGTTACTGGCCCTACACCTGGACATTTAGAAACCATGAGTTATGAAACAGGTAGACCGCCTAGAAACCAAGCTACAGGTTACAATGAACCAGTCCATAGCTATGTTAATAAAGGAAGAAGGATACCAACTGATCCCACTTTCACTTGGCAATCTGCACCTTTGTTAAACCTCACTGATATTCACCCTCAGTTATGGAACTCATACCTAGAAACCTGGTCTCAAGAAGTGCACCGTGATTACACTTCAAAATATCTTGAAAAAGATATAAACTCTGAGGTAATGATCTCAATTGCAGAAAATTATCTTGGACCAACTGCACTTGCTGCATGGGAAGACTGGAAGAAACATTTCCCTGAACCACTTGCACAACTAGTTGCTCAAGGAAATAACATAAGGAATTTCACCTCAGTAATTCTTAGAATTATTAATGGTGGAGATACTTTATCTGGTCTTATGATAAAACAAAGTGAAGCCCTTCGTGATTTAGAACAGCTTCAGTTACATGATTGGAAGAAGATTGTTTTCTTCTTGAATGATTTTGTTCAATTAGCTGCTATTTCTGGTAATTATTATGATGCTAATATTTGCAACAGAATTTTTACTAAACTTCCAGGAGAGCTAGGAAGAGAGATTGAGCTTAAGTGGAAACAAGAACAGCCTGGTGTTGATGCCCAATGGAATAATGCAACAGTTAGAGCAAAGGTTATCATAGATCACCTTAAAGCTAAATGTTTCATGATCCAAACCCAGAGAGAGTTAAAGAAAAAGGATACATGATTCTGTTCCTCTATCTATACTCCTCAGACCTATGGTAAAACTGTTAGGAAGAAACCAGTTTATCATAAGAAGGCAACACCAAGGAAAACTTATTATCTTAGAAAGTCCAGTGCTAGGAAACCTACCCTAAACAAACAGAAACATGTGAGGAAATACAAAGATAATAAGAACTATAGCAAATTCACTTGCTATGCTTGCGGAAAGGAAGGCCATTTATCTAGTAAATGCCCTGGAAAGAAAACCCTTTTTAATCAAAGAGTTGATTTGATAAACTGCACTAATGAAGACTTAGTTGACATAACTTCTGATGTCTCAACTAACTCTGATATCTATTCTATTGTTAGCATAGAAGATATGCAGGATATCCAACAACAAAGTGATTATTCATTTGTGAATGAGCTTGCACCATCACAAACTCCACTTCAACAGAAATATGGTTACCATAATTCTTTTATGAATTTAGGAATTTCTGAAGGAGATGTTGAGTTATTTGAAAACTTCAACTTTGTGAACTTTGAAGTTTTAGACTGCACACACAAATGGAAACTCCATACAGGCAACACTAACACTAAGTGTTACAATTGTCTCTGGTACCCTTCTCTTGAGAAGCGTTCTAGATGTGAGTTATGTAGAATTGAAGTATGTTACTCTTGTTTATCTTCAGTTTATGATTATGTTCTGCCAGAATATAATGCTCCCAAACAGAAGACTGATAGAATAACTATACTTGATGATCGAATTCATACTCTTGAAAATCGTATTGAAAATCTTGAAATCAATTTTCAAAATATTTCTCAAAAAGAGTTTGACAAAGATTTCCCTCCTTTTACTTGGAAACCTCCAAAAAATAAGGGAATTCAGATCAATGAACCATCAACTTCCTGTATGGCTATAACTCCAGTTATACCCATAATTTGCAACAAAAAGGTCTTAAAAAACATTTTTGTTTTAGTCCTCCTTAATATCAAAGGCACGAAGTTTCAACTCCCTGCTTTTATAGATACAGGAGCAACTCAAAAAACTTTAGACTCTTCTATACTTCCTCTAGAATTACTTAGTAAACTGGTGAAAGCACAGAAGCCTTTGAAGTCTGTAACTTTTTCAGGAACTATACATTCTACCAATCATTTTTTCAAAAACCTTCTTGTTCAATTTCAAACAAATTGCCAAGATTGGTCAGATGTATATTCATTAGATGTCTGTTGGGTTGATTCTTTAAAAGATTTGCATGGTATAAGTTTAATACTCGGATTAAATTTTTTACTAACCAAAGGAAGATCATTCACTATGTGTAATGATTATGTCCTTTTTTCTCAAAATACTACCCTTACACCCATAATATCAGAGTACGCTCGAAAGCATGGTGGAAGTAGTAGTGAAGAAAAAGAAAATGAAGAATTGCAAAACCCTAGGATTATTTGTACCCCTGAAAACTGTTCTTGCGAAAAACCTAGTGGTACAAAAAACTGACATCACTTAGTCTTAACAAGACTTTAAATGATTTTCCAGATTTTGAAGAACTTTGGAAAATAGAAAATGATGACTCTTATAAAGGTTATTCCTTTTTAGACTTATCATACAGTTTGATAAAACCCCATATTTTAAACCAAAAACTTATAAGTAAATCTTTTACTTATGAAGATATTTTAAATATGGTAGATCATTTACAAAAGACTGGAATTATTGGAGAAATCCCAACCAAGTTTTGGGATAGAAATCAAATCTTTTGTAAACTTGAGATAATTAATCCAGACTTGGTAATTAAGACGGGAATGCCTAAATATGATAATTGGACTATTGATGAGTTCAAGATGCATATTTCCCAATTACTCAAGTTAGGAGTAATTACAAGAAGCACTTCTAAGCATAGAACTGCAGCTTTTATAGTTCAGAAAGAATCTGAAAGAAAACGTGGTCAATCACGAATGGTTTTTAACTATAAAAGATTGAATGACAATACCCATATTGATGGCTATTGTATTCCAACAAAAGAAATTTTGCTTAACAAAATCCAAGGTGCCAAATGGTTTTCAAAATTTGATTTAAAATCTGGATTTTGGCAAGTAAAGATGCACCCTGACTCTATTCCCTGGACATCATTTACATGTAGTGAAGGACACTTTGAATGGAAGGTTATGCCTTTTGGTTTGAAGAATGCCCCTCAGATTTTTCAAAGAAAAATGGATAATTGTTTTATGCATTTATCTAATTTCACATGTGTTTACATTGATGATGTTTTGGTTTTTTCAAAAGATAAAAATGAACACTATGCACATTTGTATACTGTTTTTAAAATCTTTGAAAAAGAAGGAATGGTTATTTCTCTCAAGAAAATGCAACTTTTAAGAGAACACATTGAATTTCTTGGTGTAGAAATAGGAAAGGGTAAGATAAAGCTCCAGCCTCATATTTCTAGAAAAATTCTTGAATACCCAGATAAGTTAGAAAACTTAAAACAACTTCAAGGTTTTTTGGGTTCTCTAAATTATGCTAGACCTTTCATCAAGGATCTTTCTAAATATACTGGACCTTTATACAACAAAACTTCAGTAAAAGGAACAAGGAATTTTAATTCTGAAGATATTAAACTTGTTTAAAAACTGAAACAGCTAGTTATGAATCTTCCAGAAATGAGTTTGCCTCTAGATTCTGACTACCTTGTTATCCAAACAGATGGATCTGAACATGGATGGGGAGGAATTCTTTTAAAAAGACCCTCTAAATACTCCTCTATTCATGAAGAACATCTTTGTAGATATGCATCTGGTATTTACAAAGAAAAAGGAAGGTTAACATCTTTAGACTTTGAAGTCTTAGCTGTTATTAATTCCTGTGAATCTTTTGCACTCTTTCTAGCAGGAAAGAAAGAGATCACACTCAGAACTGACTGTGAAGCATTAGTAAAGTTTGCTGATATGAAAAAGGAATCAAAACTTTTGTCCAATAGATGGTTAAAATTAAATGAATACATTATTGGCAAAGGGATCAAGTTTAACTTAGAACATATCAAAGGAAAAACAAATGTTATTCCTGATTTACTCTCTAGATTTAATTCTCTTTCTTAAATTTGCAGGATGCCTAAATCAAAAGTAGTCAAGAAGGAGAATATCCCAGAAACTGGTGATATGTTACAAGTTGGTAGACAGTTTATTCCTACTTATCCCTGTGATAAGCAATTCCTTTTTAATCTGAGATCTAGACTTACAAATGAAGAAGCTTCAATTTGTGACTCTATTTGGAATCTAAAAACTATTTCTGACCAAACCAATGAGAAAAATTTTATAATTAACTCGGTTGCTCAGAATTTTAATAATCTAAGGCAATGTCCAAAAAGATTTTATTGTTATCTTCTTATGAATGGACCTCATAAGGGAATTTACAAAAACTGGACAGATATTGCTGCAAAAATAGAAAATCAGAAACCCTTTCAATCTTTTTGGAAAGGCTTTCAAAGTTTTTCTGAGTGCATCCAAGCTACTCATGATAAAGTTGGCTTCAATTATTATTTGGACCCTGCTTTAAAGAACTGTCATCTTTCCAAAGATGAAAAATCGGACTCCGATTCAGGACTCCCTTTAGATCTAAAATTATTGATATCTTCTTCATCCTCACAGATGAAAGGCAAAAGTAAAATGCTAAATTCAGAAGATCTTAATACTCGAGATTTGCTTATACCAAATCTTGAATGTTTTTCTTCACCTATTCAAGGTTTCTCAGTTCAACTTGAAGAAATTCCAGTTCCAAAAAATCAAATGAAAAGATATTTTAGAACTGTTCAGATCGATCTCACAATCGCTTCAGAACAAATGTTTCGAAATGAAAAAATCAGTTTTCATGATCTTTTCAAATATGGATTACTTTGCGGACTAATCCTTTTTGAGATCAAGCAAATAGATTGGCTTCCTGAAAGGGTTAAACAAGCCATTTCAATTATCAAAAGATATGATGATACTTCTATCATCTCAGTGGATATATTTGCTTCTCCACCAAACTTCTGGAAATCTGAATCTGAACCTAGTTGTTCAGCTATCAAGATATTATCAAAGTCTTTCTCTTCAGACTGGAGTAAAGAATTGTTGCCTCATAATTCACAATGGCAATTTATTAGTGGTCAAACTGTGGAAGATGTGAAGCTATGGTTCTATTATGTACATTTTTCAGACTTCTTTTGGAACTCTGAAATCTTGTTATCTGAAGACTATTCTTTGTTTGGAGAAACACCTACTATCAAGATCTATATTCCAGTTGTAGTTTCATGTTATTCATTTTTGAGATTCTCCAAAGATGGTTTTGAAGCTTATGATGATGATAGGGTGGCTTTCTACAAAAACAGAAAACTCAAAGATCTGATCAGACATGCACAAAGAGACAAAATGAAAGATTGATTGGCCGAATCTTACACCTGTCCTCTACAACTGTAAATAAAAAATGTTTGGACGACTGATATTTGTCCTTCTAGAAAATCTTTGAAAAATATGACAAGTGGTAGGACCCATCTCAATTACTTTCGGCGAAAGATGCTCCTACTTAAAAAAAAAAAAGAAGTTTGTCCTATCTAGTGGCTTTTATCCGGTCATAGCCTCCGGTTACAAGTTACTTTTACTTTATGTTGCTATAAATATGTATCTTTGGTTTATTCTTTGAGTATCCTTTCCAGTGTAATATATTCTCAACCTAGAAAAATAAGAGTGAGAAAGTAGAGAGATAAGTTAAGAGTTCTTCTTGTAAATCCGTAGAAATTTGAAGCTTTGTAATCATCTTCTGTTTAAATACAAGGTTAGTTTTTAATTTCTGCATGGCAAGCTAAAGCCCTTAGGCTTAGAAAGCCAATTCATGTTGTGAAATTTATGTTAAATACTTAAATATTGTTATTATCTTTTAATTCTTTTTTATGAAGATATGATCTTGAAAACTTTTATCATAAAGATATTTTGTCGCTTTTAGTTCATACCTACATGGCAGAGGTATAACTGTCAGGCAATGAGCCAAACCTCTAAGAGTTGTCTTAGTTGTAATTTTAAAAAATAGTCTTTATTAATTCTTAGAAAATTTAAAACAATCTTTTTGAAACAAAAGACGTAAGGATGTTTAACTTCGGAAGCAGTACCCGCTGTTAGCCGTGGATAGGCGTTTTAGGGGAAAAAAGTACGAATTAGTCCAAAAAGGTGAGTTTCTCGAAAGAAAGTTTTAAACAAAGTTTTCTCGGAATTTCTTAAGAAATGTTTTTAAAAAGTGATAACAGAGTGATAAAAATGGGTGTTATGATAATCCAAAATCAAGATCCTATCTCTTTAAATTTTGATTATAAGATAATACATATATTTATTTATTTATTATGAATTTTTAACAACCTCTGAAATATTGGTTTTCTAATCCCTTTTTCTCCATTAAAGAAATCCTTTATTATTTCTTGAATATTATCTTGTTTACATTTCAATGCAAAGACCTTGTCCTCATCATTTGTCTAAAATCCATCAGGATATTTGTAATTGTACTTGTAAGTGTTTTTGTTATACTCATTATGAAATATCTAGTGAATAACATTTAAAAAGGAATCTTACATATCTATTAGCTTCCGATTTGTTTACCTCTGATGTTAAATATATAATCGTTGGAAAAGTTTTTAAAGATATTAATAATTTTTATGAAAATATTTGGTTTAATTCTGAAATTAGTAATGAAGATACGTTTAGAGCCTTTCAAACCTATAAAGGAGATAACTGGTCTTACTCTGGTTGGACTGATGATTTTCCTTATAATGACGAAAATCTCCCATCTCCCTGAGAAGGAATAGCTAGTGGAACTTGGCATAATACGATCAAAATCTCCCAGTCTATACCTTAACCTCGCTGATGCCCAGACTTAGTGTATTTTATACACTAGTAACTGCGTTGCAGCCCCTTATAAGATTGTGTATGGAAGAATTTTTTAGTTAAGATTTTTCTATATACCCTCTTTCTATTTGGTATCAGAGCTTTAATTTTTTTTTTTTGCTTGTAGTTATTTGCTTGTATTATTTGCTTGTTTTTAGTTTTATGAATAACATAGACTATTTAAATTTAGAAATTTCTCAAGTTAGTAGAACTGTTGTTTCATCTGATGAGCATCGTTTTAAATGTTCCTTTTATAAAGAAACAAACAAACATCTCTTTCACAGTGAAAACAGTCAGCTTAACAGTATTGTAGATTTAATTGTTAATCTTGGGAAAAATCTTAAATATAATCAGAATAAGAACACCAGTCTCTGGAAATCTATTCATGATTCTATGATCAAGAAAAACAAAGCTATTCATGATTTGGAAAACAAATTAGAATACCTTAAAACAACTTTTTCTCTGTTTGAAGAAAAACTTGTTTGTTTTGAAAAGAAATACAATTTATTGGTCATAAGTCAGAAAGACTTAAATCCAAAAGATTCTATTTCAAAAAATAAAGTTTTTGAAAATTCTCAAGAGCAGTTTGAAAAAACTATACTTCATTTGAAACAAATTGAGAAGTTAATTCTCAATTAAATGAACTATAAGTTTGAAGGAAAAGTCCTTGAAGAAGCTTCAAGTTTTTGTGAAAAACATTTACCTAAATCTTCAGGATACAGTGATACCAGTGGTATTATTTCTGATTCAAACAAATTGCTTGTTTCTCAAAACAACACAATTATTGCTCTTTTAGTTTCTTTACATCACAAGATTGATAGAATTTCTTTAAAAGAAATCCCAAAATCTTCTGATATTGATAAGCTTGCTGATCAATTTTCAAAACTTTCAACAACTTTTGAAAAGAGAGGTGACCCCAAAGTCAAAACCAATTTTCTTGTTTACAAAAGTAATGGCAAGTAGAACCCCTTTTCTTGGACATTCTAGAACCTTGCAAGAAAATAGAACTTTACAAGAAAATGAATCTGTTGATAACAGAGCTCAATTGGTTGGACAAGACACTAGACTACATTTCAGTACTCTAGGAAGACTTTTCTCTAGGAGATCCTCAAGATCTAATTCTAGACTTGAAGATATGATTAATGTTGACAGAAGTGAACAACTTCTTAACAATAATCAACTAGAAGCCTTTAATCCCACCAGATTATATGCTACTGGGATTTTGGAAAGAAACACTGGTCTCTTTAGACACCACAGTTTACAAAATCTTTCTGTTCCTCAAGGAAGAGTCATTACCCTTAATCTGATGACTAGAGAAGCTAGCCTTAGATAAAGAAATTCAAACCAAACCACTTTACATTTTGGACTTTTGACTATTGCTGTTAAAGGACTCCATAGAACTGGTTTAGGAACAAAAGCCCTTGTAGTTTTGATTGACAATAGATTTTCTAATCTTGATCAGGCTATAATAGGAACCATGGAAATAGACTTGAACAACAATATAGGCGTTGCTTATATTGCCCCCCAAAACTTTTCATAAGTGTAAATGATTTCTGTAGACATATCACTTTACAGATTCAAACGCTTGGTTATGAAAGTTTTATTGGTAGAAATCTGGCCATAGAAATAATATTTCTTGGAAGGTTAACTGGATCTACCGGAAGTCAGTATAATGTTGACATCGATTCAATCATTCAGACTGTGTCTTCTAGAGGAATACAAATGATACCTCCAACCCAGATTGATTCTCAGACTATTGCAGGTAATGAATGGACTATTCCATTTCATAGAGAACCTACTACCATCACTCCCACCAGTTATGTCGCTTACACCAATTCGAGTGGATCTAAATCTTTGAGATTTAGAAATTACACTGACAATGCTTCATCCTCTGGATTGAATGATGAAGAAAAAGAAACTTCTGATGAAGATCTGCATAGATTTTCCACTAGTTTTATGAACATTGTGTTAGAAGATGAATGGGATACCCTAGAACAAGACTCTAAGTACTTTGATTCTAGTAACCCCAATGATATTAAACATTTTTGGGTTAAATATACTTCTCCTGAATCAAGCCAAATTCAGATCAAGGATATAAAACCAACAGGATGGAATGACTGTGATCATAAAATTCTTTATCCCAAAGAATTATTTTATTATACTCTTAGTCCTGATGATCTTGAACAAATGGAAGTTCTCCTTAAAAAACAAGGACAACTTGATGATTCACAAATTATCTATCAAGATGATTTGAAGAATATAAGAATGACTCCTAAAGATGAAAATCTTTTAGAGTCTTTCTTATCAGATTCTGTAGATTCCATAAACTTTACTCTTATGAATGAAGCAGAAGGATCAACTGTTACTGACCCTACACCTGGACATTTAGAAACCATGAGTTATGAAACAGGTAGACCGCCTAGAAACCAAGCTACAGGTTACAATGAACCAGTCCATAGCTATGTTAATAAAGGAAGAAGGATACCAATTGATCCCACTTTCACTTGGCAATCTGCACCTTTGTTAAACCTCACTGATATTCACCCTCAGTTATGGAACTCATACCTAGAAACCTGGTCTCAAGAAGTGCACCGTGATTACACTTCAAAATATCTTGAAAAAGATATAAACTCTGAGGTAATGATCTCAATTGCAGAAAATTATCTTGGACCAACTGCACTTGCTGCATGGGAAGACTGGAAGAAACATTTCCCTGAACCACTTGCACAACTAGTTGCTCAAGGAAATAACATAAGGAATTTCACCTCAGTAATTCTTAGAATTATTAATGGTGGAGATACTTTATCTAGTCTTATGATAAAACAAAGTGAAGCCCTTCGTGATTTAGAACAACTTCAGTTACATGATTGGAAGAAGATTGTTTTCTTCTTGAATGATTTTGTTCACTTAGCTGCTATTTCTGGTAATTATTATGATGCTAATATTTGCAACAGAATTTTTACTAAACTTCCAGGAGATCTAGGAAGAGAGATTGAGCTTAAGTGGAAACAAGAACAGCCTGGTGTTGATGCCCAATGGAATAATGCAACAGTTAGAGCAAAGGTTATCATATATCACCTTAAAGCTAAATGTTTCATGATCCAAACCCAGAGAGAGTTAAAGAAAAAGGATACAGGATTCTGTTCCTCTATCTATACTCCTCAGACCTATGGTAAAACTGTTAGGAAGAAACCAGTTTATCATAAGAAGGCAACACCAAGGAAAGCTTATTATCTTAGAAAGTCCAGTGCTAGGAAACCTACCCTAAACAAACAGAAACATGTGAGGAAATACAAAGATAATAAGAACTATAGCAAATTCACTTGCTATGCTTGCAGAAAGGAAGGCCATTTATCTAGTAAATGCCCTGGAAAGAAAACCCTTTTTAATCAAAGAGTTGATTTGATAAACTGCACTAATGAAGACTTAGTTGACATAACTTCTGATGTCTCAACTAACTCTGATATCTATTCTATTGTTAGCATAGAAGATATGCAGGATATCCAACAACAAAGTGATTATTCATTTGTGAATGAGTTTGCACCATCACAAACTCCACTTCAACAGAAATATGGTTACCATAATTCTTTTATGAATTTAGGAATTTCTGAAGGAGATGTTGAGTTATTTGAAAACTTCAACTTTGTGAACTTTGAAGTTTTAGACTGCACACACAAATGGAAACTCCATACAGGAAACACTAACACTAAGTGTTACAATTGTCTCTGGTACCCTTCTCTTGAGAAGCGTTCTAGATGTGAGTTATGTAGAATTGAAGTATGTTACTCTTGTTTATCTTCAGTTTATGATTATGTTCTGCCAGAATATAATGCTCCCAAACAAAAGACTGATAGAATAACTATACTTGATGATCGAATTCATACTCTTGAAAATCGTATTGAAAATCTTGAAATCAATTTTCAAAATATTTCTCAAAAAGAGTTTGACAAAGATTTCCCTCCTTTTACTTGGAAACCTCCAAAAAATAAGGGAATTCAGATCAATGAACCATCAACTTCCTGTATGGCTATAACTCCAGTTATACCCATAATTTGCAACAAAAAGGTCTTAAAAAACATTTTTGTTTTAGTCCTCCTTAATATCAAAGGCACGAAGTTTCAACTCCCTGCTTTTATAGATACAGGAGCAACTCAAACAACTTTAGACTCTTCTATACTTCCTCCAGAATTACTTAGTAAACTGGTGAAAGCACAGAAGCCTTTGAAGTCTGTAACTTTTTCAGGAACTATACATTCTACCAATCATTTTTTCAAAAATCTTCTTGTTCAATTTCAAACAAATTGCCAAGATTGGTCAGATGTATATTCATTAGATGTCTGTTGGGTTGATTCTTTAAAATATTTGCATGGTATAAGTTTAATACTCGGATTAAATTTTTTACTAACCAATGGAAGATCATTCACTATGTGTAATGATTATGTCCTTTTTTCTCAAAATACTACCCTTACACCCATAATATCAGAGTACGCTCGAAAGCATGGTGGAAGTAGTAGTGAAGAAAAAGAAAATGAAGAATTGCATAACCCTAGGATTATTTGTACCCCTGAAAACTGTTCTTGCGAAAAACCTAGTGGTACAAAAAACTGACATCACTTAGTCTTAACAAGACTTTAAATGATTTTCCAGATTTTGAAGAACTTTGGAAAATAGAAAATGATGACTCTTATAAAGGTTATTCCTTTTTAGACTTATCATACAGTTTGATAAAACCCCATATTTTAAACCAAAAACTTATAAGTAAATCTTTTACTTATGAAGATATTTTAAATATGGTAGATCATTTACAAAAGACTAAAACTATTGGAGAAATCCCAACCAAGTTTTGGGATAGAAATCAAATCTTTTGCAAACATGAGATAATTAATCCAGACTTGGTAATTAAGACGGGAATGCCTAAATATGATAATTGGACTATTGATGAGTTCAAGATGCATATTTCCCAATTACTCAAGTTAGGAGTAATTACAAGAAGCACTTCTAAGCATAGAACTGCAACTTTTATAGTTCAGAAAGAATCTGAAAGAAAACGTGGTCAATCACGAATGGTTTTTAACTATAAAAGATTGAATGACAATACCCATATTGATGGCTATTGTATTCCAACAAAAGAAATTTTGCTTAACAAAATCCAAGGTGCCAAATGGTTTTCAAAATTTGATTTAAAATCTGGATTTTTGCAAGTAAAGATGCACCCTGACTCTATTCCCTGGACATCATTTACATGTAGTGAAGGACACTTTGAATGGAAGGTTATGCCTTTTGGTTTGAAGAATGCCCCTCAGATTTTTCAAAGAAAAATGGATAATTGTTTTATGCATTTATCTAATTTCACATTTGTTTACATTGATGATGTTTTGGTTTTTTCAAAAGATAAAAATGAACACTATGCACATTTGTATACTGTTTTTAAAATCTTTGAAAAAGAAGGAATGGTTATTTCTCTCAAGAAAATGCAACTTTTAAGAGAACACATTGAATTTCTTGGTGTAGAAATAGGAAAGGGTAAGATAAAGCTCCAGCCTCATATTTCTAGAAAAATTCTTGAATACCCAGATAAGTTAGAAAACTTAAAACAACTTCAAGGTTTTTTGGGTTCTCTAAATTATGCTAGACCTTTCATCAAGGATCTTTCTAAATATACTGGACCTTTATACAACAAAACTTCAGTAAAAGGAATAAGGAATTTTAATTCTGAAGATATTAAACTTGTTCAAAAACTGAAACAGCTAGTTATGAATCTTCCAGAAATGAGTTTGCCTCTAGATTCTGACTACCTTGTTATCCAAACAGATGGATCTGAACGTGGATGGGGAGGAATTCTTTTAAAAAGACCCTCTAAATACTCCTCTATTCATGAAGATTGTAGATATGCATCTGGTATTTACAAAGAAAAAGGAAGGTTAACATCTTTAGACTTTGAAGTCTTAGCTGTTATTAATTCCTGTGAATCTTTTGCACTCTTTCTAGCAGGAAAGAAAGAGATCACACTCAGAACTGACTGTGAAGCATTAGTAAAGTTTGCTGATATGAAAAAGGAATCAAAACTTTTGTCCAATAGATGGTTAAAATTAAATGAATACATTATTGGCAAAGGGATCAAGTTTAACTTAGAACATATCAAAGGAAAAACAAATGTTATTCCTGATTTACTCTCTAGATTTAATTCTCTTTCTTAAATTTGCAGGATGCCTAAATCAAAAGTAGTCAAGAAGGAGAATATCCCAGAAACTGGTGATATGTTACAAGTTGGTAGACAGTTTATTCCTACTTATCCCTGTGATAAGCAATTCCTTTTTAATCTGAGATCTAGACTTACAAATGAAGAAGCTTCAATTTGTGACTCTATTTGGAATCTAAAAACTATATCTGACCAAACCAATGAGAAAATTTTTATAATTAACTCGGTTGCTCAGAATTTTAATAATCTAAGGCAATGTCCAAAAAGATTTTATTGTTATCTTCTTATGAATGGACCTCATAAGTGAATTTACAAAAACTGGACAGATATTGCTGCAAAAATAGAAAATCAGAAACCCTTTCAATCTTTTTGGAAAGGCTTTCAAAGTTTTTCTGAGTGCATCCAAGCTACTCATGATAAAGTTGGCTTCAATTATTATTTGACCCTGCTTTAAAGAACTGTCATCTTTCCAAAGATGAAAAATCGGACTCCGATTCAGGACTCCCTTTAGATCTAAAATTATTGACATCTTCTTCATCCTCACAGATGAAAGGCAAAAGTAAAATGCTAAATTCAGAAGATCTTAATACTCGAGATTTGCTTATACCAAATCTTGAATGTTTTTCTTCTTTGAAAGAACTAGTTGATCTCTCTGACATCAACTTTCAAACATTCCTGAAATTACAAGAATAACTGATGGTAATATCACGATCACCTATTCAAGGTTTCTCAGTTCACAAAAACTTGAAGCTTCTTCAAGGACTTTTCCTTCAAACTTATAGTTCATTTAATTGAGAATTAACTTCTCAATTTGTTTCAAATGAAGTATAATTTTTTCAAACTGCTCTTGAGAATTTTCAAAAACTTTATTTTTTGAAATAGAATCTTTTGGATTTAAGTCTTTCTGACTTATGACCAATAAATTGTATTTCTTTTCAAAACAAACAAGTTTTTCTTCAAACAGAGAAAAAGTTGTTTTAAGGTATTCTAATTTGTTTTCCAAATCATGAATAGCTTTGTTTTTCTTGATCATAGAATCATGAATAGATTTCCAGAGACTGGTGTTCTTATTCTGATTATATTCAAGATTTTTCCCAAGATTAACAATTAAATCTACAATACTGTTAAGCTGACTGTTTTCACTGTGAAAGAGATGTTTGTTTGTTTCTTTATAAAAGGAACATTTAAAACGATGCTCATCAGATGAAACAACAGTTCTACTAACTTGAGAAATTTCTAAATTTAAATAGTCTATGCTATTAATAAAACTAAAAACAAGTAAATAATACAAGCAAATAACTACAAGCAAAAAAAAAAATTAAATGTTCCTTTAATATTGATATATAAATATAAATATATATATTGATATATAAATATACATATATATATATATATATATTGATATATAAATATACATATATATATATATATATATATTGATATATAAATAAATATATAGATAAATAAATATAAATAATTAAATATATATAAATATAAAAATATAAAAATATATAAGTAGATGTATAAATAAATATATAAGTATATATAAATATAAATATAAAAACAAATAAATAAATATATAAATATTTCTAATATATATATATACATAAATAAATATAAAAATATAAATATACATATATATAGAGATAAATAAATATATTTATATATAAATAACTATATACATAAATATTATATAGATATATAAATATATATATATACATATGTAAATATAAATAAATATATATATATAGATATATAAATAAATATATAAGTATATTTATAAAAATATAAATATAAATAAAATATATATAAAAATAAATATTATATTATATATATATATATATATAAATAAATAAATAATATAAGAATATATATATATATATATATATATATATATAAATAGATACATACATGGGTAGTTTAATTTGCAACCCATGAAAATCTTACAACCAATGCAACCCATTTCTTAACCGTTGAATTAATGATCGACGGTTACAATACATGTGTATTTATATATATATATATATATATATATATATATATATATATATATATATATTTATATATATATAAACATGTAAGTTAAGATACACATGAAGCAAGAATGATCAAAATTGCACATAGTACATGATAAACAAAAATTCGGAGAATCATGGTGACCAAAATCAATCACGATCTTAATTAATGAAAGTCAATAATCACACAAAGAACTTGGTAAACAACATCAATAACAGATAAAAGCAACCATTAGTAAATGATTTATCACACAAGCATTGAAATAAAACACAACAATAACATCATAAGGATACACATCGCCAAAAACACAATACCTCAAAAATCAAAATAAACAAAGAACTTGGTAATTAAAGAAAGTCAGTCATCACACAAAGAACTTAGCAAACAACATCAAGAAGAGATAAAACCAACCATTAGTAAATGATTTATCACACAAGGACAAAAATATAACACAACAATAACATCATAAGGATACACATCGCCAAAAACACAATACCTCAAAAATCAAAATAAACAAAGAACTTGGTAATTAAAGAAAGTCAGTCATCACACAAAGAACTTAGCAAACAACATCAAGAAGAGATAAAACCAACCATTAGTAAATGATTTATCACACAAGGACAAAAATATAACACAACAATAACATCATAAGGATACACATCGCCAAAAACACAATACCTCAAAAATCAAAATAAACAAAGAACTTGGTAATTAAAGAAAGTCAGTCATCACACAAAGAACTTAGCAAACAACATCAAGAAGAGATAAAACCAACCATTAGTAAATGATTTATCACACAAGGACAAAAATATAACACAACAAGGACATCATAGGGATGCACATCTACAAAAACACAATACCTCGTAGATAAAAAAAAAAAGAACTTGGCAAACAACATCAAGAACAGATAAAAGTAACCTTTAGTAAATGATTTATCACAAAAGCACTAAAATAAAACTCAACAAGAACATCATAAGGTTGCATATCGACTAAAACACATACCTCAAAGATCAAATAAACAACGACGAAAACGATTAATCATGAAATGTAAACAATTAATGATGGAGTTATAGGCACTTATCTAATGTTCTTGACAAATCCGAACTTGGTTGCAAGCGCCGTTGTATCGCAATTTTTAAACACCGAGCAAATATATATCTGCACACACTAGTCAACACAAATGACATCTCGCTAGAGAATTAAATCAACAAGTCAATAAGTGGCTTACCTTAGTATTGGAATTGTAAGTAACCTCAATATATCTCTCAGATTCATATCGTCAGTATGGTCTTCCATATTGAGATATGATTCATTGCACCGATTAATGGATACCTACAACAAACAAACACTAGAACCTAAGAATCCTTTATGTCAATATATATATATATATATATATATATATGTATATATATATATATATATAAATATATATATATATATATATATATATTCATAAATCTAAAGATATATATATATATATATATATATATATATATATATATATAAACATGAAAGTTAAGATACACATGAAGCAAGAATAATCAAGAACATCATAAGGTTGCATATCGACTAAAACACATACCTCAAAGATCAAATAAACAACGACGAAAACAATTAATCATGAAATGTAAACAATTAAGGATGGAGTTATAGGCACTTATCTGATGTTCTTGACAAATCCGAACTTGGTTGCAAGCGCCGTTGTATCGCAATTTTTAAACACCGAGCAAATATATCAATATGCACATATTAGTCAACACAAATGACATCTCGCTAGAGAAGTAAATCAACAAGTCAATAAGTGGCTTACCTTAGTATTGGAATTGTAAGTAACCCAAATATATCTGTCAGATTCATATCCTCAGTATGGTCTTCCATATTGAGATATGATTCATTGCACCGATTAATGGATACCTGCAACAAACAAACACTAGAACCCAAGAATCCTTTATGTTATAAATACATATATATATAAATAAATATATGTATATATAGATACATACATATATTTATATATATATATATATATTTGTATAGTGTTTGGTTCATTTGAGAAATGGTAAATATATGAGAAATAGAGAAGTAATCCTAGCCATTCATATGGTCAAGATCGGATTTGACTAGTCAAATATTGCGGCTTTGATCGGTCAAAAGTTGCGGCTATCCAAAAAATAGAAGGACAATTTCGTAAATTTTACAAAACACACGGGTTGTGTTCATATATGAACATGTATAATTCACATATGAACTATATGTTCATATATGAACCAGTGCAATTCACAACTGAACTTTTTTAACTGATTCATATATGAACCTTTGTGATTCATATATGAATAAGTTGAACTAACTAACAGATTCATATATGAACCTTTGTGATTCATATATGAACCTTTGTGAATCACAAAGATTCATATATGAATCTGTATGAATCACAAAGATTCATATATGAATTAGTTGAACTAATTAACAGATGCATATATGAATCTTTGTGATTCATACAGATTTATATATGAACTCATCCCGTGTATTTTACGAAATTACCCTCTACCTTCTATAGACCACACAAAGAATTATTTGGTGATTCGCGGTCAAAGCCGCAAATGATTTATCACAGAAGCATTGAAATAAAACACAATAAGAACATCATAAGGATATACATCGACAAAAACACAATACCTCAAAGATCAAAATAAACAAAGAACTTGGTAATTAAAGAAAGTCAATCATCACACAAAGAACTTGGCAAACAAGAACAGATAAAAGCAACCATTAGTAAATGATTTATCACACAAGCACAAAAATAAAACACAACAAAGACATCATAGGGATGCACATCTACAAAAACACAATACCTCAAAGATCAAAATAAACAAAGAACTTGGTAATTAAATAAAGTCGATCATCAAACAAAGAACTTGGCAAACAACATCAAGAACAGATAAAAATAATCATTAGTAAATGATTTATCACAAAAGCACTAAAATAAAACTCAACAAGAACATCATAAGGTTGCATATCGACTAAAACACATACCTCAAAGATCAAATAAACAAGTCAATAAGTGGCTTACCTTAGTATTGGAATTGTAAGTAACCCCAATATATCTCTAAGATTCATATCCTCAGTATGGTCTTTCATATTGAGATATGATTCATTGCACCGATTAATGGATACCTGCAACAAATATATATATATATATAATATAAATATATAAAAATAAATCTTGGGATATCATTAACACTAGGTATCCAATTTTCTTGTTTTATTTCTGGTTTTATGTTTATAAAATTATCATTAATATTCATATCAAGCTAAATGATAACACTATAGTTGATGGATATTTTTTACCCCATAAAGAAAGAAAAGAAGATGATGATAGATACTCCTATACCAAGATCGGTAGAGAGTTATTTGAAAACGGAAGCTTGTTTAGGTATTCTTATAGTACATGATAAACAAAGATTCGGAGAATCATGGTGACCAAAATCAATCACGATCTTAATTAATGAAAGTCAATAATCACACAAAGAACTTGGTAAACAACACCAAGAACAGATAAAAGCAACCATTAGTAAATGATTTATCACACAAACATGGAAATAAAACACAACAAAAACATCATAAGTATACACATCGACAAAAACACAATACCTCAAAGATCAAAATAAACAGATAACTTGGTAATTAAATAAAGTCAATCATCACACAAAGAACTTGGCAAACAACATCAAGAACAGATAAAAGCAACCATTAGTAAATGACTTATCACACAAGCACGAAAATAAAACATAACAAGGACATCATAGGGATGCACATCTACAAAAACACAATGCCTCATAGATCAAAATAAACAAAGAACTTGGTAATTAAAGAAAGTCGATCATCAAACAAAGAACTTGGCAAACAACATCAAGAACAGATAAAAGTAACCATTAGTAAATGATTTATCACAAAAGCGCTAAAATAAAACTCAACAAGAACATCATAAGGTTGCATATCGACTAAAACACATACCTCAAAGATCAAATAAACAACGACGAAAACGATTAATCATGAAATGTAAACAATTAAGGATGGAGTTATAGGCACTTATCTGATGTTCTTGACAAATCCGAACTTGGTTGCAAGCGCCGTTGTATCGTAATTTTTAAACACCGAGCAAATATATCAATTTGCACACACTAGTCAACACAAATGACATCTCGCTAGAGAAGTAAAACAACAAGTCAATAAGTGGCTTACCTAGTATTGGAATTGTAAGTAACCCCAATATATCTCTCATATTCATATCCTGAGTATGGTCTTCCAAATTGAGATATGAATCATTGCACCGATTAATGGATACCTGCAACAAACAAACACTAGAACCCAAGAATCCTTTATGTCGATATTTATATATATATATATATATAAATAAATATATATATCTATATAAATAAATAAATATATATAAATATATATATATATAAATAAATATATAAATAAATAAATATAGATATTTATATATATTATATAAAATAAATAAATAAATATATATATATATATATCTTTAGATTTATGAATATATATATAAATCTAAAGATATATATATATATATATATATATTTTATATATATATATATATATATATATATTAAAATAAATATAGATTCATATCCTGAGTATGGTCTTCCAAATTGAGATATGATTCATTGCACCGATTAATGGATACTTGCAACAAACAAACACTAGAACCCAAGAATCGTTTATGTCAATATATATAAATAAATAAATAAATATATCTATATAAATAAATAAATATATATATATATATATATATATATAAATATCTTAAGATTTATGAATATATATATAAATATATATATATATATATATATAATAAATATATTTATTTATATTTAAACATGAAAGTTAAGATACACATGAAGCAAGAATAATCAAAATTGCACATAGTACATGATAAACAAAAATTCGGAGAATCATGGTGACCAAAATCAATCACGATCTTAATTAATGAAAATCAATAATCACGCAAAGAACTTGGTAGACAACATCAAAAACATATAAAAGCAACCATTAATAAATGATTTATCACACAAGCACCGAAATAAAACACAACAAGAACATCATATGGATACACATCGACAAAAACACAATACCTCTAAGATCAAAATAAACAAAGAACTTGGTAATTAAAGAAAGTCGATCATCAAACAAAGAACTTGACAAACAACATCAAGGATAGATAAAAGCAACCATTAGTAAATGATTTATCACACAAACACGAAAATAAAACACAACAAGGACATCATAGGGATGCACATCTACAAAAACACAATACCTCAAAGATCAAAATAAACAAAGAACTTGGTAATTAAAAAAAGTCGATCAGCAAACAAAGAACTTTGCAAACAACATCAAAAACAGATAAAAGTAACCATTAGTAAATGATTTATCACAAAAGCACTAAAATAAAACTCAACAAGAACATCATAAGGTCAAAGATCAAATAAACAACGACGATTTGTTAATGATATCGACTAAAGCACATACCTCAAAGATCAAATAAACAACGACGAAAACGATTAATCATGAAATGTAAACAATTAAGGATGGAGTTATAGGCACTTATCTGATGTTCTTGCCAAATCCGAACTTAGTTGCAAGCGCCGTTGTATCACAATTTTTAAACACCAAACAAATATATCAATCTGCACACACTAGTCAACACAAATGACATCTCGCTAGAGAATTAAATCAACAAGTCAATAAGTGGCTTACCTTAGTATTAGAATTGTAAGTAACCCCAATATATCTCTAAGATTCATATCCTCAGTATGGTCTTTCATATTGAGATATGATTCATTGCACCGATTAATGGATACCTGCAACAAACAAACACTAGAACCCAAGAATCCTTTATGTCAATATATATATATATATATATATATATATATATATATAAATATATATATATATATATATATATATAATATATAAATATATATATATAAATAAATATATAAAAATAAATCTTGGGATATTATTAACACTAGGTATCCAATTTTCTTGTTTTATTTCTGGTTTTATGTTTATAAAATTATCATTAATATTCATATCAAGCTAAATGATAACACTATAGTTGATGGATATTTTTTACCCCATAAAGAAAGAAAAGAAGATGATGACAGATACTCCTATACCAAGATCGGCAGAGAGTTATTTGAAAACGGAAGCTTGTTTAGGTATTCTTAAAGAAATTTAGGGGTTGTTTGTTTTTTTTAAAAAACATCTTAATGACTCTTAAGTCTGAATCATTCAGACCTTTTTACACACCACCTCTTATTAATCATAACTAAAATAAGACTTCAGACTTTAGACCTCTTAAAAAACAAACGGCACCTTACAAAATAATTAATTCTGGGGTATATTCCAGAAAAATCTACATATCTTAAATTAATTGTTGTTATATAAACTATCACATCCAAAGAAAAGGAAATTAGAGTCAAACCCATGAGATATAACCCTAAAGATCATCGAAAAAGCTTCAGATTTTGGAAGTTGTATAAAATGAAAAGTTGGATATCTATTGTCTTCATAAAAATCGGGTCCTGCAGATAAATATATATATATATATATATATATAAATAAATATATATATATATATAAATAAATAAATATACATATTTATATATATTATATACTTATATATATATATATATATATTCATAAATTTAAAGATATTTATATATATAAAAATATATATATATTAAAATATATATATATATATATATATATTAAAATATATATATATATATATATATATATATATATATTAAAATATATATAAGATACACATGAAGCAAGAATGATCAAAATTGCACATAGTACATGATAAACAAAGATTCGGAGAATCTTGGTGACCAAAATCAATCACGATCTTAATTAATGAAAGTCAATAATCACACAAAGAACTTGGTAAACAACATCAAGAACAGATAAAAGCAACCATTAGTAAATGATTTATCACACAAGCATTGAAATAAAACACAACAAAAACATCATAAGTATACACATCGACAAAAACACAATACCTCAAAGATCAAAATAAACAAATAACTTGGTAATTAAATAAAGTCAATCATCACACAAAAAACTTGGCAAACAACATCAAGAACAGATAAAAGCAACCATTAGTAATTGACTTATCACACAAGCACGAAAATAAAACATAACAAGGACATCATAGGGATGCACATCTACAAAAACACAATGCATCATAGATCAAAATAAACAAAGAACTTGGTAATTAAAGAAAGTCGATCATCAAACAAAGAACTTGGCAAACAACATCAAGAACAGATAAAAGTAACCATTAGTAAATGATTTATCACAAAAGCGCTAAAATAAAACTCAACAAGAACATCATAAGGTTGCATATCGACTAAAACACATACCTCAAAGATCAAATAAACAACGACGAAAACGATTAATCATGAAATGTAAACAATTATGGATGAAGTTATAGGCACTTATCTGATGTTCTTGACAAATCCGAACTTGGTTGCAAGCGCCGTTGTATCGCAATTTTTAAACATCGAGCAAATATATCAATTTGCACACACTAACAACACAAATGACATCTCGCTAGAGAAGTAAAACAACAAGTCAATAAGTGGCTTACCTAGTATTGGAATTGTAAGTAACCCTAATATATCTCTCAGATTCATATCGTGAGTATGGTCTTCCAAATTGAGATATGATTCATTGCACTGATTAATGGATACCTGCAACAAACAAACACTAGAACCCAAGAATCCTTTATGTCGATATATATATATATATATATATATATATATATATATATATATATATATAAATATATATAAATATATATATATATATAAATAAATAAATATAGATATTTATATATATTATATAAAATAAATAAATATATATATTTATATAAATAAATAAATATATATATATAAATCTAAAGATATATATATATATATTTATTTTATATATATATATATATATTTATTTATATAAATATATATATATACATATATATATATATATATATATATTAAAATAAATATAGATTCATATCCTGAGTATGGTCTTCCAAATTGAGATATGATTCATTGCACCGATTAATTGATACCTGCAACAAACAAACACTAGAACCCAATAATCCTTTATGTCAATATATATAAATAAATATATATAAATATATATATATATATATCTATACAAATAAATAAATATATATATATATAAATAAATAAATATATATATAAATAAATATATAAATAAATAAATATAGATATTTATATATATTATATAAAATAAATATATATATATATATATATATATAAATATCTTTAGATTTATGAATATATATATAAAATATATAAACATGAAAGTTAAGATACACATGAAGCAAGAATAATCAAAATTGCACATAGTACATGATAAACAAAAATTCGGAGAATCATGGTGACCAAAATCAATCACGATCTTAATTAATGAAAATCAATAATCACACAAAGAACTTGGTAGACAACATCAAAAACATATAAAAGCAACCATTAATAAATGATTTATCACACAAACAAGGAAATAAAACACAACAAGAACATCATATGGATACACATCGACAAAAACACAATACCTCTAAAATCAAAATAAACAAAGAACTTGGTAATTAAAGAAAGTCGATCATCAAACAAAGAACTTGACAAACAACATCAAGAACAGATAAAAGCAACCATTAGTAAATGATTTATCACACAAGCACGAAAATAAAACACGACAAGGACATCATTGGGATGCACATCTACAAAAACACAATACCTCAAAGATCAAAATAAACAAAGAACTTGGTAATTAAAGAAAGTCGATCATCAAACAAAGAACTTGGCAAACAACATCAAAAACAGATAAAAGTAACCATTAGTAAATGATTTATCACAAAAGCACTAAAATAAAACTCAACAAGAACATCATAAGGTTGCATATCGACTAAAACACATACCTCAAAGATCAAATAAACAACGACGAAAACGATTAATCATGAAATGTAAACAATTAAGGATGGAGTTATAGGCACTTATCTGATGTTCTTGACAAATCCGAACTTGGTTGCAAGCGCCGTTGTATCGCAATTTTTAAACACCGAGCAAATATATCAATCTGCACACACTAGTCAATACAAATGACATATCGCTAGAGAAGTAAATCAATAAGTCAATAAGTTGCTTACCTTAGTATTGGAATTGTAAGTAACCTCAATATATCTCTCAGATTCATATCGTGAGTATGGTCTTCCATATTGAGATATAATTCATTGCACCGATTAATGGATATCTGCAACAAACAAACACTAGAACCCAAGAATCCTTTATGTCAATATATATATAAATAAATATATATATATTTATATATATATATATATATCTTTAGATTTATCAATATATATATATATATATATATATATCTTAACATGAAAGTTAAGATACACATGAAGCAAGAATAATCAAAATCGCACATAGTACATGATAAACAAAAATTCGGAGAATCATGGTGCCAAAATCAATCACGATCTTAATTAATAAAAATCAATAATCACACAAAGAACTTGGTAAACAACATCAAGAACATATAAAAGCAACCATTAATAAATGATTTATCACACAAGCACGGAAATAAAACACAACAAGAACATCATATGGATACACATCCCAAAAACACAATACCTCTAAGATCAAAATAAACAAAGAACTTGGTAATTAAAGAAAGTCGATCATCAAACAAAGAACTTGACAAACAACATCAAGAACAGATAAAAACAACCATTAGTAATGATTTATCACACAAGCACGAAAATAAAACACAACAAGGAAATCATTGGGATGAACATCTACAAAAACACAATACCTCAATGATCAAAATAAACAAAGAACTTGGTAATTAAAGAAAGTCGATCATCAAACAAAGAACTTGGCAAACAACATCAAAAACAGATAAAAGTAACCATTAGTAAATGATTTATCACAAAAGCACTAAAATAAAACTCAACAAGAACATCATAAGGTTGCATATTGTTGGTCCCAAATAGCAATAAATAAACAAGCAAAGTATTGTAGAAGGGGGGGTTGAATACAATACACACAGTTTTTCACTTAATTTAATTCTTATTGATTTGAAATTAAGAATTACACATAGAAAACTTTGATTGTTGCGGAAGAGAACATATGAGATATGTTCAAACAATCTTACACATAGAGAATAAAGAACAATTGTAAAACACTTAGAAAACAATTGAACTTCGTAGAGAGAAAGTTGTCAGGCACTTAGAGAACTTGAAGGTAGTAGAGCTGGGTGATCTTGCATGTTGAGCCATCCTTCATATTTATAGTGCCCCATGCATTAAATGCATGGGACACCTGTTGAGCAAAGGATGGACACAGGTCTTCAGCAAGGTACAGGATGTACCTTTTGTCTTGAGGTGTTTTGGCTTGAAGTGTTGACCTGCAGAGGATGGTGGAGACCTTTCCTTAAAATAGCGTAGGAGACAAAGCTTACTTTATCTGATCTTCAGATGAGGTCCACGTGAATGCAAGATATCACAAATATACTTTGTCAGAAAGTACAATGTGTTTGAAAGAATTCCTTAAGCATAGACTGCCGAAGACTTGAAAGATCTTCGGCTCCTGAAGATGTGAGAACACCTTCATACTCTAAGGAGAGATCATTGGCTACCGAAGACTTGAGAGATCTTCGGCTGCTCCTTGAAGATGTGAGAACACATTCATACTCTAAGGAGAGATGAGATCATCGGCTGCCGAAGACTTGAGAGATCTTCGGCTCCTGAAGATGTGAGAACACCTTCATACTCCTGAGAGATATGTGATTGACACCATCCTGGCCGATGGTGTTGATCACTTAAGCATGCTTGGCTTTAGGCTGAGGAGACTATCTTCAAACCGCTTTGAGAGATGTACTCCTTCTTTGTCTTCTTCGGCTGATCTTCGACTTCACCGAACATTTGTATAGAAACCAAGCTGCTAAAAGAACCTCAGACATATTCTAAGTAGGATGATATAAGATGGAAGATCAGGAGGTCATCTTCAAATCTTCAGATGACCCAACAATCTCCCCCTATTTGATGATGACATCCATACTAAAGAATGAAACAAAGAGTATACTGAATAAATTCATTTTGACCCATCTTTACTCTTTTGGGGTTCTTTTTCACATAGACCTTTTTTTTTGTATATCTGACATTTACAAGAGAATTAAAAAGTATAGCTATACATACGAATAAAAGAATACAATGAATAAATAATGAGAAAGAAAAAAAAATATATACAAAGATACAGAAGACAGTAGCCGGGATTGTTTGAACTTGAGTGGTTGGTTGCTCCCCCTCAATTCATACTCCCCCTCAACTAATGTCAGGTGGCTTTGATCACATAGTCCATTGCAGAATTAGTTTCAGCAGAGTTTAAGCTTGAGTGGTAAGTTGCTCCCCCTCAACTCATAATCCCCCTCAACTAATTCATGGTGTTCAGGAAGAAAGAAGTTAGAAGATTTTCGGGATCCTCCGAACCTGCTCCTGGAAGGGCAGATTCATCCTTGGATCGTGCAGAAGCATCAGGACTGAGAATCCTGGGTGATAGGCTGTAAGGTGGAGAAGAGGCACCTTGGATAGGGAAGGAGTCCAAGTCATCCTTATCAACCAAGGAAAAGGTTGATGAGGGAATAATAGGGGTCTCCGATTTTACAATTGTATCCTTTTGTGAGGATACAAAGGAGGTGGCTTTAGGTTTAGCAGAGTCCCCGGGCCCGGATGGGAAAATTTCAACACCTGCCGATTGTGAAGAATCGGTGGGTGGAGTTTGTGGCTTGGCCCTTGAAACCTTCCTCAACCTCTTGAGAGGAGAGGGAGGGGAAGAAGGTGAGTGCCTCCGCTTTGAAGAGGGATGTGTGACCGGGGCAACAACCGAAGGTTCTTTCGGTCGTATGGTCATCTTAGCTGGTCATCTTAGCTAGTGCGGAGGTGCCGAAAGCCTTTGAAGATTTTTTTCTTGCTAGTCGGCTTCACTTGGGACGGGGCAGATGGGGCCACTACAGATGAGGGAGCTTTGAACACCGGAGTGTTGCGAGCATCACCCTATTGTAGATCGGGAGAGTTTATGAAGGAAATCATACCTGGGCTGAGAGTTCGATTGGTGGATAGAGAGCCCTTGTTGAGAGAGGTCTTCTTGACTTTCTTAGTGTTGGACGACGAGTCATCACCAAATCAATTAGAGACCCAATAATTTTTCTCCCCCTATTTGATGATGACACCAACACATAGAAAAAAAATGGTACTGACACACATAAAATTTACAAGACACGAAAAACTCATAAATTCAGTGGCCCGTTTTTTTTTTTTTTTTTTAAGGCTCTTTTTTTTTTTTTTTTTTTACAGGAAAGAAAAAGAAAAGAAAGAGAGAAAGGGGTAGAAAAGGGGAGTTAATTATGGTGAGAGAATGTAGAGATATGGAGGAAAGTAGGAAGTGATGGAGGAAGTCTAGTAAATGGGGAAAGGGAAGAAGGAAAAGATTATGGAAAGTTTTGGAAAGGTAGGATATGGGAGGAGGTGTAAGAGAAGAAAAAAGAAAAAGGGATGGGATGGGTAGAAGAAAAGCGTGGGAAGGGGAAAAGAAAAAAGAGGTTAGAAAAGTAATTCAAAAAAATGGGGTGAGTGGGGAGGGGGGGGGGGTGAGCCGAATGAGGGAAGGGAGGGGGAAGGGTGTTTCGGTGGGAGAGGGTGTTGGGGGAGTGGGGTCTTCGGCTTTGGGTATGGTTGGAGGCCGAAGAGGAGGTTTTCGGTTGGGGTTTTCGGTGGTGGATGGAGTGAGAGAGGAGAGAGAGAGCCGAATGAGATAGAGAGAAAGGGTAGAGAGAGAGAGAGAGAGTGGCCGAAAGAGGGGAGGGGGTCGGTAGGGAGAGGGGAGAGGGGAGGGGGTCGGGAGGGAGGGATTCGGTTTTGGTAAGGGGTCAAGGGGGGTTTTCGGTGGCAAGGTGAAAAAGAGTGGGTGGGTTTGGTTTGTAGAGAGGGTGTTTAGGTGAGATAAGGATGGAGGTTCGGTGGTGGGGAGGTATAAGGCCGAAGGGGTTAAGGGGTTGTGTGGGAAGGCCGAAGGAATGGAGAGGGAAAGGGAGAGGGAGTTCGGTGGTGGGGGCTAGAGTCGAAGGAGAGGGAGGAATAAGGGGGTGTTAGGGATTTTCGGTGGGGAAGATTTGAGAGAGAGAACCGAAGAGAGAGATAGAGGAGGAGGGGTGGTGAGTTCGGTTACCGAAGAGTGTGAGGGAAGGGTCTTCGCCTAGAGGGTGAGGGTGAGGGAAGGGTGGGTTTCGGTGGGGTGGGTGTGCTTAGGGGAATGTTCGGCCGAGAGGGGGGGAGTGCCGAAGAGAGAAAAAAAAAAGAGGGGGGAAAGGGGGTTGTCGGCTACCGAGGGAGACAAAAGGGCTGAGATAGCCGAGGGTGGGATAGAGAGTGAGAAGGGAGAGAGCCGAAGGGAGGAGAGGTGTCGAGAGAGAGGGAGCCGAAGGAGAGAGAGATTTCGGTGGGAGAGGGGAGGGGTGAGAGAGAGAAACCGAAAGAGAGAAAGAGAGAGATATGGTAGAGAGAGAATGCTACCAAAAGAGAAAAAAAATAATACTTTTTTTTTTAAATTCAATCAGCAGAGAAAAAAAAAACAATTTTTTTTAACATGAACAGTAATTCGGTAGACTAAAAAAAATTAAATTTTTTTTTATAACATGAACAGTAATTCGGTAGACCAAAAAAAATTATTATTTTTTTTTAAGTTCGGCCGATGAACAGTAACCAAAATTTTTTTTTATAACATGAACAGTAATTCGGTAGACCAAAAAAATTAAATTTTTTTTTAAACTTTCGGCAGCCGATGAACAGTAGTTCGGCTGGCCGATTTTTTTTTTTTTTTTTGTAAAGTTCAGCCGATGAACAGTAACCGAATTTTTTTTTTTTATAACATGAACAGTAATTCGGTAGACCAAAAAAATTTAATTTTTTTTTTAAGTTCGGCCGATGAACAGTAACCGAATTTTTTTTTTTTTAAAAGGAGGATATCATTGGAGTTTTCACATAGATTTCTTCGGGAAAGAAAAATGGAATATCGGTAGGAGTATGTGAAGGAAAAATGTATGGTTGAGAAGGTGGGATGAGATGTGGTGAATTTTGAGGTTGAGAGGAAGATGTGAATGAAGGAGGAATGAGAGGTGATATGATGAGAAATGGAGAAGAATAGGATAGGAGGGATCTGGATCTTCAAATATGATTATGTGAAGATCAGAGATTGGAGAAGAAAAAGATGGGTAGGTCACCATTTTGATTGGTTGTGTCTGAAAATAAAGGAACATATGGATTTGAGTTAGATGAAAGATTTTGAGAATCTTCACCAACACATGATGATATCCACCAATCATCATCTCATGAAGAGATGATGACTTAAGATCATCAAACTTCACATGAGTAGATGCAGTTTCTCCGAAGATGGTGGACTCGGTAGGCTTTTGAAGAGTGAGAGAGAGGCTGAAGAAAGTGAGAGAGGTTGAGGGCCAAAGGTGAGGGAATGGAGGTATAAGGGAGGTTTGTTCTTTGGTGGGTTTATGAGGCCGAAAGAGAGAGATGAGAAGAGAGAGATAGAGAGAGATGTACCTGGGTAGGAGGTAGAGCACTCAGCAGACACAATGGCCATAGAGAAGGATTGAGCTTCACTGTTCATCAACATCATCTATTTTAGCCATGAAGCAAAGGTTGGCCATTTCTTTGTCACTTTCAGAAGTGGGTTCATCTGCCCAATCATGGGTTTCAGTCATTTGACCTTTTCCCTTTTTGAGCAAGGTTTCATTTCTCTCCTTCTCTCTCTTATATTTTGCCTTGTATTTTTCAGCCCGGTCAGACTTTGAGGAGACAAACATATTTGTCTTTTGGAAAGAAGGTTGGTAAGAATCAGACTTGGTTCTGACAAACCTAGAGGATGTACGGTTAGAGGAGGGCAGTCGAGATTTATCAGAGGACCTGCTTCTTCATTCAGAAGCAAAGTGTCCCTTCCTCCCACACCTGTAACATTCCTCATTTGATTTGTCAGAGGGAGAGATTTTAGAAAAAGTAGAAGAGGGTTTTCTTGAAAACTTGGATTTTCCAGAAGAGAATCGAGAGTTACTGGAAATTTCCTCACCTTCATCATCAGCCTCACTAAGGTAGGCTTCTGAAGGATCATTGGGATCCTCTTGACTATTATTATCAGAATCTGAGGGATAGGTGATCCTAGGGACACACACAGTACTTTTGGAAGATTCACCGACAAGAGCTAGAGAAGAGCTTTTGATGTCTTTGGTGATGGACTTCCTGAGCATTTTCGTCTGCTCATAGTTGAAGAGGGTGCCATACAAGGCAGTGAGAGGCATAGAGTCAAGATCCTTGGTAGACTTGATACAAGTACAGATGTTTTCCCAAAACTCAGGAAGACAGTCCATGAACTTGCACAAGACTTCCTCATTATCATATATGCGACCCACAAGTTTAAGATCATTTAGAAGACTGTTAAAGCGATTGTAGTAGTCTGAGAGAGACTCACCCTTCTCATGAGAGAAGAGTTCATACTTTCTTACAAGAGCAATCTTTTTGCTCTTTTTCACCTCAGACGTACCTTCATAGAGAACACACAGAGTAGACCACATTTCTTTAGCAGTGGTGAGGTTAACAAGAGAGTGATAGACCTCATCAGGCAGAGCAAGGGCAATGATGGCTCTGACTTTAGTATCAAGAGCTATAAGACGTCTGTCTTCATCATTATATTTGTTGGGATCCTTTACAATGTATCTCCCAGTAGCTGGAGTTCTTTCTTCCTCAGAAGAGTCCTCATCAGCTTTTCCCTTATCTGCCTTTTTGGCATTGTACTGGTCCCAAACCCTAGGAAGAAAAGGACCTTCATGTAAGATAGTAGGATATCTGTTGTCAACTCCTTCTAAGAAGAGTATCATACGACTTTTCCACAAGAAAAAGTTATTGGGGTTAAACTTTGGTGGTTTGGCTATAGAGTCATTGTCGTATGAAACAGCAGTGGTGTTTTGAGAAGAAGCATTGTTTAAAGAAGAAGAAGAAGAGGCTGCCATTACGGATCTAGTTTATTGAATTAAACTAAACCGCTCTGATACCACTTGTTGGTCCCAAATAGCAGTAAATAAACAAGCAAAGTATTGTAGAAGGGGGGTTGAATACAATACACACAGTTTTTCACTTAATTTAATTCTTATTGATTTGAAATCAAGAATTACACATAGAAAACTTTGATTGTTGCGGAAGAGAACATATGAGATATGTTCAAACAATCTTACACATAGAGAATAAAGAACAATTGTAAAACACTTAGAAAACAATTGAACTTCGTAGAGAGAAAGTTGCCAGACACTTAGAGAACTTGAAGGTAGTAGAGCTGGGTGATCTTGCATGTTGAGCCATCCTTCATATTTATAGTGCCCCATGCATTTATACCTGTTGAGCAAAGGATGGACACAGGTCTTCAGCAAGGTACAGGATGTACCTTTTGTCTTGAGGTGTTTTGGCTTGAAGTGTTGACCTGCAGAGGATGGTGGAGACCTTTCCTTAAAATAGCGTAGGAGACAAAGCTTATTTTATCTGATCTACAGATGAGGTCCACGTCAATGCAAGATATCACAAATATACTTTGTCAGAAAGTACAATGTGTTTGAAAGAAATCCTTAAGCATAGACTGCCGAAGACTTGAAAGATCTTCGGCTCCTGAAGATGTGAGAACACCTTCATACTCTAAGGAGAGATCATTGGCTACCGAAGACTTGAGAGATCTTCGGCTGCTCCTTGAAGATGTGAGAACACCTTCATACTCTAAGGAGAGATGAGATCATCGGCTGCCGAAGACTTGAGAGATCTTCGGCTCCTGAAGATGTGAGAACACCTTCATACTCCTGAGAGATATGTGATTGACACCATCCTGGCCGATGGTGTTGATCACTTAAGCATGCTTGGCTTTAGGCTGAGGAGACTATCTTCAAACCGCTTTGAGAGATGTACTCCTTCTTTGTCTTCTTCGGCTGATCTTCGACTTCACCGAACATTTGTATAGAAACCAAGCTGCTAAAAGAACCTCAGACATATTCTAAGTAGAATGATATAAGATGGAAGATCAGGAGGTCATCTTCAAATCTTCAGATGACCCAACACATATCGACTAAAACACAAACCTCAAAGATCAAATAAACTGTTGGGAACTGAAGATTCTACTAAGTGTGGTTACTACTGCTATTACAAGAGTGGTTACTACTGCCAGAACACTTTGAAGATTAATACTGCTGAGTATTACTACTGCTAGTAGAATTACTACTGCTAGTCAAAGTTAGTGCTGCTTGAACAAAGTTAGTACTGCTTAGCTAGTTAGTACTGCTAGTAGTTAGTACTGCTTACAGTTAATGCTGCTGGAAGAAGTTAATGCTGCTAAGCATAATATTAGTGCTGCTAAAGAGATCCGGATGGAATGTATGACAGCTGGATATTCTGAAGATATACTGAAGATATACATAGAAGATATACATGGAAGATATACTGCAGATTTGTTTATTCTTTGTAATTATCTTTTGATCAGTATAGAATGTATAGTATAGATAGAAACAATTTTTGATAATTTTAAGAGAGAGAAAATCAACCTCAAGGCATAGATCCCAATTCTAGAGAAGTAGAATTCGTATTGGTGAGCCTGTTCATCAATATTGAGGTTGAGTGTGTAATCTTGTAGCTTCAAGCTTTCAATACAAGTTTACAGTTTGTTAATCATATACTGTTTTGTTTACTGTTTTATTAAATATCAAAGTGTTATTCCGCAACTTCTTTGATATTAGTTTCTGAGAATTAATTCTTGTTAAGAATTCGATCCTGACAAGTGGTATCAGAGCCTATTGAATCAGAAACATCTATCATGGAAAATCTTACAGAATCAAGCAGTACGTTGGTCTCCAAGGTTCCAATGCTCAAACCCAGTGAGTTTGACATGTGGAAGATAAGGATCAGACAATATATTCTTCTCACTGACTACTCAATGTGGGATATCATTGAGAATGGTCCTTCTGAAGCTGGAAGGATAGGACCAGATGGAAAAAGACCTCCACCAAAGACAGATGGTGAAAGAAAGATCAGGCAGACAGAGATGAAGGCCTTGAGCACTCTGCTCTTGGCAATCCCTAATGAATATCAGCATCAATTTTGCAACTGCACTGATGCTCAAATTCTCTGGAATTCTCTAGAGAAAAGATTTGCTGGAACTAAGAGTATCAAGAGAAATCAAAGAGATGTTCTTAAGCAGCAGTATGAGAATTTTACTTCCTCAAAGAATGAGTCTATGACTCAAACTTTTGATAGGTTCAACAAACTTATTGGAGAATTGGCCACTGTTGGAGTAAAGATGGATCAAGATGACATAAACAGGAAATTCCTCAGATCTCCTGGGGATGAGTGGACAATGTACACTGTCTCTTATAGGCAAAGTGACAATCTGGAGGAGAAAGAACTTGATGATCTATACAATGATCTAAGAGTTTTTGAAACTGAGGTAGAGATCAAGAAGAAACCTACTGGTTATGTCCACAATTCTGCACTTCTTTCAGCAGCCACTGATACTACTGCCATCCCTGAAGCAGTTAGTACTACTGGTGGAACAAGTTCAGAAAAAGGATCTGAAACAATTTTTGAAGCCTTCTTGTCCAGTCATAGTAACACTTCATTAATCAATGATGATCTGGATCAACTTCACCCTGATGACTTGGAGGAGATGGATATAAAATGGCAGATGGCCATGCTATCCATGAGGGTGAAGAAGTTCATTAAAAGAACAGGAAGGAATAACTTCTCCCAAAGAAGAGAGGATGGAGCTGGTTTTGACAAAACCAAAGTGGAATGTTACAAGTGTCACATGAAAGGACACTTTGCTAGAGAATGCAGGAATGCTGTGTCTAACAACAACCACCAACAAGCTTAGAATGGAGGCTACACTCAGAACAACAATCCTGCTCAAGCCCTTGTTTCTCAACAAGGAATGGGATTTGACTGGAGTGATCAAGCTGAGGAAGCCATTCAGAATCAAGCTCTTATGGCAGAAGTGTCTGATCTCCCATCTGAGGTAACTTCTAACCTTTGCACTAAAACTTGCATTGACACTGTCAAAAGATACAGGGATCACAATCAAAGTATGTGTGATGACCTCAAAAGGTTAGAAAAAGATAGAAGAGATTATGTTCTAATAGTTGAGAGATTTGAAGAACAAATCAAAGGCTTTCAAGCCAATGAACTTCAACACTCTTATGATACTAACTACTGGAAGTGGGAAAAGAATGAGTTAGAGACTAAACTGTCTAAATCCTTAGAAGAGAGTGATAAGCTAAAGGAGGAATTGTCCAAAGTTAAACTTGACATAGAGAAGTTTTCATATGCTTCAAAGGCAATGGATTCTCTTCTAAAGGCTCAGATTCATGATAAGATGAAGCCTGGTATTGGATACAACAGTACACCTCCTCCTTATAACAACAATTATATCTCTCCTACTTCAGACTTGTTAGAAACCAAGGAGAATAAGGACTTATCTGAAAAAGCTTTTAAGATAGACCCTTTGGATGAAGTAGTGATTAAGGATCTAACTGAGAAAGAAGCTAGTAAGAAGAGAGATAATAAGGTAGGTAAAGAAATCCATGAAGAAAACAATATAATCACCAATGAGGGATGTGGGAAAGACTGGATAAAGTCCAAGGAGATAGAAAAGACCAAAGGAAAAGACAACAAGGTCCATTACAAACAGACCACAGTTGTGAATCCTGCATCTGGTAAACAGTGTGATTGCAGTAAAGCCAAGAGCCTATATTCTGGTTTAAAAAGAGGAAATCAAAGAAACTGAAATAATCAATGGGCTCAGAAGCAAGGAGTTGATCTGAATAAAATCAATAGACCAAAACCTTGCTTCATATGTGGCAAGCTAAATCATCTGGCTAAATCTTGCTTTTTCAACCCTATTAATCAACAGATGACCTTTCAAAGATGTAAGCAAAAGTTTGTTGATTATAGAAAGGCTGGAAAGAAACATGGTGAAAAGAAAGGCCCAATAAAGAAAAGGATTTTAAAAGAAAGCATTAAAATGTGGGTGCCCAAAAGCACTAAAACTGTTAGTACTTCTGACAGGGTTAGTGCTGCTGGAAGTATTACTGCTGCTACCTGTGTTAGTACTGCTAAAAACATTAATGCTGCTAATACAGTTAGTATCTCTTCAAAGGTTAATACTGCTAACACAGTTACTGCTGCTAACACAGTTACTACTGCTAACAAGGTTAGTACTGCTAAGCATGCAAGTGCTGCTAAGGCAGTTAATACCTCTAAAACCAGTACTGTTTCCAGCACAAATGTTTCCAAGCCTATAATTGTGACAAAATACTCCAAGAATGAGGAGGTAAAATTCAAAAATCTTGTCAAGAAGGAATGCAAGTATTTTGATGAGAAAGGGGTACCCAAGACCACTTTGGCTTGGGTTCCTAATTCATACTAACTGATCTATCTTATGTGCAGGGCAACCAACAGCTCAAGAGAAAGAGCATATGGCATGTTGATAGTGGTTGCTCAAGGCACATGACAGGCAACATGTCATGCCTTCAGGATTTCAAGCATATCAATGGAGGACATGTTGCTTTTGGAGACAATCTTACTGGTGGTAAGATAAGTGGAAAAGGTAATGTCACCAAAGGTAAGATGACATTTGAGGATGTCTACTATGTTGATCAATTAAAATACAACCTGTTAAGTGTATCACAGGTTTGTGACAAACAACATAGTATAGTATTTACAAATACTGAATGTATGATCCTTGCTCCAGGGTTCAAAGTAGTTGATGAAAGCATGATACTACTAAGAACTCCAAGAAAGGACAATGTTTACTGTCTAGATCTGGAAAATGTTAAAAGTGATTCATCTCTAAATTGTCTTGTTTCAAAAGCTTCTATAGATGAATCCTCTTTATGGCACAGAAGGATGTGTCACATGAATTTTAAGACTATGAACAAACTTGTTAAAAACAACCTTGTAAGAGGTTTACCTTCTAAAGTCTTTTCATGTGATGATCATTGTGTTGCTTGTCTCAAAGGCAAACAACATAAAACTTCTCATAAGACCAAAGAGATAAATTCTATTTCTTCTTGTCTCCAGTTATTGCACATGGATCTGTTTGGTCCTACAAATGTTATGAGTATAGGCAAGAAATCTTACTGCTTGGTTATTGTTGATGATTACTCTAGATTCACCTGGGTATATTTTCTAAGGACTAAGGATGAGACAAGTGGACTGATCAAGTCCTTTATCCTGAGAATTGAAAACCAAACTAATCAAAAAGTAAAAGTCATTAGATCAGATAATGGGACTGAATTCAAAAATTTTGATCTAAACACCTTTTGTGAAGAAAAAGGAATTGAGAGACAGTATAGTGCTCCTAGGACTCCTCAACAGAATGGTGTTGCTGAAAGGAGAAATAGGACATTAATAGAGGCCGCTAGATCTCTGTTGGCTGATTCAAAACTGCCAATTACCTTCTGGGCTGAAGCAGTTAATACTGCATGTTATGTCCAAAACAGAGTTCTAGTAGTTAAGCCAAAGAACAAGACACCATATGAGCTTTTAAATAAAAGAAAACCCTATATTGGATTTTTCAAACCTTTTGGATGTCCTTGTACCATTCTCAATACCAAAACTCACTTAGGTAAGTTTGATAGCAAAGCAGATGATGGATTTCTTGTTGGTTATTCATCTCAAAGTAAGGCCTACAGAGTTTTCAATTCTTCTTCTAGAATAATTGAAGAGAGTGACAATGTCAAATGCAATGAGAACACACCAAATCCTATTGGAACTGGTCCTCAATGGCTATTTGACATTGATTCACTAACTAACTCCCTTGGTTTCAGTAGTAATGATCATGCAGGTTCAGGAGGTGAAGGATCAGGGAATACACAAGTTCAAGAAAGTGTATCTAAATCAGTGATCTTTCCCACACCCACAGTGAATTCTTTTGAAAACTGTGAAATAGAACAATCTACTGGACCAAGACAGAGTAGAGATGAAGAGATTCAAGAAGATAAAGAATCAGAAGTAGCAGCTGAAAACACTTCAGTTGAGTTGAATGACTCCAATCTAGAAGTTGATGTTAATGAAGAACCTAGTCATAACACCAGAGTTCAAAAGAATCATCCTCCACAGCTGGTAATAGGAGATATATCATCTCCTATGATGACTAGACATCAGAGCAGACTTCAAGAAATGCAAGATCAACAGCATACAGTGATGTCTTGCTTTCTATCCCAGCTTGAGCCTAAAAAGGCACATGATGCAATGAAAGAATCCAGCTGGATAGAAGCAATGCAAGAAGAATTGCTACAGTTCAAACTACAAGATGTATGGGATCTGGTAGACCTTCCTAAAGGTCACAGAGCAATTGGCACAAAGTGGATCTTCAGGAACAAGAGAGATGAAAGAGGAATTGTCATAAGGAACAAAGCAAGGCTAGTGGCTCAAGGGTATACTCAAGAAGAGGGTATAGATTATGAAGAAGTCTTTGCACCTGTGGCTAGGATAGAAGCTATCAGATTATTCCTAGCCTATGCGTCTTACATGAACTTCAAAGTCTATCAAATGGATGTAAAGAGTGCTTTTCTCTATGGATCAATTGAAGAAGAGGTATATGTCTGTCAACCACCAGGGTTTGAAAACCCAAGCTATCCAGACAGGGTATACAAATTGAAGAAAGCTCTTTATGGACTGCATCAAGCTCCAAGAGCATGGTATGACACTCTGTCATCCTATCTCTTGGACAATGGCTTTGAAAGAGGAGTCATTGATAAGACTCTATTTATCAAGAGAAAGAAGAAGGATATCTTGTTGGTCCAAATTTATGTTGATGACATTATCTTTGGATCTACAAAAGATATCATGTGCAAGGAGTTTGAGGATCTAATGCATCAAAGGTTTCAAATGAGTTCCATGGGGGAACTTACTTTCTTCCTTGGACTCCAAGTTCAACAGAAGTCAGATGGCATCTTCATATGTCAATCCAAGTATGTGCAGGACATTCTAACCAAGTTTGGTTTCTCAGATTCAAAACCTGCTAGTACACCTATGGAAACACACAAACAGATAACAGCAGATCTTGAGGGGGAGGATATGGATGTGCATCATTACAGATCCATGATTGGCTCTCTCATGTATCTCACAGCATCAAGGCCAGATATAATGTTTCCAGTCTGTGTGTGTGCAAGATTCCAAGTTAGGCCAAAGCAATCTCACTTTCAAGCTGTTAAGAGCATATTCAGATATCTCAAAGGACAACCCAGATTGGGACTTTGGTATCCTCATGACTCACCCTTTGACCTAATTGCATACTCAGACAGTGATCTAGGTGGGGCAAACTTGGACAGAAAGTCTACTTCTGGAGGATGTCAGTTCTTGGGTGCTAGACTAGTTTCATGGCAGTGCAAGAAACAAACCACAGTGTCCACATCCACAACAGAAGCAGAGTACATAGCAGCTGCAAGTTGCTGTGCTCAAGTCTTATGGATTCAGAATCAAATGTTGGACTATGGGGTAACCTTTCTACACACTCCCATCTTTATTGATAATAGCAGTGCTATCAGCATTGTAAATAATCCTGCCAAGCACTCTAAGACAAAGCACATTGAGATTAGGTATCACTTCATAAGAGACTGTAATGAAAAGAAACTTGTTCAAGTTGTGAAAGTTCATACTGACAATCAGTTTGCTGATCTATTCACCAAAGCTTTTGATGTGGGTAGATTCACTTTCTTGGTAACAAGTGTGGGAATGGTCAACTCTGAATAAGCTTTATCTCAAAAAGTGAATAAATAACTGAATATTATAGTTTCTTGGTGCTACTAATTTATCTTTGCAAGGCATACATAGCAGTACTCAATTCAGCCTAAGCTTCAAGGAGTAAGTACAGTTAATACTGCTATTTAGTTAATACTGCTAGTTAGTTAATACTGCTCGCAGTTAATACTGCTAGTTAGTTAATACTGCTCGCGGTTAATACTGCTCGCGGTTAATACTGCTCGCGGTTAATACTGCTCGCAGTTAATACTGCTAGTTAGTTAATACTGCTCGCGGTTAATACTGCTCGCGGTTAATACTGCTAGTTAGTTAATACTGCTCGCGGTTAATACTGCTCGCAGTTAATACTGCTAGTTAGTTAATACTGCTCGCGGTTAATACTGCTCGCAGTTAATACTGCTAGTTAGTTAATACTGCTCTAGGTTAATACTGCTTATAATCCGAATACTATAAATACCCTTTGCCCGCCTAAACGTTCATAACGACTCTTTGCATACTGTTCACTTGCTCTTCTAATCTTTTTCTCTCAAGTACCTAGTCTTCCAGGCAACAACATCCCAGTTCAATGGCATCCATGGCGTTTATCGATGAGCACAATGAGATCGCAATGCTACAGAAGCCCAAACAAGCCGAAGGATTCCACCAGATTGTGGATTTCCTCAAGTCAAGCCACATTGCTCATGCTCTCACTGTTGCCCCTACCATCTACATCGAGCATCAGAGGCAATTCTGGGCAAATGCCACCAGGATATGTGACCAATCCCTAACCGTCACTGAAGAAGTTATTCGCATCAGTCTACGTCTAGACGATGCCTCTGGTATAACTTCTATTCCTAATGATGAACTGTTTTCAACTCTTTCCAGAATGGGATATCAAGGCCAGATGGGGATTTTTAAGTTTTTCAAAGCAAAATTTTCACCCCAATGGAGGTTCTTTGCTCATACTTTAATGCACTGTATTTCAAAGAAAACAACTGGCTGGAGCCAATTTAGCAGTTCCATTGCTTATGCATTGGTGTGTTTATCCACTGCTAGAAAATTCAATTTTTCTCAAATGATTTTTCATGATCTTGTCTCAAACCTGGATAACAAGAAGAGCTTCTTCATGTATCCCAGGTCTGTTCAAGAAGTTATTAACCATGAATTGACGGATATACCTCAACCTGTTGGGGTATATGTACCTAAACCCCCCAAAGGCAAGGTTTTCTCAAATATGAGAAGATCTGCTGGGGACTCGGAAGGAGTTGACACCCCATTGTTCTCTACAATGATGGTGGTGTCCCAAACCACTAAAGGTATGGCAGCAGGGTCAAGGCCCTCATTAGACCATCCCACTGCTAGCCAAGCCCAACCTTCTCACTCAAAAACAATTCCCCAGTCCCTTCTTGCAAAACCAACCTCTCCAATTACCCATACCTACAAGAGAAAACAGGTAAAGAAGGCTCCTTCCCTTCTTGTACCAGAATCCCCTAAGCCTTTAAGCCCTCTAAAGGAGAATTCTCCTTTAGAGAATATCCATAGGGAAACCACAGGGGTGTCTCCCAACCCCAAGGAGGTGCTCTCTGAGGAGGAGGAAGAGCATATGGGTGATGAGGCTGCCACTACTCCTGCTAGCACAGAGGAGGAAAGTGGTAACATCAATAAGACCTCCCCCATGGCAACTTTAAATGAGCAATCATTTGAAGGTCCCTGGTGCCAAGAAACCAAGGGGGTGGATAGTGCTTCTGCTAGGCAGAAGACTTCCACTTCAAAAAGATCCAATGATCCTTCAATAGGGGGTAACACTCCTGGAGAAGGTGAGGACAGATATAACTATGAGGAATTGATGGAAACCATGGGAAACATCAACCAGGATGTTATTAAGCAAGGAAAAGAAATAGAGGAGCTGAAGCTGGTCATCCTATCTCAACAAGTGCAGATTACCAAGCTCAAGAAGTTGGTAATGCAACTAGTACAGAAACAGAAGAGGAAACAGTTTGTGCTAAGGAGAAGGAAATTTGAGAAGGAAGCTCCCAAAAAGGGGGAGATTAACATGGAAGAAGCAACAAGAGAGGGGGAGCTTGAAAAAGAGAAAGTTGAAGTTGAGGGGGAGAGGGAGAGGGAAGCAGAAAAAGAAAGAGTCTCAGTTCAACTAGAAGCAGAAACTGATAATGCTGCTGAAACCTCACAAGCAGCAGTAACAGAATTATCACCATCAGAAATTGAAGTAGCTGAGATGTTGATCAAAGCAATGAATGACACTCCCAAAGCAAAGGGAGTAATCATAACTGAAGGGGGAGCAAAGAAAAGAGAAAAGAAAGAAATGGATGCAGAGGCAAAGAATAAGGGAAAAGCAAAAATGGTGGAATCTGATCAACCTGTCAAGAAGCAAAGGTTGGTTGAATCAGATGAAGCCTTAGCAAGGAAAATGCAGGAGGAGATGGAAAAAGAAGAAAGAGCTCAGGTGGAGAAGGACAGGGAGATGGCAAAGGCTTTAGCTGCTGAGTTAAATAAAGCCTATCAAAAAGGGCTTGAAACTGAAAAAGCTAAACAAAGGGCCATAAGTCTAAGAAAGGCTATGATAGCTAAATCAAGTGCAAAGAAAAGAAGACCTTCACAAACTTACCTTGCCACTCAGGAAAGAAACAAAATGATAACTTTCTTGAGGAGTGCAATTGGGGTAAAGAAAGAAATGTTTGTGAAGATGAATTTTGATCAAATCAGGGACCTCTATGAGAAAGAAATGGGGAAGCTGAAGAGCAATGAAAAGGATAGAGTGGAATTTGAAAAGAAGGCCAAGGAGAGTAATGATATTGACATGAATCAACCATTCCCTGAAAGTGAAGAGGGAACTCCTATCAAAGAAATGGCAGAGAAAAAGGAAGAAAAGAATAAGGAAGAGACTCTAGTGCAGGTTCAAAAGATTTTGAAGAGAACCAAAATGATGGCTAAAAGAAAGAAAAACAAGAAGCCTAGAGTAGTAAAAGAACAAAAGGTTGCTGAAGAAGAAGTGGCACCTGAGTCATCTAACCAGCAAGAGTCATCAACCAAAGATGATGTAAGTTTGTACATGGTAGTGATGGACAAAGTGCCTGAACCAATTTCTGCAGAACCTGTAGAAGTTAAGCCTCCTGAGTTCATTCACTGGGATACATTGACAGTGGATGGAAAGGAATATATCAGACTGAAGAGAAAAGATGAGAAATATGAAGTGTACAGCACTTGGAGTAAGATTGTCAGAACATGCTCAAGGTCTGATATTGAAGAAATGTTTGCAATAGGGATGAAGTCATATGCAGATGAACTGAAAGCTCCAGAGATTTCAATCAAAAAGCTGGTAATGGAGTATCTGTGTATGATGTTCAAACCTGATGAAGTAGAGGAGGTAATCAGAAATGTGTTTCAAACAGTGAATAATTGGACTCTATATGAAACTAGTGGAGTATATGCAGTGACTTTGGATTTAAATCACACTGAGTACTTCCTAGTGGATAGAGTGTACAATCATAGCAGATTAAAGCTTCATGCCATGCTGAAGAAAAAGCTAGGGTGTATTCCAGATTCACAGATGGCTAAATACTTGATCCAAAGAACCATCAATCAGAGTTTGGGATTGGATGCAAATACTGGAATATAGGCCACTATGAAGTTTTGGGAGCAT